>CM077675.1:129907501-131210001 GCA_039707655.1 Elymus sibiricus | reverse complement strand
GCCGTGTGCGGTAACCCTAACCCTCTAGTTCCTACGTCATAATCTCCGTAGCGCTTGGCGAAGCCCTGCAGAGATTGTTCCTCACCATAATCACCACGCCGTCGTGCTGCCGGAACTCATCTACTACTTCACCATCGCTCGCTGGATCGAGGAGGTGAAGGCGTCATCAAGCTGTACGTGTGTTGAACGTGGAGGTGCCGTCCATTCGGCACTAGTTCGTGATCGGTTTGAGGGACGACTTGCGATTTGGATCGCGGAGACGTTCGACTACATCAACCGCGTTTCTTAACGCTTCCGCTTAGCGATCTACAAGGGTATGTAGATTCACTCTCCCTCTCGTAGATGCTCATCACCATGGATAGATCTTGTGTGTGCGTAGGAAAATTTTTGTTTCCCATGCAACGTTCCCCAACAGTGCCATCATGAGCTAGGTCTATGCGTAGATGAGATCTCGAGTAGAACACAAACGAGTTGTGGGCGTGGGTGTATACATATTGCTTGCCGTTACTAGTTGATACTTGATTCGGCGGTATTGTGAGATGAAGCGGCCCGGACCGACATTACGCGTACGCTTACGCGAGACAGGTTCCTTCAACTGACATGTAACTTCGTTGCATAAAGATGGCTAGCGGGTGTCTGTCTCTCTCACTTTAGTTGAATCAATTTCAATGAAGAGGGTTCTTTTAGAAGAGCAAAAAGCAATCACTACACCACGTTGTGGTTTTGCGTAGGTAAGAACGGTTCTTGCAAACCCGTAGCAGCCACGTAAAATTTGCAACAACAATTAGAGGACGT
Organism: Elymus sibiricus; assembly: GCA_039707655.1. Taxonomy (NCBI): domain Eukaryota; kingdom Viridiplantae; phylum Streptophyta; class Magnoliopsida; order Poales; family Poaceae; genus Elymus; species Elymus sibiricus. Next base: position 131,209,206 of record CM077675.1, on the reverse strand, counting down.
CTAACTTGTTTTTGCAGGGTATGTTGTGATGTGATATGGCCAATTACATGATGAGATATATGTGATGTATGAGATGATCATGTGTTGTATAGAATATCACGACTTGCATGTCGATGAGTACGGCAACTGGCAGGAGCCATAGAGTTGTCTTTAATTATTGTATGACCTGCGTGTCAATCATTAAGCGCTATGTAATGCTTTACTTTATCGCTAAACGTTAGCAATAGTCGTGGAAGCAACAGTCGGCGCGACAACCTCATGGCGACACGTTGATGGAGATCAAGATGATGGAGATCATGGTGTCATGCCGGTGACGATGGAGATCATGCCGGTGCTTTGGAGATGGAGATCAAAAGCACGAGTTCATGGCCATATCATGTCACTTATGATTTGCATGTGATGTTAATCCTTTTATGCATCTTATTTTGCTTAGGACGACGGTAGCATTATAAGGTGATCCCTCACTTAAATTTCAAGATAAATTGTGTTCTCCCCGAGTGTGCACCATTGCGAAAGTTCGTCGTTTCGAGACACGCCGTGATGATCGGGTGTGATAGACTCTACGTTCACATACAACGGGTGTAAGCCATGTTGCACGTGCGGAACACTCGGGTTAAACTTGACGAGCCTAGCATGTACAGACATGGCCTCGGAACACAAGAGACTGAAAGGTCGAACATGAGTCATATAGTAGATATGATCAACATGAAGATGTTCACCATTGAAACCACCTCAACTCACGTGATGATCGGACTTGAGTTGGTGGATTTGGATCATGTGACACTCGAATGACCGGAGGGATGTCAATTTGAGTGGGAGTTTTTAAGTAATATGATTAACTAAACTCATTATCATGAACATAGTCAAAATGTCTTTGCAAATTATGTTGTAGATTACTAGCTCGCGCTGTAGCTCCCTTGAATTTTTATATGTTCCTAGAGAAATAGATTTGAAAGATGATGGTAGCAATAATGCGGACTGGGTCCGTGATCTGAGGATTCTCCTCAATGCTGCACAGAAGGCTTATGTCCTTAATGCACCGCTCGGTGCGCCACCCCCTCAAGCGTCGTCTGTAGATGTTGTGAACATCTGACAGGCACGTTCTGATAACTACTTGATAGTTCAGTGCGTCATGCATTACGGCTTAGAATTGAGGCTCCAAAATGTTTTGAATGTCACGGAACATATGAGATGTTCTAAGAGCTGAAATTGGGATCTCAGGCTCGTGCCCGTGTTGAGAGGTATGAGACCTCCAACAAGATTCTTTGCCTGCAAGATGATGGAGAATAGCTCAATCGTTGAGCATGTGCTCAGATTGTCTGGGTACTACAATTGCTTGAATCGAGTGGAAGTTGATCTTCCAGATAAGATAGTGATTGGTATAGTTCTCCAAGTCACTGTCACTAAGCTACTAGAGCTTCGTGATGAACTATAAAAGGTCAGAGATGGAAATAATGATCCCTGAGCTATTCGCGATGTTTGACCCCGCGAAGGTAGAAATCAAGAAGGAGCATCAAGTGTTGATGGTTAGTAAAACCACTAGTTTCAAGAAGGGCAAGGGCAAGGAGGGATACTTCATGGATGGCAAGCTAGTTGCTGCTCCAGTAAAGAAACCCAAGGTTGAACCCAAACCCGAGACTGAGTGCTTCTATTATGAGGAGAACGGTTGCTGAAGTGGAACAACCCTAGATGCTTGGTAGATAAGAAGGTTGGCAACGTCGACAGAAGTATATTTGATATACGTGTTATTGATGTGTACCTTACTAGTGCTCCTAGTAGCACCTGGGTATTAGATACCAGTTCGGTTGCTAAGTGTTGGTAACTCGAAATAAAAGATACGGAATAAACGGAGGCTAAGGGTGAGGTGACGATGAGTGTTGGAAGTGTTTCCAAGGTTGATGTGATCACCATCGCGTGCTCTCTCTACCTTTGGGATTAGTGATGAACCTAAATAAATGTTATTTGGTGTTTGCGTTAAGCATGAACGTGATTAGATCAAGTTTATTGCAATACGGTTATTCATTGCAGTTAGAGAATAATGGTTATTCTATTTACATGAATAATACCTTCAATGGTCATGCACCCAATAAGAGTGGTTTATTGAATCTTGATCGTAGTGATACACATGTTCATAATATTGATGCCAAAAGATACAAAGTTAATAATGATAGTACCACATACTTGTGGCACTGCCGCTAAATGTCATATTGGTGTAAAACGCATGAAGAAACTCCATGCTGATGGATCTTTGGACTCATTCGATTTCGAATCGGTTGAGACATGCGGACCATGCCTCATGGGCAAGATGACTAAAACCCCGTTTTCCGGTATGATGGAGCGGGCAATTGACTTATTGGAAATGATACATGTTGATGTATGCGGTCCAGTGAGTTTTGTAGTGGGCGGTGGATATCGTTATTTTCTTACCTTCACTAATGATTTGAGTACATATAGTGTATATTTACTTAATGAAACACAAGTCTGAATCGTTTGAAAAGTTCAGAGTGAAGTTTGAGATCATCGTGACAAGAAGATAAAATGTCTAAGATATGATCGTGGAGGTAAATATCTAAGTTACGAGTTTGGTATATAACTTAAGACAATGTGGAAGTTGTTTCACAACTCACGCCACCTGGAACACTATAGTGTGATGGTGTGTCCGAACGTCGTAGTTGTGCTCTATTAGATATGGTGCGAACTATGATGTCTCTTATCGATTTACCACTATCGTTTTAGGGTTATGCATTAGAGACAACCACATTCACTTTAAAAGGGGCACCATAAGTCCGTTGAGATGACACCGTATGAATTTTGGTTTGGCGGAAACCTAAGCTGTCATTTTTTAATGTTTGGGGCTGCGACGCTTATGTGAAAAAGGGTTTTCACCTAATGAGCTCGAACCCAAAGCGGACAAATGCATCTTCATAGAATACCCTAACGTAACAGTTGGGTGAACCTTCTATCTCAGATCCAAGCACAAAGTGTTTGTTGCTAAAACGGGTCCTTTCTCGAGAAAAAGTTTCTTTCGAAAGATTGAGTGGGAGGAAGATAGAACTTGATGAGGTTGTTGAACCTTTGTTTCAACCAAAGAGTAGCGCAGCGCAGAAAGTTGTTTCTGTGGAGCCTACGTTAGTTGAAGAGGAAGTTAATGATGATGATCATGAAACTTCGGATCAAGTTACTATCGAACCTCGTGGGTCGACAAGGACGCGTACTGCTCCTGAGTGGTACGGCAACCCTGTCTTAGAGGTCATGTTGTTGAACAACGATGAACCTACGAGCTATGGAGAAGCGATGATGGGCCCGGATTCCGAGAAATGGTTAGAGGCCATGAAATCCGAGATGGGATCCATGTAAGAAAACAAAGTATGGGCTTTGGAAGTATTACCTGAAGGGCGTAAGGCCATTCAGAACAAATGGATTTTTTAAGAGGAAGACGGACGTGGACGGTAATGTCACCGTCTATAAAGCTCGACTTGTGGCAAAGGGTTTTTCAGAAGTTCAAGGAGTTGACTACGATGAGACTTTCTCACCCGTAGCGATGCTAAAGTCTGTTGGAATCATGTTAGCAGTTGCTGCATTTTTCAATTATGAAATCTGGCAGATGGATGTCAAAACATCGTTTCCTTAACGGTATCCGTAAGGAAAGGTTGTATGTGATACAACCGGAAGGTTTTGTCAGTCCTAAGGATGCTAAAATGTATGCAAACTCCAGCGATCCTTCTATGGACTGGAGCAAGCATCTCGGAGTTGGAATATACACTTTGATGAGGTGATCAAAGTTTTTATGTCTATACAAAGTTTATGAGAAACTTGTATTTACAATAGAGTGAGTGGGAGCACTATAGAATTTCTGATAAGTATATGTGGTTGACATATTGTTGATCAGAAATGATGTAGAATTTCTGGAAAGCATAAAGGGTCGTTTGAAAGGAGTTTTTTCAAAGGAAGACCTGGAATGAAGCTACTTAAATATTGGGCATCAAGATCTATAGAGATAGATCAAGACGTCTGATAAGACTTTCAATGAGTACATACCTTGACAAGATTTTTGAAAGAGTTCAAAATGGATCAGTCAAAGAAAGAGTTCTTGCCTGATTTGTAAGGTGTGGAGTTGAGTGAGACTCAAAGCTCGACCACGGCAGAAGAAAGAGAAAGGACGAAGGTCATCCCCTATGCCTTATCCATAGGTTCTGTATAGTATGCCATGCTGTGTACCGCACCTGATGTGTGCCTTGCCATGATTCTGTCAAGGGGTACAAGAGTGATACATGAGTGGATCACTGGACAGCGGTCAAGATTATCCTTAGTAACTAGAGGACTAAGGAAATATTTCTCAATTATGGAGGTGATGAAGAGTTCGTCGTAAAGGGTTACGTCGATGCAAGCTTTGACACCTATCCGGACGACTCTGAGTAGCAGTCAGGATACATATAGTGGAGAAGCCATTTGGAATAGCTCCAAGTGGAGTGTGGTAGAAGTGTCTACAGTATGACATAGAGATTTGCAAAGTACACACGGATCTGAATGTCGCAGACCCGTTGACTAAAGACCTCTCTCACATGCAAAGCATGATCGAACCCCAGAACTCATTGGGTGTTAGAACAATCTAAATCACATGGTGATGTGAACTAGATTATTGACTCTAGTGCAAGTGGGAGACTGTTGGAAATATGCCCTAGAGGCAATAATAATTTAGTTATTATCATATTTCCTTGTTCGTGATAATCGTTTATTATCCATGCTATAATTGTATTGATTGGAAACTCAAATACATGTGTGGGTACATAGACAACACTGTGTCCCTAGTATGCCTCTAGTTAACTAGCTTGTTGATCAAAAGATGGTGAAGGTTTCCTAGCCATGGACATGAGATGTCATTTGATAACGGGATCACATCATTAGGAGAATGATGTGATGGACAAGACCCAAACTGTAAACGTAGGATATGATCGTGTCAGTTTATTGCTATTGTTTTCTGCATGTCAAGTATCTGTTCCTATGACCATGAGATCATGCAACTCCCTGACATCGGAGGAGTACCTTGTGTGTATCAAACGTCGCAACGTAACTGGGTGACTATAAAGGTGCTCTACAGGTATCTCCGAGGATGTCTGTTGGGTTGGCATGGATCAAGACTGGGATTTGTTACTCCGTGTGACGGAGAGGTATCTCAGGGCCCACTCGGTAATACAACATCACAATGAGCCTTGCAAGCAATGTGACTAAAGTGTTAGCCACGAGATCTTGTATTACGGAACGAGTAAAGAGACTTGCCGGTAACGAGATTGAACTAGGTATAGAGATACCGACGATCGAATCTCGGGCAAGTAACATACCGAAGAACAAAGGGAACAGCATACGGGATTAACTGAATCCTTGACATAGAGGTTCGACCGATAAAGATCTTCGTAGAATATGTAGGAGCCAATATGGGCATCCAGGTCCCGCTATTGGTTATTGACCGTAGAGGTGTCTCGGTCATGTCTACATAGTTCTCGAACCCGCAGGGTCTACACACTTAACGTTTGGTGACGATATAAGTATAGTTGAGTTGTTATGTTGGTGACCGAAAGTTGTTCGGAGTCCCGGATGAGATCCCGGACATGACGAGGAGCTCTGGAATGGTCCGGAGGTAAAGATTGATATATGGGATAATAGTGTTTGGTCTCCGGAAGTGTTCCGGAATTCACCGGAAGGGGTTTCGGATGTTTCCCGAAATGTTCGGGTACGAGAACACTTTATTTGGGCCAAGGGGTAAAGCCCACGAGGCTTTAGGAAGGTGCAAAAGGAAGTTTTGCGGAGGCCAGGGGCCAGACGCCAGGGACCCTGGCGTCTGGGGCCAGACGCCGAGGACCCTGGCGTCTGGTCCTGGAGTCCGAGCAGGACTCTTGCCTTGCGGGCCAAACCGACTTTGAGGAGGCTCTTTCTCCAAGTTTCGACCCCAGGGCTCAACATATAAATAGAGGGGCAGGGCTAGCACCCGGAATACATCAAGATTTCCCCAAGCCGTGTGCGGCAACCCTAACCCTCTAGTTCCTACGTCATAATCTCCGTAGCGCTTGGCGAAGCCCTGCAGAGATTGTTCCTCACCATCATCACCACGCCGTCGTGCTGCCGGAACTCATCTACTACTTCACCATCGCTCGCTGGATCGAGGAGGTGAAGGCGTCATCAAGCTGTACGTGTGTTGAACGCGGAGGTGCCGTCCGTTCGGCACTAGTTCGTGATCGGTTCGAGGGACGACTTGCGATTTGGATCGCGGAGACGTTCGACTACATCAACCGCGTTTCTTAACGCTTCCGCTTAGCGATCTACAAGGGTATGTAGATTCACTCTCCCTCTCATAGATGCTCATCACCATGGATAGATCTTGTGTGTGCGTAGGAAAATTTTTGTTTCCCATGCAACGTTCCCCAACAGTGGCATCATGAGCTAGGTCTATGCATAGATGAGATCTCGAGTAGAACACAAACGAGTTGTGGGCGTGGGTGTATACATATTGCTTGCCGTTACTAGTTGATACTTGATTCGGCGGTATTGTGAGATGAAGCGGGCCGGACCGACATTACGCGTACGCTTACGCGAGACAGGTTCCTTCAACTGACATGTAACTTCGTTGCATAAAGATGGCTAGCGGGTGTCTGTCTCTCTCACCTTAGTTGAATCAATTTCAATGAAGAGGGTTCTTTTAGAAGATCAAAAAGCAATCACTACACCACGTTGTGGTTTTGCGTAGGTAAGAACGGTTCTTGCAAACCCGTAGCAGCCACGTAAAATTTGCAACAACAATTAGAGGACGTCTAACTTGTTTTTGCAGGGTATGTTGTGATGTGATATGGCCAATTACATGATGAGATATATGTGATGTATGAGATGATCATGTGTTGTATAGAATATCACGACTTGCATGTCGATGAGTACGGCAACTGGTAGGAGCCATAGAGTTGTCTTTAATTATTGTATGACCTGCGTGTCAATCATTAAGCGCTATGTAATGCTTTACTTTTTCGCTAAACGTTAGCAATAGTCGTGGAAGCAACAGTCGGCGCGACAACCTCATGGCGACACGTTGATGGAGATCAAGATGATGGAGATCATGGTGTCATGCCGGTGACGATGGAGATCATGCCGGTGCTTTGGAGATGGAGATCAAAAGCACGAGTTCATGGCCATATCATGTCACTTATGATTTGCATGTGATGTTAATCCTTTTATGCATCTTATTTTGCTTAGGACAACGGTAGCATTATAAGGTGATCCCTCACTTAAATTTCAAGATAAATTGTGTTCTCCCCGAGTGTTCACCATTGCGAAAGTTCATCGTTTCGAGACACGCCGTGATGATCGGGTGTGATAGACTCTACGTTCACATACAACGGGTGTAAGCCATGTTGCACGTGCGGAACACTCGGGTTAAACTTGACGAGCCTAGCATGTACAGACATGGCCTCGGAACACAAGAGACCGAAAGGTCGAACATGAGTCATATAGTAGATATGATCAACATGAAGATGTTCACCATTGAAACCACCTCAACTCACGTGATGATCGGACTTGAGTTGGTGGATTTGGATCATGTGACACTCGAATGACCGGAGGGATGTCAATTTGAGTGGGAGTTTTTAAGTAATATGATTAACTAAACTCATTATCATGAACATAGTCAAAATGTCTTTGCAAATTATGTTGTAGATTACTAGCTCGCGCTGTAGCTCCCTTGAATTTTTATATGTTCCTAGAGAAATAGATTTGAAAGATGATGGTAGCAATAATGCGGACTGGGTCCGTGATCTGAGGATTGTCCTCAATGCTGCACAGAAGGCTTATGTCCTTAATGCACCGCTCGGTGCGCCACCCCCTCAAGCGTCGTCTGTAGATGTTGTGAACATCTGACAGGCACGTTCTGATAACTACTTGATAGTTCAGTGCGTCATGCATTAAGGCAATGATGACGATATTTGATGAAGTGATCATGGTAAAAGAAGCTGGTATGAACTCTTCTTGTTTCTGTTTTTGTAAATATGTTTAGCTCGTTCGATCTTGATTCAATATATCATGAGTGAACTTGTTTATGATGAAAATAAGAGATTATAATTTCTCATGCCATGCTTAAATAGCTAGGAGTGGATAATGATTTATCTTATGTGTCAACATGCATTAAAATGGTTATGATGTGGTATGGTAGTATGGTATTTCTGAAAGCACATTTGGTCCCTTGGTGGATTTAGTAATTAATAACAACATATATGTCATTGAACTAATGTTTCCACTAAGCATATTTCAGGAAAAGTTCAATGATAGGGATGGCAAAAGGATTGTGGAGATTGTGGAAATACCCCAAGATGCAAGGAAATGGATTGGCAAAGCTTCAAGCAAGAGGAGTCTACATTTTACTTTGTGAGAAATCACTTTGAGTCCATAGGAAAGACAATACTATTAAAAGGGGGTAAGGTACTGTTGGTGAACAAAATGCTCATACGTGCACAAGTGATAGTCACCAAAAACACCCACAAGCTCTTCCACAAAAGTCTGTCCAAAATCAAATATCCAAAATAGGTGCAACCAACACTTTCCACTCAGTGCCACCGATTCCCAAACTGAGACAAACCCATGCCAAACCCTAGCACATCGGTGCAACCAATTCCACTTCGGTGCCACCGAGTTTGGGTTGCCAACTTTCTGTTACCTCGATTCACAAAATTGGTACCACCGAGATTGTTGAATCGGCGTCACCGAGTTGCGCAATCTGACCGTTAGTCACCTTCTCAGTACCACCGAGATTTATATATCGGTCTCACCGAGATTCAAAAGTTGTCACCTTTTGGTCACTTCGGTACCACCGGGATTCACACATCGGTGTCACCGAGTTGGTCACTTAAGGTGTAACGGTTGGATTTTTGGGGATGCCTATATATACACCTACACCACCACCCACTCGAAAGAGAAGCACTCAGAACTATTCCATACTTGCCCCATCATATTTTCTAAGAGAGAGCCACCTACTCATGTGTTGAGATCATGCCATTCCATTCCAACCATATGAATCTATATGTTGTCATCAATTACCAAAAAGGGGGAGATTGAAAGCACATTTGCTCCCTTGGTGGTTTTGGTAATTAATAACAACATATATGTCATTGAACTAATGTTTCCACTAAGCATATTTCAGGAAAAGTTCAATGATAGGGATGGCAAAAGGATTGTGGAGATTGTGGAAATACCCCAAGATGCAAGGAAATGGATTGGCAAAGCTTCAAGCAAGAGGAGTCTACATTTTACTTTGTGAGAAATCACTTTGAGTCCATAGGAAAGCCAATACTATTAAAAGGGGGTAAGGTACTGTTGGTGAACAAAATGCTCATACGTGCACAAGTGATAGTCACCAAAAACACCCACAAGCTCTTCCACAAAAGTCTGTCCAAAGTCAAATATCCAAAATCGGTGCAACCAACACTTTCCACTCGGTGCCACCGATTCCCAAACTCAGACAAACCGATGCCAAACCCTAGGACATCGGTGCAACCGATCCCACTTCGGTGCCACCGAGTTTGGGTTGCCAACTTTCTGTTACCTCGATTCACAAAATCGGTACCACCGAGATTGTTGAATCGGCGTCACCGAGTTGTGCAATCTGACCGTTGGTCACCTTATCGGTACCACCGAGATTTATATATCGGTCTCACCGAGATTCATAAGTTGTCACCTTTTGGTCACGTCGGTACCACCGAGATTCACACATCGGTGTCACCGTGTTGGTCACTTAAGGTGTAACGGTTGGATTTTTGGGGATGCCTATATATACCCCTTCACCACCACCCACTCGAAAGAGAAGCACTCAGAACTATTCCATACTTGCCCCATCATATTTTCTGAGAGAGAGCCACCTACTCATGTGTTGAGATCATGCCATTCCATTCCAACCATATGAATCTTGATCTCTAGCCTCCCCAAGTTGCTTTCCACCAAATCAAGCTCTTCTACCAAGCCAAATCTATGAGAGAGTGATTGTGTGTTCAGGAGTCTATCGTCTTGAAGCACAAGAGCAAGGAGTTCATCGACATTGCCGAGCCTATTACCTTTAGGAGGGTGGTGCCTCCTAGATTGTTTAGGTGTCGCTTGGGAGCCTCCTACTTCGTGTTGTGGAGTTGAACCAAGAAGTTTGTATGGGCAAGGAGATCGCCTACTTCGTGAAGATCAACCCATAGTGAGGCTAGTCCTTTGTGGACGGAAGCCATTATGGAATAGTCAAGGTTGCTACTTCGTGGACCCTTATGGGTGGAGCCCTCCATGGACTCTCGTGACCGTTACCCTCCGTGGGTTGAAGACTCCATAAACGTGGACGTACGATAGCACCACCTATCGGAATCACGGGAAAAATCTTCGTGTCTACAAATTGCGTTTGATCTTCCTACCCTTCCTTTACTACTCATGCTTGTTGTTACTTACCGCTGCTATACTCTTAGACATGCATGTGTAGGGTGTGCTTGACTTGCTATGAATGCTAAAATCTGCCAACACTTAAAATTGGGAAAAGGCTAGATCTCGAGCCTACGGAAGTCATTGGAAGGATTGTTGCTCATGAGATGACACTCAAAGACAAAGAAGAGCTTCACAACAAGTCTAGCGGTGCTTACAAAGCCACAAGTGATGCTCCCGCAACTTCAAGCGACAACCTTGTCACCAACAAAGAGATAAGCCTCATGGTCAAGAAATTCAACAAGTTCTACAAGAATAGAGGCAAAGAACGAAGCTCCAACTCAAGATATGAAGAGAAGCGTTCGTCAAGTCGTGACCGCAATTGCTACAATTGTGGGAAGCCCGGACACTACTCCAATGAGTGCACGACTCCCTACAAACGAAGAGAAGAGTCATCTAGAAGACGAAGCTCAAGGAATGAATCACCTCAAAGAGAGAGAAGGAGTAGACATTATCGCTATGAACGAAGACCCTCAAGGAGAAGTAGGGATTCGGAGAAGAAGGACAAGTACACCAAGAGCTACACAAGAAGAAGACATCAAGCTCATGTTGGTGAATGGATTTCCGGCTCCGACTCCGACAACAACTCCGAGAGAAGCTATCACTCCAAATCCGACTATAGTCAAGATGAAGGTGTTGCCGGACTTGCACTAGTGACTACCAACTCCTATGATCTATTTGATTCACCAAACGAAGGGAGTGGAAGTTGCTTCTTGGCTAAAGGCCCCAAGGTATCACACCCCGAGTATCTTGATTTCAATAGTGATGAAGATTATTTACTTTGTGATGATGAGTTGCACTTTGATGAAACTAGTGATGTTAGTCAAAATGAACTTGATAATTCCCATGCTAGTCAAGATAAGTCATTTGATGATGATAAGATGAAAATAGAACAACTAACTAAAGAATTAAACACTCTTAAGTTAGCCCATGAATCTACTCTCGAAGATCATAGAGAGCTTGTAAGGACTCATGAGAAGCTACGCTTCGAGAAGTTCAACTTGGAGTAAGAGCATGAGTTTCTTAAAGCTATCAATGACGATCTTTGAAAGAAGACTTCATCTTATCTAGCCAAACGATTACCCTTGTCTACATTCATGCCACAAGTTAAATCTAGACAAACTAGTAACAAAGGCAAGAAAGGTTCTTCATCTAGTAGCAACAATAAAAATGCTAAACTTAATGATGTTGCTTCTAGTAGTTCTATTGATTCCACTAATGATGATTCTCTTAGCCAAGTTACACTTGAGCAAGAAAATGCTTTATTGAAAGGAATTATAGAGAAAGGTATCTACAAGAGTCTTGCCGGGCGTAAGCAATTTGAGGAAATTGTACGCAAGCATGGAGGATACTGGAAGAACCATGGCATTGGCTACTTCAACGCCAATGGAGTTGAATGGGAAGAAGGTCAATACCCCAAGCCCAAGTTTGTTCCTCAAAAAGAGAAGTATGAAAATACTCCTCCCAAGGGAACAAATACTCAAGATGACCTTCCACCACAAGACCACAAGCTCAAGGGCAAAAACAAGCTTCAAGATGACATTGACTCATATGAAGATGAATCCCAAGCTTTGGTGGAGTGGGTTCCCAAGGCTACTTCAAGCTCAACTTCTACAAGGGCTACTTCAACACCAAGGATCCCCATCAAGTTGATGTGGGTCCCCAAGAAGAAGAACTAGAGAGTTCTTGAGGGGTGACTCCGCCAATGAAATTCACTCACATTCATTATTGGCAAGAACTAGTTGCAATCAACATCAACTCTATGCAATAGTTCAAGGAGTCACACATTCCCTCAAAGGTAAGCAAGGGACAAGGTAATCAACAAATCAATGGACATCATCATATATGCTTTGCACTCCATGTCCATAGATATCCTCGTATTTGTCTCTTGTGTGTTGGGACTAACCCATATAGGTGAGAAGAGTAAGGAAACAACAAGGATGCTCCCAACTCTTAGTGATCTTCATCAACTTTGAGCATCCACCACTACCTCACCAACATGAAGTCTTCATCGACAAAACCCAAGGTTAGTTTGTCCCTCCTATGGGGGGATGTCACATCAAGGGGGAGCTTTACTCTAAGACTTGAGTCAAAGCATCTCTTGATATGTGACAACATTAAATGCTTTATGTAAAAGTGGTAACCCCACTTGTGATTAAACGATGAGTATGACCTATGATCAAGTATTCTTACTTGGCTCCTAAGTCAATATACTCATATATAGATGACTCCGTCATCGCCAAAATGCTTGATAGATGCTCGTATGTATGTGCATGTTTGCCATGATTTCATTTGACATCTTATTGTGTGAGCATGTTGGTCTGAATTTATTTATCCATTCGAGGACATCCAATTGTTGCTATTTGGTTTTTGATTTATCTTTTGCCAATTTGATGGACAAGAATGCATAGGACCACTCTCTAGCTATCTATGCTTTCTCACCTCATATTCTTTTCTTGCTACATCACAAAACTTGAACAAGCACTTCTCGATCCCTCTGTGTGAGATGCACTCGGAGTTCCGTGTCGAAAATGCTGCACTCCAAAACCTCCCAAGTGCAACTCGGTGTGACCAACAAACATTCTCGGTTTCACTGATTGCCTAGGGTTGATCTGGTTTTCAATCTCGGTAACACCGATTCCTTATTCTCGGTTACACCGAGTTTCCCTGTCAGCTGACACTTGAGAAACTCGGTGACACCGAAAATTTCAAACCGGTGTCACCGACAACAAAGGGTATATATGTTGTGGACCCGACGCTTTGAAATTCACTCCTCAAACCGTCGCGCTCCAAAACCCTAAGCTACCGAAAAGGACCCCCCGGTCGTCGCCCTTGCCTCCCCGTGCTCCTCCGCCATTGGGATCCTCGTCGTCGACGGGCATCTTCGCCGCCGTCTTCGCCGTAGCGGACCGTCACCTAGCTAGGGTACGGATCCGATCCTTCCTTGCGCTCCCCGTCCGAATCTTGCGCATTGAAGTTAATTTTATCGATAATCCACGGATTGCAAACCTCCCTATCCTCTAAAAACTCCAATAGAATAGCGAACGATCGATTTTTTAGGTTTTGCCGTCTGCCACATGAATCTCGGTAGAACCGATGCAAAAGAATCGGTAGCACCGATTCGGTTTTTCTGGCCAACTGAGAACACCTCGGTGGAACCGAGTACTAATTTTCGGTGTGACCGAAGCTGGTGCCAAGTTTCTGGAAAGCAGGTTGTTTGTCTCGGTGGGTCCGAAAATTTTGCCTCGGCTGTACCGACATACATTTGGCAGAATGCAAAATTTGAGAAATCTTAGTTCAAAATTTTGAAAATATCTGTGTTTTCTGTTGCTCAACCCTTCTGCTCCTCTAAACTCTATTCACGGGGTCAGATATGTCAGAGGCTGAAGACAGTGAGAACAACTTCAGAGAGCAGAGTGTTGACATGGACTCAGGCACTAGTCCCGAGGGAAGCTTTGATGATGTGCCTAGTTCTCCAGATCTGCCCAAGGCTGCTACAAGGTTTTGGAGGAAGCTCAATTCTGATGAGGAGGATGAGGACTTCATCCCTGAGGAGCTGCCTAAGAAAGATGTTGCTGCCACTTCTTCCAAGAAGAAGAAAGCTATCAGAAAGGAGTATGCTAGTTCTGAGACAGTGAGAGCACCAGAGAGCTCCAGAGCAACTATGACAGTTGTGCCTCCCAAGAAATCTATGCCTAAGAAGGCATGAGAGAAGAAGAAATGCGGGAAGAGGATAATCCATGTTGTTGGCAGGCCTACCTCTATGTTTGAGGATCCAGAGGAGGCAGGTGCTGAAGAGGAGGAGGTAGAGCCAGCTGCAAAGGCCCCTCCCAAGAAGAAGAAGAAGCTTATGGCCAATGCTATGCCTAAGGCTACCACTTCCAAGAGCACCAAGTCTGCTCCCAAGAAGGCTGCTGCTGCAGATAAACCCAAGAGGTTCTCCAGAGATATTCCAGCTTCTTCCAAGAACAAGACCTTCACTTTCGGGGAAGCTGAGGATGATGATGACTTTTCTGCTTTGATGAAGCTCAGACCACACCTTCCAGAGCACAATGCCAGCCACCTGATTGCTGAAGACATGAAGAAGAGGAAGGATTCTGGTTTGAGGGCATGGAGAGCAATTGATCCATATGCTGAGAGGAGAAAAACAGCTGTGGACTACAGGTTCTATACCAAGGAGCAACAAGATTTCTAGGAGACAATCTTGCTTGATAAGAGCCCAGCTGTGAGTGATATGAGATACGTTGACTGGAAGTACATCAAGGCGAATGAAGATTACTTTCCAAATGTTCAAGACAATTTTCATTGCATTGGCCTAGATGAGTTTGTTGGCAAAGAATTCACTGCATGGAACGACGAGATGATCATGCAATTCTACTCCACTGCTCACTTCTATGGAGATGGTAGTATTGTGTGGATGACTGAAGGAGCAAGATATGAATCTTCTGTTGATGAATGGGCTGCCATCTTAGGAGTCCCAGATGTGCAAGATGGTGTCTTGGATGTCTATTCTGAATCCAAGGAGAGCCATGATTCCATGAAGGACATGTACAATGATATCCCTACTGCCAACTTGAAATCTCTCAAGTTAGGATCTATTTACTTCCTCGAGGCTGGCCTCCGCACCATGAACACTATCTTGAGGCACACATTGATGCCTAAGTCTGGAGATGAGAAGATGATTCGAGGCTATTCCATCAACATGCTGATCCATCTTGATAGAAACACCAGGATACGAGTGATGGACTTGATAGTAGAGACTGTGAAGAGGGTTGCTACTGATCAGAAGCGCTAATGCTGCTACGCACCCTATATTCAGATGCTCATCAATTCCAAGCTAGAGAAGCACATTTTTGCTCTTGACAGGCCCCACTTGCCCCTACAGCCAGATCTCGAGGACAACGTTGTGGTGATGGACCCAGATCATCCCACATCAGCTGCAGCACAGGCAGAGGCAGAGGCAGCTAGAGCCACTAGTGCTCAAGTCCCTAGATCTAGGAACGAGCAAATGGATCTCTTGATCACTGCCGTTCAGGGCATGCAGAAGGACATCAAGGACATATTGGGGAATTAGAATAGTCTTGTGAGGATCTTTGAGAATAGGATCAAGACCCTAAATGACAAAGTGGATGGGCTGATAAAGACAGTGAATGAGCCGAAGAAGGAATTTGACAGCGTGCCCAGTCCTGACACTTCAGATGATGAGGATGAATCTCCTCTCAGGCCAGGCACTCACTTCACTACCCAGGCCAGATCAGCCATAGTGCCAGCTCCAGAGTTGAGGCCTTCTTCATCAGCACCTGCTATAGCCTCCTCAGCACCATCAGCTCCAGTACCTCCCGTTGCCACACCAACTCCATCCATGACATCAGCAGAGGTCTTCGCCGACGCAGTTCTCTCGACTCCTTCATCGACTACCGGATGAGATCAGCCCAAGAACAATTAGATATATACCTTTGAACTTTTTTGTAACTTGTTGCCAAAGGGGGAGAAGTGTATATAGATCTTTAGGCTTCGAGTGAGAGAGCGTTTGGTTTTTATTGCTTTTTCAAAAACATTTGATCTTTTGGTTTGGATGTGTTAAACTCTTGTGGTGTTTGATCATACACTTGATGAGTGTTGCTATAATTTTCTATCATTATGATGCTTATGAGATGATCACTCACCTTTGCTTGATTGTGTTGTGCTATGATGTACATTCTTATTATTCTCACACACCACCAAGTTGTATGTGACATGGAAGAGTGCCCTATGTACCTAATCGATTGTGCATTTGCATTCAAATGCAAATTTAAAATAATGCACAAATTTAGGGGGAGCTCTTGCTTATCACATACTTCTCAAAGCGACGATTATATTCATTGATTATATCATATGTCGAAGCTTTAATCTATATGTTGTCATCAATTACCAAAAAGGGGGAGATTGAAAGCACATTTGCTCCCTTGGTGGTTTTGGTAATTAATAACAACATATATGTCATTGAACTAATGTTTCCACTAAGCATATTTCAAGAAAAGTTCAATGATAGGGATGGCAAAAGGATTGTGGAGATTGTGGAAATACCCCAAGATGCAAGGAAATGGATTGGCAAAGCTTCAAGCAAGAGGAGTCTACATTTTACTTTGTGAGAAATCACTTTGAGTCCATAGGAAAGCCAATACTATTAAAAGGGGGTAAGGTACTGTTGGTGAACAAAATGCTCATACGTGCACAAGTGATAGTCACCAAAAACACCCACAAGCTCTTCCACAAAAGTCTGTCCAAAGTCAAATATCCAAAATCGGTGCAACCAACACTTTCCACTCGGTGCCACCGATTCCCAAACTCAGACAAACCGATGCCAAACCCTAGGACATCGGTGCAACCGATCCCACTTCGGTGCCACCGAGTTTGGGTTGCCAACTTTCTGTTACCTCGATTCACAAAATCGGTACCACCGAGATTGTTGAATCGGCGTCACCGAGTTGCGCAATCTGACCGTTGGTCACCTTATCGGTACCACCGAGATTTATATATCGGTCTCACCGAGATTCATAAGTTGTCACCTTTTGGTCACGTCGGTACCACCGAGATTCACACATCGGTGTCACCGTGTTGGTCACTTAAGGTGTAACGGTTGGATTTTTGGGGATGCCTATATATACCCCTTCACCACCACCCACTCGAAAGAGAAGCACTCAGAACTATTCCATACTTGCCCCATCATATTTTCTGAGAGAGAGCCACCTACTCATGTGTTGAGATCATGCCATTCCATTCCAACCATATGAATCTTGATCTCTAGCCTCCCCAAGTTGCTTTCCACCAAATCAATCTCTTCTACCAAGCCAAATCTGTGAGAGAGTGATTGTGTGTTGAGGAGTCTATCATCTTGAAGCACAAGAGCAAGGAGTTCATCGACATTGCCGAGCCTATTACCTTTTGGAGGGTGGTGCCTCCTAGATTGGTTAGGTGTCGCTTGGGAGCCTCCTACTTCGGTAGTGGAGTTGAACCAAGAAGTTTGTACGGGCAAGGAGATCGCCTACTTCGTGAAGATCAACCCATAGTGAGGCTAGTCCTTCGTGGACGGAAGCCGTTATGGAATAGTCAAGGTTGCTACTTCGTGGACCCTTATGGGTGGAGCCGTCCGTGGACTCTCGCGACCGTTACCCTCCGTGGGTTGAAGACTCCATAAACGTGGACGTACGATAGCACCACCTATCGAAACCACGGGAAAAATCTTCGTGTCTACAAATTGCGTTTGATCTTCCTACCCTTCCTTTACTACTCATGCTTGTTGTTACTTTCCGCTGCTATACTCTTAGACATGCATGTGTAGGGTGTGCTTGACTTGCTATGAATGCTAAAATCTGCCAACAATTAAAATTGGGTAAAGGCTAGATTTTTATTTGGTCAAGTAGTCTAATCACCCCCCCCCCTCTAGACATACTTCCGGTCCTACAATTTCCCTCTGAGTAATTCGAGCGGCTTGACTTGGCCCATGTGCAAACATTTAGTTGATTCAAAACCAATGCAGCCTTTATGATGTTTAAATTCAGAGTGTTCATATCCTACTCATGCTATGTCCAATGTTAATTATTCACAATGCATGATTATGACAGTTTTCGCTCCCTAGTTGGCCGCTCCTCAATCTATTGCTAGCCTTCACCTATACTAAGCGGGAATACTGCTTGTGCATCCAAAATCCTTAAACCAAGTTATTCCACATGAGTCCACCATACCTACCTATATACGGTATTACCCTACCGTTCCAAGTAAATTTGCATGTGCCACCTCTAATATTCAAATAAAACTTATGTTTTGTGCACTTGTACCGCTCATTAAGTGACGGGGCGGTCAGTATCTTCCATGCTAAGTGGGTTATTCTCAAGATGGGCGTTTATTCGCGTGTCATTGCATGAGAGTGGCTCATAAAAAGGATGCACGGTCCTGCAAAATCAAAATTAATTAAACAAAACTCACGGGATAGTTGAAATGTTGGAGGGCATCCGTGGATTCGGTCAGCCATGGCTTGTGTATGTATGGTGCATGGGAGTAAACTTTACAATTCTGCTTGTGAACCGCCAATAATGTGTTTAGCATGGAAGATATTGAAATCCTTTGTCATGACGTTGACAGGAAAAATGCACCACCCAAAAATTATAATTTCAATCCTGTTAAACCTTGAGCTCTGGCACCTCTGCAAATCAATGCTTCCCTCTACGAAGGGCCTATCTATTTACTTTTATGTTGAGTCATCACCCTCTTACTAAAAGCACCAGACCGAAGACCACTATTTTCATTCTTATGCATTGAGTCTAGTTAAAGTTGGATGTGAGCATGACTGGATCTTTTCTACCCTAAGTTATAATGTTTAGTCGCTGCTTGAACCTCAGAGTTGCTCTGCATTTATGTTTTGTGGTCTCAGAAAGGGCTAGCGAGATACCATATCATCATATTATATCATGATTGTTTTGACAAATTGTTGGCATGTGAGATATCTTATTATTGCTCGCTAGTTGGTTATGAATTGCCATGAGTGAATGTGGTATTTAATTCTTATCATGGATATGGTTATTTACGATTTATACTGAAAACTTGAACACTAGCTAAGCATATGTATAACGACGAGAACAAAAGAGTTTGTAAAAGTTTTCTTTATCACTTTCAGTTTATCAACTGAATTGCTTGAGGACAAGCAACGAGTTAAGCTTGGGGGAGTTGATACGTCTCCAACGTATCTACTTATCCAAACACTTTTGCTCTGGTTTTGGACTCTAATTTGCATGATTTGAATGGAACTAACCCGGACTGACGTTGTTTCCAGCAGAACTACCTTGGTGTTATTTCTGTGCAGAAATAAAAGTTTCCAGAATTGGACGAAACTTTGTGTGAATTATTTTTGGAATAAATAATGAATTATGGAGCAAAGATCCACCGGATGGGGGCAGCCTGTGGGACACAAGCCAACAGGGCGCGCCTTGATGGCTTTGTGGGGCCCACGTGGCTCCTCCGACTAATTCCAGTCCTATAAATTAACATATTCGGAGAAAAAAAACAAAGAGAAGATTTCATCGTGTTTCACGAGACGGAGCCGCCGCCATCTCCTGTTCTTCCTTGGGAGGGCTGATCTAGAATCTGTTTGGGGCTCCGGAGAGGGGGTTCGTCGCCATCGTCATCGCCAACCCTTCTTCATCAACGCCGCCATGATGCTCACCACCGGGAGTGAGTAATTCCTTTGTAGGCTTGCTAGACAGTGATGGGATTGGATGAGATTGATCATGTAATCGAGTTAAGTTTGATAGGGCTTGGTCCCTAGTATCCACTATGTTCTGAGATTGATGTTGCTATGCCTCTGTTATGCTTAATGCTTGTCACTAGGGCCCGAGTGCCATGATTTCAGATCTGAACCTATTATGTTTTCATGAATATAAGAGTGATTTGGATCCTATCTTGCAAGTTATATGCACCTATTACGTGTCTTGATCCGCATACCCCAAGGTGATAATAATTGGGATTCTTTCTATTGATTGCCCTAGTTTGAGGAGTTCATGTATTCACCATGTGTTAATGCTTTGTTCCGGTTCTCTATTAAAAGGAGGCCTTAATAGCCCTTAGTTTCCATTAGGACCCCGCTGCCATGGGAGGGTAGTACAAAGGATGTCATACAAGCAAGGTTGTCAGAATCGCGATTCTGTTATACGATTCTACGACTTTACGATCCAAACTAACCCCTCGGATTCTACGATTCTAGGTTATAGAATCTACGTTTCTAAGATCCTGATAATGAAGATTCTATGATTTGCGATCCTAGCATCAGAGTTCCGATCCGATTCAAAATCACGATTCTGACAACCTTGCATACAAGTTCTTATCACAGCACGTATGACTATATACGGAATACATGCCTACATTACATTGATGAATGGGAGCTAGTTCTGTGTCGCCCTAGTGTGTAACTGTTACATGATTGATGTCATCTAAATCATTATCCACCACCGATCCACGTGCCTACGCTTTTCATATACTGAATCTTGCTAAGTTACTATTGTTGCTGCTATTGTCACAACTACTAGATAATTGCTGCTATCATTGTCACTATTACTTTTGCTACTACTATTTGTCGTGCTACTAAATCTTTTTGTAGAGAGATATCCCAGGTGTGGTTGAATTGGCAACTCCACTGCTAAGGCCGATAAATATTCTTTGGCTCCCCTTGCGTCGAATCAATAAATCAGGGTGAAATACTACCCGCGAAGACTGTTGCGACCCCCTATACTTGTGGGTTTTCAATCATGTACTCTTTCTCCAAGCATTACTCCGTTTTTACTTAATACTCTAGATGCATGCTGGATAGCGGTCGATGGGTGGAGTAATAGTGGTGGATGCAAGCATGAGTTGGTCTACTTGCTTATGGACGTGATGACTATATACGTGATCATTGCATGAGTAAATATTTCATAACTATATGCTTTTCTATCAATTGCCCAATAGTAATTTGTCTACCCACAGTATGCTTTCTTCGAGAGGGAAGCCTCTAGCGAAAATTATGGCCCCCAGGTCTTCACAAAATATATTATTACAAAAACACCAAAAATACTGCTGCAATTTATCTACTATTATTTTATTTTATATTTATATTTTCTATCTATCACTACTTTATACTTGCAAGTAACGAGTTCAAGGCTCGACAACCCTCTTGCCCGCGTTAGGTGCAAGTGTTTGCTCTTCTGTGTGTAGGTGTTGACGACGTGAGTTTGTGTGATTCTCCCACTGGTTTTATAACCTTGGTTCTCACTGAGAGAAATACTTATCTCTACTGTGCTGCATGTCCTCTCCTCTTTGGGGAAAATCCCAACGCAGTTTCTAAGTAGCAGGAAGAATTTGTGGCGCCGTTACCGGGGATACATCATCAAATTCTTATCAAGTACCTTCACACAAATTATCAATCAGTTTTTCTACTTTTTATTTGAAGTTATATTTTACTTTATATAAAAATAAAAAATACAAAAAAATTATATTTGCTTGTTTGCTTAGTTATGTAGTTTACTCGTTTGCTTGCTAGTTTACTTCCTTGTTTGTCATTATGGCTAGTTCTTCTATCGTTTCGTGTACTCCCAAGAATGAAGTGCTTAATTTCAAACGAAGGGGAGGAGAGAGTTTAAAGGATGCGTGGTATAGGATTTGCAATGCTCAAAATAGGTTAACTCATAAGCGATCCACCCACGTTTTGCTTCATAACTTTTATGCGGGTGTGACCACTTGGTATAGATTCGTTCTTGACACCATTACCGGTGGTAATTTCTTAATGAGTCACACTCCGGATGCTCATAATGCTATTGAAAATCTTGTAGGATCACCTCCTATTATTGTTAATGGAACCATTTTGACATTGGAAGATATTATGTGTAGGCTAGATGCTATAGAAAATAAAAGGCCTACTATTGAGCACATTGAAAATCTAGACAAGAAGTTCCATAATCAAGTAACTCAAGTTGGTTCCAAAGTAGGAATTATTCTAAAGATGCTAAAAGAAAACGAGCCAAAGATTAGTGAAGAGCTAGGACAAAGTCCTTCTCAAATTGATAAGTTCGAAGAAACCCTTAATAAAAAGGGCACTATTTTTGTTCCTGCTAAAACTATTGATAAAGTTCCTACAGATAAGAGTCCTAAGGTTATGTATGTTCCTAAGCCTACTAGTGGTGCACCAGATAAAAAGAATGAGGATCTTACAATGATTAGTGTGCACCCCAATTTCATTAATGTAATAAAGGATTCTATCATAAAAACTCCTTCCTTTCTCCCTAGGAGCATGGCTATTAATAACTTATATGTTACAACTCCTAGGAAGAATGGTTGAAAAATTGAAGAGTTGGGTGTCAAGGATGACAACACTTGATACTATGCATTACGCCTAGCTAGGGCCATAAAACGATAACGCTTGTTGGCAGGCAACCCAATAGTTATCATTAAATTTTTGTTTCACTTTCTGTCTTGGTGTGTTTGCATGATTATTTCTACTGTAATGATTTTTTTTTTATTTTAATTAGTGTGTGTGCCAAGTAAAACATTTGGGATTGATTTAGAAGATAGTAGAATTGATACGGTGCAAAAACAGAAACTTTTACGTCCAGTGCAGAATTTCTCTGATTTTACTGGAACGTCTTTTTGATCTAAAATTTTTACACAGAATTTTTATACAAATTTACCAGGTTGTCCTAATTTTTCAGAATTTATGGAGTTACAGAATTATTGTCTTTGCACAGATCATTACAGACTGTTCTGTTTTAGACAAATTCTGTTTTTGCTTGCGTAGTTTGCTTGTGTTTGATGATGCTATGGATTATATCGGGGGGGGGGGGGGGGGTATAAGCCATGTAGAAGTTAGAATACAGTACTTTATGCAATAATAAAATATGAATCAATTTATAACAGTACATAAAGTTTTCGATTTACCTATTATACTAACGGATCTCACGAGGTTTCTGTTGAGTTTTGTGTGCTGAAGTTTTCAAGTTTTGGATGCGACCACGATGGATGAAGGAATAAGGAGCGGCAAGAGCCTAAGCTTGGGGATGCCCAAGGCACCCCAAGGTAAAATTCTACGAAGACTCAAGGGTCTAAGCTGGGGGATGCGTCGGAAGGCATCCGCTCTTTCGTCTCAGTCCATCGGTATGTCACTTGAAGCAATAGTTTTATTCATCACATGATATGTGTTTTCCTTGGAGCGTCGTGTGTTATGGTTTGCTTTTATTTTTAGTTTTCCACAATCATTGTTTTCTGGACACACCTACTTGAGAGAGACATAATGTTCACCATGATTTGTTAGAATAGTCTATGTGCTACACTTATATCTTTTAGAGAACAGTGGCATGTAGATTTTATAGAAATAATTGAAATCTCGTGCTTCACTTAAACTTGTTTGAGATTCATAAAAATTGTCATGGTAATTTGCATGGGTTATAGGACTAGTCCAAAAAGGATAGATATTCAAGGAGTGTATAATCAAAACCTTCATGTAGCTCACCTTATAAGAGAAACCGTTGGTTAATGATATTGGTATAGTAATATGAAAGGGCATGAGTACATGATTGTTGTTTAGTAGAAATATCCGTAGTTAAAGTGTGTTACATTTTGCATATCCAAATATTGGTTATGGCATGACGATGCTGTCTGAGCATTCTTATTCCTCGTTAAAATCCTAGTGTTGTTCGAGTGGGGGGCGTGCGTTGGTTAACACCTACAAACCTCCTCCCTTGGGGCATGCGGTAGTACTTTGCTTCGAGAGAGTTAATAAGCCTTTGCAAAAAGTATATGAGTTTTTTATTACTAATGTGAATACATGGATGTACCCACACTCACCTTTCCATATAATGCTAGCCTCTTTGGTATCGTGCATTTCCCATTCCCACCTCGAGGATCGGTGCAGCTTTGACTAGTGCATCCAAACCCCGTGATATGATACACTCTATCACACATGAGCCTCCTTATATCTTCCTCAAAATAGACACCATACCTACCTATTATGGCATTTCCGTAGCCATTGCAAGATATATTGCCATGCAACTTCCACCGTTACATCACATGACTTGTGTGTTCATCATTATATTGCTTTGCATGATCATATAGCTGACATACTATTTGTGCAAAGCCACCATTCATCATTGATTACATGTTAACTTACATCATTCCACATCCTGGTACACTACCAGAGGCATTCATATAGAGTCATAATTGTTTTATGTTGAGTTGATATATCGAGTTGTAAGTAAATAAAAGTGTGATGATCATCATTATTAGAGCATTGTCCCAGTGAGGAAAGGATGATGGAGTGATGATTCCCCCACAAGACGGGATAAGCTCCGGACGAAAAATGAAAAATGGGTGAGGCCAAATGAGCCCACCAAGAAAAAGAAAAGAAAAAGGGAAAAACGGGGAAAGGGAAAAGAAAAAAGAAAAAGAAAAAAGGAGAGAAAAAGAGAGAAGGGACTTTGCTACTATCCTTTACCACACTTGTGCCTCAAACTGGCACCATGTTCTTCATATAGAGAGTCTCCTGAGTTGTCATTTTCATATGCTAGTGGGAATTTTTCACTATAGAACTTGGCTTGCATATTCCGATGACGGGCTTCCTCAAATGCCCGAGGTCTTCATGATCAAGAAAGTTGGATGCACACACACTTAGCTTCCGTTAAGCTTTCATACACTTATAGCTCTAGTGCATCCATTGCATGGTAGTCCCTACTCCTCGTATTGATATCGATTGCTGGGCATCTCCATAGCCCGTTGATCTGCCGAGTTAATGCGAGACTTTCTTTCCACTTTGACTCCTTTTTGTCTTTACCACCATATTCTATTCCACCCATATGCTATATCTATGGTTCACGCTCATTTATTTAGTGAGGTTGAAAATGCTGAAGCACGTTAGAAGTACGATCCAATTGCCTGACTTGACACCGTGGTGCTCATGATTTGTACTTATGTGGTGAAGACGAAGTCATGCCATGCTAATATGACAAAATGACTGAGGAGTAACGTTCTTGAAGGATCATATATTTTGGAAGTTAATTATTATGTTGTTTATGTTTATGAATATTACTATGTTGATGTTTATTAGTTCATCGTTTCTCAAAGATCATGGCTAAAAGATATTACATGTTGGGTAGCATGTCGCATCAAAAATTCTGTTTTTATCATTTACCTACTCGAGGACGAGCAAGAATTAAGCTTCGGGATGCTGATGATTCTCCAACGTATCTATAATTTTTTATTGTTCCATGCTATTATATTATCATTCCTGGATACTTTATACGCATTTATATGTTGTTTTATATCAATTTTGAGAACTAACCTATTAACCTAGTGGCCAATGCCAGTTGTTGTTTTTTGCTTTTTTGGACTTTCAGGACAACTATACCAAACGAAGTCCAAATGCCACGAAACTTTTTGATGATTATTTCTGGACAAATATAAGACCTGGAGGCTTCGAAGGGAGACCGGAGGCCACATGGGGTGGTGCCAAGCCAATAGGACGCGTCGAGGGGGGTGGCCACGCCCTGATGGCTCGTGAGCACCTTGATGACCCACAAGTATAGGGGATCAATCGTAGTCCTTTCGATAAGTAAGAGTGTCGAACTCAACGAGGAGCAGAAGGAAATGACAAGCGGTTTTCAGCAAGATAATTTCTGCAGGCACTGAAATTGTAGGTAATAGAAAGTTTGATAGCAAGGAAATTTGTAACGAGCAAGTAGCGGTAACGGTAAACAAGGTGCAGCAAGATAGCCCAATCCTTTTGAGGCAAAGGACAGGCCAGAACATTCACTCGTAATAGGCAAAGTGTTCTTGAGGGTACACGGGAATTTTGTCTAGTCACTTTTATTATGTTGGTTTGATTCGTGTTCGCTACTTTGATAATTTGATATGTGGGTGGACCGGTGCTAAGGTGCTGTTCTTACTTGAACTAACAACCTACTTATGATTAACCCCCTCGCAAGCATCCGCAACTACGAGAAAAGTATTAAGATAAAGTCTAACCATAGCATTAAACATGTGGATCCAAATCAGCCCCTTACGAAGTAGCGCATAAACTAGGGTTTAAGCTTCTGTCACTCTAGCAACCCATCATCTAATAAATACTCCACAATGTGTTCCCTTAGGCCCATGAATGGTGAAGTGTCATGTAGTCGACGTTCACATGACACCACTAAGGGAATCACAACATACATATAATCAAAATATCGGACACATATCAAATTCACATGATTACTCGCAACATGACTTCTCCCGTGACCTCAAGAACAAAGGTAACTACTCACAAATAATAAACATGCTCAAGATCACAGGAGTAATGAATAGCATAATGGATCTGAACATATGATCTTCCACCAAATAAACCATATAGTAATCAACTACGCAAGGTAATCAACACTACTAGTCACCCACAGGTACCAATCTAAGGTTCCAGTACAAATATTGAACACAAGTTATGAACTACGGTTTGAGAGGAGACGGTGCTGTTGAAGATGTTGATGAAGATTGGCCTCCCAAAGATGAGAGGGGGGTTGGTGATGACGATAGCTTCGATTTCCCCCTCCGGGAGGGAAGTTCCCACGGCGGAATCGTTTAGTCTTCTAGGATTGCTAACGCTCACGGCATTCCCATGAACAAAAAGTTTCAACCGGACACATAGGAAGATAGGGGCTTATAGTTTTGCCTCCCAACTCACTCACCTCAAGGGTGATGTCAACAATAATAACTCATGCCCACCCATATCCAACTGGATATATGTGCCTAGATCTTTCCACACCACATGGTGCTTGCAAAGGAAAAAGTAAAAAGGAATAGAGAAGAATACTTTGACTCTTGCATAAAAGTAAGTGCATAAAAGTAAAAGATAGGCCCTTCGCAGAGGGAAGCAGAGGTTGTCATGCGCTTATTGGTTTGTATGCTCAATCCCTTAATGTAAAATAACATCACGCTATATTGACCCTAGGATAGCAACCTTTATTATGTAGTCCGTCGCTTTTATTACTTTGCCATCATAAGTTCGTATAACGCTCAATTTTCTCTTACACTAATTAAACAAAACACTTTTAGAAGAAATTTTTATTGCCTTGTTGCACCGATGACAACTTACTTGAAGGATCTTTCGCGATCCATAGGTAGGTATGGTGGACACTCAAGGAAATAGTTTGGGTTTGGGTTTTTGGATGCACAAGTAGTATCTCTACTTAGTGCGGAATTTTTGGCTAGCAAAGATATTGGGCAAGCACCACATGTTCAAGGATCTATGACAATATAACTTCTATGTGGATATGAAGAAACATAAATCATTACGTTGTCTTCCTTGTCCAACGTCCACAATTTTGACACATAATATTTGATGGGGGCTCACAATCATAAAAGATGTCCAAGATAGTGTATTTGCATGTGAATCTTCTCTTCCCTAATTAATTCTTTCATGAATTGCATCATTGACCAATGCTATGTTTGTCAATCTCCAATAAATTTTACTACTTATACTTTTCCTTATGTGATGTCATTACTCACCATAAGATTAGCATATGATTCTTTTCATTTATTTGTCTTTCTTTTATTTGATTGCAACAAGAAAGTAGAGAAGCAAAAACTCAAACTAAACTTTATTATATAACTTTCACTCGATTACATAGATAGGTAGACCACGAAACTAACACATGAAAATAGATCATGCTAAACTTTTATTCGACTAAGGCATAGGGAAACTAGAGATAGAACCAAAATAGGTAAAGGTGAATAAAAAGTGGTGGTGATATGATACCGGGGAACCTACCCCAAGCTTGGCTCAAGCCAAGAGGAGTGCCCATACCCATGTGCTCAAGTCTCCTTTGGTGGTGGTGATGAAGAAGGTGGAGGTGTTGAGGTAGCCTTCTTCTTCAACTTATGTTTAAGCATAAAGTTTTCCTCCCTTAGACCATCATTCTCCAATTCAAGCTTTAATATCCTTTGGCATAAGGCCTCCTTGCTCTCCTGCAGAAAACGAGACGGGATAAATTGGACCTTAGGTTTGTATCTTCTAGGGAGGCTTGACTTCTTGAATTCCACATGCATGTCTCCGGGTTGAGGCAATGGATCATCCTCCTCCTTAGAGCTGTCATCTTGTGTTTCTTGCATGGTGGCATCTTCTTCCTCCTCTGAGGTCCATAGATATGGATAGATCTCCCTAAAGATCTTTGGGTCTGAAACATAGGGATCAACATGGCTCTCCCCATCAGAATCTTGAGACGACATATTTTTCGATCTATCAGGAAAACAGCAAGAAACAAGAAAAGAGGGTTTTTTTCACGATACGGTCGTCAAAACAGTCGAGGGTATATATAGAGAATTTTTATTCTTGGGAAACAAGTATTTGGATGGAAAACGGAGTCAGGAAGGCATCCGAGGTGGGCACAACCCACCAGGGCGCGCCCAGGGGTGCGTGGCGCGCCCTGGTGTATCGTGCTCACCTCGATCACCTTTCGGTTTATTTTTTATTCCTAAAATTCCAAAATATTCCAAAACTGACAGAAAATATTATTGCAGATTTTTTGGAGTCCGTTTACTTACCGTATCACATACCTCCTATTTTTAAGTATTCTGGAGTGTTCCGGAAGGTTTCTTTTATTTGTTCCTCCGGTGTCATGGTTTGGATAACATTGCTTTCAATGTTAATAGGCGTACCTGAGATATAATGCTTAATTCTTTGGCCATTGACCACCTTCGGGTTAGTACCTTCAGCGCTATTAATCTTGATAGCTCCAGAATGATAAACCTCTTCAATAACATATGGTCCTTCCCATTTGGAGAGAAGCTTTCCTGCAAAAAAATCTTAAACGAGAGTTGAATAGAAGAACATAATCTCCTATTCTGAATTCCCGCTTTTGGATTCTTTTGTGATGCCATCTTTTTACTTTTTCTTTGAATAGCTTGGCATTTTCAAACGCTTGGGTTCTCCATTCATCTAGTGAGCTAATATCAAATAGCCTCTTCTCACCGGCAAGTTTGAAATCATAATTCAGTTCTTTAATTGCCCAAAATGCTTTGTGTTCTAGTTCTAGAGGCAAATGACAAGCTTTTCCATACACCATTTTATATGGAGACATAACCATAGGATTTTTATAAGCTGTTCTATAAGCCCAAAGTGCATCATCTAATTTCTTAGACCAATTCTTACGAGGCCTATTGACAGTTTTTTGTAATATTAATTTTATTTCTCTATTGCTAAGTTCTACTTGACCACTAGATTGAGGATGATAGGGTGATGCAATTCTATGGTTAACATCATATTTAGCAAGCATCTTACGGAAAGCTCCATGAATAAAGTGTGACCCACCGTCGGTCATTAAATATCTAGGGACTCCAAACCTCGGGACGATAACCTCTTTAAGCATTTTAATGGAGGTGTGGTGATCAGCACTACTAGTTGGAATAGCTTCTACCCACTTAGTGACATAATCAACCGCAACTAAAATATGAGTGTACCCGTTAGAGGAAGGAAAGGGCCCCATGTAATCAAAGCCCCACACGTCAAATGGTTCGACAACAAGTGAATAATTCATAGGCATTTCTTGACGCTTACCGATATTACCAATTCTTTGACATTCATCACAAGACAAGACAAACTTACGGGCATCCTTGAAGAGAGCAGGCCAATAAAAACCAGATTGCAATACCTTATGAGCAGTTCTATCTCCCGCATCATGTCCTCCATAAGCTTCAGAATGACATTTCCGTAGGATTTTTTCCTGTTCATGCTCAGGTACACAACACCTAATAATACCATCTACTCCTTCTTTATAAAGATGTGGGTCATCCCAAAAGTAATGTCTCAAGTCATAGAATTTTTTTCTCTTTTGTTGGTATGTGAAACTAGGTGGTATATATTTAGCGACAATGTAATTAGCATAATCAGCATACCAAGGTGTGTTGTGTGAGACACTTATTGCAGCTAGCTGTTCGTCAGGAAAACTATCATCAATAGGTAGTGGGTCATCAAGAATATTTTCTAACCTAGATAAGTTGTCAGCTACGGGGTTCTCAGCTCCTTTCCTATCAACGATATGTAAGTCAAATTCTTGAAGCAAAAGAACCCACCTAATAAGTCTATGTTTAGCATCTTTCTTTTCCATAAGATATTTTATAGCAGCATGATCGGTGTGAACAATGACTTTGGAATCTATGATATAGGATCTAAATTTATCACAAGCAAACACAACTGCTAAAAATTCTTTTTCAGTAGTGGCATAATTTCGTTGGGCACTATCTAGAGTTTTACTAGCATAATGGATAACATTCAATTTCTTATCAACTGTTTGTCCTAGGACAACACCAACAGCATAATCACTGGCATCACACATAATTTCAAAAGGCAAGTTCCAATCAGGTGGTTGAACGATAGGTCCAGAGGTTAAGGCTTTCTTGAGTGTTTCAAAGGCTTCCACACAATCATCATCAAAAACAAAAGGAATATCCTTTTGCAAAAGATTAGTAAGAGGCCTAGAAATTTTAGAGAAGTCTTTAATGAACCTCCTATAAAAACCAGCATGACCAAGGAAACTTCGAATACCTTTAATATCTTTAGGACATGGCATTTTCTCAATTGCATCAACTTTAGCTTTATCCACCTTAATACCTTGTTCAGATATTTGATGCCCCGAGACAATACCTTCATTAACCATAAAGTGGCACTTCTCCCAACTCAAGACGAGATTAGTTTGTTCACATCTCTGCAAAACTTGATCAAGGTTGCTTAAGCAATCATCAAAAGAAGTTCCCTAAATGAAAAAATCATCCATGAAAACCTCCACAATCTTTTCACAAAAATCAGGGAATATAGCAGTCATACATCTTTGAAAGGTAGCAGGTGCATTGCATAAACCAAAAGGCATACGTCTATAAGCATAGGTTCCAAAAGGGCAAGTAAAGGTGGTTTTCTCTTGATCGGATTGTGACACAAGTATTTGAGAGAAACCAGAATATCCATCTAGGAAACAAAAGTGTGTGTGCTTAGATAGTCTCTCTAGCATTTGATCAATGAAAGGCAAAGGGTAATGATCTTTCCTAGTAGCTTTATTTAATTTTCTAAAACCAATTACTATTCTATAGCCAGTGACAATTCTTTGTGGAATGAGTTCATTCTTATCATTAGGAACAACGGTAATACCTCCTTTCTTGGGAACACGATGAACGGGACTTACCCATCTACTATCAGCTATGGGATAGATTATACCTGCTTCCAGAAGCTTTAATATTTCAGTTCTTACCACTTCTTTCATCTTATTATTCAATCGCCGTTGGTGATCACGGGTTTAGCATCAGGTTCCATATTAATCTTGTGCTGACATAGAGTGGGTCCAATGCCCTTAAGATCATCAAGAGTATATCCAATAGCAGCCCGGTACTTCCTCAGAAGTTTCAATAATCTCTCTTCTTCATGTTCTGAAAGGTTAGCACTAATAATAACAGGATATATCTTTTTCTCATCAAGATAAGCATACTTCAAAGTGTCAGGCAATTGTTTCAATTCAAACACAGGATCACCTTTAGGTGGAGGGGGACCTCCAAGAGTTTCAATAGGCAAATTGTGTTTCAAGAGAGGTTGTTGTTCGAAGAAAATTTGATCTATTTCATTTCTTTCACGCATGTGCATATCATTTTCATGGTCGAGCAAATATTGTTCTAATGGATCAGTAGGAGGCACAGCAATAGAAGCAAGACCAGTTATCTCATCCTTACTAGGTAATGCTTTATCACGAGGTTGTCTACTAAACTTGGAAAAATTAATCTCATGAGACACATTACCAAAACTGACACCAACAGTGTTTTTTTCACAATCTATCTTAGCATTGACGGTGCTCAAGAAAGGTCTACCAAAGATAATGGGACAAAAGTCATCTTGTGGGGAACCAAGAACTAGAAAATCTCTCTAGTATCTCATCCCAAAACCCTTGGATCCAATAGATGGTGAATGAAGATGAACCTGCATTCTCCGGACCAATGACACAACTGGAAGTAGCACAGTGGGTACAGAACATGGAAGATCGCATGAAGGAGTACCGTATTGAAGGAGAGTATATGGTTCCATACACCTGACGACGCCTCACACAAGGTGCTGCAACATGGCGAGAGATGCGACAAGCTATACAAGGATGGAATGGAGCAACTGCTTGGGAAGAACTCAAGACGATTCTACTAAGGTCTCATCCCATACAGGAGCACTGCGATCGTGAAGTGAAGAAGCCTTGTGCATGCAAAATATGTGGAGAAATAGGACACACCCAGGAAGAACACAAGGATGGATGCCCTCATTGTGAAGAAAATCATCTAGCTGAGGAATGCCCAACTAGTCAGGTGACTTGTTTCTTGTGTGAAGGAACCACCCACTACCCAGCTCTGTGCCACATTTACCCCAAGGTGCAACAAGTTATCAAGAATCAGAAAGAAGCAATGAAGGAAATGTTCAAGGGGATTTTAGAAGAATGTATGATGAAGGAAGATTTGGAAGACCCTGATGGACAAGGCTTAACCAGATTTTTCTCCAATGCCTGCTACTCATGTGGAGAAAAAGGACATTTTTCCCAGGATTGCACGAAGGAAAGCCAAGAGAATCTGGGAGACTTCCCGACAGAAAAAGTGGAGCTTGATCCACATGAAATAGAGGGATTGATCAGAACAAGCAAGTCCAGGAAGAGAAACCGAAGACATCCCGAGAACGACCCTATTCCTGCAAAGAAGGACCATGGTCATATCATGTGTTTCAGGTGCAAGGAATTAGGTCACTACGCTGACCAATGCCCGGAAAAGAAGTAGAGACCCCAAGGAGCAGACATCACCATCAAGAAGCCCCGAGACTTATCAGAAGGCATTTGCTTTCACTGCAGGGAAGCAGGACATTATGCTAACAAATGTCCAGGCAAGAAGAAAGCTGGAACTGAGTAGTTGAGATTTTGATGATCATAATAAGTGTAGTAGGAAGGAATTTTATAAGTACGATGGGTTGACTTATGTAATGGAAGACTTGGAGGTTGTAATAGTTCATGAAAGTTGATATGACGTATGTTGAAAGGCTCTATGAGGTTTTTTGTGTTGTTATCAATTATTTTGAACTGCTTATGTGCGTAAACAGGGATGAAAATGAGTTGTTGATGCATAAACTGGGAATTTCTAAAAGTACAAGGATACAATAGAATATGGTCAATGGATAACCCATTACATTTTGTTTTAAGAATGACAATTCCCTGTAAGATGTTGGAAAGTGAAATTGAAGCATGGTTTGGATGATATGGATGTTTATCCAAGGAGATACATACATTACACTGAGTACCCTTTTCTGACTCCTGCAGATGAAAACCCTTTATGAGTCTTTCCTCAAGGGCCCAGAGACGATCATGACCCTGACTAGTGATCATGATTACCCAAGGATCCTGAAGGATATGATGAAGCACATTCATCTTGAAGGAGATGCAGTCTACAAAGGCTACCCATTCATGGAAAATAGAGTGGAACTCTGGTATGTGGAGGTACACCTCCACCGTGTGAAAGGAGTTTGCCCAAAGACTATGGGGCAATACCTTTTCATCTCTCGTGTACCCCGAGCAACTTTCTTCGATGCTGTTCGTGAAGCTGCCATGGAAGCCATAAGACAGATTGGAGAAATACTTGAAGCAAGACTCCGTCATACTCAGGAATACCTACAGGAGGTGCATACAGAGATGATGGAGATGAAGCTCATGTCCACCCTAATAAAGTGAAAGATGGATGATTTCAAGGAGTACATTGCAAAGTTCCAGTGGTACTAAAATATGTCCAAGGGGGACAAATGAATAAAGTTGGAAGTGATTGCTTGACCATACCAAACTATGTGGATGGCAGCATTTGTAATAAAGTATTTTTTTAATTTGGAGTTTTGAGAAGTGATTTAGGATGTAATAAAGGATTGAATATGAGAAGAATATGATTTATGATGAACCCACACATGTATTGGTAAAACAGACCAATGGAAAGGAAAATGAGTTCCACAAAGTGGAGTCTGTACCAAGAATAAGTCTCAGAATTATTTTATTTGAACGTTACCCCAAGAGTATGAAGGAATGAAGCACTATTGGATTTAAAAGAGGTGTAATGTTGGAATATGGAACAATAGTAACTCCAAGGATGACTTAAAGTTGTACGAGTATTGAATTGGACCCATAATCGAGGGACCCGGAAATTAATAAGGATCTGGAAGAAACAGTGATGTCATCAGCAAACGTTTTTCTTAGGAGTATACGAAAACCCGAGAGTTGTGAAGAAACGATAGATGTTTTGTTCGGCTTGCAGAAATTAATAGATTTATCCGAAATTTGTTCGTGTACAAGAGAAATTTTGCAATAGTTGTGAGGAAGCCCAAGTGTTAGAATACGAGATTCGCTAAACCTTATACAGAGTAGTGATTTGGGTGCGGAATGGATTGATCACCATGACGACTTACTCTTATCATTGCTCTTGCTATTCGGAATGGTAAATCTGAGTGACTTACCCATAGTAAAGAGACGACGTTCTTTGAAGCTTTTGTTTAAGCCTTAGAATGGTATGATGAAGACCCCTTGTACTTGGCAGCTGTTGTCAAACGTAGGAATATTTTACGGTGAGGATGAAGCCAAGACCCATTTCACTACGGGATAACCACAAATGGTAGACCACCATGAGATCATCGATAGGTTATTTAGAATGGTCACGAGGCCTATCAGTTAAGAAGACCCAGTATCGGAGGAAATACACTTTGATATGAGAACAGAAGATTTTGATTGAAAAGGAAGCACATCAACAAAGGAGTTACTGTGGAGAATGTGAAGAGGCACATATTGCCAATGACCCCAGAGGTTTGTTATGATATTGAGGGACCAGTAACTCTCATTTTAAGTGTGGTAGCCCCACACTTTCCGGTCAATGGATTTGTCAGGAGACCCCCAAACCCTAACCTTTTCTTTCCAGCCCTTTCGAATCTCGAGGACGAGATTCATTTTAAGTGTGTTAGGTTTGTAACATCCCAAAATTTGGAATGTTATACTAATCAATAGAATGATTGATTGTTTGATTGATTGTTTGAAATTGGGTGAAATTTGAAACTCTTTGAAACTTTGAATGAGAGGGAATAAAATGACTTTCCCTTTGTGTTTGATTTCTAATTCATCCAATTCAAGTCAATGAGAGAAGATGACATGACTTCTTCAAATAAAAGGATTTGAAAAGTGGATTTGAAAACTTCTAAAATATTCTATTGGAATCCATTTCATATTTGGTTCTATTTCAAAGTTTGAATGAATTCAAAATTCCCTGCCTAAATTCAAAATCTTGAGAGGAGCAATATGACACTCCAAACCAGGGGCATGTTTGAATTTCATTTGGATTTATAATACTCAGAAAAACTATTTTGAAAATATTTCATATTAGGTTTCAAAGTCATTTTTGAAGTGGTTTTCAAATTTATTTTTGTCCAAAAATAAAATATAAGGAAAATAGGGTAAAATGATTCCCTTCAATGGAAAAATGGAGAGAAATGAATTTGAAATCATTCTTGTATTTTTTAAAATATTTTTATTGCATTTTATTTGCAACAGTAGCACTATTTGACTTTTGAGAATTTTTATGTGTATTGTTTGACTATGAAAATATGTTCAAGTTGTAGGAAAAAAATTCTAAAAAATTTGGTATATTATATGCCTATAAGTTTTTGTTTATCTATGTTTTGTTCTTTTTCTTTCTCTGTTTTAAATAAAAAGAAAAGGTTTTTTCTTTTAAAACGGCCGAAGCCCGCTAGCCCAATAGCACCATGGCCAGCCAGCCCGCTTCCGCGCACCGAATCGGCAACAGATCGGCCAGCCGATCCGTTGTCCCCCTCTCTCTCTCTCTGACGCGTGGGCCCGACCGACCGCCCGCGCGATCCCCGCGGTCTCCTTCCTCCTCGCGCCTCCCCTTTCCATACCTCGCCGGACAGCACCGCCGCCGCTGATTTCTTGCCGTTCTAGCCTCGCCCCTTGTCCACGCCACACCCCCTATAAATTCCCACCCCCACTCGACCCGTTCCACACCTGCCCGACCCCGGAGACCCCCTCCACCACCCGCAATCCCTTGCCGGAGTCCGAGCGCCGCCACCACACCATTACCTCACCCCACTCCACCTCGCCCTTCCCGAGCCCCTCCGAGGCCACCTACGAGTTCGCCACGCTCACCCACATCTCTCCGCCCCCTCGCCTGAGCTCTAGCACCACCGGAGCACCCACCCCGTCGAGCACCCGAGCACCACCTCCGCCCCGAGCTACTGCCGTTCGTCTCCGACCACCCCGACCGACACCGTCGTCACCAACCTCGCCGCTACCCTCGACTCCATTGCCTGGACCCTCCCTCCGTCGTCCCCGACCACCGGAGCGTAGTCCCCGTCCACGCCCGGGCCACCGCCGTTGCCGGAGACATCGCCGGAGTTCATCTCCCCTATGTAAGCCTCGGCAACTCCCTCCCCTTCGTCCGATCTATTTTAAACGGCTAGGATTAGATCGGCGTTGTTTTTATTAATTTGAACCATTTTCTTCTACTAACCGATCGTCCGCTCGCTAGCCACCGCGCGCGCATGCCCCCACCCACTCACAGTGCGACACGTAGCGCCCCTGTTCGTTAGTTTAGGTTTTATTTTCTGTTTTTGTTTTATTTAACAGAATATAATCTGTTTTTGTTTTAGCTATATCTTTTAGGTTTTTAAATGTTTTAATTTGATTCTTTTTGCATTGTGTCAAAAATTTTATCTAGTTTCTGTAGATATAAAGTTTGACCATATTTGAATAATTTAAATTCAGATTCAAACAGATTTGAATTCAAATTTGTTTTGCTTATAACTTGAGTTTAAAAACATATTTTTGAGTGATTATTTTTGCTACTGTTTTGTATTAGTTTGTTTTATCACCCTGTTCAATTTCAGAATTTTTAGTATAAATTAAATTAGGTTTTTAACAAAACAGATTCTGTTTAGTTTCTTTTAGGGTTATTTTCTTTCTTTTGTTTCAACTTGTTTTTGATTTTGTTTTCCTATAAGTTTCTGATATATTTCTTTTAGTTTCTACTGGTTAGTATTAGGTGATTTATTTTATGCTAATAAAAATATTCTTTATATGTTTTGTTCTTTATAGGAAAAACCTTGTTTTCATTATATGTAGTGTTGTATGATAGGTTTCATAGTAGTTCTTTTTGCACAAAGTTTTAGTGAAAAATAGTTTATGTTATTTATTTGTTTTAAATTTTTTTTGTTTTCTATTATTTTAGTATTTTTGTTATTTTTCTTGTTGATAAGTTTGTTAGACAACCCTTATGTTGTTAGTGTGTTGTTTTCATAGTTCTTAGTTGTTCTTCAAAAGTAATTCTTTTTGCTAGTAAAATATTTATTAAAATAATTTTGTTAGATTTTACTTTGTATTTGTCATGTTGCTATTGAAAATAGGATTATTTGTAGGGAAAACTACTTTGGTTGTTTTGATGAAGTTTTGTTGTTTTAACTTTTGTCTTAAGTATTTCCTTCATCATAACCCTATTGCGTTTAGTTTTTGTGTTGCTTCTTGATTGATAGAATTGATTGCTAGAAGTGTTTGCTTATGAATGCAATGTTTGATTATATAGATTTTCATCGGAGAGTGACGAATAGTTCTATCAAGTTATTTCTGAGAGCGATATTTATCTTCATCAACAGTACAGGCAAGTTCACTTTGATCATCTTACATTACCTATGTTTTATTTTGCATTAAAATAAATCTCTCCATCATACATCCAGTAGGATATTGAGCTTGAACTTGTGGTAGTATCATGAGGTAGGAGAAACCCAACACCCTGTTACCATTGCCCGGGAAGGGACGTTACTTCACAATTGCTACGCTTTAGTAGACGGGGTTTTGGTTGTGAGATTCAGAAGTGTTGTGAGATTAATTAATTATTTCAAGACCTACATGATGATCAAGACTTCAAGACTTCAAGGACTCAATATACCTCTGGGTGGATTGGACATGCATTTTGGCAGCCTGATATCTATCATGGTTATGCCGGGAATCCTGGTATCTACCGGTGATCATCCCAACGGAATGCCACCCAGGCTCAAAGAGATGGATGGATACTTCAAGGCCGGAAAGCTTATGTGTACAGCCACAAGTCAATATGGGCTGTGGCTTGGTTGACCTTAGTGGTGACTCTGGTAGGTCAGATTGCTACGAGATGTAGAAGAACGGTAGGATTGGATGGGCACTGACTCTCTACCGGAGGATTGCTTTGGAAGACCATCTTTCGATCGTCTCGTTCTCAAACATCAGGCAGTGCGAGGACACAATGAGAGGGATCGAATATTGCGGGTAAAGTGTACAAACCTCTGCAGAGTGTCAAACTAATCGATTAGCCGTGTCCCCGGTTATGGACAACATGAGCACCGAGATGATACTATCAGCCAGTCTCAACACAATTAAATAAATTATGATGAGTGGGTCTATTAATTATTTTGGGACATGAGAAATGGTTGGTGGAAACATCTCATTAACAACCAAGTTTTGTAGTGATATTTCCGTTTGACTCCTTTGTTGTAGGGAAAATAAAACCAGCTTTTCTGCAAAAACTCAGACACAGAGCCACAAAGCCTTTTGCATATATAATAGTCTTTATCATTTCATTCTATGGTGATCTTACCGGTACATTCAATGTACTGACCTACACGGTTGCAACGTCTTATGTTGCAGATACTTTTCTACGACAAGTAAGAGTACGATTCAGGGTTACGGTATGCACTCAACCTGCCGTTGGTGCTTATTGGGACTCCACTCCCGTTGACTGTTTCCGCTGAGATTTAAGAGGTATATATCAGTTTTACCTTATTTCCATGTGATTGCACTTTGATATATACATTGATGTACTGTGTGTGCCAGCATACTGATCCAGGGATGGCACTGACACACAGAGGCTCGACTCGTTTTGAGTCGGGACGCTACAGAAAATCGAATAGTCATGACGATATCCAAGGCGATGATCATT
The DNA here is from genome assembly GCA_039707655.1 of Elymus sibiricus. Classification (NCBI taxonomy): domain Eukaryota; kingdom Viridiplantae; phylum Streptophyta; class Magnoliopsida; order Poales; family Poaceae; genus Elymus; species Elymus sibiricus. The sequence goes on along the minus strand of CM077675.1, from coordinate 131,170,197 downwards.
ATATAGGCATCACGTCCAAGATAGATAGACCGACTCCTGCCTGCATCTACCTCTATTACTCCACACATCGACCGCTATCCAGCATGCATCTAGTGTATTAAGTTCATGGAAAAATAGAGTAATGCAATAAGAACGATGACATGATGTAGACAAGATCTATTCATGTAGGAATAGACACCATCTTGTTATCCTTAATAGCAACGATACATGCGTGTCTTGCTGCCCCTTCTATAACTGGGAAAGAACACCGCAAGATCGAACCCATCACAAAGCACCTCTTCCCATGGCAAGAAAAATCGATCTAGTTGGCCTAACTAAACCAAAGATTCGAAGAAGAAATACGAGGCTATAAGTAATCATGCATATAAGAGATCAGAGAAGACTCAAATAATATTCATGGATAGTAATTGATCATGAACTCAAAATTCATCGGATCCCAACAAACACACCGCAAAAGTTTACATCAAATAAATCTCCAAGAGACCATTGTATTGAGAGTCATAAGAGAGAGAGAAGAAGCCATCTAGCTACTGCCTACGGACTCGTAGGCCTATGGTAGACTACTCACACATCATCGGAGAGGCACCTATGAGGAAGATGAACCCCTCCGTGATGGTTTTTAGATTGGATCCCGTGGTTCTGGAACTTGGATTTCCAAGGAATTTAGAGGCACGATAGTCGGTTGAGGGGGTGCCACCCTGGGCCCCCTCTTCTGGTCTTCTTTGGCCCATCTGGTTTCTTCTGGTCCGTAAAAAATCCACAAAAATCCCCGCAACGTTTCATCTCTGTATGGTACTGATTTCCTACGAAGTAAAAACAAGCAAAAACAGCAACTGGCACTTTGGCACTATGTTAATAGGTTAGTCCCAAAAAATGATATAAAGTTGTTATAAAAGGATTGTAAAACATTCAAGAATGATAATATAACAGCATGGAACAAGCAAAAATTATAGATACGTTGGAGACGTATCAGCATCCCCAAGCTTAATTCCTACTCGTCCTCGAGTAGGTAAATGATAAAAACAAATTTTTTGATGTGGAATTCTGCCTAACATGTTCATCATATTCTTTTCTTTTGTATAGCATGGACATTTGGACTTGTAAATGATTCAAAGCAATAGTCTAGTTTTAACATAATGACTTCAATACTCAAGCATGTCAACAAGCAACCATGTCTTTCAAAATATCAACACTTAAGAAAGTTACCCCTAGCCCATCATGTGCAATCATTGATCCATTCATGAAACACACTCAAATATTAACTATGCCCAATGCTCAAGTACGATCATAGTGCCCCCTAGTTGGTGCTTATAAGAGAAGATGGATACTCAAAGCAAAAATAAAAATTGCATAAAGTAAATAGATAGGCCCTTCGCAGAGGGAAGTAGGGATTTGTAGAGGTGTCAGAGATCAAAGTTTTAAATTGAGAGAGAAAAATATTTTGGGTGGCATGCTTTTCCTGTCAACGAAAACGACAAAGTTGCTCACAATACTTTCCATGCTAGATATATCATAGGCGGTTCCCAAACAGAAAATAAAGTTTATTCCTTTTTCCACCAAACTTTCACTTTCCATGGCGCGCCGTATCCACGGTTGCCTTCCATACCAACACTTTCCAAGGAATTTATTATTTGACAACATAAAGTAAATATTATTATTTTTCATTTCAGGAATGGGCATCCCTATTACCGCCGCACTCTCGTGCAATGACAAGTGAATAAACACTCATCTTGAGAATAACACATCTAGCATGGAAAAATATTGGACACTCCCCACCGTTTCATGAGCGGTACGGGCACACAAAAGAGAAAAATTATTTTGAAAATTTAGAGATGGCAAATACAAATTTGCTTGGAACGGCATGGAAATACCACATATAGGTAGGTATGGTGGACTCATAAGGCAAAACTTGGTTTAAGGATTTTGGATGCACAAGTAGTATTTCTACTTAGTACAAGTGAAGGCTAGCAAATAGATTGGGAAGCAACCAAACCAAGAAACGAAAAATCACATAAGTGAGCATTGAACATAACTAACACAGAATAATGCACCACAAGTAGGATGTAACTTCATTGCATAACTATTGACTTTCGTGCATACATAGGGAATCACAAACCTTAACACCAATATTCCTACTAAGCATAATTACTCACTAACATAACTCACATATTACTATCATCATGTTTCAAAACTATTACAAGGAATCAAGTTTAATTTGTCCAATGATCTTCATGAAAGTTTTTATTATATCCTCCTTGGATATCTATCACTTTGGGACTAGTTTCATATATTGTCATTGCTTTTTGGCAAGCTCAAACAAATTTAAGTGAAGCACATGAGCATAATGATTTCATCTCTCAAAAAGGTATAAGTGAAGCATGAGAGGATTTCTTCAAAATTTTACTAACTCTAAAATTAATCAAAGTGAAGCATGAGAGTATTTCTACAAAAGTTTCCAAGCACACCGTGCTCAAAAAGATATAAGTGAAGCACTAGAGCAATTCCTATAACTCAAAAAGTTTAAGTGAAGCACATAGAGCAATTCTAACAAATCATAGCATGATTGTGGCTCTATCAAATAGGTGTGTACAGCAAGGATACAAAGGAAAAACTAACAAACAAAGCAAGCAAAGATACAAGACGCTCCAAGCAAAACACATGATATGTGACGAATAAAGATATAGCTCCAAGTAAAATACCGATGGTCGTTAGAAGAAAGAGGGGATGCCACTCGGGGCATCCCCAAGCTTAGTTGCTTGATACTATTTGCATATATCTTGGGGGTGCGGTAGCATCCCCAAGCTTAGGTTCTTTCTACTCCTTATTCCGTCATCCATCGTGATCTCACCCAAAACTTGAAACCTTCAATCACACAAAACTCAACAAAATCTTCGTGAGATCCGTTAGTATAAGAAAGCAAATCACTACTTTAGGTGTTGTTGTAAACCCATTCAAATTTTATAATTGCATTATACCTACTGTATTTTAACTTTACCATGGCTCATTCCCTTCAATATAACCCATAGATTCATGAAAACAAGCACACAATGCAACAAAAACAGAATCTGTCTCAAACAGAACAGTCTGTAGTAATCTGTACCATACCCATACTTATGTAACTCGAAAAATTCTGAAAAATTAGGAAAACGTAAGGAATTTCTATAGAAATACTGTGTTAAATTCTCAGCTCAAAATCACATTCCAGAAAAAAATTAAAATTCATATACTGCATGCAAAGTTTCTGTTTCAGATTCAGCATCACTTCTACTCATCCTATGAATCATCCTAACGGTTCTACTTGACACAAACACTAAATAAACCATAAAAACACAATAATAACAGAGGAATAATTGTGTCAACACTCAATAACATAAAGGAAAAAAGCAAAAAATTATTTATTCACTGGGTTGCCTCCCAACAAGCGCTATCGTTTAACGCCCCTAGCTAGGCATATTGGATAGATTCAAGTATTGTCATCTTTGGTTTTGGATCCATAAGATGCCCTGATGATTGATTCATATGGTGTCTTAATTCTTGTTCTAGGGAAGTGTTCCATACCCTTTCTCAAGGGAAATTGAAAACGAATATTGCCTTCTTTCATATCAATCACGGCACCTATAGTGCGTAAAAACGGTCTACCAAGTATAATGGGACAAGACGGATTGCAATAAATATCAAGCACAATCAAATCAATGGGCACATAATTCCTATTTTCAAGAATAAGAACATCATTAATTCTTCCCAAAGGTTTTTTAATAGTAGAATCCGCCAAGTGCAAATTAAGAGAGCATTCTTCAATGTTGGTAAGACCAAGCACATCACATAGAGATTTCGGAATCGTGGAAACACTAGAACCCAAATAACACAAAGCAAAGCATTCATAATTTTTAATCTTGACCTTAATGGTAGGTTCCCACTCATCATGTAATTTTCTAGGAATAGAAATCTCCAACTCCAACTTTTCTTCAAAAGATTTCATCATGGCATCAACGATATGTTTAGTAAAAGCTTTATTTTGCTCATAAGCATGGGGTGAATTGAACATAGATTGCAACAAAGAAATACATTCAATCAAAGAGCAACTATAATAATTAAAATCTTTGCAATCCAAGATAGTGGGCACATCACTAGCTAAAGTTTTAACCTCTTCAAACCCACTTTCATCAAAATTTTCATCAAGATTTTCACCCTCCAAATTATTGGGACGCCTTATAGCTAAAGTTGACTCTAATTCAGTCCCTTCATTATCAATTTTAACATTACTAAACAAGGAGTCAATAGAAGAAGAACCAATCACTTTAAGATCTTCATCACTTTTATAGCGGCAATCACTAGAAGACGATTTTTCCAAGAATTCTCTTTTAGCTTTAAGCATAGCGGTTCTTTTCTTACTTTCATCCATAGAGACATATAAAGATTTAATAGATTCATCAATCTTAGGCCCAAAAGCTTTCAACTTGAGATTTTCAACATCATGAGAAATTATATCAATGCTTCTAGACATATCATCAATCTTATTCAACTTTTCTTCTATCGTAGTATTGAAAGCCTTTTGCGCATTGATAAATTCTTTAATATTATTCTCAAGATCATAGGTGTTCCTATTATTACTGTAAGAGGAATTACCATAGGAATTACCATAATTATTAGAGGAATTTCCAGGAAAAGGCCTAGGATTAAAATTACCTCTATAAGCATTGTTAATGAAATTGTTGCGCGAGACAAAATTCACATCTACGGATTCACTATTTTGCTCAATCAAAGTAGACAAAAGCACATCATTAAAATCAATAGGAGCATTTTTACAAGCAACCAATTTCATCAAAGGATCAACTTTATCACTCAAAGTACTAATTTCCTCTACCGAATTAACTTTTTTACTAGTAGGTGCTCTTTCGGTATGCCATTGAGAATAATTAGCCATGATATTATCTAGAAATTTAGTAGCTTCACCCAAAGTAATCTACATAAAAGTACCACCCGCGGCGGAATCTAAAAGATTTCTAGAGACAAAATTCAATCCCGCATAAAAAATTTGTATGATCATCCAAAGATTCAAACCATCTGTAGGACAATTTCTTATCATCAACTTCATTCTTTCCCAAGATTGGGCAACATGTTCATGCTCAAGTTGCTTAAAATTCATGATTTGCGTCCTAAGGGAAATAATTTTCACGGGAGGAAAATACTTAGTGATAAAAGCATCCTTACACTTATTCCAAGAATTGATACTATTGCGAGGCAAAGATGAAAACAAATTTTTTGCACGATCCCGCAAGGAAAAAGGAAATAGTTTCAACTTGAGAATATCCTTGTCCACATCTTTTTTCTATTGCATATCACACAATTCAACAAAAGTGTTTAGATGGGACGCGGCATCCTCATTATGATTACTGGCAAATTGATCTTTCATGACAAGATTCAACAAAGCGGCATTAATATCACAAGACTCCGCACTAGTGGCGGGAGGAGCAATAGGCGTACTAATAAACTCATTGTTATTAGTATTGAAAAAATCACACAAATTGGTGTTCTCTTGAGTCACCGTGACCACACAAACAAGATTGCAAGCAAGGAAGAGATCCGGCAAGAAAGAGGGCAAACAAAAAAGAGGGCGAATAAAACGGCAAATTGGTGAAGTGGGGGAGAGGAAAACGAGAGGCAAATGGCTAATAATGTAATTGCAAGGAGATGAGATTTGTGATTTGGAACCTGGTAGATGATGGTGGAGTCCCCTCCGCGCCTACGATAGGCACGTAGAAGAGACTACTTCCTCCCCGGCAACGGCGCTAGAAATTCCTTTGACGTGGCTTGGACTGCGTCGGTATTTCCCCAAAGAGGAAGGGATGATGCAGCACAACGACGGTAAGTATTTCCCTCAGTTATGAAACCAAGGTTATCGAACCAGTAGGAGGATCACCACCACCCAATAAGCAGCACCTGCACACAAACAACAAATACTTGTAACCCGACGCGAAAGAGAGGTTGTCAATCTCTCTACGGTAATAAGATAGATTAGGTAGTGATAGATAGGAGAGATAGATCTCTCAAGAACACAAATAAAAAGAGTAAATATGCAACAAGATATTTTTTCTGTTTTTGGTTTTGTAGATTTGAAAACAAAGAGTGCAAAAAACATAGATCGGAAAGCAATATGATAGGAAAAGTAGACCCGGGGGCCGTAGGGTTCACTAGTGGCTTCTCTCATGAGTATAGCGCACGGTGGGTGAACAAATTATTGTTTTGTCAATTGATAGAAAATCGAATAGTCATGATGATATCCAAGACGATGATCATTATATAGGCATCTCGTCCAAGATAGATAGACCGACTCCTGCCTGCATCTACCTCTATTACTCCACACATCGACTACTATCCAACATGCATCTAGTGTATTAAGTTCATGGAAAAACGGAGTAATGCAATAAGAACGATAACATGATGTAGACAAGATCTATTCATGTAGGAATAGACCCCATCTTGTTATCCTTAATAGCAACGATACATGCGTGTCTTGCTGCCCCTTCTGTCACTGGGGAAGAACACCGCAAGATCGAACCCATCACAAAGCACCTCTTTTCATGGCAAGAAAAATCGATCTAGTTGGCCTAACTAAACCAAAGATTCGAAGAAGAAATACGAGGCTATAAGTAATCATGCATATAAGAGATCAAAGAAGACTCAAATAATATTCATGGATACAAACTGATCATGAACTCAAAATTCATCGGATCCCAACAAACACACCGCAAAAGTTTACATCAAATAGATCTCCAAGAGACCATTGTATTGAGAGTCATAAGAGAGAGAGAACAAGCCATCTAGCTATTGCCTATGGACCCGTAGGTCTATGGTGGACTACTCATGCATCATCGGAGAGGCACCTATGAGGAAGATGAACCCCTCCGTGATGGTGTTTAGATTGGATCTCGCGGTTCTGGAACCTGCGGCGGCTGGAATTGTGTTTCGTCGACTCCCCTAGGGTTTTTGGATTTCCAGGGAATTTATAGGCACGATAGTCGGTTGAGGGGGTTCCGGAGGTGCCCAACACCCATCAGGGCGCGCCAGGGGACCTCTGGCGTGCCCATGTGGGTGCTGGCCACCCTGGCCCCCTCTTCTGGTATTCTTTGGCCCATCTGGTTTCTTCTGGTCCTTAAAAAATCCACAAAAATCACCGCAGCATTTCATCTCTGTATGGTACTGATTTCTTGCGAAGTAAAAACAAGAAAAAACAGCAACTGGCACTTTGGCACTATGTTAATAGGTTAGTCCCAAAAAATGATATAAAGTTGTAATAAAAGGATTGTAAAACATCCAAGAATGATAATATAACAGCATGGAACAAGCAAAAATTATAGATACGTTGGAGACGTATCAATGCTCAAGATCAGAGGAGTAATGAATAGCATAATGGATCTGAACATATGATCTTCCACCAAATAAACCATATAGTAATCAACTACGCAAAGTAATCAACACTACTAGTCACCCACAGGTACCAATCTGAGATTCCGGTACAAAGATTGAACACAAGTGATGAACTAGGGTTTGAGAGGAGACGGTGCTGTTGAAGATGTTGATGAAGATTGGCCTCCCAAAGATGAGAGGGGTGTTGGTGATGACGATAGCTTCGATTTCCCCCTCCGGGAGGCAAGTTCCCCCGGCGGAATCGCTGCGCCGGAGGGCAAAAGTGCTCCTGCCCAAGTTCCGTCTCGAGGCGGCGGCGCTTCGTCCCGAAAGTCCTCCCCCTAATTTTTTTAGGTTTTTTGGGAATTTATACCAGAAGGTGGGCACCGGAAGTGTGCCAGGCTGGGCACGATACACCAGGGTGCGCCCAGGGGGGCCTGGCGCGCCCTGGTGGATTGTGCCCACCTGGGGGGCCTTCTCCAGTAGTTTTCAGCTCCAATAATTTTTATTAAATAGAAAAATAATCTCCGTAAATTTTCAGCTTCATTGGAGTTGTGCAGAATAGGTATCTCTGACTTGCTTCTCTTGGGTCCAGAACTCTAGCTGCAGGTATTCTCCCTCTTTGTGTAAACCTTGCATATTATGAGAGAAAAGGCATTAGAATCACTCCCCAAAGCATTATTATTCAACAAAACAAAGTAAATAGCAGTAGGAAATTATGATGCAAAATGGACGTATCACACCTCCCGACGCCTCTTGACCTAACTCCGCCTCCATAAATTCTCATAAATTGGGAAAACACCTGAGAGCCAGTCAAAATACTTTTTCCACCGCCGCAGTCTCTGTTCCGCCGTGTGCCCATCTGGAGCCCTGTTCCGGTGCCCTGTCGGAGGGGGATCGATCACGGAGGGCCTCTACATCAACCTTGCTGCTCCCATGATGATGTATGAGTAGTTCACCACAGACCTACGGGTCCATAGCTAGTACCTAGATGGCTATCTCTCTCTCTATATATATGATCTTCAATACAAAGTTCACGGCGATTCCCGCGGTGATCTATTCAATGTAATCTGATTTGCAGTGTGTTTGTTGGGATCCGATAAATTGTGGGTTTATGATCAGATTATTCATGAAAATATATTCAGTCTTTACTGAATTCTTATATGCATGATTGTTATAGCTTCGTATTTCTTTCCGATCTATCGGTTTGGTTTGGCCAACTAGATTGATTTATCTTTGGTGGAAGCGGTGTGTTGCGATGGGTTTAATCTTGCGGTGCTCTATCCTCGTGATAGAAGGGGTCAAGACACGTATTGTAGTACTATCATTAAGGGGAAAACGATGGGGTTTATTCATATTGAGTGGATTAACTAGGTCTACATCATGTTATCTTGCTTCAAGCATTACTCTATTATTTAATACTCTAGATGCATGCTGGATAGCGGTCGATGGGTGGAGGAATAGTAGTATATGCAGATAGGAGTCGATCTACTTGCATATGGAAGTGATGCCTATATACATGATCATTTCCGTGAATAAATATTTCATAACTATGTGATTTTCTATCAATTGCCCAACAGTAATTGTCTACCCACCGTATGCTTTGTGCGAGAGAGAAGCCTCTAGCGAAAACTATGGCCCCGGGTCTTCACAAATATTATTACAAAAACCTAAAAATATTGCTGCCATTTATTTACTGTGATTTCATTTTATATTTATATTATCCATCTATCACTACAGAATACTTGCAAGTAACAAGTTTAAGGGGCTTGACAACCCTCTTGCCCACGTTGGGTGCAAGTGTTTGCTCTTTTGTGTGTATGTGCTGACAGCGGGGGTTTGCGTGACTCTCCTATTGGTTCGATAACCTTGGTTCTCACTGAGGAAAATACCTATCTCTACTATGCTGCATCTATTAGGGAACGTTGCATGGGAAACAAAAAATTTCCTACGATAACCCAAGATCTATCTATGGAGATCAACAGCTACGAGAGGGGGAGTGCATCTACATACCCTTGTAGATCGCTAAGCGGGAAGCGTTAAGATATGCGGTTGGTGTAGTCGAACGTCTTCGCGATCCGATCACGATCCGTCCCGCGATCCAATCTTGTTCGGTTTCGATCTAGCGCCGAACGGACGGCACCTTCGCGTTCAGCACACGTACAACTCGATGACGTCTCCGCCTCCTTGATCCAGCAAGCGAGGGCGGAGAGGTAGATGAGATCTCCGGTAGAACAACAGCGTGGTGGCGGCGGTGGTGGAGTTGTTCCGGCAGGGCTTCGCCAAGCACTACCGAAACCAATCTACAGGAGAAAGCGATCTAGAGGGAGGGAGAGAGGGTTGCGCCGTGGCTTGGGTGCGGCTGCCCTCCGCCCTCTCTCATATATATAGGGGCAAGGGGAGGGGCTGGCCGCCCTAGGGTTTCCCTAGGGTTGGGCGCGGCGGCCTGGGGGGCTGCCTTGGCCCCCAAGGCAAGGGGGGCAGCGGCCATCCCAGGGCCAGCCCTTGCCCTCGGCCACATGGGCCCTTGGGAGGCGGGGCGCTCAACCCACCAGGGGCTGGTGCGCCTCCCTCTAAGCCCATGGGGCCCTCCGGGGCAGGTGGCCCTCCCCGGTGGACCCCCGGAACTCCTTCTGACACTCCCGATGGAACCCGGCAAACCCCGAAACTATTCCGGTGCCCGAATACCACTTTACTATATATCAAGCTTTACCTCCGGACCATTCCGGAACTCCTCGTGACGTCTGGGATCTCATCCGGGACTCCGAACAACTTTCGGTCACCAACACATACATCTCAACAATACCAAATCGTCACCGAACGTTAAGTGTGCAGATGATACGTCTCCAACGTATATATTATTTTTGATTGTTCCATGGTATTATATTATCATTCTTGGATGTTTTACAATCATTTTATAGCAACTTTATATCATTTTTTGGGACTAACCTATTGACATAGTGCCAAGTGCCAGTTGCTGTTTTTTGCTTGCTTTTTTACTTCGCGGAATATCAGTACCAAACGGAGTCCAATCGTGATGAAACTTTTTGGAGATTTTTTTTTGGACCAGAAGGAAGCCAGTGGGCCAAAGAAGTACCCAGGAGGGAGTCCAGGCGGCCCAAAAGACACCAGGGCACGCCAGAGGCCCCGGGCGCGCCCTAGTGGGTTGTGGCCCCCTCGGGAGTCCCCTTCACCGCCTCTGAGCTCTATAAATACCCAAATATTCCAGAAACCCTAGAGGAGTCGACGGAAAATACTTCCAGCCACCGCAAGTTCTAGAACCACGAGATCCAATCTAACACCATCACGGAGGGGTTCATCTTCCTCATTGGTGCCTCTCTGATGATGCGTGAGTAGTCCACCATAGACCTACGGGTCCGTAGGCAGTAGCTAGATGGCTTTCTCTCTCTCTTTTGATTCTCAATACATTGGTCTCTTGGAGATCTATTTGATGTAATGACTTTTTGCGGTTTGTTTGTTAGGATCCGATGAATTTTGAGTTCATGATCAATTTCTATCCATGAATATTATTTGAGTCTTCTTTGATCTCTTATATGCATGATTGCTTATAGCCTCGTATTTCTTCTTCGAATCTTTGGTTTAGTTAGGCCAACTAGATCGATTTTTCTTGAAATGGGAATAGGTGCTTTGTGATGGGTTTGATCTTGCGGTGTCCTCTCCCAGTGACAGAAGGGGCAGCGAGGTACGCATGTATCATTGCTATTAAGGATAACAAGATGGGGTCTATTCCTACATGAATAGATCTTGTCTACATCATGTCACCGTTCTTATTGCATTACTCCATTTTTCCATGAACATAATACACAAATGCATGCTGGATAGCGGTCGATGTGTGGAGTAATAGTAGTAGATGCAGAATCGTTTCGGTCTACTAATCTTGGACATGATGCCCATATAATGATCATCGCCTTGGATATCGTCATGATTATTTGATATTCTATCAATTGCCCAATAGTAATTTGTTCACCCACCGTGTGCTATACTCATGAGAGAAGCCACTAGTGAAACCTACGGCCCCCGGGTCTACTTTTCCAACATATTGCCTTCCGATATATCTTTTGTCGCTTTTTCTTTTCAGATCTATTATTCCAAAAACCCAAAAATACCTTGCTGCACTTTTTATTTGCCTCTTTTATTTTGTGTTCTTGTGCGATCTACCTATCCAATCTACTACAATCTAATCTATCTTTTTACCGTGGAGAGATTGACAACCTCTCTTTCGCGTTGGGTTGCAAGTATTTGTTCTTTGTGTGCAGGTACCGTTTACATAGTGTTGCATGGTTCTCCTACTGGTTCGATAACCTTGGTTTCTTAACTGAGGGAAATACTTACCATCGCTGTGCTGCATCATCCCTTCCTCTTTGCGGAAATACCGACGCAGTCTCAAGCCACGTCAAATGAATTTCTGGCGCCATTACCTGGGAGAACATCTATCAGGTTCCTAATCACAAATCTCATATCCTTGCAATTATATTATTTGCAATTTGCCTCTCGTTTTCCTCTCCCCCACCTCAGAAATTTGCCGTTTTATTTGCCCTCTTTTTTGTTTGCCCTTTTTCTCGTCAGATCTCTTGTTTGCCTACATCTATCAGATCCCTTTTTCACCATCTCTCATGATTAATGAAACAACCTTAACTCTCGAACATGTTATGGAAAGGCTAGATGCTATTGAAAAGAAGATGATTACCAAAGAACATCTTGAAAATTTGGATAAGAAAATGCATAATCTAGATAATAGAATTGGGTCAAAAGCGGGGGATGCCTTTAAATTATTGAAGGAAAAGGAAACCGTAGTTAGCAAAAGAATAGAAGAAAGTCCCTACCAGATTGATAAGTTGGAAGAAATTTTTAGTAAATCAAGTTCGACCTTTTCTTCTTTTAAAACTATTGAAAAAACTCCCTTAAAAATTTGCAAGACCTGATGACCCACAAGTATAGGGGATCAATCATAGTCCTTTCGATAAGTAAGAGTGTCGAACCCAACGAGGAGCAGAAGGAAATGACAAGCGGTTTTCAGCAAGGTAATCTCTGCAAGCACTGAAATTGTAGGTAACAGATAGTTTGATAGCAAGGTAATTTGTAACGAGCAAGTAACGATAACGGTAAACAAAGTGCAGCAAGGTAGCCCAATCCTTTTGAGGCAAAGGATAGGCCAGAACAATCACTAGTAATAGGCAAAGTGTTCTTCAGGGTAGATGGGAATTTCGTCTAGTCACTTTTATCATGTTGGTTTGATTTGTGTTCGCTACTTTGATAATTTGATATGTGGGTGGACCGGAGCTAAATTGCTGTTCTTACTTGAACTAACAACCTACTTATGATTAACCCCCTTTCAAGCATCCGCAACTACGAGAAAAGTATTAAGACAAAGTCTAACCATAGCATTAAACATGTGGATCCAAATCAGCCCCTTACGAATAGCGCATAAACTAGGGTCTAAGCTTCTGTCACTCTAGCAACCCATCATCTAATAACTACTCCACAATGCATTCCCTTAGGCCCATGAATGGTGAAGTGTCATGTAGTCGACATTCACATGACACCACTAAGGGAATCACAACATACATATCATCAAAATATCGAACACATATCAAATTCACATGATTACTTGCAACATGACTTCTCCCGTGACCTCAAGAACAAAGGAAACTACTCACAAATAATAATCATGCTCAAGATCAAAGGAATATTGATTAGCATAATGGATCTGAACATATAATCTTCCACCAAATAAACCATATAGTAATCAACTACGCAAGGTAATCAACACTACTAGTCACCCACAGGTACCAATCTGAGGTTCAGGTACAAAGATTGAACACAAGAGATGAACTAGGGTTTGAGAGGAGATGGTGCTGTTGAAGATGTTGATGAAGATTGGCCTCCCAAAGATGAGAGGGGTGTTGGTGATGAAGATTGCTTCGATTTCCCCCTCCGGGAGGGAAGTTCCTCCGGCGGAATCGCTCCGCCGGAGGGCAAAAGTGCTCCTGCCCAAGTTCCGCCTCGAGGCGGCGGTGCTTCGTCCCGAAATTCCTCCAGCATATTTTTTTAGGTTTTTTGGGAATATATACCAGAAGATGGGCTCCGGAGGTGGGCCAGGGTGAGCACCACCCACCAGGCCACGCCAGGGGGTGCCTAGCGCGCCCTGGTGGGTGCTCCTCACCAGGTGGCCCCCCTCAGGTAGATTTTTGCTCCAGTATTTTTATTAATTCCAAGAATAATCTCCGTAAAGTTTCAGCTTCATTGGAGTTGTGCAGAATAGGTATCTCTGACGTGCTTTTCTTGGGTCCAGAATTACAGCTGCCAGTATTCTCCCTCTTTGTGTAAACCTTGCATATTATGAGAGAAAAGGCATTAGAATCACTCCCCAAAGCATTATTATTCAACAAAACAAAGTAAATAACAGTAGGAAATCATGATGCAAAATGGACCTATCAACTCGCCAAGCTTAGACTTCGCTTGTCCTCAAGCGAAAGCCGATATTGAAAAGCATGTCCACATGGTTTGAGAGAGAGGTGTCGATAAAAACAAAATACGGACATAGAAGCATCATGCTTATTAACATAACAGCAACAAACTCTAACATAAGAACTTATTTCAATATATTTTTATCATAAAGCTTCTCATGAACAAGTAACAATTCATCACAACATAGAAGTATGAAGCATAAACCTTATTGGAAACCAACAAACTGTGTTCTCAGTCAACTTTGCAACTACAATTCATCATATTTTCAGGAAGGGTCTCATGTCGGAGCCTTTTGGCAAGTCCACATACTCAACCATCATTTAGTCTTCTATGATTGCTAACGCTCACGGCATACCCATGATCAAAAAGTTTCAACCGGACAGATAGGAAGATAGGGGCTTATAGTTTTGCCTCCCAACGTATACACCTCAAGGGTGATGTCAACAATAATAACTCATGCCCACCCATATCCAACTGGATATATGTTCCTAGATCTTTCCTTACCACATGATGCTTGCAAAGGAAAAAAATAAAAAGGAATAGAGAAGAATACTTTGACTCTTGCATAAAAGTAAGTGCATAAAAGTAAAAGATAGGCCCTTCACAGAGGGAAGCGGATGTTGTCATGCGCTTATTGATTTGTATGCCCAATCCCTTAATGTAAAAGAACGTCACGCTATATTGCCCCCTATGATAGCAACCTTTATTATGCAGTCCGTCGCTTTTATTACTTTCCATCATAAGTTCGTATAACGCTCAATTTTCTCTTACACTAATTGATCAAAACACTTTTAGAAGCAATTTTTATTGCCTTATTGCACCGATGAAAACTTACTTGAAGGATCTTTCTCGATCCATAGGTAGGTATGGTGGACACTCAAGGAAAAATTTTGGGTTTGGGTTTTTGGGATGCACAAGTATTATCTCTACTTAGTGCGGAATTTTTTGGCTAGCAAAGATATTGAGCAAGCACCACATGTTAAAGGATCTATGACAATATAACTTCTATGTGGATATGAACAAACATAAATCATTACGTTGTCTTCCTTGTCCAACGTCAACAATTTTGACATATAATATTTGATGGGGGCTCACAATCATAAAAGATGTCCAAGATAGTGTATTTTCATGTGAATCTTCTCTTCCCTAATTAATTCTTTCATGATTTGCATCATTGACCAATGCTATGTTTGCCAATCTCCAATAAATTTTACTACTTATACTTTTCCTTATGTGATGTCATTACTCACCATAAGATTAGCATATGATTATTTTCATTTATTTGTCTTTCTTTTATTTGATTGCAACAAGAAAGTTGAGAAGCAAAAACTCAAACTAAACTTTATTATATAACTTTCACTCGATTACATAGATAGGTAGACCACGAAATTAACACACGAAAATAGATCACGCTGAACTTTTATTCGACTAAGGCAAAGGGAAACTAGAGATAGAACTAAAATAGGTAAAGGTGAATAAAAGTGGCGGTGATACAATACCGGGGCACCTCCCCCAAGCTTAGCTCAAGCCAAGGGGAGTGCCCATACCCATCTACTCAAGTCTCCTTTGGTGGTGGTGATGAAGAAGGTGGAGGTGTGGAAGAAGCCTTCTTCCTCAACTTATATTTAAGCATAAAGTTTTCCTCCCTTAAATCATCATTCTCCAATTCAAGCTTTAATATCCTCTGTCATAGGGCCTCCTTGCTTTCCTGCAGAAAACGAGACGGGATAGATTGGACCTTAGGTTTGTATCTTCTAGGGAGGCTTGACTTCTTGAATTCCACTTGCATGTCTTCGGGTTGAGGTAATGGATCATCCTCTTCCTGAGAGCTGTCATCTTTTGTTTCCTGCATGGTATAATCTTCTTCCTCCTCCGAGGTCCATAGATAGGGGTAAATCTCACTAAAGATCTTCGGGTCTGGAACACAGGGATCAACATGGCTCTCCCCATCAGAATCTTGAGACGACATATTTTCAGATCTGTCAGAAAAACAGCATGAAACAAGAACAGGGGATTTTTTTGCGATACAGTCGTCAAAATAGTTGGGGGTATATATAGAGAATTTTTATTCTTGGGAAACAAGTATTTGGAAGGAAAATGGAGTCAGGAAGGCATCTGAGGTGGGCAGCACCCACCAGGGCACGCCCAGGAGTGCGTGGCACGCCCTGGTGTATCGTGCTCACCTCGATCACCTTCCGGTTTATTTTTTTATTCC
The DNA here is from genome assembly GCA_039707655.1 of Elymus sibiricus. Lineage (NCBI taxonomy): Eukaryota > Viridiplantae > Streptophyta > Magnoliopsida > Poales > Poaceae > Elymus > Elymus sibiricus. The sequence continues at coordinate 131,154,086 of CM077675.1, read as the reverse complement.
TAAAATTTCAAAATATTCCAAAACTGACAGAAAATATTTTTGCGAATTTTTCGGAGTCCGTTTACTTACCGTATCACGTACCTCCTATTTTTAAGTATTCTGGAGTGTTCCGGAAGATTTCTTTTATGTGTTCCTCCGGTGTCATGGTTTGGATAACATTGCTTTCAACGTTAATAGGCGTACCTGAGATATGATGCTTAATTCTTTGGCCATTGACCACCTTCGGGTTAGTACCATCGGCGTTATTAATCTTGATAGCTCCAGAACGATAAACCTCTTCAATAATATATGGTCCTTCCCATTTGGAGAGAAGTTTTCCTGCAAAGAATCTTAAACGAGACTTGAATAAAAGAACATAATCTCCTATTTTGAATTCCCGCTTTTGGATTCTTTTGTCATGCCATCTTTTTACTTTTTCTTTGAATAGCTTGGCATTTTCACACGCTTGGGTTCTCCATTCATCTAGTGAGCTAATATCAAATAGCCGCCTCTCACCGGCAAGTTTGAAATCATAATTGACTTCTTTAATTGCCCAAAATGTTTTGTGTTCTAGTTCTAGAGGCAAATGACAAGCCTTTCCATATACCATTATATATGGAGACATACCCATAGGATTTTTATAAGCTGTTCTATAGGCCCAAAGTGCATCATCTAATTTCTTAGACCAATTCTTATGAGACCTATTGACAGTTTTCTATAATATTAATTTTATTTCTCTATTACTAAGTTCTACTTGACAACTAGATTGAGGATGATAGGGTGATGCAATTCTATGGTTAACATCATATTTAGCAAGCATCTTACGGAAAGCACCATGAAGAAAGTGTGAACCACCATCAGTCATTAAATATCTAGGGACTCCAAACATCGGGAAGATAACCTCTTTAAGCATTTAAATGGAGGTGTGGTCATCAGCACTACTAGTTGGAATAGCTTCTACCCACTTAGTGACATAATCAACCGCAACTAAAATATGAGTGTACCCGTTAGAGGAAGGAAAAGGCCCCATGTAATCAAAACCCCACACGTCAAATGGTTCAACAACAAGTGAGTAATTCATAGGCATTTCTCGACGCTTACCAATATTACCAATTCTTTGACATTCATCACAAGACAAGACAAACTTACGAGCATCTTTGAAAAGAGTAGGCCAATAAAATCCGGATTGCAATACCTTATGAGCAGTTCTATCTCCCGCATGATGTCCTCCTTAAGCCTCGGAATGACATTTCCGTAGGATCTGTTCCTGTTCATGCTCAGGTACACAATGCCTAATAATACCATCTACTCCTTTATAAAGATGTGGGTCATCCCAAAAGTAATGTCTCAAGTCATAGAAGAATTTTTCTTTTGTTGGTATGTGAAACTAGGTAGTATATATTTAGCAACAATGTAATTAGCATAGTCAGCATACCAAGGTGTTTTGTGTGAGACACTTATTGCAGCTAGCTATTCGTCAGGGAAACTATCATCAATAGGTAGTGGGTCATCAAGAATATTTTCAAACCTAGACAAGTTATCAGCTACGGGGTTCTCAGCTCCTTTCCTATCAACGATAGGATCTAAATTTATCACAAGCAAACACAACTGCTAAAAATTCTTTTTCAGTAGTGGCATAATTTCGTTGGGCACTATCTAGAGTTTTACTAGCATAATGGATAACATTCAATTTCTTATCAACTCTTTGTCCTAGGACAGCACCAACAGCATAATCACTAGCATCACACATAATTTCAAAAGGCAAGTTCCAATCAGGTGGTTGAACGATAGGTGCAGAGGTTAAGGCTTTCTTGAGTGTTTCAAAGGCTTCCACACAATCATCATCAAAAACAAAAGGAATATCCTTTTGCCAAAGATTAGTAAGAGGCATAGAAATTTCAGAGAAGTCTTTAATGAACCTCCTATAAAAACCAGCATGACCAAGGAAACTTCGAATACCTTTAATATCTTTAGGACATGGCATTTTCTCAATTGCATCAACTTTTGCTTTATCCACCTCAATACCACGCTCAGATATTTTATGCCCCAAGACAATACCTTCATTAACCATAAAGTGGCACTTCTCCCAATTCAAGACAAGATTAGTTTGTTCACATCTCTGCAAAACTCGATCAAGGTTGCTTAAGCAATCATTAAAAGAAGTTCCGTAAACGGAAAAATCATCCATGAAAACCTCCACAATCTTTTCACAAAAGTCAGAGAATATAGCAGTCATACATCTTTGGAAAGTAGCAGGTGCATTGCATAAACCAAAAGGCATACGTCTATAAGCATAAGTTCCAAAAGGGCAAGTAAAGGTGGTTTTCTCTTGATCGGATTGTGACACAGGTATTTGAGAGAAACCAGAATATCCATCTAGGAAACAGAAGTGTGTGTGCTTAGATAGTCTCTCTAGCATTTGATCAATGAAAGGCAAAGGGTAATGATCTTTTCTTGTAGCTTTATTTAATTTTCTAAAATCAATTACCATTCTATAGCTAGTGAAAACTCTTTGTGGAATGAGTTCATTCTTATCATTAGGAACAACGGTAATACCTCCTTTCTTAGGGACACAATGAACGGGACTTACCCATCTACTATCAGCTATGGGATAGATTATACCTGCTTCCAGAAGCTTTAATATTTCAGTTCTTACCACTTCTTTCATCTTAGTATTCAATCGCCGTTGGTGATCAACAACGGGTTTGGCATCTGGTTCCATATTGATCTTGTGCTGACATAGAGTGGGACTAATGCCCTTAAGAACATCAAGAGTATATCCAATAGCGGCCCGGTGCTTCCTTAGAACTTTCAATAATCTCTCTTCTTCATGTTCTGAAAGGTTAGCACTAATAATATCAGGAAATATCTTTTTCTCATCAAGATAAGCATACTTCAAAGTGTCTGGCAATTGTTTCAATTGAAACACGGGATCACCATTAGGTGGAGGAGGACCTCCAAGAGTTTCAATAGGCAAATTGTGTTTCAAGAGAGGTTGTTGTTCAAAGAAAATTTGATCTATTTCATTTCTTTCACGCATGTGCATATCATTTTCATGGTCGAGCAAATATTGTTCTAAAGGATCAGTAGGAGGCACGACAATAGAAGCAAGACCAATTATCTCATCTTCACTAGGTAACACTTTATCACGAGGTTGTCTACTAAACTTGGAAAAATTAAACTCATGAGACACATTAGCAAAACTGACACCGACAGTTTGTTTTTCACAATCTATCTTAGCATTGACGGTGCTCAAGAAAGGTCTACCAAAGATAATGGAACAAAAGTGATCTAGTGGGGAACCAAGAACTAGAAAATCAGTAGGGTATTTTACTTTCCCACACAAGACTTCAACATCTCTAACAATCCCAAGTGGTGTGATAGTGTCTCTATTAGCAAGTTTAATAGTAACATCAATATCTTCCATTTCAGCAGGTGCTATTTCATTCATAATTTCTTGGTATAAGGTAAAAGGGATATCACTCACACTAGCACCTAAATCACATAAACCATGGTAGCAATGATCTCCTATTTTGACTAAGACAACGGGCAAGCCTTCTATAGGTATATGTTTATCTTTCTTATCAGGCTTAGCAATTCTAGCAGCTTCATCACAAAGGTAAATGAGATGCCCATCAATATTTTATTCCAAGAGATCTTTAACCATAGCAACACTAGGTTCTACTTTAATTTGCTCAGGGGGTTTAGGTGCTCTTACATTACTCGTACGAACCACGGTTGATACCTTAGCATGTTCCTTTATCTTAACAGGGAAACGTGGCTTTTCAATATAAGCAGTAGGCACAACTGGATCAACATTGTAAAAGATGGTTTCTTCTTTAGCTATGACCAGTTCTTTAATTTCTTCTTTAACAGGGGGGTGATATTTAAACCACTTCTCCTTACGGAGATCAACGTGAGTAGCAAATGCTTCGCATAAAGTGGCTACTATCTCAGAGTCAAGTCCATATTTAGTGCTAAACTTGTGAAAAGTATCGGTATTCATAAAAGATTTAACACAATCAAATTCAAGATTTATACCTGACTCATTACCATCGTCGAGTTCTCAATCTTCAGAGTTGCGTTTAATTCTTTCTAAGAGATCCCACTTGAAATCAATAGTCTTCTTCATATAAGAACCAACACAAGAAGTATCGAGCATGGATTGATCATTATGAGAAAGCCGAGCATAAAATTTTTGAATGATAACTTCCCTCGGAATGTCATGATTGGGGCATGAATATAACATTGACTTAAGCCTCCCCCAAGCTAGAGCGATACTTTCTCCTTCATGAGGCTAAAAATTATATATATAATTCCGATCACGTTGAACTAGATGCATAGGATAAAACTATTGATGGAATTCCAATTGAAAACGATTCCAGTTCCACGATCCAAGATCATCACATAGCCTATACCATGTCAATGATTTTCCCTCCAAAGATAAAACATTCTTCTTAAATTCATCTCCAGGTAAACCTGCAAGCTTAAATAATCCACATATTTTGTTCACATATAAAAGATGCATATCAGGATGCTCAGTTCCATCTCCTGCATAAGGTTTAGCAAGCAAGTGTTCTACCATACCCGAAGGAATTTCATAAGCAACATTTTCAGTAGGTGTTGTAGGTTGAGGGGTAACTAATTGTGGTTCCGGTCGAGGTGAAGATACCCCGAACAAACCCCTCAAAGGATTGTTCTCCATAGTAGCAAGTAGCAATAAATTTCAGCACGTAGTATAAGTTTTTCCTTACCGATTTCCACTTACCAAGAGCGCTTCACTCCCCGGCAACGGCGCCAGAAAAGAGTCTTGATGACCCACAAGTATAGGGGATCAATCGTAGTCCTTTCAATAAGTAAGAGTGTCGAACCCAACGAGGAGCAAAAGGAAATGACAAGTGGTTTTTAGCAAGGTAATCTTTGCAAGCACTGAAATTGTAGGTAACAGATAGTTTGATAGCAAGGTAATTTGTAATGAGCAAGTAACGATAACGGTAAACAAAGTGCAGCAAGGTAGCCCAATCCTTTTGAGGCAAAGGACAGGCCAAAACAATCACTAGTAATAGGCAAAGTGTTCTTGAAGGTACACGGGAATTTCGTCTAGTCACTTTTATCATGTTGGTTTGATTCGTGTTCGCTACTTTGATAATTTTATATGTGGGTGGACCGGTGCTAAGGTGTTGTTCTTACTTGGACTAACAACCTACTTATGATTAACCCCCTCGCAAGCATCCGTAACTATGAGAAAAGTATTAAGACAAAGTCTAACCATAGCATTAAACATGTGGATCCAAATCAGCCCCTTACGAAGTAGCGCATAAACTACGGTTTAAGCTTCTGTCACTCTAGCAACCCATCATCTAATAACTACTCCACAATGCATTCCCTTAGGCCCATGAATGGTGAAGTGTCATGTAGTCGACGTTCACATGACACCACTAAGGGAATCACAACATACATATCATCAAAATATCGAACACATATCAAATTCACATGATTACTTGCAACATGACTTGTCTCGTGACCTCAAGAACAAAGGTAACTCCTCAGAAATAATAATCATGCTCAAGATCAGAGGAGTATTGATTAGCATAATGGATCTGAACATATAATCTTCCACCAAATAAACCATATAGTAATCAACTACGCAAGGTAATCAACACTACTAGTCACCCACAGGTACCAATCTGAGGTTCTGGTACAAAGATTGAACACAAGAGATGAACTAGGGTTTGAGAGGAGATAGTGTTGTTGAAGATATTGATGAAGATTGGCTTCCCAAAGATGAGAGGGGTGTTGGTGATGACGATAGCTTCGATTTCCCCCTCCGGGAGGGAAGTTCATCCAGCGGAATCGCTCCGCCGGAGGGCAAAAGTGCTCCTGCCCAAGTTCCGCCTCGAGACGGCGGCGCTTCGTCCCGAAAGTCCTCCTGCTTATTTTTTTAGGTTTTTTGGGAATATATACCAGAAGATGGGCTCCGGAGGTGGGCCAGGGTGAGCACCACCCACCAGGCCGCGCCAGGGGGTGCCTGGCGCGCCCTGGTGGGTGCTCCTCACCAGGTGGCCCCCCTCCGGTAGATTTTTGCTCCAGTATTTTCTATTAATTCCAAAAATAATCTCCATAAAGTTTCAGCTTCATTGGAGTTGTGCAGAATAGGTATCTCTGACGTGCTTTGCTTGGGTCCAGAATTCCAGCTGCCGGTATTCTCCCTCTTTGTGTAATCCTTGCATATTATGAGAGAAAAGGCATTAGAATCACTCCCCCAAAGCATTATTATTCAACAAAACAAAGTAAATAATAGTAAGAAATCATGATGCAAAATGGACGTATCAAGACCACGCAAGTTACTAAGAACAAAGGTGCCACCTCTAATAGCCACAAGGGGCATCTTAAAATGATTAGTATTCATCCCAATTTTGTTGAAATAGTAAAAGACCCTACTTACAAGGATGATTTTTTTGGTCTTATTCCTAGAAGTATTGTCATTGATAGTGTGCATGCTAAATTCTTGAAGAAATCTAGTTGTGTGATTGAGGAGTTGTAAACTAAATATGACAATACTTGAATCTATGCATTATCCCTAGCTAGGGGCGTAAAACGATAGCGCTTGTTGGGAGGCAAACCAATGAATAAATTTATTTTCATCTTTTTTTTCTGTTTTTAAGTGTTGACACAATTAGCTACTATTATGATTTTTTTTATGTTTTAATTAGTGTTTGTGCCAAGTAAAGCCTTTAGGATGATTCATACGATGAGTAGAAACAATGCTGAATCTGAAACAGAAACTTTGACTCCAGTGCAGGAATTTTAATTTTTTACTGGAGCGTGATAATGCGCTGAAATTTTAACACAGTATTTATATACAAATTCTTTAAGTTTTACTAATTTTTCAGAATTTTTACAGTTACAGAAGTATGGTTAGAGTACATATTACTACAGACGGTTCTGTTTTTGACAGATTCTGTTTTCATTGCATTATGTGCTTGTTTTGATGAATCTATGGTTTGTATTGAAGGGTATAAGCCATGGTAAAGTTAGAATACAGTAGATATAATGCAATAATAAAATATGAATGGGTTTGCAACAGCACTTAGAGTGGTGATTTGCTTTATTATACTAACGGATCTCATGAAGGTTTTGTTGAGTTTTGTGTGATTGAAGTTTTCAAGTTTTGGGTGAGATCACGATGGATGAAGGAATAAGGAGTGAAAAGAGCCTAAGCTTGGGGATGCTACAACACCCCCAAGATAATATCCAAGGATAAACAAGCAACTATGCTTGGGAATTCCCCGAGTGGCATCCCCTTTTTCTTCTAACGACCATCGGTATTATACTTGGACCTATATTTTTATTCGTCACATATCATGAGTTTTTCTTGGAGCGTCTTGTATTATTTGAGTATTTGCTTGATTTTCTTTTTAGTTTGTCACAAGTATCCTTGATGGACACACCTATTTGAGAGAGCCAAAATTATGCTGTGAATTGTTAGAATTGCTCTATATGGTTCACTTAAATTTTTTGAGTTATGGAATTGCTCTAGTGCTTCACTTATATCTTTTTGAGCACGGTGTGCTTTAAATTTTTGTAGAAATACTCTCATGCTTCACTTAGATTAATTTGAGAGTTATTAAATTTTGACGAAATTCTCTCATGGTTCACTTATATTATTTTGAGAGATGAAATTTTTATGCTCATGTTCTTCACTTAAATTTATTTGAGCTTGTCAAAAGCAATAGCAATATTTGAAACTAGTCCCAAAGTGATAGATATTCAAGAAGGATATAATAAAAACTTTCATGAAGATCATTGGACAAATATGTGAGTCATGTTGGCGAGTAATTATGCTTTAGTAAGAATATTGGTGTTAAGGTTTGTGATTCCCTATGCAAGAACGAAAGTCAATAGTTATGCAATGAAATTACATCCTACTTATGGTGCATTATTCGGTGTTAGTTAGTCTTAATGCCCGTTTATGTGAATTTTCGTTTCTTGCTTGGTTGCTTCTCAATCTATTTGCTAGCCTCCACTTGTACTAAGTAGAAATACTACTTGTGCATCCAAAATCCTTAAAACCAGTTTTGCCTTATCAGTCCACCATACCTACCTATATGTGGTATTTCCATGCCGTTCTAAGCAAATTTGTTTGTGCCATCTCTAATTTTCAAAATGAATTTCCTTTTTTGTGTGCTCGTACCGCTCATGAAACGGTACGGGGTGTCCAATATTTTTCCATGCTAGATGTGTTATTCTCAAGATGAGTGTTTATTCACTTGTCATTGTACGAGAGTATGGCGGTAATAGGGATGCCCAGTCCCAAAATGAAAAAGAAATTTACTTTATGTTGTCAAATAATATATTCCTTGGAATGTGTTGGCATGGAAGGCAACCGTGGATACGTCTAGCCATGGATTGTGAAAGAATGGTAGAAAAGGAATAAACTTTATTTTATGTTTGGGAACCGCCTATGATGTATCTAGCATGGAAAGTATTGAGAACTACTTTGTCGTTTTCGTTGACAGGAAAGGCATGCCACCTAAAATATTTTCATCTCTCAATTTAAGCTTTGAGCTCTAGCACCTCTATAAATCCCTACTTCCCTCTGCGAAGGGCCTATCTATTTACTTTATGCAATTTTTATTTTTAATTTGAGTCTCCATCCTCTCTTATAAAGCACCAACTAGGGGGCACTATGATCATACTTGTGCATTGGGTGTAGTTAATATTTGAGTGTGTTTCATGAATGGATAAATGATTGAGCATGATGGGCTAGGGTTAACTTTCTTTAGTGTTGATATTTTGAAAGACATGGTCGCTTGTTGGCATGCTTGAGTATTAAAGTCTTTATGTCAAAACTAGACTATTGCTTTGAACCATCTAAAAGTCCAAATGTCCATGCTACAAAAGAAAAGAATATGTGATGAACATGTTAGGCAACATTCCACAACAAAAATTCTATTTTTATCATTTACCTACTCAAGGACGAGTAGGAATTAAGCTTGGGGATGCTGATACGTCTCCAATTGATCTATAATTTTTTATTGTTCCATGCTGTTATATTATCATTCTTGGATGTTTTACAATCATTTTATAACAACTTTATATCATTTTTTGGGACTAACCTATTGACATAGTGCCAAGTGCCAGTTGCTGTTTTTTGCTTTTTTTTTTACTTCGCAGAATATCAGTACCAAACGGAGTCCAATCGCAATAAAACTTTTTGGAGTTTTTTTGGACCAGAAGGAAGCCAGTGGGCCAAAGAAGTACCGAGGAGGGAGCCCAGGCGGGCCACAAGACACCAGGGCACGCCCTGGTGGGTTGTGGCCGCCTCGGGAGTCCCCTCCACCGCCTCTGAGCTCTATAAATACCCAAATATTCCAGAAACCCTAGAGGAGTCGACGAAAAATACTTCCAGCCGCCGTAAGTCCCAGAACCGCGAGATCCAATCTAACACCATCACGGAGGGGTTCATCATCCTCATTGGTGCCTCTTCGATGATGCGTGAGTAGTACACCATAGACCTACGGGTCTGTAGGCAGTAGCTAGATGGCTTTCAATGGTCTCTTGGAGATCTATTTGATGTAATGACTTTTTGCGGTGTGTTTCTTGGGATCCGATGAATTTTGAGTTCATGATCAGTTTCTATCCATGAATATTATTTGACTCTTCTTTGATCTCTTATATGCATGATTACTTATAGCCTCGTATTTCTTCTTTGAATCTTTGGTTTAGTTAGGCCAACTAGATCGATTTTTCTTGCCATGGGAAGAGGTGTTTTGTGATGGGTTCGATCTTGCAGTGTCCTCTCCCAGTGACAGAAGGGGCAGCGAGGCACGCATGTATCGTTGCTATTAAGGATAACAAGATGGGGTCTATTCCTACCTGAATAGATCTTGTCTACATCATGTCACCGTTCTTATTGCATTACTCCGTTTTTCCATGAACTTAATACACTAGATGCATGCTGGATAGCGGTTGATGTGTGGAGTAATAGTAGTAGATGCAGAATCGTTTCGGTCTACTAATCTTGGATGTGATGCCTATATAATGATCATCGCCTTGGATATCGTCACGATTATTTGATCTTCTATCAATTGCCCAACAGTAATTTGTTCATCCACCGTGTGCTATACTCATGAGAGAAGCCACTAGTGAAACCTACGGCCCCCGGGTCTACTTTTTCAACATATTGCTTTCCGATCTATCTTTTGACGCTTTTGTTTTCAGATCTATTATTCCAAAAACCCAAAAATACCTTGCTGCACTTTTTATTTGCCTCTTTTTTTTTGTGTTCTTGTGCGATCTATCTATCCAATCTACGACAATCTAATCTATCTTTTTACCATGGAGAGATTGACAACCTCCACTAGTGCAGAAAAGCCTAGCTATGGCATGGCAAAAAGGGCCTTGTTGGCGTAGGCACACTACGCCAGCAATATGGCGCCACAGTTAAATAATAGTGGTGGGGTTGGATCTTACGCCAACAGTATTTCATATACCTATGGCGTTGGATTTGTCGCCACGACGGAAATATCATATATATCTACGGCGTGTTAGCTTTTCCAACGCCATACACTGGAGAGTTCATTACTGGCGGAGCGGATGTTTTGCACGGCAGTACTAAATGACCAAACGCAACAAAAAAAACGCTGCCACTGCAGTGAGAAATGCTGCGGCGATAGCACAATTTTTTATCAGTATATACATAATGATGTTTGTGTCCCACATTGATTCCGATAAGAAAACGCACGTACAACATAATTTATATTATGGTACACATCATATATATATATATGCATACATTAACCATCGTCGTAACTACTAGTACGGTACTCATCACGTTTATTAGGATCAATCTTGAAGAAGAGGGAAATTAACCCCCTCATCTCCATGCATGGTGGAGCATAGAGATTCACCGATCTCCAATCTTCCAAGTTGTGATCACTCGGGTAGTTGCCTCCATTTTTTAACTCTTCCAAGTTGCGATCACTCGGGTAGGTACCTCCATTCTTTTAACTCTTCCAAGTTGCGATCACTCGGGTAGTTGCCTCCATTCTTTTAACTCTTCCAAGTTGCGATCACTCGGGTAGTTGCCTCCATTCTTTTAACAGAACGGGCATTCTTCCATTTTGTGCTGCATTCACAAAATAAAAGTCAATGGAACAATTGGAGATATTGAGAGCAAGAAATTTTGATGAAACGGAAATGAATCCATGTTTCGCCAAAACATTGGCCACTCTCTCGACCTATCCCTGCAAAAGGAAACATAGCTAGCGCAAGACAATTCACAAGAACACGCGATGATGCAACATATAACATATTTCATCAATTCACATTTCATCAAATAGTTAGAGATAGATTTGTACCATCCGGATCGAGTGGGGGTCGGCTGTCAGCAGGGCACGGTGGGGGCGCCCGTGAAGACTCCGCGATGGCATGGTGTTGCGTGGCGGACGGGGCGGCCGGACAGAGCGACGGAGGGAGAGATCGGCCGGACAGGACCACCACGGAGGGACAGAGTAGCCGAACAGAACGAAGGAGGAAGAGGCTCTTGGATGAGCGGGTAGGCTTGGGGAAGGGCTGGGCAGTGCGGCGGCACGTCAGGCGCAGGGTGCAGGCGCGGCTGGGCGGGGGAACGGTGGAGAACAGTGTCCGGCGGCAGGGGGAAGAAAGGAATCTGAGTTGTTCTCACAACAGAGTGTACATAAAAGTGCCGGTTAGTCATTAGTGCTGCGCCAATGACGTGGCCGACGCCAGCAGTAATTGGTGTTGTGTTAACTTAACTGGGCTCTTCTAATAATACTTGACAAATGGGGTGTGCAATGCATACATGAATGTGGATCAAAGTATATAATAATGCAAATTAGGAGGTACAAATGAAGTACAATATCGTGCGAAGTACGTATTACGCAATGAGAAGTAGTACACAAAGTACTGTAGTACACGAATAATGAAGCACACAAAATAATCAAGTACGACGTCGTTTGACAATCCTCTCAACGACGGTTTGGGTCTTTGTAATCTTGCTTGAATACTTCCGTCCCACGTTATGACTCTTTCGTAAGAAGGGACGTCCTGTCTCAGGCAAGGTAGTGCTGCTCCTTCTGGTGGTGTAATTTTCATCGTCATCATAGTTCTCCTCTTCTTTTGGGTCGACGCCGAACTGATCATAGTCATCCTCGTTGGCCACTCCGTCCATCCCGACGATGGATCTCCTGACGACAATGATACTTCTCCGTCGTATCTATAATTTTTTATTGTTTCATGCCAATATTCTACAACTTTCATATACTTTTGGCAACTTTTTATACTATTTTTGGGACTAACATATTGATCCAGTGCCCAGTGCCAGTTCCTGTTTGTTGCATGTTTTTTGTTTCGCAGAATATCCATACCAAACGAAATCCAAACGCGATAAAAACTTACGGAGATTTTTTTTGGAATATATGTGATTTTTTGGAAAAAGAATCAACACGAGACGATGCCCGAGGGGCCCACAAGCCGTAGGGGCACGCCCTACCCCCCTGGGCGCGCCAGGGTGGCTTGTGGTCACCCCTTAAGGCGGTTGGGGCCCTTCTTTCGCCGCAAGAAAGCTAATATCCGGATAAAAATCGTGTTAAAATTTCAGCCCAATCGGAGTTACGGATCTCCGGGAATTTAACAAACAGTGAAAGGACAGAATCTGGGAAGGCAGAAACAGAAGGAAACAGAGAGAGAGATCCAATCTCGGAGGGGCTCCCGCCCCTCCGTTGCCATGGAGGCCAAGGACCAGAGGTGAAACCCTCCTCCCATCTAGGGGGAGGTCAAGGAAGAAGAAGAAGGAGGGGGGGCTCTCTCCCCCTCTCTCCCGGTGGCGCCGGAACGCCGCCAGGGCAATCATCGTGTGACGGCGATCTACTCCAACAACTCCGTCATCTTCACCAACACCTCCATCACCTTCCCCCATCTATCTACAGCGGTCCACTCTCCCGCAACCCATTGTACCCTCTACTTGAACATGGTGCTTTATGCTTCATATTATTATCTAATGATGTGTTGCCATCATATGATGTCTGAGTAGATTTTTGTTGTCCTATCGGTGATTGATGAATTGCTATGATTGGTTTAATTTGCTTGTGGTTATGTTGCTGTCCTTTGGTGCCCATCATATGAGCGCGCGCGTGGATCACACCATAGGGTTAGTTGTATGTTGATAGGACTTTGTATTGGAAGGCAAGGGTGATAGCAGCTTCAGCCTAGCATAGAAATTGATGCATACGGGATTGAAGGGGGACCAATATATCTTAATGCTATGGTTGGGTTTTACCTTAATGAACGTTAGTAGTTGCGGATGCTTGCTAATAGTTCCAATCATAAGTGCATATAATTCCAAGTAAGGGATGACATGCTAGCAGTGGCCTCTCCCACATAAAACTTGCTATCGGTCTAGTAACGTAGTCAATTGCTTAGGGACAATTCCGCAACTCCTACCACCACTTTTCCACACTCGTTAAACTAACTTAATTGTTACTTTATCTAAACAGCCCCTAGTTTTTATTTACATGTTCTTTATTATCTTGCAAATCTATCCCACAACACCTACAAAGTACATCTAGTTTCATACTTGTTCTACGTAAAGCGAACGTTAAGCGTGCGTAGAGTTGTATCGGTGGTCGATAGAACTTGAGGGAATATTTGTTCTACCTTTAGCTCCTCGTTGGGTTCGACACTCCTACTTATCGAAAGAGGCTACAACTGATCCCCTACACTTGTGGGTTATCAGACAACACGACTTGGCTTTGCCGGGTCAGTTATATAGAAGAATTGTGACACGTCCTTAGCGAATACCCAAGGCTCATATTTGGCGGTAATTCCTTTGACACCCTTTGCACCGGCAGCTTGTGCTTCGGGCAGGGACATGGTAATGGTAGCATGTTCTTCCTTCTCGACATTCTTCGCCCATCTAACCCGGAACAGTGGCACCGTGTGATCTTCGGCGTACTCAAGTTCCCATATCTCTTCGATCCTTCCGTAGTATCTGTTAGTTTCATTCTCGGTGGAGGCAACTAACGTGACGCATGAGTTCTGGTAATCAGAGTTTTTGTCTTTTGCCTCAGTATAGAATGTGTATCCATTGATATCATATGATTGGTAGGTGGCGACGGTGCATGCGGGGCCTACTGCTAATGCATAGATGAGATTTGCATTGGCAATACCCGTTGGCAGTGGTTTCTCCCGAATTCGCTCTTTTAACCAGGCTGCAAATTTGGAGTTGTGCTCTCTAATGATCTGGGCTTTGGTCCTCTGTCTCCCTGCCATTGCATGCTCTCTCTTTAAGGTGTCCTTGTGAGTCTGCTGCCAAGGAGTGATTATATCTCCTTGTTGTAACACCACTGTGTGCGCTCTGTCGATGTCGTCTCGGCGGTTAGGCGTATCCACATTGAAATCATGCTTCAACTGTGAGTGACCTACTCCATCAAGCCTATTGGCATGCTTCCTCGTGGGCAAACCAAGAGATTGATCGTCATGTATATAATTATTGCAGAATGATATGCACTCTTCGGTCAGATAGGCCTGGACGATGCTTCCATCCGGACGGGCCCTGTTACGAACATAACCCTTCACAGTTCCATTCATCCTTTCAAACGGGAACATGGTATGCAAGAATGTCGGTCCAAGGTCTTTAACCTCAGAAACAACATGAACTAGGAGATGCACCATCACATCAAAGAATGATGGGGGAAAATATATCTCAAGCTCACATAGTATTGTGATGATCTCCTCTTGTAGTCGATTGAGATGTCGCACGCTGATCGACTTTCGAGAGAGAACGTCGAAAATGTTGCAGAAGTCAAGAAGTGTGTTGCGAACGTGATCATCCATTATCCCTCTGTGAGCTACAGGAAGTAATTGCGTCATCATCACATGACAATCATGGGACTTCATGTTGCTAAACCTTTGCTTTTTTGTGGCAAGATATCTGCGTATGAGCCCCGAGTAACCAGAAGGAACTTTGATGTCGTCAAGGCAATTGAATAGTTGATGAAGCTCATCCTCGTCGAGCGTGAAGCAAGCTGGGGGGGCAATAATCTTCTTTGTTTTCTGTCACGGTTTTGCCCTTCGTTGTCTCGTTGTCTATGGCGATGTTTTTGCCCTTGGCCATCTCCTTGGTTCTTTTAAGGGATGCAGGTTGGAGCTCTTCCCTAATACCTGTATGTTTCACGTCTTGTCTTGCCCTCGTACCGTCTTTACTTTTTTCTGGCATGTCAAACAGTGGGCCAAGCAAACTGTCACAGATATTTTTTGTGATATGCATCATATCAAGAGAATGCGGCGAACTGAGTAGTTCCCAATACTTCAAGCCCCAGAAAACAGACTTTCTTTTCCATACTTTTAGCAGCATTTTCTCAGCCTTCTTTTTCTTCTTTCCTGGCTTCGGGAAATCTGTCCAATTCTTTAACATCTCATGGATTTCTTCTCCACTCCTCTTACGTGGTGGCCCTCGGGCCTCATCCGTGTTGTCGAACAGGTCGCCACGACTTCTCCACTCATCATCTTTGTCTAGCCACCTTCGATGGCCCATGAACACTGTCTCGCAACTGCCCTTTTTTGATAGCTGGAGAAAAGATGTGTCATCCATACATTTAACACATCCGCAATGTCCATGACACGCTTGTCCGGAAATATATCCGTAACCTAGATAGTCATGAACGGTCGTGAGCAATGCTACTCTCATTGGAAAATAGTTTCCAGTGCTGGCGTCCCACGTCTTGACGCCTTCATCCTTCCATAATATGTCTAACTCCTCCTTCAATAGCTCAAGATATGTGTTGATATCGTTGCCTGGTTGGAGCGGTCCTTGAATGAGCATTACCATGTGTATGTACTTCTGTTTCATGCAGAGCCAAGGCGGGAGGTTGTACATCCAAACAAACACAGGCCATGTACTATGTGTGCTACTCTCCTTGCCAAATGGATTTAATCCATCGCTACTAACACCCAAGCTGGGGTTTCTTGGTTCTGCTGTGAATTCTAGTTCAATGCAGTCGAGTGCTTTCCACTGACAACCATCCGCAATATGTCTCAGAATGCCATCATTTTTGGATTTCCTGGTCTTGTGCCAAGTCGTGTTCTTTGCTTCCTTCGCGTCAGCGAAATAACGTTGCAGGCGTGGAATCAACGGAAGGTACCATACAACCTTTCGAGGTTCCTTCTTTCCAGGCTTGTATCGGGGTTCCTTGCAAGTTGGACACTCTGTTTTGTGCTCATGCTCGTTACGATATAAGATGCAATCATTTATGCATGCATGATATCTTACATGCGGCAAATCAAGAGGGCACATGATCTTTTTCGCCTCATCAACACTCTTAGGCAATAAATTCCCCTTGGGCAACACTGTATGCAAATATTCCAATGTAGCATCCAGACTTGCATCTGTACTCTTGAATCTTGCCTTGATGTCTAGAAGTTTGAGCGTGACGTGCAAGAGGGTGTGCTCGGGATCACAACCTTCATACAGTGGAGCACTCGCATCTAACTCCAATTGCGCCAACTTGAGAGCCTCCTTAATAGCAGCTCTCTCATTTGTCGTCTTCTTGTGAAGCAGTTCTTTAACATGGTGATCCTGCAGCATTTCAGCCAACGACATATCCTGGGTGACATGGTCCTCTTCATGTTCGGGTGGCGTTTCATCATTTCCTCCTCCAGGCGCATGTTCATTATTGTTTCCTCCTTCTGGCGGCCCTGCTAATTCATCATTGAAAGGGTTCTCCACTTCCATATCCGCCGCTCCGTCGTCGTCGTCATTCTCCTCACCATGCTTTGTCCATCGTGTATAACCTTCAATGAAACCATGGCGAAGCAAGTGCGCGAGGACGCTACCATCGAACGGGTTATGGAAAATTCTATTTTTGCAGGGCTTACATGGACATAATATCTGCGTTTCACACTTTTGTATCATGTTCGTCACCGCGAAATTGAGAAAGGCCTTCACACTTCGATCCATATTGAATCTTTAGATAGATCAATGTAGCCAGTAAAGGGAAATACAAAAAGAATTACATATATATCAAGCGGGGGCATACAAAAATTCGGCATGACCTTTGCTAAAAGTGGTACATATTGAGTACCAGAAATTTGACAAAACGGAAATGAATCAACATTTCGCCAAAACATTGGCAACTCTATCTACAAATTCGCCATCCATGCATGTTTTGCCATTTAGCAATCACACACGTACGTAACATGCATAATTAAATGACGAGGAAGTGTTTTTTGTGTTAATTACCTCAAGCAGAAGAAACACAAGTCGAGCTAGTCCTCAATCGATCCCACGAGAAGCCGGTCGACCGTTCGTAGGTTGGTGGGCGCCATTAATGGAGGTTGAAGGAAAATTTAATGCAAGTGGGTGGAGGAGAGAGCTAGATAGCTAGCTTAATTAGAGAGTGGGTGGAGGAGGCTAGCAAACGTAACTACGCATCACCTAACTAGATCTAACTACCTAATTAAGAATCATGATAAAATAATTGAGTTTCTCAAGATGAGGAGAGGGAAGAGAGAGGAGGAAGAGCAAGAGCAAGAGGAAGAAGAAAGGGGAATCTAGTGTATACACAAGGGTTAGCACGGGTAGTAGTGATGCGACTTTATTACTGGCGTTTGAAGGAACGTAACGCCAGAACTAATATGTATATTCCTGGCGTACCGCCGTATGCTACGCCGGTGTTACGTGGGACCCAATGTTGACTAAAAAAATGGACCCACAAAATAAACTGCTGGCGTCCGTACTAAGTCAACGCCATAGATATATGAAATACTGCCGGCGTACTACCAACCTAGTACGCCAACAGTTAGTTACGCCTCCACACAACCTTGGAGGCCACATACAAGTGGCGTTCCACGTACGTCCAGGGCCAGCACTATGTAACTAGCGATGGCGTACCAAAATGGGCGACGCCAGAGATATTTGAAAAATGTAGTTCTGGCGTCGGCGGAAAACGGCGTGCCACCAACAAGAGTTGTGGCTAGCCATTTCTCTACTAGTGCTCTCTTTCGCGTCGGGTTGCAAGTATTTGTTCTTTGTGTGCAGGTATCGTTTACATAGTGTTGTGTGGTTCTCCTACTGGTTCGCTAACCTTGGTTTCATAACTGAAGGAAATACTTACCGCCGCTGTGCTGCATCATCCCTTCCTCTTTGGGGAAATACCGACGCAGTCTCAAGCCACGTCAGCAGACCTTGCGGGTTCGAGAACTATGCAGACATGACCGAGACACAACTACGGTCAATAACCAATAGCGGAACCTGGATGCCCATATTGATTCCCACATATTCTATGAAGATCTTTATCGGTCGAACCACGATGTCAAGGGTTCAATTAATCCCGTATACAGTTCCCTTTGTCCAACAGGTACATTTATAGTCACCCAGTTAATCACGCCAACCCAGAGCACCTTTATAGTCACCCAGTTACATTGTGACGTTTGATACACACAAGGCATTCCTCCGGTGTCCGGGAGTTGCATGATCTCAAGGTCGTGGGAACAGATACTTGACATGGATAAAGCAGTAGCAATAAACTAGAACGATCAAATGCTATGCTTACGGTTGGATCTTTGTCCATCACATCATTCTACGGTTGGATCTTTGTCCATCACATCATTCTTATAATGATGTGATCCCGTTATCAAATGACAACTCATGTCCATGGTCAGGAAACCTTAACCATCTTTGATCAACGAGCTAGTCTAGTAGAAGCTCACTAGGGACACAGTTTTGTCTATGTACCCACACATGTATCTGAGTTTCCAATCAATATAATTATAGCATGGATAATAAACGATTATCATGAACAAGGAAATATGATAATAACTATTTTATTATTGCCTCTAGGGCATAATTCCAACAGCATCTCCTCTCCTCTTCGGGAATAATCCCAACGCAATTTACAAGTAACACGGTTGTGGCAAGATTTTTAATCTAGCACATACAGCTGATCGGATCGTGGAGAAGCGGCGGCGACAACACATGCTTGACCTTTATTTATGGTGCATCTCAAGTATCCGATCTCGAGCTCCAAGGTGAAAAACCTAGGTTTGGCTTGAGTTGGATACACTACTAGGGAAAAGCTTATACACATAACCTTAGTAGTAGCGCTCGTTAGGACAACACACTATTGCTGCTTTAGCCGTAGCACGGGTACTAAAAGCGCGTTGCTGCTACAAGATTATCAGTAGCGTTGTTGGACTAAAATGCGGTGCTGGTATGGGTACACACTCGACTTTGTATATTAGCAGCGCGGGTCGTGGAAGCGCGCTACTGCTAAACATTTAGCAATAGCGCCCTCCGCCATCCCGCGCTACTGCTAATCTACCCTATCATCTTCCCCTCGCTCGCCCCCCTCCACACACACACACACTCTGCCTCTCTCGCTCGCCACACCATCGCCCCCGTTACCGCAACGCCGTCTCCTCCATTGTGGTAAGCCTCCTCCTCGCCCCCACCCTCCTCTCGCCTCCGTCGCCCCCATTGCCGCACCGTCGTCTCCTTCATTGTGGTAAGCCTCCTCCTCGCCCCCACCCTCCTCTTGCCTCCATCCTCGCCCTCCTCCCCTGTCCCTCACCCTCCTCCCTCCTCCATCCTCTCCCTTCTCCCTCCTTCGGCCACCGCCCCTTCTCCTCCTCCGGCCACAGACCCTCTTCCCTCTTACCTCCACTTCCCTCCTCCCTCTCCCTCCTCTCTCCCTCCCTCCTCTCTCCCACTCCCCCCCCCTTCTCCCAACTCCCTCTGTTTTAATAATTTTAATGATTTTACACTAACAGAGCAATTTAGCATAGGATTAAAATGATTTTAACTAGTATATTACATAGTACTACATGAGATAAGAAGATGCACTAGTACTTTAAGATAAGAAAATACCTCATTTCAATATTGAGCACTCGTTTAAGATAAGAAGTTTTATTATATATTGAGATTGAATTTCCGAAGTTTCATTATAAATTGAGATAAAAATTTCAGAAGTTTTAAGATAAGAAGTTTCATTATAAATACCTCATGCATTATAATTTTTTAGTAAAAAAATAGGTCTAGAAAATTTTAGTAAAAAAAATTACGTACTTTCGGTCTGTTGGAGCTCCTTGTGTGACTTTAGTGTCTGTTCATGATGGAGGAATCCCGACTGTTGTCGCGGGGGTCGTTTCCCTCTTCTTCTTCTTCTTCTTCTTCTCGCGATATATACCATGGTATATTGAGCGAGAGAAGAAGGGGAAGCGACCAGCACCGACAGTCGGAATATTAGTGTGAGGTAGTGTCCACCAACATACACCACCATATAAGTGTGAGAAAGTGCGCACCATACACACCATGAGGTATGAGAGTTTTCTAAGGAAAACCTCGAGAGACCGAAAGTCAAGCCATGTTGAATTAGGTCTATTTCGACATGTGTCTATGTTATTGCAGGGAACACCTCCTAGTGCCTATGTTTTGCCGGAATGTTGATTTATTTCCGTTCTGGCAAATTTCAGGCGCTCAATATGTCCTAGTTTAGCAATGGTCATGCCGAATTTTTTTTACGGTCATGCCTAAGTTTTTTTAATTTTTGAATCATGAACACAGGAAATGTCTGACGACGATAGGATCCCTGAGTATGAACTCTGCGGCGATGATCGGGGTCTGTGTGACAGGCCTCACCTGCGAGACGGTAGGTTCTTCACCATCAAGCTTGACGAGACCTTCGATGTTTCTACGGTATGCAACGATGACAAGTGTTTTTTCGTAATTAATCATGACTTCTTTTTCTTTGCTGCAACTTGATTTCTGTTTTATACAATTCGACTAGTTCATCCCCTACCATGCAAGACGGTATGTCTTGGAGAGGCTCGGTTTCGAAGACCATGAGAATATGGAGACGAGGAGAGCTAACCTGAGGACTAAACATGAGCACACATTTCTGGTTAAAGTAATGAATGCAGTTAATAACTCAGAATCGGGTTGCTCAAATTGAGAAGCTCTAGCCAAGGCATATGGATTTCAGGAGGATATGGAAATAACCTTCTGTCATTAATTAGTCTATCTTTTGCATACATAATTTTTTCTTAAGCAAAACTAGATTGCTAACTATGTTATTATTATGTTCTTCAACAGAAATTTCCTTCGGAGGTTGTGCCTCAAATGATGTTTGTAGAAGGTCATTTGAATGTTATCAGCTTACTACCGCGGCTTCCTAAAATATTCCGCAATGCATACTCGATTTCTAAAAGCGATCAAAGACTGAAACTCAAAGGATTTAGCAAATTAATGCAATACCGCAGCCAACCACTTGGCGGAGGCGCGAAGGATTTGCTCAGGCCACGTATCGGAGATAGGTGGATCTCTATTCTTCACAATGGAGGGGTCGGAGCTTACCTGTTTTATGCTATTTTACCTAGGAGAGAGTAGTTTGTTCTACCTAGCTAGGAGAGAATAGTATGTGCTAGATAAGAAAGAGGACCTTTTCTAGTTTATGACATGTGTAGTAACGGTCAACTAGTCATGAGTTGTTAGATGATTAAGATGATGATAAGTGTTATGTGACTAAGGATGATGAGTTATTAGAGATGACATATATTAGATTAAAGTGGATGGGTGGAAGTGATTTAGTTGGGTTAGTAGGAAAATATGATGTTACAACGGCACACAATTGTCAAATCAAGGGAATCCTTTCATTCGACACTTGTGTGTCATCGTAATATCATATTTTCCTACTAATTCAACTTGATCACTTGCAACCATCCACTTTAATCTAAATGTTGTTTCTTGTAAAATTATTATTGATGTTGTATATTAATATGTATAACCGTGTGTAAATAGAATGTAATAAAAAAAGAAACATGCGCAATTAGTAGTGGCGCGGGTTAGATACAGGCGCTACTAATAGTTATCAGTAGCGCGGGTTCTGAAACGTGCTACTGCTACTATACTTACCAGTAGCGCTGGTGAACCCACGCTACTGCTATAGGTTAGCTGTAGCGCCGTAGCTACTGCTAGGCCCTTAACCCGCGCTACTGCTAGGCTTTTCCCTGGTAGTGATACCTGGCAATGGCGATGTTTTGCATTGTTACCTTGTTGAAGGCATTGCTCGGATATGCTCGGGTGTTCTTCAGGGTGAAAACCTAGATTCGGCTTGGTGGTTGATCCGATGATGGCGACACTTGAGGTCGCTCCCTTCATATAGGCGTTGTTGTTGAAGAACCTCACAGTCCTTGTGGTGTCAAAAAAAAAAATGGTTGGTGCAGATATGGTCGGCGTTGTAGTTTATTGATTGCTTCATCTTTTTTCTCGTCTAGGCATAGCTTTGGTCTTGTATGACTTTACTTTTTGCCGACACATTTTGTGTGTGTGCGTCCGTGTTGGCTGTGTGCATCCTAGTTGTACAGAGACCGGGTGTGTATGCATTTTGTTTGTATCCGCGTGATGCTTCATTTTGAGTCAATAAATTCCACCCTTTGTCGAAAAAAAATCGGTTAAACCTATACAGTTCACCATCTCGAAGTGACTGTACCCAAAAATCTAACAATTTTACACTTCGACATGTTGTACTGAATCTAATGTGTCGCCAAGTGAATAACCTAGAAAAGTTGGGAACTCACTTTTTGATAAACACAATACATTGCAATATTCTAATAGGCCAATATAAAGCACATACTCCCATCCGGATGTGATCTTGAGTTGTCTATGGGCCCATCTCAACAAGTTTTCAGTCATATATAAAATATTACTACCTCTGTCCCATATTAATTATCGCTCAAATAGATATATCTAGTACTAAAATATATAAAATATAATTGTTTTAGCAAAATTTAATATGAGACAGAGGGAGTAGTTGGAGTGTTGGACGTGGTAGATACAAAAGCACACAGTTTTGTACCGTTCCTTGGCCTAAATATAGGCGTGTGAAACGACTTGAAACAAACAAATACAGTAGTAAATTGTTTCCTCCTCGTTACAAAAGCACACAGTTTTGTACCGTTCCTTGGCCTAAATATATTTCGTTCAAACAACACCTCATGAAGGTGCCAGATAAAAAAATCAATCTCAACTGGAATTTCCGAATGAACATCCTGCGAAAGAAGTAATTTTTTTATTGTTTTGGAAGAGCTTATCACACTAATTTGTCGTTTCCCAAGTCAGCGTACATCGACTTGATAAGAAAGCCGAAGGCAAGCCATCTATCTTCTATGCCACAGGCAACACACATTAACCCTTTGAACCAAATGCAACCAGGTCGTCCAGTGTTCGAACCATTTCTAACAACGAAATCGCCCCCACTGAAGAACTCCTCTTTGATCCTGAAGTGAGCAAGTTTCGTAGCCACTTTTGTAGAGTTTTGAGTGGAGTTCCTTGCTATGTAGCAACTCTTGCCACACTTCGGTTCACGTTAAGCAGCTTAAGCAACCACCTATTGAAAAGGCAATGTTTTTTTACTTCTCATTTAGTAGCTTAAACAACTACTTCGTCCGTTCATAAATATAAGATGTTTTAAATATTTTAATATAGACTACATTCATACTAAATGGTTGAACAAACACACTAAAACATGTCTATATATACTTTATTCAGAAAAAGTTAAAATATGTTATATTTATGAACGGGAGAGAGTACTTTAGATATGTACCTAGAAAGGTATGTTTTAGTGTGTTTTAGTTAAAATATGTTATATTTATGAACGGGGGATAGTACTTTACCTATATATATGTAACACTATTCTGATCCTAGGATCAGAATAATATTATGATCAGGTCACGCCCTATATAGGAGGCGCGGAGGTCCTCCCGAACGGGACCGAAACAAAAAAAAATTATGCCCCCACCACCCGCACCTCCTTCCAGCGCACTGTCGGCCCCCTCCATCTGCGCCCACCGTCCCGCACGCAACCGACGGTGCCGCCCCCATCCCGGTCCCAAACGGCAATGCCCCCCCTCCTCCCAACCGGCGGCGCCGCCCCAGTCTCAACCGCCGCCGGCGCCACTGATCTACCCCCAACCGGGGTCGCCGCCCCTATCCTACCCCAAACCGGGGTCGCCACCGCCGCCGCCCAGCCAAATCGCGCCGCCACCCCGCCCGGATCGTGCCGTCACCGCCGGCCCGCCCCACAGTACGCCGCCTCCCGGCCTCCCAGCGCGCCGCCGTGCCGCCCCGCGGCGCACCGCCTCCCCTCCTCCCAGTGCGTTGCCGTCCTGCCCTGCGGCGCACAGCCGCCCCGCCAGGCCTCCTGACCACCGTCGGCCGACGCTGCCCCACCATCCCCATGCTACACCACTCCTTCTCGACGCAAGATCTGGACCAGGGTCATCCAGGTGCTCGCCATGGATGAGGAAGGCCACCAACCGCGCTGCGCGCAGCCTCCCATCTCCGGCGCACCTGTGCCTCCTCGCTGTTTTTTCCTTTGGTCATTCCCGCGCCGGCAGCCAATCATCCATCGCGAGTAAGCAGTCCATTACCTCGCGCGTGAGAAGTCCGTCCAGGTTCTGGCCGTGGGTCTCCCATAGCACACTCTTTCGTGTTTTCAGATAGTCATTTCATTCATGTAAGCTTAATTTGAGTAGAAATCTGGAGTTGCCCAGATTTCTGTAATACTTTTTGTGGAGATTTCTGTAATACTATTTGTGTTCAATTAAAACAAATGGGAAATGAACAGAAAGATGGTCGAGGAGAAATTCTCGCGTATGTTCTGAAGTTCATGTTCTCAAGATCGCGAAATTCAAAATACTGTAACTGATAACGTTCAGAAAAATCTGTGTGGTTCCTGGAAGTTCATATATTATGTTCTTGGTAAAAATTGTGTAGTGCTTCAAAATGATATTCTTCGAAGTTCATACATACAGATCAAGAAGAATCGCGTAGTGCTTCAAAAAAAGTATTTGCGCAACATGTTCACAGGTTATGGTTCCTGGAAGTTCATACATTATGTTCATGGAAAAAGGGCATTTTCATACAAGAAGATGCAATTCCTGATATGTTGTTTTAAAAAGTTCCTGATATTTACTTTTTCTAATAATAAAAGTAACAAAGTTCAAATTAAAATAACAAAGAAGTTCGAAGTTTTTAAAAAGTTAGATCTTTTTCTCGGTACTAAAGAATAAAACGAAGAAGTTCAAATTAAAATAAAGTAACAACTAAAAAAAGTTTAAATAGATTTTCCCCGTTTTTAAAAAACGAGAAGCTCAAACTAAAAGAACCAAGAAGTTCAAGTTAAAATAACAAAATGTTTCAAAGTTTATAAAAATCATTTTTTTGTTTTTAAAAATAAAACAAAGAAGGTCAAATTGAAATAATAGAGCAGTTCAAGTTTTTAATAGTATAAAACAGATTTCTCCATTTCTAGCAAGACCCCTAGAAGTTCAAACAAAATAACTAGAAGTTCAAATTTAAATAACGGAGCGGCCCATATTTATTATTAAATTGGAATTTTCCTCGTTACTAAATAATAACTCAAGAAGCCCAAATTTAAAAAATAGAGTAGCTCAAAATTTATAGAGAAAATGGATTTCCTTGTTTCTACAAAAAACATAGAGGTTCAAATTTAAATAACGAAGAAGTTCAATGTTTATTACAATACCAAGAAGGTCAAATTAAAAAAAAAACGAGTAGTTCAAAAAGTTTATAAAATAGTTTTTTCCCTCTTTTAAAAAAAGATATAAAAGTTCAAATTTAAATAATTGAGCAGTTTGATATTTATTATATAACTAGGACTTTTCTAATGGTATATCATTTATGCAACTCCGAGGAGGGCTTGAGGAATTACGAACAAAAAAACATGATATAAGTTCTTAGTGAAAAAACCGAGAAGTTCAAGTAGTACAAGCAATGCGTTTTCATGTGAGAATAAAAAATAGAAAAAAAAAGGCTTAAAACGTTTGTTGAAAGAGGTTCACATGCTCTGTCCGGGGAAGTTCAAAAATTCTTGCGAGAGAGGTTCACCTTGTATTTCCATGTTCAAAAAGCACGAAAAGATGTTGTTTTGGTGTTTTAAAATAATTCTATCAATCCACAAAGAAGTTCACTTATTATTTGGGAGCAATTCTATTTCAAAAAAGAAAATCAAAAATTCAAATTATAAAAACAGAGAAAGTTCACGTACTACATGGTGCGTGTTTAATTTGAGAAAGATGAATAAAAAGGCAAGAGCCAATTTTTGTGTTGCTATAAGTTCAAGTTCTCAGTCGGAGAAGGATAGAAAATTATTGTGAGAGAGGTTTGTACAAAAAGGAATATCATTTGTGTAACACAGGCGAATGAGTGAGAAATTACAAACGAAAATATATGACAGAAGTTCAACATGAAAACAGAAGGAAGTTCAACTACTACACTGAATGAATGTGAGATGATTTTTTTTAAACCGTCGCGAGTATGAAGAAACTATCAACACGGAAAAGTTGCGTGTTAAAACAACTTTCCATCCGTATATCATTTGCTCAATTCCAATGAGTTGACGGAGAGTTATGAGCAAAATACACCACGTGAAAAACAGAGTGAAGTTCAAGGTAGACAAGCCGAGAAGTTCACGTTCTTCACGCGGTGCATTTTCGAAGGCTGTATTTCGCGATAAAAGGCAGAACGAGTGATCTCGCTGTTTTCGAAATTACTTGAAAACGGCTAGGAATCAGAGAAAACCATCTACATGAAAAAGTTTTGCATTTTCCGTAGCTTTTCAACGGTATATTATTTGTCCCATTTCTATAAAATTTCTAGAAATTACGGCCAAAATACGTTTTTAGCCATTTTCGAAATTGACTTAAAACCATAAAGAATTGGAAAAAATAATCTAGATATAAAAGTTTCGCATTTCTTCGAGCTTTCCAACGCCATATCATTTAACTCATCCCGACAAACCGTTGAGAAAATAACATGAAAATACGCACTCGGTACAGATTCGGCCATTTTATAAATTACTTTTAAACCGTTCACAGTTGGAACAAACTTTTTATATGGAAAGATGCGCATTTTCATAAGATTTCCACCGCCATATCATATGCATCAATAGGACTAGCCGTTTTGGAATTAACCCCGAAATACGAACCCGGCTGTTCGGTTTCAGAAATTCCGTCATTTTTTAAATTCCTCTTCAACCGTAGGGAATTTGGAAAAACGTTCAACATGTGAAATGAGCAGATTTGCTGCAGCTATCCAACGCCATCTCATTTGCGTCATTCCGATAAACGGTTTAGAAATAGACTCAAAAATACGATTCACGTTTTTTTGTATGAAGAAAAACGGTTTTCAAAACTGCTCTTAAACCATTTAGATTTTGACAAAAATGCAACTTAGGTCGTGACCGTAGTGTCCACGGCTTTCCAACGGTATATTGCAAGCCTCATTTGGACAATGTTACGGGAAGTTCAGGTCGAACAACTCAAGCAGTAAACTTGCAACAGACGCAAGTTCATCACGTCCCGAGAGCAAATCCGCCAACGAGCGAGATTCCTATTTAAAACGGGCATTTAGTTGCTAAAAACCGTTTTCAGATTACACTTAAATCACATAGAACACGACTGACCAGAATAATTCACGCGGGGAGACACGGTTGCGAAGATAGCCCGAAGGTCGGGTTCCTACAGAGGGAAGTTCAGGTTGTGTAACTCAGGAAGTTCAACCCGTGATCAGAATAATATTCTGATCCCGTGATCAGAATAGTGTTTATATATATATGTTGGTGCTCCCCAGCTCACCAAGTATTTATTTTAAAAACAGGCTCACGCAGCATCCGGCTTTCTATTAATAAAGCCAACAGAGTACTCCCCTGCGGTAAAAGTCTTATATAAACCGAACAGAAATAAGTACCCACACAGTACGCGACATTACAACTAAAAAATGTATTTCCCACTGAAGTAGGCTTGTAATTAAGCTTCAGAAATAAAAAAAATGAGATCCTCAACGGTTGCCATCACCTGACAGACAGTTGGAGCTAGGTAGGCTCTCCTGGCGTCAGCTTTGCTGGCTCCTGCCTGCCACAGAAGCACTGCTCCTGCCCACCCAAATCTCCACGGCTCACCTCTGTGCTCGTCCAAATGCGTTACACGGTACGTGCGACGTAGGCTGGCCACTGTACATGCGTACCCGATCGATCTCCTCGGCTGAGCCACGAAGTTCTTTTCTTCCGCCACTGTTCGCGTGATCATGGCTGTCTAAAGCAGAGCCCTCGGCCACGCAACTGCTACCATGGCATCAGCATGTATCTGTGGCTGTAAAACCTTGAGCTGACTCGCTCGTACACTCCATCGATCTCCCAGTGCACATCAAAATCACCACAGGAATGTAATCCTAGGTACAGTTTGCAAAGATCAATGTGTAGTGTAGCAATATATGAGCAATGTCGACATGCACGAGCCAGCTAGCTGGTCGATCGATCGACTTAATCCAAATCGATAAGAAAGTGCTACTTGCCCGAGGTTGACCTATGCTAGCTTGTCACCATCTGTGCATGCTTAGACCGCGGTGACTGTCAACCACTGACATTGGATTGCGCCTCGACGTTACGGGCGAAGCGACTTGGGGCTGTATCTGATCATCTGAAGCACCACAGTCTCGTCAGCGTCGTGTTCCGGCCGGCCGGGGCGGCGACGACTGGACGGACCGTGGACGGCTAATCGGCACTGACTGGTTCATGATCACCACCGTCAACTGCTGGCTACTCGATCTCTAGCCTCCCCTGCGGTAAACTCTTGGCGGCCATGATGCGGCATGCATGCGTCTCAACGTCCGGCTGGCCGGCGTACACGTACGCTACGTAGGTAGCGTACTCCTGCTAGGCAGGTTCAGGTGGTGAGTGGGGGCGCATGTTTTTCGGGTAGAGGACACGACGGCGACGCGACGTCCGTGCTTTTGCTCCAGTAAGCGCACGCCTTGGCCTTCGTCCTCACATCCGCCTGTATCTTTTCCACGATTTTCTTTGGAGGAAAACAACCGGTCGGCGGACATGATTCCCCCGGTATACCGCCTTTCTACGTACGGTCGCATTTTGCCATCCTTCTGATTGGCGAAGGTGGTCCGCGCCACTTCCTCCGACATGAACAGACACAGCTCGACTCGTTCGTGGCTTCGTGCATGTGTGGTGCCTGCCTTGGTGGAGTTGAATGAATCATCAGCATGCAGGTCCATGGAACGGAAACAACTGGTCTGAGGGCACGATGTATGCATACTTTTAAAGTACTGGTCGAATTATTGGGTCTGTACGTACGTATTTCGCATGCTCCTCTGCTCGTGCAATTATACGTACGACGACTCGGTTGAGTTCGAGGAACCTGGGTGGTAGCCAGCCAAGATGATCGTACTATGTGTTGGGGGTCGTTATCTGGAAAAGAATCTGTTTGTTGATTAGATCGATTCGATCAGCTGGTTAATTGCATCCAACCTAGCTTAATTTAGGGAAGGCGAGGCTAGGAAACTGCGTCAGCTCTGCTCCACTGGACAAGTGTTCATTACAAAAGCCCAATTTTATACATAAACCTTGCATGATCGAACCTATCATAACAGTACGCAATAATAGTTCTCTCCATGTTCTCAGGTGAGTTGGGAAAGATAGAGAGACTCCTTGAAACTGCAATAATAGTGCTTGTGTTGGAAGTGCATGCTGTAGCAATGGCACTTGGCAGTATTGCTCTAATGGGCACCTGGCACTTGGCACAAGGTGGCTCGTACAAGTGGGAGGCAGGAGAAAGAGAGCAAAGCTACTGCTCGTAGATAGTGGGCGTGCAGGCGGTCATGCTTTGTTTCCTTTTTCCGCGAATATTTGCAGGGAAAGGGTGAGCAGTGCCGGCGATGGCAACGGCGATACGATACACGCGCCCGAAATGACTCGTCCGACGCCTCGGTGGACACAGAGAGAGGTCGTTGCACGAGAATTATATCAGGCCAACTCAGCGCACGACCCCAAACGGACGTCCGCTTCGGCCTGCTTTTTGTCCGTTTGGGGTGGCAATGGAGTAGCCCATGTCCGGATCGGGCCACTACCGTGTGGGTGCGCCCAGCGCGCGGCCGCACCCCAAATCATGTCCGGGGTCGACATGATATAAAAAAAATGCAAACCCAAATAAAATGGCGAAAAAGATCAAATAAAACGCAAACATAATGATAAAACATAATTAAACATAAAAAACTTAATTAAACATAGTGTTCACGGCCTCCACAGTACTTAACATAAAAACTTAAAAAAAAAACAAGCGCCGCCCGCGCGCTGCTACCGTGCCTGTCGCCGTCTCACGCGCCACCGTTGTCGTCCTCGTCGGTGGTGAGGTCGATGTAGGGCGGCGACGTCCAGAGGTGGGACGGTGGCCCCTGGAAGGTGGGAGGCGCCTGCACCACCTCCCCCCGTGGCGACGGCTCGCACTCCGGTGACTGCGGCGGCGTGGGGCATCAAGACCCGGCCCCCACGGCCTCGGCCATGTCCGTGGCCGTGCACGCCCAGCTCCATCGCTGGCTCACCAGGCCCGGGTGGGACGCGGCGACGGGCTGCTCGTCCAGCACCTCCTCCTTCACCTCCATCATGTCCAGCTCGGGCACGGCCACGTCGCCGGCCGCAGAGAGGGCGAGCATGGTGTCCAGACCCACCCATTGCCGCTCATCGTGCGTGTTCTTGGAGTCTTCCAAGACACATTGGATGAGACGGGCCTCCTCCTCCTCTGTCATGGGAGGAGGTGGTGGTGGCGACGGAGAGGGCGAAGGCGACGGCGTCGGCATGATGCCGCGCACCCGCGTACGCCCGCGCACCTGGGGAGGGCTTGGAGCACGCGCTCGGCGCTCTGGACGTGCACGCCGCGGGCTACCTGGGCGACCAGCAAAGTACGAGCTGCTCGTCCTGGAACCAGGTGTCCCACAGTGGGGAATCGACGGCGTACCTGGGGTCGCAGTAGAGATCGTCAGGTAGGTGGCGGCGGTGGATCTCCTCGCGGCGGGCACGGCCGCTCAACGGGATCGGTGGGATCGGCACCCGATCCGCGGAGAGATGCCAGTTATTGGGCAGGTGAACGTCCGCCCAGGGGAGCGGCGTCCCTGTTTCCCAATAACGCCGGTAAACATCCGAGGGGACGTACTGCCGGATGCGCGCCGGGGCGGCCGGAGGGGCGATGGCGAATGTGGGCGGTGCGGGAGCCCTTCGTGGGGGTGGCGTGTAGCTGGCGGCGCGGCGGCGGACGGAGGACGAACCAGCCTCGTGGTCGTGCGCCCCCTTGCGGCCGGTGCTTCACCACACCATTGCTGATGGCGGCCGGCGAGCTCGTCGAAGGGGAGAGGAGAACTAGGGTTTGGGTGTCGGTTTTGAGGAGGCAGCACGACTAGAGTGGGAAGCGTGGACTGACCGGTCCACGGCTTCACAATTAAAGAAGGACGGCGACCGCTCGCCTGGGCGGGTGACATGTGGGGCCGACCGCGCGTGCGCAATCAATTTGGGCGGTGGGAGGTAGGTGGCCGCCTGCCACGCGGCCCCGGTGTGGACGAAAGATGCGTCCGTTCACTGTCCGCCTGGACCCAAACCGAGCGCATGTTTGCGCTGGAAATGGGTCGGGCCGAACACAAAACGGACAAGATGGGTCCAGGCTCCCGCGCGCCGGGCCATGGGGTTTGTCCGTTTTGCCCCAAACGGACGGGGCCGGACGGTTTAGGGTCGTGCGCTGGAGTTGACCTTAGTAGCCATGTGGGAAATAGAGGCGAAAGACGAGAGGGGAGGAGAAATGACCCCAATATGTCTGGGAGAGCCCCATACCGAACTACTCGTTCGCTACAGCGCAGGCCATTGATCGAACGATGTCGTTCGGGTCGATAAGCGCTCAGGGCGAACATCTTCACCCCAGGTCTTTAGCTTTGAATAAAAGAAAAATAAAGCTCAGTTTGCTCAAACATTGCTGTGACCATTACCCCATGCCTTTCTGCTTTGAATAAAAGGAAAATAAAACCCAATTTCCCGAAAATTATTGTGAGTAAGAAAGCTCACTTTTGGCTTTGAATAAAGGCCAGATTTTGTCATACTAGGTTTCTTTTGAAATGGTCCAAAAATAAGTTCGACATGAAAGATAGAAAATGAAAAGCAAGATACCACTAAAAAATCCCAAAGGTTTCAAACCAAAAATTGCCATCATCTTTATAAGAAAATTTTGCCATGGTAAAAACAGATCCATGGAAGCAAAAAATTCCCATGAACAAAAATGAAAGAATTATTTGCCATGGAGGTGGCTAATACTTACGTCCATGGAGTTATTTCATTTTTCGTATGGCAATTAAAAAGAAAAATTTTCCATGGTCTATAAAGTGAATTTCTACATCCAAAACAAGTTATAACATGCCATGAACGGTTAGAGTAAAAATTGTCATGTATGTTAAAGTAAAAATTGCCATGTATTTAAAAGTAAATTTCCCATGGCAATGAAAGGTAAAATTCTACCATGGCAAAAATAAAGTAAAAATTTAACATGACAAAGTAGAGTAAAAATTGTCATGCATGTTCAAGTAAATTTGCCATGTATTTAAAAGTAAAGTTGTCATGGCAATGAAGGTAAAATTTTGCCATGGAAAAATAAAGTAAAATTTTGACATGAAAAAAATAGAGTAAAATTTGCCATGTATGTAAATAGTAAATTTAACAAAGTATAAAGGTAAAATTGCCATGGCAATAGAGGTAAAATTTGGCCATGGCAAAAAGAAGAAGTAAAAGTTGACATGGCAAAGTTGATAGTTAAATTTGGCATGGCAACAGAAGTTGAGTCTGCATGGCAACATACGTTGTGTTTTCATGACAACATATTATGATATTTGACAGTTCTTGAGACGCCGGTTCTGATTCCTCTCTCGCTAGCGTGAACCTTAAGTAACTAGCTTCCGCCTCGCTTATGTTAACAAACCCTTTCTAGCTGTCACCCGGGAAGCGGTACACTTGGGCTTGACACTCTAGACACTCCCTGTACACTCCCGGAACCCTCCGTATGTACACGGCATTCCACTTCGCCATCGATGATCTATATACCTGTCAGAGATGCATATATCATCAAAGTAACTTCAACGATATAATATGCAACATAATATACGTCGGCCTGCGGAGAGAAAGAGTTAGCAAATAGAAGCAACATATAGTAAACATAGTTAACGAAAGTCATCGTACCCAAACTAACTAACTAGAGCGCAACACAGTTTACATATAATAGTTTCATCGTACAGAGAAATTCAAAGTTTCGTTCTAGAGAAAGTAACAACTAAACAGACACATTGTCATCGTCAACCAATGCACTCGTTCCATCTGGCCATATCCGGGAGGATGCACCTACATCTGGGCATGGGCAGCCCGGCCCGGTGACCCGGCCCGAGCCCGGCCCGAAAAACCCGGGCCGGGCCGGGCCAGGCTTTAGATTCGGGCCGGGTTCGGGCTTGGGAACCAGGCTCCGGGCTTACAAAAAATGGCATTTTACACGAAGGCATGGCCCGGCCCGGCCCCGAAATCGTCTATTTAGTCCATTCGGGCCGGGCTCGGGCCTGCATATTGGTTTTTTTGGCTGGGCCGGGCTGGGCTTGGGCTTGGGATTTCTAGTTCGGGCTTTATAAAGCCCGGCCCGAAACCCGGCCCGGCCCGGTGAATGCCCAGGTTTAGATGCACCCAAGCTTTGTCAAAGGCGTCAAGTCCTGACGTTGTAGGGCTATGCGGGTTCGGACGTCAGCCTGCAATATTGGGCCGCTGTAGAACATCCCATTCTCTTTGAGGACGTCTTTTATGATGACCGACGCAATTTCCTGCTAGATGCGGTAGAACTCATTTCGGAGTTGATGATCTGCTACTGTTGCTAACGCTTCGGCCCATCTGTTGATATGGGCATCGGATGAAAATGTCATGCGAACTGATTGCACATCCCTGTTGTAGTCCAGCATGTGATGGATGACGTAGAATCCATCCTTGTTACTTGTTGCCGGTCGCTGGATGCAACAGAAGTCAGTATTATGGCCGAAGCACTGCCCGCCTTTGTTTGTTCTTTTGACTTGGATGTAGCCACCCCGCACGCTGAAGCCCAAGAGAGCTTTGTCCAGAACATCCTTTATGTGTGTGTAATCTTTCTTCTCTATGGTCTTGGACGAGTCCAAATACAGAGCGTGGGAGAAGCGCGGGTAAAGAACAATGAGAACGGCATGCTCATGGCTGCGCAAAATAAATACACGATCAAGATTGCCTCCATGTGTGCAAATGAATGATTGAAATGCACGAAAGGATGCATGTGCTATAGTTGCTATCTGCGGATGACTTACCCGGGATGACAAGGTAGGAGAATCGTTTCCTTGTCCTTATGGATGAGCAAGAACTCCTTGATGTACTCCCCCACATATCGACGGTTGGATTCATTGATTGACAAGAAGCCCTCACGCATGTAGTACAGGTCCACGATCGCAACATCACTGATTTGCTCTCTCCTGACGATGTAGTTCATATGCAACGCATAAAGGTGGACGGACGTAAAATCGAGCCGCCTCATTTGAAACATCTCAAAGATGTAATCAAATCACAAGAAGAACAGTTTCGGGGGGCATTCATGGACGTACATGTTGCCACTGCTCGGCACAAGAACCGTATAAAGCGGGTATCCTGGATCATTGTAGGTGAGAAGGCTTCTCTTTGTCGGCATCACATGGTCATGCAGTCTCCTGAGATCCCTTGTTATGGCGGCTAGCGCATCCGCCAGTACCATTGGCTTTCCCGCGACATGGATTAACGACGCATCTTTCATCGGTACACTGTCCGCAACCCGGGTCTGCGGAGGCGGCTGGCTGCTAGAAGCAACTTTGGCAGCTTTGGTGGCAGTAGAGCCTTTATTTGTCGATCTCTTCCTCTGCTTCTTCTTGGTGGTCTCAGGTGCTGGTGGGTCTATCATACCCTTCCTGACCACCGCCCCAGTGTTGTCGGGCTCATCATTGCACGATTCTGGCTTAGTTGAGGTTGGGTTGAGGCGGCATCTGGAGGCGTGTCCTGCGAGGATTGCATGAACAATGACTTCTTGCACTCCCGAGGATGTTCCGGCTCCGGTGCATCAGGCATCTCCTCTTGACGCTCAATTGAGTGGGAGGAAGGTAGAACTTGATGAGGTTACTGAACCGTCACTTAAATTAGAGAGTAGCACGGCGCAGAAAGATGTTTCTGTGACGCCTACACCAATTGAAGAGGAAGCTAATGATGGTGATCATGAAGCTTTGGATCAAGTCACTACCGAGCTTTGTAGGTTGACAAGGACTCGTATTGCCCCTGAGTGGTACTGTAATCCTGTCTTGAAGTTCATGTTGTTAGACAACGGTGAACCTACGAACTATGAGGAAGCGATGGTGGGCCATGATTCCGACAAATGTCTAGAAGCCATGAAATCCAAGATAGGATCCATGTTTGAGAACAAATGGATCTTTAAGAAGAAGACAGACGCTGATGGTAGTGTCACCGTATATAAAGCTCGACTTGTCGCAAAGGGTTTCTGACAAGTTCAAGGAGTTGACTATGATGAGACTTTCTCACCCGTAGCGATGATAAAGTCTGTTAGGATTATGTTGGCAATTGCTGCATTTTTCGATTATTAAATTTGGCAGATGGACGTCAAAACTGCGTTCCTTAACAGTTTCCTTAAGGAAGAGTTGTATATGATGCAGTCGGAGAGTTTTGTCGATCCTAAAAATGCTGACAAAATATACAAGCTTCAGCGTTCCATTTATGGGTTGGCGCAAGCATCTCGGAGTTGGAATCTTTGCTTTGATGAGGTGATCAAAGCTTATGGGTTTATACAAGTTTGGAGAAGCTTGTATTTACAAGAAAGTAAGTGGGAGCTCTATAGCATTTATGATAAGCATATGTGGATGACATATTGTTGATTGGAAATGATGTAGAATTTACTAAGGAAATATTTCTCGGTTATCGAGGTGATATATTGTTGATTGGTGACATATTGTTGATTGGTGACATATTGTTGATTGGAAATGTCGTAAAGAGTTACATCGATGCAAGCTTTGACACCAATCCGGATGACTCTGAGTCCCAAACCGGATACATGCATGTAGTGGAGTAGTCATTTGGAATAGCTCTAAGTGGGGCATAGTAACAACATCTACAGTATGACATAGAGATTTGCAAAGTACATACGGATCTGAATGTTGCAGACCCGTTGACTAAAACCTCTCACACAAGCAAAACATGATCAAACCCCAGAACAAATTGGGTGTGAATCACATGGCGATGTGAACTAGATTATTGACTCTAGTTCAAGTGGGCGACTGTTGGAAGTATGCCCTAGAGGCAATAATAAATTGGTTATTATCAAATTTCCCTATTCATGATAAACGTTTATTATCCATGGTAGAATTGTATTGACCGGAAACTTAGATACATGTGTGGATGCATAAACAACAGTGTGTCCCTAGTGAGCCTCTACTACACTAGCTCGTTGATCAAAGATGGTTAAGGTTTCCTAACCATAGACATGAGTTTTCATTTGATAACGGGATCACATCATTAGGAGAATGATGTGATGGACAAGACCCAACCGTAAGCATGGCATTTGATTGTATCACTTAGTTTATTGCTAATGCTTTCTTCATGTCAAGTATCTGTTCCTAAGACCATGAGATCATGCAACTCCCTGACACCGGAGGAATACCTTGTGTGCTATCAAATGTCACTTCGTAATTGGGTGATCATAAAGGTGCTCTACAGGTATCTCAAAGAGTGTCTGTTGGGTTGGCATGGATCGAGACTGGGATTTGTCACTCTGTATCAAGGAGAGGTATCTCTGGGCCCTCTCGTTAATACAACATCACAAGAAGCTTGCAAGCAATGTGACTAAGGAGTTAGTCATGGGATCGAGTCAAGAGACTTGCCGATAACGAGATTGAACTAGGTATGGAGATACAGACGATCGAATCTTGGGCAAGTAACATACCGATGGACAAAAGGAACTGCATACGGGATTAACTGAATCCTTGACATCGTGGTTCGACCGATGAAGATCTTTGTGGAATATGTAGGAGCCACTATGGGTATCCAGGCCCGCTATTGGTTATTGACCGGAGAGGTGTCTCGGTCATGTCTACATGATTCTCGAACCCGCGGGGTTCGCACGCTTAACGTTCGGTGACGCTAGAGTAGTATTGGGATATGTACATTGGTTACCGAATGTTGTTTAGAGTTCCGGATGAGATCCCAGACATCACGAGGAGTTCCAGAATGGTCTGGAGGTAAAGATTTATGTATGTGAAGTCCTATTTTGTCCGCCGAAAAAGTTTCGGGCATTACCGATAGTGTACCGGGGTGCCGAAAAGGGTTCCGAGGGTCCACGGCGGGTCCATCTGCCCCGGGGCCCACATGGGCCATAGGGGGTGCGCCCTAGCCAGCATGGGCCGTGTGCATTAGGCTCCTACATATTCTTGGGGGCAAGAGTCCCAAAGGGACAAGGCACCCCGGAGGTGCCTTGGAGGAGGGGGAACCCTCCCTTCCTTGTGAAGGGAGGACTCCTCCCTTGGCCGCCGGTCCCTCCCTTGGATGAGGGGTCAAGGCTCCGCCTCCCTTCTCCCCCTTGCTTCCTATATATAGTGGAGGGGAGGGGAGGGCTGCACACACCAATCCCTACACCCCGGTGGCAGCCCTCCCTCTCCCATTACTCCGTTTTCTCCTCAGATCGCATCTACGATAGTGCTTGGCGAAGCCCTGCCGGGATTGCTCCACCACCATCTCCACCATGCCGTCGTGCTAGTTGAGATCCCATCTACTTCTCCCCCCTCGCTTGCTGGATCAAGAAGGAGGAGACGTCATTGAGCCGCACGTGTGCTGAACGTGGAGGTGCCGTCCGTTCGGCGCTTGATCGGGACGGATCGCGATTGGATCGTGAAGACGTACGACTACATCAACCGCGTTTTAACGCTTCCTCTTAGCGATCTAGAAGGGTATGTAGACACACTTCACCTCTCGTAGATATGCATCTCCATGGATAGATCTTGCATGTGCGTAGGAAAATTTTTCTTACCCATGCAACGCTCCCCAACACGGTCAACATGTTAAGGACATTGTATTTCTTCAGTCAAAATGATGAGGTTGACAAAGATGATGATGATGACCAAGATTGTGACGATAACCAGGATGACCAGAATGATGTGAACAACCAATACGACGAGGGCAACCAGGATGATGACAACAACTAGAATGATGACGATGAGCACGATAATGAGGATAGTGCAGATGATTACGATTATAGTCCATTCAATCCTGCAATTTTCTCTCAAAGAATGAAGAAGCTTACTCTTGATGAGACCATGAATGTCATCGCGATGCTACCATCGCGTGTGACCTTCTTGGGGAAGCCCTTTGTGCACCGTTTAACTAAAACGAACATCGTCACAAATGTCATGGTGAGACATTTTGTATGCTTTCATATATTTATATTCATAACCATATGCGGTGAGATGTCTAATTGAGTGCTCTCGATTTTCTCTTAATAATGGAGAAGTTCAGAAATTACCTATGAAGATGTTTTCCAGAGCGGACATCCCCGCCGTCGGCAAAGCTGGAGTACACCATGGACCAACATGGTGTGTCACCATCGTCCAGTACGAGACGAAACTAGACGGGAGCATATCCTTCTATAAGTCCGGCTGGCGGGAGTTCCTAGAGGAAAGAGTGATAATCACCATAAGGAACAACAACTGTAACGACTTGCAGATGATGGTTGTCGTTGACCATGTGTAGAAACAAGGTCTAAGTCATTAATATATTAGCCGAGGATTTGTTAGTTAGTATGTTAAGATGGATGTGTTTCTTAAGTGGACCAAATTTTAAGTGTTACTTAATTAGTTTGTCCTTCGTTTCCAAAATGAATTGTGCCTAGTTCAGTTATATTGAGAATGATATGACCACATGAATTAACCTTTTGGAAGTAATGTGTGTCAACGCGCAATGCCAACAAATGGTATTCTCTCTCGAGCCTTGCCCTCCAGTGGCGGGCGCTAAGGCACAACCGCCACTGCTAATATGGCACATGTGGTGGGCGACAACAGGAACCTGTTGCGAGTACTAGATAAGGCCCGTCACGGGAAATCATGTACTAGTGGCGGGCGGCCGACCGCCACTAATGCCATGTTAGCAGTGCCAGGCAACCCTGAGAGCCTGGCCCACCACTGTTGTGGACCATTTGCGCCCGCCACTGATAGACATTCCTGCATTAGTGTTAGGTCCGTTCTTTTAGCACTTGGTCTCCGAATGGCAATCTGCCCCTAATTAATGAGCTGCCGTAAGAAGACCTTGATCCAGGGGAGTCTAGTTTTCCATAGCTCGCTAAGCTCCTCCAGGACCTTCCTTGCTGCCAAATAAATGTAGAAAAATTTAGTGGAGAATGTGCCGGAGGGGTCAAGACGCCGCATCATGATGTCGGGTTCGTTTGAAGGGATAACACCCGGCAAAATGGAGGTCAGGGCGAGCCACTCAACGGAGTGTTCCGGGCCAAAAGAGTGGCGAAATGACATATGCTTGCCTCCGTACTCCACGACAAGTGCCACCGAGATGGTCAGGAGGTCCGTGATTGCGAATAGCAGGGGGAGCTCCTAAATATTGGATCCTCCCTTGTCCAGCAGTCCAACCAAAAGAGGGTGTATGTGCCTCTTCCCACTGTAATCCATGCACCCAACTAAGCGTATCATAGGCTTTGTGGAAATCAATCTTGAAGAAAACCGCCTTGAGGCGTTTAATCTTTACCTCATGAATGATCTCATGGAGAGATAGGACGCCATCATGGATCAGCCAGCCCTGGATAAAAGCCGACTGATTGGGATGGATGATCCTAGCCACCACCGATCCCATCCTAATGGCGTGGGCCTTAGATAGGATCCGAAAAATAACATTAATGACCGTGATTGGTCTAAACTGACGGATGTTGGTTGCCCACCCTACTTTGGGGATCAATGAAACTATACCATAGTTCGGACGGGCTACATCAATTATCCCCAAGAAAAAATCATGGAAGATGGCCATCACCACCCACTTGACGACTTTCCAGAATTTAACGAAAAACCTGACCGGAAGGTCATCCTTTCCCGGAGCCGAGTCAAGCCACATCGATTTGATGGCAGCTTCCACTTCGAGCTCTGAGAAAGGTTGCTTAAGACGAGTGCTTTCCTCCTCGGATACTCTCAAATTAGGGTGCGATATATCCTCGTTGAAGCCCACCCCAGGCCTCAGAGAACCCTGAAACAACTCCCGGTAGAAGCTCCCAATGTGGGCCTGAATTTTGGCCTTATCCTGGAGGAGTTGTGGTCCATTCCAAAGGGCCGTAAAAATTGATCTTTGACGCCGACAGTTCGCAATTGCCTGGAAGTAGGTTGTGTTGGAATCTCCCTTCAGAGTCGAAGACAAGCGACCGCGCAGACACCAATAGATCTCCTCATTCTAGAATAGTGCCATCAATGTTGTCCTCACGGGAATAGTGTTCCATCCATTCGTCCGGGCCCATGCCAACAATATCAGCCCTAGTGTCCATGACTTAGATGGCAGCAAGGAGCTCTGCCTTGCTCTCCTTTAAGTCACGGCCAAGGTTTGCCCCGTATCCGCACATGAATATCCGCAAGGAGCTCCGCCTATAGGGGCGAGATTTAATCACTGGGTTAAAACCGCCTACAGAGGCGAGGCAAAGACTTTGCAGACTGCAGATGCCCCGAGTTTGGTAGCCATAGGATCCGACGTCTGTTAATCTAGGAGGGTAGAGACAAAAGCCCAACTCGGAGAAAGTATCAGGGTGGTAATTCATAAAATGGAGCACACGACAATGTAATCAGATTTTTTGCAACGAAACAAGGAGTTTTATTCTAAAATAATAGAGTTACTGTCTAGAGGCAAGATTTTCTCGATTTATGGGGCCCTGAACTAGCTTTAATAACTTGGTTAAAACGTCATATGGAGGCGAGGCAAAAACTTCACAGACTGTACATGCCCCGAGCTTGGTAGCCGTAGGACCCGGCGTGTGTTAATCTTGCAGGCTAGAGACAAAAGCCCAACTCTGAGAAAGCGGATCTTGTGGTAATTCATAAAATGGAGCACACGGCGACGCAATCATTTTTTGTGACGAAACAAGGAGTTCTATTCCCAAATAATAGTGTTATAGTCTAGAGGCAATATTTGTTTGATACATGGGGGCGCTCTGTGTAACCACACAACTGTGGTACGCTCAGAATGGCTATCCCTTACAAAACAATATGCTACTCTATTTTTATCACAATGTAATTTGTGTGGAACAAACTCCCTATCAACTATCAGATCTTTAAACTCAAAAGACAAATGACCGTATGCAAAGTGTTGACAGAGCCATCAATGAGTCAGATTGAATAATAACTGGTAGATCCATATGTTGAATTGCAAGAGCCATGACTTGCATTATCACGTGCATCCCCATCTCGAATGTATCATTGCAATGGAATAAAACTTTGTATGACGCAAAAATAACACTCCCATCATCCCTCCTTAAGATCATACATGTGGCCGCCATACCATCCGCGGGCAAGAAATGAACCATCAACCCATATCTTTTACTGGTACAAATGGCTTCTCGCACTCGTATATGTGCGCACTTACGTACGTACACATGCACATCCAATAAAGAGCATATATATAGTTGGGGTGGGATGTAGTTGCACCGGCCGACCGATCAGACATGGTCAAACTCGTCGACGGCCATGGACCGCTGGCTCTGTAGGCGGCGGAGCTTGAAGGAGGAGAGCTTCTGTGGGCCGTCCTTGACGGAGGGCGCCTCCTCGAAACGGATGTAGGTGTAGACCCACGCGCCGGAGAGCGTGCCGATGACGGGGCCGAGAAAGTAGATCCATAGGCCAGTGTAGACACCGCTGGCCACCGCCGGCGCCAGAGTCCTTGCCGGGTTCATCGATCCTCCTGACACAGGCCTGCAAATGCCACTCGTTTCCCCGCGTATTAGCTAATATGCATGACTGATGCTATAAATCAAGATGTCATTGTGGATTTCTGGTCCAACATGTCTAGGCAAGGCTTACTATGTCATTTTTTTTCAAAAAAAAATTGTATTGTGTTCGTCTATATACGGTCAGAAATAGTGTCAGCTACACCTGTTAGAATGTTCATAGAACCCTAAACAATTCATTACTAGCGAACTCTTGCAAGCTGAGCCGGTTCACAGAACCTATGGACTGTACTCAAGTCTCACGCTGGGTGACGTTGTCACCTTGCAATTAAAATAAGGTGCTTTAAATTCTTTGTGAAAAAGATGCGGCTTGGTGAGCAATTCAGTATTCATTTAACATGTCTTTAACCCTACATAACGAATGAATCAATCAAATTAAAGTGTTAAAATAAGCCCCAAC
The DNA here is from genome assembly GCA_039707655.1 of Elymus sibiricus. NCBI lineage: Eukaryota > Viridiplantae > Streptophyta > Magnoliopsida > Poales > Poaceae > Elymus > Elymus sibiricus. The sequence continues at coordinate 131,111,791 of CM077675.1, read as the reverse complement.
AACTCCTTGCTAAAGTCAGTCAGTCAGTGTGGTGGTTGGTGATATATTTACCCTGCGAAGATGGACGTAATGCAAACCGCGGAACCAACTGCTAACCCCGCCAACTCACCCACCTGCACCAAGCAAAAAAGGAAAATCAGAAATTGATACTAGCACAAGAACAAAGCTAGAACTCCAATCAAGATCCATGGCAAATGGAAACATAGGGTCTGTGGCAAATCAACATACCGCCCTCGAATCCGTTGCGACGGCGCACGTGACGAACATCATGTTGAAGGTGACGACGATCTCGATGACGAGGGCGTGCCAGTGCGGCCCCGTGGGCGTCGTCATCCCCAGCGCCGTGATCGGGTACAGCACCGCCCGCAGCACGAACGCCGCGCACATCGCCCCGGTGAACTGCGCCGCCCCAGTAGAACGGCACCTGCATCACAATCACAACACAAACACATCCAATCAGCACACAGCACATGCGCGGGGAAGACGACGGATCGAGACGTACGCGCGCCCTAGACCACGCATGGTGCGCGCTTAGGTACACGTTATGTACAAATGAGTCTGCGGTGCACGACGTGAAGGTGCATGATGCGACGCAAGGGTGCAATGCAGCCTTTGCTTTTGACACTTGTTATGCATATGCTATATGCTCCCTTCCTTTACGTGCATGCACGCCAAGTTTACGCCTGTGGCCAGCAATGGATGGAGGTCGTGTTACGGGGAAAAGATAGTACGAATCCTGTGATATCTAAGCGTCACCGGACGGAACTCGGCCGGCCGGCAGTGATGATCTTGGGTACACGCACCACAACCATGGAATCAGATGGTGTTGTCAGACACATCGGAATCTTTTGCCGAAAGACTACTACTGGGCTTCATGGCACGTCTGGTTGATTTGTGATCGAATATAGGCATATAGTCGACGTCAACGTCGAGCTTATACCGTGCGCTTGACTTGAGGGGCGAGTTCATCATGTGAAACCGCTTTCAAATTTGCTAATTATGCCCGCTAGCTAGACCATGTTCTAAGAAACTCCAGCAGGTTATTTATATTCCGCGATAATAGGGACGGCTGCCCGGGAGCAACCATGAGGAAATAGTATTTATTCCTCTAAAAAATTAGCGAATGTCAACCACTTGGTTGGCCCGGAAGCTGCAATTAGTGGAGACTAATTAACAAAAGCTTTCAGGGTAAGCCACGTTCTTCCCTAATCATGAAATAGTTCTACATCAAGATGCCTTATCCTCTTTTACATTTTCATGTTAATTAGGGAGTTGGGCAGTAGATCTGAATTTTTCCAATCATTCACATGTTCAGCATGTATTATTTCTTCGCTGCTAGCGCTACATGTCATGCCACCGATCAACCCAACATATACAGGACTAGATATAGAAGTCTTTTGGCTACTCCAAGCCTCCAACTTGTGCTGTTACTACTTAAATACGGGAATACTGTTTCGGATATAGGATATGTTCTTGTATCCAGCTTGGATGGCTGATCCAGATGCGTTTTGTGAATTATGATACAGTTCTTGCAGTAGTTGGAGACCTCCCTAGTTGTACATGTTGTTACATATAAAATCCTGCTTTGTTGGCTATATTCCTTAACTGATCAGGCTCCAAATTAGTTAATAAGCTCTAGTTAATTAAGCCGTGACAATTTATCATTTGCACGTTCATGTTGATAACCAAGTCCTACTGAACAACACATCATTCGGTAGGACTCGTAATACATGAGCTAGCTAGTAGCTACCATGACTCACGTGAGACAAAAGATGGAGGCAAGATGCATGATGGATGCATATGTGCACCTGAATCCAGGGGAAATGCCGGAAGAAGGCGAAGGAGAGGGTGACAGCGGGGTTCATGTGCGCGCCGGAGATGTGGCCGGTGGCGTAGATCATGACGGTGACGATGAGGCCGCCGACGAGGGACTGGCCCAGCTGCGAGACGCGCGTCACGTCGGCGCCGTAGATGGACGCCGCCCCGCACGTCACGAACACCAGCAGGAACGTCGCCACCACCTCCGATATCACCTGCACACGCAAACAGACGAAACGTTAGCCTCAGCACCAGCACGTCCGAGCCAGTAGAAAACCATGAGCGTCGCCCGTCCGTCGATCACTGCGGCTGTTCGATGGGTTCCTCACCTTCTTGAAGAGGTGGGGAGGGAAGAAGTCGGCGAAGGACTTCTCCTGGTAGTACATGCTGGGGGCGAGGCTGGGGGCGCCGTCCTGCACCGTGGACAGGTCGTGGATCTCGTTCGAGAGTTCACTCGCGAGTTGGCCCGAGTCGGGGTGTGGGAGGTCACCGACATCTTCGGTCGTTGATCACTTGATCTCCGGTCGACGACTCTCTCTACCCCTCGAGGTTGATCCCAGACTATGAGATATGATCGATCCATCAGGAAGCTGTTGTGTCAGCTAGCAGTGGCAGGCTAGCACTACATGCAGCTTGGAGCTGCCGGGAAGGGGAGATTATGAGGCGTAATTGGCTATGTAGTTCTGTAACTCTGGTGCATATATGCTTTGCTTGCCTGCTCGCGTATTTATAGGTGGAGGTCGAGGCGGGTCGTCCCCGCCAGCAGGGGTGGAGGGAGGGAGGGAGACGAGGTGACAGGTGGTAGGCGCGCCACTCCACTGCAGGCGCTGCCTTTGCATTTGTGGCCGATCATGCCGGACCAATCTGCCCGTGGGACGCCATCGAACGGGCCAGCTGAAAACTGACAGGAAGCAAGGAAGTAGGAGTACTCGCTAGTATGGGCGCGTTTGGTTGCCCGCACTAGGTCCAACCAGGCCGAGTGGGTGCACGAAATGGACGTTTGGTTGACAACGCACAGGGCTGGCTCGCATGCGCACTAAGGCTGGCTCGCTAGAAACTGCCGATCCTTAGGGCGGCGCAGGCTCGCACGCGGGGGCGCATGACGAAAGCAAGTGGAGATGGCGGGAGATGGAAATCGGGCGTGGCCGCAGCACGCCAAATCTAGGCTCACCTCCCCCCCCCCCCCCATCCCATTTACTCTGTCACCGCTACCTCTAGGACAGCCTCCACCTCCGACGACGTCTCAGCTCTGTGCAAGCGGCGGCGACGGCGGCGACGGCGGCGGATCCGACAGTAGGAGTTGTTGCTGCTCGTCCTTGACTCAGTCATGCCCCCCCTTCGTCGTCGTCGTCTCCGATGCCGGTAAGCAACGCCCCCTCTCCCCAATGTTAGGTTCCGTTGTTAGGTCGTTAGGCGTGTAGGATTGATTTCCCCATTGCTCAACGCACCCTCGATGTGAACTAGGTTACGGACGCCCGGATGCGGGTGGTAGTTCAGGCAGCAGCGCTGATATCTGTGATTCAGGCATGGGTCATGTTCATGCACAAGAGAGTTGTTCCCCGTGGTGAGACACCTGTCATCAGATATGCTCCAATGCTTGCGAGGGAGCAGCTGGAAAGGCTCGCAAATCTGAACCACATATACATCTGCACCGACACAGAGGCTCTGTGGATGCTTAAAATGAAAAGAGCACCATTTTTCAGACTTGTCCAGATCTTCAGGACCAGGGGGTTGCTATAAGATAGCATCCACACCAGTGTGGAAGAGCAAGTGGCCATGTTCCTTCATGTTGTTGGCCATAACCAGAGATTCAGGGTTATCCACAACTCGTTCAGGAGATCAATAGAGACCATCTCAAGATACTTCCGGCAGGTGTTGTATGCTGTTGGGGAGTTGAGAGGAGAGATGATCAAGTCACCATCTGGCTGAACTCCTAACAAGATCCACAGTAACCCAAGATGGTATCCATACTTCAAGGTGAGCAACACAGTATGTAGTTCATTGCTTCATATGCTAGGATTGTACAAGGTGAGTACTAACACAGTCTTCTATTGCCATTTAAGGATTGCATTGGGGTAATAGATGGTACTCATGTCACTGCCAAAGTACCGAAGTCACAATCTGCATCATTTAGGGGGAGGAAGCACTACACAAGCCAGAATGTGCTTGCTGTTGTTGACTTCGATATGAAGTTCACATATGTGCTAGTTGGCTGGGAAGGGTCAGCACATGATGCTAACATACTCAATGACAACATGAATCGGCCTGATGGCATCAACATCCCTGATGGCAAGTTCTACCTAGGAGATGCTGGCTATGCATACAAACCAGGTGTTCTTTCACCCTTCAGGAAGACCAGGTACCATCTTAACGAGTTCTCTGGTAGGAACAACCCTAGGACTCCATAGGAGCTGTTCAATCTCAGACACTCCAGCCTTAGAGTAACCGTTGAGAGGGCATTTGGAGCTCTGAAGAACAGGTTCAATATCCTGGATCAAAAGCCATTCCACCCTTACCCCACTCAGGTCAAGCTTGTTCTTGCATGTTGCATTCTGCATAACTGGATCCTGCAGTGGGGTTTTGATGAACATGTGCCTGAGGAGGAAGAAGTGACGCCTGACGATCTTGACCTCGATGGTCATGGTGTGGAGGCATTTCACAACGATGCCTGGAAGACCAAAAGGATGGAGTGGACGCAGGCAATGTGGGATAACAGAGGTCAGACAAGGATCTGAAGAAAAGCAGAGGAAGAGGCACAAGAGCAGCAGCAACAACAGCAGAAGAGGAACAACGGCAGCAGAAGAAGAGGTAAGAGTTAGAGGAAGAGGATGCAGGATGAACTTTCTCATTCAGTCAATCGGCTCTTAATAATGTGTACTGACATTTGATAGTAGTTAGGATGAACCATAATTTGTTTCGTAGCTAGGAGTGATACTCAGCTCGTGTGTGATAAGGTCGTCACTAGTGAAAAGTGGTGAGAACACCTAATGCAGATTGCAACCAAACAGCATGTGGTATTTACGCTTGATACAATGCGGGCAACTAAACAGCGGGTCCAAATTAGTTCCCTCATGCAGCTAAACTATATGCAGGCAACCAAACGAGATGCATACGTTGGTTTTCCTTCCGTTTTTTCTTAACCCGGCTCTACTCAACAACACATGAAATGCAGTAACTATTCAATCGAGGCAACCAAAGGCATCCAAGGCATCCATATGTGTACGTTGATGCTGCTGCTACATGTATGTATATGTAGTATCGGTGCTGCTATAAACTAGTCTCGACTCCTTGATCAGATCTACTGCTGCTTTTAGATGCGTGCAACCTGTGTTTAATTGTAAATTAATACGTGTAGATGAACGAACTGGGATGGCCTGCTTTCGTGTATGTTTTTTCTGTCGGCTTTGGGCGGTGGGCTGGGCAAGGGAGTGGCAGGCTTTGGGCGGTGTATCTTTTTTTCTTGCCTGTAAACTTTACAAGGTGTAAGAGTGATCCCTGTCTAAGAAAAGAATTGTATACTTCCCTAAGAAAAAATGAGCAGAATTGTGTACTGAAGTAGAATTTTTTATGAGCATGTTTTTTCTCAAATCCGTGTGGGTATGTGTGGCTGTTGTTGATAGATTAGATCTCTATTTTATTGTTTTTGGATGTAGTTTTTCTAGTGCAGCATTCATGTCTTTTTTATGAGAACCAAAATTTTCTTTTGAGATGTGTGTGCGCGCATGGGTTTTTGTATAGGGCAGTAATCTGCGCCGGCGCACCGGCGCAACTTTGGGCCGGTCGACCACCCACCGTCAGATTGGTCTGCGCGTGACCGTTAGATTAAGTCAACGTGTCCCTTTCATCCAGATCTTTTTCCCCTCGCACGTCTCTGCTGCATCGTCGCGCGCTGTCTGCCTCGCCGCGCGCGGCCGTCCATCCATCCTGCAGCGCTCGCCCCCACCACACCTCTGCCGCGCTGTCGCGGCATAGCCAGCTTGCCGCCGGTCGCCACACAAAAGCTACCATGGTCAGGTTGAAGCAAAAGAAAAAGATGGTTCTGGAAAAAAATTAATGTGGTTCCAGCAAAATCGAAAGACGGTGGTAGCAATTTTTAGACTGGTTCCAGCAAATGAAACACAAGGTGGTAGCAAAAATTAGGACCGGTTCCAGCAAAAAATGAACATGGTTAAAGCAAAAAATGCTACTGCTTGTAACATCCCCAACCAGTGGTTCCAGCACTAGGCTGAACGGTTCCAGCACTGGACTGAAAATCCAAAAAAGCTACAACCGGTGATTTGGGGAGCTGAAAATTAATGCGGTTCCAGGAAAATCGGGTTGAAGCAAAATAAAAAGGTGGTTCCAGCAAAATCGAAAGACAGTGGTAGCAATTTTTAGACTGATTCCAGCAAATCAAACACAAGGTGGTAGGAAAAATTAGGACGGTTCCAGCAAAAAGAAGAACATGGTTCCAGCAAAAAATGCCACTGCTTGTAACATCCCCAACCAGTGGTTCCAGCACTGGGTCGAACGGTTCCAGCACTGGACTGAAAATCCAAAAAAGCTACAACCCGCTGAATAAAAAGCTTCAAACGGTGATTTGGGGAGTTGGAACCAGTGATTTGGGGGGAAAAGATGCAAAAAACCATCCATTTGAACGAAAGCTGGAACTAGAAGTGATGTAAAAAGGATTCAACCGGTTTAATCCAAAAGCTGCTACCAGCGATTCAGAAAGCTACAAACCGTGTGAGCAAAATCGAAGACGGGAGAAAGTCTTCCACCAGGGATCGCCGGAGTTGCAACGACATGGAACATGGAACAAGGCAACCGAGGACGACTTGCAGCCAAAAAGTCCCCACTGCCTCGCCCCGTTTGCCTAATCTAACTTGCGCATGGTGGTCTCCGATGTGTGGAAAAGAGAGAGGAAGCAGTGCAGCCGCTGGCGTTGATGGCGAGAAGAATGAGTGGATGCGAAGCCTTCGCGAAAGGATAAGACGAGGAGCTAGCGGTTGGTGGGCCCGGTCGCCATGCGTCCCACCACGCGAGAAAGGCCGCGTGCCTGGCCAGCCACACGATGAAAGGATATCACGCGGGTCACGCGTGACCGGCCGAAGTTTCGGCCGGCGCGCCGGCTACAAGCGTTTTCCTTTTGTATAGAACAAATATCCATATTTTTCTTTTAGTTATTTTAGCTTTGGCTTTGTGTTAAGTATGTCAGCTTAAAAGAAGTATACATGAAAATATCTATTTTATGTGGATTTGCTATTCTCAGTCGACCAAGAATTAGTCGAGTCTTAGTCAATTCGGTAGCAATGGGACCTCTACTGCAAGTGTTGCCCCAGAATGCAACTCCATGTCTTCAAAGCGACCAAGAATTGCTAGTTTTCTTTTGTTTGATTTGTTTTTTCTCTCATGTCTAATCAGTGCTTCTAGTCTTTTTGGTGATGGGCTGTTTTAGGGTGCGTCTAGCTCGCTCATTCCTTCTTCTCTATTTTATGTGTGGGCAGGGACGTTTGATGGCCTGGCTATTTCTGGGTTTTTTTTGTGTTTTTTTTTATTTTCCTGCCCCCTTTTTTTATCTTTTTGTAAGTGATTTTTAACAACAAAAAACGGTGTCCTTGTGACATTGATTTTATTTGCATTTGTATTTTTACCATTTTCTGTTTTCATTCTTATTTTTATTTTCTTCTTTTTATTTGATTTCTTTTAGAAATCAAATCCTTGTTTCTTATTTATTTATTTATATTTTATCTTTCTATAGCTTTTAAAACATTTTTCTTGTGTGCCTACTATTAGGCGCAATTGTAAGTGTCGCCAGTGACTGTAATTTATTAGTCTTTTGTCGAGTGAAGGGCAGTTGTATGTTTCAACTAGGCATCCAACTGCAAGTGTCGCACCCGGGTGCAATTGCATGCCCGCACACCCAATTGCAACTAACATTTAATTTTTAAGTGGGTAGAGCGAGAAAGAGGGGGAGTTGCATGTGCGATACCAGGCTTGCAACTGCAACGTCGCCTTCGACTACAACTACATGTCCCCCTAGAAAGAGCATGGCGCCCCCATGTGCGATTTTGGTAATTGATGACAATCCCTATGGACTAATGGTTGCCTTGAGTTATTTTTGAAGGGTTTCTCCATATGCATAGCTTGAAGACCATTTGTTGGTTTCAAGGTTGTTAGAAGAAAAAATATGTGTTGACCAAGGTGTCATTCAGGGTTTTATCCAAAGGTTGGTCATGTAAGAGTTGAGCCTATTGCAAGCATGTCTTGAAGAAGAAGATTGTGTGAACATTCATGTTTTCCTTCAAGACATCATCCTAATGAAGAGAGCATACAAGGTTGATCAAGACTAAGTACAAAGAGTGATTCAAGTTGATCAACACACAAAGCGTAGAAGATGTACCGAGTGGGATCAAGTGATCTCATGGTATGGTAAGCAATTCCATTGTGCTTTATGTACTAACCCATGTTCTATGTGAGACTTCTTTGTGGGGTTAGGTTTGCCAAAGAGTGGCTCACCCATGGTGGAGTATGGGGGAGCAATCAACTAGTCTCCACCGAGCCAACACAATCAAGAAAGGTTGTCCAACTTGGGGAAGTCAAAATCGTCATCATCTAGCTCAAGTGGACTATGTTCAAGGCAAAGGTTTACCCTTGATAGGTTTTATATTTTACCGGTCTCATGGTGGTAGTTGGGAGACCGGGTTATAGGATCATTTGTCGTACTATCATGGAGGGCACTCGAGTGAATAGCTTGATCGTATCGTTCATAGAGAGCTCAAAACATTGCATCCTTCACTGGCGGAGCTTCAGCAAGGCTGAGTGGGCCGTGGGCCGCCTAGGCCTGGAGCAAAAATAAAATTATATATAGGTATGATCCACAGCCTGTCAAACCACCAGTTACTACTTACCGATACATCAACACGCATCAGGCCATCAGCCTCGCACACACAGTTGCACTCGCACATATCCGTGGTTCCTCATAGCACAGCCGTCGGCATCCGGCTCACATCAGTACCTTCCAAGTCTCCCTCCTTGCCATCCCACTTCCAAACGTCCCACCGGCGATTCAGCAGCCACTGAGCCGAGAGCAGAAATACGACGGTGGCAGCACTAGACGGCGGCGAGGCAACTCCTTCTCTGATCCACTAAATCCCTGCAAGTCTGAGTAGGTAAATTGAGTTGAATCGTTCCTAATTTTATTCCCCTAAATATCACTTAGGTCATTGTTCATTGAATCATCTCCTAAATTTCCAATTGGCTAAATAATCCACTGAATATCTATTTGGTACTGTCTAAAATTCTTGGCGGCTGAAACGAAATTGTTGTCACCAAGGTTTCTAATCGATTTGAAGCTTACAAGTTCACAGCAAAGGCAATGTTTAAATCATTTTTTTACTGTCTAGCTAGGGAATCTAATTTGATAGCATTATTTGGTACTTTGGCAAGTTGTAGATAACCGTGTATACTACTGTATTTCATTAGATATTTGTCAAATGGTATGGCTTATTTTGGTTTGGAGTAGTATATAGATGGTCAAATGCCATAGCTTATTTTGGTTTGTAGTAGCATATATATACATCTGTTCATCTTGTAATCAATGAGAACAAAAGGTACTGAGTAGTGACCAATATCTAATGAAATCTAGTATATATGGTTCAGAATTTGAATTTTTTTGTGCTCTCTGGCCCGCCCAAATTTTTTTTTGTAGCTCCGCCACTGGCATATTTGCATCATCTTTCTTGGTTCTTGTTTGGTGTTTCTCTATGTGAGATTTGGAGCTTATGATCATCTTCATGGCAAGCTCGAGTTCCTCAAAAACGTAGTTCACATGCATCTTCCATGATGTTTTCGATGTTGGGGTTTTTGCCAGTTCTTCATTCATAGAGGTTCACATCTCTATATCATTGGCTTTTTTTCTACTGCATCTTCTTATTATATCCAGTCTTGGTTGGATACTACTTGTCGTCTTCTATCCAACAAGTTTGAGTTTGCTGTTTTCGGAGTCCGTTTGCAGTAGTTATAGAAGTTTCTCTAGGGGAGCATCCTTCTGTTTTGCTTGGGCGGTTTTTCAGTGTTAAGAGGTAATAGAGCAGTAGTACTGCTCCCCCGAACGGTAGTACTGCTTGCGCGGTACTTCCGCTTCCTTCTATCGCAACCACTTCTGCTTATTTTTATGCTTTTGTTGCCTAATCCACTCGAGCGATAGTAGAGCAATAGTACTGCTCAAGCGGTAGTACTACTCCCCTGAGCGGTAGTACTTCTCTGGCAGAACTACTGTTTGTGTTTTTCTGTCTCGTTGGGCTGTTTTGATCGTGCTAAGCAGTAGTACCGCTCCCCCAAGCGGTAGTACCGCTTGAGCACGACCAGTGGGGATAAGTGTTGGATTGGGGGGGCTATTTAAGGGGGTCTTCTTCCCCAATGGTTCTCATCCTTCGAGCTTGTGTTTGCCCGCCATTGTTGACCTTCTTCGATCTTGCTATCTCTCAATCCCTTCAATGATTCTTGCTAGTTCTTGAGGGAAAAGAGATAGGAGATCTAGATCCACATTTCCAATAATCACTTTCTCCTCTATGTGTGGGGAACCCCTTGGATCTAGATCTTGGAGTTCTTCGTGTTCTTCTTCGTTATTCCTCTCATTTTCCTCCATAGCATTAGTTGTTGTGGTGGGATTTGGGAAAGGACTTGGGCACTCCGTGTGCCCTAGCCATTGCATTTGGTGCATAGGTTTGAGTTCTCCATGGAGATACCTGAAAGTGAAGTTTGAGAAGCTTATTACTCTTGGGTGTTTGGGCACCCTAGAGCTTGTTCCTCTTGGATGCTTTGGTGCCCTAGACAGTTGGTGTCTCGGAGCTCAATCATTGTGGTGCAAAGCTCCGGGGAAGCCTCGGGGTCTCCAATTCAGTTGTGGAGATTGCCCCAAGCAATTTGTACGGGTAGCGGTGACCGCCCCCAAGGGTTGTCAAAGTGTACGGGTTCGGTGGCCGCCCCCCAAGGGTTACCATTTGTATGGGTTCGGTGACCGCCCTCAAGGGTTCCTTAGTGGAATCACGGTATCTTGCATTGTGCGAGGGCGTGAGGAGATTACGGTGGCCCTAGTGGCTTCTTGGGGAGCATTGTGCCTCCACACCGCTCCAAACGGAGATTAGCATCCGCAAGGGTGTGAACTTCGGGATACATCGTCGTCTCCGCATGCCTCGGTTATCTCTTACCCGAGCCCTTTACTTATGCACTTTACTTTGTGATAGCCATAGTGTTTCATGTTATATATCTTACTATCACTTAGTTTTTTTATCTTGCTTAGCATAAGTTATTGGTGCACATAGGTGAGCCTAGTTGTTTTAGGTTTTGTGCTTGACAAATTAAACGCTAGTTTTATTCCGCATTTGTTCAAGCCTAAATCGTAATTATTTTAAAGCGCCTATTCACCCCCCCCCCTCTAGGCAACATCCATGATCTTTTAACCCTTTTGGCTACAACTGGACTTGTGTTTTTTTGGAGGGGGGGCAATTGCATGCCCGACAGTAGTCTTGCAATTGCATGTGTCGTCCTTGGATGGAACTGCATGCCTACACACCCGACTACAATTCCATGCCTTGACATCCGATTGCAACCGACATTTTTTTATTTGTTAGTGGGCGGCGGGAGAGGGGTGAGTTACATGTCCGATACTAGGCTTGCAACTACAAGTCTCACACTAGACTGGAACTGCATGTCCCTTATCGACTGTAACTGGCCTTGTGTTTTTTGTCAAAGAGGGGATGAACCGCATGTTCGATAATATGCTTGCAACTACAATTGCATGTCCGACAGTAGGCTTGCAACTGTAAGTGTCCACACACCGCTACTACAACTAACCTTTGTTTTGTAAGAGTGGTGGGAGAGGTGGGTCTTGATAACCCACAAGTATAAAGGATCGCAACAGTTTTCGAGGGTAGAGTATTCAACCCAAATTTATTGATTCGACACAAGGGGAGCCAAAGAATATTCTCGAGTATTAGCAGCTGAGTTGTCAATTCAACCACACCTGAAAGACTTAATATCTGCAGCAAAGTATTTAGTAGCAAAGTAATATGGAAGTAACGGTAACGGTGGCAAAGGTAACAGTAGCAGTATTGTAGTGATTGTAACAGTAGCAACGGAAAAGTAACTTAGCAAAGATCAATATGTGAAAATCTCGTAGGCACTGGATCAGTGATGGATAATTATGTCGGATGGCATTCATCATGCAACGGTTATAACATAGGGTGGCATAGAACTAGCTCCAATTCATCAATGTAATGTAGGCATGTATTCCGTAAATAGTCATACGTGCTTATGGAAAAGAACTTGCATGACATCTTTTGTCCTACCCTCCCGTGGCAGCGGGGTCCTAATGGAAACTAAGGGATATTAAGACCTCCTTTTAATAGAGAACCGGACCAAAGCATTAGCACTTACTGAATACATGAACTCCTCAAACTACGGTAATCACCGGAAAGAATCCCAGTTATTGTCACCCTGGGGGATGCGGATCATAACTCGTAATAGGTGTCTACAACTTGCAAGATAGGATCAAGAACACATATATATTCATGAAAACATAATAGGTTCAGATCTGAAATCATCGCACTCGGGCCCTAGTGACAAGCATTAAGCATAGCAAAATCATAGCAACATCAATCTCAGAACATAGTAGATACTAGGGATCAAACCCTAACTAAACTAACTCGATTACATGGTAAATCTCATCCAACCCATCACCGTCCAGCAAGCCTACGATGGAATTACTCACGAACGGCGGAGAGCATCATGAAATTGGTGATGACGACGGCGTCGATTTCCCCTCTCCGGAGCCCAAATCAGACTCCAGATCTGCCCTCCCGAGGAAGAACAAGAGGTGGCGGCGGCTCCGTATCGTAAAACGCGATGAACTCTTCTCTCTGATTTTTTTCTCCCCGAATAGGAATATATAGAGTTGGAGTTGAGGTCGGAGAAGCTTCAGAGGGCCCACAAGCATGCAGGGCGCGCCCTAGGGGGGGCACCCCCCTGGCTTGTGGCCAGGTGGTGGACCCCCTCCGGTTGATTCTTTCGCCAGTATTTTTTATTAATTCCAAAAATATTCTCCGTAAATTTTTAGGTCAATCCGAGAACTTTTATTTCTGCACAAAAATAACACCAAGGCAATTCTGCTGAAAACAGCGCCTGTCCGGGTTAGTTCCATTCAAATCATGCAAATTAGCTAGAGTCCAAAACAAGGGCAAAAGAGTTTGGAAAAGTAGATACGATGGAGACATATCAACTCCCCCAAGCTTAACCCATTGCTTGTCCTCAAGCAATTCAGTTGACAAACTGAAAGTGATAATGAAAAACTTTTACAAACTCTGTTTGATCTTGTTGTTGTAAATACGTCTAACTGATGTTCAGATTTTCAGCAAAGATTATGGACTAACCACATTCACAATAACATTTAGGTCTCACATTTACTCATATCAATGGCATAACCAACTAGCGAGCAATAATAATAAGTCTTGGATGACAACAATTTTATCAAAACAATCATGATACAATATGATATAATGGTATCTCGCTAGCCCTTTCTGAGACCGCAAAACATAAATGCAGAGCACCTCTTAAGAACAAGGACTGACTACACATTGTAATTTATGGTAAAAGAGATCCAGTCACAATCATACTCAATATCAATTAATAACAAAGCATACAAATGACGGTGGTGCTCTCTAACTGGTGCCTTTTTCTAAGAGGATGATGACTCAACAGAAAAGTAAAATAGATAGTCCCTTCGCAGAGGGAAGCATTGATTTGCAGAGGTGCCAGAGCTCGAGCTTTTAAAACAGGGATGAATAATAATTTTGAGCGGTATGCTTTCATTGTCAACGTAACAACCAAGAGATCTCGGTATCTTCCATGCTAGATACATTATAGGCGGTTCCCAAACAGAATAGTAAAGGTTTTACTCCCCCTCCACCAATCAATCACACTCCACGGCGAGCCGAATCCATGGGTACCGTCCATAAAAACAACAATCCTGGGGGAGTTTTGTTTTATTACATTTTGATTTGAATTTGAGCATGGAACTGGGCATCCCGAATACCATCCATTTTCTCGTGAATGATAGTGAATCAACACATATCGTGAGAATAACCCACCTAGCATGGAAGATACTGACAGCCCCTAGTCACTACATGAGCGATTCGGGCATACAAAACGGAATATTATTTGAAGGTTTAGAGTATGGCACATGCAAATTTACTTGGAGTGGCAGGTAAATACCGCATATAGGTAGGTATGGTGGACTCATATGGAACAACTTTTGGGTTTATGGAGATGGATGCACAAGCAGTATTCCCGCTTAGTACAAGTGAAGGCTAGCAAGAGACTGGGAAGCGACCAACTAGAGAGCGACAACAGTCATAAACATGCATTGAGATTAACCAACATTGAATGCAATCATGGGTAGGATATAAATCACCATGAACATAAATATCGTGGAGGCTATGTTGATTTTGTTTCAACTACATGTGTGAACATGTGCCAAGTCAAGCAACTTGAATCATTCAGAGGAGGATACCATCCTATCATACTACATCACAACCATTTTAAAATGCATGTTGGCACTCAAGACAAACCATTATACACTCTTAGCTAATTAAGCATGGCATGAGTAACTATAATCTCTAGTTGTCATTGCAAACATGTTTCATCCATAATGAGCTGAATCCAGAACGATGAGTTAATCATATTTACAAAAACAAAATAGGTCGAGTTCATACCGGCTTTACTCCATCTCAATCATTTCATCATATATTGTCATTATTGCCTTTCACTTGCACGACCGAACGGTGTGAATAATAATAAGAGTGCATGTGCATTGGACTAAGCTGGAATCTGCAAACAATAACTCAAAGGAGAAGGCAAAGTAATATGGGCTCTCTGAAAGATAAACAATAGTGCATATGAGAGCCACTCAACATTTTCATTGTGGCCTTCTCCTTACGACCCAAAGGAAAGAAATTTCAAAACAAGAACGGGAAAAACTATTTACACGGGAAAGCTCCCAACAAGCAAAAGAAGAACGAGAAATATTTTTGGGTTTTCTTTTAATACTTCAACTAGACAAACTAAAAGGTAAAGCTAGAACTAATTTTTGGATTTTTCTTAAGGTTAATTAAACACACGAGAAGAAAGTGGAAATAAGAAATAAAAATACCATGGATGATACAATGAAAGAGTATGAACACCGACAACTGAAATGAGTGTGTGAACAAGAATGTAATGTCGGTGAGAAATACGTACTCCCCCAAGCTTAGGCTTTTAGCCTAAGTTGGTCTAGGGCCATGGCTGAAAATACCCATCTCCTGGGTACTCCGGAGGATACTGAGGGTTCCACTGGTTGGCGAGCTCCTGTGGCTCCCACTGAAAAACTGGATCCTGATACGGATCAAGGGCTGGTGCCGACTCAGGTGCTGGGGGTTGCGACAGACCCCAATATCTGTAGATGTCCTCGGGCATAATAGTGTACCTGCCTGAACGAATATCGAACAAAGAAGAAGCAGGCAGAGCAATAATTTCACAAGTACCCTGACTAAATACTAGGTTGTAAAGCAACCTCCTATCATTATCCTTCCTAATAAAATCATGTGCTACCATACTATCATAGTCCAAATATCTTGTAGGTAGTAACATTTCCTCTTCCTCGTCAAGCCTAATGGGTATCTTAAAGTGTTTGGCTAAGCGAGATGCATAAATACCTCCAAATATGGGGCCCTTTGAACGGTTTAAGTTCAACCGTTGGGCCACCATAGCGCCCAGACTAAAAGTTCTATCAGCAAGTAGAGCGTGGCGCAGAATGGCGAGGTCAGGTGCACTAAGGCTTCCACTCTCCCCACGACCAACTAAACATCTCCCTGTGAATAAGGAATAATAGCGTAGAACAGGAAAATGTAAACTAGCCGCTCTTGCCTTTGACACCCCTCTCTCTTCCCCCACAGTGATTGTGGCAATAAAGTTCTCCATGTCTCTAGGACGTGGTTCACTGATGCTGCCCTCACAAGGTATTTTGCAAACTTTGCAAAAATCGTAAAGTTTCATCTCCTTAGGCACATCATATAAGTAAAATTCTACCATGGGAGGATTCTTACTAGGATAAAAGTGAAAATTTTGCACGAAGGTATTAGTGAGTAAATCGTTGAGGAAGTCTGTGATGCCTGCATTCTCTGTCAAATAATAAAAATCTTCATAAATTCTGGCTGCCCTCAAGAATGCATCACTTGGCCATTCACATGGCCGAACCTCCGCGACGCGAGGAAGATTATATTTGGGCTTCTCCTTCACCTCATTTTCATCATCTTTCGAGCCCCGGCATGAAGAACCTCTTAACAATCTCCTCAACATTCTTTTCTGAAAAATTTCTGAAATTTTTAGTGACTCAAAATAAAGGTTAACAAAACTCAACAAAACTCATAGCAACTACTCCCACAAGTGCCTAGAGGCTATATCATGCATCAAAACTACTTGGGACCATACAAATTCGACATGCAAGCTCAAGAACCAGGTCACCATAGCAGCAAAAATTTGCAATATATAAGGCACTAGAACAAAAACTAATTGGACCATTGGAGGAGTCACATACCAATGAACAATCCCCCAAAACAGTTTTGCAAATGGAGCTTTGAGCAAGGAGATCGAAAATGGCAGCAAAATGAGCTAGAACACGGGTTTGAGGAATGGTGGGATTTTTTCTGGAGGAAGACGAAGTGGATGGTGGCTGGAATAAGTGAGGGGGCCCCACGTGGGACCCACAAGCCAGGGGGGCGCGCCCAGGGGGGGTGGGCGCGCCCTGCAGGCTTGTGGCCCACTGGTGCAGCCCCCTGATGTGTTCTCAGTGCCAAAAATTCTAAAATATTCCAGAAAAAATTATACTACATTTTCAAGGCATTTGGAGGACTTTTATTGTCAGGTCATTTTTCTATTGCACGGATAAAATGAAAAACAGAAGAATAATAACATTTTTTCTTTATTTAATCTAAATAACAGAAAGTAAAAGTTGGGTACTGAAGGTTGATCCTCCTAAATTCATCCATCTCATGCTCATCAAAAAGAATCCATCAATAAGGTTGATCAGGTCTTATTGACAAACTTTTTCGAATGACATGGAACCGGAGAATTTTCGAATGACACTAGGTTACCTCAATGGGGATATGCATGTCCCCAACAATAAGTATATCATATTTCTTTTTGGCAGTAGGAAGAGGGAATTCAAAATCTCCAATAATAATCGTTGAAATTTTTCCAATGGAGTTGATACTATGAACTTGAGATTGTTTCTTCGGAAAATGTACCGTATGCTCATCACCATTAATATGAAAAGTGACATTGCCCTTGTTGCAATCAATAACAGCCCCTGCAGTATTCAAAAAGGGTCTACCAAGGATGATCGACATACTGTCGTCCTCGGGAATATCAAGAATAACAAAGTCTGTTAAGATAGTAATGTTTGCAACCACAACAGGCACATCCTCACAAATACCGATGGGTAAAGCAGTTGATTTATCAGCCATTTGTAAAGAGATTTCAGTAGGTGTCAACTTATTCAAATCAAGTCTACGATATAAAGAGAAAGGCATAACACTAACACTGGCTCCAAGGTCACATAAAGCAGTTTTAACATAGTTTCCTTTAATAGAGCATGGTATGGTAGGTACTCCGGGATCTCCTAGTTTCTTTGGTATTCCACCCTTAAAGGTATAATTAGCAAGCATGGTGGAAATCTCAGCTTCCGGTATCTTTCTTTTATTTGTCACAATATCTTTCATATACTTAGCATAAGGAGACATTTTCAGAACATCAGTCAAGCGCATACGCAAAAAGACAGGTCTAAGCATTTCAACAAAGCGCTCAAAATCCTCATCATCCTTTTTCTTGAATGGTTTAGGAGGAAAGGGCATAGGTTTCTGAACCCATGGTTCTCTTTCTCTAACATGCTTCCTAGCAACAAAGTCTCTTTTATCATATCTTTTATTCTTAGGTTGTGGGTTATCAAGATCAACAACAGGTTTAATCTCCACATCATTATCATTACTAGGTTGAGCATCAACATGAACATCATCATCAATGTTATCACTAGGCTCGTGTTCATTACCAGATTGTGTCTCAGCATCAGGAATAGAGATATCATTTGGGTTTTCATGTGTATCTATAACAGGTTCACTAGCAGCATGCAAAGTCCTATCATCATTCTTTTTCTTTCGTTTGCTAGAATGACTAGGTGCATCAGAATTAATTTTCTGAGAATCTTGCTCAATTCTCTTAGGGTGGCCCTCAGGATACAAAGGTTCCTGAGTCATCTTACCCCCTCTAGTCACAACTCTAACAGAATGATCATTGTTCTTACCATTCATCTCATTGAGCAAATCATTTTGTGCCTTAAGTACTTGTTCTACTTGAGTAGTTACCATGGAAGCATGTTTACTAATAAGCTTAAGATCATTGATAGTTCTACTCATATAATCACCTAAGCGATCAAGCATGTAAGCATTGTGTTTCAATTGTCTACTAACATAAGCATTGAAATTTTCTTGCTTAACAATAAAGTTATCAAACTCATCCAAGCATTGGCTAGCAGACTTATTATAAGGAATATCACCTTCATCAAATCTACGGAGAGAATTTACCTCTACTACCTGTGTCGGGTTATCAAGACCATGTATTTCTTCAATAGGTGTTAGATTCTTAACGTCTTCAGCTTTAATACCTTTTTCTTTCATAGATTTCTTTGCCTCTTGCATATCTTCAGGACTGAGAAATAGAACACCTCTTTTCTTCGGAGTTGGCTTTGGAGGTGGTTCGGGAATAGTCCAATCATTATCATTACTCAATATATTATTCAATAGTAGTTCAGCTTGTTCAACAGTTCGTTCCCTGAAAACACAACCAGCACAACTATCTAGGTGGTCCCTAGAAGCATCGGTTAGTCCATTATAAAAGATATCAAGTATTTCGTTTTTCTTGAGAGGATGATCAGGCAAAGCATTAAGTAATTGGAGAAGCCTCCCCCAAGCTTGTGGGAGACTCTCTTCTTCAATTTGCACAAAGTTAAATATTTCCTGCAAGGCAGCTTGTTTCTTATGGGCAGGAAAATATTTTTCAGAGAAGTAATATATCATATCCTGGGGACTACGCACACAACCAGGAGCAAGAGAATTAAACCATATCTTAGCATCACCCTTTAATGATAAAGGAAACAACTTAAGAATATAGTAATAACGAATTTTTTCCTCATGAGTAAATAGGGTGGCTATATCATTCAATTTAGTAAGATGTGCCACAACAGTTTCAGATTCATAACCATGGAAAGGATCAGATTCAACCAAAGTAATTAACTCAGGATCGACAGAGAATTCATAATCCTTATCAGTAACAAAGATAGGTGAAGTAGCAAACTTAGGATCATATTGCATTCTAGCATTCAAAGATTTTTCTTTTCACTTGCATAGCAATTTCTTAAGATCATCTCTATCCTTACAAGCAAGAAAGTCCCTAGCTACCTCTCCTTCCATAACATAACCCTCAGGTATATCAGGCAATTCATATCTAGGAGAGCTAGGTCTAGCAGGTGTCTCATAGTGTTCGGTCTCAATAATTTCATCAGTTTCAGAAATATCATCAGTTACAGCATTGACTCTAGCAATTTGTTCATCAAGAAATTCACCTAGTGGCACAGTATTATCAAGCAAAGTTTCATCATAAGCGTCATGCATAGCAGAAGTGGCATCATCAATTACTTGCGACATATCAGATTCAATAGCAGATGGTGGTGTCGCAAGTTTACTCATAACAGAAGGTGAATCAAGTGCAAAGCTAGATGGCAGTTCCTTACCTCTCCTCGTAGTTGAGGGATAGATCTTGGTTTTAGCATCTTTCAGATTCTTCATAGTGATCAACAGATATAAATCCCAAGTGACTCAGAGAATAGAGCTATGCTCCCCGGCAACGGCGCCAGAAAAAGGTCTTGATAACCCACAAGTATAGGGGATCGCAACAATTTTCGAGGGTAGAGTATTCAACCCAAATTTATTGATTCGACACAAGGGGAGCCAAAGAATATTCTCGAGTATTAGCAGCTGAGTTGTCAATTCAACCACACCTGAAAGACTTAATATCTGCAGCAAAGTATTTAGTAGCAAAGTAATATGGAAGTAACGGTAACGGTGGCAAAGGTAACAGTAGCAGTATTGTAGTGATTGTAATAGTAGCAACGGAAAAGTAACTTAGCAAAGATCAATATGTGAAAAGCTCGTAGGCAATGGATCAGTGATGGATAATTATGTCGGATGGTATTCATCATGCAACGGTTATAGCATAGGGTGGCACAGAACTAGCTCCAATTCATCAATGTAATGTAGGCATGTATTCCATATATAGTCATACGTGCTTATGGAAAAGAACTTGCCTGACATCTTTTGTCCTACCCTCCCGTGGCAGCGGGGTCCTAATGGAAACTAAGGGATATTAAGGCCTCCTTTTAATAGAGAACCGAACCAAAGCATTAGCACTTAGTGAATACATAAACTCCTCAAACTACGGTAATCACCGGAAAGAATCCCAGTTATTGTCACCCTGGGGGATGCGGATCACAACTCGTACTAGGTGTCTACAACTTGCAAGATAGGATCAAGAACACATATATATTCATGAAAACATAATAGGTTCAGATCTGAAATCATGGCACTCGGGCCCTAGTGACAAGCATTAAGCATAGCAAAGTCATAGCAACATCAATCTCAGAACATAGTGGATACTAGGGATCAAACCCTAACTAAACTAACTCGATTACATGGTAAATCTCATCCAACCCATCACCGTCCAGCAAGCCTACGATGGAATTACTCACGAACGGCGGAGAGCATCATGAAATTGGTGATGAAGGATGGTTGGTGATGACGACGGCGTCGATTTCCCCTCTCTGGAGCCCAAATCAGACTCCAGATCTGCCCTCCCGAGGAAGAACAGGAGGTGGCGGCGGCTCCGTATCGTAAAATGCGATGAACTCTTCTCTCTGATTTTTTTTCTCCCCGAATAGGTGGAGTTGAGGTCGGAGAAGCTTCAGGGGGCCCACAAGCCTGCAGGGCGCGCCCTAGGGGGGGCGCCCCCCTGGCTTGTGGCCAGGTGGTGGACCCCCTCCGGTTGATTCTTTCGCCAGTATTTTTTATTAATTCCAAAAATATTCTCCGTAAATTTTCAGGTCAATCCGAGAACTTTTATTTCTGCA
Organism: Elymus sibiricus; assembly: GCA_039707655.1. Lineage (NCBI taxonomy): Eukaryota > Viridiplantae > Streptophyta > Magnoliopsida > Poales > Poaceae > Elymus > Elymus sibiricus. The sequence continues at coordinate 131,090,724 of CM077675.1, read as the reverse complement.
CAAAAATAACACCAAGGCAATTCTGCTGAAAACAGCGTCAGTCCGGGTTAGTTCCATTCAAATCATGCAAATTAGAGTCCAAAACAAGGGCAAAAGAGTTTGGAAAAGTAGATACGATGGAGACGTATCAGTGGGTGGGGGTGGAGTTGCGTGTTCAATACTAGGCATGCAACTGCAAGTGTCTGCTCAAATGCAACTGAGTGTCTCATCCCATCTGCAACTGGTCTTGTGTTTTTATTAGAGGGCGGCGGGAGAGGGGGTGGGGTAGTTGCATGTCGAGGGGGGGGGGCAGTTGCATGTCCAGTACTAGACATGCAACTGCAACAGTCACCCTCCACTGTAATTGGATGTCCCCAGGTGCAACAAGACTTTTTCTTGCATCAACATTCAACTGCAAGTCTCGCCCCCAGGTGCAACTGACTTTTTCTTGCAGCTAGACACCCAGCTTGGGCGGCTTGCAATGCATATTTATATTGACCTTTTGTTTTTCTCTTTGTACTATGTTTTCTTTTTTTACCCTTGTGTTTTGAATTTGTATTCTTTTTTTATTTGTTAAGAAAAACAAAGCAACCCACATCAGATGCACACATTTGTGTGTCCTTCATTTATATGCAACTTAATATTCTTTTCTTTTAGAAAACGGTGCCATACTATTTAGTTTGTCTTGTTTCCATTTTGTTTCTTTGTTACATTAAAGATTGATTTTTTTCCTAATATACAAAATGTTTGTTTTAAGAAATTATAAAAATGAAAAATAAAAAGGGAAGCAGGATGACACACGAAGAGAAGGACTAAACAATGAACTACACTGGCGGCAGAAAAATGTTTTTTTTATTTACTTCTGTTGTTGAACACTTTTTGCTGTGTCAAGAAAAAACAAAGACAAAGAAACAAACAACCCAACCCAAATAAACAAACAAACAAACAACTGAGAAACAAAAGGGCCCAACGAAGAACAAAACCCAGCAGTTATCGAGTAAACAAACGGGCCTAATCTATCTTAGGTGACATCAGCCGACTTTGACTTCGCGAAGTCTAAGTCAACTGAGACCTAGACAGACCCATGTAGTATACTTGTAGATCTACAAAATAATTCCATGCTTTTCATTCATTGTGTTGGATCGGTTCAGTTGTTCCTGGATCCAGTGGCCGTCGCATCGGCCACAGTATCCTGCCGCCGAAGATGTTCCATCGAGTACACAGAGTGTGTCCGATGATGAAATCCAGATATTTTAATCAATTCCAACCCACCATGTTGTCGGTCGGTGATTGGGTCTAGGCGATCGGGCGCGCTTATTGGCTACCATCATCATTTTGTAACATAAGAGCAAGTCTAGTCGATTCCCTAAAAAATAGAGGAGTATCCCGTCAAGTAAAGCTTAGTGAACTATTTTTACTTCACTGACTTTTGATAGGACCTAGCCGATCCCCTAAATATTACGGAGTATAATCTTGTTTTTTTAACTTATGCAATTTAGTTTACATTGCAACTACATATTAGCACACATATAGAAACTAACATAAATATGAAATTTCAAGGAATCACAAAAATAGTTTACAAACCGAATTATTCAAATTCAAACACACCAAATGGTTCAAATGTAGCAAATAACATAGTAAAAGCATAATTAGAAAGTGTTATGAAGTTGCTAATGATGCTCAACAAGATCTTTTTGGAGCAAGGTTATTAACTTGTCGGTTCTCGATCCTACGATGCGTTTCAAGGAACGCTTCGATCCTATTTGGATCGTACTGTCACTCAACAGGAGTCCCGTTGGAATGGATCGAAAGTTCTCATGCATATTTCTCTCATCTTCAATGATGATGTTATGCAAAATGCTGCAACAAGTCATGATTTATCATAGAACCTTGGAGCTCCAGTACTCGTTGCCTTCTTCCTCTTCAGATGAGGATGAGTCCTCGAAGATCATCTCTCTCAACCTCTTCATCTTCACTTTGAATGACTCGGTTCAATCTGATTGTACAAAACAAAACGAAAGAAAAAAACAAAAAAAACTCACCTAGGCAAACCATCGAACACATCCAAGGTGGTGTTGGTGCACCGACCGGCCGACGACGTTTAAGAAAAAGTAGAGGGTGGCGACACTTGGGAATGACCTGCAATAGTGTGTAACCACGGTTTAATACGGCGGCCACCAACGAGGAAGAAGATCCTAGAAAATACGACGAATCGGTTAAGGCAACGGCGGCGACGTTTCACCTCGATTCCGGCAACAGCGTCGGACGGTGAAGGGTCAGACTCGGCAGAAGGGCAGCGAGGGCCAAGGGAGGCGACGATGTAGCAGCAGGAATGACGGGCGGTCCCTGGAGGTGCGCCGACGAAGAAGCAGTGGGGGATGGGGAGGTGCGAGAGAGACCAAAAATTTTACTCCGCTCGTTCGGAGCCGAGCATATTTAGACGCTCACTAGGAGGTGGAGTAAAAAAATTATACTTCACTATTCTATTTAGGGGATCCGCTAAGTGCCGGATAGAGGAGTAAAATAATAAAAAATTGCTCTTCTATAGCCTTTTAGGGATCTGGTAGAGTTGCTCTACGAACATCTACAATCGGACCTCTTAAACCCATCTCAAACGCCCGGACAGGCCGTCCGGTCACTGACCAGTCACAAAAAAAGACCCAACCGGGCTCCTCAAACGAGCCTCAAATGCCTGGGTTGACCGGCACCCCTCATATCCAGCCACGTCGGACCCGACAACCCGACCCCATCGCAAATTGCACCAAATCCACCCCCTCGACCTACCGGATCCATTTGCTCTCTCCTCTCCTCTTCCTCCTCCGCGACGTCCATCTGGCTGCTCCGCCGTCGCGCTTGCTCCGCAACCGTTCCGAGCGTCTGTGCCGCCAGGACCGTGCACAATACTCTTCTCTCCCGTCCTCGCCGTCGGGGACATCGTCGCCGGCCCGGACCCCAACGCAGTACATCCGACAACTCTCGAGCTCCCCATTGCACTCTATGCGTTCAACACATTGTCCGACCTATTTTCTGTGATTTTTTAGGAAAAAATGATGAATTTCGATGCTTTGTGGACAAGCAGTATCGACCGACGGAGCTTGATCAAATGATTCAAGATGAGTTCAAACTTTGTGGCAACTGATGACATGTTGTGTTATTTTGCACAATATGATTGTCGAGGATGAGGGTGATGGTGTTGCCCACACCAATGATTTTGAAGCGCATGGAGAACAATTTCAAATTCCGAAAGATCAAGATGCAACTCAGCTTATGAACTTTCTACAGATGTATCAGAATCTTCGAGATCATCAAATGCACGCGCAACTACTCAGTGATCTTGTGGAGTCTATGTGGATCCACAATGAAAAGCAAAAAGCTGATGTTGAGTTGTGCACTTGAAATAAATTTTATATAAACACTATTTATTTTTGGTATCAACATTTGTTATTTACGTGTGACATTGACGTGTATGATCGACGTACATGGATTTATATGGATTTAAGAGTCCGAATTTGAAATATGTGGACGTTGGGAGCCCAATATAAGGCCCGTCCGAATGCGTCCGCGGGCGTGCCGGACACTTTCGAAGACGTATAGGGAGACAGATTTATCAAGTCCTGTTGTACATGCTCTAATTTTAGCTTAATTAGCACGAGAGTACATGCTGCTGTAATAACCAGTAGTAGGTCTCAGTCGGATCACACGAGCATCGCGTCACACGTAAGAATCTGCCAAGCAGAATGCCAAAAGTGCCAACAATATACAACGCCACATGCTTGAAAACGGGAATTTTCAGGAGTACGTCGTTCCTTCTATGGATTAACATAAGTTTCTTTCGGTACCCTGTCGGCAAGGACGTCGTGTCAATTCAGCATGGATATACTTTTGTAACTTGTTAAAGTACGAGAAAAAACAAATACCACAGGCTAACAATCCTGGACGTACATCTGTGACCGTGACTCTGACAACAGAAGAACAAATGAGGCTACACGCCAATGCTGCAGGTTCGTTCAAGCGGCATGCAGCCAGAATGAGGCCACGCCGCCGCGATAAAGCACACGCGGCCAACTTCGACGTCGCCTGACGCCGGAGACGACGACGACGACGACGACAAAGAAATCGTATTCAAATTCGGATATTTTTGGTCGGTTAGGGCTTACCATGGTTAGACGGTGATGCCCTCGAGAAAGCGATGATATTTCCAGCACTCCTTTTTCCAGTGACCGGTGTATGTCACTAACGACGGCGACGACTGCAGCATGGATCAACGGCGAGACTTTGAGGCGAAGTTGCTGAAATATTGTCAAGCAGATCAAGCAATCAATCCGCTGAGGTCGACGCGGCAACAGAGGGCAGCTGTGACCTGCAAGGGTGCAACCGTGCAAGCTAGCACGTACTGTACTACTTACCTAGCCAGCGTCCGATCTTCAGAATTTCATCAGAGCTCAGTCGGCGGAAAGGGACGGAGGGAGATTACGCGCCTGATCCTGCTGATCTGGTGACATTGCTGCAAGTACGGCTCGCCGTAGCCACTGGATGGCCTCTAATGGTCGCCGTCAGGCGTGAGTACGCATCGCACTGCCTGCCCACTGTTGACGAAGGAGAAGCTATCGAGCTGGCTAGCCTGCCTAGGGGCCTCGTTACGTCACCCGGTTTTCGTGGCCACGGTGCGAGCCTTGGCGCTGGGGCTTCCCCGGCCCCGGTTTTTTCTCTCCCAACGTTCCGTCACGGATGCAGGTACAATGATTTTTTTTTTTTTTTTTTTTGGATTTGGAGGGGGGAGTACAACGGGTGACGGAATGGAGGGGAGAAAAAGGATAATGTCTTCTTTACTTCAACAACTCTGGCGCTGGCCTACTATGGGTGAAGTCAGAGGTGCCTCCGTCATGTGGAGTGATGGACTCCTGTAGGCTAAGGTTCGTCAGTCTAGACTATAGATGATGTAATGTACTCCCTCCGTTTCAAAATAAGTGTCGCGATCATCGACACTTATTTTGGGACGGAGGGAGTATTAGCGCAGGCTCAAGAAGGACCACACCCAAAAGTATAACGCTACGCCCCTAAGCGACATGATCAAATGGCAGTAGATCTATGGGCCTCACAAGGCCCTATTAGCACCCACAACCTAGCCTTCACTTGAAACCGTGTCGAGGAGGCTAGTGATTCTTAGGTGCGTGCCTTCGACAACGATCACGTTACAATGCTTCCAGATCCACCAGGTCATCGACATGATCACCATGGATGTGTTGCGAGCAACGTGCGGGGGAGGGGGGTGGGTGCCTTCGTGCCCCAGTCCACGAACCTAACTTTACAGAAGGGAACAGTTGACCGGATCCAGGAGAGGGCCTTACACCAAAAGGGTACCGCGAGAAGGGGCACCCAATTATCATGTGTACATCGACTCCTTTGCCTGGTCACAAATCACAATGTTGGTTTGGGGGGGGGGGGGGGTGAGGGAGACCGCACCTCGCAACTCTCTCACATATTCAACGTTTTGTCCTGACAAGCAACCCAGATTCAGCCCATGTACAAAGCAGAAAAACCCACAATGTGCCCACTAAGTTACATTAGATCATCTCCGAACAGTCACTAACCCAGATTCAGTCAGTCACCCCTGCTGTTGCTGCTCGTGGACCGGCCTCTCTGTGATCTAGTGTCTAGTGCACGAGTTTTCCCGTCTATTTTGGCTACACAAGATATTTTTATATAAAAAGACTAAGTTAGATGTGTTGGAGTCCAACCACTAACACCTATACCCCAAAAAAAATCTTATCACATATCTAATCGTTGTCATGTACATATACTCGACGGTCGCCACCCATTCGAACATGCCAAACTGTAACACCGAGGCTCCTAAAAAGAAAGCTAAAAAGTAACATAAAATTATAAATCCGGTCTAATGATAAGTGCCATATTGGGGCCGTGAAGTTAGTGCAAGATACACTTGGGTTCAATAGTGTAATCATAAAGCAAGATACTTTATAATTACATATTTTAAATTTTCAATTCTTAGCAGGTTCATTAGAGTTTCTAATGAACCTGCTAAGAATTGAAAATTTAAAATTACAGCAGGTTCATTAGAGTTTCTAATGAACCTGCTAAGAATTGAAAATTTAAAATATGTAATCATAAAGTTATTTGAATTGAAGTGGCTGATTGCACTAGTTCAGCATATACCTCCAAAATTATAAACTAACAAAATCAGCCTAAAGAATGTGGAAAAACAATGGCATTACTTTTGCTTGTGGGGGCTGAAGGAAAGTGCAAGTAACCACATCATACGTGGAGAAAATCCCACCCATCATATAAAAGCACCTGCCGTCTGGAATTTCGCATGTTTATTTCAAGCAGTTAAATCTTGACTTTCTCCCATGAAAGGGAAAAGACAGCCCTCCTCCTCCCAAGATGGACGAAGCAGCAGCATGACACCACCACACGAGGTGACATGTTTGTTTCTTTTCCTTTCTCTTCCATTATTGACACAAAAGGACCGATGACTATTGGTAGTGCCTATAGATGGATCAAGCTTCCATTATTGACATCACAGCACGTCAATTTTTTTGTTGCTATATTTGTTGGTATCAGAACTTTGTCATATACTCAACTAATGCTCAGATTTTGAAAGCACTCATCTACTTACCACTAATTTTGCTTGGAATGGAATCCTGACAACGACTAGGTAATTCAGGACCATCCTATCATTATTTGTTCTTGTTAGTTTTTGTCCCATGTAAGCACGGTTTCCATGTGAAATCACCAGAAGGCTAATGAATTTATTTGAAATAGTGGAAGAGACGCCACTGTCGGACTTTGGTGGTGCGAATGTACACAACCAAAAGTTATAACTCTGAGTGGAAAAAAAGTGTATAATGTTTTCAAAAAGGAAAGGGAAATATAGTTAATAGGAGGGATATACAACATATATAGGAAATAAATGAGGTATTAGTGCATAGCCTATTACGCAACCTTCATCCAAACCATGATATAATTAAGCTTCAGAAACCCATGAGAAAGAAACCCGCTGTTTTCACCATGCAGTCACAGACAACGGACCCTATGCCATCCTGTCATGCCTCATCAGCGTCTCGGACGTATACAAAAGATATTTGCATCGTATTTCACGCAAAAATTAAGTTTTTACATTAATTTGATGTATGCCACAAGTTCTAACATTAAAGTGACCATTTGCACCTAGCTCTAGCACCATTCGGTGTAATTGAGAGTGTACCCCAACTGTTGCCATCACCTGACAGACAGTTGGAGCTAGGTAGGCTCTCCTGGCGTCAGATTTGCTGGTTCCTGCCTGCCACAGAAGCACTGCTCCTGCCCATCCAAATCTCCACGGCTCACCTCTCTGCTCGCCCAAATGCGTTACACGGTACGTGCTACATAGGCAGGCCACTGTACATGCGTACCCGACCTCCCCGGCTCAGCCACGAAGTTCTTTTCCGCCACTGTTCTCATGATCATGGATGTCCAAAGCAGAGCCCTCGGCCACGCAACTAGTGTACTATCATAGCATCAGCATGAGCCTGTGTGGCTGTAAAACCTTGAGCATACTCCATCCATCTGCAAGTGCATATCAGAATCACCACAGGAATATAATCCTAGGTACAGTGTGCAAGATCGATATATGTCTAGTGTAGTGTAGCGATGAGCAACGTCGACATGCACGAGCTGGTCGATCGACCGACGTAATCCGAACCGATAGGAGACGCTAATGGCCAACGTTGACCTATGCTAGCTTGTCACCTTATGTAGTAACTAGTGTGATCACTGATCAATGGCAACTAGTGACTTGGGATTGCGCCTCGATCGATGTTACGGGCGAAGCGACTTGGGGGTGGATCTGAAGCGCCGCTGTCTCGTCGCCGTCGCGTTCCGGCCCGCCGGCACCGGGGCGGCGATGGGACGGACCATGGACGGCTCATCTCTGCGCTCGTTCATGATGATCACCATTCACCGCCTGTCATTGCTGGGTCAACAGTTCGCTACTCGGTCGCTAGCCTCCCCTGTACTATTGCTTCTATGTGTTAGGCAGCCGGGGCAGCGGTAAACCTTTGGCGGGCCATCGTGCAGCTGCAGCATGCATGCGTCTCAACGTCCGGCTGGCCGGCGTACACGTACACGGCGTAGGTAGCGTACTCCTGCTTGCTAGGCAGCTTCAGCCTTCAGGTGATGAGTGGGGGCGCATGTTTTTCGGGTAGACGACACGACGGCGACGCGACGTCCGTGCTTTTTGCTCCAGTAAGCGCATGCCTATGGCTCTTGATCTCTCATCTTCGTGCGAGCTTCTGCATCTTTTCCACCATTCTCTTGGGAGGAAAACAACCGGTCGGCGGACACGGTTCCCCCGGCATACCGCCTTTCTACGTACGGTCGCATTTTACCGTCGCTCTGATTGGCGAGGGTGGTCCGTGCCACTTCCCCCGACATGAGCAGACACGGCTCGATCGTGGCTTCGTGCATGTGTGGTGCCTGGCTTGATGGAGTTGAATGAATCATCATTACCATGCAGGTCCATGGACTGGCTAGCTAGTTGGCGTTTTAAAACTTGGGTGATCTGATGGAACGATGCAATGCTTTTAAAGTATTGATCTAACTCTTGGTTCTGTACGTATTTCGCATGCCCCTCTCATGCAATTATACGTACAACTCGGTTGAGTTCCAGGAACTTGCGTGGTAGCCAGCCAAGACGATCCAACTTGGGGGTCGTTATGTGGATTCTGGAAAAGAATCTGTTTGTTGATTAGACTGATTCGACCGGCTGGTTAATTGCATCCATCTTCAGTTTAGGCAAGGAAACTGGGTCGTCAACTGCAACAGTTATGATGATCCCTCTAGCATAACTGTTCAGCATGCAGTGCAATAATAGTTCTCTTCATCGTCTCGGGCGAGTCGGGAAAGATAAGGGCTAGTGCAAACTGCCGAAGTGAGTTTATTAGATGAAGCACTGTAGCAGTAGCAAGTAGTAGCAACTAGTGTGCGGATTAGTAGTTGCACTATGACCTAATGGGCACCCGGCACTTGGCACAAGGTGGCTCGCACAAGTGGGAGGCAGGAGAAAGAGAGAGAGGGAGAGAGCAAAGCTACTACTCGAAGATAGTGGGCAGGCGCGCTCATGGCTGTTCCCCTTTTCCGCGAATATTTCGGAGGGAAAGGGTGAGCAGTGCCGGCGACGGCGACGGGATACGATACACGCGCCCCAAATGGCTCCTCCGACGCCTCGCCGTCGCGGCTCGGCAGTCCGCGGTGGCGACGACGTGCGGGAGAGAGAGACGAGGTCGTTGCACGTGTGTGTGTCTGTCACTATCTGTCCATGTGTGTCTGTCAACGAGATGGGCGCTTCCTTTCCTTCTTTTTCTCCGGGTCGTGCAGGAAGGCGATCGAGTGTGCTGGGTCTGGAAGACAGGGCAAAGCAAACTCGTGCCGCCTGGTGAAACGCCATTGTGCCAAAGGTCAGAGGTCAACACGCGAGGGAACACGCTCCTAATCCTCTCGTTTTCCTACTACTCCCCTTATATATCATCGTCAAGAAGCAAAGCAACACCAAAGCAAAATATTAGAGCATCTCCAGCCGTTCACCTCCCCCCCCCCCCCCCCCCAAGGGGCCCGAAATAGCGCCGCTTGGGGCCAGCCGGCGCTAAAATCGACTTGGGGGCTCGGCTTCCCAGTCGCGCCATGGGGTTCGGCCCACAGCGCATGCAAATTTAAACATTCCATTTCCCACTGACCAAAAAACGACGCGGGTTCGGCGATCATGCCACAGTTCGGCGTCGGCCACGTCACAGTCGGCGTCCATCATGCCATCGGCCGGCGATCGCCACAGGTTCGGCGATCAAAACATGCCAATAGTCCGGCGTACAAAAAATGCGGGGAGACGTGAGCATAGAACTCCTCAAACGGCCAGCTCCCCGTCGTCTGCCGGAGCGACGGGAGAGGTCGGCGTAGCGGCCGGCGTCGGCGAGGTCGGCGTAGCGGGCACGTTCAACGATGTCGGAGACGGGGGCGGGCTCGGCGGCGGCGTGGGCGGTGCGGAGGGCGCCGGCATGAGGTTGAGGATGAGGTCGCGCTCCGCCCGGTACCACGCCTTCACCAGCGGGTCCATGTCCGCCGTGACGCCTCCCATGAGGAACGCCAGGTCGGTGTTGCGCTTCTTCGCGGTGACGTTGGTCCTGAGGAGGTCAAGCTTGGCGTCCTGCTTCGTCATCAGCGCCGACCACCTCGCCTCCGCCTTCACCTCCTTCAGGGCAGAGTGGGTCTTTGCGTCGGTGATGCATTGCTCGATCGACGCCTGCAGGCGCTCGGCAGCCAGCGCGTCGTTCCTGGCCTTCTTCGCCTTCTTGTTCCCATCTGGCCGCCCTTCTGCCGCCCCAGCAACAGGCGCGTCCGGGCGGTACACGCCGTCCTTGTTGGCGAGCTGAAGCCAGACCTCGGCCCATTTCTCGCAGGACTCGATCCGGGTGAACACATGGAGGAACTTGAAGTCGAAGCCGGCGTCCCGGCGAAACAAGTCGAACATCCGAACCATCTGCACCAGAAAAGACAAGTGTTCGGCGGTGAAGGACGGCGAGGCCAAGTGTTCGGCGAAAGAGTCGGCAAACGTACCTGCTGTTCAACGCTCGCGCCGCTCTCTGGGCGAGCATGGACCTGTTCCTAGATTCCGTGCCACTTGTTGCACGCCGTTTGAATGCCCCCCCCCAATGGTTGGACATCGCCTTGGTGCCGCGCTCCATGTACGTGCCGGTGAACTCTGGGTCGACCAACTTGCGCTCGTCGAAAGCCGCCTTGATCCTCGCCCAGTACTTGTCGGTGTTCTGGTTCGCGCCGGTGATCGGGTCCATGCTGACCAGTTTCCATGCTTCGGCGAGGCACACATCCTCCATCGACGTCCACTTGATGCGGGGCTCGCCCGGCTTGCCAATGGCAGACCTCGTCTTCTTCTTCTTTTTCCCTTTACCCTTCGCCGGCGTCGCGGGTTCCGGCACCTGCTCTTCCTCCTCAATCTCCACCTCCTCCTCCTCCTCCTCCTCCTCCTCGGCCTCGTCGACCTCGACGCCGTCCATGTCGCCGGTGTCCTCCGCCTCTTGCGCACCAAACCCGGGGCACGAGGCGGTGAGACGACACCTCCTGCTCAACCGCCGCCGCCGCTACCGCTTCCCTGGCTTTCTTCATGAGAAGCCTGTTGTGGCGATCGGTGGTCACCGCCTCCCTCCGCTCGACGTCGGCCTTCCAGTCGGCGTTTGTCAACCCCGGCGGCCTTGCCATCGGCGCACGGGCCTTGCGCGGCTTGGCGACGGCGGGGGCGGGGGCTTGGCGAGGGGCGACGTACTTCTTCGGCGGCATGGCAGCAAAGAGAGGGAGATGGAGGGAAATGAAGAAAATGGAGGGAAGAAGCGGCGGGATGGAGAGGGAAAAGAAGGGGAAATGGCGGGAAGTGGCAGCCGGTCTCGCCGACACCTCGGCCCCACCCGTCTTTTCGCTTCAGCCGGCGCCCCCAAGAGACCCCCAACGCCCTGGGTTCGGCTTGGGTTCGCCGGCCCAAAAAAGGGCCCCAACAGGCAAAAATCTGCGTCTTGGGGCCGCGTCTGGGAATTTTTTCGCCCGCCGGCGATAAAAAAAGGGGCCTGGGGGGTTCCTTTGGGGCCGCGGCTGGAGATGCTCTTACACTAGTAAAAAACAAACCTTTCATCCGGAGCTCTAGTCCCGGCCGGGTTTGGGCCCAGGACTAATGTGAGCATTAGTCCCGGTTTCAACGGCTAGGAGCGGACGGGGACACGGCCATGATTAGTCCCGGTTCAAGTCGCAACATCTTTAGTCCCGGTTGGTGACCTTTAGTTCCGGTTGGTATATCCAACCGGGACTAAAGTCTTTCCTATATAAAGCTGATTCGTCCAGCCCGAGTCCAAGCTTTCTCTTCTCTCTTTTTCCTTCCCCAAGCTCGAGTTCATCCTCCATGTTTGCCAAGATTTGTCAAAATTTGCGGCACCCCATCTATTCAAGGGTTCTAAAAGGTTAGCAACTTCATCCTTTCATCTCTCATTGCTAGTTTAGCTCGTTTCATCCTCTATAAGTATAGTGATTTGTGAGTTTTAGTTTGGGAGTAATTATTTGGGAGTTTATTTGATTTATATGCAATTTCAGCTCAAATTAACTTCTTAATTTGCATATGCGTAGGTGTGATTTACTTAGTGCCTTTCCGTCCCCGTCCTCGCTATCGTCGATCGTCTGCGCCGTCCCGTCGCTGGCACCACCTTGGTGAGCCTCTTGTTCTTATCCTTTTTATAAAAAAATCTTATTTGTACGATTTAGATAGTTACTTGTATAATTTTCTTACTTGTATGATTGTTTGTTATATATAGTGCCATGGTTTTGATATCTGTTCCCGTTGGCCCTCGTCCGGTTTATAATTCGGATGTGGTATATCATATTTTATAACTATTTGTTTCATTTCGTGTTTATGACAATTATGCCCATCAACTTGACATAGATATTTTTATCTAGGAGGTATGTGAACCGGAAATTGCAACCGACCCTCTTGTCGAGAAGTTAAATTTAGTTGAAAAAGAAAACGATTATTTGAAAGAAAAATTGAAAAGAATTGAAGAAGAGAAGATGAAATTGGAGTTGTATGTTGCCGATGTCGTCGATGATCACAAGATCAAGATGGATGCAATGCGTTTGAAGATTAGAAAGATTAGAAAATATGCCATTAATAAAGAGGCTTCGTATCATTATGTTGTTGGATCAATTATTACCTTAGTTGCGATTTTGATCACATTTCTTGTTGCATTTAAATGCTTTAGATAGTTGTATGTTGTTTTATGAGAAGTATGTATGAACTTTATGTATATATTTTTGCACTAATAACATTTGGTCACTACTCTACTTTGGTTTTAATGTGATGAACTTGTATTAATTTGGTCACTTCGATGTTGTGTAATGAAGATGAGCCGACAATGGATGTACGATGACCGACACTCTCCCGAGTATTAATGGCCTCCATAATTTTATGCGTGTGGCTGAGGCAAACAAGCGGAATGGTTTTATATGGTGTCCATCTGGTGTCTGTAAGAATAATAAGGATTACTCTACCTCAAAAATCCTTCACAGCCACCTGCTTCGGTCCGTGATACGTCCATTTTGCATCATTATTTTATATTGATATTTATGCATTATGGGCTGTTATTACACATTATGGTATAATACTTATGCCTTTTCTCTCTTATTCTATAAGGTTTACATGAAGAGGGAGAATGCCGGCAGCTGGAATTCTGGACTGGAAAAGGAGCAAATATGAGAGACCTATTCTGCACAACTTCAAAAGTCCTGAAAAGTTACGGAGAATTATTTTGGAATATATAAAAAATATTGGGCGAAAGAAATACCAGAGGGGACCCACCAGGAGGTCACAAGCCAGGGGGGCGCGCCCTACCCCCCTGGGCGTGCCCCTGTGGCTTGTGGGCCCCCTGGCAGGCCTCCAGTGCCCATCTTCTGCTATATGGAGGGTTTTGACCTGGAAAAAATCAAAAGAGAGCTTTCGGGACGAAGCACCGCCGTCTCGAGGCGGAACCTGGGCAGAAGCAATCTAGGGCTCCGGCGGAGCTGTTCTGCCAGGGAAACTTCCCTCCCGGAGGGGGAAATCGAAGCCATCGTCATCACCAACGATCCTCTCATCGAGAGGGGGTCAATCTCCATCAACATCTTCACCAGCACCATCTCCTCTCAAAACCCTAGTTCATCTCTTGTATCCGATCTTTGTCTCAAAACCTCAGATTAGTACCTGTGGGTTGCTAGTAGTGTTGATTACTCCTTGTAGTTGATGCTAGTTGGTTTACTTGGTGGAAGATCATATGTTCAGATCCTTAATGACAATTAATAATCCTCTGATTATGAACATTAATATGATTTGTGAGTAGTTACGTTTGTTCCTGGGGACATGGGATAAGTCTTGTTATAAGTAATCATGTGAATTTGGTATTCGTTCGATATTTTGATGAGATGTATGTTGTCTCTCCTCTAGTGGTGTTATGTGAATGTCGACTACATGACACTTCACCATTATTTGGGCCTAGGGGAAGGCATTGGGAAGTAATAAGTAGATGATGGATTGCTAGAGTGACAGAAGCTTAAACCCTAGTTTATGCGTTGCTTCGTAAGGGGCTGATTTGGATCCATATGTTTCATGCTATGGTTAGATTTATCTTAATTCCTTTTTCGTAGTTGCGGATGCTTGCGAGAGAGGTTAATCATAAGTGGGAGGCTTGTCCAAGTAAGGGAATCACCCAAGCACCGGTCCACCCACATATCAAATTATCAAAGTATCGAACGCGAATCATATGAGCATGATGAAAACTAGCTTGACAGAAATTCCCATGTGTCCTCGGGAGCGCTTTGCTTTATATAAGAGTTTGTCCAGGCTTGTCCTTTGCTACAAAAAGGATTGGTCCACCTTGCTGCACCTTTGCTACATTTGTTACTTGCTATCCGTTACGAATTATCTTATCACAAAACTATCTGTTACCGATAATTTCAGTGCTTGCAGAGAATACCTTACTGAAAATTGCTTGTCATTTCCTTCTGCTCCTCGTTGGGTTCGACACTCTTACTTATCGAAAGGACTACGATAGATCCCCTATACTTGTGGGTCATCAAGACTCTTTTCTGGCGCCGTTGCCGGGGAGTGAAGCGCCTTTGGTGAGTGGAATTTGGTAAGGAAAAATTTATATATTGTGCTAAAATTTACTGTCACTTGCTACTATGGAATATAATCCTTTGAGGGGCTTGTTCGGGGTATCTTCACCTCGACCGGAAGCACAAAGAGTTTCTCCTCAACCTACTGAACCTACTGAAAATATTTATTATGAAATTCCTTCGGGTATGATAGAGAAACTGCTAGCTAATCCTTATGCAGGAGATGGAACACTACACCCTGATTTGCATCTAATCTATGTGGATGAAGTTTGTGGATTATTTAAGCTTGCAGGTTTGCCCGAGGATGATGTCAAGAAGAAGGTCTTTCCTTTATCTTTGAAGGAGAAGGCATTGACATGGTATAGGCTATGTGATGATATTGGATCATGGAACTACAACCGATTGAAATTGGAATTTCATCGAAAGTTTTATCCTATGCATCTGGTTCATCATGATCGGAATTATATTTATAATTTTTGGCCTCGTGAAGGAGAAAGTATCGCTCAAGCTTGGGGGAGGCTTAAGTCAATGTTATATTCATGCCCCAATCATGAGCTCTCAAGAGAAATTATTATTCAGAATTTTTATGCTCGGCTTTCTCGTAATGATCAATCCATGCTCGATACTTCTTGTACTGGTTCCTTTATGAAGAAAGATATTGAATTCAAATGGGATTTATTGGAAAGAATTAAACGCAACTCCGAAGATTGGGAACTCGACGAGGGTAAGGAGTCAGGTATAAACCTTAAGTTTGATTGTGTTAAATCCTTTATAGACACCGATGCTTTTCGTGAATTTAGGTCTAAATATGGACTTGACTCTGAGATAGTAGCTTCTTTCTGTGAATCTTTTGCTGCTCATGTCGATCTCCCTAAGGAGAAGTGGTTTAAATATCATCCTCCCATTGAAGTGAAAGTAGTTGAACCTATTAAAGTTGAAGAAGAAACTATTATTTATAATGTTGATCCTGTTATTCCTGCTGCTTATATTGAGAAACCACCGTTCCCTGTTAGAATAAAGGAACATGCTAAAGCTTCAACTGTGGTTCGTAAGAGTTATGCTTGAACACCTACACCCCCTGAACAAATCAAAATTGAACCTAGTATTGCTATGGTTAAAGATCTCTTGGTTGATAATATTGATGGGCATGTTATTCATTTCTGTGATGAAGCTGCTAGAATTGCTAGACCTGATAATAAAGATAAACATAGACCTATTGTTGGCATGCCTGTTGTTTCTGTTAAAATAAGAGATCATTGTTATCATGGCTTATGTGATGTGGGTGCTAGTGTGAGTGCAATTCCCTTTACCTTATATCAAGAAATTATGAATGATATTGCACCAGCTGAATTAGAGGAAATTGATGTCACCATTAAGCTTGCTAATAGAGATACTATAGCACCAGTTGGGATTGTTAGAGATGTTGAAGTCTTGTGTGGGAAAATAAAATATCCTACTGATTTTCTTGTTCTTGGTTCCCCACAAGATGATTTTTGTCCCATTATATTTGGTAGACCTTTCTTGAATACTGTTAATGCCAAGATAAATCGTGAGAAAGAAACTGTTACTGTAAGTTTTGGGATGTGTCTCATGAGTTTAATTTCTCTAAATTTCGTAGACAACCCCATGATAAAGAATTGCCTAGTAATGATGAAATTATTGGTCTTGCTTCTATTGTTGTGCCTCCTACTGATCCTTTAGAACAATATTTGCTAGATCATGAAAACGATATGCATATGAATGAAAGGAATGAAATAGATAAGATTTTCTTTGATCAGCATCCTATTTTGAAACACAATCTGCCTGTTGAAATACTTGGGGATCCTCCTCCACCCAAGGGTGATCCCGTGTTTGAGCTTAATCAATTACCGGATACTTTGAAATATGCCTATCTTGATGAAAAGAAGATATATCATGTTATTATTAGTGCTAACCTTTCAGAGCATGAAGAAAAGAGATTATTGAAAACTCTGAGGAAGCACCGTGCTGCTATTGGATATACTCTTGATGATCTTAAGGGCATTAGTCCCACTCTATGTCAGCATAAAATTAATATGGAGCCTGATGCTAAACCAGTGGTTGATCACCAACGACGGTTAAATCCTAAAATGAAAGAAGTGGTAAGAAATGAAATATTAAAGCTTCTGGAGGCAGGTATAATTTATCCTATTGCTGATAGTAGATGGGTTAGTCCCGTTCATTGTGTCCCTAAGAAGGGAGGTATTACCGTTGTTCCTAATGATAAAAATGAATTGATCCTGCAAAGAATTGTTACAGGATATAGAATGGTAATTGATTTTAGGAAGTTAAATAAAGCTACTAGAAAAGATCATTACCCTCTACCTTTTATTGATCAAATGCCAGAAAGACTATCCAAACACACACACTTCTGCTTTCTAGATGGTTATTCTGGTTTCTCTCAAATACCTGTGTCAAAAGAGGATCAAGGGAAGACAACTTTACTTGTCCTTTCGGTACCTTTGCTTATAGACGTATGACTTTTGGTTTATGCAATGCACCTGCTATCTTTCAAAGATGTATGATGGCTATATTCTCTGACTTTTGTGAAAAGATTGTTGAGGTTTTCATGGATGATTTCTCCGTTTACGGGACTTCTTTTGATGATTGCTTGAGCAACCTTGATCGAGTTTTGCAGAGATGTGAAGAAACTAATCTTGTCTTGAATTGGGAGAAGTGCCACTTTATGGTTAATGAGGGCATTGTCTTGGGACACAAAATCTCCGAAAGAGGTATTGAAGTTGATAAAGCTAAAGTTGATGCTATTGAAAAAATGTCGTGCCCTACGGATATCAAAGGTATAAGAAGTTTCCTTGGTCATGCTGGTTTCTATAGGAGGTTTATTAAAGACTTCTCTAAGATTTCTAGGCCTCTCACTAATATTTTGCAAAAAGATGTTCCATTCGTTTTTGATGATGATTGTGTAGAAGCATTTGAAATTCTTAAGAGAGCCTTGATCACTGCACCTGTTGTTCAACCACCTGATTGGAACCTACCCTTTGAAATTATGTGTGATGCTAGTGATTATGCCATTGGTGCTGTTCTAGGACAAAGAGTTGATAATAAGTTAAATGTTATCCATTATGCTAGTAAAACTCTAGACAGTGCTCAAAGAAACTATGCTACCACTGAAAAGGAATTTTTAGCAGTTGTGTTTGCTTGTGATAAGTTCAGACCTTATATTGTTGATTCCAAAGTAACTGTTCACACTGATCATGCTGCTATTAAATATCTTATGGAAAAGAAAGATGCTAAACCTAGACTTATTAGATGGGTTCTTCTGCTACAAGAATTTGATTTGCATATTATTGATAGAAAGGGTGCTGAGAACCCCGTAGCAGACAACTTGTCTAGGTTAGAAAATGTTCTTGATGACCCACTACCTATTGATGATAGCTTTCCTGATGAACAATTAGTTGTCATAAATGCTTCACGTAATGCTCCGTGGTATGCTGATTATGCTAATTACATTGTTGCTAAATTTATACCACCTAGTTTCACATACCAACAAAAGAAAAAGTTCTTCTATGATTTAAGACATTACTTTTGGGATGATCCACACCTTTATAAAGAAGGAGTAGATGGTGTTATTAGACGTTGTGTACCTGAGCATGAAAAGGAACAGATCCTACACAAGTGTCACTCCGAGGCCTACGGAGGACACCACGCTGGAGATAGAACTGCACACAAGGTATTACAATCTGGTTTTTATTGGCCTACTCTCTTCAAGGACGCTCGTAAGTTTGTCTTGTCTTGTGATGAATGTCATAGAATTGGTAATATTAGTAGACGTCATGAAATGCCTATGAATTACTCTCTTGTTATTGAACCATTTGATGTTTGGGGTTTTGATTATATGGGACCTTTTCCAAAGTCCAACGGGTATACTCATATTCTAGTTGCTGTTGATTATGTTACTAAGTGGGTAGAAGCTATTCCAACTAGTAGTGCTGATCATAACACTTCTATTAAAATGCTTAAAGAAGTTATTTTCCCTAGATTTGGAGTCCCCAGATATTTAATGACTGATGGTGGTTCACACTTTATTCATGGTGCTTTCCGTAAATTGCTTGCTAAGTATGATGTTAATCATAGAATTGCATCTCCTTATCATCCTCAGTCTAGTGGTCAAGTAGAATTAAGCAATAGATAAATTAAATTGATCTTGCAAAAGACTGTTAATAGATCTAGAAAGAATTGGTCTAAGAAACTTGATGATGCATTATGGGCTTATAGAACTGTTTACAAAAACCCTATGGGTATGTCTCCGTATAAAATGGTTTATGGCAAAGCATGTCACTTACCTCTAGAACTAGAACATAAAGCTTATTGGGCAATTAAAGAGCTCAACTATGATTTCAAACTTGCTGGTGAGAAGAGGTTATTTGACATTAGCTCACTTGATGAATGGAGAACCCATGCCTATGAGAATGCCAAGTTGTTTAAAGAAAAGGTTAAGAGATGGCATGATAAAAGGATACAAAAGCGTGAATTCAATGTAGGTGACCGTGTCTTGCTATACAATTCTCGTTTAAGATTTTTTGCAGGAAAACTTCTCTCTAAATGGGAAGGGCCTTACATTATCGAGGAAGTGTATCGTTCCGGGCAAAGAATCAAACATTATATCTCAGGTACTCCCATAAATGTTGAAACCAATATTATCAATACCATAACTCCGAAAGAGTACATTAGGGAGACTTACCAGAACGTCTCAGACTCCGAAAAGGAATAGGTATGTGATACGGTAAGCAAACCGACTCCAAAACTTTTTCAATAGCAATTTTTCTCCGTTTTGGAATATTTAAAAAATTAGGAAAATTTAAAGTAGTCCGAAAAGTGCACGAGGAGGCGACAAGCCAGGGGGGCGCGCCCTACCCCCCTGGGCGCGCCCCTGTGGCTTGTGGCCACCCCGTGCACCCTCCGGACTCCGTTTTCTTGTGGTACACCCCTTTAGGTCGGTAAAAATTCATTATATAATCTCCCAAAGGTTTTGACCACCGTACCACAGAAAAATCCTCTGTTCTTGTTTTTGTTGTTTTTCCGGACAGATTTAGATCGCCATGACGTCCCCAAGTGCTTCGAAGGACAAATTCTTAGAGAAGGTCATCAACCCCTACCTTGCGGAGGTGCTGTGACACCCCCAAACCATTGAGATGCGTGAGGGGGTGCTGCACATCCGTGATCTTGAGGGGCCAAAGAAGACCGGAAGCGTGGAAACAAGGCTCGAAGCAGTGGAGCAGCAAGTCTTCAAGTGCCAAGGGATGGTGGAACGCGGACTCAATGCCAATCACATGATGATCGCGGAGTTCACCCATAAGCACAAGCTGGACACCAAGGACATCGGGGATCACATCTTTAAGCTTTATGAGAAAATCGAGCATCTCCAAGCCCAGATCTATGACCTACAAAACCAGAACTGTGAGTATGAATACAGATTTAAGAGAATGAGTTTGGCTGCAGATTTGAGGATCCCGGAGACCCGTTCATCTTTTTACGATGGTGAGCCTATGCCTTGGAAGACGGAGGACAAGCTTCCAACCTCATCAACAACTCCAACATCACCACCTCCGAAGGAAGACAACTAAACACATGGGTATGGGCACTCCCCTTTGCGTGTGCCAAGCTTGGGGGAGGTGCCCCGGTATCGTATCACCTTCACATCTTTTACTTTCTTCGTTTTTCTTAGTTCGATCCTTTTGGTTATATCTTGATCTAGTAGAATAAAGTTTTTAGGGTGATCTAGTTTTAAGTTTTGCTTTATGTTCCCCCTATGTAAGCGAGTCCGAGAGTTATATAATAAAAAGTAGTTTTGAGTTGAGGGCTTTGCTTGCTTGCTATGATCTTGAGAAAAAGAAATAAAAGAAGAATAGAATAAAAGAAAAGAGTATATATGATGATCTTATGGGGAGTGATGACTTCACATATAAGAAGTATGTCGATTGAAATTTGTTGTGAGTTGACAAGCATAGTGATTGGTCATTGCTGCAATTAAAAGGAAATAATAAAGAAAGAGAGGTTAACATATAAATATATTATCTTGGACATCTTTTATGATTGTGAGCACTCATTAAAATATTATATGCTAAAAAGTTGATGTTGGACAAGGAAGACAACATAATGAGTTATGTTTGCTTATTTCCGAATAGAAGTTATATTGTCATGGATCCTTTAACATGTGACGCTTGCTTCCACCCCATATCAGCCAAAACTTCCGCACCAAGTAGAGATACTACTTGTGCATCCAAACATCCTTAACCCAGTTTTGCCATGAGAGTCCACCATACCTACCTATGGATTGAGTAAGATCCTTCAAGTAAGTTGTCATCGGTGCAAGCAATAAAAAAATTGCTCTCTAAATATGTATGATCTGTTAGTGTGAGGAAAATAAACTTTATACGAACTTGTGATATGGAAGAAATAAAAGCGACAAACTGCATAATAAAGTTCTCTATCACAAGCGGCAATATAAAGTGACGTTCTTTTGCATTAAGAGATTGCCCATCCAACTATAAAAGCGCATGACAACCTCTGCTTCCCTCTGCGAAGGGCCTATCTGTTATTTTTACTTTCTAGCACTTACCTTTATGCAAGAGTCATGGTGATCTTCACCACTTCCTATATTTTGCCTTTCTCTCTTGGCAAGCGTCATGTGTTGGGGAATGATCTACATACATATATCCACTCGGGTGTGGGTGATCATGAGTTATTTCTGTTGACATTACCCTTGAGGTAAATAGTTGGGACGCAAAAATATAAGCCCCTATCTTTCTCTGTGTCCAATTGAAGCTTTGACCTCATAAGTATCGCGTGAGTGTTAGCAATTATGAAAGACTAAAAGATGATTGAGTATGTGGGTTTGCTTTACAAGCTCTTATATTGACTCTTTCCGATGTTATGATAAATTGCAATTGCTTCAATGACTGAGATCATAGTTTGTTGGTTCTCAATAGAGTTCTTGATTCATACTTTACCTTGTGAATGAATTGTTACTCTAGTATAAGAAATTATATATCAATAAGTATTGCTGTTCTAAAGATGATCATGATGCTCTCATGTCCGTATTTTATTTTATATACACCTCTATCTCTAAACATGCGGACATATTTGTCGATTTCGGCTTTCGCTTGAGGACAAGTGAGGTCTAAGCTTGGGGGAGTTGATACGTCCATTTTGCATCATGCTTTTATATTGATATTTATTGCATTATGGGATGTTATTACACATTATGGTACAATACTTATGCCTTTTCTCTCTTATTCTATAAGGTTTACATGAAGAGGGAGAATGCCGGCAGCTGGAATTCTGGACTGGAAAAGGAGCGAATATGAGAGACCTATTCTGCACAACTCCAAAAGTCCTGAAAAGTTACGGAGAATTATTTTGGAATATAAAAAAAATATTGGGCGAAAGAAATACCAGAGGGGACCCACCAGGAGGTCACAAGCCAGGGGGGCGCGACCTACCCCCCTGGGGGCGCGCCCCTGTGGCTTGTGGGCCCCCTGGCAGGCCTCCGGTGCCCATCTTCTGCTATATGGAGGGTTTTGACCTGGAAAAAAATCAAAAGAGAGCTTTCGGGACGAAGCGCTGCCGTCTCGAGGCGGAACCTGTACAGAAGCAATCTAGGGCTCCGGCGGAGCTGTTCTGCAGGGGAAACTTCCCTCCCGGAGGGGGAAATCAAAGCCATCGTCATCACCAACGATCCTCTCATCGAGAGGGGGTCAATCTCCATCAACATCTTCACCAGCACCATCTCCTCTCCAAACCCTAGTTCATCTCTTGTATCCGATCTTTGTCTCAAAACCTCAGATTGGTACCTATGGGTTGCTAGTAGTGTTGATTACTCCTTGTAGTTGATGCTAGTTGGTTTACTTGGTGGAAGATCATATGTTCAGATCCTTAATGACAATTAATACTCCTCTGATTATGAACATTAATATGCTTTGTGAGTAGTTACATTTGTTCCTGAGGACATGGGATAAGTCTTGTTATAAGTAATCATGTGAATTTGGTATTCGTTCGATATTTTGATGAGATTTATGTTGTCTCTCCTCTAGTGGTGTTATGCGAACGTCGACTACATGACACTTCACCATTATTTGGGCCTAGGGGAAGGCATTGGGAAGTAATAAGTAGATGATGGGTTGCTAGAGTGACAGAAGCTTAAACCCTAGTTTATGCGTTGCTTCGTAAGGGGCTGATTTGGATCCATATGTTTCATGCTATGGTTAGATTTATCTTAATTCCTTTTTTGTAGTTGCGGATGCTTGCGAGAGAGGTTAATCATAAGTGGGAGGCTTGTCCAAGTAAGGGCAGCACCCAAGCACCGGTCCACCCACATATCAAATTATCGAACGCGAATCATATGAGCATGATGAAATCTAGCTTGACAGAAATTCCCATGTATCCTCGGGAGCGCTTTGCTTTATATAAGAGTTTGTCCAGGCTTGTCCTTTGCTACAAAAAGGATTGGGCCACCTTGCTGCACCTTTGCTACATTTGTTACTTGCTATCCGTTACGAATTATCTTATCACAAAACTATCTGTTACCGATAATTTCAGTGCTTGCAGAGAATACCTTACTGAAAACTGCTTGTCATTTCCTTCTGCTCCTCATTGGGTTCGACACTCTTACTTATCGAAAGGACTACGGTAGATCCCCTATACTTGTGGGTCATCAGTCCGGTTTCATGTCCGGCTATAACTGTTGGACCAAGCACAAAGAAAGAGGGGTTATAATGGAAGACAATGAAGAAGAAGAGGATAATGACAACTATCCTAGGTTCCCTGAATACGATGATACTACAATGGGGGAAGCTGAAGAAGAGCCATCAGATGAGCCCGGTAATGATCTTGGTCAGGCCATTGTTGATGCACAGAGAAACTGCAAAAGTGAAAAGGAGAGGTTGAAGTTGGCGCGCATGTTAGAGGACCACAAAAAAATTGTTTTACCTAAATTGCAAAGATGACAAAAAAAACTGGGTACCACACTGGAATTGCTGCAATGGAAGGCGGAGAATGGTGTATCTGACAAGGGATTTGAAAAGTTGCTGATAATGATAAAGAAGATGCTCCTGGTGATGTTGAGGGCGAGCGCCCCAGGAAGAGGGTTCCTGCCAAGGTGATGTGGTATGCTCCTATAATACCACGGTTGAAACATTTGTTCCAAAACAAAGAGCATGCCAAGTTGTTGCGATGGCACAAAGAAGACCATAAGAAAGACGCGATGTTGAGAGTACCCGCTGATGGGTCGCGGTGGAGAAAATTCGAGAGAGAGTTCCCGGACTTTGCAGTTAACGCAAGGAACTTATGGTTTGCTCTAAATACAGATGGCATGAATCCTTTTGGGGAGCAGAGCTGTAGTCATAGCACCTAGCCTATGACTCTATGTATCTATAACCTTCCTCCTTGGTTGTAAATGAAGCGGAAGTTCATAATGATGCCAGTGCTCATCCAAGGCCCTAAGCAACCCAGCAACGACATTGATTTGTACCTATGGCCATTCGTTGAAGAACTTTTACAATTGTGGGATAAAAAAGGTGTATTTGTGTGGGAGGAGCACAAACAGGAGGAATTTGACCTACGAGCATTGTTGTTCGTAACCATCAATGATTGGCCTGCTCTTAGTAACCTTTCAGGACAGACAAACAAGGGATACAATGCATGCACGCACTGTTTAGATGAGACTAAAAGTATATATTTGGATAAATGTAAGAAGAATGTGTACCCGGGACATCGTCGATTTCTCCCAATTAGGCATCTCTTAAGAAAGAAAGGCAAGCATTTCAAAGGTGAGGCAGATCACCGGAAGAAGCCTGGTCACCGTACTGGTGATGATATATTTGATATGGTCAAGGATTTAAAAGTAATCTTTGGAAAGGGTCCTGGAGAACAATCTGTTCCGAATGATGCTAACGGACATGCACCCATGTGGAAGAAGAAATCTATATTTTGGGAGCTACCCTATTGGAAAGTCCTAGAGGTCCGCTCTGCAATCGACGTGATGCACGTGATGAAGAATCTTTGCGTGAACCTGCTAGGCTTCTTGGGCGTGTATGGGAAGACAAAACATACACCAGAGGCATGGCAGGACCAGCAACGTATGAACGAAAAAGACGGTATGCATCCAAAGCAGTATCAAGGTCCTGCCAGCTACACTCTTACCAAAGAAGAGGAGGAAATCTTTTCTGAATGTATGAGCAGTAAGAAGGTCCCGTCTGGCTTCTCGTCGAATATAAAGAATAATAAATATGGCAGAGAAAAAATTCCAAAACCTAAAGTCTCATGACTGCCATGTGATTATGACGCAATTACTTCCGGTTGCATTGAGGGGGATTCTACCGGAAAATGTTCGAGTACCCGTTGTGAAGCTATCTGCATTCCTCAATGCAATTTCTCAGAAGGTAATCGATCCAGAAAGACTACCAAGGTTACAGAATGATTGGTCCAATGTCTTGTCAGTTTTGAGTTGGTGTTCCCACCATCCTTCTTCAATATTATGACCCACGTCCTAGTTCACCTAGTCGAAGAGATTACCATTCTGGGTCCTGTGTTTCTACACAATATGTTCCCCTTTGAGAGGTTCATGGGAGTCTTAAAGAAATATGTTCATAATCGTGCTAGGCCAGAAGGAAGCATCTCCAAGGGCTATGGAACAGAGGAGATTATTGAGTTTCGTGTTGACTTTATTCCTGACCTTGAGCCGATTGGTGTTCCTCAATCGCGGCATGAGGGGAGACTGGGTGGAAAAGGCACGCTAGGAAAGAAAGCAGTAATAAGTATGGACGGGCATTCTTTCACTCAAGCACACTACACAGTTCTACAAAATTCCACCTTTGTGGCTCCGTATATCGAGGAACACATGGATATTGTACGCTCCAAGAACCCGGAGCAGTCTGACTCCTGGATTAAACGTACACACATGGCGACTTCCGGTGGTTGGTTGCAAACACATCTCATGAATAACACCACTGTTGGAGATTAGTTGTACTTGTTGGCCAAGTCACCATCTTCGACTATATTGACTTTCAAAGGGTACAACATAAATGGGAATACATTTTACACGATCGCCCAAGATAAAAAGAGCACCAACCAAAACAGTGGTGTCCGCTTTGATGCAACAAACAAAAATAGGAAAAAGGACACATATTATGGTTACATAGAGGAGATATGGGAACTTGACTATGGACCTTCTTTTAAGGTTCCTTTGTTTCTGTGCAAATGGGTCAATCTGGCAGGAGGCGGGGTAAAGGTAGACCCGTAGTGCGGAATGACAACAGTGGATCTTTGCAATCTTGGGTACACAGACGAACCATTCGTCCTAGCCTGGCTCAGGATTTCTATGTGAAGGACATGTCTACCAAACCAAGAAAAAGAAAAGATAAGGAAGCGTATACATCATATGATGAGCCAAAGCGCCACATAGTTCTTTCAGGGAAAAGAAACATCATGAGAGTGGAGGACAAGACACACATGTCAGAAGATTATAATAAGTTTGATGAAATTCCTCCCTTCACAGTGAACACTGACCCAAGCATCTTGTTAAATGATGAAGATTCTCCATGGTTACGGCGCAGTCATAAGCAAGGTAGATATGCGAAGAAAAAGTCTTATACCCCAAGATCCCACTCTGGGATGTGACCGACTTCACCGTCATCACTTTCTCTAGTGAGTTTCTAGACTTATAGCTGGAAAGTCCCACTTCGGACAAACCGGAGGGAATCTTTGTAAGAGTTAGGGTATATATGTGTTTTGGGTGTTCCTAGGAGTTATCCTAACACAACCAAGAAAAAAGTTTCACTTTGCTACCCCCTTCTCATGCCAGAATCTTTGTAAGAGCTAGGGCATTTTGGCATTTGAAACATGATTTTTGAATAATTATTTATTAAGTTATGAATTTTCGAAATTAGGAATTATTCATGTCCTTCTAGTATTCTAATTATACAGAGGAGTTAATCGATGCAATTATGTCCAAACAAAATATGAATGTGTAGGTTATGTTAAGACAAACAATTTGACATCTTATTTGCTTCATTTGGACTGAAGATATGAATTTTTGAAGTTTAAAATAATGTCTTCAATTACTGTATTTAATTAATAAGTGCAAAATTAATTATGCAACTTCCAGTCTAAATGATACTAGTTGGTAGAAATCTTCAAGATGAATCCATAGAAATTTGAATCAACTCATTTGGTTTAGTTTTCGAATTGTTTTGCATTTTACAAGAATTAATTTCAATCTGTAAAATTGAATATGTCAAATAATTTCTTCAAAATGAAAATTAATTGAAAGACACCTTTAGTCTCGGTTGCAACCACCAGCCGGGACTAAGGGTTTCAGCTCCCGCGCGGAATTTTGGCCGCCGAAAAGGTTGGCCTTTAGTCCCGGTTCGTGGCTGGAGCCGGGACTAAAGGTCGCGGGTATATAACTTCCACGCCTTGGTGTCCCGGTGCCAACCACCACCCGGGAGATACAGATCGAACCATGCCGCCAGGCTGCCCTAATCCGCTTAGGTATGGTGGTCGTCCACGTCGGACACCCACCGTCGCCGGCCGCTCCACTCCTCCCTTTTCTCTCGCTCCGCCCTCCCTCGCGCCGTCGCCCTCATCTCACCCACCCTCACGCACACATACGCAAAGGAGACATAGAGAGAGAGAGGCGAGAAAGGAGCATGTCGGCGGCGCCCTAGGTCAAACTCCGGCACTCATCCATCCCCTCCGGCGCTCCCCCGCAGGAATCCGCCGTCGCCCTAGGTCAAACTCCGGTAATCTTCTACTAGAATGTGTACTGGAACATAAATTTTTCTATTTGTTTGGCTCATTTGAACCCATGTACAGTCTCTTGTTTAATGATTGAACTGAGATCATTGCATTAGTGATTTGAATATTTGCTGTTATCTAGAACATGGCAATTGTTTGTTGAACTACTAAGTTAAAGTTAAGAACATGGCAATTTTTTTCAATTTTTTTTGTTTTTTAATCGATGGAAAATTTAAGAACAAAATGTTCTTGGAGACTGCATATCTACTAATGTTGTACAACATGACAATCTACTAATGTACCCAATGTGTGCACTCAATCTACTAAGTGTTGAGTTTTCTGTTTTCAAGGGGTGGCATTTCATTAGATTAGTGTTCTTTTTACACCAATACTGTGAAACTCATTACCTTTTTAGTTAGTAGTCTCCATGAATTTTTTACATCAACTGTTCTAAAAAAACATATTTTTTTAAAACTAGAGATATGGCAATTTTTTACAAGGTGTCATGGCAAAATACAGAACCTTTCGTTTCCTCGAACATGGCAATTTTTGACAATGTATTGTCATGTTTTTTATAAGTCATTTTATAAAAGGTTTCTATATATAGCCCTCGTTTTTATTCAAGTTTAACCATTTTTATGTTAAAACATGGCAAGTTTCCTGAATCTATTAGCGATAGTCCATGGCAAAAATAAGAAAAAAAATATTGCAAAAGACCATGGCAATTTTTTTTATAAAGTGACATGGCATATTTTTAATTGCGACATGGCAAAGTTATACATATTTTTTGTGGACCACGGATTTACTTAATTTTTCTTATGGCAAAGTTAATGTTTGGATGATGGAATTTTTTTTTGTTTGCACCATCGTAAATCTAGTGGAAATTCACATTTTAAGCACCCATCATGATTTAGTTTCAACTGCTTACACATGGCAACTTTAAGACCTATTTTTACTCCAATTCATGGTAAAAGAATTTGACTACTATGATTCAGTTTTTGCTTATTGAATGCATTCTAATTTAAATACTAAATTGTTTTATCTTTCTTCTGAATTAGTTAAGCTATGGACGATAGCGGCAGATACCATGAAAAGGATATCTTCGACATCATACGATCCTCCCAAAACCAAGAGAATGAACAAGATGACGGCTCACAATTTCTAAACGACTCCGGTGAGGGACTTGAGCAAGAACCAAGAGACGAAGGGCAAACAAACAATGATGGCGAAGAAAATGTTAGACAATTAACAAAGTCTGACGAGGTATATATATATTAAGGCTCTGGTGATCATTAGATGTATTAATTGATTTGTATATATATATATATATATATATATATATATATATATTAACGAATATTTCTTATTTTAGCCTTCCAGATCGAGCCAATCTCCTAGAAGGGTACGAGGCCGGGCCAAAAAGTTGGGCGATGACATAAAGTTCAACATCGATGAAGTCGCATAAGATGGCGAACTGATTGCTCCTGAACAGAATGCCCATAAATTTATAAATCAATGTGGAGTTATTGTTAGGGACAACATCCCGATCACCATTCGAGAATGGAATAATCCAAAGGAAGATCGAGGAGTTAGTTATGTCGACGAAAGATCAAAAAAATTGCTTTGGGATACGCTCATGTCACATTTCAACCTACCAAAGGGTCTGATACGTCTCCATCATCTCTATAATTTTTGATTATTTCATGCCAATATTATACAACTTTCACATATTTTTGGCAACATTTTATATGATTTATTGGACTAACCTATTGATCCAGTGCCCAGTGTCAGTTCCTGTTTGTTGCATGTTTTTTGTTTCGCAGAATATCCATATCAAACGAAGTCCAAACACGATAAAAATTTATGTAGATTTTTTTTGGAATATTTGTGAATTTTGAGAAGTGGAATCAACGCAATCGGAGGCCCACAGCCCCCACCAGACACCAGGGCGCGGCCAGGGGGCCCAAGCGTGCCCTCGTGGATTGTTCTCACCTCGTATGTCAGTTGGAGCTATCCTTTGGCCGCAAGGAAGCTAATTTATGGATAAAAATCCCCTCAAAATTTCAGCCCGATCGGAGTTACGGATCTTCGGGAATATAAGAAACGGTTTTCGGCCAGAAAACAGGAACGTGAAACAGAAGCGAACAGAGAGGGAGATCCAATCTAGGAGGGGCTCCTGCCACTCCGTCGCCATGGCGGCCATGGAACAGAGGGGGAACTCTCCTCCCATCTAGGATGGGAGGCCAAGGAAGAAGAAGAAGGAGGGGGGCTCTCTCCCCCTCTCTCCTGGTGCCGCCGGAACGCCGCCGGGGCAAGCATCGTGACGGCGATCTACTCCAACAACTTCGTCGCCGTCAACACCAACTCTCTCCCCCACTATGCAGCGGTGTAACTCCCCTTTTCCCCAATGTAATCTCTACTTAAACATGGTTCTCAACTCCATATACTATTTCCCAATGATATATGGCTATCCTATGATGTTTGAGTAGATCCGCTTTGTCCTATGGGCTAATTGATGATCGTGGTTGGTATGATTGTATATTTTATTATGGTGCTGTCCTATGGTGCCCTCCATCTCACGCAAACATGAGGGATCCTCGCTGTAGGGTGTTGCAATGTGTTCATGATTTGCCTATGGTGGGTGGCGTGAGTGACAGAATACACAGACCCGAGTAGGTGGGTTGTTACATATGGGAGTAAAGAGGACTTGATACTTAATGCTATGGTTGGGTTTTACCTTAATGATCTTTAGTAGTTGCGGATGCTTGCTAGAGTTCCAATCATAAGTGCATATGATCCAAGTAGAGAAATTATGTTAGCTCATGCCCCTCCCTCATACAAAATTGCAAGAATGATTACCGGTCTAGTTATCAATTTCCTAGGGACAAATAACCTTCTTGTTTGACAAAAGCTTTTTACTAAACAACTAACTTTTATTATCTTCCTTTTTACTCGTAGTTTTATTTCCCGCAAATTACTTCTAGTTTTATTTGTGCAAACTATCCTATCACCTACAAAGTAGTTTCATACTTGTTCTAGGTAAAGCAAACGTTAAAGTGTGTGTAGGGTTGTATCGGTGGTCGATTGAACTTGAGGGAATATTTGTTCTACCTTTAGTTCCTCTTTGGGTTCGACACTCTTACTTATCGAAAAAGGCTACAAATGATCCCCTACACTTGTGGGTTATCAAGACCTTTTTATGGCGTCGTTGCCGAGGAGCAATAGCGTGGGGTGAATATTCTCGTGTGTGCTTGTTTGATTTACCTTTCCGCAATTTGCTAGCCTCTACGGTACCGTGCATTGCCCTTTCTTACCCAGAGAGTCGGTGCAAACTTCGCCGGTGCATCCAAACCCCGTGATATGATACGCTCTATCACACATAAGCCTTATTATATCTTCCTCAAAACAACCACCATACCTACCTATTATGGCATTTCCATAGCCATTCCGAGATATATTGCCATGCAACTTCCACCGCCTCCATTTTGATGACTTGAGCATTCATTGTCATATTGCAATTCATGATCGTAAGATAGCTAGCATGATGTTTTCATGGCTTGTCCGTTTTTTTATATCTTTGCTACGCTAGATCATTGCATTCATATAGGGTCATACTTTGTTCTACTATCGTTGTAGTATTGAGTTGTAAGTAAATAGAAGTGTGATGATCATCATTATCCATTATTAGAGCATGCCCCAGTGATGAAAGGATGATGGAAACTATGATTCCCCCACAAGTCGGGATGAGGCTCCAGGCAAAGAAAGAAACAAAAGAAGAAAAAAAGAAAAGAAAGAAAGAAAAGAAAAAAAAAGAAGAAAAAAAAGAAAAGAAAGAAAAAAATGAAAGAAGAAGGAATAGGGGCATGCTAATTCCACACTTGTGCTTCAAAGTAGCACCATGTTTTTCATATAGAGAGTCTCCTGTGTTGTCACTTTCATATACTAGTGGGAATTTTTCATATAGAGTTAGATGCATACCCACTTAGTTTCATATTGAGCTTTCATACACTTATAGCACTTAGTGCATCCGTTCCATGGCAATCTCTACTCCTCGCATTAATATCTATTGATGGCCATCACCATAGCCCGTTGATACGCTGAGTTGATGCGAGACTTTCTTCTCCACTTTTACCCCTTTGAAACCTACCACCATATTCTATTCCACCCATAGTGCTATATCCATGGCTTGTGCTCATGTATTGCGTGAGAGTTGAAAGTGTTGAAGCGCGTTAAAAAGTATGAACCAATTGCTTGGCTGACACCGGGGTAGTACATGATTTATACTTTGTGTTAAGAAGATAGAGCATGACAAGGCTATATGATTTTGTAGGGATAGCATTCTTTAGCCTTGATATTTTGAAAGACATGATTGTTTGTTGGGATGCCTGAGTATTAAAGTCTTTATGTCAAAACTAGACTATTGCTTTGAATTACTTGTGTCTTAATATTCATGCCATGATTAGATATATGATCAAGATTATGCTAGGTAGCATTCCACATCAAAAATTGTCTTTTTATCGTTTACCTACTCGAGGACGAGCAGGAATTAAACTTGGGGATGCTGATACGTCTCCATCATATCTATAATTTTTGATTGTTTCATGCCAATATTATACAACTTTCACATATTTTTGGTAACATTTTATATGATTTATTGGACTAACCTATTGATCCAGTGCCCAGTGCCAGTTCCTGTTTGTTGCATGTTTTTTGTTTCGTAGAATATCCATATCAAACGAAGTCCAAACGCGATAAAAATTTACGGAGATTTTTTTTGGAATATTTGTGAATTTTGAGAAGTGGAATCAATGCAATCGGAGGCCCACAGCCCCCACAAGACACCAGGGCACGGCCAGGGGGCCCAGGCGCGTCCTGGTAGGTTGTGCTCACCTCGTATGTCGGTTGGAGCTATCTTTTGGCCGCAAGGAAGCTAATTTCTGGATAAAAATCCCCTCAAAAGTTCAGCCCGATCGGAGTTACAGATCTCCGGGAATATAAGAAACGATTTTCGGCCAGAAAACAGGAACGTGAAACAGAAGAGAACGGTGAGGAAGATCCAATCTAGGAGGGGCTCCTGCCCCTCCACTGCCATGGCGGCCATGGACCAGAGGGGGAACTCTCCTCCCATCTAGGTGGGGAGGCCAAGGAAGAAGAAGAAGGAGGGGGCTCTCTCCCCCTCTCTCCTGGTGGCGCCGAAACTCCGCCGGGGCATGCATCGTGACGGCGATCTACTCCAACAACTTCGCCGCCGTCAACACCAACTCTCTCCCCCTATATGCAGCGGTGTAACTCCCCTTTTCCCCTCTGTAATATCTACTTAAACAAGGTGCTCAACTCCATATACTATTTCCCAATGATATATGGCTATGCTATGATGTTTGAGTAGATCTGCTTTGTCCTATGGGCTAATCGATGATCGTGGTTGGTATGATTGTATAGTTTATTATGATGTTGTCCTACGGTGCCCTCCGTCTCGCGCAAATGTGAGGGATCCTCGCTGTAGGGTGTTGTAATGTGTTCATGATTTGCCTATGGTGGGTGGCGTGAGTGACAGAATACACATACCCGAGTAGGTGGGTTGTTGCATATGGGAGTAAAGAGGACTTGATACTTAATGCTATGGTTGGGTTTTACCTTAATGGTCTTTAGTAGTTGCGGATGCTTGCTAGAGTTCCAATCATAAGTGCATATGATCCAAGTAGAGAAAGTATGTTAGCTCATGCCTCTTCCTCATATAAAATTGCAAGAATGATTACCGGTCTAGTTATCAATTGCCTAGGGACAAATAACCTTCTTGTTTGACAAAAGCTTTCTACTAAACAACTAACTTTTATTATCTTGCTTTTTACTCGTAGTTTTATTTCCCACAAATTACTTCTAGTTTTATTCGTGCAAACTATCCTATCACCTACAAAGTAGTTTCATACTTGTTCTAGGTAAAGCAAACGTTAAAGTGTGCGTAGGGTTGTATCGGTGGTCGATAGAACTTGAGGGAATATTTGTTCTACCTTTAGCTCCTCGTTGGGTTCGACACTCTTACTTATAGAAAAAGGCTACAAATGATCCCCTACACTTGTGGGTTATGAGGGTCTCACAGATAGCAAACAGTTCAAAGTCAAGCAATTTGCTCTTAAGAAGATGGCCACACAATTCCAGAGCTGGAAGAAAAGATTATACAGTGAGTACATCAAGGCAAAAAAGAAGACTCTAGGATTCACTAGAGCACTAGAGAAGATAAAAGATCACTGGGACGCATTTGTGGAGTACAAGGACTCGGCTGAAGCTCTGGAAAGGTCGAGAAAAAATAAGATCAATGCTGAGAAAAAGAAGTATCACCATGTTCTGGGGACAGGTGGCTACAAGACAGGCGTGCCTAAGTGGGAAGCATTTGAGGCCAAGATGCTTGCAAAATGGGTCATTCCAGCTACAACGGATTGGCCCTAGAGGTCCAAGAATTGGTTTTATGCACATGGGGGAAAGTTGGACCCAGCCATAGGGCAGATTATTGCAAAGGCAGATCTTAAAACAGCCACAGACGATTTACTTTAAGCAATAGAAGATGCTCGAAAGGGGTTGTTCCAGCCCGAGAGAGAGAACAACGAGCTTACACGTGCCCTCAAGAATCCTGAACACGGAGGACAAACACAAGGCAAAGGCGTTGTTCCGTGGGTTCAGGGGTTTTCAGAGTGGAACGACACTTATAGAAGTCGTTAGAGACAAAAGAAGCAGGATGCAGACCGGCTTCAGAAGATAGAAACAAAGAACGAGGAGTTGGAACGCATGTTAAAGCGGCAGCAGGAGCAACTGGGCACAAATAAGGAGGAGTTGGAACGCATCTTAAAGCGGCAGCCGGAGCAACTGGAAACAATTAGCCATCAAAGGGCATCTCCGCGGCAGGAGCAAGCAGATCCATCATTGGATAGTATCATCCCATCTATGCGGAAAAGCAGCGTGGGTTCCACGGGGGTCCGGGCCGATGATGCACTGCTGGCTCGCTACCCTGTGGATGATATCAAAGAGAGGACAAATTGTGAGCTACACCAGAAAATAAAGAACATATCCATGAAGGTGGCGGTCGGCGTTGCTTTGCCGAATGCACCTGAAGTAACCATCCATGGCAATCCGATTCCAGCTGGCTATGCTTGTGTCGGGGTGGATGAAGTTCTGCCGGGATATGACTCACTAGAGACATTCCTGGAGGTGAAGGGGAGCGGACACTGGGAGAAGTCATACATGGTGTCATTGTATGGAGAAAGGAATGCATCATGTTTCCAAACTCGGCGCCAAGGCCACCGACTCCTCCGAATAGCAATACACCTCTAAGTCCACCCCACCTCGAGAGGGAGCACAGCGCGAGTCCATACCGATCTCCACCGCATGAGCCGACTCCACCCCTATGTCCCAGCAGTGCCAAAAGCGGAATACCACCGCTCTGTCGACTAGTCCTATTCGGAAGAAAGGCAAAAAGAAGAAAGCCAACAACGAGCCTCCTGCCAAAAAGAAGTTAGCTTACGATATGACTGATGAGGAAACCAAAACGGTCGTGGTTTCCGAAGTGAAGTCCCATTTTGCACCAAAACCGCTCCTGCTGTCAAAGGAGATAATACCTACGGAAACCGTACAACACTTTGTGGACTTTCTTGAGCGACCCCCGGCACATGTGGAGAATAGGCCATCAGCGTATGACCGCTCTATTAGGAAGTCATATCAGGAACAAATGCAACAGTCAAAATGTGGAAGTAGTAATAAAAGTAGGAAAACAGTTCCCCAGCTTGGAGAACAAGCAATGCAATTGACCCCCCCCCCCTCTCAAGGTGATTACTGTGGAAGTAGTAATAAAAGTAGGAAAACAGTTCCCCAGCTTGGAGAACAAGCAATGCAATTGACCCCCCCCCCTCTCAAGGTGATTACTGATAAGGTAAACGACGCTGCTAAAAACATTGGTATCAGTGTTGATGAACTCCTAGGCACCGAGGAAGTCCCCGTGGCTGATGTAGCATGGCAATATGCCCCTGGGAAAACTCTGGTCAGACCTGAGCAGGTTCGGCATCTATCAACACAAATGCGAAGATTGCATGAGTGGTACATGAAACAAGTATAGAATGGGCGAGTGTGGCTCATGGTGAAAGTCAAGGAAGAGCATTACTTCTAAGAAAATGATTTATGCATTGAGTTACCAGAAAATTTTCAGTTATACAATCAAGACTCACTCGAAAAATCTATCTATAGTTGCTATTGTTTGTAAGTGATTTCTTTTTGTAATTTAAGTCTCTAGCTCAGCTCGTTCATTGCCTATAATTATCCTCATTATATTCTTTTATACGCTATTATGTAGAATGAAGATTCTCGAATGCAAAAGAGACAGAAAAATGATATAAGACCACCCCAAAGACTCAGAGGATAACTTGCTAATGTTTTTAAGTCACAAAATACCAGAACAGAAATACTATTTCCTTACAACTTTAAGTGGGTGTTACTGTCTTGTACTACAAAGTCTATTGTGCTTACTCGATGTTAAGTGTAGTTGATGAGTTATGCATGCATGCTTATATAAATGTGAGCATGTACCACTGGATCTTGCTAATCATTAAAGTTGACGCTGGAACTGTTGAAACCCTGGACACATTAGGTAAAGACCATCGAGAATACTCCAGCGTAGTTTTGATGCTCGACATGTAATTTCAATCATTATCGCACTATATCGGCCTCTTTCGTTCATTTCCTGATATCAAGTAATTAATAACTCCTTTATTCATTTTCTTTGCTGGGCAGGGTTTGGAAACGGTTCATCAATGAAGTTGTCGATGAATGGAAACCGGCGCTGCATTGGCGATGGACCAAGGTAATTAAGTAGTACTAG
This sequence comes from Elymus sibiricus, assembly GCA_039707655.1. Taxonomy (NCBI): domain Eukaryota; kingdom Viridiplantae; phylum Streptophyta; class Magnoliopsida; order Poales; family Poaceae; genus Elymus; species Elymus sibiricus. The sequence continues at coordinate 131,054,420 of CM077675.1, read as the reverse complement.
CTAGGTCCGCGCATCTCTTTAATTATAGTTTCAATATCATTATCATGCTTGATTATTATCTGACTGAATTCTAGTCTCAAAAGTACATGAGACAAAAATAGGGGACTAATGTATGTGCATACTACGTTTGCGAGAACATTCGCATGGCGACCGAATGCCGCAGAGATGTAAGACAACTTCAGGTACATAAACACTATTCGGCAATTTTTTATGATGATCTAATATATATACACACAACTAATATATTCATATTGATCTCCTTCTTTAAAGATGGAAGACATGCGGGAGAAGGTCGTACCAGAGAACCGCCTACGAGGAATTCAAGAGGAAATTGCGGGATATTTGCTTACGGAGGTCATATCTGAAAGCGGAAAATACCATTGCCGCTAATGCCTGCATGTAATTATCTCCAAATTGTAGGAGAAAATGTATATACCAAATTGTATATATATATATATATGTATGGTCGTATGAGAAATTATATTATATATGCATCAACGTGTACAGTATGTAGTAGCGTAAAATATGTTTGAAATGAAAAAGAATTGAATGGAAAACACAAAATGAAAAGGAAAAATAAACCATAAACCCTAAACCCTAAAATTCTAAACCCCAACACAAAAAAACACAAAATACTTAGTCCCGGTTGGTGTCACCAACCGGGACTAAAGGTCCTCCAGCCCACAGCGCACGCTCGCGGCCACGTGGAGGGACTTTAGTCTTGGGTTGTGGCCAACCGGGACTAAAGGGTGGGGGCCTTTAGTCCCAGTTTCGTAGTCCCGGTTGGTGACCCGGGACTAAAGGTCGTTGCCAACCGGGACTAAAGCCTCGTTTTCCACTAGTGTTAGTATCTCGCTCACTGTTCAGATCGATATCGGCTCAAGTGTGCCCTGCCTGTTTGGTCAGGTCCGTTGGGTTTGCCCACGATGCGCGATCACAACGCCAGATTATCGAGCTGCTCGAGTCACCGAGCCCTGTCAAACAGTGTCGGACGGTCACATGCCATGGATAGAACGGATGTTCTTGTTAGGCCTGGCTTGTTTGTTACTGTAGCTTTGGATCGAATATGTGTGGCATGATTGCCCTAAAATATTTGCAGGATGGCGCTAAGCGTCGGCTCGGAAGACGTCGCGGTACGTCCGGCAACTCTCTGGCTCCATCTTGCACTGGATCTATTCGACACATTGTCTGACCGGATTTTTTGTTAAAATTTTAGGGGAAAACAATGGATTTTGATGCTTCGTCCGGCGAGGAGTATGGACCGACGGACCTTGATCAAATGATTGAAGATCAGTTCTTTGATTCGTCGGATTCGGATGAAGAAGTGGACATGACCATGCTTATGAGCATGCAAGAGGAAATGGACCGGCAAGTGGAGCGTATCCTCAATTTCAAGGGCTCAATCAATGGTAGAAGAGTGATCAATCGGGATAGGGTGTCCAGAGCAAAGCTACTGCAGAAGGACTAGTTTGAGACGAACCCAACTTTTCCGGATGATCCATGGTTTCATCACCATTTCCTCATGCGAAAACCATTGTTTTTGCGGATTATGGATGCAGTGAAGGCACACGACGACTACTTCAAGCTCACAAGGGATTGTTGCGGTTAACTCTCTTTCTCTACCAAGCAAAAGTGCATGGATGCTCTGAGAATGCTTTTACTTGGTACTGCCGTAGATGCCATTGGTGAGATGATCAGGATGGGGCAGAGCACATGCCTGAAGACTACTATCAAGTTTTCCCGTGTTGTGGTCGAGGTGTTTGGAGCAGAGTATCTGAGAGAACCAAATGTACATGACACGGAGAAGTTGTTGGCTATTGGAGAGGCAAGAGTGTTTGCAGGAATGATGGGATCAATTGATTCCATGCATTGGCAGTGGAAGAACTGCCCCAAAGATTTGCGAGGAATGTATCAAGGTCAGACCAGAGAGGCCACCATCATACTAGAAACGGTGGCATCACATGACTTATAGATTTGACATGCTTTCTTTGGAATGATGGGTTCTCACAATGACATCAACGTGCTATAACGATCTCTGGTGTTCATGAGGCTTGGCAATGGGGAATCACCGTCGTGCAACTACACCGTCAATGATCGAGACTACAACACGGGATACTATCTTGCCGATGGCATCTATCCTCAGTGGGCTGCATTTGTGAAGACCATATCCGAACCACAGGGTAACAAAGAAAAGCACTTCAAAACAATGCAGGAAGCAGCTAGGAAGGATCTGGAGAGGGCATTCGGAGTGTTGCAAGCTCGTTGGGGAATTGTTCGTGAGGCTGCAATGATGTGGGAATCAGAAACTTTATGGCAGCTGATGACATGTTGTGTTATTTTGCACAATATGATTGTCGAGGATGAAGGTGATGGTGTAGCCCAAAGCAATGATTTTGAAGCACCTAGCGAACAAGTTGAAATTCCGAAAGAGCAAGATGCAGCTCAGCTTATGAACTTTATGCAGATTCATCAGAATCTCCGAGATCATCAGGTGCATGCGCAACTACTAAATGATCTGGTTGAACATATGTTGACCCACAATGGAAACCAAAGAGCAGATGATTGATTGTGCACTTCAAATAATTTTTTGTAAACACTATTTATGTTCGATACCAACATTTGTTATTTACGTGCGACAATGGTATGTTTCTGTGATCGACGTGCATGGTTTTGCATGGATTTGAGAGTCCAGATATGAGATATGTGAATGTGTAGAACGATTTATGAGGCGCCGTCCGGATGAGTCCGTAGGCATGCCCGGGCTCGTCCGCGAGCGTATAGGGGCCAGATTTGCCGAGTCCGGCTGTAGATGCACTTAGGAGAGCAACTAATCGAGGAGCGCTCTTTGGGGAGCCTCCGAAGGGTCACTCTCAGGTGACGCCACTTGGCGCGTTGATACGTCCATTTTCCATCATGCTTTTATATTGATATTTATTGCATTATGGGCTGTTATTACACATTATGGCACAATACTTATGCCTTTTCTCTCTTATTTTATAAGGTTTACATGAAGAGGGAGAAGGCCGGCAGCTAGAATTCTGGACTGGAAAAGGAGCAAATATGAGAGACCTATTCTGCACAACTCCAAAAGTCCTGAAAAGTTACGGAGAATTATTTTGGAATATATAAAAAATATTGGGCGAAAGAAATACCAGAGGGGACCCACCAGGTGGTCACAAGCCAGGGGGGCGCGCCCTACCCCCCTGGGCGCGCCCCTGTGGCTTGTGGGCCCCCTGGCAGGCCTCCGGTGCCCATCTTCTGCTATATGGAGGGTTTCAACCTGGAAAAAAATCAGAAGAGAGCTTTTAGGACGAAGCGCCGCCGTCTCGAGGCGGAACCTGGGCAGAAGCAATCTAGGGCTCCGGCGGAGCTGTTCTGCCGGGCAAACTTCCCTCCCAGAGGGGGAAATCGAAGCCATCGTCATCACCAACGATCCTCTCATCGAGAGGGGGTCAATCTCCATCAACATCTTCACCAGGACCATCTCCTCTCCAAACCCTAGTTCATCTCTTGTATCCGATCTTTGTCTGAAAACCTCAGATTGGTACCTGTGGGTTGCTAGTAGTGTTGATTACTCCTTGTAGTTGATGCTAGTTGGTTTACTTGGTGGAAGATCATATGTTCAGATCCTTAATGACAATTAATACTCCTCTGATTATCAACATGAATATGCTTTGTGACTATTTACGTTTGTTCCTGAGGACATGGGATAAGTCTTGTTATAAGTAATCATGTGAATTTGGTATTCGTTCGATATTTTGATGAGATGTATGTTGTCTGTCCTCTAGTGGTGTTATGTGAACGTCGACTACATGACACTTCACCATTATTTGGTCCTAGAGGAAGGCATTGGGAAGTAATAAGTAGATGATGGGTTGCTAGAGTGACAAAAGCTTAAACCCTAGTTTATGCGTTGCTTCGTAAGGGGCTGATTTGGATCCATATGTTTCATGCTATGGTTAGATTTATCTTAATTCTTCTTTCGTAGTTGCGGATGCTTGCGAGAGGGGTTAATCATAAGTGGGAGGCTTGTCCAAGTAAGGGCAGCACCCAAGCACCGGTCCACCCACATATCAAATTATCAAAGTAACGAACGCAAATCAAATGAGCATGATGAAAACTAGCTTGACAGAAATTCCCATGTGTCCTCGGGAGCGCTTTGCTTTATATAAGAGTTTGTCCAGGCTTGTACTTTCCTACAAAAAGGATTGGACCACCTTGCTGCACCTTGCTACACTTGTTACTTGCTATCCGTTACGAATTATCTTATCACAAAACTATCTATTACCGATAATTTCAGTGCTTGCAGAGAATACCTTACTGAAAACCGCTTGTCATTTCCTTCTGCTCCTCGTTGGGTTCGACACTCTTACTTATCGAAAGGACTACGATAGATCCCCTATACTTGTGGGTCATCAAGACTTTTTTCTGGCGCCGTTGCCGGGGAGTGAAGCGCCTTTGGTGAGTGGAATTTGGTAAGGAAATATTTATATAGTGTGCTGAAATTTACTGTCACTTGTTACTATGGAAAATAATCCTTTGAGGGGCTTGTTCGGGGTATCTTCACCTCGACCGGAAGCACAAAGAGTTGCTCCTCAACCTAGTGAACCTACTGAAAATATCTATTATGAAATTCCTTCGGGTATGATACAGAAACTGGTAGCTAATCCTTATGCAGGAGATGGAACACTACATCCTGATTTGCATCTAATCTATGTGGATGAAGTTTGCGGATTATTTAAGCTTGCAGGTTTGCCCGAGGATGATGTCAAGAAGAAGTTCTTTCCTCTTTCTTTGAAGGAGAAGGCATTGACATGGTATATGCTATGTGATGATATTGGATCATGGAACTACAACCGATTGAAATTGGAATTTCATCAGAAGTTTTATCCTATGCATCTGGTTCATCGTGATCGGAATTATATTTATAATTTTTGGTCTCGTGAAGGATAAAGTATCGCTCAACCTTGGGGGAGGCTTAAGTCAATGTTATATTCATGCCCCAATCATGAGCTTTCAAGAGAAATTATTATTCAGAATTTTTATGCTCGGCTTTCTCATAATGATCGATCCATGCTCGATACTTCTTGTACCGGTTCCTTTATGAAGAAGGATATTGAATTCAAATGGGACTTATTGGAAAGAATTAAACGCAATTCTGAAGATTGGGAACTCGACGAAGGTAAGGAGTCAGGTATAAACCTTAAGTTTGATTGTGTTAAATCCTTTATAGACACCGATGCTTTTCATGAATTTAGCACTAAATATGGACTTGACTCTGAGATAGTAGCTTCTTTCTGTGAATCTTTTGCTGCTCATGTTGATCTCCCTAAGGAGAAGTGGTTTAAATATCATCCTCCCGTTGAAGTGAAAGTAGTTGAACCTATTAAAGTTGAAGAAGAAACTATTATTTATAATGTTGATCCTGTTGTTCCTGCTGCTTATATTGAGAAACCACCTTTCCCTGTTAGAATAAAGGAACATGCTAAAGCTTCAACTGTGGTTCGCAAGAGTTATACTAGAACACCTACACCCCCTGAACAAATCAAAGTTGAACCTAGTATTGCTATGGTTAAAGATCTCTTGGTTGATAATATTGATGGGCATGTTATTCATTTCTGTGATGAAGCTGCTAGAATTGCTAGACCTGATACTAAAGATAAACATAGACCTATTGTTGGCATGCCTGTTGTTTCTGTTAAAATAGGAGATCATTGTTATCACGGCTTATGTGATGTGGGTGCTAGCGTGAGTCCAATTCCCTTTACCTTATATCAAGAAATTATGAATGATATTGCACCAGCTGAATTAGAGGAAATTTATGTCACCATTAAGCTTGCTAATAGAGATACTATAGCACCTATTGGGATTGTTAGAGATGTTGAAGTCTTGTGTGGGAAAATAAAATATCCTACTGATTTTCTTGTTCTTGGTTCCCCACAAGATGATTTTTGTCCCATTATATTTGGTAGACCTTTCTTGAATACTGTTAATGCTAGGATAGATTGTGAGAAAGAAACTATTACTGTAAGTTTTGGGGATGTGTCTCATGAGTTTAATTTCTCTAAATTTCGTAGACAACCCCATGATAAAGAATTGCCTAGTAAGGATGAAATTATTGGTCTTGCTTCTATTGCTGTGCCTCCTACTAATCATTTAGAACAATATTTGCTAGATGATGAAAACGATATGCATATGAATGAAAGGAATGAAATAGATAAGATTTTCTTTGATCAGCATCCTATTTTGAAACACAACTTGCCTGTTGAAATACTTGGGGATCCTCCTCCACCCAAGGGTGATCCCGTGTTTGAGCTTAAACAATTACCGGATACTTTGAAATATGCTTATCTTGACGAAAAGGAGATATATCCTGTTATTATTAGTGCTAACCTTTCAGAGCATGAAGAAAAGAGATTATTGAAAACTCTGAGGAAGCACCATGCTGCTATTGGATATACTCTTGATGATCTTAAGGGCATTAGCCCCACTCTATGTCAGCATAAAATTAATATGGAGCCTGATGCTAAACCAGTTGTTGATCACCAACGACGGTTAAATCCTAAAATGAAACAAGTGGTAAGAAATGAAATATTAAAGCTTCTGGAGGCAGGTATAATTTATCCTATTGCTGATAGTAGATGGGTTAGTCCCGTTCATTGTGTCCCTAAGAAGGGAGGTATTACCGTTGTTCCTAATGATAAAAATGAATTGATCCCGCAAAGAATTGTTACAGGATATAGAATGGTAATTGATTTTAGGAAATTAAATAAAGCTACTAGAAAAGATCATTACCCTCTACCTTTTATTGATCAAATGCTAGAAAGACTATCCAAACACACACACTTTTGCTTTCTAGATGGTTATTCTGGTTTCTCTCAAATACCTGTGTCAAAAGAGGATCAAGAGAAGACCACTTTTACTTGTCCCTTTGGTACCTTTGCTTATAGACGTATGCCTTTTGGTTTATGCAATCCACCTGCTACCTTTCAAAGATGTATGATGGCTATATTCTCTGACTTTTGTGAAAAGATTGTTGAGGTTTTCATGGATGATTTCTCCGTTTACGGAACTTCTTTTGATGATTGTTGAGCAACCTTGATCGAGTTTTGCAGAGATGTGAAGAAACTAATCTTGTCTTGAATTGGGAGAAGTGCCACTTTATGGTTAATGAGGGCATTGTCTTGGGACATAAGATCTCCGAAAGAGGTATTGAAGTTGATAAAGCTAAAGTTGATGCTATTAAAAAATGCCATGCCCTACGGATATCAAAGGTATAAGAAGTTTCCTTGGTCATGTTGGTTTCTATAGGAGGTTTATTAAAGACTTCTCTAAGATTTCTAGGCCTCTCACTAATCTTTTGCAAAAAGATGTTCCATTCGTTTTTGATGATGATTGTGTAGAAGCATTTGAAATTCTTAAGAGAGCCTTGATTACTGCACCTGTTGTTCAACCACAAGATTGGAACCTACCCTTTGAAATTATGTGTGATGCTAGTGATTATGCTATTGGTGCTGTTCTAGGACAAAGAGTTGATAAGAAATTAAATGTTATCCATTATGCTAGTAAAATTCTAGACAGTGCTCAAAGAAACTATGCTACTACTGAAAAGGAATTTTTAGCAGTTGTGTTTGCTTGTGATAAGTTCAGACCTTATATTGTTGATTCCAAAGTAACTATTCACACTGATCATGCTGCTATTAAATATCTTATGGAAAATAAAGACGCAAAACCTAGACTTATTAGATGGGTTCTTCTGCTACAAGAATTTTATTTGCATATTATTGATAGAAAGGGTGCTGAGAACCCCGTAGTAGACAACTTGTCTAGGTTAGAAAATGTTCTTGATGACCCACTACCTATTGATGATAGCTTTCCTGATGAACAATTAGTTGTCATAAATGCTTCACGTAATGCTCCGTGGTATGCTGATTATGCTAATTACATTGTTGCTAAATTTATACCACCTAGTTTCACATACCAACAAAAGAAAAAGTTCTTCTATGATTTAAGACATTACTTTTGGGATGATCCACACCTTTATAAAGAAGGAGTAGATGGTGTTATTAGACGTTGTGTACCTGAGCATGAACAAGAACAGATCCTACACAAGTGCCACTCCGAGGCCTACGGAGGACATCACGCTGGAGATAGAACTGCACACAAGATATTACAATCTGGTTTTTATTGGCCTACTCTCTTCAAGGATGCTCGTAAGTTTGTCTTGTCTTGTGATGAATGTCAAAGAATTGGTAATATTAGTAAACGTTAGGAAATGCCTATGAATTACTCTCTTGTTATTGAACCATTTGATGTTTGGGGTTTTGATTATATGGGACCTTTTCCAAAGTCCAACGGGTATAGTCATATTCTAGTTGCTGTTGATTATGTTACTAAGTGGGTAGAGGCTATTCCAACTAGTAGTGCTGATCATAACACTTCTATTAAAATGCTTAAAGAAGTTATTTTCCCTAGACTTGGAGTCCCCAGATATTTAATGACTGATGGTGGTTCACACTTTATTCATGGTGCTTTCCGTAAATTGCTTGCTAAGTATGATGATAATCATATAATTGCATCTCCTTATCATCCTCAGTCTAGTGGTCAAGTAGAATTAAGCAATAGAGAAATTAAATTGATCTTGCAAAAGACTGTTAATAGATCTTGAAATAATTGGTCTAAGAAACTTGATGATGCATTATGGGCTTATAGAACTGCTTACAAGAACCCTATGGTTATGTCTCCGTATAAAATGGTTTATGGTAAAGCATGTCACTTACCTCTAGAACTACAACATAAAGCTTATTGGGCAATCAAATAGCTCAACTATGATTTCAAACTTGCTGGTGAGAAGAGGTTATTTGACATTAGTTCACTTGATGAATGGAGAACCCAGGCCTATGAGAATGCCAAGTTGTTTAAAGAAAAGGTTAAGAGATGGCATGATAAAAGGATACAAAAGCATGAATTCAATGTAGGTGATCATGTCTTGCTATACAATTCTCGTTTAAGATTTTTTGCATTGAAACTTCTCTCTAAATGGGAAGGGCCTTACATTATCGAGGAAGTATATCGTTCCGGTGCCATCAAGATCAACAACGCCGAAGGCACAAATCTGAAGGTGGTAAACGGGCAAAGAATTAAACACTATATCTCAGGTACTCCCATAAATGTTGAAACCAATATTATCAATACCATAACTCCGGAGGAGTACATTAGGGAGACCTACCAGAACGTTTCAGACTCCGAAAAGGAATAGGTATGTGGTACGGTAAGCAAACCGACTCCAAAACTTTTTCAATGGCAATTTTTCTCCGTTTTGGAATATTTAAAAAATTAGGAAAATTTAAAGTAGTCCGAAAAGTGCACGAGGAGGCGACAAGCTAGGGGGGCGCGCCCTACCCCCTTGGGCGCGCCCCTGTGGCTTGTGGCCACCCCGTGCATCATCCGGACTCCGTTTTCTTGTAGTATACTCCTTTATGTCGGTAAAAATTCATTATATAATCTCCCGAAGGTTTTGACCTTCGTATCACGACAATACTTCCTGTTTTCGTTTTGAGTTGTTTCTGTAGCAGATTTAGAGCAAGATGTCTTCGCAAGAGTCGGTCGGGGAGAGTCGTGCCTCTCGCCTGACACCGGGGTCCGGAGCATACAGCGAAGCCAACTACTTCGGGCAGGCCACGGAGGAAGAGATGGAGGCCGACTTGAAAAGGATGGATGCCATGGAGGAGGACCAAGAAGTTACCTCTCGTCTACAACCTGGAGCCATGTTGGAGGAACTTCAGAGCTCAGCAATTCCTAATTCGGTCATCCCTCCCAATGCTAAATTTATTACTTATGATAATATGAAAAAGAGTGTTGCTTCTTCCCCCGCAGCAATGAAACATCCATCGGTGATGGGAGCTCTAACTGTCATTGGAAAACTTCGCAAGGAGATAATGGATCTTAGACAGCAAAATAACAAGCTTGAGGAGGAGAATCGCATTCTGAGCGGCATCATCGCCAAGAATATAACATCACCACCTCCGAAGAAAGACAACTAACCACATGGGTATGGGCACTCCCCTTGGCTTGTGCCAAGCTTGGGGGAGGTGCCCCGGTATCGTATCACCATCACATCTTTTACTTTTATCGTTTTTTTAGTTCGATCCTTTTGGTTATCTTGATCTAGTAGAATAAACTTTTTAGAGTGATTTAGTTTTGAGTTTTGCTTTATGTTCCCCTTATGTAAGCGAGTCCGAGAGTTATATAATAAAAAGTAGTTTTGAGTTGAGGGCTTTGCTTGCTTGCTATGATCTTGGAAAGAAGAGATAAAAAGAAGTATAGAATAAAAGCAAAGAGTATATATGATGATCTTATGGGGAGTGATGACTTCACATATAAAAAGTATGTTGATTGAAAGTTGTTGTGAGTTGACAAGCATAGTGATTGGTCATTGTTGCAATTAAAAGGAAGTAATAAAGAAAGAGAGGTTCACATATAAATATATTATCTTGGACATCTTTTGTGATTGTGAGCACTCATTAAAATATTATATGCTAAGAAGTTGATGTTGGACAAGGAAGACAACATAATGGGTTATGTTTGCTTATTTCCGAATAGAAGTTATATTGTCATGGATCCTTTAACATATTATATTGTCATGTGACGCTTGCTTCCACCCCATATCAGCCAAAACTTCCGCACCAAGTAGAGATACTACTTGTGCATCCAAACACCCTTAACCCAGTTTTGCCATGAGAGTCCACCATACCTATCTATCACTACTAGAAAAAAGGCTGTTAGTGGCGCACCTATTTTGGCTATTAATGGCGCACTATAGGTGTGCCACTATTATCACGCCACTAGTAACAAATACTAATGGCGCACCACTGGTGCGCCATTAGTATCCCAGATAATAGTGGCGCACCACATAGTGCGCCATTACTATGTCTACGGTGCGCCATTACTATGCCTCCTAGGGGGCCATATATACCTTCACCTATGCCCCCAAGTGCGCCATTACTATGCCCCATAATGCGCCACTGGTATTTAGGCTTGGTGCGCCACTAATGTTCAATATGGTGCGCCACTACTATGAATATTAGGAATTTTTTTTGATTTTCTGGTATTTTCACAGGTTACAAAATACAATATACAGCATAGAAAAATATGCACAGAATATATAGTACAATACAGCACCACAATTAGTCAAGTATAAACATCACATAATATATACAATTCATCATATTAGTCTCTGAATTCGAAATAGCGAACAAACTTCAAACATTAGCGAAGTTTAGGTCTCGAGACCGCGACTAGCGAGTTTGTCGTCACATTACAAAGTCGATATCGATCATCTAAACTACCATCACATAGAAGAGAGCTGCGGTCACGATGAGCATCATCGCGATGAAACTGGTCTTCATCCGGTTCCTCCTCCGCTCCCTCCTCTCTCCCGCTAGATAGCGCGCGTATCTAGCTTCCGCCTCCGCCCTAGTGGTGTACCCTTTGTAAATGTTACCGCTGAAACGGTGAACCTGTCTCCGACACTCCTCCCAGTCGTCGTAGACTCCGGGAACCTCACCCTTGTACACGACATACGACGGCATCTCTATGCACTAGACAAACAAAACGTTAGTAGCAATTCACAGATAATATATAAGCAATATATAAGTATGCAACAAAAGGATCGGAAGAGAAAAGCAACACATTAATAGCACGGTTCATGGTCCTACTAATAAATAGCATCAATTACATATAAGTTGAACGACTGTCCAAACTAAAGAGACATACAAGTTCATTAAAGTTTAATTACAACATGAGCTAATCGATATTTCAGAACTACATAGCATCAATACTTTTGACTCGACTCAGGGACCGGAGCGTGGATGAAGCCGTCGTCTTTCGTGATGGTCATGAATGTGCGGTCGTTGTCAGCCTGCATTTGTAGCGTTGTTTCTATTTCACTATTGGACGGTTGATAGTTGAGGTAGAACTGCCCCGAGGTACAAAGGACATCTTGATAGATGATTTCCGCTAACTCCGACTGGATGCGAAAGAATTCTTGTCTGATGTCCTCGTCCTGGATTGCCGACAAGCGTGCGGCCAATTCTTTGAGATCATTTGGTAGCATACGCTGATGATGGTTCTGTACGATCGCCCGCATGTGATGGAGGGCGTAGTAGGCATCCTTCTGACTGCCAGGCGGCTGCTTGACGCAGGGGAACGTCGTTACGTGGGTGAACACGTGCTTGCCGTACCTACAAATTGGCCTCCTGAAGGTGCCTCCAGATTTGGCGTAGCCGGGGAGAGCATCATCAAGAACTTTTTCTTGATATCTGTGTAGTCTTTCTTCGACTGACGGTCCGAGTCGAAATACGTGGCCATGGAATATTTCGGGCTTAAGAGGATGAGTGTGCAATGTGTGTCACTGCACAAAGCACGGAATGTTAGAAAAAAAAAAGAACGATCGAAATCTAAGAAATCATATGTTACGGGGCGGTGAGGGGATGACTTACTCGGAAAAGTAAGGCACGAGGAAGTTATCCTTATCTGGGTTCGCCATAATGACGCCTTCGAGGTATGAACTCGCGACTTGCCGGTCCCCAGCGCTGCCCAAGATCTTGGCATGCATGTAGAAGGGGTCGACTATCACGATGTCCGGGGTCTTGTCTCTAATGATCCGCATCTCCATACTGAGCGAAAATAGCCGAATGAAGGTGTAGTGCAGCGGATAAAGGTTAAACATAGGGAAGATGTCATCAAACCGCAGGACGATCATACGCCCGATGGTGCTATCGACAAAGCCCTTGCCCTCTGGCACCTTGGCCACGAAAACCGGGTATGCCACATCATTCTCGGAGAGACGCCGCTTCTCCATAGAAAGAACAGCGTCATGCAGACTCCGCATAGCACCGGTTGCAGCATTGAGCAGATTAGTCGGTAGCATCGGCCTACCCGCCACATGCACCCTCCTCGAGATATCCTTAGGTATTGGTGGCCCGTCCTGAGCACGGATCGTACTCGGTGCCGGCTGGCTCGCACCCTTGTTATTTTTTCTTTTCCGTCCCTTCTGCTTCTTCTGCAGTAATGGGATCGAGTTCTGCTCAGAGACCACCTTCTTGAGTGTGTTGGGGCTGATAATATTTCGCACCTCGGCTATTTGAGTCTCGGTGAAGGCGGCATCTGGAGGCGTCTCCTGAGAACTGAACAGACGACACCTGTTGCAATTGGGTTTCTCCGTGGTACCAGCTAGATCGCGATCGTCTTTTGCAGGGTTGGGTTCTTGAGAAGGAGGCCCCAAGAATTCGTCACCGTACCCATGTTCGTTGATGTACTTATCGACGTTGGAAAATGTACCGTCGTCGTCGTCTGGATCCTGTGCCATATGCATGTCCGGATCAGCTGACGGCGGTAGCGTTGCGGCGGTCTTGCCATGGCTTGGCGCCGGCACGACTGGCGGTGTTGTCTGTGGGGTGGTGTCCCCCGCCCCCAAACGAATCTGGCTCTTCGGCCAAAGCATGGACCAGTTTAAGCAGGCGCTGAGGGTCATCACATCATCTTCGTCGGCCCCAGGGGGTCGATACGGAGGTAACAAGTCGTCCCAGCCCCGCAGCACCGGAACCAGTTGAACCCTATACATGGTGGGTGGCATCGGATTACCGTGGAACACGCGGTTGCCCGGTTCAACGATTTTGGCCTTGGCGACATCGATCAACTCGTCGTCCACGAAGTGCAGGAGAGTGCATGGAACGTTGGCGGCGCCCTGCGAAAACATGTAGGGCGTCAGGGATGCCCAGTCAAAGGCAAGGAGATGAAGTCATCGGCCGAGGCTTAGTTACCGTGATGGTGTCGAGCTCGGTTAAGTCGAGGCACCGCCAACGGCGGGCGTGCAAGTGACGGTGGGGCCGCTTGCTACCGAGGTGCCGGCCGGCGTATTCTTCCCACACCCGGGTGCATTAAGCTCCAATACCGGCGTCGTCGCCGGAGACACCAATGCCGCCTCCGCCGGAGACACCAATGCCGGCGCGTTGTGCGAGTTGCTGCCCGTGAAGCTGGGAATCGGGGGCGGCCCCTGTTGGCCGCCCGCAATCCACCCCCGCAGCCCCTCAAGCAAGGTAGGCATAATGGCGGTGATCGTCGCTCCCAGTTGGTCTCGCACTTGCTCTTGGACTATCTCCGGAATCCGCGCCACTTGTGCCTTGAGTTCTTTAACCTCGCGCTCCTGGCTTTCCGAGCTGGTCTTTCTCTCCTTTCGCCCAGCTTTATAGTATTCCGACCATTTCGTGGACAAGCCTTCGCCGGCCACACAACCAGCTGACGACGGCTTACTGAACTTATCCTTGTGTTTCATTACGTTCAACGCCCTATTTAAAGTGGTGTCCCAAGGGGCAGACGGGGAGCTCTGAGACCCCGCGCTACTGCTTTCAGTTTCCTGCGGAAGGAACGTGAACCATTTAGAAATTTGGCTTCATTAATTAGAATGCAACCATATGGAGCTAATTACGCGGGGGTGTATTCCTTACCAGAACACGCTCAAGATCCTTCACCTTCGGATCCGTGGTAAGCTCCTTTGTTACCGGGTCCACCTTGTACCGGGCCCTGACATAGTTCCTGGTCAGCTTTTCATGGTATTTATCGAAGAGGGGCGGTAGGCCTTGCTCGGCACGCTCCGCGTCCTCCTTGTCCCATTTAGGTTCCGCCACTCTGTAACCGCCGGGACCGAGTTTGTGGACCCCTAAGTTCAAGTCCCGCATATCTTTCCCCCACTGACTTGATTCCGCGGATGCGTTGCTCTCGCACTTGATCTTGAACTCCAGGTAGTCAGCTTCGCTGATCGAAGGATTTTTCTCCTTGATCTTCTCATAACTATCACCTCTTAGAATCATTCTCTTCACCGCGGCTCTCCAAGTAGCCAGGGCCGTGCTCATCTTCGTGAGGGCGGCACTGTTCACTTTATTCCCTGAGAGGCGTGTGTTTGCGAAGTCACCGGGGAACTTGTATCGTTCGTGCAGCTTCGTGAAGAGGAGGTTGTGCAAATTCCCTCAGTCACGATGCCTTAGGTTCTCGGTGTTGATCGAGACGGTGCTCCGGAGAATGCACCCGAGTTGTCCCGCGTACCCACCGACTAATTCTTTGGGCGCCGTTGGATGCCCACTGGAGGACACTTCAGTAAATTCCTCCTTGACGGTGCCGAGCACGTTCGGGCGCCGATCCTTCCGTTGCCTCTTCGGTTGGCTGCCATCTGTGCGTTCGCTGCCATCATCAGTGGTGGCATCCCCGGCGGCACCATCAGTGGTGTCGTCCCCGATGCCACTAGGGGTTGTGTAGTCGGGATCGGTGTCTTCCGCGGCGTCCTCATAGCGGTGAGGTTCTTCCTCCATCTCCTGGGACAGCTCCCAGAATGGCTTGCCCGAACCGCCGGCCTCATCGTTGTCGGCCATGTTCGCTCTAAATAGGAAAAAATGGCTAATAATTAGTGCCATGGTGATCTACAATTAATACTAGTAGCTAATAATCTTTGTCAGCGTGATGAGGCAGTTCTACCAAGATACATGTGAAGAATCTGGTAAAGCTAGTATGCAAGGAGGAACAGTCACTGGGCTGACAGTTTTGAAGAAGATGGCAGCACCAGATCATAGTTTGGTCGATGAGTTTAATCGGTATGTAACCGAGAAAAGGTACTTGGTTGTTATTGCTGATGTGTCTACCATAGAAGAGTGGGACTGGATCAAAACATACTTCCCGAGCATGAACAGGGGCCGGATTATTGTGTCCACGCAGCAATTTGAAGTTGCAAGATTGTGCACTGGAGCAGCCTTACACGGTATCGGAGATTGAACAAAAATGGTCGTTCGATAAGGACTTGTATGTCTTATAAGAATCTGAATCTCGTGATAAGGACTTGTATTGAACAAAAACTTTTCACTTCTCACTAAGCAAATCTGAATCTCAACTGATACTGATAGAATAGGAAGACTGAACATAATCATATAGGCTCTTACTTATATAACAGGGTACTATATTTCTATAATCACTGATAGGATAGGAAGACTGAACGAACTGCATTTCCTTATTTCTATTCTAGCTATCTACAACACCATCTCTTGCGTTTTCAAGACACCTGATAAATCAAACTTTATGTATACAGAATTTGCTCTGATCATGGAGGGAAGCATCACTTATTATTTCCAGCCACGTAAATAAACTGTTGTAACATCCCAAAATTGGAATGTTATATAAATGAATTGAATGAATGATTGTTTGATTGAGTGATTGAATTGAGTGAAAATTTGAAACTTTTGAAAACATTTTTTTGAACTTGGAATGAGAGGGAATAAAATGACTTTCCCCCTTTGCTTTTTAATTCAAATTCATCCAATTCAAATCATGGAGAGAAGATGACATGACCTCTTCAAATAAAGTATTTGAAAAGTGGATTTGAAAGTTTTTGGAATCTATTCCATTTTTTGTCCTATTTCAAAGCTTGAAAGAATTCAAAGTTCATTGCCCCAAATTTCAAATTTGAGAGGAGGAACATGAACCTCCATACCAGGGGCATTTTTGTGAAATATTTGAACCCTAAAACCCAGGGAGTTATTTGAAAAATATTTGCAACAGAAACAAAAAAAAACAATTTAGGCATTTTCTGAAAAAATAAAATTTTCAAAAGTATTTATTTTGGTCGTGGAAAAATGTTATTCACATTTCTTATTTTCTGCTGATCATTTTGATATAAAATATCACTATGTTTGGATTTGATTTGATTTCCAAATCATGTTTTTACTTTCCTGTTTTTAAAGAAAAGGAAAAAAAATCCTTTTAATTAGGAAACCTTCGAGGCCCAGCTGGACAGATCCGGCCCGGATCTTTTTATAGCCCGATCCGAATTCCTCTGGAATTGGCCACCGACGCATCGCCCTCTCTCTGTCTCTCTCTGACCACTGGGTCCCACCCCCGACCAAATATCTGGGCGCCCATCTCCTTCCTTCCCCGCGCCGATCTTCTTCCTTCATCGGAGGTTGCCTCGGATCCGAGCCACCGCCGCGATTCCTTGCCAGTTTTAGCCACCCGAGCTGCCCCCTATAAAGCCCAGACTCTCCTGCATTCGTTCCACGCCGAACCCCTCTCGCTCATGCCCTCCTTCCGCCGTGATCGCTCGCCGGAGATAGCCACGGCCGCCGCGCCTTTGCTGAACTGCTGCTCGACCCCGACCCCCCGAGCCATCACACTCACCACCATTCGCCTCGCCGCACTCACCCGCACACCCCTGTCCAGTCACCCGAGCTCAAAACCCCACCGGAGCCCCCTCGCCGTCGACGCCCGAGCACCACCGCCGCTCACGAGCTCGCCCCGCTCACCCCCGTCGCCCCAAGCCACCCCGAGGCCATTCTTGAGCTCGCCGTCATCCTCCGCATCTCCTGGTGTCCTCTCCGTCGCCATAGGACCATCGGAACGCCGTCCCCGTCAACCTCTCCGCCTCGGCCTCGCCGGAAATCTTGCCGGAGTTGACCTCCCGCCACTGTAAGTCTCCCCACCGTCCGATCTAGTTTGAACGCATGTGATTAGATTCATTTTATTAAACGAACCGGTACGCGCTAGAAACCGGCCGTCCGCCGTAGCCTTAGTTCGCGCACACCCTAGAGCCAATAGGGCTTAGCCACGTGTAGCCTGTCCGTTAGTTAGATTTGTTTTCTTTTTCTTTTTCTGTTTTTAAAACAGAATAGTTTCAGTTTTATAAATTAGATATCTCTTAGGATTTTTAGATTTTTAATTTGATTCTTTTTGCATTGTGTCACAAATTGTATCTAGTTTCTGTAGATATAAAGTTTGACCATATTTGAATAGTTTAAATTCAGATTCAAACAGATTTGAATTCAAACTTGTTTTGCTTATAACTTGAGTTTAAAAATATATTTTTGAGTGAATCTTTTTGCTACTTGTCACTAGTGACTTTATTTAACAGTAGGTAGAATTTGAGAATTTTTAGAATATTTTAAATTAGTATTTTTAGTAAAACAGATTCTGTTTTAGTTCTTTTTAGGTTTATTTCTATTTCTTTTGTTTTAAATTGTTTTAGTTATTTTCTTTTATATTAGTTGACAAGTTTTACTTTGTTTTTTGTTAGTTAGCAGTAGCATTTCAACCAAGTTTATTTCTATGTTGTTTATTCTTTTTGTTTGCATGAAATCAATTCTAGTTCAGTTATAACTTGCAATTGATTTTCATTGCTAGATTGATTTCCTATTTGAAAATATTTTTATAAAGTGTTTTCTAAGTTTTACTTTCTGTTAACTTAGCTGTTTTATATTTTGTTTTCTATTATGTTAGTATTTTATTTTTTTTCTTGTTGTTAAGTTTATTAGACAAACACTTATGTTGTTAGTGTGTTGTTTTTCATAGTTCTTAGTTGTTTTTCAAAAGTAATTCTTTTTGCTAGTAAAATATTTATTAAAATAATTTTGTTAGATTTTACTTTGTTGTTGTCTTGATTCTATTGAAAATAGGATTATTTGTAGGGAAAACTACCTTTGGTTGTTGTGATGAAGTTTTGTTGTTTTAACTTTTGTCTTAAGTATTTTCCTTCATCACAACACTTTTGTGTTTGGTTTTTGTGTTGCCTTTTGATTGTTAGTATTGATTGCTAGTATGATTGCTTATATGAGTGTAATGTTTGATTATATAGATTTTCATCGGAGAGTGACGAATAGTTCTATCAAGTTATTTCTGAGAGCGATATTTGTCTTCATCAACTGTACAGGCAAGTTCACTTTGATCATCTTACATTACCTATGTTTTATTTGCATTAGAATAAATCTCTCCATCATACATCCAGTAGGATATTGAGCTTGAACTTGTTGTAGTATCATGAGGTAGGAGAAACCCAACACCCTGTTACCATTGCCCGGGAAGGGACGTTACTTCACAATTGCTACGCTTTAGTAGACGGGGTTTGGTTGTGAGATTCAGGAGTGTTGTGAGGTTAATTAATTATTTCAAGACCTACATGATGATCAAGACTTCAAGACTTCAAGGACTCAATATACCTCTGGGTGGATTGGACATGCATTTTGGCAGCCTGATATCTATCATGGTTATGCCGGGAATCCTGGTATCTACCTATGATCATCCCAACGGAATGCCACCCAGGCTCAAAGAGATGGATGGATACTTCAAGGCCGGAAAGCTTACGTGTGCAACCGCAAGTCAATATGGGCTCTGGCTTGGTTGACCTTAGTGATGACTCTGGTAGGTCAGATTGCTACGAGATGTAGAAGAACGGTAGGATTGGATGGGCACTGACTTTCTATCAGAGGATCGCTTTGGAAGACCATGTTTCGATCATCTTGTTCTCAAACATCAGGCAGTGCGAGGACACAACGAGAGGGATCGAATCTTGCGGGTAAAGTGTACAAACCTCTGCAGAGTGTCAAACTAATCGATTAGCCGTGTCCCCGGTTATGGACAACATGAGCACCGGAGATGATACTATCAGCCAGTCTCAACACAATTAATAAAATTTTATGATGAGTGGGTCTATTAATAATTTTGGGACATGAGAATTGGTTGGTGGAACCATCTCATTAACAACCAACTTTTGTAGTGATATTTCCGTTTGACTCCTTTGTTGTAGGGAAAATAAAACCAGCTTTTCTGCAAAAACTCAGACACAGAGCCATAAAGCCTTTTGCATATAGAATAGTTTTTATCATTTCATTCTATGGTGATCTTGCCGGTACATTCAATGTACTGACCTACACGGCTGCAACGTCTTATGTTGCAGATACTTTTCTACGACGAGTAAGAGTACGATTCAGGGTTACGGTCTACACTCAACCTGTCGTTGGTGTTTATTGGGACTCCACTCCCGTTGACTGTTTCCGCTGAGATTTAAGAGGTATATATCAATTTTACGTTATTTACATGTGATTGCACTTTGATATATACATTGACGTACTGTGTGTGCCAGCATACTGATCCAGGGATGGCACTGACACACAGAGGCTTGACTCGTTTTGAGTCGGGACGCTACAACTGTATTTACCATTTAAGTGTTTACTGCAGTTAGCTTAGTTTGCCTAAATTAATTCATTTAGCTGAATTTGTGTACAGATGGAGGCTCGAATCAAAGGGGTTGACAAGGCCGAGTCCACCTCAAATGGTGAGATCACCACAGCTGAAAAAGCTGAGGAACAGCAGCATGATTATTCTTCGTGTTGTGGCTCGTACTATCTATCTTAAGCACATGGCTAATAATCAGCTGGCAACATAAATTTTAGGAAAAATTCGACATGACCTTTGCTATTTTCTTGACCTAGAAGTGCCCGTTTTTCGCCGAAACGGAAATGAATCAACATTTCGGCGATAACGGGCACAAATCCCTGCACAAATAAAGAATGCAGTATGCCATAACAGCTCATAGAAACAGTTCATAGCAGCAGCCACATGTTCTACTAATTAAATCACATCACATGACCACAGAAATGTAATTTCTGTCAGGTGCAAGGGCTTGAGTTTACATCTGCTATCCGGAAGAGAGGGGCTCCAGCGGTGGATAGGGTTGGTTGGAAGGATATGAAGACGTCCTCTTCGACGAGTCCTCTTGCAAGGAAAATCTCTGGTCACCACCGGAAAGGGAATGAAGATCAGAATTGGGCAGCAGATAAACAGTGTGCACATTATATAACTTTTTCTTAAAAAGGATTCCACCTTCTGTAACTAGCAAATATAACAAAAAAACATAGCTGTTCTCACTCAAACATTTATTAGGATAAGAACTGCTGGCTAGGGCATTCCCTCTGCATTGACGAATATGAATAAATCGTAACTGCATACTGACTCTGCACACAACGGTGTCAATTCCGACAAATCATACAGATCAAAATCATCATTTCAAACAGTCTAGCAGAAAAGGATCACATGGACGTTGTTCCCCTAACACTTCCAGTAATGCAGTACATGAATGCTCGCGTGCACCAAATTGAGTTATCAAGCAATAACACTTAGTTTTGCCCATGAAATGGCCACTGCAGAGATTTGAACTATTTCCTCCACGCACCAACCAAGCACAAGTGGATTCACTGGAAGTGACTAATTAACAGTAACCAACCAACATCATTCAATTCGTTGCAATGTACTACTTATCCGAAGGGCAGTCAAATGAGCACAGCTGCAGACAACTAGAAGAGGGGGACGAGGAGGGGGCGAGCAGTTGGCGGACCTACCTCGAGCAGGGGCGGCCGGGGGCGGGCGGGGGCGAGCAGGCGCGGTCGGGGGCGAGCCAGTGGAGGCGCTACTGGGCTCCTGCACCGACGGAGGGGCAGCGGGGGCCTCGGCCGGCTGGGCGCGCCGCGGAGGAAGGGCGGCGGCGAGGAACCCTAGCTGTCGCGCTCGGGAAGGGGAGGGAGGCAGATCTCTCTCTCTCTGGTCTGGTCGTTGGCTCGGGGGGAGGGTCAGGGGAGGGTGGCGGTCGGGGGAGGGCGGTGGAGGGGAGGGCGACGGCGGAGGGGAGGGCGGCGGTCGAGGGAGGGCAGTGCGCGGAGGGGAGGGTCAGGCCGGGGAGAAGAGAAGCGCGCTGTGTATGTAGGTGGGGGGGAGGGTTAACAATGGCGCACCTCGGAGGGGTGCGCCATACATACATATAGCAATGGCGCACCTCTGCCTGGTGCGCCATAAATATACATATAGCAATGGCGCACCTCTGCCTGGTGCGCCATAAATATACATATAGCAATGGCGCACCTCTGCCTGGTGCGCCATAAATATACATATTTCCAAATTTTGTTTAAAATGTTAAAAAAAGTTCAGAATTTCAAAATTTGTTTAAAATTTCAAAAAATGTTCAGAATTTCAAATTTTGATTAAATATTCAAAAAATGTTTAAAATTTCAAATACTCTAAATTAAATAAGCACACATAATTATAATATGCCCACATAGAAAAATGTGTAGATTAACAATATGCCATATCCATCTCCATAGAAAAATGATACATAATATAATATGCCCACACACACGCGGCCGACACGTCGTGATTCGATCCTAGCTATCTTTTCACAATCTTCTTGCCCTTCTTTCTCGCGGTTGAATAATTTAGCCACGGAACCCCTTGAATTCTTCTCTTGAACGGACGTCCTTTAGGTAGGGTGGTCCTGCTTCTTCTTGTGGTGTATGGTACTTCATCGTCGTCGTCATCTTCCATCTTCGGGTCGCCGTACTTGTCGAAGTCTTGCTCATTGGCGACTCCATCCATTCCGATGATGTTCCTTTTGCCTCTCCTCACGACAACACGACTGGGCTTTGACGGGTCGGTAATGAAGAAGCATTGGTCCACTTGGCAAGCCAGTACCCATGGCTCATTTTTCGCGGTGACGTTTGCGCCGGCGGTCTTGGATTTGGCTTCGGGTATAACCATGGTGGTGAAATACCGGTCTTCTTTTAGGACGCTCTTGGCCCATCTGACACGGAACATCGGGACCTTCTCTCCAGCGTAGCTCAGCTCCCATATCTCCTCGATCCTTCCATAGTATCTGTCCTTGTCGTTACCGGTGTAGGATTCCATCGTTACCCCGGAGTTCTGATAATCGCTCTTCATGTCCTTTTCCTCGGTGTAGAATGTGTAGCCGTTGATATCGTACGCCTGATAGGTCATCAGGTTGTGCTCGGCGCCCTGTGACAAGGCGAATATGAGTTTTTCTTCCGCGGAAGAATCCTCATGTAAAGGGTACGACAGAAGCTTGTCCTTGAACCAACGCGTGAAACATAAGTTGTGCTCTTTGATTATATCTCCGTCTGTCCTCTGTTGGCCTCGGTCATTGTACGTCTTCTCAATAAAGGTTTTGTGCTCTACCACCCAAGGATCGACCACGTCTATGTGTTGTAGCGCGACTAGGTTTGCTCTTTCAAAGTCGGCGAGTCGACCCTCGAAGTCGACATGCATTTCGCGGCGACCCTCGCGGTGACCCCATCCAGCGAGCCTGCCAAGGTGCCTGTTGACGGGCAGACCAACGGGGTTCTCGATGCCTAGATAATTCGTGCAGAAGGAGATGCACTCTTCGGTCAGAAAGCCCTAGGCTATGCTTCCATCTGGACGTGCCCTGTTGCGAACGTATCCTTTGATGACACCATTCATCCTTTCGAATGGCATCATGCTGTGCAGGAACGTCGGCCAGAGTTGGATGATATCCTCCACGATATGGACCAGCAGATGCACCATAACGTCGAAGAATGCGGGCGGGAAGTACATCTCAAGCTCGCATAGTATCACCACGATCTCTTCCTGTAGCCTTCTGAGTTGCCTCATGCCAACCGACTTCCGAGAGATGACGTCAAAAAAGTTGCATAGGCCAAATAGCGTTTCACGGACGTGCACGTCCATGATCCCACGGATTGCAACTGGAAGTATCTGCGTCATCAGCACGTGACAGTCGTGAGACTTCATCCCGCTGAACTTCTGCTTCACTGAGTCTAGGTATCTGCTTATCTTCCCCGCGTAACCGTAAGGAAGTTTTACTCCTACGAGGCAGGTGAAAACTGCTCGATCTCCTTCTGACTTAGAGTGAAGCATGCGGGAGGGCAGTCATATTCGATCTTCTTGGCCTTTTTGCCTTTGCGACGACTTTCCGTGTCCTTCGCCTCATCATCATCATCATCATCATTAGGGCGTTTTGCGTGAAGCTCCTCCCTGATGCCCATTGATTGCAAGTCTGCCCTTGCTTTCGGCCCATCTTTGGTCCTCTCTAGCATGTTGAGCAGGGTACCAAGCAGACTCTCGCACACGTTCTTCGTGATATGCATGACATCAAGGCTGTGAGGCACACGGAGGATCTTCCAGTACGGCAAGTCCCAGAAAACAGACGCCGTTTTCCATACCTTCAGCAGCGGCTCTGGCGCCTTTCGCTTCTTTCCCGGCGGTGGGCACTCTTTCCAATTTTTCAACAGCTCGTCTATTTCCTCGCCGCTCCTCGTATGTGGGGGTCTTCGGGGTTCGGTTTCACCATCGAACAGATCCTTGCGTTTTCTCCATGCGTCATCGTCGCGAAGCCACCTTCGATGTCCCATGAACACGGTTTTCAAAGACCCGGGATCTCTATGTAGCTGGCGATACGTTGTGTCATCCATGCACCTGACGCATGCACAAAATCCGTGGACCACCTACCCCGCGACATATCCGTAACCGAGATAGTCGTGCACCGTCGTGAGCAGTGCGGCTCTCATAGGGAAATATTCTTTCGCTGCGGCGTCCAACGTATTGGCTGGCGTTTTCGACAGCGTGTCTAGCTCCTCTTTCAGCAGCCCCAGATACAGATTGATGTCGTTCCCTGGTTGTTTCGGCCCTTCAATTAGCATACTCATGTGAATGTACTTCCTCTTCATGCACATCCAGGGGGGAAGGTTGTACATCCACACAAACACAGGCCAGGTGCTATGTGTGCTTCTCTGGCTGCCAAACGGATTGACTCCATCGGTGCTCGCGCCCAGCATGATGTTCCTTGGATCATCCCCAAATTCTGGGTGTTCGAAGTTCAACGCTTGCCACTGGCTCGCATCCTTAGGGTGACTCAGCATCTTGTCTTTTTTATTTATCTCCGGATCATTTCCGTCATCTTCTCGCTTCTTCTCCTTCCTATCCGCGTGCCAACGCAGGAGCTCTGCTAGCTTAGGGTCCGCGAAATACCGCTGCAGACGAGGAGTGATCGGAAAGTACCACACCACTTTTCGAGGAGCTTTCTTCCTTTTCTTGTATCGAGTGACGCCGCACACCGGACATATGGTAGACTCCGCGTGCTCGTCCCGATAAATGATGCAATCGTTCACGCACACATGGTATTTCACGTGCGGTAAATCCAGAGGACACACGATTTTCTTCGCCTCCTCGAAACTGGTCGGGCACTTGTTCCCCTTGGGAAGACGTTCGTGCCAGAATGACATGTTCTCGTCGAAGCATGCGTCAGTCATTTTGTGTTTTACCTTCATCTCCAGAGCCATGAGCGTTACTTTCAGGCGGGTATCCTCGGGCCTGCATCCTTCATACAATGGAGTAACCGCGTCTATCTCCAGTTGATCCAGCTTGGCTTTCTCTCGGGCGGCAGCTCTTGCGTTACCCGTCTGCTTGAGAAGCAGCTCTTGAATATGAGGGTCCTGCACCCAGCCCATCGATGGTCCATCGTCGTCTGCTCTGGCATCTTCATCTTCATGATCATGCCCTTCGTCTTGATCTTCCTCATCATCATGTCCGGCATCTTCTACATGATGACTGTGTCCTGCATCTACTTCGTGATCATGTCCTGGAGATTCTTCGTCTTCTCGCCCGCCCTCGCCGCTATTGTCTTGCTGCCCTTCCTTATTTCTTACCCGGCCCCCATGGACGACTTCATAATCATCTTCATCACCTTGCCACCGATAGCCATCCATGAAACCACGCACGAGCAGGTGGTCCCGCACCTGTCTGGAATCCGGGTCCATAAGGCTCTTCAGCTTGCATCTTCGACACGGACATCTTATCTCCGTCTCGTTCTTTTGAAGCATCTCGGCCTTTGCGGAGCTCAAAAACCTATTCACGATGCCTTCGGTCATCGTGCGGACCATGGTCGCCTGCGGGGTAGAGCAAAACGATATTTTAGAACCAAAATTTTTTTTGGCATGACTTTGCCTAAAAATAGGACCAAAAAGAATGCATAGTGCCAAATTCTCGCCGAAACGGAAATGAATCAACATTCCGGCAAAATATTGGCAACTATCGCATTTCAAATACCGGTACCTGCAAACACAAACATATGCAACACCACAAACATACGTAGATCTAGCTCAATGAGAAAAGTGTAGATCTAGGCCATAAAAAGTGTGTACGTTGGAGGGAGAAAAAAGTAGATCTAGAACATAAAGAAAGCTTTCCCCTTACTTACCTATCAAAAAAAGGAAATTTAACCACTTAATTTGGGTGAATCTATGGTGCAAATGAGGTGAGGAGGAGGAGGCAGCCGAGACCAAGCTTGGTAAAGGTGGAGAGAATGAAGTGGGGAAAGTGAGTGTGGTAGGTGGCTGTCAAAAATATCTAGCTGCTCTCAGGTTACCAATGGCGCACCTCCTAAGAATGCGCCATTGGTAACCAGGGTTACTAATGGCGCACCTGGTGTGTGGTGCGCCATTACTAGTTTTGAAAAAAAAAATTGAAAAAAATTTGTTAGTAGTGGCGCACCAGGGTGTGGTGCGCCATTACTAGTTAAAACTAGTAATGGCGCACCACACCCCGGTGCGCCATTACTAGTTTTGAAAAAAAAATTGAAAAAAAATTGTTAGTAGTGGCGCACCAGGGTGTGGTGCGCCATTACTAGTTAAAACTAGTAATGGCGCACCACACCCCGGTGCGCCACTAGTAAGTCTGGGGAGGGGGGTGTGCCCAGGAGAAACTTAGCAGTGGCGCATCACACACCAGGTGCGCCATTAGTAATATGGACATTAATGGCGCACCCATATCTGGTGCGCCACTGCTATATAGCAGTGGCGCACCACATACATGGTGCGCCATTAATGTCCATATTAGCTATAGCCGTTTTCCTAGTAGTGTATGGATTGAGTAAGATCCTTCAAGTAAGTTGTCATCGGTGCAAGCAATAAAAATTGCTCTCTAAATATGTAAGATCTATTAGTGTGAGGAAAATAAACTTTATACGAACTTGTGATATGGAAGAAATAAAAGCGACAGACTGCATAATAAAGTTCTTTATCACAAGAGTCAATATAAAGTGACGTTCTTTTACATTAAGAGATTGCGCATCCAACTATAAAAGCGCATGACAACCTCTGCTTCCCTCTGCGAAGGGCCTATCTGTTACTTTTACTTTCTAGTACTTACCTTTATGCAAGAGTCGTGGTGATCCTCACCGCTTCCTTTATTTCGCCTTTTTCTCTTGGCAAGCGTCATGTGTTGGGGAATGATCTAGACACATATATCGACTCGGATGTGGGTGATCATGAGTTATTTCTGTTGACATTTACCCTTGAGGTAAATAGTTGGGAGGAAAAACTATAAGCCCCTATCTTTCTATGTGTCCAATTGAAGCTTTGACCTCATAAGTACCGCGTGAGTGTTAGCAATTATGAAAGACTAAAAGATGATTGAGTATGTGGATTTGCTTTACAAGCTCTTATATTGACTCTTTCCGATGTTATGATAAATTGCAATTGCTTCAATGACTGAGATCATAGTTTGTTGGTTCTCAATAGAGTTCTTGATTCATACTTTACCTTGTGAATGAATTGTTACTCTAGCATAAGAAATTATATATCAATAAGTATTGCTATTCTAAAGATGATCGTGATGACCTCATGTCCGTATTTTGTTTTATCGACACCTCTATCTCTAAACATGTGGACATATTTATCGATTTCGGCTTCGCTTGAGGACAAGCGAGGTCTAAGCTTGGGGGAGTTGATACGTCCATTTTGCATCATGCTTTTATATTGATATTTATTGCATTATGGGCTGTTATTACACATTATGGCACAATACTTATACCTTTTCTCTCTTATTTTATAAGGTTTACATGAAGAGGGAGAAGGCCGGCAGCTGGAATTCTGGACTGGAAAAGGAGCAAATATGAGAGACCTATTCTGCACAACTCCAAAAGTCCTGAAAAGTTACGGAGAATTATTTTGGAATATATAAAAAATATTGGGAGAAAGAAATACCAGAGGGGACCCACCAGGTGGTCACAAGCCAGGGGGGCGCGCCCTACCCCCCTGGGCGCGCCCCTGTGGCTTGTGGGCCCCCTGGCAGGCCTCCGGTGCCCATCTTCTGCTATATGGAGGGTTTTGACCTGGAAAAAATCAGAAGAGAGCTTTCGGGATGAAGCGCCGCCGTCTCGAGGCAGAACCTGGGCAGAAGCAATCTAGGGCTCCGGCGGAGCTGTTCTGCCGGGGAAACTTCCCTCCCGGAGGGGGAAATCGAAGCCATCGTCATCACCAACGATCCTCTCATCGAGAGGGGGTCAATCTCCATCAACATCTTCACCAGCACCATCTCCTCTCCAAACCCTAGTTCATCTCTTGTATCCGATCTTTGTCTCAAAACCTCAGATTGGTACCTGTGGGTTGCTAGTAGTGTTGATTACTCCTTGTAGTTGATGCTAGTTGGTTTACTTGGTGGAAGATCATATGTTCAGATCCGTAATGACAATTAATACTCCTCTGATTATGAACATGAATATGCTTTGTGAGTATTTACGTTTGTTCCTGAGGACATGGGATAAGTCTTGTTATAAGTAATCATGTGAATTTGGTATTCGTTCGATATTTTGATGAGATGTATGTTGTCTGTCCTCTAGTGGTGTTATGTGAACGTCGACTACATGACACTTCACCATTATTTGGGCCTAGGGGAAGGCATTGGGAAGTAATAAGTAGATGATGGGTTGCTAGAGTGACAGAAGCTTAAACCCTAGTTTATGCGTTGCTTCGTAAGGGGCTGATTTGGATCCATATGTTTAATGCTATGGTTAGATTTATCTTAATTCTTCTTTCGTAGTTGCGGATGCTTGCGAGAGGGGTTAATCATAAGTGGGAGGCTTGTCCAAGTAAGGGCAGCACCCAAGCACCGGTCCACCCACATATCAAATTATCAAAGTAACGAGCACGAATCATATGAGCTTGATGAAAACTAGCTTGACAGAAATTCCCATGTGTCCTCAGGAGCGATTTGCTTTATATAAGAGTTTGTTCAGGCTTGTCCTTTGCTACAAAAAGGATTGGGCCACCTTGCTGCACCTTGCTACACTTGTTACTTGCTATCCGTTACGAATTATCTTATCACAAAACTATCTATTACCGATAATTTCAGTGCTTGCAGAGAATACCTTACTGAAAACCGCTTGTCATTTCCTTCTCCTCCTCGTTGGGTTCGACACTCTTACTTATCGAAAGGACTACGATAGATCCCCTATACTTGTGGGTCATCACGCGTTCTCAGTCGCCGCCGCGTGTCGCGTTCTCGACGTTTCCTTCGTATTTTATTTTTTTATTTTTCCGCATGCGTTTTCGGCTTTTTAGATGGTTTTTTGGGGGTTTTCGGCGTTTCGGTTTTTCACCGGCCTTTCTTAGCTTTTGGACAAATAAAATATTTGGCGAAAAAATGTGTTTTCTTTTTTTTCCTTTCTCGAGAGGCATAGTTTTGCTTCCGCGAGAGGCACGGTTTTGTTTCCGCGAGTGGCACGACCGTGCCTCTCGGAAACGGGCAAAAATAAAGCGTTTTCTTTTTTTCGTTCCTCGAGAGGCACGGATTTGCTTCCGCGAGAGGCACGGCCGTGCCTCTCGGAAACGAAAAAAGCGCAAAAAAATTCGTTCCTCGAGAGGCACGGTTTTGCTTCTGTGAGAGGCACGGATTTGCTTCCACGAGAAGCACGACTGTGCCTCTCGAAAACAGAAAAGAAACGTGTTCTGTTTTTTTTCGTTCCTCGAGAGGCACGATTTTGTTTCCGCGAGAGGCACCACCGTGCCTCTCGGAAACGAAAGAAAACGCGTTTTCTTTTTTTTCATTCCTCGAGAGGCACGGTTTTACTTTCGTGAGAGGCACAGATATGCTTCCACGAGAAACGAAAAAAAAGACACGTTTTCTTTTTTTTTGCCGCGAGAGGCGCGGTTTTTTTTGTGAAAAAAATGCATCAAAACCTATCAACATGGGATCTTGTTTTAAAGATCTCTATGCGAGGAATCTAACGTGAAAACGGTTCGATATTTGGACGCACGGTTTAAGAAATAAAACATTTTGAAATAATGGATCTATGAAAAAAAGGAAAACTCCTAGATTGCCACAGGTGGCATGCATGCAGTGCCTCACTTGTAGCAAACTGAGAAGGTGGGAGTGACCTTTGAAAAGAGTATTCTTCAGTTAGTGATTCTGTTATCTATCCCAATTGGGCAGTATGCTTGGATTGTGTCCTACGCCTTGGGCTCTGAATCGTATAGGCTCCAAAGTACGGCCTTTCACTGTTGCCCATAGGCCTTGGCGTTCGCCCTCATTGTCATACATCTTTTCCGAATGAAATGTCGAGTGCGCGAGAGCTCCTATTTGCCGCCCGTGGGCGGCAAATCGTCGACCTTTCGCTGTAGGAAGGGACGAATGGACCAACCCATTTGGAGGAAACGAGTTCAAGATACGTGAAAAAGAAAATCACTAAAATGTTATGAGCAACCGAGAGCTCGAACTTGTGATCTCCGTCTCGGGAATGAGTGTCGGTAACCATTCGTCTTGTTGGCTTTTAGCGATACATAAGCGGCACAAGTGTTTAAGTAATTGGAGGGATTTTCAAAATTTTCAAATATATACATTAAAAAAATCGTTGAACATTTTGTAATATACATTGAACATTTTCTTAATATATAATTAATATTTTAAACATAGGATGAACATTTAAAAAAAATATGAATATATGTGTTGAACAATTTTTAAATATGCATTGAAAATTTTGTAATATACATTGAACAATTTTTAAATACACATTGAACATTTGTGTAATATAAACTGAAAAAAAATTAAAAACATTTTACAACACCAATGAACTTTTTATAATACAGGAAAAAATCAAAAAAGGAAAAAAGAAAAGAAAAGAAAAAAGAAACAAAAACAGAAATAGGAAAAAAAGAAACAGAAAAAAGAAAAATAGCGAAGTAACCTGTGGGCCGGACCAAACTGGGGCGTAGCCAGCCGAGCATCATTCAATGAAGCGACGCCGTTTTGACGCCCGCGAGCGTCAAATAGGTATTACCCGAGTGCGTGACCATTTGAGATCAAGCACCAGCATGAATCACGTACAACAAGCTTTAATCACCAGGTTAAACCCGCCTACTCAGACAAGACAGACTTCACAGCCTGTGCATGCCCCGAGCTTGGTAGCCGTAGGATTCGGCGTGTGTTAATCTAGTAGGCCAGAGACAAGCCCAAATCGGACAAAGCTAGATCAGGTGGTAATTCATTAAATGGAGCACACGTCAACGGCATGATAAGACACAATCAGATTACATTGACAAAGTCCTCGCAAAAAAAAAAAGATTACATTGACAAAGTTAAACCACCAAACAACTAATCTAGCACAACTGTATTACTAGTATTTTGGACCACATAAAAAAACGATCAATAATTGAAAAATAAAAATCTTGCACGTTAACCCACAAACACAATGATATGCGCCATATCATGAAATGGTGATAAAAAACATCAATATCAACTCCGAACTACTAGTGTATCTTCATCTCGAGAAGAAAATTCTATGCACCCCTACAACCTTGGCTTAAATTCAACATCATCTCACGTTCTAACTTGCCAACACAAACTCACACCCAGATGAAACTACATTTATATTTTCTTTGTACAACTTAAGCCTAGAGAAGCGCAAAGCAATGTAGAGAGAGAAATTTGAGGCCTTACACCATGTAACTTAGGGAAACGGATTTCAGACCCAGCGATTATTTCATAAATATCTTTACTTCACATGATATACAAAAATGTACTTTCAGGGTAAACAATATGAAATATTATTCTTCAGTTAGCTGAACTTAGTGAAGGAGCAGGAGTCTAGTCAGATTATTCATATAACAATGTACATGGACATCTAAAATTTGGTGTTGTGGTTGTTGATATTTTCGGGGAAATTCGCACTGCTATCGATGGTGATGAGAATACTCGTTTTTTTCACGCCTCTGCCTCTGCTCGTTTACGCGACAATAGAATTAACGTTCTTGTCTCCATTGACTCGGAGTTCTTTATGTTGGGGAACGTTGCATGGGAAACAAAAAATTTCCTACGCTCACCAAGATCGATCTAGGAGATGAACATCTACGAGAGGAGAGATTGCATCTACATACCCTTGTAGATCGCTAAGAGGAAGCATTAAGAAACGCGGTTGATGTAATCGAACGTCTTCGCGATCCAATCACGATCCGTCCCGCGAACTCCTGATCAAGTGCCGAACGGACGACACCTCCGCATTCAACACACGTACGGCTTGATGACGCCTTCACCTCCTCGATCCAGCAAGCGATGGTGAAGTAGTAGCTTGAGTCCTCCAGCAGCATGAAGGCATGGTGGAGGTGGTGGTGGAGGAATCTCAGCAGGGCTTCGCCGTGCGTCTACGGAGAGGAGAAGGGCTACGAGGGAGAGGAGGGGCAGCGCCGTGGCATGTTGGGGTGCGGCTGCCCTCTCTCTCCCTCTCTATATATAGGGAGAAGGGAGGAGGAGGGGCGCCCTAGGGTTTCCCCTAGGGGCCGACGGCCACAAGGGGCGGCTAGGGTTAGGGTGCCCCCCCCCCCCCCCGCCCTCAAGGTGCCTTGCCTCCCAAGTATAGGGACGTGGCGGCCCTAGGGGGTGCGCCCCACCTCCTGGCCGTATTGGGTTAGGGTTTGGGCGGCGCCCAGCTCCCCTAATGGGCTGGTGCGCCCCCTCTCCTTGGCCCATGAGTCCCCCAACTCTTTCCGGGGCCCCCCGAAACCCCTTTCGGTATTCCGTCGATTCCCCGGTACACCCCGGAACACTTTCGGACTCCGATACCCTTCGTCCTATATATCAATCTTCACCTTCGGACCATTCCGGATTTCCTCGTCACATCCGGGATCTCATCCGGGGACTCCAAACAACCTTCGGTCACCAACATAATTACTCGACTATACTTATATTGTCACCAAACGTTAAGTGTGTAGACCCTGCGGGTTCGAGAACTATGCAGACATAACCGAGACACCTCTACGGCCAATAACCAATAGCGGGACTTGGATGTCCATATTGGTTCCTACATATTCTACGAAGATATTTATCGGTCGAACCTCGATGTCAAGGATTCAGTCAATCCCTTACGTAGTTCCCTTTGTTCATCCGTTTGTTACTTGCCCGAGATTCGATCGTCGGTATCTCCATACCTAGTTCAAACTCGTTACCGGCAAGTCTCTTTACTCGTTCCGTAATACAAGATCCCGTGACTAACTCCTTAGTCACATTGCTTGCAAGCTCATTATGATGTTGTATTACCGAGTGGGCCCTGGGATACCTCTCCGTCATACGGAGTGACAAATCCC
Organism: Elymus sibiricus; assembly: GCA_039707655.1. Classification (NCBI taxonomy): domain Eukaryota; kingdom Viridiplantae; phylum Streptophyta; class Magnoliopsida; order Poales; family Poaceae; genus Elymus; species Elymus sibiricus. Next base: position 131,021,379 of record CM077675.1, on the reverse strand, counting down.
AGTCTTGATCCATGCCAACTCAACAGACACCCTCGGAGATACCTGTAGAGCATCTTTATAGTCACCCAGTTACGTTGCGACATTTGATACACACAAGGTACTCTTTCGGTGTCAGTGAGTTGCATGATCTCATGGTCATAGGAACAGATACTTGGCATGCAGAAAACGATAGCAATAAACTTGACACGATCATATGCTACGTTCATAGTTTGGGTCTTGTCCATCACATTATTCTCCTAATGATGTGATCCCGTTATCAAATGACAACTTATGTCTATGACCAGGAAACCATGGCCATCTTTGATCAACCAGCTAGTCCGGTAGAGGATCACTAGGGACATGTTGTTGTATATGTACCCACACATGTATTTGAGTTTCCAATAAATACACTTATAGCATGGATAATAAACAATTATCATGAACAAGGAAATATAATAATAAACACTTTATTGCCTCTAGGGCATATTTCCAACAGTTTGCCACTTGCACTAGAGTCAATAATCTAGTATTACATGGTAATGAATCTAACACCCATAGAGTTCTCGTGTTGCTCATGTTTTGCCCGTGGAAGAGGTTTAGTCAACGGATCTGCAACATTCAGATCCGTGTGCACTTTGCAAATGTTTATGTCCTCCTCCTTGATCGCATCGCGGATGGAATTGAAGCGTCGCTTTATGTGTCTAGTCCTCTTGTGAAACATTGGTTCCTTGGCCAGAGCAATGGCACCAGTGTTGTCACAGAACAGAGTCATTGGGTTCAGTGCACTAGGCACAACTCCAAGATCTGTCATGAACTGCTTTATCCAGACACCTTCCTTTGCCGCCTCCAAGGCAGCTATGTACAACGCTTCGCATGTAGAATCAGCTACCACGCTTTGCTTGGAACTGCACCAGCTTACCACTCCCCCATTGAGAATATATACGTATCCGGTTTGAGACTTAGAGTCATCCGGATCAGTGTAAAAGCTTGCATCGACGTCCTTTTTAGGTACTTCAGGATATTCTTGACCGCCGTCCAGTGTTCCACTCCTGGATCACTTTGAAACCTTCCGGCCATACTTATGGCAAGGCTGACATCTGGTCTTGTGCACAGCATTGCATACATGATAGAGCTTATGACAGAAGCATAGGGTATGACACTCATCTTTTCTCTATCCTCTGCAGTCACTGGGCATTGAGTCTTACTCAACTTCACAACTTGCAATACAGGCAAGAACCCCTTCTTGGACTGATCCATTTTGAACTTCTTCAAAACTTTATCAAGGTATGTGCTCTGTGAAAGTCCTATTAAGCGTCTCGATCTATCTCTATAGATCTTGATGCCTAATATGAAAGCAGCTTCTCCTAGGTCCTTCATTGAAAAACTCTTGTGCAAATATTCCTTCACGCTTTCCAAAAGTTATATATTGTTTCCAATCAGCAATATGTCATCCACATATAATATTAGAAATGCTATAGAGCTCCCACTCACTTTCTTGTAAATACAAGCTTCTCCGTAAATTTGTATAAACCCAAATGCTTTGATCACTTCATCAAAGCAAAGATTCCAACTCCGAGACGCTTGCACCAGCCCATAAATGGATCGCTGGAGTTTGCAAACTTTGTCAGCATTCTTTGGATCGACAAAACCTTCTGGTTGCATCATATACAACTCTTTCTTAAGGAAACCGTTAAGGAACGTTGTTTTGACATCAATCTGCCAAATTTCATAATCGAAAAATGCAGCTATTGCTAACATGATTCTGAAGGACTTAAGCATCACTACGGGTGAGAATGTCTCATCGTAGTCAACTCCTTGAACTTGTGAAAAAACCTTTGCCACAAGTCAAGCTTTATAGACGGTGACACTACCGTCCGCGTCCGTCTTTTTCTTAAAGATCCATTTATTCTGAATGGCCTTTCGCCCTTCAGGTAATACTTCCAAAGTCCATACATTGTTTTCATACATGGATCCCAGCTCGGATTTCATGGCCTCTAACCATTTGTCGGAATCCGGGCCCGCCATCGCTTCTCCATAGCTCGTAGGTTCATCGTTGTCCAACAACATGACCTCTAAGACAGGGTTATGATACGTCCATTTTGCATCATGATTTCCTACTGTTATTTATTGTGTTTTATTGAATAATAATGCTTTAGGGAGTGATTCTAATGTCTTTTCTCTCATAATATGCAAGGTTTACACAAAGAGGGAGAATACCGGCAGCTGGAATTCTGGACCCCAGAAAAGCACATCAGAGATATACCTATTCTGCACAACTCCAATGAGGCTGAAACTTTATGGAGATTATTTTTGGAATAACTAAGAAATACTGGAGCAAAGAACTACCCGAGGGGGCCACCCTGGTGGCACAAGACACCAGGGCGCGCCAGGCCCCCCTGGGAGCGCCCTGGTGGGTTGTGCCCTCCTCGGCCCACCTCCGGTGCCCATCTTCTGGTATAATTCACTTTTAACCTAGAAAAAACCAGAGGATGACTTTCGGGACGAAGCATCGCCTCCTCGAGGTGGAACTTGGGCAGGAGCACTTTTGCCCTCCGACGGAGCGATTCCGCCGGGGGAACTTCCCTCCCGGAGGGGGAAATCGAATCCATCGTCATCACCAACACCCCTCTCATCTTTGGGAGGCCAATCTTCATCAACATCTTCAACAGCACCATCTCCTCTCAAACCCTAGTTCATCTCTTGTGTTCAATCTTTGTACCGGAACCTCAGATTGGTAACTGTGGGTGACTAGTAGTGTTGATTACCTTTCGTAGTTGATTATTATATGGTTTATTTGGTGGAAGATTATATGTTCAGATCCATTATGCTATTCAATACCTCTCAGATCTTGAGCATGATTATTATTTGTGAGTAGTTACCTTTGTTCTTGAGGTCACGGGAGAAGTCATGTTGCAAGTAATCATGTGAATTTGATATGTGTTCGATATTTTGATGATATGTATGTTCTGATTCCCTTAGTGGTGTCATGTGAACGTCGACTACATGACACTTCACCATTCATGGGCCTAAGGGAATGCATTGTGGAGTAGTTATTAGATGATGGGTTGCTAGAGTGACAGAAGCTTAAACCCTAGTTTATGCCCTACTTCGTAAGGGAATGATTTGGATCCAAACGTTTAATGATATGGTTAGATTTTATCTTAATACTTTTCTCGTAGTTGCGGATGCTTGCGAGGGGGTTAATCATAAGTGGGAGGTTGTTCAAGTAAGAACAACACCCAAGCACCGGTCCATCCACATATCAAATTATCAAAGTAGCGAACACGAATCAAACCAACATGATAAAAGTGACTAGATGAAATTCCCGTGTACCCTCAAGAACACTTTGCCTATTACTAGAGATTGTTCTGGCCTGTCCTTTGCCACAAAAGGATTGGGCTACCTTGCTTCACCTTACTTACCGTTACCGTTACTTGCTCGTTTCCAATTATCTTGCTATCAAACTACCTGTTACCTACATTTTCAGTGCTTGCAGAAATTACCTTGCTGAAAACCATTTGTCATTTCCTTCTGCTCCTCGTTGGGTTCGACACTCTTACTTATCGAGAGGACTACGGTTGATCCCCTATACTTGTGGTTCATCAAGACTCTTTTCTGGCGCCGTTGCCGGGGAGTCAAGCGCTCTTGGTAAGTGGAAATCGGTAAGGAAAAACTTATACTATGTGCTGAAATATATTGCTACTTGCTACTATGGAAAACAATCCTTTGAGGGGTTTGTTCGGGGTATCTTCACCTCGACCGGAACCACAATTAGTTGCCCCTCAACCTACTGCACCTACTGAAAATATTGGTTATGAAATTCCTTCGGGTATGGTAGAACAACTGCTTACTAAACCTTATGTAGGAGATGGAACTGAACATCCTGATATGCATCTATTATATGTGAACGAAATTTGTGGATTATTTAAGCTTGCAGGTTTACCCGGAGATGAAGTTAAGAAGAAGGTTTTCCCTTTATCTTTGGAGGGAAAAGCATTGACATGGTATAGGCTATGTGATGATCTTGGATCGTGGAACTGGAATCATTTGCAATTGGAATTCCACCAAAAGTTCTACCCCATGCATCTAGTTCATCGTGATCGGAATTATATATATAATTTTTGGCCTTGTGAAGGAGAAAGTATCGCTTTATCTTGGGGGAGTCTTAAGTCAATGCTATATTCATGCCCCAATCATGACATTTCGAGATAAGTTATCATTCAGAATTTTTATGCTCGGCTTTCTCATAATGATCAATCCATGCTCGATACTTCTTGTGCTGGTTCTTATATGAAGAAGACTATTGAATTCAAGTGGGGTCTCTTAGAAAGAATTAAACGCAACTCTGAAGATTGGGAACTCGACGAAGGTAATGAGTCAGGTATAAAGCTTGAGTTTGATTGTGTTAAATCTTTTATGAATACCGATATCTTTCACAAGTTTAGCACTAAATATGGACTTGACTCTGAGATAGTAGCCTCTTTTTGCGAAGCATTTGCTACTCACGTTGATCTCCCTAAGGAGAAGTGGTTTAAATATCATCCCCCTATTAAAGAAGAAATTAAAGAACCGGTCATAGCTAAAGAAGAAACCATCATTTACAATGTTGATCCAGTTGTGCCTACCGCTTATACTGAAAAACCACCTTTCCCTGTTAGGATAAAGGAGCATACTAAGGTATCAACTGTGGTTCGTAAGAGTAATCTAAAAACATCTAAGCCCCTTGAGAAAATTATAGTAGAACCTAGTGTTGCTATGGTTAAAGATCTCTTGGTAGAAAATATTGATGGGAATGTTATCTACTTCTGTGATGAAGCTGCTAGAATTGCTAAACCCGATGAAAAAGATAAACATAGACCCATGCAAGGCATGCCTATTGTCTCAGTCAAAATAGGAGATCATTGCTATCATGGTTTATGTGATTTGGGTGCTAGTGTGAGTGCTATCCCTTTTACCTTATACCCAAAAATTATGGATGAAATAGCACCTGCTGAAATAGAAGACATTGATGTTACTATTAAACTTGCTAATAGAGACACCATCACACGACTTGGGATTGTTAGAGATGTTGAAGTCTTGTGTGGGAAAGTAAAATACCCTACTAATTTTCTAGTTCTTGGTTCCCCACAAGATGACTTTTGTCCCATTATCTTTGGTAGACCATTCTTGAGCACCGTTAATGCTAAGATAGATTGTGAAAAACAAATTGTCGGTGTCAGTTTTGGTGGTGTGTCTCATGAGTTTAATTTTTCCAAGTTTAGTAGACAACCTCGTGATAAAGCGTCATCTAGTAAAGATGAAATAATTGGTCTTTCTTCTATTGTTGTGCCTCCTACTGATCCATTAGAACAATATTTGCTAGACCATGAAAATGATATGCACTTGCGTGAAAGAAATGAAATAGATCAAATTTTCTTTGAACAACAACCTCTCCTGAAACACAATTTGCCTATTGAAACTCTTGGAGGTCCTCCTCCACCTAAAGGTGATCCTATGTTTGAATTGAAACAATTGCCTAACACTTTGAAGTATGCTTATCTTGATGAGAAAAAGATATATCATGTTATTATTAGTGCTAACCTTTCAGAACATGAAGAAGCAAGATTATTAAAAGATCCAAGGAAGCACCGGGCTGCTATTGGATATACTCTTGATGATCTTAAGGGCATTAGTCCCACTCTATGTCATCACAAGATTAATATGGAACCTGATGCTAAACCCGTTGTTGATCACCAACAACGACTGAATCCTAAGATGAAGGAAGTGGTAAGAACTGAAATATTAAAACTTCTGGAAGCAGGTATAATCTATCCTATTGATGATAGTAGATGGATAAGTCCCATTCATTGTGTTCCTAAGAAAGGAGGTATTACCGTTGTTCCTAATGATAAAAATGAACTCATTCCACAAAGAATTGTTACTGGCTATAGAATGGTAATTGATTTTAGAAAATTAAATAAAGCTACTAGGAAGGATCACTACCCTGTGCCTTTCATTGATCAAATGCTAGAAAGATTATCTAAGCACACACACTTTTGCTTTCTAGATGGATATTATGGTTTCTCTCAAATACCCGTGTCACAATCCGATCAAGAGAAAACCACCTTTACTTGCCCTTTTGGAACCTATGCTTATAGACGTATGCCTTTTGGTTTATGCAATCCACCTGCTACCTTTCAAAGATGTATGACTGCTATATTCTCTGACTTTTGTGAAAAGATTGTGGAGGTTTTCATGGATGATTTTTCTGTTCACGGTACTTCTTTTGATGATTGCTCATAATTTTTTTTAATTATTGTGAATCCACTCCAATCGAATATTGAATAATCAAATTCTTCAATTCAAATTCAAAGTTTTCGAGATCTTTAAAAAAGTGGATTAATCAAGCAACCTTGATCGAGTTTTGCAGAGATGTGAACAAACTAATCTTGTCTTGAATTGGGAGAAGTGCGACTTTATGGTTAATGAAGGCATTGTCTTGGGGCATAAAATATCTGAACCAGGTATTGAGGTGGATAAAGCTAAAGTTGATGCAATTGAGAAAATGCCATGTCCTAAAGATATTAAAGGTATTCGCAGTTTCCTTGGTCATGCTGGTTTCTATAGGAGGTTCATTAAAGACTTCTCTAAAATTTCCAGGCCTCTTACTAATCTTCTGCAAAAGGATATTCCTTTTGTTTTTGATGATGATTGTGTGGAAGCCTTTGAAACACTCAAGAAAGCCTTAACCTCTGCACCTATCGTTCAACCACCTGATTGGAACTTGCCTTTTGAAATTATGTGTGATGCTAGTGATTATGTTGTTGGTGCTGTTCTAGGACAAAGAGTTGATAAGAAATTGAATGTTATCCATTATGCTAGTAAAACTCTAGACAGTGCTCAACGAAATTATGCTACTACTGAAAAAGAATTTTTAGCTGTCGTGTTTGCCTATGATAAGTTTAGATCCTACATTGTTGACTCAAAGGTTATTGTTCACACCGACCATGCTGCTATAAAATATCTTATGGAAATGAAACATGCTAAACCTAGACTCATTAGGTGGGTTCTCTTGCTTCAAGAATTTGATTTACACATCGTTGATCGGAAAGGAGCTGAGAACCCCGTAGCTGATAACTTGTCTAGGTTAGAAAATATTCTTGATGACCCACTACCTATTGATGATAGTTTCCCTGACGAACAGTTAGCTGCAATACGTGTTTCTCAAAACACCCCTTGGTATGCTGATTATGCTAATTACATTGTCGCTAAATATATACCACCTAGCTTCACATACCAACAAAAGAAAAAAATCTTCTATGACTTGATACATTACTTTTGGGATGACCCACATCTTTATAAAGAAGGAGTAGATGGTATTATTAGACGTTGTGTACCTGAGCATGAACAGGAACAAATCCTACGGAAATGTTATTCCGAAGCTTATGCAGGACATCATGCGGGAGATAAAACTGCTCACAAGGTATTGCAATCTGGTTTTTATTGGCCTACTCTCTTCAAGGATGCTCGTAAGTTTGTCTTGTCTTGTGATGAATGTCAAAGAATTGGTAATATCGGTAAGCGTCAGGAAATGCCTATGAATTATTCACTTGTTGTTGAACCATTTGACATTTGGGGTTTTGATTATATGGGACCTTTTCCTTCCTCTAACGGGTACACTCATATTTTGGTTGTTGTTGATTATGTCACTAAGTGGGTAGAAGCTATTCCAACTAGTAGTGCTGATCACCACACCTCCATTAAGATGCTTAAAGAGGTTATCTTCCCAAGGTTTGGAGTCCCTAGATATTTAATAACCGATGGTGGTTCACACTTTATTCATGGTGCTTTCCGTAAGATGCTTGCTAAATATGATGTTAACCATAGAATTGCATCACCTTATTATCCTCAATCTAGTGGTCAAGTTGAACTTAGCAATAGAGAAATAAAATTGATATTACAAAAAACTATCAATAGGTCTCGTAAGAATTGGTCTAAGAAATTAGATGATGCACTTTGGGCCTATAGAACAGCTTATAAAAATCCTATGGGTATGTCTCCATACAAAATGGTATATGGTAAAGCTTGTCATTTGCCTCTAGAATTAGAACATAAAGCATTTTGGGAAATTAAAGAACTTAACTATGATTTCAAACTTGCCGGTGAGAAGAGGTTATTTGATATTAGCTAATGAATGGAGAACCCAAGCATATGAAAATGCCAAACTATTCAAAGAAAAAGTAAAAAGATGGCATGACAAAAGAATCCAAAAGCGGGAATTCAAAATAGGAGACTATGTTCTTTTGTTCAACTCTCGTTTAAGATTTTTTGCAGGTAAGCTTCTCTCCAAATGGGAAGGACCATATATTATCGAAGAGGTTTATCGTTCTGGAGCTATCAAGATTAATAATGTCGAAGGTACTAACCTGAAGGTGGTCAATGGACAAAGAATTAAGCACTATATCTCAGGTACGCCTATTAATGTTGAAAGCAATGTTATCCAAACCATGACACCGGAGGAACACATAACAGAAACCTTCCGGAACACTCCAGAATTCTGAAAAATAGGAGGTACGTGATACGGTAAGTAAATGGACTCCGAAAAATCCACAAAAATATTTTTTGTCAGTTTTGGAATATTAGAAAAAATTTGGAAATAAAGAAATAAACCGGAGGTGATCGACGTGAGCACGATACACCAGGGCGCGCCAGGCACCCCTAGGTGCGCCCTGGTGGGTTGTGCCCACGTCGGACACCTTAATGACTCCGTTTTCCTTCTGTATGCTTGTTTCCCAAGAATAAAAATTCTCTATATATACCCCCGACTGTTTTGACGACCGCATCGCAGAAAAATCATCTGTTCTTGTTTCTTGCTGTTTTCTCATCAGATCTAGATCTCCATGGCTCCACCAAGCTCCTCCAAGGACAAGTTCTTCGAGAAGGTCATCAACCCGTACTTGCCGGAGGTGATGAAGCACCCTCAAGCCATTGAGATGCGTGAGGGGGTGCTCCACATCCGCGATGTTCAAGAACCCAAGAAGACCTGAAGCGTGGAGGCTAGGCTCGAGGCGGTGGAACAGGAAATCTTCAAGTGCCAGAAGATGGTGGAACGTGGACTTAGTGCCAACCACTCCATGATCACGGAATTCACCCGTGATCAGATGGTGGATGGCCGGTCTGTGAAGGACATCATCTCCACCCTCAACGAGCAAATTAATTTTCTGCAGAGCCAAGTTTATGATCTTCAAAACCAGGTTTTTGAATATGAAGCAAGATTTAAAGGTATGAGTTTAGCTGCCAGTTGCAGGACTCAAGGGACTCTTGCGTCAACTTTTGATGGGGAGGCCTTGCCCTGGAAGCTGGAGGACAAGCCTACTACATCACCACCACCTTCTTGATCACCACCACCAAAGGAGACTTGAGCACACGGGTATGGGCACTCCCCTTGGCTTGAGCCAAGCTTGGGGGAGGTGCCCTGGTATCATATCACCATCACTTTTATTCACCTTTACCTATTTTAGTTCGATCTTTAGTTTCCCTTTGCTTTAGTTGAATAAAAGTTTAGCATGATCAATTTTCGTGTGTTAGTTTCATGTCCTATCTATCTATGTAATCGAGTGAGAGTTATATAATAAAGTTTAGTTTGAGTTTTTGCCTCTCTACTTTCTTGTTGCAATCAAATAAAAGGAAAGAGAAATAAATGAAAAGAATCATATGCTAATCTTATGATGAGTAATGACATCACATAAGGAAAAGTATAAGTAGTAAAATTTATTAGAGATTGACAAACATAGCATTGGTCAATGATGCAATTCATGAAAGCATTAATAAGGGAAGAGCAGATTCACATGCAAATACACTATCTTGGACCTCTTTTATGATTGTGAGCCCCCATTAAATATTATATGTCAAAACGGTTGACGTTGGACAAGGAAGACAACGTAATGATTTATGTTTGTTCATATCCACATAGAAGTTATATTGTCATAGATCCTTCAACATGTGGTGCTTGCTCAATATCTTTGCTAGCCAAAAATTCCGCACTAAGTAGAGATACTACTTGTGCATCCAAAAACCCAAAACCAAAATCATTCTTTGAGAGTCCACTATACATACCTATGGATCGAGTAAGATCCTTCAAGTAAGTTGTCATCGGTGCAATAAGGCAATAAAAATTGCTTATAAAAGTGTTTTGATCAATTAGTGTAAGAGAAAATTGAGCGCTATACGAACTTATGATTGCAAAGTAATAAAAGCGATGAACTGCATAATAAAGGTTGCTATCATCGGGGGCAATATAGCATGACGTTATTTTACATTAAGGGATTGGGCATACAAACCAAAAAGCGCATGACAACCTCTGCTTCCCTCTACGAAGGGACTATCTTTTACTTTTATGTATTTACTTTTATGCAAGAGTCAAAGTATTCTTCCCTATTCCTTTTTACTTTTCCTTTTGCAAGAATCATGCGGTGAGGAAAGATCTAGGCACATATATCCAGTTGGATATGAGTGGGCATGAGTTATTATTGTTGACATCACCCTTGAGGTGAATACGTTGGGAGGCCAAACTATAAGCCCTATCTTCCTATGTGTCCGGTCGAAACTTTTTGCTCATGGGTATGCTGTGAGTTTTAGCAATCATAGAAGACTAAATGATGGTTGAGTATGTGGACTTGCCAAAAGGCTCCGACATGAGACCCTTCCTGAAAATATGATGAATTGTAGTTGCAAAGTTGACTGAGAACACAATTTGTTGGTTTTCAATAAGGTTTATGCTTCATACTTCTATGTTGTGATGAATTGTTACTTGTTCATGAGAAGTTATATGATAAAAGTGTGTGAATAAGTTTTATGATAGAGTTTATTGTTGTTATGATAATAAGCATGATGCTACTATGTCTGTATTTTGTTTTTATCGACACCTTTCTCTCAAACCATGTGGACATGCTTTTCAATATCAGCTTTCGCTTGAGGACAAGCGAGGTCTAAGCTTGGGGGAGTTGATACGTCCATTTTGCATCATGATTTCCTAGTGTTATTTATTGTGTTTGTTGAATAATAATGCTTTAGGGAGTGATTCTAATGCATTTTCTCTCATAATATGCAAGGTTTACACAAAGAGGGAGAATACCGGCAGCTGGAATTTTGGACCCCAGAAAAGCACATCAGAGATACCTATTCTGCACAACTCCAATGAGGCTGAAACTTTATGGAGATTATTTTTGGAATAAATAAGAAATACTGGAGCAAAGAACTCCCCGAGGGGGCCACCCTGGTGGGCACAAGACACCAGGGCGTGCCAGGCTCCCCTGGGTGCGCCCTCCTCGGCCCACCTCCGGTGCCCATCTTCTGTTATAATTCACTTTTAACCTAGAAAAAACCAGAGGATGACTTTTGGGATGAAGCATCGCCGCCTCGAGGTGGAACTTGGCAGGAGCACTTTTGCCCTCCATCGGAGCGATTCCGTCGGGGCAACTTCCCTCCCGGAGGGGGAAATCGAAGCCATCGTCATCACCAACACCCCTCTCATCTTTCGGAGGCCAATCTTCATCAACATCTTCAATAGCACCATCTCCTCTCAAACCCTAGTTCATCTCTTGTGTTCAATCTTTTACCGGAACCTCAGATTGGTACCTGTGGGTGACTAGTAGTGTTGATTACCTTGCGTAGTTGATTACTATATGGTTTATTTGGTGAAAGATTATATGTTCAGATCCATTATGCTATTCAATACCTCTCTGGTCTTGAGCGTGATTATTATTTATGAGTAGTTACCTTTGTTCTTGAGGTCACGGGAGAAGTCATGTTGCAAGTAATCATGTGAATTTGATATGTGTTCGATATTTTGATGATATGTATGTTGTGATTCCCTTAGTGGTGTCATGTGAACATCGACTACATGACACTTCACCATTCATGGGCCTAAGGGAATGCATTGTGGAGTAGTTATTAGATGATGGGTTGCTAGAGTGACAGAAGCTTAAACCCTAGTTTATGCGCTACTTCATAAGGGGCTGATTTGGGTCCAAACGTTTAATGCTATGGTTAGACTTTATCTTAATACTTTTCTCGTAGTTGCGGATGCTTGCGAGGGGGTTAATCATAAGTAGGTTGTTAGTTCAAATAAGAACAGCACCTTAGCACCGGTCCATCCACATATCAAATTATCAAAGTAGCGAACATGAATCAAACCAACATGATAAAAGTGACTAGATGAAATTCCCGTGTACCCTCAAGAACACTTTGCCTATTACTAGAGATTGTTCTGGCCTGTCCTTTGCCACAAAAGGATTGGGCTACCTTGCTGCACCTTACTTACCGTTATCGTTACTTGCTCATTGCCAATTATCTTGCTATCAAACTACCTGTTACCTACAATTTCAGTGCTTGCAGAAATTACGTTGCTGAAAACCGCTTGTCATTTCCTTCTGCTCCTCGTTGGGTTCAACACTCTTACTTATCGAAAGGACTACGATTGATCCCCTATACTTGTGGGTCATCAGGTTACCATACCATTCAGGAGCAGTACATGTCCTTGTCGACCTACGAGGTTCGATAGTAACTTGATCCGAAGCTTCATGATCACCATCATCAGTTTCCTCTTCAACTGATGTAGGCTCCACAGAAACATCTTTCTGCATTGCGCTACTCTTTGGTTGAAGTAAAGGTTCAACAACCTCATCAAGTTCTATCTTCCTCCCACTCAATTCTTTCGAGAGAAACTCTTTCTCGAGAAATGACCCATTCTTAGTGACAAACACTTTGCATTCGGATCTGAGATAGAAGGTATACCCAACCGTCTCTTTTGGGTATCCTATGAAGACGCATTTGTCCGCTTTGGGTTCGAGCTTTTCTGACTGAAGCCTTTTGACATAAGCATCGCATCCCCAAACTTTAAGAAATGACAACTTCGGTTTATTGCCAAACCACAGTTCATGTGGTGTCATCTCAATGGATTTAGATGGTGCCCTATTTAAAGTGAATGCAGCTGTCTCTAACGCATAACCCCAAAATGATAGTGGCAGATCGGCAAGAGACATCATAGAATGCACCATATCCAATAAGGTTTGATTACGACGTTCGGACACACCATTACGCTGTGGTGTTCCAGGTGGCGTCAACTGTGAAACAATTCCACATTGTCTTAAGTGATTGCCAAACTCATAACTCAGATATTCTCCTCCTCGATCAGATCGTAGGAATTTAATCTTCTTGTTGCGATGATTCTCAACTTCACTCTGAAATTGCTTGAACTTTTCAAACGTTTCACACTTGTGTTTCATTAAGTAGATATACCCATATCTACTCAAATCGTCGGTGAAGGTGAGAAAATAACGATATCCACCGCGTGCCTCAATGCTCATCGGACCGCACACATCAGTATGTATGATCTCCAACAAGTCACTTGCCCGTTCCATTGTTCCGGAGAGCGGGGTCTTAGTCATCTTGCCCATGAGGCATGGTTCGCACGTGTCAAGTGATTCAAAATCAAGTGACTCCAAAAGTCCATCATCATGGAGTTTCTTCATGCATTTTACACCAATATGACCTAAGCGGCAGTGCCACAAGAAGGTGGTACTATCATTATCAACTCTACATCTTTTGGCCTCAATGTTATGGACATGTGTTTCATCACTATCGAGATTCAATATGAACAAACCCCTCACAATGGGTGCATGACCATAAAAGATATTACCCATATAAATAGAACAACCATTATTCTCTGAGGAGCAACTACTTTGCCACTCTTCTTGGAGTTACCCTTCTTGCCCTTGCCATTCTTCTTGAAACTAGTGGTTTTATTGACCATCAACAATTGATGCTCCTTCTGGATGTCTGACTCGGCGACTTTTAGCATCACAAACAGCTCGGCGACTGATTTGTTCATCCCTTGCATGTTATAGTTCAACACAAAGCTTTTGTAGCTAGGTCGTAACGATTGAAGAACTCTGTCAGTGATCGCCTCTGGCGGGAGCACAACTCCCAACTCAGCCAGACGGTTGTAATACCCAGACATTCTGAGTATGTGCTCACTGACAAACCCGTTCTCCTCCATCTTGCAAGCATAGAACTTATCGGAGGTCTCATACCTCTCAATCTGGGCATTCTTCTCAAAAATAAACTTCAACTCCTGGAACATCTCATATGCTCCATGACGTTCAAAACGTCTTTGAAGTCCCGGTTCTAAGCCATACAACATAGCACACTGAACTATTGAGTAGTCATCAACACACGTCTGCCAGGCGTTCATAACGTCCGCAGACGCTGGAGCGGGTTGGTCACCGATCGGTGCATCAAGGACATATGCCTTTTGGGCAGCCGTGAGGATAATCCTCAGATTACGGGCCCGGTCTACAAAGTTACTTCCATCATCATTCAGCTTGGCTTTCTCTAGGAAAGCATTGAAATTCAAGGGAGCTACTGCGCGCGCCATTGATCTACAACATAAATTTGCAAAGACAACTTAGACTATTGTTCAAGATAATGAGTTTAGTTAATCATATTACTTAAAACTCCCACTCAAATTGACATCCCTCTGGTCATCCGAGTGTTACATGATCCAATTTCACCAACCTAAGTCCGATCATCACGTGAGATGAGGTGGTTTCAATGGTGAACATATCCATGTTAATCATATCTACTATATAACTCATGTTCGACCTTTCGGTCTCTTGTGTTCCGAGGCCATGTCTGTACATGCTAGGCTCGTCAAGTTTAACTCGAGTGTTCCGCATGTGCAAAACTGGCTTGCACCTGTTGTATGTGAACGTAGAGTCTATCACACCCGATCATCACGTGGTGCTTCGAAACGATGAACTTTCACAATGGTGCACACTCGGGGAGAACACAATTTTATCTTGAAATTTTAGTGAGGGATCAGCTTATAATGCTACCGTCGTCCTAAGCAAAATAAGATGCATAAAAGGATTAACATCACATGCAAATCATAAGTGACATGATATGGCCATCAACTTGTGCTTTTGATCTCCATCTTAAAAGCATTGCCATGATCTCCATCGTCACCGGCATGACACCATGATCTCCATCATCGTGTTGCCATCGGGGTTGTCACGCCAACCATGCTTCCACTACTATTGCTACCGTTTAGCGATAAAGTAAAGCATTGCATAGCGCTTAATGATTGACACGCAGGTCATACAATAATTAAAGACAACCATATGGCTCCTGCCGGTTGCCGTATGCATCGACATGCAAGTCGATATAAACTATTACAAAACATGATCATCTCATACATCAAATATATTTCATCATGTCTTTGGCCATATCATATCACAACATACCCTGCAAAAATAAGTTAGACGTCCTCTAATTTGTTGTTGCATGTTTTACGTGGCTGCTATGGGTATCTTGCAAGAACGATTCTTACCTACGTAAAACCACAACGGTGATATGCAAGTTGCTATTTAACCTTCTACAAGGACCGCCTTCGTCGAATCCGATTCAACTAAGGTGGGAGAGACAGACACCCGCCGGCTATCTTATGCAACAAAGTCACATGTCAGTCGATGGAACCGGTCTCATGTACGCGGACATGTAAAGTTGGTCCGGGCCGCTTCATCCCACAATACCGCTAAATCAAGAAAACACCAAGGAAGGAAGCAATCTGAATATCAACGCCCACAAACTCCTTTGTGTTCTACTCGTGATGTCATCTACGCAAAGACCTAGCTCATGATGCCACTGTTGGGGAACGTTGCATGGGAAACAAAAAAATTCCTATGCTCACCAAGATCGATCTAGGAGATGAACATCTACGAGAGGAGGGATTGCATCTACATACCCTTGTAGATCGCTAAGAGGAAGTGTTAAGAAATGCGGTTGATGTAGTCGAACGTCTTCATGATCCAATCACGATCCGTCCCGCGAACTACCGATCAAGTGTCGAACGGACGGCACCTCCGCGTTCAACACACGTATGGCTTGATGACACCTTCACCTCCTCAATCCAGCGAGCAATGGTGAAGTAGTAGCTCGAGTCCTCCGGCAGCACGAAGGCGTGGTGGAGGTGCTGGTGGACGAATCTCAGCAGGGCTTCGTCGTGTGTCTACGGAGAGGAGAAGGGCTACGAGGGAGAGGAGGGGCAGCGCCGTGGCACGCTGGGGTGCGGCTGCCCTCTCTCTCCCTCTCTATATATAGGGGGAAGGGAGGAGGAGGGGGCGCCCTAGGGTTTCCCTCGGGGTCGGTGGCCACAAGGGGCGGCTAGGGTTAGGGTGCCCCCCCACCCAAGGCGCCTTGCCTCCCAAGTATAGGGGTCGGTGGCCCTAAGGGGTGCGCCCCACCTCCTGGCCGAATTGGGTTAGGGTTTGGGCGGCGCCCAGCTCCCCTAGTGGGCTGGTGCGCCGCCTCTCCTTGGCCCATGAGGCCCCCAACTCTTGCCGGGGCCCCCCGAAACCCCTTTCGGTATTCCGTTGATTCCCCGGTACACCCCGGAACACTGCCGGACACCGATACCCTTCGTCCTATATATCAATCTTCACCTCCGGACCATTCCGGAGTTCCTCGTCACGTCTGGGATCTCCTCCGGGACTCCGTACCAAACGTTAAGTGTGTAGACCCTGCGGGTTCGAGAACTATGCAGACATGACCGAGACACCTCCATGGCCAATAACCAATAGCGGGACCTGGATGTCCATATTGGTTCCTACATATTCTACGAAGATCTTTATCGGTCGAACCTCGATGTCAAGGATTCAGTCAATTTCGTACGTAGTTCCTTTGTTCATCGGTATGTTACTTGCCCGAGATTCGATCGTCGGTATCTCCATACCTAGTACAAACTCGTTACCGGCAAGTCTCTTTACTCATTCCGTAATACAAGATCTCGTGGATAACTCCTTAGTCACATTTCTTGCAAGCTCATTATGATGTTGTATTACTGAGTGGGCCCTGAGATACCTCTCCATCATACGGAGTGACAAATCCCAGTCTTGATCCATGCCAACTCAACAGACACCCTCGGAGATACCTGTAGAGCATCTTTATAGTCACCCAGTTACGTTGTGACGTTTGATACACAGAAGGTACTCTTTCGGTGTCATTGAGTTGAATGATCTCATGGTCATAGGAACAGATACTTGACATGCAAAAAACGATATCAATAAACTTGACACGATCATATGCTACGTTCATAGTTTGGGTCTTGTCCATCACATTATTCTCCTAATGATGTGATCCCGTTATCAAATGACAACTCATGTCTATGACCAGGAAACCATGGCCATCGTTGATCAACGAGCTAGTCCGGTAGAGGATCACTAGGGACATGTTGTTGTCTATGTACCCACACATGTATTTGAGTTTCCAATAAATACAATTATAGCATGGATAATAAACGATTATCATGAACAAGGAAATATAATAATAACCACTTTATTATTGCCTCTGGGGCATATTTCCCACACTTTACCCATGACGATTAATCTAACATCCTCTCCGATTTCTATACCAGACTCCTTGGCACCGCTTTCTACACCACCTGGGCATTTGCTCTCGACGAGCTCTACCCCTCCCCCACGCCTCAGCTAAGACATCTCGCAGATCCTTTCGCCGATGATGAAATCGCCACGGCCTTCTTCTCCATGAATCAACACGCTAGCCATGGCCCGGACGGCTTTGGACCTGGTTTCTATCGAAAGTTTTGGCACATTGTCAAAAGGAAAATCAATGCTTTCTTCCGAGAATTCCATTACCTCGAAAGTGATATCTCCTGTTTAAACAGGGCCCTCGTTATACTCCTCCCTAAATCTCATGATGCTAGATCACTCTCTAACTTCCGTCCTATTTCTCTTCAGAACGGTCTGATAAAAGGTGTCGCTAAACTTCTTACGAATAGGCTTAAACCTTTTATCCCTCTACTCGTGCATACCGATCAAGTAGGGTTTCTTTCCAGTCGTAACATCTCGGAAAAAGTTCTACATGTCGCTGATATTCTTCATTGCAGTGCAAAACGCAAGGCCGCAACCATAATTGTTAAGCTAGATTTTAGGAAGGCCTTTGACTTAGTTTGGTGGTCCTCACTCCTACACACCCTTCACGTTCGCGGCTTTCTGCAGCATTGGTGTGACTGGATAAGCTTGCTGCTTTCCACCAGCTCCATTGCGGTTATGTTAAACGGCATCCCTGGCAGGTTGATTAGGTGTAAGAATGGGCAACGTCAAGGGGATCCTCTCTCGCCCTATCTCTTCATTATCATAGCGGACATTCTGCAACAATTGGTGATCAAAGCTAATAGATATGGCTTGCTCCTGCACCCCCTTAACCCCACCCTCCTTTTCATGTCTTACAATACGCAGACGATACCTTCATCATCTTAAAGGCTGGCCCCAAATCGCAGACAATACATAGACAATACGCAGATGATACCCGTAGTGGCCGCGGCGGCACTCCGCACGGCGTCGCAGGAGGTGGAGCGGCTCCTCCTCAAGCGGCAGGCAACCATCGGACAAGGCTGTCGCGGCCCTACGACGCCGTTCCGCCGTTAGAGGGACCACGACGACGACGACGACACCGACGGAGACGGCGCTGCGGCAGAGCAGAGCAGCCACGCGTACAAGGTGGTCGTTCGTATAGGGTTTAGTTTTTTTCCTAGTTTTTTAGTTAAACGGTCGAAATATCGACCCTTTTATGTCAATTATATCTGAACTTGAAAGAAATTCGTCCGGTTTCATCGAATTTCATCCAATTGGTTAGAGTTGTGGTCAAAATGTATGCGGCTACGGTTGGATGTCGTCCTCCTGCATCCGTGTCCGTGGACTGGTCCCCTTGTCCGCGGAGTGGTCCACCCTGTCTGTGGACAGATGCGGGAAGAAATTTGCGGGTTTCCATTGGAGATGCCCTAAAACTTGCCAATTAGCTACATCATATATATATATATAGAGAGAGTGGCACTATTCTAATCCCAGGATTAGAATAGTTATTTGGATCACAGCCAGCCCTATAAGGGCCCGACGGGACGTTCCTGAACTTCCCGAACTGCTGGCCCACCCCGACAGGATCCACCTGGTCCGATCCCGATCGAGGCCGCCCCAGCACCCCTCCCTCGAAGCTCCTCGTCCCAGCCCCCCTCCTCGCCGCTCCTCCCCTCGATTCGCCGCCGGCCTCCGCCGCGATTCGCCGCCGACCTCCGCCGGATCCAGCGACTCCCCTCCGTGTCCAGCTCCCGGCCGGCCGGATCCAGCGCCTCCCCTCCGTCTCCACCTCCCGTCCGACCGCCGGCGCGGGCGAGCGAGCGACGGCGGACGCCGGCGCGAGGGAGCCCACGTCGCCTGGACGCGGCGAAGCCACCGGAATTTCTGCAACAAGCCGCCATGGACTTTAGGAGGCCTCCTCCTTCCAACTTCACCTCCTCCCGACGGCTTAGCAGAGCTAATGACGGCCAAGGCTCAAGGTACGGCGAACGGCGCGGCCAAGGGAGCATCTCAGCGGCGGAGGGTGCGTCCGCGGTGCCTTCAAATCCAGCAACGAACGCCGCCCCACAGGTACCTGAACTTCCTCCCTCTTAGGTACCAGAACTTTCTCCTTCTTATTGTCTCCTCCTTCAATCTTGCCTCACCTGAACTTCTGGCTTCATGAAGATGAACTTCTTGCCCTCTGCAAGACATGGAATGCCATGGGATATCTCTCCCAACTCTCTGACGAATTGCTCTGAAGGTGGCCTATCTACTGCTGGAAAAAGACTGACCAAACTTCTATCCAAGGTATGGTTGAACTTCCTGCTGTCTGCTATTTTCTTTCAGCCATGTGAAGTTCTGGTAGTGTGTGAGCCTCAGTCCAGGCTGCAAAAATTAAAAAAACTGCCTGCATTCATATGTAAAAAACCATGTGAAGTTCAACAAGTCAGTGGGCTAGAGTTCAGGTTGGTATGTATCTGGTTGTTTGCAAAAAAAGGAAAGTAAAACAAACATGTGATCAGTTGAAGTTCAGGTTGGAATGTACTAGGAAGTTCAACCATTCAAAGTCATGAAGTTCAGCTTTTTGAATGTACACAGTAGTTCCCCTTTGCAAACCATGCAAACACATGAAGGTCAGGTTGGTATGCACTAGTAAGTTCAACCATGAAAACACATGAAGGTCAGGTTTAACTGTAGACTATATTTCCCCTTTGCAAACCAGAAGTTCAGTCTGTGGAGAGTGCTCAGTTCAGGTACAGAAAAAAAACAAATAGTGTAGAATTCAGAATGTGAAGTTCATTCTGTGAAGAGTGCTCAGCTCAGGTACACAAGTATAGGCAAATGCTCTGCTCAGTTCAGAGTGTGATACCTGTCCTAGGAAAAAATATGTACATGAACAACACTTTTATGAGAAGTTCAGGCTGTGAATAATGCTCAGTTCAGCAACACCAGTATATGCAGATGTGACTTGTGTGCTAACACATTCTTTTGTTTATGCCAGCATGATGAGAGACGCAGAAAGAAGGTTAGAACTTCCCAGCAGCAAGTACACAACCCTAACCCTGTACGCGTTGTGCCGCCCCCTCAATGGGTCACACCTCAAACGAACCAACAACATTCCCAATCTGCTCCACACCAGAATTGGGTGACACCGGAAACACATGCAGACTTCCAAGATGCTGGGTCACAGCCTGATCCGCACCATTTTGCACCTCCACCTAATTGGGTTACGCCGGAAATCCCCCTTGGATTCTTTGCATCCACCAGCAGACTTCCAAGCACACCGATGGAGGAGGGTGTTAGCTCAGGTCCTGCGTATAACTCTGGAGGTTATCCTGGTGTGGCTCGTCAATGTGAAAGGGCAGCAAGTAAACCGGATGCCAGGACAAATCCAACAGGAACACACACACGGAGGAGAGTGCTCTGCACACTACCGCCGTTGGATGATGCTGCTGCTGCTACAACTCAGGATCGTACGGGACATGAGGTAGATGGATTGCTTCACAGAACAAAAGAGCAAACTAAAACCAGGATCGCCATGCCTCCACAACCACCACAACAAAAAAGTACGCAAACAAGAGAGAGGCCATCTTCAGCCCTCCTTCCTCCTCGTGACCCACTCCTGCACCCTGCTATGATAACTCCGCCGTGCCCCATCCCAGAGGGCCAGCAGCAGACTCCGGTGGAGTTGCGATCATACACGCCCATAAGTGAACAAAATTTAAGTATTTATATATGCATCTTGTATGATCTGCAATTTTTCTGCTCCCTCCAGGATAACAAATTTACAAACTGCATTTTAACGTACTGTTTGGATTTGTTTTCTTTTTCTATAGATGCTGGATCTCCCAGATTATCTAATACCAAGACTAAAGATGCCATTCAAGAATGTAGAGAAAGCCAGGGAACTTTACAACAGATACGCCAGACACGCTGGTTTTGGCATCAGGAAGACGGGAGGGAATGACAATCACAAGTATTTTGTTTGCGCGTTCCAAGGGAAACACAGAACTTCTGTTTCAGAAGCTGAAAGGAAGAGAAACAAAACATCGCAGAGGACAGGCTGCAATGCAAGAATGAGGGTGAAGGTGCAATAGGATAACACATGTGTGGTAGTGGACATTGAGTACAATCATAATCACCACCTCATCCAAACTGCTGACATGCTGGTATTCTTGCACTCACACAAGAATTATGACCCCACTATTTTGGAGTACGTAAAGCTCTTGCAGTACCATGATGTCAAACATACAACAATTATGTCCATGCTATCCGAAAATGAAGATGGAAGCTACTTCCTAAGCATGACCGGACGAGACCTACTAAACCAGTAAGTATTGAAAAATGCACATACTGCAATGTACATAGCATACTAAGTCACCACCCTTGCTAGCAAAAATAACGAATGCATGTTTGCATATAATTTGCAGGAAAGCTATGAATGCGAGGAAAGATGATTTGGATGATGTATTGAAACTTGTATCTTTCTTTAAAGACATGAAGGCAATCAATGATGAGTTTTTCTATGACGTACAAGTAGACAGCGACAATGTAATTAAAAACATTTTCTGGTCCAATGCAAGCTGCCGGGGAGCATATCAAGATTTTGGCGATTGCGTAAAATTCGACACAACTTATAAGACTAACAGATTTCATATGCCTCTGGGAGTGTTTGTTGGAACAAACCACCATTTGCAGTCAACGATATTTGTTGTTGCCCTGATCAGAGACGAAGATGCAAAGTCATTCAAGTGGCTGTTCGATACATTTGTACGGTGCATGAACAACAAACACCCAACTTGCATTCTAACAGGTAAGTTCAAAAAAACTCTACAAGTTTCATCATCTTTTTAGCTCTGGGTGTATATCGGGTATACTGGTTTTAACTAAAAAATATTATAAACCAAGCAGTTCAAACACTGGTAGCACAAAAGTCCAACAAACAGTACAAGAAGCAAAATATGGTTATGTCTGTGAAGTTCAAATACAGGAATCATAGAAGTTCAAGAACACTACTATAAGAAAAAAATATGTATCATGTTCAGAAAAATATGGTTATGTCTATGAACAATTCGCCTACTCCTGCTCGTTCCTGGATCGGCCTCACCGGGGGTCCCCGCGGACTCGCATCCGCTCGTCGCGGGGCCCCCCCTGCTCGGCCTCGCGCTACCGCGGCAGTGCGCGCTAGGTTGATAGGCGCAATGCGGTTATTCTGTTTCCACCCCCACCCGCACGCACCCCAGAGCCACACCCCTAAGATAGATAGTGGGGTCACGGATGTGACGGACTCGCCTCCCCATGCGACGACGCGGCACGCCGCGTCGTCGCCTGCTCCAGCTCGTTCCTGGCTCGGCCTCGCAGGGGGAGGGGAGGGGGGTCCCGACCCCCCTCCCCGCTGCTCGGCCTCGCGCTACCGCGGTAGTGCGCGCTAGGTTGACAGGCGCAATGTGGTTATTATGTTTCCACCCCCACCCGCACGCACCCCAGAGCCACACCCCTAAGATAGATAGTGGGGTCACGGATGTTTCGGACTCGCCTCCGCATGCGACGACGCGGCACGCCGCGTCGTCGCCTGCTCCGGCTCGTTCCTGGCTCGGCCTCGCAGGGGGAGGGAAGGGGGAGTCCCTCCCCCCCTCCCCCCTGCTCGGCCTCGCGCTACCGCGTTGGTCGATAGGCGCAACGCCGATTTCAATGTCTACAAATATTTAAATACAAAAATAACAAACAAAATTAAAATAAGAAGTTCAAATAGTGAAGATATAGAAGTTCGGGGTTTTGGTAAACATCAAATTAACATGTTAAAAACAATTAGCATACAATTTCAGGATAGTTATTCTGTGAAGTCCAAAAAATATTAGAAGTGCGAAAGCATACTAGAAAAAAAATAAAAACTACACGCATGTCCATCGGCCAATTCCATGGTTGCTCACGGGACTGAATCAAAAAAATCAAAACCAATGCAAGAAATGAAAAATGACAGAAAAAAAGAAATACAGAGGACTTCCTGCATTACCTTGCAAAAGAAGGAAAAGCAGAAGTTCAGGTATGAACAACACAGAAGTCCAGCTTGTACAACGACCATTAGATGATCTAGAAAATATGAATGAACGAATTCGTCCGAAGCATAAAATCCTCTACGCCAGATTAGAACACGTCCACACCCCCTTGGAAATGATCTGGCAACTCCCTTTCTACAACAAAAATGACCAGAGGGCAAATCTCAAATCCGCAAAAACACCCCGTGCAACAGCCGCGGGAGTGCCAACATCAAATCACCAGAAATCAAACCGTATGGACCCTCCCGATTGAAATTGACGATGTATTAAGCCTTCAATTTCACTAAAGAATGCAAATCAGCCAGCAAACTTTACAGAAAAACGAGAAATCGTCAGAAGAGGAGGCTGCATCTCGGGCGGATGAAGAACACGGTTGATTTCAAATTCGTTTGAAATAACAAAAATTTGTGCACAAAAATCATATCAAAACCTAATTCCCATCGTGCCAGAGCTTCGACAACATCCACAACATGCATTAAACTTGTAACAGACACACGTTCATCACGACCCGAGAGCAAATCCGCCAACGAGCGAGATTCCTATTTAGTTGCTAAAAACGGTTTCCTGGTTACACTTACATCACTAAGAACACGAGTGGACAGAAGAATTCACTCGGGGAGACACGGTTGCGAAGATAGCCCGAAGGCCGGGTTCCTATGGAGGGAAGTTCAGGTTGTGTAACTCAGGAAGTTCAGGTTGTGATCAGAATAATATTCTGATCCCGTGATCAGAATAGTGTTTATGTATGTGTGTGTGTGTGTATATATATATATATATATATATATATATATATATATATATATATATATATATATATATATATATAGGACGACCATTTGGGACACCTAGGTGCCTGGGCACCTTGCCTACAAACCGTTGGATTACGCTGAGATGTGTGCACCTTGCTAGTACTAGAAGGTTTAATTAGGAAAGACTTATTGCTAATTAATGCTTGATATGGACTCTTAATTCCCACATTAGAATGGAAAGAGAAAGTGAACAATTATTGGTCACATGCATGGCACGTACACTTTTCTACGGGGAACAAAAAATTATATTTTATTGATGTTATATACTTTTGGAGAAACGTATGTGACATAGCACTATATTCATGTTATAAATAGTTGTGCATACAATATCTTACGTATATATCTACATACCCCCAAAAAAGAGTATATTAGGTATGTCCCCATTAAATATATATTATTTCTGGATATGTCTTCAAGGCATATGTACTAAGAAATGAGTTTGTGCGTACAATGTCTTAGGTATATGTACATACCCTATATCTTAGGTATATGTAAATCATAATTTTTTTGGGTATATCAATGTTGTCTACAAAGCATGCGTATATCAAAAAAGGGTATGCGGGTATGATATCTTAGGTCCACGTACGTACGGAAAAATCGTGTTAGATATTGGCATGCAATGTGTATTCCTCAAACTAAAAAGAATAATCGTGTGTGAGTATATGTATGGACGAAAAAAAATCATGCATGGGTATCAGCATGCATCATATTTTCCTAAAAGTAAAATTATAATTAGGATCACATTTTGTATTATTTGGTCACCTTAATTTGTATAGACATATAAGCCGTCAAAAACTGTGACCAGGCCTTTATTTCCAAAATACTAGATACCTTGAACAATAAAACTTTGGAAATATTCATAAGAACGTCATTGTATCTGATACATTAGAAATCATAGCGTACATGCATACCCTCTTTGTTTGGAAAGAAATCATTGCTAGGAAATCAATAGCCTATTTGTTTTTTGGGAAGCAATCAATAACCGTTGATGGTCTAGTGCATGCAAACAAAATTTGGAAAGTCATTTCGTTGTGGATTGTCTATCATGCACTATGAGTATGAGTTGCCATACAATGGGCTAGGTGCCCAGGCACCTAGGTGCCCCAAACAATTTACCATATATATATATATATATATATATGTGTGTGTGTGTGTGTGTGTGTGTGTGTGTGTGTGTGTGTGTGTGTGTGTGTGTGTGTGTGTGTGTGTTGTAAGCAGAGTACGTATCAAACAAATCTGAATTCACTCACTCAAGATAGTATTCCATTTCTTAGGAAGCAAAGTGTAATTCAGCCATTCCTCGCCTTTGCCTTCGCTTTCGTCGTCGCCTGCGCTCTGATGGCTTGATGGCGAGTCGGACCAATTTGGCATTCTTGCGCCGGAGCCGCCGCTCATCCGACTCTGTCGTTGTCAGCGAGCAGCGGAGTACCGACGCAAGGAGGACGTCCTCCGGATCCACCGGCGCGCGCTTGCCCGATGCCTCGCCAATGCCTTGCCCGTCGCCGCCCACTTCCTCGCCCGTTGCCACTCGCGCCTCCGACTCGGGCGCCCTCGACCGACCGGCGCCGGCGAAGGCACGAGCACCCAACGGTGGCCATGGACGCCCTCCGGAGGTGGCTGGGAAGGGGCGAGGCAGCGTACCTGGAGTGGAGCGGAGCTTCCGTCGGTGTTGTCTGTCGGACAGGAGGGCCCTGCAATGTCCCCTGAACTGTGACGTTGGGTGATGACGGACGGCGCGTCGGAGCGTGAGCTGCTGCCACCCCGATCTAGCGGGCAGCATCCATGTCAGAGTCATGGCCCGGGTTGACACGATGTTTCGGGCCTTTTTAATATTCGCCCTACATTTGCCAAACCAAGACGTTTGAATCCAGTTCATGCTCCAAGGGTTTGCACAGAATTCGGAAGGGATTTGTCACGGGCGCTAGTTTTTTTAAGGACGCGTCTAGGGAGTAGCCGGCTGCTCCCTAGCGTTCCGTGGCGGCCTCCCCAAAAAGGTAAGTTTCTGTCCCCCACTCTCAAAAAAGGAAACCCTGGTCCCCCTCCCTTTCACGTGATTCTGTACCCACTAGCCCGCACCCCCACCGCCACCTTCCCTCTGCCTCCTATTTCATGCGCCAGCAGGCAGAGCCTATCCCCCGCATCTTCTTCTCCCCCAAGCAAAGAAAGGGGGCAGTTCCACCATCCCAGATCCAAAACCTTCATAGTCCTGCAATGGCGACCACAAGAAGCTAGAAAATCAGAGGGATTTGGAGAGGCGACCACAAGAAGCTAGAAAAATCAGAGGGATTAGACAGGCGACCACAAGAAGCTAGATTTTCTCACCCAAATCCAAAACCCAGGAAGAAAAGGTAGTGGTAGAAAAGAAGGGGAAAATTCACAGAGGTAAAGCCATCAGATTTGCTCACCTGCCCCCTTGCTTTTGCCCTTATGCATCCTTGATTTGTTGTGTTCTAGCTTCCCTGTTGCTCTTCTTGATCCAACATGTCTTTGGTTTGCTGCATCTCTCCTGCTTCCCTGTTGCTTCCCTGTTGCATAACAACTCATGGAAATAAAAAACCTTGATTGATTGATAGTTATTCTGTTTTTCTGCTAAAGTTTTGTTAGGCAAATTGCTAGTCATTTTTGGGCAAGGATAGTGTTACTATGAGGCAACTTGTGTTACTATGAGATACACATAATGCAAATGCTGCTGTGGACCCAAAAAACATGACTGTCATAACTACTATTGTATAAAAAGCTAAAGCTATTGTTGGCAATTTGTACACCCTATTCAAGAAAAAACAGTGTTGCCATTAAGCAACTAGTGGTGGTTATATGAGATACATGGCTGATGATGCCAAGTTGCATTGCAAAAAACATAAGATTAAAAGCAAAAACATTGTACTGTGAAAGCAAAATCCATTTGAAAAGCTGAAAAAAAACATTCCTAATGGCTAAAAGGGTTGTTTCCAATGTACTATGGTTTCAACAGTGGTAATAAGGGAGAAACTTTAGAGGGTATGAGGTTTAATTTACCTTCAATTGTATACTTCAACATGCTCCAAATATAATGGTGTTTCTGCAAATCTGTTGTGTTCCCACGCTTGGGCGGATAGATAAAACTTGATATTTTGATCTTGGAAAAATTAAAGAACAAGAAAATGTCCCATACAAAGAAGCAAAAATGCATCACCACGGAGGAGAAACATCCCATGACAACTATTTTATCTCAGCTTCTACGTCACTTGAAACACGAATACGCGGATAGGGAACACATTGAACTTAAAAGGCATAAAGTTTGCTGCTAGTACAAAAGATATGTGAAACATGAGTATTGGACATAAAGGCACAACATGTTGCCCATAACTGCTGCTGTTTAAAAGTTCTAACAGAAATATGTTGTTGCTCTCTCTGATTTTGCTGTGAATTACATGCTCGAATTGCCTGACTGTGAAAGGAGGCTTGCTTGACAAAAAGACCTTCAAGGCATGCACATAGAAAAAGTTGCCTGCATTTAAAAAACAAAAAAAATGAGAAGCAAAAATTATGATGCACACACAAAAAAAGCACAAAAAAAGCCTATGTAATTATGTTCAAAATGTTTCCTTGAATAACAAAATGGATCCTATTCTTCTGATTCTGGTGGGCTTAGGTTGCTGTGTTATTTGCATGCCTGTATTTAGTGTGCTACTTGCTTGCGTCATTGAGCTAACTTGCTTTATATTTTTTGATGTCAAAAATGAACATGTTGACGATGATTGACCTGAATGAGGAACCAGATGAAAATAATGGTGATCCTGTGTACTGTACACAACATGCTGCTGGAAATAAAGAGTTTGTTGTGGAATCACCTAATCCTCCTATCATCAAAAAAGTCAGTGTTGCTGCTGCTGAAGGAATTGGTACAGATGGGCACTCAAGTCGTGGGATAGGGGCTCCAGGTAATACACAAGTACCTGCAGCAGTAGCAACTGAGAGTGATGGTCATACCCTTGATGGCACAGGTGCCGCGGGCGATACTGGTGGGATTGTTGGTAATGGTTTCGGTTTTGAAAATGATGAAGAAGCTTGGTCACAGCCCAAGGAGCCTTATGTGGGCATGAGGTTTGACACTTTGGAAGGCGCCAAAGAGCAGTACGATGCATATTCCTTGAAGATTGGTTTTTCAATCAAAATGAATACTTCAAGGAGGGCTGTGAAAACTGGAGAGCTGATAAAGCAACAGTTTGTTTGCAACAAGTTTCGAAAGCCTAAAGTCGATGACGGAGGGGCAGAAAAGATTGATGTGCTAGATGATATTGTTGAGCAAACAAAAGATGATGATGAAGACGAGGATATTTTCTTTGTTGATGATGAAAGTAAAACCAAAAAGAGGACCAAGAAGCGAAAGAGAGATACAATATTGCAAACTTGTTGCAAAGCTAAGATGGTTGTGAAACTAATAGATGGCAGATGGGAAGTGATCTACTTTGTTGGTGAGCACAACCATCCATTGGTTGACAAGACATCTTTGACTAAGTATTTGCGATCACACCAAGGGATCCCAACAGAAGAAAGGGCCTTCCTTACACATCTTCATAACTGCAATTTGACTACAGGTTTAAACCAACCCCCTACCACCACCATTCCAACTTTAACACCCTGGACATGCCTAACGATTGCGTGTTTCTTGCTTCCAATATGTGTCTGAATTGCTTGAAACATGTGCCTGATTTGCTTCAAACATATGCCTTATTTGCTTGATAATAACAAAAAATTGCTTCCAGCTAGCAAGATAATGCCTGATTTGTTTAACACTGTGGTTGCTGAACTTGCCTAATGTTTATCTGTTTGGTGCTCAATGGGAAGTTTCTACTTGCCTATTTTTTCTGTAAAACAAATTTGATGTTGACTCTAGACTTACCTATGATTAGTCTGTTTATAGCTAAAATTCTTGATAAGATACTTGTGTACGATAGCAGTAGTTTTTGGATGAGCTCAACTTGCCTGTTATTGAATTTTTTGTTGCTCAATAATGCATAGTTAAAGTAGTTCCCCCTGTATTGTTTTGTGTAATTTGATCATGTATTGCCTGTTACGTTTTTGTCGTAGTTTCTTGTATAGCTTCATGATTTGCCTAAACTCTGCATTTGAGTTGCCTTCCTGAAAGAATAAAAACTGTTTTTCATACTATTTTTGGGTAAAAAAGGATTAACCACCATTGTGACTTCATGGCGCCAGGTCGTATGATGCACATCATGTCAGAATTCTATGGGACGGAACTCATTGTCCCTTATACCACTAAGCACATTACAATCCTCAAGACGGTCTTGAACAAGGATGCTACAAGAGAAGGGGATATGATAGAGACAGATGCATTCTTTAAAGATCAGCAAAAAGAAGATCCAGATTTTTTTACAAGATAAAGTATGATGAGGAGGATAGGGTTGAGAATATTTTCTGGGTCGATGGTGCAGCAAGGAAGGCTTACGTGGAATCTTATCATGATTGCATCTCCTTTGACACAACGTATATGACTAACATGTACAACATGCCCTTTGCACCATTCATTGGAATTAATAGACATGGGCAGTCATTCATGTTGGGTTGTGGTTTTGTTAGGCAAGAGTTGGCGTCAAGCTTTGATTGGCTATTCTAGACCTTCCTTGAGGCAATGCATAATGTAGCACCCACCAACATCATAACCGACCAAGACATTGCAATGGCACAATCAATTAAAAGAATCTTCCCTACAAGTGTGCACCACTGTTGTCGTTGGCATATTATGAAAAAGGCACAAGAAAAGCTTGGAGCATTGCTGGGGCGAAACCCTGGCTTGTCCAAAGATTTCAACAATTGTGTTGACTTTAGCTTGACGCCAAAGGAATTTGAGGCAGGATGGGCTGAGATGATGTTGAAGTATGAGGCTATGACTGACTCCCACTTCGAGACTCTATACAAGTACCGAGAAACATGGGTACCCTGTTACTTCAAGCACCAATTCTTCCCTTTCTTCCAGTCAACTCAACGCAGCGAGGGGTTCAACGATGTCCTTAAGCGATATGTGAACCCACACAAGTCCATTTTGAACTTCGTGAAGCAATATCAGAAAATCCAAACACACATACTAGTCCGAGAGGGTTCAAAAGATTACAGGACGGGACATTTGCAGACTGAAATGTGGTCGTGTTACCCCATTGAGAAGCAGGCGTATGATTCCTATACTAGGGACTTGTACGAGAAGTTCTGTGATGAGTTTCAGTTGACTGCGAGGTACAACGTGCGACCCCATGGTGCAAACTTGTATGAGGTTTACCCAAATCGAGAGTGGTTTGCTAAATATGGTTCTAGGAGCTATTTTGTGACAGTATAAGCTAGAGCTGGAGACTACAGATGTGACTGCTGCAAGATTGAGAGGGACGGCATGCTTTGCTGCCATATCTTGAAAGTTTTCAACCAACTTGGTGTTGATGAAATCCCAGCGCAGTACATAATTAGAAGATGGACACCTTTGGCAATTTCTGATGCACCTCCTGCTGTCGAGGATAAACCCGATGGGTTGCCACCAGAATCGAAGAAAGAACTCAGGCATGCAAATTTGATGATGGATTTTGGTAGTCTTGCTCGGGTTGCTAGTGCGTCGGATGCTGCGACAGATATTGTAAAGAAGCATATGCGTGGGGCACGTCATGAAATCAAAAATCTCAACATGTCAAGGAAGAAGAAGCCGGCAGTACCTCCCAGTGGGCCCACTGGTGGTCCTCCACCATCAGATGGTGGTTCTGCACCACCACCGAGTAATACTTGGGCAACTAGTGGCCCTGCACTGCATCCTGATGGACCTACACAAGGCTCTTCTGGTTCTAGGCAGCAGCAGCCTACTTCTGCACCACGGAGAAAAAAAAGCAGCACCGCTAGCTGGTAACTCTATGAGTGAAGGTGGACATCAACAAACAACCTTGAGGGTTGCACCACTGTCCAGGGGTCTGTACCACTGTCCAGGGGACCTCCAGTGCCAAGCTAGTGGCATGCACAACAATTATCAGGATATATGCCGCTAAATAGTGGAGTTGCACCGCAGTTTCTAGGGGATTCAACAATGACAAGGCCTTCGCAAACACTAAGAGGGGCTGCGCCACATCTATTTGGGGATGCAACACTAGCCGGAGGCCATGTACCACCTCATATGGGTCCCAGACCAACAACCTGGCCTGCAGCACAACCTATGGGGGCTATACAACCAAACCAGGGGCCTAACGTAGCAAACACAATGTATGTGACTAGTGCTGGACTTGAACCATCGCCTAGAGCGTCAGCAACAGTTGATGGTGGGTATGGACAGCGTCCCAGTTCTTCTACTACGCAAGAAGAAAGTGGCAACGCACTTTCATCTCCCATTGGGCAACCTCCTGGTGGACATGCACACCCGCCACTCAATATAGCATCACTACATGCAGTTGTTGCGGCCGCGCAAGGTGCTTCTATGGTTGAACCACTATTTGGAAAAACTACTACCACACCTGACCCTACAATTCCTAGAGACCCTCCAAAATCAACTACAAAAGGCAGGGCAAAGTCAAAAAGAATTCAATCAACACTTGAGCTACATCCGAAGAGGAAAACAAGTGCAGCTATTGTGGGTCTGTTAACCACAATGGTGCGCAGTGCACCACCAGATTGGTGTGATGGACACACAATGACCAGATGGTTGAAAGATTTTGCATTGACAAATTCCTACTTTCTACCCCCGGTATCTTTAAAAGTTGATATGTTTGAACACCCTAAACTGGTTGTGTAATGATCATATTATTTCTGTTTTATGGTTTCTGTGACTAGCTTGCCTCACATTGTAGTTTAAATTGCCTGGTCATGGAATTTGAGTTCCCTGTTGGTGTACTTTGTATTGCCTGGCAAAAAATTTATACAGGCGACTCCCCTTGGTGGTCCAAATTTTACATTTAAAAATCTATAATGCTGAAGATGCAATAATCTCCTGCTTGTGCAATGATCATATTATTTCTCTTTTATGGTTTTTATGAATAGCTTGCCTCACATTGTAGTTTGGATTGCCTGGTTATGACATTTGAGTTGCCTCGTCCCAGTTTCTTATACAGGCAACTCCCCCGGTGGTCCAAAATTTACATGCAAAATTTCACATGCATTTTCGTAATGCTGATGATGCAGTAATCTTTAAAAATGGTCGCAAACTTCAGACTTTTTGAACAAAAACATAAAGAACAGTACACGTGAGGGAAGAAAAAACTGACATATGCTAACTTGAGGATGGCTTTCCACGGTGCCTTGTTGTACCCGTTGTCAACCCATGTGTTTGTCATCTGTTTCCTGATGTTTGGAACATCCTCGGCTATGAATTTTGGAACAGCCCTTGCCTCCCAACTATTTGCTATTGTAAGGGCAAAAATACCACAGTCGAACCTATACATATATAGTATGTTTTCTAATTAGCTAGTTTACTATATGTACTATTGTCACATGTAAAAAGTGTGAAAGCAGAGTCTGTGTGAATGGATGCTTACTTGTTATTTTGTTTTGGCACATCAATGTTGGTAAGTCCAAAATCATCCAATGAGATGTGAGACCTGGCGTAGTGCTCTTCCCACAGAGCACGAACACTTGCAACAATTTTCCTTGCGCAAACATCTAGACTCTTGTTCTGAAGCGTCCTCCAAGAATCAAGAACCTCAAAACGTCGGTCCCTGATGTTCACATTAAAAATCCAATAATGATTCCCTGAAACTGGTTTTGTCTTGTCAATGTTCTCTAAAACTGGGAACATAATCTGTTAGAAAAAACAACTGCGGTTAGTAGAAAAATAGGCAACTTCAATAGTTATACACGCGCAAAAGTACTATCGCAAAAAAAATATGCCACAGGTTGGATGTAAGCAACTTTTTTGTGTGCTCTCGCAAATTAATACACGGACTGAAAGCAAAATGCGCATGGAAGTTATGTTCTTATGTAAGCAACTTGCATAGAGAGATGTAGAGGCAAAGTATATGATGAGTGTAGGCAACTTGGCCCCCCTAAAAAAATTTACATTTGTGTGAGCAAGATTTGAACAGAAAAGGTGATAGAAAAAAGAAAAAAAAGGAAAAAATGCAGTGGTAGAAAATCAAGAAACCATTAACTTACCATATCTTTACGGTCCAAGCGATTTGATTTCTTGAAATGGGAAATGAGCTCCTTGCCGGTCAATTGCATATTTTGCAGCCATGTCTGGTGGAAAGAATACGGAGATGACCATGACCACATATGAAGAAAAAGAAAAAGAAAGAATTGCAAAACTACATGTATTAATGCTTCCCCTTTTCTTACGGAGAACCTAAGGGGCATCACGACCTTCTTTGAGTCTGCTGGCAAGTTCATCATTATAGATTGTATTCCAACTTCCATTACATGGCTCAAGACAAAACCTTCCTTCTTCATTGAGTTTGCAAGCTCCCTCACCGTGACAAAGTATCCACCATATTCAATTACCCTTGGGCTGCAAGAAAGAAAAAATATTCAACTTACAAATCCTTCCTGATTTGCCTACCACTATACAGCACAGAAAAAAATGGGGGCATGGTCATATGAAGAAAAATTTATTTCAAAAAACATTTCACAATATTTGTAGTTACACTAAACCAAATTGCCTGATTCTATGATTTGGATTGCCTGTAAAAATAGTTTGAATTGCCTGCATAACAAAATGAACCTTGCCTCGAAAAAGTGCATTGTGCAAAACCTTACAAAGAAAATGGAATGGGTATATTGTCATACCTAGTATCTGCATCTGGTGATGCTTCTTCATTAAGTCTCCCATGCAAGATAACCAATGAATGGGGACCTCTTGCAAGGAGGTGGCTTGATAATCCTTCTCTCAAATTGATGTGGGGGCATCTCTCCTGAGCTACTACTACTATAAATCTTGCTGCCTGATCCCACTTCTCCTTGGATGGAAATTTTGTCAGGAGTTTCATACATGTTTCGCTCAGTTATGATCCCAGCTGAACAACCTGCGTCAAACTTATCTACTTTTCCTTCTGCTTCTGCACACGGTTCGTCTATGCCTTCAAGGTCCAAAACATAATCGTCATCGATTATTTCAATGGTTGGGTGGGTAGGTACAGACAATTCCTTGAACTCGTGCTCAGCAAATCTACTTGACCCGTAATTTTGATGTGCTTTGTCGTCTACAGATGCTGTGGGCAAATCATCTATGCATAGATCGAAACATGGTGCTGGGCAGTACTCACTATAAAAAGCAACTGAACTTTTAGTGTTGCTTTGCTGAAAAAGTTGTTGATATGTCTTTGCTGAGGTATGATTTGTGGGGTTGATTTGGTGATTCTTGCTGTTTGGATCGACACACCTTGCTAAGAGCTCACTGACATCTAGAACATTGATTTCTAGTGCATTGGTTGTCTTCCCACTAACACGCATGAACTGATGGAACCGCTCCTCCACATCAGAGAAATGGGAAAGGTTCCCCTGGCTACTTGCTTGTATTACTTCTGAAACACTTGTGGCTTCAGGTTGGGCAATTGTAGTTGAACATTCAGGCAATTTTCCTAGGGCTATTAGCAACTTTCGTTCCAAACTTTTTCCCATGGTTTCAACAATTTTGTATTGCTCCCTTTTGATCTCCATACATGACACTGCCGGAGGGATGTTCTCTTTCTCCTTTTCCTGACCTGCATCATTTAACGCTACAGCATGTGGTGATGCCTTGAGATCTTGCACCTTGCCCCTCTGGATAACATTGTCTGATTGCGTTACATTTCCTCGAGACGCAAAGGCACTTGGCCATTTAAGTCACCTAGTGTTTGTGTTCCACCAGGGTTTGCTGTGCTTACTGTCAGAGTAGCTCTCTTTTTAACTTGAACTGGTACTACTTTTGTGGGGTCAAGTGTTGCCTCTGCAAGACTTGCCTAAAAAGCAGTTGGACTTGCTTCCTGCTTGGACCGAGTTGCCAGAATATGTGATCCACTTGCCTGTTTACCAGTCTGTTTTGAGGCTGCCCGTGGAGATACTGCATCATCTGCATCTTTACCGCGCGGTGGTGCTGCTGAGCTTGATATCATATTGTTTACCAGTTGTGATTTGTCAATTCCATTACTTGCCTCTTTTATTTCACTATTTGCCTCATATTGCTGCCGAGAAGGCCCGGATTTTTTCATGGCTGACTGCCTTTCCTTTCCCCCTTGGCCATATTTGCTATTTTTAGCATGAAATGCTTGTGGATCCCCTGCTGTTTTATTCATCACAAATGGCTCTAATATGAATCTGACACTTTTCTTCTTCTTCTTTGGTGGCGGACGCTGTGGTAGCTGGTTGTGACCAACTTGCTTTGGTTCTCCAACTTCATGTAGAGCACCAATTTCTCTCATTATTTTTCGGCGAATCTCCTTTGGGCATATTACCTCAGGGTTGAATGTGCAGGCCAGATCCATTTCTTTTCCCCTCAACAGCACTTCAAAAATCATCCTCGCTTCGAATGCAAGGGATCTGTCATCAACGTTCAACATTTCTTTCACTTCAAACAACGGGAAGCGTGGCTTTGGGGAAGCAGCAGTTTTAAGCTCTGTCATCACAAGATTTCTGACAGAGATGCTATCTACCTCATCCAGTCCTTTTGGCTTCCTATCTCTCCTCTTTTCAAATAGAAATTGCAATGTGCATTGTTCATCATCATCGCTGCCCTGGGTTTCAGCTGCAGCATCCTCATTCCCACCCGAGACACCGTTGCCGCCTGAGCCACCATTGCCACCATGGCCACCGTTTCCTCCTACATTGTCATCATCATCATCATCATCATCCTCCCCCTGCCCATCATCTTCCTTCTCTTCTTTGTTGCCATCACCTTCTTCATCATCATCATCTTCCTTTCCTTCATCCTCATCCTCTTTGTCCTTGTTTCCATCAATTTCAACTTCCCTCCCCATGTCAACACTTGCCTCCTCATAATTTAGGTCTGCATGTTCTGTTTCCTGACAACTTGCTTCCCCCTCATCACCATCATCATTGTCCGAACTGCCATCACTATCGCTTTCGTCATTACCTTTCTTCTTGTAAACTCCCTCACTTTCACTATCACCTTCCTCACTGCCATCATCATCGGAATTAAATGAGTCTTCATCACTTGGTAAGTTGTCTCTGTCGGCTGGTACTTGTTCACGTCTTCTCTTAGACTGTTGCCTGCTTGTCTCCACATTAATAGGATCTGTCGTCCTTGCCCCCCATTCATCATCATCAATCCTACCAATCCCAGTCACGAGCTTTCCAACTGCATGTGAAATTACTGAACACATTTCGTGCACCATACCTGTGAGCTTCTTTTGCTTCTGCAAAACATAAAAGTGGATAGTAGAAAACATGATAAGTATTGCCATCTGTTGAGGGTTAAAAAAATGGAACAAGTATATAAATGAGAAAAAAAGGGAAGCACTAGTACAGGAAAAACAGCCACCGGATGACTTACTATTTTTTCATACGACTCGGGCAATCTTGTGGAAACAAATTTGGTGATGTGATCCATACTGCCAAACAAGCTATCATCCGCACACCGTGAAAACTCAGTCTTAAGCTGATGGTTTGTTGTCAAAAAAGGAAAAATATGAGTGACAACAAATCTGGCAGTTGCATATTTCAAATGGAAAAAATTGGTATTGCTAATTGTCTAAATTTGCTTGCATCCACTATCCGCTTTCTTGTTGCATACTATTAATATAATGGATAGTTAAGATTCAGTATCTAGTAGAGTTGCATAATATGTATGTAGCTTGCTAGTTTTCAGTACATAATTTGCTTCTGTTGCATGAGAAACTAGCTAATGTTAAACATATAAATTGCTAAAATAGTTAAAAATGCATCGTTTGCCTACTTTTCATTTCAATAATACTACAAAACAGGTACCAATATTGCCACCAAATGTGTGCATAAAACATTTCGCCCACATAACAAGGTCCAAACAAGACTGAAAACTACTTAAAATATATGTAAAGCAATTGCCCAGAAAATCTTATTAACTTGCTTGCTCTTTCAAATTCAATTGCCTCCTCTAGGACAGTAGAGTTTCCTGAGAAAACATCTGTCCTTACAAACAAAAAAGGATTGCGTTTGCACATGAAAAAAAAGTCCAAGAGAAAGAAAAGAAATGAGGTTACCCGCAAATTGCCGTATTCTCCCGGGGCCTTCCTGTCCTTCTTGATAACTTTAGCAATTAAATCTGAATTCCAAACTGACACCCTTGGTACTAAGTTGGGAATTGGCTCATCAACATCTAACGAGTCTAGATACAACACTTGCGTGATGACAAAAAAACACAAGTTTAAGTTACCTGATGTTTGTAAAAAAAACAAAAAAAAGAGTGGACGCTAGCAACAAACAGCTTGAAGCACTTACAACGAGGTGGAAAACGCGGCAACAAACAACCTTCTTTTTGCCATGACCCAATGTGAATGCTAGCTTTAGTTGATCAACAACAAACTGGCATATGTTGGTTTCTGTTATTACATTGACATCCATGACTGCCAGGAAGCTTTTTGGGGAAATACTTAAACTAGTTGAGGGAGCAAGGAAGCAGGAAAAAACAAGAGCTAGCCAAGCGCGGACGAAGTCATCATCATGAGATCCATTCATTTCTTTGATCATCTTGCACCATGCTGTGAGACTTGGTGAATTCTTGGAGGTGATATTGTAAATGCTGTACATTGCCTTTGTGATATCGGGACGGTTATCAAAGCACACCTTCCTCCCCCTATTTGGCAAACCCCATATCCCACGGACACTAGCAGCATCTACAGGAATCTTCCCCCTCTCTGGAATGACTATCTGCGAAATCTCAGGATCATAATGCCTCATTATCCATTGGCTAAGCTCTCCAGGCATGCTATTCGCTGCAAGATCTAGAAGGACCAAATTCTTTTTCAACGATGACACCTTTTTGCGCAAAAATCAAGTCCTTGTTCAACTTGAAGAGCTTTGCAGGAGATGCCCTGTTCCTACGACCCTATTGCACAACAAGATGAAAAAAAGAAGGAATTAGCAATAATGTTCATTACTGGGTAACTTAGACAACATTGTTGGGCAACTGTTTTGAAAAACTGAGGCAACTATGCAAATACCTCAGTTCCTCCGGTCTTCTGGCGTTTTGGATTTGGAGGTTAATCCACAGTTGCACCTTCAGCATTTGCATTTCCAGCATCTCCACCAGGGCTCTCCTTGGTGATCTCATTTGAAATAATATCATCAGGATGCTTCCCTCGCACAATAATAGCCTTAGTTCTCTGACGCTTATACCCAATCGTTGTTGCACTACTACGTGGCTGAAGAGGAAAAACACGTAAATCAGTATAAAAAATCTGTTATGTCCAAAAAGAACATAAAACTTCCAGGAATTTTGCACACCTGTGTTTGATGCTCTTCATTGCCATGAGAAGCAACTTCATCATGACTTGCTACAGGAGGTTCTGTTGGAAATATACCCTAGAGGCAATAATAAAAGTAGTTATTATTATATTTCCTTGTTCATGATAATCATTTATTATCCATGCTATAATTGTATTAATTGGAAACATTGATACATGTGTGGATACATAGACAGCACTGTGTCCCTAGTATGCCTCTAGTAGACTAGCTTGTTGATCAAAGATGGTCAAGGTTTCCTAGCCATAGACATGAGATGTCATTTGATAACGGGATCACATCATTAGGAGAATGATGTGATGGACAAGACCCAAACTATGAACGTAGCATATGATCGTGTCAGTTTATTGCTATTGTTTTCTGCATGTCAAGTATCAGTTCCTATGACCATGAGATCATGCAACCCACTGACACCGGAGGAATACCATGTGTGTATCAAACGTCACAACATAACTGGGTGACTATAAAGATGCTCTACAGGTATCTCAGAAGGTGTGTCTTGAGTTGGCATGGATCGAGACTGGGATTTGTTACTCCGTGTGACGGAGAGGTATCTCAGGGCCCATTCGGTAATACAACATCACAACAAGCCTTGCAAGCAATGTGACTAAAGTGTTAGCCACGGGATCTTGTATTACGGAACGAGTAAAGAGACTTGCCAGTAACGAGATTGAACTAGGTATATAGATACCGACGATCGAATCTCGGGCAAGTAACATACCGAAGAACAAAGGGAACATCATACGGGATTAACTGAATCCTTGACATAGAGGTTCAACCGATAAAGATCTTAGTAGAATATGTGGGAACCAATATGGGCATCCAGGTCCCGCTATTGGTTATTGACCATAGAGGTGTCTCGGTCATGTCTACATAGTTCTCGAACCCGCAGGGTCTGCACACTTAAGGTTCGGTGACGTTTCGGTAGTATAGAGTTATGTATGGTGGTGACCGAAGGTTGTTCGGAGTCCCGGATGAGATCCCGGACGTCACGAGGAGCTCCGGAATGGTCCGGAGGTAAAGATTGATATATAGGAAAGTGGTGTTTGAACTCCGGAAAAGTTTCGGGCATTTCCGGCAGTGTACCGGGAGTGACGAATGGGTTCCGGGGGTCCACCAAGTGGGCCCACCACACCCCAAGTGGGTCACATGGGCCTGAGGGTGGCGCACCAGCCCCTGGTGGGCTGGGCGGCCGGCCCAAGAAGGCCTATGCGGCTGGACTTGTGGGAAAGGGAAAGTCCAAGTGGGGAAGGGAAGGAGTCCTACTAGGAGTAGGATTGGAGGTGGACTCCTCCACCTCCACCTCCTTCGGCCGACTCCTAGGAGGCTTCCTAGGTCGGCCAGCCCCTCCCCTCCCTCCTTTATATACTAGAGGGGAGAGAGGGCAGCAGCACAAGAAACCCTAGCCACGGTGCAGCCCTCTCTCCCCGATAGATCAAATCCTCTAGTTTTCAACAGCGCTTAGGCGAAGCCCTGCTGGAATAGTTCCACCACCACCGCCGCCGCGCCGTCGCACTGCCGGAGAACTCATCTACCTCTCCGCTTCCTCTTGCTGGATCAAGAAGGCGGAGATCTTCATCGAGCTGTACGTGTGCTGAACGCGGAGGTGCCGTCCGTTCGGCACTAGATCGTGATTGGATCGCGGGACTCTCGGCGATTTGGATCGCGAAGACGTTCGACTACATCAACCGCGTTTCTTAACGCTTCCCGCTTAGCGATCTACAAGGGTATGTAGATCCACTCTCCCTCTCGTAGATGCTCATCACCATGGATAGATCTTGCGTGTGCGTAAGAAATTTTTTGTTTCCCATGCAATGTTCCCCAACAGTGGCATCATGAGCTAGGTCTATGTGTAGATGAGATCACGAGTAGAACACAAAAGAGTTTGTGGGTGTTGATATTCAGATTGCTTCCTCCCTTGGTTTTTTCTTATTTCGGCGGTATTGTGGGATGAAGCGGCCCGGACCAACATTACTCGTATGCT
Source organism: Elymus sibiricus (assembly GCA_039707655.1). NCBI lineage: Eukaryota > Viridiplantae > Streptophyta > Magnoliopsida > Poales > Poaceae > Elymus > Elymus sibiricus. The sequence goes on along the minus strand of CM077675.1, from coordinate 130,980,770 downwards.
TACGAGAGACCGGTTCCATCAACTGACATGTAACTTCGTTACATAAAGATGGCTGGCGGGTGTCTGTTACTCCCACTTTAGTTGGATCGGATTCGACAAAGGCAGTCCTTGAGAAGGTTGAATAGCAATTTGCGTATCAACGTTGTGGTTTTTGCGTAGGTAAGAATTGGTCTTGCTAGATACCCGTAGCAGCCACGTAAAACATGCAACAACAATTAGAGGACGTCTAACTTGTTTTTGCAGGGTATGTTGTGATGTGATATGGCCAATTACATGATGAGATATATGTGATGTATGAGATGATCATGTATTGTATAGAATATCACGACTTGCATGTCGATGAGTACGGCAACCGGCAGGAGCCATAGGGTTGTCTTTAATTATATTTGCCGTTTTGCTTTACTTTATCGCTATGAGTTAGCAATAGTCGTAGAAGCAACAGTTGGCGCGACAACTTCATGGCGACACATTGATGGAGATCAAGATGATGGAGATCATGGTTTCATGCCAGTGACGATGGAGATCATGCCGGTGCTTTGGAGATGGAGATCAAAAGCACAAGTTCATGGCCATATCATGTCACTTATGATTTGCATGTGATGTTAATCCTTTTATGCATCTTATTTTGCTTAGGACGACGGTAGCATTATAAGGTGATCCCTCACTTAAATTTCAAGATAAAATTGTGTTCTCCCCGAGTGTGCACCGTTGCAAAAGTTCGTCATTTCGAGACACCACGTGATGATCGGGTGTGATAGACTCTACGTTCGCATACAACGGGTGCAAGCCAGTGTTGCACGTGTGGAACACTCGGGTTAAACTTGACGAGCCTAGCATGTACAGACATGGCCTCGGAACACAAGAGACCGAAAGGACGAACATGAGTCATATAGTAGATATGATCAACATGAAGATGTTCACCATTGAAACCACCTCAACTCACGTGATGATCGAACTTGAGTTGGTGAATTTGGATCATGTGACACTCAAATGACCAGAGGGATGCCAATTTGAGTGGGAGTTTTTAAGTAATATGATTAACTAAACTCATTATCTTGAACAATAGTCTAAGTTGTCTTTGCAAAATTTATGTTGTAGATCAATGGCTCGCGCAGTAGCACCCCTGAATTTTAATGCGTTCCTAGAGAAAGCTAAGTTGAAAGATGATGGAAGTAACTTTGTGGACTGGGCCCGTAATCTAAGGATTATCCTTACGGCTTCCCAAAAGGGTTATGTCCTTGATGCAACGCTTGGTGATCCACCCGCTCCAGTTGAGTCTCCAGACGTTGTGAACGCCTGGCAGGCTCGTTCTGATGATTACTCAATGGTTCAATGTGCAATTTTGTATGGCTTAGAACTGGGACTTCAAAGACGTTTTGAACATCATGGATAATATGATATGTTCCTAGAGTTGAAGTTTATCTTTCAGAAGAATGTCCGGATCGAGAGGTATGAGACCTCCGATAAGTTCTATGCCTGCAAGATGGAGGAGAACGGGTCTGTCAGTGAACACATACTCAAAATGTCTGGGTATTCCACACGTCTAGCTGAATTGGGGATGCCCCTTCCAGCAGAGGCGATCACTGACAGAGTTCTTCAATCATTGCCACCTAGCTACAAGAGCTTCGTGTTGAACTATAACATGCACGGGATGAACAAGTCAGTCGCCGAGCTGTTTGCGATGTTGAAAGTCGCTTAGTCTGAGATTCAGAAGGAGCATCAAGTGTTGATGGTCAATAAAACCACTAGTTTCAAGAAGAATGGCAAGGGTAAGAAGGGTAACTCCAAGAAGAGTGGCAAAGCAGTTGCCCCTCCCGTGAAGAAACCCAAGGCTGGACCCAAGCCAAAAACTGAGTGCTTTCATTGCAAGGGAACTGGTCACAGGAAGCGAAACTGCCCCAAGTATTTGGCTGACAAGAAGGCGGCCAACAACAAACAAGGTATATATGATATACATGTTATTGATGTGTACCTTACCAACTCTCGTTGTAGTGCCTGGGTATTTGATACTGGTGCGGTTGCTCACATTTGCAACTCAAAACAGGAAGTGCGGAATAGACGGAGGCTGGCAAAGGACGAAGTGACGATGCGTGTGGGAAATGGTTCCAAGGTTGATGTGATCGCCGTCGGCATGCTCGCTCTTCGATTACCATCGGGATTAGTGATGAACCTGAATAATTGTTATTTAGTGCCTGCGTTAAGCATGAACATTATATCTGGATCTTGTTTATTGCGAGACGGTTACTCATTTAAAACAGATAATAATGGTTGTTCTATTTATATGAGTAATATCTTTTATGGTCATGCACCCAATGTGAGGGGTTTATTCTTATTGAATCTCGATAGTGATGATACACATGTTCATAACATTGATGCCAAAAGATGTAGAGTTGATAATGATAGTACCACTTTCTTATGGCACTGCCGGTTAGGTCATATTGGTGTAAACGCATGAAGAAACTCCATGCTGATGAACTTTTGGAGTCACTTGATTTTGAATCACTTGACACATGTGAACCATGCCTCATGGGCAAGATGACTAAGACCCCCTTCTCTGGAACAATGGAACGAGCAAGTGACTTGTTGGAAATCATACATACTGATGTGTGCGGTCTGATGAGCATTGAGGCGCGCGGTGGATATCGTTATTTTCTCACCTTCACTGATGACTTAAGTAGATATGGGTATATTTACTTAATGAAACACAAGTCTGAAACCTTTGAAAAGTTCAAGCAATTTCAGAGTGAAGTTGAGAATCATCGTAACAAGAAGATTAAATTCCTACGATCTGATCGAGGAGGAGAATATCTGAGTTATGAGTTTGGCAGTCACTTAAGACAGTGTGGAATTGTTTCACAATTGACACCGCCTGGAACACCATAGCGTAATGGTGTGTCCGAACGTCGTAATCGAACCTTATTGGATATGGTGCGATCTGTGATGTCTCTTGCCGATTTGCCACTATCGTTTCGGGGTTATGCATTAGAGACAGCTGCATTCACTTTAAATAGGGCACCATCGAAATCCGTTGAGACGGCGCCATATGAATTATGGTTTGGCAAGAAGCCAAAGTTGTCGTTTCTTAAAGTTTGGGGATGTGATGCTTATGTCAAAAAGCTTCAGCCTGAAAAGCTGGAACCCAAAGCGGAGAAATGCGTCTTCCTAGGATACCCAAAAGAGACAGTTGGGTATACCTTCTATCTCAGATCCGAAGGCAAAGTGTTTGTCGCTAAAAACGGAACATTTCTTGAGAAGGAGTTTCTCTCGAAAGAATTGAGTGGGAGGAAGATAGAACTTGATGAGGTTATTGAACCTTTACTTCAACCAGAGAGTAGCGCAGCGGAGAAAGATGTTTCTATAGAGCCTACATTAGTTGAAGAGGAAGTTAATGATGATTATCATGAAGCTTCGGACCAAGTTGCTATCGAACCTCGTAGGTCGACAAGGACGCGTACTGCTCCTGAGTGGTACGGCAACCCTGTCTTAGAGGTCATGTTGTTGGACAACGATGAACCTACGAGCTATGGAGAAGCGATGATGGGCCCGGATTCCGAGAAATGGTTAGAGGCCATGAAATCCGAGATGGGATCCATGTATGAAAACAAAGTATGGGCTTTGGAAGTATTACCTGAAGGGCAAAAGGCCATTCAGAACAAATGGATCTTTAAGAGGAAGACGGACGCGGACGGTAATGTCACCGTCTATAAAGCTCGACTTGTGGCAAATGGTTTTTCACAAGTTCAAGGAGTTGACTACGATGAGACCTTCTCACCCGTAGCGATGCTTAAGTCTGTCAGAATCATGTTAGCAATAGATGCCTTTTTCGATTATGAAATTTGGCAGATGGATGTCAAAACAGCGTTCCTTAACGGTTTCCTTAAGGAAGAGTTGTATATGATGCAACCAGAAGGTTTTGTCGATCCAGAGAATGCTGACAAAGTTTGCAAACTCCAGCGATCCATTTATGGACTGGTGCAAGCATCTCGGAGTTGGAATCTTCGCTTTGATGAGGTGATCAAAGCGTTCGGGTTTATACAAGTTTACGGAGAAGATTGTATTTACAAGAAAGTGAGTGGGAGCTCTATAGCGTTTCTAATATTATATGTGGATGACATATTGCTGATTGGAAACAATATAGAAATGTTGGAAAGCGCGAAGGAATATTTGAACAAGAGTTTTTCAATGAAGGACCTAGGAGAAGCTGCTTTCATATTAGGCATCAAGATCTATAGAGATAGATCGAGACGCTTAATAGGACTTTCACAGAGCACATACCTTGACAAAGTTTTGAAGAAGTTCAAAATGGATCGGTCCAAGAAGGGGTTCTTGCCTGTGTTGCAAGGTGTGAAGTTGAGTAAGACTCAATGCCCAGTGACTGCAGAAGATAGAGAAAAGATGAGTGTCGTCCCCTATGCTTCAGCCATAGGCTCTATCATGTATGCAATGCTGTGCACAAGACCCGATGTCAGCCTTGCCATAAGTATGGCCGGAAGGTTTCAAAGTGATCTAGGAATGGAACATTGGACGGCGGTCAAGAATATCCTGAAGTACCTGAAAAGGACTAAGGACATGTTTCTCATTTATGGAGGTGATCAAGAGCTCGTCGTAAAGGGTTACGTCGATGCAAGCTTTGACACTGATCCGGATGACTCCAAGTCTCAAACCGGATACGTATTTATTCTTAATGGGGGTGCGGTAAGCGGGTGCAGTTCCAAGCAAAGCGTGGTAGCTGATTCTACATGCGAAGCGGAGTACATCGCTGCCTCGGAGGCGGCGAAGGAAGGTGTCTGGATGAAGGAGTTCATGACAGATCTTGGAGTAGTGCCTAGTGCACTGAACCCAATGACTCTGTTCTGTGACAACACTGGTGCCATTGCTCTAGCCAAGGAACCAAGGTTTCACAAGAGGACTAGACACATAAAGGAGGACAACATAAATATTTGCAAAGTGCACACGGATCTGAATGTTGCAGATCCGATGACTAAATCTCTTCAAAGGGCTAAACATGATCAACACCAGAACTGTATGGTTGTTAGATTCATTACAATGTAAATCACATAGTGATGTGAGCTAGATTACTGACTATAGTGCAAGTGGGAGACTGTTGGAAATATACCCTAGAGGCAATAATAAAAGTAGTTATTATTATATTTCCTTGTTCATGATAATCGTTTATTATCCATGCTATAATTGTATTAATTGGAAACACTGATACATGTGTGGATACATAGACAACACTGTGTCCCTAGTATGCCTCTAGTAGACTAGCTTGTTGATCAAAGATGGTCAAGGTTTCCTAGCCATAGACATGAGATGTCATTTGATAATGGGATCACATCATTAGGAGAATGATGTGATGGACAAGACCCAAACTATGAACGTAGCATATGATCGTGTCAGTTTATTGCTATTGTTTTCTGCGTGTCAAGTATCTGTTCCTATGACCATGAGATCATGCAACTCACTGACACCGGAGGAATACCTTGTGTGTATCAAACGTCACAACGTAACTGGGTGACTATAAAGATGCTCTACAGGTATCTCCAAAGGTGTGTGTTGAGTTGGCATGGATCGAGACTGGGATTTGTTACTCCGTGTGACGGAGAGGTATCTCAGGGCCCACTCGGTAATACAACATCACAACAAGCCTTGCAAGCAATGTGACTAAAGTGTTAGCCATGGGATCTTGTATTACGGAACGAGTAAAGAGACTTGCCAGTAACGAGATTGAACTAGGTATAGAGATACCGACGATCGAATCTCGGGCAAGTAACATACCGAAGAACAAAGGGAACAACATACGGGATTAACTGAATCCTTGACATAGAGGTTCAACCGATAAAGATCTTAGTAGAATATGTAGGAACCAATATAGGCATCCAGGCCCCGCTATTGGTTATTGACCGTAGAGGTGTCTCGGTCATGTCTACATAGTTCTCGAACCCGCAGGGTCTGCACACTTAAGGTTCGGTGACGTTTCGGTAGTATAGAGTTATGTATGGTGTTGACCGAAGGTTGTTCGGAGTCCCGGATGAGATCCCGGATGTCACGAGGAGCTCCGGAATGGTCCGGAGGTAAAGATTCATATATAGGAAAGTGGTGTTTGAACTTCGAAAAAGTTTCGGGCATTTCCGGCAGTGTACCGGGAGTGACGAATGGGTTCCGGGGTCCACCAAGTGGGCCCACCACACCCCAAGTGGGTCACATGGGCCTGAGGGTGGCGCACCAACCCCTGGTGGGCTGGGCGGCCGGCCCAAGAAGGCCTATGTGGCTGGACTTGTGGGAAAGGGAAAGTCCAAGTGGGGAAGGGAAGGAGTCCTACTAGGAGTAGGATTGGAGGTGGACTCCTCCACCTCCACCTCCTTCGGCCGACTCCTAGGAGGCTTCCTAGGTCGGCCAGCCCCTCCCCTCCCTCCTTTATATACTAGAGGGGAGAGAGGGCAGCAGCACAAGAAACCCTAGCCACGGTGCAACCCTCTCTCCCCGATAGATTAAATCCTCTAGTTTTCAGCAGCGCTTAGGCGAAGCCCTGCTGGAATAGTTCCACCACCACCGCCGCCGCGCCGTCGCGCTGCCGGAGAACTCATCTACCTCTCCGCTTCCTCTTGCTGGATCAAGAAGGCGGAGATCATCATCGAGCTGTACGTGTGCTGAACGCGGAGGTGCCGTCCGTTCGGCACTAGATCATGATTGGATCGCGGGACGCTCGGCGATTTGGATCGCGAAGACGTTTGACTACATCAACCGCGTTTCTTAACGCTTCCCGCTTAGCGATCTACAAGGGTATGTAGATCCACTCTCCCTCTCGTAGATGCTCATCACCATGGATAGATCTTGCGTGTGCGTAGGAAATTTTTTGTTTCCCATGCAACGTTCCCCAACAGGTTCATCCTGTTTTGCCTTTTGGCTTGCCCCAACCATCTATTTTCTGTTGTGTACAAAAAAAGGGAAACAATTAACAATATCAAGCAAAAATCAAAAAATTCAGTTCTACAAAAAACTGTATATCCTGCAACCTAAAAGTTCAGGTGAAGTAGACAGAAGACAACACCATATCAAGCACAACTAAAGTGCCAAAAAGATTGTTGGACAGATAAAGGATTTTCCACTATATGAATTTCACTCTGTTACAACATTAGAAACTACTTAAGTAGCAGAGACACAAAAAGAGCAAAACAATCTGGAACATATCAGGCAAAGTGGAACACAAACTAGGCAACACATGAGACCACACCGGGCAAGTGAAACACAAAACTGAAGCAACACTCGAAACCTACAGCACCAAAAAACAGCCCCTAATCTACAGTCGTGATGAGCATCATAACCCCAACACCCCTCCCTCACACACACCTAATAAAAAACCTACAGCATCAAGCCTTGCCTTGTTCAACAGAACAGTATACAATTTGCATTGTTCACAAAATAGCAATGTGCAACGCATGAGCCATTGCTGGGCAAGTCAAACACAAAACTGGAGCAGCAAACCTTCGCCTGATCTACATCCGACGAGAGAATCCTACTCATCCCCCTCCACACACATCAAACCTACTCAGCATCATCAAACCTCGCAGGAGCTCGCATGCATTCAAACCCTAGCTCGCCAGTAACCAAACCTAATGCCTCATGTCGTCGCATACATCCATTAGAAGCACAGGATTGCTCATCGATGTGCCAAACTCGGAAGATCTGAAATGCTTCAAAACGGAATCGATAAACTCACCAGGGGGTGCTCGCGGCGCTCCGACGGCGACCAAGCCGTTCTGTTCCTCTTCTGTCGCGTCTCCGGTACTGCAGCACCTTCCGCCCGCCGACTGCTGCTACCACACGGCCCACTGGTGTTGCTGCGGTGGTCGCACGGCCCCCGTTGCCGCACCCCAAATCAGGAACGGCGTCCGCGGCGGGCCGTTCCTCCACTGCCGCGTCTCTGGTACTGCTGCTACCACGCGACCGCTCGTGTTGTTGCGGTGGTCGCACGGCCCCCGTTGCCGCACGCCCTTGGTCGCCTAACCCCCCGTATTGACGAAGCACCGGACGAATCGCTTCCAATTCCAGCGGCAAAAAGGGCCGCCGAATCGCCGCCACGCCGCCGCCTCTCCTGATTTGGGGGATTTGGGATGGGATGAACTTCCTGGGCAGTTCGCCGAGCAAGGGAAATGGGGGAGGTTTCGAAACGGGAGAGAAGAAAGTGGGGAGGGAAGAAGAAAATGGAGGGACCCGCAACCGCCTCGACGCCCAACGGGACTCCACCAGACGCCATGACCAGGCGACACCTGTCGCGGGCACCAAGGCCCCCAACCGCGCGACGCCTGGGAGGCGCGCAGCGTCGGCTCTCCACGAGATGGAGATCGAACGGCGCGGAGACGTGTGGACACAGCTGCACTTTTTAGGATTTAGGTTTTTTTAAACGTCTTCGACCTGCAGAAGCAAGGACGCTAACACGCGAGTGTTACAGTGCAAGGCAAAGTCACCGCAGCGTATAGTCCCATCAACACTGGCCATGGCCAGAAGAGCCGTGGTGCACAGTGAGCCCGTGAGGTTCAACAATCAAGACACTCAACTATTCCCTCCACCACTCCATCTCCATCTTGAGCCGAAATAGAGAGCTGTCTTCTCCGGTGGGGTTGGAGGATTCGCTGCATTTGCGCCGCCGCCATGGCCCTGCGCAGCGGCGAGCGAAGCTAAGCTCGGCAAGGCAAGCTCGTCATCTACCCGTGCTTTTTTTTTCCCCGCTTCATTGTTTCATTTCGTCATTGTTTTCTCGTCAATCACAGCAGCATCCAGCGCGGCGGTGCTCACCACCTGTTCGACGGGCCGTCTAACCAGCGCAAGGCCAACAAGGCATCCATTCCATGCCCGCCAGCGAAGACCGGATCAGCGCTCTGCCGGACGGCGTGCTCCAGCACGTCCTCGGCTTCCTGCCGGCGCATGACGCCGTCCGGACGTGCGTGCTCGCCGGTCGCTGGCGCCACGCGTGGAGATCCATCCATCGCCTGCACCTCAGCCCCGACGACGGGTGGGACGGCGACCGCCCCGAGCATCTGAAGGATTTCTTGGACGCTCTGCTGTGCCCCGGCGACCATGACTCGATTCTGGAGGAGGCCAAGCTGAACTTTGATGGATTGGTCGAAGATTACGCGCACGCCGAAGTTTGGATCCGACGGATTTTGTTGGGCCAGGCTCAGGTGCTCGATGTCTCCTTCGCCACGCTGGAAAACCCTCCTCTGGTCTCCCGGCATCTGAGGAGATTGGAGCTCACTGAAATGGTTTTAGAAGGAGATGTTCTTGATTTCGCAAGCTGCCCAGCATTGGAGGATCTTTAGATGGCATATTGTAGGTTATATCTTGACAAGATCTCGTCCCGGTCCGTAAAGCGTCTCAGCATCGACAGCTGCGACTTCTTCTGTGATTGTCGGCCTAGTATATCAATCCCTAGTCTCGTTTGGCTGCTACTTGATTATTGTAGAGTTCCTTTTCTTGAAAGCATGCCTTCACTAGAAACAGCATTTGTGAAGCCTGCAGCATACTCGAGGGATTGCTGGCTTGCTGCATAAGAGGCGCTTTTAAGGAATGCTGTGGCACTTGTGCAGAATGTACTGGTGATGGTGACCATGGCAGCCGCTGCGTGCTTCTTGGAGGTTTGTCCAGTGCTATACATTTGGAGCTGGTAGCTGAACCTGGAATGGTATACTTGGAACTCCAATCTTTACTCTCAGTTTAAAAGTGTTATTTTCTTTCACCCCATAGGTTCTTTTGAAGATTCTGTGTCCATCTTTAGATACCAACGACTTAACACTTATATTTACATGGATTGGCAGAAGATGGGCTTCTAAATAATGTTCTTTTTTTTATTTGCACATGTGAATTAGTTGGCCTCGGAATACAAGTGCTAAGTGGATATTTATATAGAACTTTAGCCATGCATGGTCGATATGTGAATTATTTGTGTGTAAATGTATAGAAACTTGCTGAATATGGCATGGGCTTTATATGGATATCCTGCATTACATTCTCATGGTGTGACTGTCAAATGCCTATACAAACCTGCTATGCACTAACTTCCAGCGAATCATCCCTTTATGCCTAAAATATGAACTGTTCATACTTTCACCAGCTTATATTTGGAAGGGATTTGAGGTGGTGTCCTACATTTAGTAACTTGAAGACATTGTTGCTGAATGAGTGGTGTGTGGCTATTGACTTCCGTGCACTACTTTGCATTCTTGAGCATTCACCTGTTCTTGAGAAGCTCATTCTTCGACTATCTAAGGTATATGCTTCCTGAATCTATAAGAGATATGTTATTCAAGTCATTGTGCATAATCGATTGCTTCTGTTGAATATACGTATGTAGGTGTATTCATCGATCTTAATGGACATTTTTTATGCGTTGTTGGTAGATCTTGATTCACATTTCTGATATGCATCATTGATCAAATGTTGATGTTTTTTTTTCCATTCACTACAGAGACGGGAATTTATTACTGTGCTGGAAGGAAACTGCTATCCATTGGACAAATTACGTGCAATATCCAAACATCTTAATATTGTGGAAATCAGGTGTAGAGATGTTGATGGGAGGGTTTGCAGGATTTTAAAGTTGTTGAGTCGATTTGTCAGTGTGCAAATTAACATCAAACTGGTTGCACAACTATCCACATGTAAGTTAACTAGCAGCACATACTTTTGTACTTCTTTCTTGTGGCCGGTCAGTTTAGACATCCTTACCGTGATGGGGTGAAAATGGTGGATGTAATAGCTAGGGAAGTAGTCATTATGTGATCAGTCAAAGTTTGTCTCAATCACATACCCACAACATTGGAATAATTCGATTAAGCTACAGATATTACGCATTCTGTAACTAAATTACACTCGTCAATTTTTTGTGCAATATTTTCTCGAGATGATATCACACGCAACTGATCCTACCTTGTCTGGTATATGTACAGGCTTTAGTTTCGAGACATGGCTCTGGCCCTTTCCGGCCAAAGATGATGATTGTTAGACTAATATGTCACGTATCGTGACATATCTCCTAATCCCCTGAATTGAGGAGAATTGTGATTATTGTGATCTCCCATATATGGTTAGGATTGTAATATTTGTCTATATATTAACATGCAATGGAAAAGCCCAAGTGTGGCAAACTTTCCTATACGCTTTCATGGTATCAGCCTAGCGATTCTTACGCTTCCGCACATCTCCAACCCTAGCGCCGCCAGTACCTTCTTCCTCCTCTCCCCATGGCGCCGACCGAGCCCCACCCCAACGCCGCCCTTTGGGTGCAGGCCACCGCCATCCAAAGCATCCGTTCCCTCGTCCCCGTCGTCCTCGAATTCAAGAGCTCCGTCTTCCCCAAGTGGAGGACCTTCTTCACCATTGCCGTCACCACCTATGCCCTCGAGGATCACCTCACTGCGAAGACGGCCTCCTCCGACCCCACGTGGCTCCGCCTCGACGCCATGGTACTTCGCTGGCTCTACGGCTCCATGGCCATGGACATCGTCGACCTCGTCATGCCCGCGGACCCTGCCACCGCCACCGCCTACAAGGTCTGGACATCCGTCCTCGCACTCTTCAACGACAATCAGAAGAGCCGCGAGATCTATCTCGCCGAGGAGTTCCACAGCATCAAGCAAGAGGACAGGTCCATCACCGATTACCTTCATCTGCAAAAGACGGCGGCCGATGCCCTTGCCGAGGTCGGAGCTCCCGTGTCCGACGCGGAACTCGTCACCAACGTCATCAAGGGTCTTCACGAGCGCTTCGACAGCGTCGCCGACATCGCCCCACTCCTCACGCCGTTTCCTTCCTTCCTCACCTTCCGCAACATGCTACTCCTCCAGGAGCTGAAGGCGACTCGGCGCTCCAACAGCACCTCTGCCTCGGCCTTTTACACAGCCAAGGGGCTCCCCTCCCCTCCTCCCACTGGTGGCGGCCAGTCCTCCGGGGCAGGCGGCGGCCCTCCTCATGGTGCGAGTGGTGGTCCAGCGTGGAGGTCTTCTGGCAACCACTCCAACCCTCACGTCAATGGCTATGGCAAGGGGAAGGGCAAAAACAAAGGCTACAGGCCCGCAGGTGGTGCTCCTCCTCTTCCCACGCCATATAACCCCTGGACCGGTGCCATCCAGATGTGGCCCATGCAGCATGGCGCCAACAGTGCTAGCGGCCTCCTCGGACGAGGTCCGGCCCCTCGCGCCCACGCCTACATGGCAGCTCCTCCGACTGCTCATGTCACCCCCTATGGCGCCTCCTACATGGCTGCCCCTGCGGCTGCCCACGGCGTCCCCTACGGCGCACACTACAGCGTTGCTCCCACCGGCGCTTCCCACTACTCCGCGCCCACTACGCCGGCGCCATCGTGGGATACTTCCGCCCTCGCTCAGCACTTCACCAACATGACGCTGCAGCAGCCCGCCTCTGAGTGGGTCATGGACAGCGGTGCGACTGCCCACCTCTCCTCCGACGCCGGTATCCTCTCCTCTCTTTCTCCTCATCCTATGTACCGTCACATTGTTGTTGGCGATGGTTCCACTGTCCCCGTCACCACGTCGGGACATTCTTCCCTTCCCTCTCTTTTTCCTAATCGCCCTCTTCATTTACGTCATGTATTAGTCACACCACGTATCATCAAAAATCTCGTTTCCGTTCGCCAATTCACTATCGATAATCATTGCATCGTCGCTTTTGACCCTTTTGGTTTTTCTGTGATGGACCTTCTTTCCCGGCGCGAGATTCTTCGGTGCAATAGTACGGGGGAGCTTTACACGGTCTCATGTCCTACGCCACCTCGAGCCCTCGCCACGCTCGCTGCCCCTCACGACGTTTGGCACCGTCGCCTTGGTTATCCCGGACATGAGGCTTACCGTCGTCTCTCGCAGCATATTTCTCTACCTTGTATTAAACAAATAAATCACACTACATTATGTCATGCGTGTCAGCTAGGACGTCATGTACGTCTGCCTTTTTCTTCTTCCTCTACTCGTACCACCCGTCCATTCGAGTTAGTTCATTGTGACCTTTGGACTTCACCTATTTTGAGTGCTTCTGGAAATAAATACTTTCTAGTCATTCTTGATGATTTTATGCATTTTTTATGGACTGTTCCGCTCCATCAAAAATCCGACGCCTACGCCTCGCTCTCTGCTTTTCGTGCGTTCGCTCTTACTCAGTTTGGTTTGCCTCTCATGTCCATACAATGTGATAACGGCCGTGAGTTCGATAATAACAAACTTCACTCTCTTGCCGTCACCCACGGTATTCATATTCGTTTCTCTTGCCCATACACATCCCAACAAAATGGTAAAGCTGAACGCATCATTCGCACAGTCAATGACATCGTGCGCTCTCTCTTATTTCAGGCTAGCTTACCACCACGTTTTTGGGTCGAAGCCCTCCACACCGCCACTCATGTCCTAAACCGTCTTCCCATAAAAACCATCAGCGCCCCCTCTCCCTACTTTCTCTCCACAACACACATCCCGATTACTCGTCGCTTCGCGTTTTCGGATGCCTATGCTATCCTAACACAGCTTCCACTATGCCACATAAATTGTCGCCTCGTTCGAGTGCCTGTGTTTTTCTCGGCTATTCCTCTCACCATAAGGGGTATCAATGCATGGATGTCACCACCCATCGCATCATCATCTCTCGTCACGTTGTTTTCGATGAGATGACCTTTCCCTTTGCCTCCCCACAGCCCACCACCGCTGCCACATATGATTTCCTTGATGACGATGACACCTTGCCTGTTGTCGCTCCTCCTCAGGACATCGCGTCCTCGCCGCATGCCCCTCCAGCGCCACCATCGCCGCGTGCCCCACCTTCACCGCACGCCCCACCTTTAGCGCCACCACCGCCGCACGCCTCTCCCATACCTATACATCGCACACGCAGCACCTCTGGCATCCATAGGGGCCCCCGCGAGCGGCTTAACCTACATGTCTCATCTGTCAGCAGGTACTCACCGATTCCCACATCTGCCCGTGCTGCTCTCAAGGATCCCAACCGGCTTGATGCTATGACCGCGGAATACCGCGCTCTCCTCAGCAACAACACTTGGGATCTTGTGCCACCACCTCAAAACGCCAACATCGTCTCCGGCAAGTGGGTGTTTCGCCATAAGCTCAAGCCCGATGGCTCCCTCGACCGCTACAAAGCACGTTGGGTGCTTCGCGGTTTCTCTCAGGAGCAAGGTGTGGACTTCGACGAGACGTTCAGTCCGGTTGTTAAACCGGCCACGGTGCGTGTCATCCTCTCCATCGCGCTATCTCTTAATTGGGCGACTCGCCAGCTCGACGTGAAGAATGCATTCCTTCACGGCTCCCTCGCCGAGGTTGTCTACTGTCGTCAACCCACCGGGTTCCTCGACTCCACTCGACCCCAGCACGTCTGTCGGCTCAACCGCTCGCTCTACGGTCTCAAGCAGGCTCCTCGTGCATGGTACCAGCACTTCGCGGCTTTCATCACCTCGATCGGCTTCACCTGTTCACTCTCGGACACCTCGTTATTCGTACTCCAGTGTGCAGAAGGCACGGCCTTCCTACTTCTCTACGTGGATGACATCGTCCTCACTGCCTCCTCGACTGGACTACTCGACGGGATCACGGCCTCTCTTCGATCCGAGTTTGCCATGACGGACATGGGCAATCTCCACTACTTTCTCGGCATCGCGGTCACCCGCGACTCCTCCGGCATGCATCTATCGCAAGCCAAGTACGCCGCGGAGATTCTGGACAGGGCCGGCATGACCGCATGCACGTCCGCTACGACACCGGTTGACACATCGCCGAAGCTCGCTGCCACCGCCGGCCCTCCCGTCGCTGATCCCACTGAGTACCACAGTCTCGCCGGGGCTCTGCAGTACCTCACCTTCACCCGCCCCGACATCGCGTATGCCGTTCAACAGGTGTGCCTTCACATGCACGATCCTCGTAAGCAGCATCTTGCGGCCATCAAACGCATCTTGCGCTACGTCAAGGGAACGCTCTCTCATGGACTTCAGCTTTCCTCATCTCCACCGGACTCCATGGTCACCTACACCGACGCCGACTGGGCTGGTTGCCCGGACACTCGACGGTCCACCTCGGGCTTCTGCGTCTACCTCGGTGACAACCTCGTCTCTTGGTCGTCCAAGCGACAACACACGGCCTCTCGTTCTAGCGCCGAAGCTGAGTACCGTGCTGTGGCCAACGCCGTCGCTGAAGCTAGTTGGATTCGACAACTCCTCCACGAGCTTCATCGCCCGTCTCCTCCAGCTACGGTTGTGTTATGCGACAACGTCAGCGCCGTCTACATGTCCACGAACCCCGTTCAGCATCAGCGCACCAAACACATCGAGATCGACCTCCACTTCGTTCGCGATCGTGTTGCCATGGGTCAAGTCCGCGTGCTTCATGTTCCCTCGTCTCGCCAGTTCGCCGACATCTTGACGAAGGGATTACCGTCGCCGTTGTTTCTGGATTTTCGGTCCAGTCTCAATGTCCGCTCTCCTCCCGTTGTGACTGCGGGGGAGTGTTAGACTAATATGTCACGTATCGTGACATATCTCCTAATCCCCTGAATTGAGGAGAATTGTGATTATTGTGATCTCCCATTTATGGTTAGGATTGTAATATTTGTCTATATATTAACATGCAATGGAAAAGCCCAAGTGTGGCAAACTTTCCTATACGCTTTCAATGATGATGAATTCAATATAATTGTGCAAGGCTAAAGTCTGGTCTTTTGTCTCTGCAAGTGCAATGTTGCACTGTTTTCAATCTTAGAAGAGGCCTCTTAGAAACAGCATGGAATGAGCTGTACAACTTGTTTGCGCTATCTCTAGTTGGGCCTGGGTTATCATAGTGATGCGTCGTGTTCTTTTGGTTAGAAGATGCATATGTTCCGCCGTCTGCGGTCTACCTTTACTTCCAGTCAAGGTTTTGGTTACCGAACGAAATTTCGACATTTCGAGCGGTTACCGAGTATTTCGTTGCCCCTCGGTAAACCCTCATACCGAGCAAAAAATACCGAAAATTTTGAATTTTTTGAATTTAAACGCTCAAGGTGTCATCAAGTACCCTAACGTCTCAGTTTTTTCAAGCCTCCCTGTATTGGCGCGTTGGTAGCACTCTATTTCCTGTATCGAGTGATCACGGTTCGAATAACCACTACACTATTGCTCTTTTTTGTATTTTTTCAGAATACGTAAGTACAAAGGTCAAAAACAAAAGAACCAGGAGTCGATCTCGGGAGCTCATAGATCATAGCACGCACGTATACTCCTTTCCACTGGGCTAGTAGCTCGTTCCTGACAAATATAACTTCATACTCATTCTATACTATCTTCAAATAATTTGAATACAAATTTCATTTGTAAATTTCGTTCGAAATATGCTCGGTATTTCTCGGTAACCGTGGTAACCACGTTTACCGCCCACCCTCGGTAAAATTGTCTCGTTCGGTAACCAAAACATTGCTTCCAGTGTAGTTCCTTGACCCAGGAACATATTATATCGTTTCAAATGTATCAACTTGTTTGTGCTATCTTTGCAGATGGGTACCCCTCAATTAGTGACTTTGTTGATTGCCACTAACATATTTATCTCTACATACATACAATTATGCCAAACATTTTAATTATATTAAGCTACGTATATCCAGTAAATATTTTACAACGACATGTATTTTCAGTTTTAGTTCTCATATTATTAATCCAAATGCCCATGTTCATATACCCAAATCTTACTGAAATATATTGTAGCAACTCCGTCAGCAACGAGCGGGGGTGACATCGAGTATACACATCTGAAGCGAGTATATAGATATTTTCTATTTCAAGTGGCAATTATATATCCCATGTAAAAAAAGCAATTATATTTCACTTATGTCTTGAACCAAAATGAGTTCGTTGGAACAATTACACGTATATAAGTATAAACATGAGTTAGTAATTGACCAAATATTACTTTCTGATCCATACAAGCAACAACACTAGCCTTCCGAGAGAATTTCCCTCAAAAAAAAAAAAAGCATTCCGAGAGAATTACCACTCATGACGGAAACAGGACCAAGCAACGGTAACATTCATACTACAAAAGCCAAGACTGAGCTCGCCGAGGCTGATACCAGACCTCTCCGCCTTAAAACTTGCCCTGCTGCTCTCAACAACTTGTTTCTCATCAGCTCGACTTGCAGTGACATAAACGTTCAGAGACTCCACATGTCCAACAGAAACCACACGGCGCGAGAGCTCGATCGCGCCATCGGCATCTACGGGCAGCCCGTCATCTCCGGAATCGAGTAGCTTGACCTTCAGGTCGTCACGAGAACTGCTGCTGGCAGTGATCACGCCTCCGTAACCGATAGGCCATGACCCATGAGTCAGGTTCACACAGATTGTGGCCTCCACGGAGCGGGTAACATGGTCGAACGCGAATTCAAGGGTGCTGAGCCTGCTAGGGTAAATGCCGCCTAGAACGCGTCCGGTTCTGTACTGCAAAACGAGATCGCTCAGATCTTTGTCCTCGGCTTTGGTAGCGCCCTTGAGTTTCAGGGAAACCTCGACGTATGAAGGGTCCACCGACACGGCGATGGCTCGACTTGGGCCGGTCAATGCAAGATATGGATCCTGCGTGAGCGGAACACGTATGTAGGTGAGTACTTATGCTCTATTTCATCAATGGTAAGACTGCATCAAGTGGATATAATGCAACGACCAACCTAATGTATTCCATATATATGAGAGCAAACAACTGATAGAGAAGACAAATTGGAAAGGAAAACGAAGGAGTAATGAGAATATACAAACCTCTTCAATGATGGTTTGATAGTTATTTCTCGAACGGAGAAAAATAATATTGCGCTTGTGATCCAAGTTATCGCGCGCAGCAACGAGACCAAACACCTGCAGTGGCCACTGCAATCCCTCTTTGATCGCTATGATCTTGACTGACATGATCTGCAGGGTCTCCATGGCCTTGGGGCTGTCGTCGGGAGCAGGGTACGTGTAACGCATCGCAGGGATAGTTGCTGCATTGATCCATTAATACCAAAAATCAAAGAATGAAATAGGAAATCCTTAAAAAAATTATACTGGCTTGTTCCATAATGCAGTGTCTATAGATATATTTTTCGAAAAGCCAAACTTTGTCAAAATTCGTAGACGCTAGATTGTGGAATGGAGGGAGCAGCAATTAGGCAGGGAAGAGCGAGCTCTTACTGGATTGAAGGAAGGTACGGATGCCGCGGTAGGCGTAAAATTTGTTCCAGAAACGGCGGAACCTGGAGGCGAACAGCTCTTCCTCGCACTGCGCCCACTCGGCTTCCTTGTCCACTAGCCGGCTCATCTCTTCCACCGCTTCTCTCGCCTTGGCGGCTTCTTCGTCCATGACTCTGGCCGTCTCGGCGGCTTGTTCTGCCTCCACGGCTTTGGCGGCGGCCATCTCGACAGCTTCTTCGGCCTCCCGGGCCTTTGCTTCGGCTGTCCTGGCGGCTTCTCTGGCCGCCGCGTCAGCTGCCATCGCGGCCTGATAGGCGTTCGTCCTGGCCGTCTTGGCTGCTTCCGCGGCCGCGGCCCTGGCAGCCTTCGCCCTGGATCTCTTAGCCGTAGCCATCGTTGCAGCAGCTAGCGACTCGTAAGCCGGATCGTCGGGCGAAAGCAATCAAAGTACTAGTAGCTTCGATAGACTTTTTCTTAAGTCGTGCACTGGTGCACGCATGTATTTATAGCAGAAAATACGGGACCGCTTGTGGGTTTCGTTTCAAATCCGACTCGGAAGCCGAGCGCGTAAAAGAAGTCTGAGTCCGACCGAAGCGGATTTTCTGGGCACGGCGCTATTGGGGCACGTAATCCGGATTTTCTGGGCATGCAGTCATGTCCGTCTCCATTTTAGGCCTTTTTTTAGGATACATTTTAGGCCTTCTTTGGTTTGTAGAAATGTTGTAGGAATTTCATAGGATAGGATTGTCAAATAAAAAAAAATCCTATAAAGCCCATTGGTTTGTAGGAATGGATTCCTATTCCTATATACGATAGGAACCAATCTTTTATATTTCATAAAAAAAAAGCATTAGCATAGATTTAATGGAAAAATTCCTATCCTATGCATCAAATGACATGTCTTTCTTTATAGGAATTGAGATGCATGTCATCTCACTTCCTACGATATTCCTATTCCTATGATATTCTAATCCTATGAACCAAAGGAGGCCTTAAGTTGTCCCTGACACAATACGTTGTAGAACCAGCGTCCAGTTGTCTGAATAAGGGACAAGACGCGTTGGTGGCAGGCGAGTGCTTGACAAAAAATATAATAAGTTAATGGTGGAACTGAAACACCATTTGTTTCGTCCCTTTTTACGTGTATAAACAGTGCATGTACCGGCTAGAAAGCGGACACCGACCTCCACTACGCACTAAGAGCATCTACAGCCGGACCCCTCATACCCTTCTCAAACGTCCGGGCAGGCCGCCCGGTCATAAAAAATCGATCCAGACGGGCCTCTTAAACCGGCCTCAAATGCCCGGGCCTACACCCCTCATTTTCAGCCCAAATATGGGGCGGATATGGGGAGCCCGGGCGCGTCCGGGCACGCCTGCCATGTCGGACTGACGGCGTGGCCCCATGCGGACTCGTCGGGAAACTCGAAGGTCCAACGGGAGCCTCGACCGTCGCTGCGGTGTGAACGCCGCGTGGCGCCGCTCCGCCTCCCCGCCCGAGGTCGGGGCCGGCTATTTAAGTCGGCCGGCGTCCCCCAGCCCTAGCACATCTGCCTCCTCCCTCTCTCCATCGCCAGCCGAGCCCTTCCGCCTCCTCTCGCCGTTCCCTCTCCGTCAGGATGGTCCGCCGACTCATCACCACCTACGCGCAGCTGACGCCGGAGCGGCGCCGGCAAATCGAGGAGGAGTACCACGCTCGCCGCGCCGCCCGCATCGCTGCGGGTCTTCTTCCGGACTCGCCGGAGACGGAGGAGGAGGTGGAGGAGGAGGAGCAGCCGGAGGCAAATGTAGGAGGATGAGCCGGAGCAGGAGGCTCCCAGCTTGACCATGGCGGAGGCGGATACGGAGTTCGCCGTCGCCCAATCGGACGAGATGGCGGAGCAGCAGGCCATCCTGGATTCCATCCAGGATGAGGTCGAGGTGGAGGCCAACCGCCGGCTCATCCGACAGAAGCAAGTGGAGGCCGACGCCCTCTTCGACGAGCTGGAGGCCAAGATCAAGGCCGAGGAAGCCGTAGCGGAGGGGGCAGCAGCGCCGGAGGTGGCGGAGGGGGCAGCAGCGCCAGAAGGGGCGGAGCTGCATCTCCCACACATCTATCCGCCGGAGGGCATGGAGATCGTTGACATCTCCGACGACGAGTAGATAACTCTCACGTAGTACGTAGGTTCTTCCTGTTGCATGCTTTTGTATGGATTTGAGGAATGAAATATGAGATGTCCGGATGCAATAGTTATTTTTTGAGGCGTGACCGGTCAGTGTCCGCGGACGTGCCCGGACGCGTCCGCGGACGTTTGAGGGGCCGGATTTGCAAGATCTGGATGTAGATGCTCTAACGCGTTGGTCTGATTGCGCCGATGTTGGATTCCATCAGTCACTCGCTTTAAGAGCAAGTACAATAATGGACTAGGCCGTCTATATGATATTTTTGCCTATGTGAAGGAGAGAGATGTGAAAAAGTAAGAGAAGTGAGCTCTTATGCAAGAGTCTAGATATATATGCATTCCTACACAAATACAATAAATGTGAATAAAAAGATAAAGAGAATGTCGTGGGAATGAACCTGACAATAGTACTAGGGGTACGAAAGGAGGGGCGAAGTCTAGCTACGGCGCAAGTGTGCACTCGGATGTGTACGAGTTCGGGCCTCACTCGGAAGTGATAAAAGCCCTACGTCTCGAGCCCGGAGGCTTTGGTGTTTGCTTATGGGTGGTAGAAGATTACACAGGGTCGGAACCCTTGCACTGGCGCCCGGGGGTGGCTTATATAGAGTGCGCCACCACCGGCTGAACGCCATGATTAGGATAATAAATGCCAATGAAGGATGCGTTAGAGGAACGGCTAATTAACTAGGCGTTACTGGTAACGGGAAATTAACTTCATAACGAATGACTACTCGAATTCCACAGACGCTTTGCCTCCCGGGTCGCCTGAGCTCCTGCCTGACCGAGTGGCACTGTAGAATCCGAGTGGCTTGAATAATCCGAGTGAATAGCCATATTCATCCGAATGAGTCTTTGCCTAGGGGCTTAAATAACATTGAAGGACCACATGTGGGCCTTAGATGTCAGGCCTATGACCCTACCCATGGTAGGCATCCTCATCAGTAGCCCCCGAATCCATGAGGTTTTAGTGGTCGAGTAACTGACACTCGGAAGCATCAATGGCCTCTCAGAAGAGTCCGAGAAACGGTCTTGCCGTTCCTCACTCGGCTTCAAACCATGATGGATTCAGGATTGATGTCTCTTGACTGCGCTGTCTTGTTTGATGAAGCAGTACTGTCATATGAAGTTGAAGTGTTTTTAGGAAAAAACGATCCGAATGTCTGGTCACTTAATCCGAGTGTTTAGCTGGCGTGACTCATTCACTCGGTTCATAGGAGGGAGTCGTCGGGGCCTTCGATGCGCGGAGATTTTCCCATTTGCGACACGGAGAAATTTCCACGCGTTCGAAATCGCCAAAGTTGCGCGCGGACACGCGGCGGAACGGTCACGTCGCGGTAATTTGGGGTAGTGGGCACGACGCCTCGATAACTGCGCCGAGATTTTCGCCACGTGTTCTCGAAGCTCTGAACAGTAGATCCGCGGATCTTGCTCCGTTTGCGGATTGACGGCCAGAGATTTCGCCGGATTTTTGGTATAAAAAGGGGAGCACTGTAGGGGGGGGGGGGTAAAAATAGATCTCACTTCCGCCCTCCCCCCTCGTCTTCTTCGACGCCTGCCTACGTTCCTCCCACCTTCCTCTTGTCGAAGATTGATCCGAGCTCGCCGGAGAGGATGCGCGCGGCGGCTGTGACCACGAAGGCCGAGCGGGCGAAGAGGAGATCTCGCTCCTCCTCATCAAGTGCCGGAGCGCCGACAGGATGGACGCAAGGCGAGTGGTTGTCGTCACGGGTCACCAAGGCCCGGATGCTTGAGCTGGAGGGCCAAGGATTCATGCCCGAGGGGAGCTGGCGGCTGCCGGGGGCGGGCGAGGATGAGCCTTCGCCGAAGGGTGACGAGCGCGTGCTCTTGGTGACCCACCTCGAGCGAGGTTTCTCCCTTCCGCCTCATCCCTTTTTCCGAAGATTTTTGGGTTTTTTCGGTGCTCAACTTCATCATATTCCTCCCAATGCCGTCGTTTACCTAGCCGCATTCATCTCTCTTTGCGAAAACTTCTTGGGTTGTCATCCTCATTGGGGCTTGTTCAAGCATCTCTTTACTTGCCGAGTGATGACCGTAAAAAAGCCCACTCGGTCGAAAGATAAGACGAATGTGGCCCAGTTGTGTGGAGGACTGGGAATCCAACTGCGGGGGAAAGTCTGTTTTCCGCAAATGACGTTCCCTGATTCAGTAAAGGGGTGGCAAGAAAACTGGTTTTACTGCCAGGACATTCCAGTCGACGAAGGTCAGTCGGGACTCCCACCGTATACATCTGAGCGCATTCGGCCAGTTCCCAGGCTGACTGTGACCAAAGAGGAGAAGACTGAAGTGGACATCCTGGTGATAGCTTTGGTAGCTCTGGTGCAGAAAGGTGTCAACGACCTCGACTTGTTGGAGGTTTTCCTCCAGAGGAGGATTCAACCGCTGCAACCCAGGGCTCACCCCATGTGGGAGTATGCCGGACCGAGTGCCCCCACTCGAACTCACCCAGAGGAGCTCACTGAAGACATGGTGGAAGCCAAGATCAAGGCGATCACTCCAGCACGGGACAACCCCAGGGGGAGCAGGCTGGTGGCTCCACTCTCATCGATAATCCGCCGAATGAGGTAACTCCGAAGGTCCATCATCCAAGTGATGTTTGTGTGTTTATTGTAGTTGATCCGACTGATCTTGTTCTTCATTCGACAGGCCTTCACACAGATGAGCAGCCAGGTGCCAATCGTGGACAGGGGCCCGGTTGATGTTGCGAGTGATACCGATCATCCAGAAGATTCGGCAGAAGCACGGGAGTATGAAGATCCCGAAGATGACGAAGACGATGAAGAAGAGGAAGAGGAAGGCTCGGAGGGCGGCGACGAGGTGGAGTCGTCACGCTCGGATGACCGAGTGCCTGAAGCTCGTTCCAAGGCGCGCCAGGACTCGGGAGTCCGTGGTGGCGGTCCCAAGGGACCAAAGGCTGCCAAACCGACTGGGTCTGCCCTTCTGACCCGCAGCTCGAAGCGCAGGCGTGGAGAACTCGTCTCTTCACCCGAGAAGATGGCGAAGCAGCCCAAAGTCACCACGGCCAAACCTCGGAAGGCAGTCTTCATCCCGAAGATTAAGATGACCATTCCCGTGGCCTCAGCGTAAGTATCTCCATTCTAACAATTATTGTCTATATTTGTACGAGTGATGAAATGATCTAAGTGTTTCCTTTGAAGTGTTGATACTTCAACTGCTTCACCTGATCCCCATACTCTGGAGAAAGAGCGGGCCGACGCCGACGTTGCGTCTTCAAAAGGTAAGCTTCGGACTCACTCGGTGCTTCTGGACATTTCCGAGTGTTTACTTTTTGCTCATCCCCAAGTGCCTTGAACGCTTGCAGCTCCACGTGAAGTGACCGACATCGATGTGGACAACAAGGTTGACCTGCCAAACCCTTCGGCCAACGCGGACGTCGTGATGCAGGAGTCATCGCCTGCCGATGTTTTGGTGCCAGCGCGAGGGGCCAGCTCGGGAGCCGGGGCAACACTCGGAACTGGCGCATCATCCCCCTCGTTGACTCCCTCTGCGACCAACATCTTTGCGCTGAACTATGTCCCGGAGGATCAACTGGGAGCGAGCAAAGAGGCATTAATCCAGCTGGAGGTGATGAGTGAACGACTGAAGACGGCGTACGATGCGAGTGAGGCATTGAAGAAGAATGTCCGAGTAAGTACTCTTGTAAGTACCTTCCTCAGTCAGAATTTTTATTTCTGTCTTGTGAGGATTTGCATCCGAGGACACCTGCTGGGTGTCTTTGAGTTCCAGTGGGGGCGCGTTGAGCGCACCCACTGGGTGTAGTCCCTGAGACTGCCGTCGACTGAAGCAGTCGGCGGGAGTCTAAGAGTCCGAATGATTTTGATGTTCGATTCGTTTGTTAAGTTTGGAGAAAAGCCTTGTATTTGATTTTCCAGTGGGGGCGCGTGATACGTCTCCAACGTATCTATAATTTTTGATTGTTCCATGCTATTATATTATCTGTTTTGGATGTTTTATATGCATTAATATGCTATTTTATATTATTTTTGGGACTAATCTATTAACCTAGTGCCCAGTGCCAGTTTCTGTTTTTCCTTGTTTTTGAGTATTGCAGAAAAGGAATATCAAACGGAGTCCAAACGGAATAAAATTCTACGATGATTTTTCTTGGACCAGAAGGAACCCAGGAGACTTGGAGAAGAGGCCAGAAGACCCACGGGTGGGCCACAAGCCACCTGGGCGCGCCCCTTGGCTTGTGGGCCCCCCGTAGCTCCTCCAACCCTAATTCTCTGCCTATAAATTCAGAAATATTCCGCCAATACCAAAAAGAGCCACGATAATACTTTTCCGCCGCCGCAAGCCTCTGTTCCCGTGAGATCCCATCTTGGGGCCTTTTCCGGTAATCTGCCGGAGGGGGATTCGATCACGGAGGGCATTTACATCTGTTGGAAATATGCCCTAGAGGCAATAATAAATTGGTTATTATTATATTTCCTTGTTCGTGATAATCGTTTTTATCCATGCTATAATTGTATTGATTGGAAACTCAAATACATGTGTGGGTACATAGACAACATTGTGTCCCTAGTATGCCTCTAGTGAACTAGT
The DNA here is from genome assembly GCA_039707655.1 of Elymus sibiricus. Taxonomy (NCBI): domain Eukaryota; kingdom Viridiplantae; phylum Streptophyta; class Magnoliopsida; order Poales; family Poaceae; genus Elymus; species Elymus sibiricus. The sequence continues at coordinate 130,955,825 of CM077675.1, read as the reverse complement.
TCGTTGATCAAAGATGGTCAAGGTTTCCTGGCCATAGACATGAGATGTCATTTGATAACGGGATCACATCATTAGGAGAATGATGTGATGGACAAGACCCAAACTATAAACATAGCATATGATCGTGTCAGTTTATTGCTATAGTTTTCTGCATGTCAAGTATCTGTTCCTATGACCATGAGATCATGCAACTCACTGACACCGGAGGAATACCTTGTGTACATCAAACGTCACAACATAACTGGGTGACTATAAAGATGCTCTAAAGGTATCTCCGAGGGTGTCTGTTGAGTGGGCATGGATCAAGACTTGGATTTGTTACTCCGTGTGATGGAGAGGTATCTCAGGGCCCACTCGGTAATACAACATCACAATAAGCCTTGCAAGCAATGTGACTAAGTGTTAGCCACGGGATCTTGTATTATGGAATGAGTAAAGAGACTTGCCGGTAACGAGATTGAACTAGGTATAGAGATACCGACGATCGAATCTCGGGCAAGTAACATACCGAAGAACAAAGGGAACAGCGTACGGGATTAACTGAATCCTTGACATAGAGGTTCAACCGATAAAGATCTTCGTAGAATATGTAGGAACCAATATGGGCATCCAGGTCCCGCTATTAGTTATTGACCGTGGAGGTGTCTCTGTGATGTCTACATAGTTCTCGAACCCGCAGGGTCTGCACACTTAAGGTTCAGTGACGTTTCGGTATAGTAGAGTTATGTATGGTGGTGACCGAAGGTTGTTCGGAGTCCTGGATGAGATCCTGGACGTCACGAGGAGCTCCGAAATGGTCCGGAGGTAAAGATTGATATATAGGAAGTCCTGTTTTGGTCACCGGAAAAGCTTCGGGTACTTCGGTAGTGTACCGGGAGTGCCGGGAGGGTACCGGGGGCCATCGGGAGGGGTGTCTCGACCCAAAGGACCTCATGGGCCGTGGGAGGAGTCAAACCAGCCCCTAGTGGGCTGGCCGAACCCCCCACTAAGGCCCATGCGGCTAGGGGTGGGAAAAACCCAAAGGTGGAAAGGTGGAAAGGGTTTCCAAGTGGAGAGGAGGAATCCTACTCCTAGTAGGATTGGAGTAGGACTCCTCCACCTCCAATTTCGGCCAGCCCTTGAGGGTTTGAGGCTGCCTCCTCCCCTCCCTCCCTCCTATATATACTAGAGGATTTAGAGGGGAGAGCTAACCCTAATTGCCATGTGCTCCCTCTACTTCCTCTAGATCGTTTTCTCCTTTAGTCTAGTTTCGGCGGTGCTTAGGCGAAGCCCTGCCGGAATAGTTCCATCACCACCGCCGCCGCGCCGTCGCGCTGCCGGAGAACTCATCTACCTCTCTGCCCCCTCTTGTTGGATCAAGAAGGCAGAGATCGTCATCGAGCTGTACGTGTGCTGAACGCGGAGGTGCCGTCCGTTCGACGCTAGATCGGAAGGACCGTGATTAGGATCGCGAGATGGTTCGTGATTTGATCGCGGGACGGATCGTGATTGGAGCGCGAGACAGATCGTGATTGGATCGCGGGTCGCTCAGCGATTTGGATCGCAAAGACGTTCGACTACATCAACCGCGTTTCTTAACGCTTCCCGCTTAGCGATCTACAAGGGTATGTAGATCCACTCTCCCTCTCGTAGATGCTCATCACCATGGATAGATCTTGCGTGTGCGTAGGAAATTTTTTGTTTCCCATGCAACGTTCCCCAACAGTGGTATCATGAGCTAGGTCTATGTGTAGATGAGATCTTGAGTAGAACACAAAGGAGTTTGTGGGCGTTGATATTCAGGTTGCTTCCTCCCTTGGTCTTTTTTTGATTCGGCGGTATTGTGGGATGAAGCGGCTCGGACCAACATTACTCGTACGCTTACGAGAGACCGGTTCCATCAACTGACATGTAACTTCGTTGCATAAAGATGGCTGGCGGGTGTCTGTTTCTCCCACTTTAGTCGGATCGGATTTGACAAAGGTGGTACTTGAGAAGGTTGAATAGCAATTTTTGTATCACCGTTGTGGTTTTTGCGTAGGTAAGAATTGTTCTTGCTAGATACCCGTAGCAGCCACGTAAAACTTGCAACAACAATTAGAGGACGTCTAACTTGTTTTTGCTGGGTATGTTGTGATGTGATATGGCCAATTACATGATGAGATATATGTGATGTATGAGATGATCATGTATTGTATAGAATATCACGACTTGCATGTCGATGAGTACGGCAACCGGCAGGAGCCATAGGGTTGTCTTTAATTATTTTCGCCGTTTTGCTTTACTTTATCGCTATGAGTTAGCAATAGTCGTAGAAGCAACAGTTAGCGCGACAACCTCATGGCGACACATTGATGGAGATCAAGATGATGTTGATCATGGTGTAATGCCGGTGACGATGGAGATCATGCCGGTGCTTTGGAGATGGAGATCAAAAGCACAAGTTCATGGCCATATCATGTCACTTATGATTTGCATGTGATGTTAATCCTTTTATGCATCTTATTTTGCTTAGGACGACGGTAGCATTATAAGGTGATCCCTCACTAAAATTTCAAGATAAAACCGTGTTCTCCCCGAGTGTGCACCGTTGCGAAAGTTCGTCATTTCGAGACACCACATGATGATCGGGTGTGATAGACTCTACGTTCACATACAACGGGTGCAAGCCAGTGTTGCACATGCGGAACACTCGGGTTAAACTTGACGAGCCTAGCATGTACAGACATGGCCTCGGAACACAAGAGACCGAAAGGTCGAACATGAGTCATATAGTAGATATGATCAACATGATGATGTTCACCATTGAAACCACCTCAACTCACGTGATGATCGGACTTGAGTTGGTGAATTTGGATCATGTGACACTCGAATGATCAGAGGGATGTCAATTTGAGTGGGAGTTTTTAAGTAATATGATTAACTAAACTCATTATCATGAACATAGTCAAAATGTCTTTGCAAATTATGTTGTAGATTACTAGCTCGCGCTGTAGCTCCCTTGATTTTTATATGTTCCTAGAGAAATAGAGTTTAAAGATGATAGTAGCAACTATGCGGACTGGTTCCGTGATCTGAGGATTGTTCTCATTGCTGCACAGAAGGCTTATGTCCTTAATGCACCGCTCGGTGCGCCACCCCCTCTAGCGTCGTCTGTAGATGTTGTGAACATCTGACAGGCACGTTCTGATGACTACTTGATAGTTCAGTGCATCATGCATTACGGCTTAGAATTGAGGCTCCAAAACATTTTGAACGTCACGGAACATATGAGATGTTCTAAAAGCTGAAATTGGGATTTCAGGCTCGTGCCCGTGTTGAGAGGTATGAGACCTCCAACAAGATTCTTTGCCTGCAAGATGAAGGAGAATAGCTCAATCGGTGAGCATGTGCTCAGATTGTCTGGGTGCTACAATCGCTTGAATCGAGTGGGAGTTGATCTTCTAGATAAGATAGTGATTGGTATAGTTCTCCAAGTCACTGTCACTAAGCTACTAAGAGCCTCGTGATGAACTATAAAATGCTAGGGATAGAAATAATGATCCATGAGCTATTCGCAATGTTTGACACCGAGAAGGTAGAAATCAATAAGGAGCATCAAGTGTTGATGGTTAGTGAAACCACTAGTTTCGAGAAGGGCAAGGGCAAGGAGGAAAACTTCATGGATGGCAAGTCAGTTACTGCTCCAGTGAAGAAACCCGATGTTGAACCCAAACCCGAGACTAAGTGCTTCTATTATGAGGAGAACGGTCGCTGAAGCGGAACAACCCTAGATACTTGGTAGATAAGAAGGCTGGCAACGTCGACATAAGTATATTTGATATGCGTGTTATTGATGTGTACCTTACTAGTACTCCTAGTAGCACCTGGGTATTGGATACCGGTTCGGTTGCTAAATGTTAGTAACTCGAAATAAAAGCTACGGATTAAATGGAGGCTAGCTAAGGGTGAGGTGACGATGAGTGTTGGAAGTGTTTCCAAGGTTGATGTGATCACCATCGCACGCTCTCTCTACCTTCGGGATTAGTGATGAACCTAAATAAATGTTATTTGGTGTTTGCGTTGAGAATGAACGTGATTAGATCATGTTTATTACAATACGGTTATTCATTTAAGTTAGAGAATAATGGTTATTCTGTTTACATGAATAATACCTTCAATGGTCATGCACCCAATGAGAATGGTTTATTGAATCTTGATCGTAGTGATACACATGTTCATAATATTGATGCCAAAAGATACAAAGTTAATAATGATAGTACCACATACTTGTGGCACTGCCGCTAAATGTCATATTGGTGTAAAGCGCATGAAGAAAATCCATGCTGATGGATCTTTAGACTCATTCGATTTCGAATCGGTTGAGACATGCAGGACCATGCCTCATGGGCAAGATGACTAAGACCCTGTTTTCTGGTCTGATGGAGCGGGCAAGTGACTTATTGGAAATGATACATGATGATGTATTCGGTCCAATGAGTGTTGTAGCGTGCGGTGGATATCGTTATTTTCCTACCTTCACTGATGATTTGAGTAGATATGGGGATATTTACTTAAAGAAACACAAGTCTGAAACGTTTGAAAAGGTTCAAACAAATTCAGAGTGAAGTTTGAGATCATCGTGACAAGAAGATAAAATGTCTACGATATGATCGTGGAGATAAATATCTGAGTTACGAGTTTGGTATACAACTTAAGACAATGTGAAAGTTGTTTCACAACTCAAGCCACCTGGAACGCCATAGTGTGATGGTGTGTCCGAACATCGTAGTCATGCTCTATTGGATATGGTGCGTACTATGATGTCTCTTATCAATTTGCCACTATCATTTTGGGGTTATGCATTAGAGACAATTACATTCACTTTAAAAGGGGGCACCATCTAAGTCCGTTGAAATGACACGGTTTGAATTTTGGTTTGGCAGAAACCTAAGCTGTCATTTCTTAATGTTTGGGGCTGCGACGCTTATGTGAAAAAGGTTTTCAACCTGATAAGCTCAAACCCAAAGCGGACAAATGCATCTTCATAGAATACCCTAACGTAACAGTTGGGTAAACCTTCTATCTCAGATCCAAACGCAAAGTGTTTGTTGCTAAAACGGGTCCTTTCTCGAGAAAGAGTTTCTCTCGAAAGAATTGAGTGGGAGGAAGATAGAACTTGATGAGGTTGTTGAACCTTTGTTTCAACCAGAGAGTAGCGCAGCGCAGAAAGTTGTTTCTATGGAGCCTACATTAGTTGAAGAGGAAGTTAATGATGATGATCATGAAGTTCCGGATCAAGTTACTATCGAACCTCGTAGGTTGACAAGGACGCGTACTGCTCCTAAGTGGTACGGCAACCCTATCTTAGAGGTCATGTTGTTGGACAACGATGAACCTACGAGCTATGGAGAAGCGATAATGGGATCAGATTCCGAGAAATGGTTTGTGGCGCCCCACCTGATTACCACTGTAGCCAGACGGTCGCCACGCACGCCAGCCCAGGAAATCACTCTGGCATGCGCGTTTACAACAAGTATCATGAACACATGCATTTCTATTAATGGATATATGAGTCTTACATGGGATATATTACAAAGGTGATGGCAGCGGAAAAGCTCTATCTAAGGCAGCAGGGTCTTGGTGCGGCTCCAATCCACAGGGATCTGACTGGTTACTCTCCTAGCCCGTGAACGCTCCAGCTCCTCGACGACGGACGGCGGATCCTTAGGGGAACCTGGCCATGTTAAAGGCCACTGAGTACTTTTGAATGTACTCGCAAGCAAACCAACTAAAATATACACCAAGCAAAGCATTCCATGGCATTCAAGCATGCATTTGTTATTAGAGCAATATTAATCATCATGACATAGCATACCTATCTAGCAATATTAACTGTCATGTTGTAATAGGATTATCCAGTGTGATTCTACTAGAGTAAAGTAAAACATGGCAAGTAAATAGTCCATACTCCGAACATTCTCAGGATCCAATCCAATTCTTAACTAGATCCAACTTACTCTCTTACGGGTTGTCCCACAACCCTCGGAGTACTCACGAGTCATCGAGTACTTCTGATCATAGGACAAGTTCTTCCATCATTATTATCATTACTACGGTTGACCACCTAGTGAGGCCTGGACGGACTGTCCAATACCGTGGACGCGGCTATTCGAATAGATTTTACACTCTGCAGAGGTTGCGCACTTTACCCACACCATGGAGCACCTGGCCTCGTGATCCCATTCGGGTGGACCAGCGTTGCTCCAACGAAACATGCCTGACCCGTTACTCTCCCATCGTACCACCGGCATTCATCCTCCCCCGGAGTCCTACCCTGGGTGGCCCCTGTGTCACCGCGTGACACCTGCCACTGTCGTGGCCACATAAACTGTCCCAAACGGGGACTCCCGGGTTAAACAATCAACTGGGGTCACAAGGTTATCGCCGCCTACCGGGCCAGGGTAGCGCGCGCGCGCATAACCTTCCCTGTCTGGAGGTACCGGTGAAAGAGCACGTGATCAGACCAAGTCAAGGCCGTCCCATACCGGCAAATGTGGCTGCACGGATAAGCCCGGACATGTGACTCTAGATTAACCGACTAGGTTTAGCCTTAGCAAGTATTTAACGAGCATGGTTGTTTATCACAATAACTTGAGATGGCAGTAGCTAAGCATGATAAAAACATAACCACTTAACTCCATATAATATCACAACAAGTCATTAGTGCAATGACAGGATGAGCAGTAGCATGTAATGTAAATGACAATATCGAAATGGCAGGAGTTTAATTATTTCTAGCACAAGCATATCATTAATTAAACACGCAAGAATAACACAAAGCAATGCTTTAGGGCATATATCAGATGGTTAGCTTGCCTGGGGTGAAGGGATTCTTCGGAAAAGAGTGCGGTAGTCTCGCAGGATAATCCGTCGGAAAGGATTCCCTCTCGGAGGGGCTGAATGAAGGGTAGGGGCAAAATGGTCATTTTCACAGTGTGAAAACATTATTAAAATGATACCATTGGGACGGGCTCGACGCACTGAAGACGTGGGCGTTGGTTTTACCTCCATCGGAGTTGCGAGCAAAAAGATACAAGGGTTTTTCTGTCATTGACCTATTTGTAAAAAGAATATTTCCACCGGGGTCCTTGGCAGCTCAGCGGGTTGCGCACTTTGGAAGAATACGCTTTCCCTTGGGGAAAGCGTATTTATGGCCGGGCCGTCTCCACTTAATCCAGCTGGCCGACCCACTCTCGCCGACAGGTGGGGTCGGGGCCCACCTGTCGGGTCTCTGTCTCCCCTCGCCTCCTTCTTCCTCCTCCTCCTCCTCTGCTTACCGATGCGGTGACAGGAGCGTGGCTCCGGCGTGGGCTCCGGTGCTCCGGTGGCCTTCCAGGGCGGGTGAGGCCATGGACGGGTGCGCCGGAGAGCACCACGTCCGGGGGTGGGTCACACGGGCGGCAGGGGAGACTGGTGGTGCAGCAGCACGCGGCTACCAAGGCTCGGCTCCGGCAGGATTCCGGCGACCGGGGAGTCCTCAGGAGCTGGCGAAGGTGGGGACGAGGTCCCTGGGTCATGGTGCGTCCAGAGGTGGGCCCAGACAGAGCCGGGGACGGCCGGAGAGAGGGAATGGGCGCGGAGGGTGAGGGCGAGCTCCGGCTAAATTGCCGGGCTCCGGCAGAGGATTCGGCCGAGCGCGGGCGCTGGCGAGTACTAGAGGAAGTGGAGAAGAGGCTGAGGGAGGTTTGTTGAGCTCGGGGAGGCTCCGGCCTCAGCTTTTATAGCCGGCCAAGACGTGCGGATAGGCACGGTCGCGGTGGTGTGCTTATCGCCGTCCTGGGGCTCCGGCGAGGTGACAAACGGGGAGAGGTGCCGACCTGACGATGTTTAGAGGGAGGGGACAGCTCGGGGAGCTCGAGAGGCTTCGGGGAGGAAGACGACAGCGGATCACGGGCAGAAAAGAGCTGCGGCGGAGCTCGTCGCGGCATGCCGGAGGAGAGGATGGAGGGGGAAGCTACGGGAGAGGGGCAGCTGGACGCTACAGAGCCGTTGGACATGCTCAGACAAGGCGGAGCCGTTGGACCGAGCTGGCCGACGCGACGACCGCGTGGGGCACGGTTTTTGCTCGCTGTTCACGCGGTCACCACGCGCACTAGCTGCTCTGGAAAGCTCCTGCATGTTCTATCTTGTCCAGAAAGTGTACCACTGCTCAAATAGATAGGAGAAGTAGCTGGAACCGGCCAGGTGGCTCTGAGGTGGGAGAAACATACCAAAACAGATTCTGGCAGCAAACTGTTTGATGTGAGCTGAGAGGGGTTGAGCAGGATACAGACTCTGGTTTTTGGCTGAGAGTGATCACTCACTAAGATCATCCTCTCTGCAAATTTGCAGCTCATCAGGATGAGGATAAGTCGCACTTCCTTTGTAACTTGGCAATCTAGCCAGAATTGAAATGAGCTTGCTGGGATCAAATGGCTAGATGGATTTGGCTCAAATTTGGTGGAGAGAAATGATTTAGGAGTATGAAGGCACTGGTAAAATTTCATACCATTTGGGTACACCAAAATGGTACTTCCTTCACAGTGCTTTCAAATGGACAGGAACTTGAGAAAAATGCTGGGGAAGCATGGATAGATGAACTAAGCTGGTTTTTGGTTTCCATGAGTGATTTTGCAATATTAATCACCATGAAAAATTTCAGCTCAAATAGATAAAGGAATAAAGCACTTCCTTTGCAATTTGCCCAACTGGACAGAATTTGCAAATTGATTTTGTGCTCAAAATCTGAACTATGGAACTTGAGTTCTTGATGGAAATGGTGAAGATATGGATAGGAGAAGCCCGACAAATTATTTGGGATTTTTCCTGACTACCAAAATGGTAGCTCCTTTAGAAACTGCCCAAAATGCAATATTGGCATTAAATAGGAAAATGTAATTTCCCTTATTTAATTATGGCCAATATTTTTATGGGAGCTCAATATGACCACAAAGAATATCTCCACAAGTTTTCATAAGCTTTGGAGATGGATAAATATTTTCCTGGATTTAATTCCTTTAACTGGCAGAAAAAGGAATTAATTATAAATGAAAAATATTCCAAATGACTTGTCAATATTTTTGCATATCCAGGGTTTACAAAGATAGGATGATCACTGGGAAAAGTTTGGGAGGCAACAGATCAAAGGAAATTGGGGTTCCTTTGTAACTGAAAGGATTAGGGTTTCCCTTCCGATAACTCGGAAGGTAGGGTTTCGACAACAAAACCCTGAGGATAGATCTCAGGTGGCAAGGTTGGACTGGAGAGAATCTCTGGTTGGATAGGGAAGGCAAAGCTAAATGACCATCTTCATATACCCAAGAGCTAGACAAATCCGATAACACCGAGAAAAAGGACGGGAGTCGAATCCCGCAAAGGAAAAAAAACAGGAGCGAAAACCAGGGTGTTACAAACCTACCCCCCTTAAGAAAATCTCGTCCTCGAGATTTCCAGGCTTACCTCCCGGGGAAGGGGGAACTTACCTGTGTGTGACTTGGATCCATCAGTTGTCCTGTCTTCGTTGGTTCACTGACCCCTTTAACTGCCTCTTCTGATGGACCATGTGTTGTCTTTTCACACAGTTTCCTTGAATCATTCTCTTTCCTGACAGGTGTACCTTTTGTTCTGATAGGGGTGTTGTTGGGTGGGGTAGCGAGTAATACCAACAGACAGCTCGATTTCTAGGTCCTGGAAGTATCTGCTTCGGGTTTTATTGTAATGCTTCGTACCCTGACTGTTATGGGCAAAACATCCTTTCCTGGTACCAGGCTTACGTGCTCGTATGGTATTGAGTGAGTGGGATGACTTTCTTTTTGCCGTGTCAGAATGCTCGGTCTGGCTGTGGGTTCCGTACTGACATTTCCTTTTGTCTTCGGCATCCTGACTTTGTCCTTAGGTGGCCCGTAATTCAAGGAACAACATGTCCGAGCTATTACTGTCCTATCCTCAACTGAAATGTCAGGCATGATCAGAAAGTAATCATAGACAGTAATCTCTTATTCCAATGATGTCATGATGTCTACGAGCTGTTGATGCTGATGTGCTTTGAACCATTCTATCTGAAAGTCTTGTTTCAAACTCTGTCGCTCGTGGAGATGGCGCTGTCATCTATAGCTTCTGTAGTCCTTGCTATGACCGCTGAGTTGAGCATAGTATGGCTAGCATCCGATGTATCTTTCGGAGCATATCTTCTTGTCTTGGTTGATGGCCCGTATTTAGGATGAATATGACATGCTGGCTACATTGTTGTGGCCGTATATGCAAGAGTTTGACAAGGGTTATCAATATCACCCCGTTCGTGAAACTGCATCTTGTTGACCGTCACGGAGGTTGTTTGTACACCACTTCCTTGTTCTTGAGGGTTCCTTTGATGGACCTGTAATGACCTCCCAATACGGCTCCTTGATTGTTTTCCCGGCTTGTCGGGCTTGTTCTCACAACTTACTCTTGCATACCTCGCAGGGGTTGATGTGCTCATATTCTTCTTTTAACTATGGGGCCAATGTTTCTCTGAACACAGTCATTCCCGATGAGTGGCTCACATGAACTGATCCACAGGACTGCATGCTCACAACATATGCAGGTGTAGGATAAACCCTTTCACTGAGTTCTGAGGCAGATGTGTGTCCAGACTAGTTCGTGCTTCTACAAAGTTGTCGTGGGCACGATGGTGTGTTGAAGAAGGCTGAATTCCTTATGCTCGAAGCTTATGCCAGGGTAGCATGCTGAATGAGGCTGGGTATCATACCTCAAAAGCTTTCCTTCATGTGGCTTGCTGAGGAAGGTCAGGTGCCTTATACTGGAAGTCTTCCGCGGTAGCACGCTGTGGAAGATGGGAGTGCCGTACCCCAGAAACTTTTCTCACCAAGTGACGTACGGAGGAAGATTGGTAGTCTGGTATCGTAAGCTTTTCTCGGTAGCTTGCGGGGGAAGGCTGGGTTCCTTATACCAGAAGCCTCGTGTACACAGTCGGATCTATGGCCGATTCTGGCTTCCTACCGAAGTATCCGGAATTTTACCCATAGCAGAGCCAAAACTTGATATAGGCCATACCTTGACTGAAGATATTCCATTGGCCATGCACATCGCTTGTCCTTCTGCTGGTCTGATTATTGTTGCTGTAAAGGTTGCATGACTCATGCAGACCTCATGTTCACAATTAATCCTGAATACCATATGTTGCCGGTAGTACATAGCCGGCGGATAATTCCATTTGGTTCAGCTGAGCTTCCAAGCATGTGAAGTTCTCATTGATTCTGGCAACCGCAAACTTATCCATATTCCTTGCAGACCTTGTTCACAGTGCCCAGAAAACTTTGTATTTGTATCGGTGAACTTCAAAATATGCTTTGAAATTTGTACCAATATACCGGAGTTTTGTTGCTGCTTTTGGCTCATTCACATTCTTGAAATATGTCCTTGGTGGGTGATAAATGATTCTTGGGTCCACTGAGAAAAGACTCAAGGTTCACCCCACTGACTGAAATAATCCTTGTGTCGAGGACGGAATCATTTGTCCCTACTGGTGTTTATTCTTAGTAGCTCATCTGCCTGTTCCTTAGGCATGATTTGTTTTTGAGGCAAACTCTCTCAGGTATATTCTTGCCTTGTCTGTTGCACACGGATTCTGCTTCTGACCCATTCTTCATTCTTGACAGATCCGGTGGTAATGTTCTGAATATCAGGTAGTTGGCTGGACAGGACTCTTGCTGAATTGGGATTATTGGGTATTATCCCAGTTGCATGCTGATCTTCTTAGGCAACTCTTGCGGATGGATCCAGTCGGAGCGGAGAGACGGAATCGACAAAAGAAACAAGAACCTCGAAAAACCAAAAAGCAAATAAAACTCAAATTTTTGCGGACCTTACACATGTGGCCAAGGATCCACTAGTATAACTAGTATAGCGCACTCGATGCACCTCTAAGGATTTAGAAGCGAAACCACACAATGCTCCTGGTAGCAATTGGTGTCAAGCTCCGACTACTTCCTTAGGGAGCATCACACTCGACGCAGGACCATAGCCAAAGTGGCTTAGTCAACGATCTTAAGGTTGTCAAGGAGAGATAGAATTTATAAGCGTTTCCCAAAGGAAACTAGAGTAAGAAGAGAAATGCCATGGTTAGCAAGCAGGGTAAGGATATCTGGTTTACCTAGGGGTTTCAGGGCTCACGGGTCGTTGCCCGGTGCGAGCGTTTCACACCGGAGGCAAGGGCCACGAGAGTTGGGGTCTGATGGAGCCAAAGACCTATGGGGTTGCCTTATGATCAATAGTAGCCGTGCCAGGTGGCAAAGATGGCTGAAATCCATCTAGGATTTCTACTGAACACAAGACAATGAAGTCTGGCTAGGGTAACCTATAGTCAGCCTGGCTGCTCTGATACCATCCGTTGTGGCGCCCCGCCTAATTACCACTGTAGCCAGACGGTCGCCACGCACGCCAGCCCAGGAAATCACTCTGGCATGCGCGTTTACAACAAGTATCATGAACACAAGCTTTTCTATTAATGGATATACGAGTCTTACATGGGATATATTACAAAGGTGATGGCAGCGGAAAAGCTCTATCTAAGGCAGCAGGGTCTTGGTGCGGCTCCAATCCACAGGGATCTGACTGGGTTACTCTCCTAGCCCGCGAACGCTCCGGCTCCTCGACGACGGACGATGGATCCTTAGGTGAACCTGGCCATGTTAAAGGCCGCTGAGTACTTTTGAATGTACTCGCAAGCAAACCAACTAACATGTACACCAAGCAAAGCATTCCATGGCATTCAAGTATGCATTTGTTATTAGAGCAATATTAATCATCATGACATAGCATACCTATCTAGCAATATTAACTATCATGTTGTAATAGGATTATCCAGTGTGATTCTACTAGAGTAAAGTAAAACATGGCAAGTAAATAGTCCATACTCCGAACCTTCTCAGGATCCAATCCAATTCTTAACTAGATCCAACTTACTCTCTTACAGGTTGTCCCACAACCCTCGGAATACTCACGAGTCATCGAGTACTTCTGATCATAGGACAAGTTCTTCCAGCATTATTATCATTACTACGGTTGACCACCTAGTGAGGCCTGGACGGACTGTCCAATACCGTGGACGCGACTATTCGAATAGATTTTACACTCTGCGGAGGTTGTGCACTTTACCCACACCATGGAGCACCTGGCCTCGTGATCCCATTCGGGTGGACCAGCATTGCTCCAACGAAACCTGCCTGACCCGTGACTCTCCCATCGTCCCACCGGCATTCATCCTCCCCCGGAGTCCTGCCCTGGGTGGCCCCTGTGTCACCGCGTGACACCTGCCACCGTCGTGGCCACACAAACTGTCCCAAACGGGGACTCCCGGGTTAAACAATCAACTAGGCTCACAAGGTTATCGCCGCCTACCGGTCCAGGATAGCGCGCGCGCATAACCTTCTCTGTCTGGAGGTACCAGTGAAAGAGTACGCGATCAGACCAAGTCTAGGCCGTCCCATACCGGCAAATGTGGCTGCACAGATAAGCCCGGACATGTGACTCTAGATCAACCGACTAGGTTTAGCCTTAGCAAGTATTTAACGAGCATGGTTGTTTATCACAATAACTTGAGATGGAAGTAGCTAAGCATGATAAAAACATAACCACCTAACTCCATATAATATCACGACAAGTCATTAGTGCAATGACAGGATGAGCAGTAGCATGTAATGTAAATGACAATATCGAAATGGCAGGAGTTTAATTATTTCTAGCACAAGCATATCATTAATTAAACATGCAAGAATAACACAGAGCAATGCTTTAGGGCATATATCAGATGGTCGGCTTGCCTGGGGTGAAGGGATTCTCCGGAAAAGAGTGCGGTAGCCTCGTAGGATAATCCGCCGGAAAGGATTCCCTCTCCGAGGGGCTGAATGAAGGGTAGGGGCAAAATGGTCATTTTCACAGTGTAAACACATTATGAAAATGATACCATTGGGACGGGCTCGACGCACTGAAGACGTGGGCGTTGGTTTTACCTCCATCGGAGTTGCGAGCAAAAGGATACAAGGGTTTTTCTATCAGGGACCTATTTGTAAAAAGAATATTTCCACCGGGGTCCCTGGCAGCTCAGCGGGTCGCGCACTTTGGAAGAATACGCTTTCCCTTGGGGAAAGCGTAATTATGGCCGGGCCGTCTCCACTTAATCCAGCTGGCCGACCCACTCTCGCCGACAGGTGGGGTCGGGGCCAACCTGTCGGGTCTCTCTCTCCCCTCGCCTCCTTCTTCCTCCTCCTCCTCCTCTGCTTCCCGATGCGGTGACAGGAGCGTGGCTCCGGCGTGGGCTTCGGTGCTCCGGTGGCCTTCCAGGGCGGGCGAGGCCACGGACGGGTGCGCCGGAGAGCACCACGTCCGGGGGTGGGTCACACGGGCGGCAGGGGAGACTGGTGGTGCAACAGCATGGGGCTACCAAGGCTCGGCTCCGGCGGGATTCCGGCGACCGGGGAGTCCTCAGGAGCTGGCGAAGGTGGGGACGAGGTCCATGGGTCATGGTGCGTCCAGAGGTGGGCTCGGACGGAGCCGGGGACGGCCGGAGAGAGGGAATGGGCGCGGAGGGCCAGGGCGAGCTCCGACTAAATTGCCGGGCTCCAGCAGAGGATTCGGCCGAGCGCGGGCGCTGGCGAGTACTAGAGGAAGTGGAGAAGAGGCTGAGGGAGGTTTGGTGAGCTCGGGGAGGCTCCGGCCTCGGCTTTTATAGCCGGCCGAGACATGCGTATAGGCACGGCCGCGGTGGAGTGCTTATCGCCGTCCTGGGGCTCTGGCGAGGTGGCAAACGGGGAGAGGTGATGACATGACGATGTTCAGAGGGAGGGGACGGTTCGGGGAGGTCGAGAGGTTTCGGGGAGGAAGACGACAGCGGATCACGGGCGGAACAGAGCTGCGGTGGAGCTCGTCGTGGCATGCCGGAGGAGAGGACGGAGGGGGAAGCTACGGGAGAGGGGCAGGTGGACGCTACTCAGAGCCGGCCGGAGCGAGCTGGCCGACGCGACGACCGTGTGGGGCACGGTTTTTGCTCGCTGTTCACGCGGTCACCACGTGCACTAGCTGCTCTGGAAGGCTCCTGCATGTTCTATCTTGTCCAACAAGTGTACCACTACTCAAATAGATAGGAGAAGTAGCTGGAACCGGCTAGGTGGCTCTGAGGTGGGAGAAACATACCAAAACAGATTCTGGCAGCAAACTGTTTGATGTGAGCTGAGAGGGGTTGAGCAGGATACAGACTCTGGTTTTTGGCTGAGAGTGATCACTCACTAAGATGATCCTCTCTGCAAATTTGCAGCTCATCAGGATGAGGATAAGTGGCACTTCTTTTGTAACTTGGCAATCTGGCCAGAATTGAGATGAGCTTGCTGGGATCAAATGGCTAGATGTATTTGGCTCAAATTTTATGGAGAGAAATGATTTAGGAGTATGAAGGCACTGGTAAAATTTCATACCATTTGGGTACACCAAAATGGTACTTCCTTCACAGTGCTTTCAAATGGACATGAACTTGAGAAAAATGCTGGGGAAGCATGGATAGATGAACTGAGATGGTTTTTGGTTTCCATTAGTGATTTTGCAATATTAATCACCATGAAAAATTTCAGCTCAAATAGATAAAGGAATAAAGCACTTCCTTTGCAATTTGCCCAACTGGACAGAATTTGCAAATTGATTTTGTGCTCAAAA
Organism: Elymus sibiricus; assembly: GCA_039707655.1. Classification (NCBI taxonomy): domain Eukaryota; kingdom Viridiplantae; phylum Streptophyta; class Magnoliopsida; order Poales; family Poaceae; genus Elymus; species Elymus sibiricus. The sequence goes on along the minus strand of CM077675.1, from coordinate 130,940,123 downwards.
TCTGTACTATGGAACTTGGGTTCTTGATGGTAATGGTGAAGATATGGATAGGAGAAGCCCCACAAATTATTTGGGATTTTTCCTGGCTACCAAAATGGTAGCTCCTTTAGAAACTGCCCAAAATGCAATATTGGCATTAAATAGGAAAATGCAATATCCCTTATTTAATTATGGCCAATATTTTTATGGGAGCTCAATATGACCACAAAGAATATCTCCACAAGTTTTCATAAGCTTTGGAGATGGATAGATATTTTCCTGGATTTAATTCCTTTAACTGGCAGAAAAATGAATTAATTATAAATGAAAAATATTGCAAATGACTTGGCAAATTTTTTGCATATCCAGGGTTTACAAAGATAGGATGATCACTGGGAAAAGTTTGGGAGGCAACAGATCAAAGGAAATTGGGGTTCCTTTGTAACTGAAAGGATTAGGGTTTCCCTTCCGATAACTCGGAAGGTAGGGTTTCGACAACAAAACCCTGAGGATAGATCTCAGGTGGCAAGGTTGGACTGGAGAGAATCGCTGGTTGGATAGGGAAGGCAAAGCTAAATGACCATCTTCATATACCCAAGAGGTAGAGAAATCCGATAACACCAAGAAAAAGGACGGGAGTCGAATCCCGCAAAGGAAAAAAAACAGGAGCAAAAACCAGGGTGTTACATGGTTAGAGGCCATGCAATCCGAGATGGGATCCATGTAAGAAAACAAAGTATGGGCTTTGGAAGTATTACCTGAAGGGCGAAAGGCCATTCAGAACAAATGGATCTTTAAAAGGAAGACGGACGCGGACGGTAATGTCACTGTCTATATAGCTCGACTTGTGGCAATGGGTTTTTCACAAGTTCAAGGAGTTGACTACGATGAGACTTTATCACCCGTAGCGATGCTAAAGTCTGTTGGAATTATGTTAGCAGTTGCTGCATTTTTCGATTATGAAATCTAGCAGATGGATGTCAAAACATCGTTTCCTTAACGGTATCCTTGAGGAAAGGTCGTATGTGATACAACCGGAAGGTTTGGTCAGTCCTAACGATGCTAAAATGTATGCAAGCTCCAGCGATCCTTCTATGGACTGGAGCAAGCATCTCGGAATTGGAATATACGCTTTGGTGAGGTGATCAAAGTTTTTGAGTCTATACAAAGTTTATGAGAAACTTGTATTTACAATAAAGCGAGTGGGAGCACTATAGAATTTCTGATAAGTATATGTGGATGACATATTGTTGATCGAAAATGATGTAGAATTTCTGGAAAGCATAAAGGGTTGTTTGAAAAGGAGTTTTTCAAAGGAAAACCTGGAATGAAGCTACTTAAATATTCGGCATCTTGATCTATAAAGGTAGATCAAGACGTCTGATAAAACTTTCAATGAGTACATACCTTGACAAGATTTTGAAAGAGTTCAAAATGGATCAGTCAAAGAAAGAGTTCTTGCCTGATTTGTAAGGTGTGGAGTTGAGTGAGACTCAAAGCTCGACCACGGCAGAAGAAAGAGAAAGGACGAAGGTCGTCCTCTATGCCTTATCCATAGGCTCTGTATAGTATGCCATGCTGTGTACCGCACCTGTGTGTGCCTTGCCATGAGTCTGTCAAGGGGTACAAGAGTGATCCAGGAGTGGATCACTGGACAGCGGTCAAGATTATCCTTTGTAACTAGAGGACTAAGGAAATATTTCTTGATTATGGAGGTGATAAAGAGTTCGTCGTAAAGGGTTACGTCGATGCAAGCTTTAACATCAATCCGGATGACTCTGAGTAGCAATCCGGATATGTATAGTGGAGCAGCCATTTGGAATAGCTCCAAGTGGAGTGTAGTAGCAGTGTCTACAGTATGACATAGAGATTTGCAAAGTACACACGGATCTGAATGTCACAGACCCGTTGACTAAAGACCTCTCTCACATGCAAAGCATGATCGAACCCCAGAACTCATTGGGTGTTAGATTCATAACAATGTAAATCACATGGTGATGTGAACTAGATTACTGACTCTAGTGCAAGTGGGAGACAGTTGGAAATATGCCCTAGAGGCAATAATAAATTGGTTATTATTATATTTCCTTGTTCGTGATAATCGTTTATTATCCATGCTATAATTGTATTGATTGGAAACTCAAATACATGTGTGGGTACATAGACAACACTGTGTCCCTAGTATGCCTCTAGTGAACTAGTTCGTTGATCAAAGATGGTCAAGGTTTCCTGGCCATAGACATGAGATGTCATTTGATAATGGGATCACATCATTAGGAGAATGATGTGATGGACAACACCCAATCTATAAACATAGCATATGATCGTGTCAGTTTATTGCTATAGTTTTCTGCATGTCAAGTATCTGTTCCTATGACCATGAGATCATGCAACTCACTGACACCAGAGGAATACCTTGTGTGCATCAAACGTCACAACATAACTGGGTGACTATAAAGATGCTCTATAGGTATCTCCGAGGGTGTCTGTTGGGTGGGCATGGATCAAGACTTAGATTTGTTACTCCGTGTGATGGAGAGGTATCTCAGGGCCCACTCGGTAATACAACATCACAATAAGCCTTGCAAGCAATGTGACTAAGTGTTAGCCACGGGATCTTGTATTACGGAATGAGTAAAGAGACTTGCCGGTAACGAGATTGAACTAGGTATAGAGATACCGACGATCGAATCTCGGGCAAGTAACATACCGAAGAACAAAGGGAACAGCGTACAGGATTAACTGAATCCTTGACATAGAGGTTCAGCCGATAAAGATCTTCATAGAATATGTAGGAACCAATATGGGCATCCAGGTCCCGCTATTGGTTATTGACCGTGGAGGTGTCTCGGTCATGTCTACATAGTTCTCAAACCCGCAGGGTCTGCACACTTAAGGTTCGGTGACGTTTTGGTATAGTAGAGTTATGTATGGTGGTGACCGAAGGTTGTTCGGAGTCCCTGATGAGATCCTGGACGTCACGAGGAGCTACGGAATGGTCCGGAGGTAAAGATTGATATATAGGAAGTCCTGTTTTGGTCACCGGAAACGTTTCGGGTACTTCGGTAGTGTACCGGGAGTGCCGGGAGGGTACCGGGGGCCATCGGGAGGGGTGTCTCGACCCAAAGGACTTCATGGGCTGTGGGAGGAGTCAAACCAGCTCCTAGTGGGCTGACCAAACCCCCCACTAAGGCCCATGTGGCTAGGGGTGGGAAAAACCCAAAGGTGGAAAGGTGGAAAGGGTTTCCAAGTGGAGAGGAGGAATCCTACTCCTAGTAGGATTGGAGTAGGACTCCTCCACCTCCAATTTCGGCCAACCCTTGAGGGTTTGAGGCTGCCTCCTCCCCTCCCTCCCTCCTATATATACTAGAGGATTTAGAGGGGAGAGCTAACCCTAATTGCCACGTGCTCCCTCTACTTCCTCTAGATCGTTTTCTCCTTTAGTCTAGTTTCGGTGGTGCTTTGGCGAAGCCCTGCCGGAATAGTTCCACCACCACCGCCGCCGCGCCGTCGCGCTGCCAGAGAACTCATCTACCTCTCCGCCCCCTCTTGCTGGATCAAGAAGGCAGAGATCGTCATCGAGCTGTATGTGTGCTGAACGCGGAGGTGCCGTCCGTTTGGCGCTAGATCGGAAGGACCGTGATCATGATCGCGAGACGGTTCGTGATTTGATCGCGGGACGGATCGTGATTGGATCGCGAGATGGATCGTGATTGGATCGCGGGACGCTCGGCGATTTGGATCGCGAAGACGTTCGACTACATCAACCGCGTTTCTTAACGCTTCCCGCTTAGCGATCTACAAGGGTATGTAGATCCACTCTCCCTCTCGTAGATGCTCATCACCATGGATAGATCTTGCGTGTGCGTAGGAATTTTTTTGTTTCCCATGCAACGTTCCCCAACAACATCAACACCATTGCCCCTCCGATGATGCGTGAGTAGTTCATCTCAGACCTTCAGGTCCATAGCTAGTAGCTAGATGGCTTCTTCTCTCTCTATGATCTTCAATACCATGTTCTCCATGATCTTCATGGAGATCTATCCGATGTAATACTCTTTTGCGGCGTGTTTGTCGAGATCCGATGAATTGTGGGTTTATGATCAGATTATATATGAATATTATTTGAATCTTCTCTGAATTCTTATATGCATGATTTCATATCTTTGCAAGTCTCTTTGAGTTATTGGTTTGGTTTGGCCAACTAGATTGGTAATTCTTGCAATGGGAGAAGTGCTTAGTTTTGGGTTCAATCTTGCGGTGTCCTCACCCAGTGACAAAGTAGGGGTAGCGAGGCACGTATTTGTATTGTTGCCATCAAGGGTAAAAAGATGGGGGTTTCATCATATTGCTTGAGTTTATCCCTCTACATCATGTCATCTTACTTAATGCGTTACTCTATTCTTCATGAACTTAATACTCTAGATGCAGGCAGGAGTCGGTCGATGTGTGGAGTAATAGTAGTAGATGCAGAATCGTTTCGGTCTACTTGATACGGACGTGATGCCTATATGCATAATCATTGCCTTGGATATCATCATAACTATGCGCTTTTCTATCAATTGCTCGACAGTAATTTGTTCACCCACCGTATTATTTTCCTTCAAGAGAGAAGCCTCTAGTGAAACCTATGGCCCCCGGGTCTATTTTCCATATTATATTTTCAGATCTATAAACCAAAAATACCAAAAATACTTTGCTCCAATCTATTTACTTTTATTTTACTTTTCATTTTAGCAATCTTTTATATCTATCTCTATCAGATCTCATCCTTGCAAATAACCGTGAAGGGAATGACAACCCCTTTATAGCGTTGGGTGCAAGTGTTTGATTGTTTGTGTAGGTGCAAAGATTGGGGCCTTGCTTGTACCTCCTACTGGATTGATACCTTGGTTCTCAACAACTGAGGGAAATACTTATCTACTTTGCTGCATCACCCTTCCCTCTTCAAGGGAAAACCAACGCTAGCTCAAGAAGTAGCAAGAAGGATTTCTAGCGCCGTTGCCGGGGAGGATACATAGCAAGTCAAGACATCAAGCCTACCAAGTACCCATCACAAACTCATCTCTTGCATTTACATTATTTGCCATTTGCCTCTCGTTTTCCTCTCCCCCACTTCTAAAATGATTTTCAGAAAAAACCAAAAAGATTTGCCTTTTTATTCGCCCTTTTTCCGTTCGTCTTTTCGTTTGCTTTTTGTTTGCTTGTGTGTTAGATCGTTTGCTCGTCTTTATGGCTCAACCCAAAAGCTTTGATCCTTATCTTAGGAAGTTGGAAGATATTGAGAATAATGCTAAAAGTTTCATGTCGCTCCAATTTGACCATAATAGTTTCTTTAGAAATGAGCTTAAAGAACAAAAAGGCTATGCTGGAATACATGAATAAAGAACTTGATGATATGTCTAAGGAGTTTTATGGTTTGAAATCTCAGTTTGCTCATCTTGAAAATTTAGTAGGCCAAATTTCTGATAAACAAGCTACCTTAGTCAATAAAATGGCCGCGAAGCCAGAATCTTTAAATAATGATGAAAATCTTAAAGTGATTGATGTGACTCCTATTGAATCTTTGTTTTCTAATACAAATCTTGATAAAGATGGGACTGGAGATAAGTCAACTTTAGTTAAAAGTCGTCCCAATGATTCGGAGTTTATAGATCTTAATGCTAAAATTGATAAAAGTGGGATTGAAGAGGTCAAAACTTTAAATAGCAATGAACCCACTCTTTTGGATTTCAAGGACTTTAATTATGATAGTTGTTCTTTGATTAATTGTATTTCCTTGTTGCAATCCATGTTGAATTCTCCGCATGCTTATGATCAAAATAAAGCTTTTACTAAACATATCATTGATGCTATGATGAAATCTTTTGAAGAAAAACTTGAGTTGGAAGTTTATATACCTAGAAAGCTTTATGATGAGTGGGAACCTACTATTAAGATTAAAATTAAAGATTATGATTGCCATGCTTTGTGTGATTTGGGTGCTAGCGTTTCCACGATTCCGAAAACTTTATCTGATGTGCTAGGTTTCCATGAACTTGATGATTGCTCTTTAAATTTGCATCTAGCGGATTCCACTATTAAGAAACCTATGGGGAGGATTAATGATGTTCTTATTGTTGCAAATAGGAATTATGTGCCCATAGATTTCATTTTTCTTGATATAGATTGCAATCCTACATGTCCTATTATTCTTGGTAGACCTTTCCTTAGAACGATCGGTGCAATTATTGATATGAAAGATGGAAACATTAGATTCCAATTTCTGTTAAGGAAAGGCATGGAACACTTTCCTAGAAAGAAAATTAAATTACCTTATGAATCTATTATGAGAGCTACTTATGGATTGCATACCAAAGATGACAATACCTAGATCTATTGCGTTATGCCTAGCTAGGGGCGTTAAACAATAGCGCTTGTTGGGAGGCAACCCAATTTTATTTTATGTTTTTTGTTTGTGTTTATGTTTTTGAGTGCTTTACACATTATTACCTCTGTAGTAATTTTGTTTTAGTGTTGTAATTAGTGTTTGAGCCAAGTAAGACCTTTGGGATGGTGTACGGTGATTGTTGATTTGATTTTGCTGAAAAACAGAAACTTTTGCGCTCAGTCCAGGAATTTTATAAATTCACCAGAGTGTCGAATGAGTCTGAAATTTTTACACCAGATTGATAGACAATTTTCCAGATTGTCCTAATTTTTCAGAATTTTTGGAGTTACAGAAGTATTCGAAGTTTACAGATTGCTACAGAGTGTTCTGTTTTTGACAGATTCTGTTTTCTTTGTGTTGTTTGCTTATTTTGATGTATCTATGGGTTGTATCGGGGGGTATGAACCATGGAGAAGTTGGAATACAGTAGATATTACACCAATATAAATAAAGAATGAGTTCACAAAAGTACCTAAAGTGGTGATTTATTTTTCTTATACTAACGGATCTCACGAGTTTTCTGTTGAGTTTTGTGTTGTGAAGTTTTCAAGTTTTGGGTAAAGATTTGATGGACTATGGAATAAGGAGTGGCAAGAGCCTAAGCTTGGGGATGACCAAGGCACCCCAAGCCATATTCAAGGATACCAAAGAGCCTAAGCTTGGGGATGCCCCGGAAGGCATCCCCTCTTTCGTCTTCAATCCATCGGTAAATTTACTTGAGGCTATATTTTTATTCACCACATGATATGTGTTTTGCTTGGAGCGTCTTGTATGATATGAGTCTTTGCTTTTTAGTTTGCCACAATCATCCTTGCTGCACACATCTTTTGAGAGGGACACGCTTGAATCGTGAATTTATTAGAATACTCTATGTGCTTCACTTATATCTTTTGAGCTAGGCAATTTTGCTCTAGTGCTTCACTTATATCTTTTTTAGAGCACGGTGGTGTTTTATTTTATAGAAATAATTGAACTCTCGTACCTCACTTATATTATTTTGAGAGTCTTTAAACAGCATGGTAATTGGTTTAGGTTATGAATTTAGTCCTAATATAATGGGCATCCAAGAGGGATATAATAAAAACTTTCATATAAAGTGCATTGAATACTATGAGAAGTTTGATTCCTTGCATATAGTTTTGAGATATAAAGATGGTGATATTAGAGTCATGCTAGTGAGTAATTGTGGATTGGTAGAAATACTTGTGTTAAAAGTTTGTGATTCCCGTAGCATGCACGTATGGTGAACCATTATGTAACGAAGTCGGAGCATGATTTGTTTATTGATTGTCATCCTTTGTGTGAGGGTCGGGAGCGCGCGATGGTTAACTCCTACCAACCTCTCCCCTAGGAGCATGCGTCTAATACTTTGCTTCGATAACTAATAGACTTTTGCAATAAGTATGTGAGTTCTTTATGACTAATGTGAGTCCATGGATTATAAGCACTCTCACCCTTCCACCTTTCCTAGCCTCTCTAGTACCGCGCAACTTTCGCCGGTGCATTAAACCCACCATATACCCTTCCTCAAAACAGCCACCATACCTACCTATTATGGCATTTCCATAGCCATTCCGAGATATATTGCCATGCAACTTCCATCATTCCGTTTATTATGACACGCACCATCATTTTCATATTGCTTTGCATGATCGTAAGGCAGCTAGCATGATGTTTTCATGGCTTGTCAGTTTTTTGATGTCATTTGCTATGCTAGATCGTTGCACATCCCGGTACACCACCGGAAGCATTCATATAGAGTCATATTTTGTTCTAGGTATCGAGTTGTATTTCTTGAGTTGTAAGTAAATAAAAGTGTGATGATCATCATTATTCGAGCATTGTCCCATAAGAGGAAAGGATGATGGAAGCTATGATTCCCTCACAAGTTGGGATGAGTCTCCGGACTTTACAAATAATAAAAGAGGCCAATGAAGCCCAAATAAAAAAAGAGAGGCCAAAGATGCCCACCAAAATAAATAAAAATAAAAGAAAATGAGAGAAAAGAGAGAAGGGACAATGCTACTATCCTTTTTCCACACTTGTGCTTCAAAGTAGCACCATGATCTTCATGATAGAGAGTCTTCTATTTTGTCACTTTCATATACTAGTGGGAATTTTTCATTATATAATTTGGCTTGTATATTCCAATGATGGGCTTCCTCAAATTGCCCTAGTTCTTCTTGAGCAAGCGAGTTGGATGCACACCCACTTAGTTTCTTTTTGAGCTTTCATACACTTATAGCTCTAGTGCATCCGTTGCATGGCAATCCCTACTCACTCACATTGATATCTATCGATGGGCATCTCCATAGCCCGTTGATATGCCTAGTTGATGTGAGACTATCTTCTGCTTTTCCTCACAACCTCCACCATATTCTATTCCACCTATAGTGCTATATCCATGGCTCACGCTCATGTATTGCGTGGAAGTTGAAAAGGTTTGAGAACATAAAAGGTGTGAAACAATTGCTTGACTTGTCATCGGCGTTGTGCATGATTTAAATACTTTGTGTGGGGAAGATGGAGCATAGCCAGACCATATGATTTTGTAGGGATAACTTTCTTTGGCCATGTTATTTCGAAAGGACACAATTGCTTTGTTAGTATGCTTGAAGTATTATTGATTTTATGTCAATATTAAACTTTTGTTTTGAATCTTATGGATCTGAACATTCATGCCACAATAAAGAATATTACATGGATAAATATGTTAGGTAGCATTCCACATCAAAATTCTGTTTTGATCATTTACCTACTCGAGGACGAGCAGGAATTAAGCTTGGGGATGTTGATACGTCTCCAACTTATCTATAATTTTTGATTGTTCCATGCTATTATATTATCTGTTTTGGATGTTTTATATGCATTAATATGCTATTTTATATTATTTTTTGGACTAATCTATTAACCTAGTGACCAGTGCCAGTTTCTGTTTTTTCCTTGTTTTTGAATATTGCAGAAAAGGAATATCAAACGGAGTCCAAACGGAATAAAATTCTACGATGATTTTTCTTGGACCAGAAGGAACCCAGGAGACTTGGAGAAGAGGCCAGAAGACCCACGGGTGGGCCACAAGCCACCTGGGCGCGCCCCTGGGGGGGGGGGGCGCCCCCCTGGCTTGTGGGCCCCCCCGTAGCTCCTCCAACCCTAATTCTCCGCCTATAAATTCAAAAATATTCCCCCAATACCAAAAAGAGCCACGATAATACTTTTCCACCGCCGCAAGCCTCTGTTCCCGTGAGATCCCATCTTGGGACCTTTTCCGGTAATCTGCCGGAGGGGGATTCGATCACGGAGGGCATCTACATCAACACCATTGCCCCTCCGATGATGCGTGAGTAGTTCACCTCAGACCTTCGGGTCCATAGCTAGTAGCTAGATGGCTTCTTCTCTCTCTATGATCATCAATACCATGTTCTCCAAGATCTTCATGGAGATCTATCCGATGTAATACTCTTTTGCGGTGTGTTTGTCGAGATCCGATGAATTGTGGGTTTATGATCAGCTTATCTATGAATATTATTTGAATCTTCTCTGAATTCTTATATGCATGATTTCATATCTTTGCAAGTCTCTTCGAGTTATTGGTTTGGTTTGGCCAACTAGATTGGTAATTGTTGCAATGGGAGAAGTGCTTAGTTTGGGTTCAATCTTGCGGTGTCCTTACCCAGTGACAAAGTAGGGGTAGCGAGGCACCTATTTGTATTGTTGCCATCAAGGGTAAAAAGATGGGGTTTTCATCATATTGCTTGAGTTTATCGCTCTACATCATGTCATCTTACTTAATGCGTTACTCTGTTCTTCATGAACTTAATACTCTAGATGCAGGCAGGAGTCGGTCGATGTGTGGAGTAATAGTAGTAGATGCAGAATCGTTTCGGTCTACTTGATACGGATGTGATGCCTATATGCATAATCATTGCCTTGGATATCGTCATAACTATGCGCTTTTCTATCAATTGCTCGACAGTAATTTGTTCACCCACCGTATTATTTTCCTTCAAGAGAGAAGCCTCAAGTGAAACCTATGGCCCCCGGGTCTATTTTCCATATTATATTTTCAGATTTATCAACCAAAAATACCAAAAATACTTTGCTTTAATCTATTTACTTTTATTTTACTTTTCGTTTTAGCAATCTTTTATATCTATCTCTATCAGATCTCATCCTTGCAAGTAACCGTGAAGGGATTGACAACCCCTTTATAGCATTGGGTGCAAGTGTTTGATTGTTTGTGTAGGTGCAAAGATTAGGGCCTTGCTTGTACCTCCTACTGGATTGATACCTTGGTTCTCAACAACTGAGGGAAATACTTATCTACTTTGCTGCATCACCCTTTCCTCTTTAAGGGAAAACCAACGCAAGCTCAAGAAGTAGCAGCGCGCTGAGCGCACCCACTGGGTGTAGTCCCCGAGACTGCCGTTGACTGAAGCAGTCGGCGGGAGTCTTAGAGTCCGAGTAAAAATCTTGACCAATACCCTTCACTTTAATTATTGCTTGCAGGCTGTTTGTGAACTCGGAAGCCAGTACATAGTTTTGGAGAAGGAGGTGCAGGACCTGCGCATCAACCTTGAAGCCGAGAAAGCCAAGAACGTCCGACTGGAGGAGGAGAAGAAGGCAATTGAAGGTATGTTCATCTTGCCCGACTACTTCAATAACTGCCGTCCCTCCCTGTCCGACTGAGTCTATTTCATCAGATCTTCGTGGCGAAAATCGTAAACTTGTCGAGAGGCTGAAGAATTCTATTTCTTTAGAAACTGTGAAGACGGCCCTCGAGAAGAAGGACACGGATCTGGCGGCTGCCCAACAGGAGGCCAGCCGAAAGACCAAGGAGGCCGAGGAGAAGCTGAAGGAAGTCGGGAAACTGGAGGAAGAGAAGAAAGCTCTGGAAGCTGCTGCGAAGAAGTCCAAGGAGGAGCTCGCTGATCAGAAGAAGTCATACTCCGAGTGGCAGATCAAACTCAAGCATATCACCGCGAAGAAGAACGAGCTGGAGCAGTTTGTCGAGGAGTATGGCGACTCCGTGAGCGAAAAACTCAAAGGTAATGTTCCCGAGTGATCCTTGTCCGGCCGAATGAATTCTGATCACTTCTGACTCTTTTCTTCGTCCGACACAAACCCAGATTTCTGCGATGACGTCGCCGAGGAGACTAACAAGATCAAAAAGGAGCTGGACCCATCTCGAGAGCTGCTCAAGGACAGTGTTGCTATGGCCATTCTTCGCTTGGAAGAATGTGTCGATCAAGTGACTTCGTATATGAAGAGGCTCAGCACTGCCGTCTCGAAAATTGACCGAGACGTCTTCTCCGACGAAGAGCCCTCAAAGGATCTGGAATCAGCCCTTACCCGGGTGAGGGACGTACCAAGCCGAGTGAAAGCTTGGAAGAAATCTGCAGCCCAGGCCGGAGCCGACATTGCCCTCTCACTCGTCCGCGTGCACTACAAGGGAGTGGACGAGAAGAAGCTGAAGTCCCTGGAGGTCGCCAACAGGAAGCATGCCAAGGTCGAAGACTTCATGGAGATGTTCATGGAAGCTGCCACTCAGATCGCAGACATCATCGACCTAGACACCTTCGTCGAAGCAGTGGTCCCGCCTCAGCCCGAGTGATCGTCGGGTTTAAAACTCTTTAAGCTTTTTCCTCGGAATGCCGAGTGGTTGCTGTAACCGAAAGACTTTGAATGAGCCCGAGGCTCCCGTCGTCAGAACTTTTATCCGTACTCTCGTTTCAAGTGACATAGTTTTAATTTGCCTTGGTTTGATTCGATCTTTGATTTCTGAATGTTTATACTTAGGCGATGAGGTACCGCAGCTAAGTCCCCGAGTGTGAGCGAGACCCGCACTCGGAATTGTTCGTGAGAACAATGATGGTCCTGTCCATCTTAGTAATGATGGTCCTGTCCATCTTAGAGTCCGAGCGTGGAGGATGTCCCACTCGAGACAGTTTATAACTTAGGCGACGCGGGGTCGCAGCCAAGCCTCCGAGTGTGGGCGAGACCCGCACTCGGAATTGTTCGTGAGAACAATGATTGTCCTGTCCATCTTAGTAATGATGGTCCTGTCCATCTTAGAGTCCGAGTGTGCAGGATGTCCCACTCGAGACAGTTTATAACTTAGGCAACGCGAGGTCGTAGCTAAGCCCCCGAGTGTGGGCGAGACCCGCACTCGGAATTGTTCGTGAGAACATTGATGGTCCTGTCCATCTTAGTAATGATGGTCCTGTCCATCTTAGAGTTCGAGCGTGGAGGATGTCCCACTCGAGACAGTTTATAACTTAGGCGATGCGGGGCCGCAGCTAAGCCCTCGAGTGTGGGCGAGACCCGCACTCGGAATTGTTCGTGAGAACAATGATGGTCCTGTCCATGTTAGTAATGATGGTCCTGTCCATCTTAGAGTCCGAGTGTGGAGGATGTCCCACTCGAGACGGTTTATAACTTAGGCGACCCAGGGTCGCAGCTAAGCCCCCGAGTGTGGGCGAGACCCACACTCAGAATTGTTCGTGAGAACAATGATGGTCTTGTCCATCTTAGTAATGATGGTCCTGTCCATCTTAGAGTCCGAGCGTGGAGGATGTCCCACTCGAGACAGTTTATAACTTAGGCGACGCGGGGTCGCAGCTAAGCCCCCGAGTGTGGGCGAGACCCGCACTCGGAATTGTTCGTGAGAACAATGATGGTCCTCTCCAGCTTAGTAATGATGGTCCTGTCCATCTTAGAGTCTGAGTGTGGAGGATGTCCCACTCGAGACAGTTTATAACTTAGGCGATGCGGGGTCACAGCTAAGCCCCCGAGTGTGGGCGAGACCCACACTCAGAATTGTTCGTGAGAACAATGATGGTCCTGTCCATCTTAGAGTCCAAGCGTGGAGGATGTCCCACTCGAGACGGTTTATAACTTAGCTGACGCGGGGTCGCAGCTAAGCATACTACACCCACTGGGGGTGATAAGAGAGATTGATTCACCGGAGTGAAAAGAGTTAAATTTCGACCAAACATAAAGGAACAAAATTTTATTCATCGAGATCACTCGGATTCATTATTGGAATGACAAACTAAAGTAGTCGTGTTCTACGTGTAGAACTTGCGAAGCAGGTCCTCGTTCCATGTTTGGGGCTCTTCTATGCCATCTTCGATGTTATAGAGCCGGTAGGCTCCATTGTGCAAGACTTTGGAGATTGCATACGACCCCTGCCACGGAGGCGCTAGCTTGTGGGGTTTTTGCTGATCCAGTCGGAGGACCAGATCCCCTTCCTGAAAAGCTCGGCCCTGGACGTGTCTGTCATGGTAACGCCTCAGATCCTGCTGATAGAGCGTCGATCTGATGAGGGCCAGCTCTCTCTCTTCCTCTAAAAGGTCAAGACCATCTTGTCGTGCAGCTTCAGCTTCAGCTTCATCATATAGTTCCACTCGGGGGGAATTGTGCTGAAGATCACTCGGCAGCACAGCTTCTGATCCGTACACCATGAAGAAAGGAGTGCGTTTCGTAGAGCGGTTCGGGGTTGTCCGAATGCCCCATAAGACGGACGACAATTCTTCAACCCAGGCCCCCGCAGCATACTTTAGGTCCCTCATCAATCAAGGTTTCAGACCTTGGAGAATCATTTTGTTTGCCCGTTCTGCTTGTCCATTCTACTGCGGGTGAGCCACTGAGGCATAGTTAACCCGAGTGCCTTGAGAGATACAAAACTCACGGAACTCGTCCGAGTCAAAGTTCTTCCCATTATCCGTGATAATGTCATGCGGCACGCCGGATCTGAAGATGATCTGTCGAATAAAACTGACGGCAGTACCCGCATCCAAACTCTTGATGGGCTTCGCTTCGACCCACTTGGTGAACTTGTCAACCGCCACAAGCAGGTGAGTGAATCCACTCGTCCTAGTCCGTAGGGGACCGACCATATCAAGGCCCGATACTGCAAATGGCCAGGTGAGCGGGATCGTCTTTAGCACGGATGCAGGCTTGTGAGACTTATTTTTATAGAACTAACATCCGACACACAGGTCCACCAAGTCTCTTGCTGCTTCATTGGCTCGAGGCCAATAAAAACCTGCTCGGAAAGCTTTAGCGACCAAAGTCCAAGAGGACGCGTGGTCGCCGCAAGTTCTCGAGTGGATTTCGTGTAAGATTTGCAGCCCTTCCTCTGGGGAGATGCATTTCTGAGTGACTCCTGTAGTGCTTTTCTTGTATAACTGGTCTCCCAGAACTTCAAATGACTTGGATCGACGGACGACCCGATGAGCTTCTTCTTCATCTTTGGGGAGTTCTTGCCTGAGCAAGTATGCCAAATAGGGTTGAGTCCACTCGGGAGTGATTACCAACATTTCATGGACCAGATCCACTACAGCCGGAACGTTAACCTCAGTCGGATTAGATGGGCCGACTGCTTGTGGGGGCTCTTCTATGAAATGATCTTCTGCAATTGTTGGGGCACGCAGATGTTCAAGGAATATGTCTTTAGGGACTGCTCGCCGAGTGGACCCAATCTTTGCCAGGTCGTCTGCTGCCTGATTCTTTGCACGAGGAATGTGATGCAACTCCAAACCTTCAAAATTCTTCTCCAGCTTTCTGACCGCGTTGCAGTAACCAGTCATTGCTGGGCACCGAATGTCCCACTCTTTCATCACTTGGTTGACAACGAGGTCCGAATCGCCGTAGACCATCAAACGACGAATGCCGAGTGATATGGCCACGCGGAGCCCGTACAGGATGGGTTCATACTCGGCCTCATTGTTTGATGAATCGAAATGAATTTGGAGGACATAGTTCAACCGGTCTCCTTTGGGAGAGACAAGAACCACACCAGCCCTCGAGCCATTGAGCATCTTGGATCCGTCAAAGTACATAGTCCAGTGTTCAGGAACACTCGGAATTGGCTGCACTTGCTCGATCCACTCGGCCATAAAATCAACCAATGCCTGGGACTTGATTGCTTTCTTGGCTTCAAACTTGATCTCCAACGGAAGGAGCTCAATTGCCCACTTTGCCACTCGGCCAGCAGCGTCTCTGTTGTGTAGGATCTCTGACAGGGATGCATTGCTGATGACTGTGACCGAATGATCTTGGAAGTAATGAACCACCTTTCTAGCAGTCAGGTAAATACCATAGACCAGCTTTTGGTAGTGCGGGTACCTTTTCATGGAAGGGGTTAACACTTCTGAGATGTAATATATGGGTCTTTGGACCTTGAATGCTTTTCCCGACTCTTCGCGCTCTACGGCGAGGACTGTGCTCACCACCTGGCTAGTCGCCGCGATGTACAGGAGTAAAGGTTCCTGGCTGCCCGGAGCAGCTAACACCGGTTGGGTGGAAAGCAATGCCTTGAGTTCTTCAAATGCAGCTTGCGCTTCATTGGTCCACTCGAACTTGTCGGACTTTTTCATCAGTCGGTAGAGGGGGAGTGCCTTCTCTCCGAGTCTTGAGATGAATCGGCTCAGGGCCGCGAGGCACCCGGTTAGCCTTTGCACGTCATGTAAGAGCTCCGGTTTCCTCATTCGGACTATAGTGCCAATTTTGTCCGGATTGGCGTCGATCCCTCGTTCGGAAACGAGAAAACCGAGTAACTTTCTGGCAGGCACTCCGAATGTGCACTTAGCTGGATTCAGCTTTATTCCGAAGCGCCATAGGTTCGCGAAGGTCTCGGCAAGGTCAATCAGGAGGTCGGAACCTTTCCTAGACTTGACTACGATATCGTCCATATAAGCCTCCACGTTCCGACTGATCTGCTTTTGCAAGCATTTCTCGATCATGCGCTGGAAAGTGGCCCCAACATTCTTTAGGCCGAATGGCATCATGACATAGCAAAAGCACCCGAACGGGGTGATGAAGGTTATTTTTATTTCATCAGGACCGTACATTCGGATCTGGTGGTACCCGGAGTACGCATCCAAGAATGACAGACGTTCGCATCCGGCAGTAGAGTCTACTATTTGATCTATCCGAGGTAAAGGGAAATGATCCTTCGGGCAGGCCCGATTGATGTGTTTAAAGTCAATACACATACGGAGTGATTTGTCCTTCTTCGGCACCATAACGACATTCGCGAGCCACTCGGAGTGGTAAATCTCGCGAATGAACTCGGCGGCAAGGAGCCAAGCTATCTCTTGACCAATCACCTTGCGCTTCTTGACGGAAGATCGGCGCAAGTACTCTTTGACTGGCTTGGCTTTGGGATCAGTTCGGAGTCGGTGGTCAGCCAGTTCCCTGGGTACACCAGGCATGTCAGACAGCTTCCATGCGAAGATGTCCCAGTTCTCACGGAGGAACTGGATGAGCTCGGCTTCCTATTTCTCTCCGAGTGATGTGGAGATGTTCGTCGGAGCAGCACTTGGGTCACTCGGATGAACATGGACATGCTTGGTCTCGCCAGCCGACTGGAAGGCTGATTCTGAAGCCGGCCGCTTTGATCTGAGCAGATCAGCCGTATCCACTTCCTTCTTGTACCCTTCAAGCTCGACTGCAAGCACCTGCTCATTGGCGATCTTTGAGCCCTGCTGGAGGCACTCTTCGGCGATCTTCCGGTCGCCAGTCACTGTGATCACGCCCTTTGGTCCTGGCATCTTGTGTTTGAGATACACGTAACATGGTCTGGCCATGAAATGTGCGTAGGCAGGCCTACCCAGGATGGCATGATAGGCACTGCGGAAGTCAATGACCTTGAAGGTTAACCTTTCCTTTCGGAAATTCTTTTCGCCTCCGAATACGACGTCCAGAGCGATCTGGCCGAGTGACTCCGCCTTCTTCCCAGGGACAATCCTGTGGAAATGCATGTTGCTTTTGCTCAATTGAGACATCGGGATGCCCATTGCCTTGAGCGTATCAGCATAAATGATGTTGAGCCCGCTGCCTCCGTCCATCAAGACCTTGCGCAGTCGGAAGCCACCCACTGCCAGGTCGACGACCAATGCCTGCCTCCCAGGGGTGGCTATGTGAGGCGGATGGTCGGACTGGTCGAAGGTGACAGGCGTCTTCGTCCAGTTGAGGTACTTGGGGGCGGTCGGAACTGCCATGTTGACCACCCGATCGACAACTTTCAACTGCCTCTGGCTTTCAACGTCAGCAAAAATCACGAGGACTTTATCAACCTGTGGGTACTCGGAAGTACCATCGTCATCCTCGGCTTCGACTTTTTCACTCGAAGGCTCCACGCCCATCTTCTGCTTGAGCAGGCGACATTCCCGAGTGGTGTGCTTCGGGAGCACAACGTTGCCTTCTTCATCCGTCTTGGTATGAATTTGGCACGGCTGATCAAGAATCTCGGACTTAGAGTCGGACTTCTTCTTGGGAATCCACTCTTTCTTCTTTTTCTTTGGCTTCGGCTTGCCTTGTCCTTGCCCTTGGACGACCGCCACCTCTGCCTTGTCGGGTGTGTCAGCCTTCCACTTCTGATTTTTCCCGGCATTGCCTCCCGATTGAGGGGCGTTGCCGGCTTGTCCCTTTCCTCTACGGAGGCGGTCTTCTTCTTTGCCATTGGCGTAATTGTTTGCGATCTCCATGGCCCAACTAAGGGACAGATCCCCAGACCGGCCAAATTTCAAGATCAACTCCCGATACCGAGTGCCTGCCTTGAAGGCGCACACGGCCTGATGTTCAGTCACATTTTCCACGGTGTTGTGCAACGTGGTCCAATGCTGAATATACGCTCGGAGAGTCTCGTTGCTCTTCTGGACGCAATGCTGTAGTTTTGTCAATCCACCCGGGTGCTTGTACGTGCCCTCGAATGTTTTGACGAACACTCGGGCCAAATCCTCCGAACAGTAAATGCAATTGGCGGGCAACTGATTCAGCCACGCACGCGTAGACCCTTCCAACATGAGCGGAAGGTGCTTCATTGCAACGAAATCATCACCGCCGCCGATCTGGACAGCGACTCGATAGTTTTCGAGCCAAGTCTATGGCTTGGATTCGCCATTGAACTTTACAATTCTGGTCGCCAACTGATAATTGGGGGGTAACTCCGCCTCTCGGATGTATCTGCTGAAACACCCAAGACCGGTACCTCCCCAGCCGCTCGCTCGGTCTCTGTCATGCCTGTTCCGATCGACCACTCGCTGAGTGATGTCAGACCGGGCATAGCAGCCTCTGTGTCGGACAGGGCTCCGCTCACGGTTCCTCCTGAGTGGGTAGCCTCCGTCATACGGACGTTGGCCGCGTGGGCCGCCCGTCGGAGGGGGGGTCTGACTAAAGTCATGGTCGTCGCGCCCGCACCCTCCGTACGGACCTCTCGGAAGAGGAGGAGTTCGCGGGTCTTTTCTTGGTGTAAGGGGACTGTGAGCCGACTTGACGGTGTCCGCCCAAGTGGACTCATTGCGAATGCGTTGGTGAGACTATGATACCTCTGAATTTTGTTGTAGGGGGGTCTTCAGCAAAGCCTGGATTTGCCGAATGCCCTCGCCAACCGCCGAGTCAGACGGCTGGATCGAATCTGCCATCCGAGTGGCCGCGGCCAGATTCAGCAAGGGCGTGCGCATCACCGGGATGGTGTACGGACGATCCTTTGTGAATAGCTGACGGCGGCTACGGCTGGAGCTGGGAAGATCTCTTGCCACGCGCTCGTCGAGTGCTCGTTGTAGCCGCTCGAGTCGCTCGCGCTCAGCCAGGGTGGCTTGGCGAGCGGCTTCCAGGGCCATCTCATCCGGGGTATTCCCCGCAATGGGCGTCAGAAGGACCTGATCGTTCCTGCACCTGATTTCTTCCCGTTGCTCCCGGGTGAGGGGTCGGCGAACATAGCCATCGGTGCTGGCGTTGTTGCGGTCGCTGTCCCGATCGCGGGTATCCTCCACGGAATGCCCAGGAGGAGCGGAACCTTGGACTGGGCCGGCCATCAGGACCTCCGCTACGTCTCCGCTGCTCTCGCGCTCGGCTGTTCCGGAAGATTCGTCATCCGATGACGGGAAGAGGCAGTGGACGGACTCGTCGGCTTCGAGTGCGGCCACTTGCTGCCCTGCGGCTTGGGCTGCCACAGCGTGCTTGATCCAACGTTGCAGCCATGAGCGCCCAGAGCGTCGGCGACAAGCCGCAAGGCAAGTCGGAGAAGTCGGTCGGTAAGGGGTAGACGGTTGTCGGAGGAGGACTCCGAACGTCGTCTTGCTGAAGTGCACCGCGCCTCGGACGGGCAGTGCCTCAGAATCCAGTGGCGCTTCCTGCAGCCATGCCGAACCGTCGATGGTGAAGTTGAGGGATCCGAAGAGGATCTCACCGCCGAATGTGTTCATGATGATCGATGAAAGTGGAAATTCCACCTGCGCCGGAATTCGCTAGACGGGCAGCCCCACGGTGGGCGCCAACTGTCATGGGAATGAACCTGACAATAGTACTAGGGGTACGAAAGGAGGGGCGAAGTCTATCTACGGCGTAAGTGTGCACTCGGATGTGTACGAGTTCAGGCCTCACTCGGAAGTGATAAAAGCCCTACGTCTCGAGCCCG
The DNA here is from genome assembly GCA_039707655.1 of Elymus sibiricus. Lineage (NCBI taxonomy): Eukaryota > Viridiplantae > Streptophyta > Magnoliopsida > Poales > Poaceae > Elymus > Elymus sibiricus. The sequence continues at coordinate 130,920,291 of CM077675.1, read as the reverse complement.
GAGGCTTTGGTGTTTGCTTATGGGTGGTCGAAGATTACACAGGGTCGGAACCCTTGCACTGGCGCCCGGGGGTGGCTTATATAGAGTGCACCACCACCGGCTGAACGCCATGATTAGGATAATAAATGCCAATAAAGGCTGCGTTACAGGAACGGCTAATTAACTAGGCATTACTGGTAACGGGAAATTAACTTCATAACGAATGACTACTCGAATTCCACGGACGCTTTGCCTCCCGGGTCGCCTGAGCTCCTGCCTGACTGAGTGGCGCCGTAGAATCCGAGTGGCTTGAATAATCCGAGTGAATAGCCATATTCATCCGAATGAGTCTTTGCCTAGGGGCTTAAATAACATTGAAGGACCACAGGTGGGCCTTAGATGTCAGGCCTATGACCCTACCCATGGTACGCATCCTCATCAGAGAAGATAAAAAAAAGTAATGTAATAGCCAACCTTATAACCAACATGGTTGGATGAGTGCATATATATCTCTAGTCCTAAAGGGGGAGGTTGTAGCTTCCGTTTCAGGGTTTTTTTCGTCTCCCCTCCAACATTCGTCTCATTTTTTTTCGTCCGATTTTTTTGTCCCTCTTCCCATCATCGTATATTTAGTAATGTATTTATGTGAAAGAGTCAATCAAGATTAATTTCTAATGAATCTTTAAAGACCAAATCTGAATTCATTAATCTTACCATAAGTCGTTCAATTGCATTAATTCATATTACCATACATCATCAAATTACATTAATTAACATTCCGTTACATGTTTTTCCTCTCCTCTCCCACCTTTGTCTGGGTTTTTTTCGTCCTTCCTCCCATCATCATCTCTTCTCTACTCCTAAAGGAGGAGTTGGTAGCTTCCGTTCCAGGTTTTTTCCGTCTCCCCTACCACCTCCTTCTGGGTTTTTTTTCGTCAGGTTTTTTCGTCTCTCCTCCCTTCATCTCTACTCCTAAAATCTCACTTGGTAGCCTCGCCTCCATGATTTATTGCCCTCCCGCTTCTTTTCGTCTGGTTTATTTTTGCCTCACGTCCCACCACCCTTCTTATTAAAAAGCAAATCAATTCCCACAACCCTTCCTTTAGTTTTTCCATCTTGGCACCGGTATTTCCCGTTCACGTATGATTCTTTCCTTCTTGGGATAAAGATCTTCGTCTTATTGATTTTCTACCTTCTTGGGATAAAGATCTTCGTCTTATTGATTTTCTAACAATCAAGCGCGGCTGTGGCCCACACTTCCCAAATCACAAAACAATTCTGGCAAAAAATCTTAACTTTCCTTGCTTAGGTGCACACTTCCAAATCACAAAACAGTCTAAAATCTTTCTGATTTTCTAACAATCAAGCATTGATGTGGCCCACACTTCTCAAATCACAAAACAATTTTGGCAAAAATCTTAACTTTCCTTGCATATACCCACACTTCCCAAATGATAAAATAGTCTAGAATCTTTCCTTGCAGCCAGGGATATAGCAGACTCATAGATCGCAAGCGGCCACTCGATGATCTCTTGTTGTTCGTCCTCGCTCTGCATCGACCCCTCCCTGCTCCCCTTCTCCGCAGCCGAGAAGGTTGTGGCCGCCTGGCCGGGGACGGTGGATTCGGCTATAGTGAGCCTGGCAGCGGCCGGATTGTCCCAACGGGTTCAACGTTAGGCGACCAGATCCCAAGATGGAGGTATGTCTGCTTTCTTGCTGATGTGTAGTTGTTGGATGTGCTTGCTACCATGATTGAGATCCATCTGCGGTTGACATCATCTTTCTCCGGATGGCGTAGTCCACGCGCTCAACCATAGTGACAACTACTAGGACGCGTGGACGATGACGTACGTGCTCATGCAGGGTGGCCTCCTACTGGTCCATGACATTCTTCCCGGTGGCGGCGCACACGAGGTCATCCACATCGGCTTCAACAAGACGCCATCATCCACACGAAGGATGGATTGCTTGCTGAGGGCGACGGCCACCCGGACAACGGCGTGCTGGTGACCTCACAGAGGACATCATGCACCTGGACGATGGTGTGCTGGAAGAGTACGGCGTCCGCCTAAACGATGAAAGAAAACGTGGCAAACGACGACGACCACCATGTACTCCCCGATGATGGCCGTAACATCCTCATGGACGGCAACATGCTTAAGACCAGTGACGTGCTTGCAGAAGGCGGTGTGAGAGAGGCAACCAACAGGACGGTGACGACCACGTGCATGCACTTGAACATAGCCACAGCAAGCAGGACGATGGCGACCAGGTGAGAACACAAGAATCTTCTAGGATCTGGGGCTGAATGACGAGCCAAGAATCTCTTACGAGCTCACCCTCAAGCACAAGATCGCCTGGGCTGGGCGTCTCATTGCCCTTGCTGGCATGTGTTCTTTTTTCTCCTCTCATGAGATCATCATGTGCCAATTATGCTAGAGTTGTACCTTGTACATACATAATACATTTTAGGGCCAGACCAATAACTATTTCTTATTTGACGATGAATGTTACAATAGTAGGATCTGCATCTAGGCACCCTTAAATGAGTTGCAACTTACAAGCAAGCAATCATATACATTGTTTGTGGGCCCAATCTCATTCATAATCATTATAGTTCCAGTATAAATTTGTTCGAACGCAATTTGGTCATTTCTAACGTTTTTCCATCACTGCTTGAGTAAGTAGATCTTTCCGGTTGTAGCGCTCGAAGATGTCAATGCATATCTCTGTCAGTTGAATGAGTTTCTTGGAATTCTTAGTTCATAATCATTTTCTGTTCGGTATCCAGTTGTGACAGTAGTAGCTTCTTGCATCTAGGCGAATGTGATGGATAAATATACTGCAACTTATATTTGAGGAAATCATATAAATTATTTGCATGCTTATAGTTATGAACTTAAAACACTTCGCCTTACATTCATAACCATTATACTTCCTCATGCCCAAACTTGTTGTCTTACGTAATAGTGTTCCACTTTGTTGTTTACATGTGTGGAGCCTACCACTCCTAGATGTAAATTCAATCTAATCATAATCCGTTTCCTTGCTAGATTTTTTCCTTATAGGATATCCTGTCGATTTGATCTATTTTTGTCTAGAGCACATGGGATCAAACCAGAGCTAATCAATTTGCTATGTTCACCTGATTAGCTATAAGGAATTTATTACCTCTGTTTATTTGGAGGATACCCAAACCATTGGTAACGTTTTTATGGTTTTGAAATTCTGTACAAGGTATTCTCATCTCTAAATACTAGAATTGTGAGTTCATTACTAAATCGTTTATGAGGGGTTCATGTAGTGCTTTCGGTGGAGACACTAGACCATCTGATGTGTTTGTAGACAATTTCTATTCAAAGTTTAAAGGTGATTGTTTTCTTTTTGTGTGTCCACACAGTTGTTTAGTTGCATCCAATATAAAACTTGTTGTGAATTTGCATGACCTACACCTTTTTCCATGTCTTAGTCTATATGAATTACCCACTTTATATACCGCAAAAAAATTACCCACTTTATAATAACTCCCATGTTAATTAAAAGGAAAAGAATTTGAACCATCTCCACGATATAACTTAAGTTCTTCAGCTAAAATTTAACAAAGAATTTGATTACATGGAACTATAATTTTTCTGCTGATTACCGTATTGATTTACTAATATAACATACTCAAGTATTGCCTTTTGGGTTCTTCAGATTCCCAGCTGTCAAAAGAGGTCAATACATCTAAATACATCTTACTTTCTTCCATATAGGTATGGCCTCACTCTAGAAATACCAGTGCTCCCATATGTAGAACTTATTTTGGTTTTTCTTATAGAAAGAATGTAAGATACTTTTAGTTTTTTTTCAGTGTGCTATAATTGCCTATCTCTTCAAATGTATGAATTTTTCAAGACTATACTCATAGAGGCCAGTTAGCACTTTAGCTGGTTTATTATTTTAAAGTAAACTTTGATTCATTATAACTAGGAATAATGCTCATACCAGAAGCACGAATGTTTTCTTTTGTAGTTAATTAACTAGGAATTATGTTTTCTTTCAGTTTCCTTCGTTGTGTAATTTTCCAACACTCAACCAATGTACTAAATGATGCTCATACATTTATTTGAGAAAAGAATTTCATAGAAGACAAGTAAAAGGTATCTAAATTTAATGTACAAAGTCACAAAAATAGCATAGAGAGTTAACAATTATGTTCTCCACTACTTATATTATCCTTATTGGAATTTAAGCGATAAACATCGGCTGTTGTTGTGTGTTTGCCTGCCTGGCAAGTTTTCACCTCTATTTCTCACCTACTGGTGACTTATTTGGAACCTGAGAAAGAATTATGTTACATGTTGGAGTATTCTCGTATCCTCGAAGTCATAAAACTAGCTGAGATAATGAGATAATGCCAGGTAATTGCCAGTGGTTTCAAGGTAGCGCAAAGGAGATGAGGCATGGTTCACAATCGTCTTCTGGCACTGGTTTCCAGCTAGGCCCACGGCAACATCCGCGCCTCATAGGTCAGCCATGATTCTCGGATTGTTGTTCTGCTGTGATCCCCAAGGAAATATCGTAGTTTTTTTGGACGGTCAAAGAATTATTCAGTTACTGAACTACTTCTTATCTGGATTTCAAGGTGTTTAGGTGCACATGTCATAGGTGAACGGCATCTTTGCATCTAAATTTATGATGTCAAGAGCTAAGAATATTTGAAACATCTAAATTGCTTAACTCGATACCATAATAATAAATACTATCTCTGAAATAATAACAAAACACCGAGATAAATTGGGTAATGGAGCCATATTGACACACCCATGATGAATGAGATGTGAGCCAAGTCTTGATACACGTGAACTTAGAGCCACCCATTGAGTATATTATTTCTTCCATCTCCTTTTGTTTTGTTTTACAAGGCGGAAATTCCACCTTGCATTGTACTAAGGTGGAGATGGAAGCAGAGCCCAAAGACAAACAAAGCATTATTTGTTTGTGAATGAACATGTGGTGGAAAGAATGTTTTCGTATTCATATGTCCCATTTTCTTGTTATTTGTACTAAGGTGAGGTGCCTTGTATCTCAACATTCGTTGATCATGTTCCACGTTACACGACATACGTAGTAGAGCGAGACAACAAAACAACGACATAGAAGCCACATGCAGAGTCAAGGGGCAATAGATTGATAGGATGGTTGATGTATGGACAAAGAGGGCTAGGGATAACAAGTTCAACAGAAAAGAGAGCCTAGAGGGATGCATGGTGTTTGTTGGAATAGAGAGAAGATACTTTCGTTTGTGTTGTGGTTGAACATTACGTGCAATGTCTTCGTTCGGAAAGAGTATTATGAGCATTGTTTAGAAATTTATTTATTGGTCCGTGGCAACGCACGGACAGTCTACTGGTGTGTGTGTGTGTGTGTGTGTGTGTGTGTGACATGTCACTTCCATATATTGCAGTTATCAGTCGATTATTAACCATGGTCTAAGCAAACGAGCTCAGTGCAAACTGGATGCTGATACATCCATTTTACATCATGATTTCCTACTGTTATTTACCTTGTTTTGTTGAATAATAATGCTTTGGGGAGTGATTCTAATGCCTTTTCTCTCATAATATGCAAGGTTTACACAAAGAGGGAGAATACCGTCAGCTGGAATTCTGGACCCAAGAAAAGCATGTCAGAGATACCTATTCTGCACAACTCCAATGAAGCTGAAACTTTACGGAGATTATTTTCGTAATTAATAATAAATACTGGAGCCAGAAACCATCGGAGAGGGGGCCCAGGGTGCACAGCACCCACCAGGGCGCGCCAGTCCCCTCCCGGCGCGCCCTGGTGGGTGGTGCTCACCCAGGCCCACTTCCGGTGCCCATCTTCTGGTATAAATTCCCAAAAAACCTAAAAAAAGGAGGAGGAGGACTTTCGGGACGAATCGCCACCGCCTCGAGGCGGAACTTGGGCAGGAGCACTTTTGCCCTTCGGCGGAGCGATTCCGCCGGGGGAACTTCCCTCCCGGAGGGGGAAATCGAAGCTATCGTCATCACCAACACCCCTCTCATCTTTGGGAGGCCAATCTTCATCAACATCTTCAACAACACCGTCTCCTCTCAAACCCTAGTTCATCTCTTGTGTTCAATCTTTGTACCGGAACCTCAGATTGGTACCTGTGGGTGACTAGTAGTGTTGATTACCTTGTGTAGTTGATTACTATATGGTTTACTTGGTGGAAGATTATATGTTCAAATCCATTATGCTATTCATTACTCCTCTGATCTTGAGCATGATTATTATTTGTGAGTAGTTACCTTTGTTCTTGAGGTCACGGGAGAAGTCATGTTGCGAGTAATCATGTGAATTTGATATGTCTTCGATATTTTGATGATATGTATGTTGTGATTCCCTTAGTGGTGTCATGTGAATGTCGACTACATGACACTTCACCATTCATGGGCCTAAGGGAATGTATTGTGGAGTAGTTATTAGATGATGGGTTGCTAGAGTGACAGAAGCTTAAACCCTAGTTTATGCGCTACTTCGTAAGGGGCTGATTTGGATCCACATGTTTAATGCTATGGTTAGACTTTGTCTTAATACTTTTCTCGTAGTTGCAGATGCTTGCGAGGGGGTTAATCATAAGTAGGTTGTTAGTTCAAGTAAGAACAGCACCTTAGCACCGGTCCACCCACATATCAAATTATCAAAGTAGCGAACACGAATCGAACCAACATGATAAAAGTGACTAGACGAAATTCCCGTGTTCCCTCAAGAACACTTTGCCTATTACTAGTGATTATTCTGGCCTATCCTTTGCCTCAAAAGGATTGGGCTACCTTGCTGCACCTTGTTTACCGTTACCGTTACTTGCTCGTTAGAAATTACCTTGCTATCAAACTGTCGTGGTTTTGTCACGGCAAGATGTCCTCGTGAGAGAACTTGGGTGTGAGGCCATCGCAACTATGTGGCGGCTTGAGAGGGGTTGGTTGGAATCGAGAGACGCGAGTTTACCCAGGTTCAGCCCCTCCGATGGAGGTAAAAGCCTACGTCTTGCTTTGTGTATATTGATGACGAGGATGATCTCGATTACAAGGGTGCGGGATCGCTACCTCTAATCTCGAAAGCCTCTAATCTGTCTATCTCTAATGACTTGAAGTTGTCCCTCTAGGGGTGCTCTACCCCTCCTTATATAAGTGGAAGGGGTAGGTTTACATGTAGAGTCCTACTAGGATTAGGATTAGGACTAGTCTCTCTTGAGTCCTAATCCGGGTCTTGTTTCTCTTGTAAGGGAATCCTTCCTCTCCTTTGGGCCTTCTCTGTGAGCCGCCTTGCGCCGGCTTACACGCTGGGCCTTGGGCCTGGTCGTCCGGTGACCCGGTAATAGAGGTGACCTATGAGCCGCCATACGATGGGCCGGGTTATACCTCCTGCCGGGTCATACCTCCTGCCGGGTCACCAATGAGTCACCAAGCTCGGCTGGCGCAACAGTGAGTCGCCAAGCCCCAGCCGGGTCATACTTCAGGCCGGGTTATACCGCGGGGTAATATCCCCGACATTAGCCCCCAGGTTAGCTTGAATTTATTCATGCTAAGCTCCTGAAATAAGACTAACAAATATGTTAAGGGACCGGCTTGCTCCACTGGTTGGCTTAATGAAGTAGCTCCTTGAAAAATCCAGGTTTCTTCTTCATATTAACGAGCCGTCTTCACAATCATATTGCAAGTCCTTTGCAAAATATTGAGAATAAAACACCCATATGCCATTGAGTCAGCCGCCATTGCTTTGGCTTGATGAAATTATTGGAGATAAGAAAACCATATGAAGTTGAGCCGGCTTTCCATTGCTTCCATTAGGAATAGAAATTTGTCCATTGCTGAACCACTTTCAACTTGTAAAGCCGCGTTGCTTATATAGACTCTGCCGGGTTACGATCTTTTGATAATGCCGTGTCATGATTGTTGGTGACCCCGGGTCAAACAACTGGACTTCAGCTGATTTGATAAAATTATTGGGAATAAAGAAATCCGTGTGATGTTGAGCTAATCTTTCAATGCTTCAGCTCCATGAAGAAATGAGACCCGTCTCGCTCACAATTGACATCTTCAAAGTATTCTTCTATTTTTTGACATATACATATTACCTGTAGGCCCCAAGTCTTAAGAGGGGAACGTAGTGATAGCTTTAAGACTTACCTCAATATAAATATTGCAACCCTAGAGAAATCCGGATTGTTCATCTGAGTCACCAGTCATAAGTTGAATGTTCCACACATGTAGCCCCCAAGTACCGGGTTGTCTTGCCTGCAGCAACCTAGGACTTGTAATTGTCTTATACTTTATAAAACTTCAGCCAGTGTAGCCCCCAAGGTCCGGGTCATTATGCAATAATGAGCACGGACTTTTTGTAGATCTGATCATATAACTTTGAGGAGCAATGTGTAGCCCCAAGGGTCGGCTCAGTAAAATAATACTGGGCTGAGACTTAGAAAATGATTGAAGGCCGGCTCATCTCCCTGAGATAACCGGGTTCGTTGATAATGTGATGAGTTGAAAAGCAACTTGCATTAGCCCCCAAGTGTCGTGGTGCATGCTTGCAGCAACATGAGACTTGCATACTTGATATAATCTTTGATTTGAATAATGTAGCCCCCAAGTGCCGGGTCGTATGCCTGCAGCGACTCGGGACTATTCTTTCCATTACAGAATAAATCATATCCATTATATGGATGATATTGCTGAATGCTTGGCATATCAATGTTGAACCATGCTCCCTGCTGTGAGCTGGTATTTTTGGATGAGGGAATAACAGCCATTACTCTGAAGGGGCTTTGAAAACCTCAATCATCCAATATAGGTTATGAAAACCATAATAAAAATCTAGCCACATTGGCTATTTAAGATTTGAATAATATAACCCGGTTTTGAAAACCTCAATTACTCAATACTGGTTATAACAACCATAATGAAAATCCAGCCATGTTGGCTATTAAGGATTGGAATATGTAACCCGGTTTGACAACCGGTTCCTGCAATATAAACCAGGATATCCATGCATATATGATGCATGATATGTCGATGCAATGATGATGCAATGTATGATCCAATGTATGATGATGTATGTGTATGATGACAGAGTATAAAAATGTCGGCTTTCAAGGCTCGTCAAAAAGAGATTAGCTCTGTTTCATTTTTTGAAAAATTCAAGTTTTGCTTCCGAAGAAACTAGGCATAAACGCCTGAAAACCTCGTAAGCCGGCTCTCACGTGACATAAATCCGTCGTTTAAACCTTAGCAAGTTCAGGGTCTTTAAAAGATTGACATTGCTAAGAGTACGAACGGGTCACATAGCGGAGGGATTACGGCAGACAAGGCGAGTTTATCCTGGCTCACTGTAAGCCGGCTCTCTTGTGACAAAAGCTGCCATTTAAACCTTGACAAGTTCAGGGTCTTTGTGCGAGAATAACTTATAAAAAGTTCAGGGTCTCTTATCAAGATTGACTGTCAAGAGTTCAGCGGGTCACATGGTTGAGTAGCAAGTTGCAAACAGGCAGGTTTAACTCGAACATGGCATATAAAGCCTGGCCAAGAGGGTATGAAAGCTAAACTCATAGAGTTGGAAGCCCCCAAGTGACCATATGATGATCCAATAAATCCGGGCACCCATGTTTGAACGGTCGCAACATGGCGGCTCGTCCTCTTGGGCGACTTTAAATCTTCCACCAATAAGGTAGTGCACCCATGTTTGAACGGTCGCATCATGGCGGCTCGTCCTCTTGGGAGACTTTAAATCTTCCGCCAAAAATGTAGTAGACCCCGGGACCAGGTTATCTTCCCTGCAATGACCTGGGGTTCCAGAATATTTGAGCCCGGTTGAATCTGTTGAGTCATGTCTGTGTAGCCCCCGAGTCTTAAGACGACTCGAGGAGTTGGCTTGAGATTCTTCACACTTGACCGTGGCATAAACCGGCATATGATTGACGGCGGATAACTAAAATTTATTGAATCCAAAAGCGTGTGGCGAGTTGATGATCTTCGCGACACTCATTGTATGTCCTTGGCATTGAAAATGCAACATGAACCCGTGGGAGGTTGAAATGGCGGGTTATAAATGATCCCATATGAGTTTTGTCAGTAATCCGGCCAGTGGTTCATCTCAGCTGGTTGTTGAGGCAAACCAAACCGTAATGGTGGCAACTTGCACGCCTATCCATTGAGCCATCCGGTGGAAACAGAGGCTGATAATATATCATGACTTGCTTCAGAATTGTTGAAATAGACCGGATCGCAGGGCGGTGACTCATGAGAGTCCGTTGGGCGGCTTGAACGAGCAAGCACAACACCAGCATGTCGGTGTAGACTGGACCGCAAGGCGGCGACTCATGAGCGTCCGTTGGGCGGCTTGAACGAGCAAGCACGGCACCAGTATGTCGATGTAGACCGGACCGCAGGGTGGCAACTCGCGAGCGTTCGTTAGGCGGCTCGTACTGGTGTATGCGGCCCCTGGCGTGTTGATGTAGATGTAGAAGTCAGCCGCGCATTTGAAGACGGCGCGGTTGCGAGAGACGGTCGCGGCGTTGTAAGCCGGTGTGGTCGACAGAGACGGCCGCGGCATTGTAAGCCGGTACGGTCGCGAGAGACGGCCGCGGCGTTGTAAGCCGGTGCGGTCGCGAGAGACGGCCGCATTGTAAGCCGGTGCGGTCGCGAGAGACGGCCGCCTTGTAAGCCGGTGCGGTCGCGAGAGACAGCCGCGGTATTGTAAGCCGGTGCGGTCGTGGCGTCGGAAGCCGGTGCGCGAGTCCGTTGAGTAATGCAACACGGACAAACACCAGTGCGGAATGATGCTGATGCACGCTCCTCCTCCGCGTTTTAATGCCACTTTGTAATGGAAAATTGTCCTGCGTACAAATATTGCAGGAAAAGTAATTGTTCTCGAAAGAATTTAATAGATACTGATAAAATGAATTGGGTGGATAGCACCTGGTATTTTTGTCGGATGAACGCGTACACCGGTGCTGGATAATATTGGACGTAGTCGGACGACCGCCTAGATGTACTTTCAATGTAATAGTAGCACCCACGTGGTCCCCCTTTTCTTTTGTGTCAGAATATAATTTTCCAAATAACACTGTATATTTGACTCATAATTCTTACTGAATAGTTGAACAATTCTTCAACCTTTGCCATTGATCCGGTCCACCAGGGTGAAGATTCACTTATTTCCGTGACATCTGAGCATCATATGATGGTGCTCAATGCTACCACGGATTTGTTTGTTGATTTGATCATGACACCATTTTCATTGAACCACTTGTACATCATAAGTCTCAGTTTCATCTTCTCCAAATGAGATGCTCAGTACACTGATTATGCTGCACGCATCCTCATAGTACAAAACAACATTTGACCAAACAATCTAGCCTCTTTTGAAGCTGGTCACCATGGCCACGAAAATGGGACATTGCCTTCACCACATCATCAGAGTTCTCAATGAAGTAGATCTTGAGGCAAAATTCAGCGTTCTCTGCAAAAAACTGTCTATCTTTCTCACAGCTGAGCAATGTTGAATGCCTCCATTCCCAAAACATGCAGAAACTTCAGTTTAAGCGGACCATGGCCGCGCGCGGCGGCTGCACGCATGAGTGCACTAGGCGTTTGAGGGCGCTACGGCTTAGCTTGTGAGGTGTGGCATGCGCGCAGTGAGGCGAGGTGCGGCGTGCGCGCGGTTGGAGGCCGGGCGAGGCCAGAGGAGCACGCGGGAGTAGCGGCGGCTCGGTGCGGCGTGGTTCGCAGGCGCAGCGGAAACTGCGGCGCGGCGAGGGAGCGGCCGAGCGAGGCGGAAGGCGGCGAGCGGGGGCGATCTGGCCGGCACGGAGCGGCGCTGCAGCGGAGCCAGCGTGGCGATGGCTCAAGGCGGCGGAGCCGGCCGGTGTGCGGCATGGCAACAGAGGCCAGAGCAAACCATCCACCGTTCACAACATGCATCCACCAAAGCAGCCATAGATCGATTTATCATGCAGGAGCCATCGCCATCACAACATGCACAACCCACGTATCCATCCATCACGCACAGCCGGAGTAGGAAACCATCCGTTGCTCTCAACACCGATCCATCAACCCGCTCAGCATATCGTGCACACACCCACGCATCCATCCATCACGCAGGCGAGCGAGGCGGGGTGGCGCCGGCCACGGCGCAGCGGGTGACCAGGGTCAGCCGCGGACCGGCTCAGGGTGAGGTAGAGCGGGGCTTGCAGAGGCCATGGCGGCTGTGGCAGGTGCGGCGAAGCGAGGGCCGACTTGAGGTGAGGCCGCGGCGGCGAAGCGTGCCACGGTGCCGGCGGCAAGCGCAGCAGGGCGAGGCTGGCTCAAGGCAAGGCGAACCACGGCAGCGCGGAGGAGGCGACTCAAGGCGAAGGAGAGGCCGACCCAGGGATGAGGCCGCGATGGCGAGGTAAGCGCAGGCGCGGCCAAGTTGAGGCGAGTCAAGGTCGCGGCAGAGGCGACCCGGAGCTATGGTGGAGGGTCTGCTCGGGCGAAGCGGAGCGAAACCGACCGGGGCGGCTCGGTGGTGCCGGCCTGCGGCAGAGGCGGATCTCGCGGCAACAGCTCGATCAGGGCGGCTCACGCGGCCATGGCCGAGGCGGAGCTCACGACGGCAGCTCGGCGGCGTCGGCTTGAGGTGACACTGAAACGGTCGGGAGGCCGGGTCTCGCATGCAGCAGAGGCTGGCGAGGCTTGGCGAGGCCGGCTCGAACACGGCCGGTCGTCGGATGAGGACAGGAGGTGATTCAATCTTTAACACAATTCTGTAAGGACTCTCCCTTATGTGAAAACGACCTGTGTGCATTAACTTTTGGCCGGTTCCATCAGCAAGCGGACTGCTCTCTTTGGCGGCTGACAGAAAGTTACTCTCCCTGAAGCTCCGCCGCGCTAATTAAGGAATACGCGGAAATCGCTGGCCGCTTCCAAATATAATAATATCCAATTGAATTTGACGAAATCTGTTGTGAATTGAAGCTCACCATAGAACCGATATACTAGACGAACATAGCATCATCTTTCCATGATCCGGGTTTTCGTCATCCGTCCAATTGTGAATTGCTCGATCCCTGGAAGGGCTCCCTCCAAAAACTCAATACCACCGTGCGTAGGCCCCACGGTGGGCGCCAACTGTCGTGGTTTTGTCACGGCAAGATGTCCTTGTGAGAGAACTTGGGTGTGAGGCCATCGCAACTATGTGGCGGCTTGACAGGGGTTGATCGGAATCGAGAGACGCGAGTTTACCCAGGTTCGGCCCCTCCGATGGAGGTAAAAGCCTACGTCCTGCTTTGTGTATATTGATGATGAGGATGATCTCGATTACAAGGGTGCGGGATCGCTACCTCTAATCTCGAAAGCCTCTAATCTGTCTATCTCTAATGACTTGAAGTTGTCCCTCTAGTGGTGCTCTACCCCTCCTTATATAAGTGGAAGGGCTAGGTTTACATGTAGAGTCCTACTAGGGGTAGGATTAGGACTAGTCTCTCTTGAGTCCTAATCTGGGTCTTGTTTCTCTTGTAAGGGAATCCTTCCTCTCCTTTGGGCCTTCTCTGTGAGCCGCCTTGCGCCGGCTTACACGCTGGGCCTTGGGCCTGGTCATCCGGTGACCCGGTAATAGAGGTGACCTATGAGCCGCCATACGATGGGCCGGGTCATACCTCCTGCCGGGTCATACCTCCTGCCAGGTCACCAATGAGTCGCCAAGCTTGGCTGGCGCAACAGTGAGTCGCCAAGCCCCGGCCAGGTCATACTTCAGGACGGGTTATACCGCGGGGTAATATCCCCGACACAAACTATATGTTACCTACAATTTCAGTGCTTGCAGAGAATACCTTGCTAAAAACCGCTTGCCATTTCCTTCTGCTCCTCTTTGGGTTCGGCACTCTTACTTATCGAAAGGACTACGATTGATCCCCTATACTTGTGGGTCATCAAGACTCTTTTCTGGCGCCGTTGCCGGAGAGTGAAGCGCTCTTGGTAAGTGGAATTCGGTAAGGAAAAATTTATACTACGTCCTGAAATTTTTTGCTACTTGCTAGTATGGAGAACAATCCTTTGATGGGTTTGTTCGGGGTATCTTCACCTCGATCAGAACCACAATTATTTACCCCTCAACCTACAGCACCTACTGAAAATTTTACTTATGAAATTCCTTCGGGTATGGTAGAACACTTGCTTGCTAAACCTTATGCAGGAGATGGAACTGAACATCCTGATATGCATCTCTTATATGTGAACGAAATATGTGGATTATTTAAGCTTGCAGGTTTACCCGGAGATGAAGTTAAAAAGAAGGTTTTCCCTTGATCTTTGGAGGGAAAAGCATTGACATGGTATGGGCTATGTGATGACCTTGGATCGTGGATCTGGAATTGTTTGCAATTGGAATTCCATCAAAAAATTTATCCTATGCATCTCGTGTATCGTGATCGGAATTATATATATAATTTTTGGCCTCGTGAAGGAGAAAGTATCGCTCTAGCTTGGGAGAGGCTTAAGTCAATGTTATATTCATGCCCCAATTATGACATTCCGAGGGAAGTTATCATTCAGAATTTTTATGCTCGGCTTTCTCATAATGATCAATCCATGCTCGATACTTCTTGTGCTGGTTCTTATATGAAGAAGACTATTGATTTCAAGTGGGATCTCTTGGAAAGAATTAAACGCAACTCTGAAGATTAGGAACTCGACAAAGTTAATGAGTCAGGTATAAAGCTTGAATTTGATTGTGTTAAATCTTTTATGAATACCGATACTTTTCACAAGTTTATCACTAAATATGGACTTGACTCTGAGATAGTAGCCTCTTTCTGCGAAGCATTTGCTACTCACGTTGATCTCCCTAAGGAGAAGTGGTTTAAATATTATTCCCCTATTAAACAAGAAATTAAAGAACCGGTCATAGCTAAAGAAGAAACTATCTTTTACAATGTTGATCCAGTTGTGCCTACTGCTTATATTGAAAAGCCACCTTTCCCTGTTACGATAAAGGAACATGCCAAGGTATCAACCGTGGTTCGTAAGAGTAATATAAGAGCACCTAAGCCCCCTAAGAAAATTAAAGTAGAACCTAGTGTTGCTATTGTTAAAGATCTCTTGGAAGAAAATATTGATGGGGATGTCATTTACCTTTGTGATGAAGCTGCTAGAATTGCTAAGCCTGATAAGAAAGATAGACATAGACCTATAGAAGGCTTGCCCGTTGTCTCAGTGAAAATAGGAGATCATTGCTACCATGGTTTATGTGATTTAGGTGCTAGCGTGAGTGCTATCCCTTTTACCTTATACCAAGAAATTATGAATGAAATAGCACCTGCTGAAATGGAAGATATTGATGTTACTATTAAACTTGCTAATAGAGATACTATCACACCACTTGGGATTGTTAGAGATGTTGAAGTCTTGTGCGGGAAAGTAAAATACCTTACAGATTTTCTAGTTCTTGGTTCCCCACAAGATGACTTTTGTCCCATTATCTTTGGTAGACCTTTCTCGCGCACCGTCAATGCTATGATAGATTGTGAAAAACAAACTGTCGGTGTCAGTTTTGGTAATGTGTCTCATGAGTTTAATTTTTCCATGTTTAGTAGACAACCTCGTGATAAAGCGTTACCTAGTGAAGATGAAATAACTGGTCTTGCTTCTATTGCTGTGCCTCCTACTGATCCATTAGAACAATATTTGCTCGACCATGAAAATGATATGCACATGCGTGAAAGAAATGAAATAGATCAAATTTTCTTCGAACAACAACCTCTCTTGAAACACAATTTGCCTATTGAAACCCTTGGAGGACCTCCTCCACCTAAAGGTGATCCTGTGTTTGAATTGAAACAATTGCCCGACACTTTGAAGTATGCTTATCTTGATAAGAAAAAGATATATCCTGTTATTATTAGTGCTAACCTTTCAGAACATGAAGAAGAGAGATTATTGAAAGTTCTAAGGAAGCACCAGGCTACTATTGGATATACTCTGGATGATCTTAAGGGCATTAGTCCCACTCTATGTCAGCACAAGATCAATATGGAACCGGACGCTAAACCCGTTGTTGATCACCAACGACGATTGAATCCTAAGATGAAAGAAGTGGTAAGAACTGAAATATTAAAGCTTCTGGAAGCAGGTATAATCTATCCCATAGCTGATAGTAGATGGGTAAGTCCCGTTCATTGTGTCCCTAAGAAAGGAGGTATTACCGTTGTTCCTAATGATAAGAATGAACTCATTCCACAAAGAGTCGTCACTGGCTATAGAATGGTAATTGATTTTAGAAAATTAAATAAAGCTACTAGAAAAGTTCATTACCCTTTGCCGTTCATTGATCAAATGCTAGAGAGACTATCTAAGCACACACACTTTTGTTTCTTAGATGGATATTCTGGTTTCTCTCAAATACCCGTCTCACAATCCGATCAAGAGAAAACCACCTTTACTTGCCCTTTTGGAACCTATGCTTATAAACGTATGCCTTTTGGTTTATGTAATGCACATGCTACCTTTCAAAGATGTATGACTGCTATATTCTCTGATTTTGGTGAAAAGATTGTGGAGGTTTTCATGGATGATTTTTCCGTTTACGAAACTTCTTTTGATGATTGCTTAAGCAACCTTGATCGAGTTTTGCAGAGATGTGAACAAACTAATCTTGTCTTGAATTGGGAGAAGTGCCACTTTATGGTTAATGAAGGTATTCTCTTGGGGCATAAAATATCTGAGCGAGGTATTGAGGTGGATAAAACCAAAGTTGATGCAATTGAGAAAATGCCATGTCCTAAAGATATTAAAGGTATTCGAAGTTTCCTTGGTCATGCTGGTTTTTATAGGAGGTTCATTAAAGACTTCTCTGAAATTTCTAGGCCTCTTACTAATCTTTTGCAAAAGGATATTCCTTTTGTTTTTGATGATGATTGTGTGGAAGCCTTTGAAACACTCAAGAAAGCCTTAACCTCTGCACCTATCGTTCAACCACCTGACTGGAACTTGCCTTTTGAAATTATGTGTGATGCTAGTGATTATGCTGTTGGTGCTGTCTTAGGACAAAGAGTTGATAAGAAATTGAACGTTATCCATTATGCTAGTAAAACTCTAGACAGTGCTCAACGAAACTATGCCACTACTGGAAAAGAATTTTTAGCAGTTGTGTTTGCTTGTGATAAATTTAGATCCTATATTGTTGACTCCAAAGTTATTGTTACACCGATCATGTTGCTATAAAATATCTTATGGAAAAGAAAGATGCCAAATCTAGACTCATTAGGTGGGTTCTCTTGCTTCAAGAATTTGACTTGCATATCGTTTATAGGCAAGGAGCTGAGAACCCCGGAGCTGATAACTTGTCTAGGTTAGAAAATATTCTTGATGACCCACTACCTATTGATGATAGTTTCCCTGACTAACAACTAGTTGCAATAAGTGTCTCACACAACACACCTTGGTATGCTGACTATGCTAATTACATTGTTGCTAACTATATACCACCTAGTTTCACATACCAACAAAAGAAAAAAAATCTTCTATGACTTGAGACATTACTTTTGGGATGGCCCACATCTTTATAAAGAAGGAGTAGATGGTATTATTAGGCATTGTGTACCTGAGTATGAACAGGAACAAATCCTACGGAAATGTCATTCCGAAGCTTATGGAGGACATCATGCGGGAGATAGAACTGTTGGGGAACGTTGCATGGGAAACAAAAAAAATTTCCTACGCACACACAAGATCTATCCATGGTGATGAGCATCTACGAGAGGGAGAGTAAATCTACATAACCTTGTAGATCGCTAAGCGGAAGCGTTTAAGAAACGCGGTTGATGTAGTCGAACATCTCCGCGATCCAAATCGGAAGTCGTCCCTCGATCCGATCACGAACTAGCGCCGAACGGACGGCACCTCCGCGTTCAACACACGTACGGCTTGATGACGCCTTCACCTCCTCGATCCAGCGAGCGATGGTGAAGTAGTGGTTGAGTTCCAGCAGCACGACGGCGTGGTGATGGTGGTGAGGAACAATCTCTGCAGGGCTTCGCCAAGCACTACAGAGATTATGACGGAGGAACTAGAGGGTTAGGGTTGCCGCACACGGCTTGGGGAAATCTTGATATATGTCGTGTGCTAGCCCTGCCCCTCTATTTATATGTTGAGCCTTGGGGTCTAAACTTGGAGTAAAAGCCTCCTCCAGGTCGGTTTTGCCCGCACAAGGTCGGTTTGGCCCGCAGGGAAAGAGTCCAACTCGGATCCCTGCCGAACCGTGCACAGCCGCACACAAGCGGTAGTACCGCTTCACACAAGCGGTAGTACCGCTTGGGCGGTAGTACCGCTTCACACAAGCGGTAGTACCGCTCGGGCGGTAGTACCGCTTCACCAAGCGGTAGTACCGCTTACGCGGCAGCAAAAACTACTTTTGCATTTTCCAATACCTCGTGGGCTTTTATCCCTTCGCCCATATAAAGTGTTGCTGCACCCGAACACTTCGGTAAACATCCGGAACCCCTTCCGGTGAACTCCGGAACTCTTCCGGAGATCAAAACACTATTATCACATATATCAATCTTTATCTCCGGACTATTCCGGAGATCCTCGTCATGTCCGGGATCTTATCCGGGACTCCGAACAACCTTCGGTCACCAACATAATAACTCAACTATACTAATCGTCACCAAACGTTTAAGTGTGTAGACCCTGCGGGTTCGAGAACTATGTAGACATGACCGAGACACCTCTACGGCCAATAACCAATAGCGGGACCTGGATGCCCATATTGGCTCCTACATATTCTACGAAGATCTTTTATCGGTCGAACCTCTATGTCAAGGATTCAGTTAATCCCGTATGCTATTCCCTTTGTTCTTCGGTATGTTACTTGCCCGAGATTCGATCGTCGGTATCTCTATACCTAGTTCAATCTCGTTACCGGCAAGTCTCTTTACTCGTTCCATAATACAAGATCTCGTGGCTAACACTTTAGTCACATTGCTTGCAAGGCTCATTGTGATGTTGTATTACCGAGTGGGCCCTGAGATACCTCTCCGTCACACAGAGTAACAAATCCCAGTCTTGATCCATGCCAACCCAACAGACACCCTCGGAGATACCTGTAGAGCACCTTTATAGTCACCCAGTTACGTTGCGACGTTTGATACACACAAGGTACTCCTCCGATGTCAGGGAGTTGCATGATCTCATGGTCATAGGAACAGATACTTGACATGCAGAAAACAATAGCAATAAACTGACACGATCAAATGCTACGTTCTTAGTTTGGGTCTTGTCCATCACATCATTCTCCTAATGATGTGATCCCGTTATCAAATGACATCTCATGTCAATGGCTAGGAAACCTTAACCATCTTTGATCAACGAGCTAGTCAACTAGAGGCTTACTAGGGACACAGTGTTGTCTATGTACCCACACATGTATTTGAGTTTCCAATCAATACAATTATAGCATGGATAATAAACGATTATCATGAACAAGGAAATATAATAATAACCAATTTATTATTGCCTCTAGGGCATATTTCCAACAGTCTCCCACTTGCACTAGAGTCAATAATCTAGTTCACATCACTATGTGATTTACATTGTAATGAATCGAACACCCATGCAGTTCTGGTGTTGTTCATGTTTAGCCCTTGGAAGAGGTTTAGTCATCGGATCTGCAACATTTAGATCCGTGTGTACTTTGCAAATATTTATGTCGTCCTCCTTGATGTAATCGCGGATGGAATTGAAACGTCGCTTTATGTGTCTGGTCCTCTTGTGAAATCTTGGTTCCTTGGCTAGAGCAATGGCACCAGTATTATCACAAAACAGAGTCATTGGGTTAAGCGCACTAGGCACTACTCCAAGATCTGTCATGAACTCCTTCATCCAGACACCTTCCTTCGCCGCCTCCGAGGCAACGATGTACTCCGCTTCGCATGTAGAATCTGCTACCACGCTTTGCTTGGAACTGCACCAGCTAACCGCACCCCCATTAAGAATAAATACGTATCCGGTTTGCGACTTAGAGTCATCCGGATCAGTGTCAAAGCTTGCATCGACGTAACCCTTTACGACGAGCTCTTGATCACCTCCATAAACGAGAAACATGTCCTTAGTCCTTTTCAGGTACTTCAGGATATTCTTGACCGCCGTCCAGTGTTCCATTCCTGGATCACTTTGAAACCTTCCGACCATACTTATGGCAAGGCTGACATCGGGTCTTGTGCACAGCATTGCATACATGATAGAGCCTATGGCCGAAGCATAGGGGATGACACTCATCTTTTCTCTATCTTCTGTGGCACTGGGCATTGACTCTTACTCAACTTCACACCTTGCAAAACAGGTAAGAACCCCTTCTTGGACTGATCCATTTTGAACTTCTTCAAAATCTTATCAAGGTATGTGCTTTGTGAAAGTCCTATCAAACATCTCGATCTATCTCTATAGATCTTGATGCCTAATATGAAAGCAGCTTCTCCTAGGTCCTTCATTGAAAAACTCTTGTTCAAATATTCCTTTACGCTTTCCAGCATTTCTATATTGTTTCCAATCAGCAATATGTCATCCACATATAATATTAGAAACGCTATAGAGCTCCCACTCACTTTCTTGTAAATACAAGCTTCTCCGTAAACTTGTATAAACTCGAACGCTTTGATCACCTCATCAAAACGAAGATTCCAACTCCGAAATGCTTGCACCAGTCCATAAATGGATCGCTGGAGTTTGCAAACTTTGTCAGCATTCTCTGGATCGACAAAACCTTCTGGTTGCATCATATACAACTCTTCCTTAAGGTAACCGTTAAGGAACGCTGTTTTGACATCCATCTGCCAAATTTCATAATCGAAAAAGGCAGCTATTGCTAACATGATTCTGACGGACTTAAGCATCGCTACGGGTGAGAAGGTCTCATCGTAGTCAACTCCTTGAACTTGTGAAAAACCCTTTGCCACAAGTCGAGCTTTATAGACGGTGACATTACCGTCCGCGTCCGTCTTCCTCTTAAAGATCCATTTGTTCTGAATGGCCTTACGCCCTTCAGGTAATACTTCCAAAGTCCATACTTTGTTTTCATACATGGATCCCATCTCGGATTTCATGGCCTCTAACCACTTCTCGGAATCCGGGCCCATCATCGCTTCTCCATAGCTCGTAGGTTCATCGTTGTCTAACAACATGACCTCTAAGACATGGTTGCCGTACCACTCAGGAGCAGTACGCGTCCTTGTCGACCTACGAGGTTCGATAGCAACTTGATCCAAAGCTTCATGATCATCATCATTAACTTCCTCTTCAGCTAATGTAGGCTCCACAGAAACAACTTTCTGCACTGCGCTACTCTCAGGTTGAAGTAAAGGTTCAACAACCTCATCAAGTTCTATCTTCCTCCCACTCAATTCTTTCGAGAGAAACTCTTTCTCAAGAAATGTTCCGTTTTTAGCGACAAACACTTTGCCTCCGGATCTGAGATAGAAGGTATACCCAACTGTCTCTTTTGGGTATCCTATGAAGACGCATTTCTCCGCTTTGGGTTCCAGTTTTTCAGGCTGAAGCTTTTTGACATAAGCATCACATCCCCAAACTTTAAGAAACGACAGTTTTGGCTTCTAGCCAAACCAAAGTTCATATGGCGTCGTCTCAACGGATTTCGATGGTGCCCTATTTAAAGTGAATGCAGCTGTCTCTAATGCATAACCCCAAAACGATAGTGGCAAATCGGCAAGAGACATCATAGATCGCACCATATCCAATAAGGTTCGATTACGACGTTCGGACACACCATTACGCTGTGGTGTTCCAGGCGGTGTCAATTGTGAAACAATTCCACACTGTCTTAAGTGACTGCCAAACTCATAACTTAGATATTCTCCTCCTCGATCAGATCGTAGGAATTTAATCTTCTTGTTACGATGATTCTCAACTTCACTCTGAAATTGTTTGAACTTTTCAAATGTTTCAGACTTATGTTTCATTAAGTAAATATACCCATATCTACTTAAGTCATCAGTGAAGGTGAGAAAGTAACGATAACCACCGCGCGCCTCAATACTCATCGGACCACACACATCAGTATGTATGATTTCCAATAAGTCACTTGCCCGTTCCATTGTTCCAGAGAACGGCGTTTTAGTCATCTTGCCCATGAGGCATGGCTCACATGTGTCAAGTGATTCAAAATCAAGTGACTCCAAAAGTCCATCAGCATGGAGCTTCTTCATGCGTTTTACGCCAATATGACCTAAACGGCAGTGCCACAAAAAAGTGGTATTATCATTATCAATTCTACATCTTTTGGCATCAATGTTATGAACATGTGTATCATTACTATCGAGATTCAATAAGAATAAACCCCTCACATTGGGTGCATGACCATAAAAGATATTACTCATATAAATAGAACAACCATTATTCTCTGATTTAAATGAGTAACCATCTCGCAATAAACAAGATCCAGATATAATGTTCATGCTTAACGCAGGCACCAAATAACACTTATTTAGGTTCATCACTAATCCCGACGGTAATCGAAGAGCGAGCGTGCCGACGGCGATCACATCAACCTTGGAACCATTTCCCACGCGCATCGTCACTTCGTCCTTTGCCAGCCTCCGTCTATTCTGCAGTTCCTGTTTTGAGTTGCAAATATGAGCAACCGCACCGGTATCAAATACCCAGGCACTACAACGAGGGTTGGTAAGGTACACATCAATAACATGTATATCATATATACCTTGTCTGTTGTTGGCCGCCTTCTTGTCAGCCAAATACTTGGGGCAGTTCTGCTTCCAGTGTCCAGTTCCCTTGCAATGAAAACACACAGTTTCTGGTTTGGGTCCAGCCTTGGGTTTCTTCACGAGAGGAGCAACTGTTTTGCCACTCTTCTTGGAGTTACCCTTCTTACCCTTGCCATTTTTCTTGAAACTAGTGGTTTTATTGACCATCAACACTTGATGCTCCTTCTGAATTTCAGACTCAGCGGCTTTCAGCATCGCAAACAGCTCGGCGACTGACTTGTTCATCCCGTGCATGTTATAGTTCAACACGAAGCTCTTGTAGCTAGGTGGCAATGATTGAAGAACTCTGTCAGTGATAGCCTCTGGCGGAAGGGGCATCCCCAATTCAGCCAGACGGGTGGAGTACCCAGACATTCTGAGCACGTGATCACTGATAGACCCGTTCTCCTCCATCTTGCAAGTATAGAACTTATCGGAGATCTCATATCTCTCGATCCGGGCATTCTTCTGAAAGATAAACTTCAACTCCTGGAACATCTCATATGCTCCATGACGTTCAAAATGTCTTTGAAGTCCCGGTTCTAAGCCATACAACATTGCACATTGAACTATTGAGTAATCATCAGAACGAGCCTGCCAGGCGTTCACAACGTCTAGAGACTCAACTGGAGCGGGTGGATCACCAAGCGGTGCATTAAGGACATAAGCCTTCTGGGAAGCCGTAAGGATAATCCTTAGATTACGGGCCCAGTCCACAAAGTTACTTCCATCATCTTTCAACTTAGCTTTCTCTAGGAACGCATTAAAATTCAGGGGTGCTACTGCGCGAGCCATGATCTACAACATAAATATAGCAAAGACAACTTAGACTATTGTTCAAGATAATGAGTTTAATTAATCATATTACTTAAAAACTCCCACTCAAATTGACATCCCTCCGGTCATTCGAGTGTAACATGATCCAAATCCACCAACTCAAGTCCGATCATCACGTGAGTCGAGGTGGTTTCAATGGTGAACATCTTCATGTTGATCATATCTACTATATGACTCATGTTCGACCTTTCGGTCTCTTGTGTTCCGAGGCCATGTCTGTACATGCTAGGCTCGTCAAGTTTAACCCGAGTGTTCCGCGTGTGCAACATGGCTTGCACCCGTTGTATGTGAACGTGGAGTCTATCACACCCGATCATCACGGCGTGTCTCGAAACGACAAACTTTCGCAACGGTGCACACTCGGGGAGAACACAATTTATCTTGAAATTTAAGTGAGGGATCACCTTATAATGCTACCGTCGTCCTAAGCAAAATAAGATGCATAAAAGGATTAACATCACATGCAAATCATAAGTGACATGATATGGCCATGAAGTTGTGCTTTTGATCTCCATCTCCAAAGCACCGGCATGATCTCCATCGTCACCGGCATGACACCATGATCTCCATCATCTTGATCTCCATCAACGTGTCGCCATAAGGTTGTCGCGCCGAATGTTGCTTCCACGACTATTGCTAACGTTTAGCGATAAAGTAAAGCATTACATAGCGATTAATGATTGACACGCAGGTCATACAATAATTAAAGACAACTCTATGGCTCCTACCAGTTGCCGTACTCATCGACATGCAAGTCGTGATATTCTATACAACACATGATCATCTCATACATCACATATATCTCATCATGTAATTGGCCATATCACATCACAACATACCCTGCAAAAACAAGTTAAACGTCCTCTAATTGTTGTTGCAAATTTTACGTGGCTGCTACGGGTTTGCAAGAACCGTTCTTACCTACGCAAAACCACAACGTGGTGTAGTGATTGCTTTTTGATCTTCTAAAAGAACCCTCTTCATTGAAATCGATTCAACTAAAGTGAGAGAGACAGACACCCGCTAGCCATCTTTATGCAACGAAGTTACATGTTAGTTGAAGGAACCTGTCTCGCGTAAGCGTACGCGTAATGTCGGTCCGGGCCGCTTCATCTCACAGTACCGTCGAATCAAATATCAACTAGTAACGGCAAGCAATATGTATACACTCACGCCCACAACTCGTTTGTGTTCTACTCGAGATCTCATCTACGCATAGACCTAGCTCATGATGCCACTGTTGGGGAACGTTCCATGGGAAACAAAAAAAATTTCCTACGCACACACAAGATCTATCCATGGTGATGAGCATCTACGAGAGGGAGAGTAAATCTACATACCCTTGTAGATCGCTAAGCGGAAGCGTTTAAGAAACGCGGTTGATGTAGTCGAACGTCTCCGCGATCCAAATCGCAAGTCGTCCCTCGATCCGATCACGAACTAGCGCCGAACGGACGGCACCTCCGCGTTCAACACACGTACGGCTTGATGACGCCTTCACCTCCTCGATCCAGCGAGCGGTGGTGAAGTAGTGGTTGAGTTCCAGCAGCATGACGGCGTGGTGATGGTGGTGAGGAACAATCTCTGCAGGGCTTCGCCAAGCACTACAGAGATTATGACGGAGGAACTAGAGGGTTAGGGTTGCCGCACACGGCTTGGGGAAATCTTGATATATGTCGTGTGCTAGCCCTGCCCCTCTATTTATATGTTGAGCCTTGGGGTCTAAACTTGGAGTAAAAGCCTCCTCCAGGTCGGTTTTGCCCGCACAAGGTCGGTTTGGCCCACAGGGAAAGAGTCCAACTCGGATCCCTGCCAAACCGTGCACAGCCACACACAAGCGTTAGTACCGCTTCACACAAGCGGTAGTACCGCTTGGGCGGTAGTACCGCTTCACACAAGCGGTAGTACCGCTCGGGCGGTAGTACCGCTTCACCAAGCGGTAGTACCGCTTACGCGGCAGCAAAAACTACTTTTGCACTTTCCAATACCTCGTGGGCTTTTATCCCTTGGCCCATATAAAGTGTTGCTACACCCGAACACTTCGGTAAACATCCGGAACCCCTTCCGGTGAACTTCGGAACTCTTCCGGAGATCAAAACACTATTATCACATATATCAATCTTTATCTCCGGACTATTCCGGAGATCCTCGTCATGTCCGGGATCTTATCCGGGACTCCGAACAACCTTCGGTCACCAACATAATAACTCAACTATACTAATCGTCACCAAACGTTTAAGTGTGTAGACCCTGCGGGTTCGAGAACTATGTAGACATGACCGAGACACCTCTACGGCCAATAATCAATAGCGGGACCTGGATGCCCATATTGGCTCCTACATATTCTACGAAGATCTTTTATCGGTCGAACCTCTATGTCAAGGATTCAGTTAATCCCGTATGCTATTCCCTTTGTTCTTCGGTATGTTACTTGCCCGAGATTCGATCGTCGGTATCTCTATACCTAGTTCAATCTCGTTACCGGCAAGTCTCTTTACTCGTTCCATAATACAAGATCTCGTGGCTAACACTTTAGTCACATTGCTTGCAAGGCTCATTGTGATGTTGTATTACCGAGTGGGCCCTGAGATACCTCTCCGTCACACAGAGTAACAAATCCCATTCTTGATCCATGCCAACCCAACAGACACCCTCGGAGATACCTGTAGAGCACCTTTATAGTCACCCAGTTACGTTGCAACGTTTGATACACACAAGGTACTCCTCCGATGTCAGGGAGTTGCATGATCTCATGGTCATAGGAACAGATACTTGACATGCAGAAAACAATAGCAATAAACTGACACGATCAAATGCTACGTTCTTAGTTTGGGTCTTGTCCATCACATCATTCTCCTAATGATGTGATCCCGTTATCAAATGACATCTCATGTCAACGGCTAGGAAACCTTAACCATCTTTGATCAACGAGCTAGTCAACTAGAGGCTTACTAGGGACACAGTGTTGTCTATGTACCCACACATGTATTTGAGTTTCCAATCAATACAATTATAGCATGGATAATAAACGATTATCATGAACAAGGAAATATAATAATAACCAATTTATTATTGCCTCTAGGGCATATTTCCAACAAGAACTGCTCATAAGGTATTACAATCGGGATTTTATTGGCCTACTCTTTTCAAAGATGCTCGTAAGTTTGTCTTGTCTTGTGATGAATGTCAAAGAATTGGTAATATCGGCAAGCGTCAAGAAATGCCTATGAATTATTCTCTTGTTGTTGAACCATTTGACGTTTGGGGTTTTGATTACATGGGGCCTTTTCCTTCCTCTAACGGGTACACTCATATTTTAGTTGTGGTTGATTATGTCACTAAGTTATAGAAGCTATTCCAACTAGTAGTGCTGATCACCACACCTCCATTAAAATGCTTAAAGAGGTTATCTTTCCGAGGTTTGGAGTCCCTATATATTTAATGACCGATGGTGGTTCACACTTTATTCATGGTGCTTTCCGTAAGATGCTTGCTAAATATGATGTTAGCCATAGAATTGCATCACCCTATCACCCTCAATCTAGTGGTCAAGTAGAACTTAGCAATAGAGAAATAAAATTAATATTACAAAAAACTGTCAATAGGTCTCGTAAGAATTGGTCTAAGAAATTAGATGATGCACTTTGGGCCTATAGAACAGCTTATAAAAATCCTATGGGTATGTCTCCATATAAAATGGTATATGGAAAGGCTTGTCATTTGCCTCTAGAACTAGAACACAAAGCATTTTGGGCAATTAAAGAACTCAATTATGATTTCAAACTTGCCGGTGAGAAGAGGCTATTTGATATTAGCTCACTAGATGAATGGAGAACCCAAGCGTATGAAAATGCCAAGTTATTCAAAGAAAAAGTAAAGAGACGGCATGACAAAAGAATCCAAAAGCGGGAATTCAAAATAGGAGACTATGTTCTTTTGTTCAAGTCTCGTTTAAGATGCAGGAAAGCTTCTCTCCAAATGGGAAGGACCATATATAATCGAAGAGGTTTATCGTTCTGGAGCTATCAAGATTAATAACGCTGAAGGTACTAACCCCGAAGGTGGTCAATGGCCAAAGAATTAAGCATTATATCTCAGGTACGCCTATTAACGTTGAAAGTAATGTTATACAAACCATGACACCGGAGGAACACATAAAAGAAACCTTCCGGAACACTCCAGAATACTTAAAAATAGGAGGTACGTGATACGGTAAGTAAACGGACTCCGAAAAATCCGCAAAAATATTTTCTATCAGTTTTGGAATATTTTAGAATTTTATTAATAAAAAAATAAACCGGAAGGTGATCGAGGTGGGCACGATACACCAGGGCGTGCCAGGCACCCCTGGGCACGCCCTGGTGGGTGCTGCCCACCTCGGATGCCTTCCTGACTCCGTTTTCCTTCCAAATACTTGTCTCCCGAGAATAAAACTTCTCTCTATATACCCCTGACTGTTTTGACGACCGCATCACAGAAAAATCCTCTGTTCTTGTTTCTTGCTGTTTTCTCGTTAGATCTAGATTTCCATGGCTCCACCAAGCTCCTCCAAGGACAAGTTTTGGAGAAGATCATCAACCCGTATTTGCCGGAGGTGATGAAGCACCCTCAAGCCATTGAGATGCATGAGGGGGTGCTCCACATCCGCGATGTTCAAGGACCTAAGAAGACCAAGAGCGTGGAGGCTAGGCTTGAAGCGGTGGAGCAGGAAATCTTCAAGTGCTAGACGATGGTGGAGCGTGGACTCAGTGCCAATCACTCCATGATCACGGAATTCACCCGTGATCAGATGGTGGATGGCCGGTCTGTGAAGGACATCATCTCCACCCTCAACGAGAAATTAATTTTCTGCAGAGCCAAGTTTATGATCTTCAAAACGAAGTCTTTGAATATGAAGCGGGATTTAAAGGTATGAGTTCAGCTGCTAGTTCACTACTAGGAAAAGGGCTGCTAGTGGCGCACCTGTTTTCGCTACTAATGGCGCACTACAGGTGCGCCACTAGCACCACGCCATTAGAATTTTTTACTAATGGCGCACCACTGGTGCGCCATTAGTATCTGGTATACTAATGGCGCACCATGCAGTGCGCCATTAGTATAGCCCACGGTGCGCCATTAGTATGCCTCCCAGGGGCCATATTTACCCATGTGCTTTGGCATACTAATGGCGCACTGGTAGATGATGCGCCATTAGTGTGCTCTGGCTTACTAATGGCGCACTATGTGGTGGTGCGCCACTAGTATGAATATTAGGGATTTTTTTTTGTTTCTGATATTTTCACAGGTTACAAAATATATTATTTGACAGAATATAGCTAGCACCACACAGCAACAGCAGATTCATCGAATACAATAGAAGATTAGTCATCAAGAATACAATTCATCATATTAGCTAGTCTCCGAATTCAAAAGACCGAACAAAGTTAGAACATTTACAAGTCTCGAGCTAGACCGCGAGTAGCGAGTTTGTCCACATTACAAGTCGATATCGATCATCTAAACTACCATCACATAGAAGAAAGCTGCGGTCATCACGATGAGCATCATCGCGATGAAACTGGTCTTCATCCGGTTCCTCCTCCGCTCCCTCCTCTCTCCCGCTAGATAGTGCGCGTATCTAGCTTCCGCCTCCGCCCTAGTGGTGTACCCTTTGTAACTGTTACCGCTGAAACGGTAAACCTGTTTCCGACACTCCTCCCAGTCGTCGTAGACTCCGGGAACCTTACCCTTGTACACGACATACGACGGCATCTCTATGCACTAGACAAACAAAACGTTAGTAGCAATTCACAGACAATACATAAGCAATATATAAGTATGCAACAAAAGGATCGGAAGAGAAAAGCAACACATTAATAGCACGATTCGTGGTCCTACTAATAAATAGCATCGATTACATATAAGTTGAACGACTGTCCAAACTAGAGAGCTAATCGATATTTCAGAACTACATACCATCACTACTTTCGACTCGACTCAGGGACCGGAGCGTGGATGAAGCCGCCGTCTATCGTGATGGTCATGAAATCGCGGTCGTTGTCAGCCTGCATTTGTAGCGTTGTTTCTATGTCACTGTTGGACGGTTGATATCTAAGGTAGAACTGCCCCGAGGTACGAAGGACATCTTGATGGATGATTTCCGCAAACTCCGACTGGATGCGAAAGAATTCTTGTCTGATGTCCGTGTCCTGGATTGCCGATAAGCTTGCGGCCCAATCTTTGAGATTATTTGGTAGCAGAAGGTGATCATGGTCCCGCACGATCGCCCGCATGTGATGGAGGGCGTAGTAGGCATCCTTCTGACCGCCAGGCGGCTGCTTGACGCAGGGGAACGTCGTAGTGTGGGCGAACACGTGCTTGCCGTACCTACGAATTGGCCTGTTGAAGGTGCCTCCAGATCTGGCGTAGCCGGGGAGAACATCATCAAGAACTTTCTTGATATTTGTGTAGTCTTTCTTCGACTGACGGTCCGAGTCAAAATACGTGGCCATGGAATATTTCGGGCTTAAGAGGATGAGTGTGCAATGTGTGTCACTGCACAAAACACGGAATGTTAGAAAAAAAAGAACGATCGAAATCTAAGAAATCATATGTTACGGGGCGATGAGGGGATGACTTACTCGGTAAAGTAAGTCACGAGGAAGTTATCCTTATCTGGGTTCGCCAGAATGACGCCTTCGAGGTATGAACTCGCGACTTGCCGGTCCCCAGCGCTGCCCAAGATCTTGGCACGCATGTAGAAGGGGTCGACTATCACGATGTCCGGGGTCTTGTCTCTAATGATCCGCATCTCCATACTCAGCGAAAATAGCCGAACGAAGGTGTAGTGCAGCGGATGAAGGTTAAACATAGCGAAGATGTCATCAAACCGCAGGACGATCATACCCCCGATGGCGCTATCCACAAAGCCCTTGCCCTCTGGCACCTTGGCCACGAAAACCGGGTATGCCACATCATTCTCTCGGAGACGCCGCTTCTCCAAAGAAAGAACACTGTCATGCAGACTCCGCATAGCACCGGTTGCAGCATTGAGCAGATTAGTCGGTAGCATCGGCCTACCCGCCACATGCACCCTCCTCGAGATATCCTTAGGTGAAGGTGGCCCGTCCTGAGCACGGATCGTACTCGGTGCCGGCTGGCTCGCACCCTTAATCTTTCTTTTCCGTCCCTTCTTCTTCTGCTGTAATGGGATCGAGTTCTGCTGAGAGACCGCCTTCTTGAGTGTGTTGGGGCTGATAATATTTCGCACCTCGGCTATCTGAGGCTCGGTGAAGGCGGCAGCTGGAGGCGTCTCCTGAGAACTGAACGCCAGACGACGCCTGTTGCAATTGGGTTTCTCCGCGGTACCAGCTAGATCGCGATCGTCTTTTGCAGGGTTGGGTTCTTGAGAAGGAGGCCCCAAGAATTCATCATCGTACCCATGTTCGTTGAAGTACTTATCGACTTTGGTAAATGTACCGTCGTCGTCGTCGTCGTCGTCCGGATCCTGTGCCATATGCATGCCCGGATCCTGTGCCATATGCATGTCCGGCATGTCCGGTAGCGTTGCGGCGGTCTTGCCATGGCTTGGCGCCGGCACGACTGGCGGTGTTGTCTGTGGGGTGGTGTCCCCCGCCCCCAAACGAATCTGGCTCTTCGGCCAAAGCAGGGGCCAGCTTAAGCAGGCGCTGAGGGTCATCACATCGTCTTCGTCGGCCCCAGCGGGACGAAACGGAGGTAACAAGTCGTCGCAGCCCCGCAGCACCCGAACCAGTTGAACCCTATACACGGTGGGTGGCATCGGATTACCGTGGAACACGCGGCTGCCCGGTTGAACGATTCTGGCCTTGGCGACATCGATCAGCTCGCCGTCCACGAAGTGCAGAAGAGTGCATGGAACGTCGGCGACGCCCTGCGAAAACATGTAGGGCGTCAGGGATGCCCAGTCAAAGGCAAGGAGATGAAGTCATCGGCCGAGAGGCTTAATTAGTTACCATGATGGCGTCGAGCTCGGCTAATGTCGAGGCACCGCCAACGGCGGGCGTGCAATTGACGGAGGGGCCGCTTGCTGCCGAGGTGCCGGCCGGCGTATTCTTCCCACACCCGGGTGCATTAAGCTGCAATGCCGGCGCCGCCGCGGGAGACACCAATGCCGCCTCCGCCGGAGACACCAATGGCGCCGCCGCGGGAGACACTAATGGCGCCGCCGCGGGAGACACCAATGCCGCCTCCGCCTGAGACACCAATGGCGCCGCCGGCGCGTTGCGCGAGTTGCTGCCCGTGAAGCTGGGAATCGGGGGCGGCCCCTGTTGGCCACCCGCCACCCACGCCTGCAGCCCAGAAACCAAGGTAGGTATAATGGCGGTGATCGTCGCTCCCAGTTGGTCTCGCACTTGCTCTTCGACCATCTCCGGAATCCGCGCCACTTGTGCCTTGAGTTGTTGAACCTCGCGCTGCTGGCTTTCCGAGCTGGTCTTTCTCTCCTTTCGCCCAGCGGTATAGTATTCTGACCATTTCGTGGACAAGCCTTTGCCGGCCACACGACCAGCTGACGACGGCTTACTGAGCTTATCCTTGTTTTTCATTATGTTCAACGCCCTATTTAAAGGGGTGTCAAAAGGGGAGCTCTGAGACGACCCCGCGCTACTGCTTTCAGTGTCCTGCGGAAGGAACGTGAACCATTTAGAAATTTGGCTTCATTAATTAGAATGCAACCATATGGAGCTAATTACGCGGGGGTGTATTCCTTACCAGAACACGCTCAAGCGCCTTGGTCTTCGGATCCGTGGTAAGCTCCTTGGTTACCGGGTCAATCTTGTACCGGGCCTTGACATAGTTCCTGGTCTGCTTGTCACGGTATTTCTCGAAGCGGGGCGGTAGGCCTTGCTCGGCACGCTCCGCGTCCTCCTTGTCCCATATAGGTTCCGCCACTCTGTAACCGCCGGGACCGAGTTTGTGGACCCCTAAGTTCAAGTCCCGCATATCTTTCCCCCACTGACTTGATTCCCCGGATGCGTTGCTCTCGCACTTGATCTTGAACTCCCGGTAGTCATCTTCGCTGATCGAAGGATTTTTCTCCTTGATCTTCTCATAACTATCACCTTTTTCAATCATGCTCTTCACCGCGCCTCTCCAAGTAGCCAGGGCCTTGCTCATCTTCGTGAGGGCGGCACTGTTCACTTTATTCCCTGAGAGGCATGTGTTTGCGAAGTCACCGGGGAACTTGTATCGTTCGTGCAGCTTCGTGAAGAGGAGGTTGCGCAAATTCCCTCGGTCACGATGCCTTAGGTTCTCGGTGTTGATCGAGACGGTGCTCCGGAGAATGCACCCGAGCTGTCAGAATGAAGAGGAGGTCTCCCTCCATCTCCTGGGACAGCTCCCAGAATGGCTTGCCGCCCGAACCGCCGACCTCATCGTTGTGGTCCATGTTCGCTCTAAATAGGAAAAAAGTTTGGACCTGTTAGTGTGTTGTTGCTAAGGTCCAAGTCCCTTCCTAACCCCCTTCTTCTTGTCTCCTCTCACTATCTCTCTCACACACATGTAGTTTATCGAGTGATGGACAAAAAAACAGTTGATCCTACTTAATTAAGTACTAAGATACCCCAGCCCATGCATTAGTCGCAAGTACCCCATATGTCCTATTTTTAGCAAAGTCATGCTAAAATTCACGGAAAATTTCAGCATGACCTTTGCTGAAAATAGGACATATGGAGTACCCGAATTTGCCGGAACGGAAGTTAATCGACATTCCGGCAAACTCAAGGGCCTCTCGGGGTACCTGCAAAATCATTATCCCACCCCCGAAGTGCCGTCAGTAGCCACAAAAGATTCCACCCAAGCGGAGCTCGTCTCAATAACGAGAATTTGTATTGACTATTAATGCTGCATCGAGGCGATACAACCTTAAGAGTTCACACCCAGCCTCTATAAATCGTGTTGGTATGAATGAATTAAAATGATAAATATAAATTAGCCATGAGAAAAATGCGGACTTTGACAAAATAGTCTGCAATTAGGACAGCGCCACGCCGTCCATACTTGCTTTCGATGAGAACACTTCAGTTTTACAGAAAAATAGTAAGAGTTTCACTTGCTTTGGCAAATAACATGAACTGCAGCCATATAACATCAAACTGCTTTGGCAAATAACATGAAATTGTATGTTAAATAACTAGAGCAGAACTTAATATACTTATGATCCTCATGCATGTTAAATAACTAGAGCAGCAGCAGCAGCAAAAACAGAGCAGCAGCAGCAACAAAAACAGAGCAGCAGCAGCAACAAACATTTTGGGTGAAGGGTGCAAATACTTTAGAAGAAATTAATAATAGGGGCACTGAAAACATTTTGATAAGTTCAGCTTGGGCTTGCTGCAGGCTTTGAAAACATTTTGGTTACATGGTAAACGAAGAAACTTACATGTCCCTTTTGTACCATTTGACTCATTAGGCGGATGTGGACAACAGTGGGACCATTGACTATATGGAGTTCATCGCTGCAACATTGCATCTGAATAAACTGGAGCGTGAGGAACATCTAGTGGCAGCCTTTTCATATTTTGACAAAGATGGAAGTGGTTACATCACAGGACAACACATTATGATCAAATATTTTCTGGGTTTTAACACTAGATACTTGCAATTATGATCAAATATTTTCTGGGTTTGGCAACACATTATGTTATCCTACTAACCCACAGCTAAGCAAAAACCACACAAAAAAAAAACTACTCATTGTACAGAATGTAGAAACCAATCTGAACAAACATGACCAATGCTGCAAAAACTCTGTCAGACACATCTATCACTATACAAAATGAATATGCACCCCTCACCCAAAATGTTTTGAGTTTCCGGACATTAAATGAGCACAAATTCTTGGTGGATTTCTCTGTCAGACCTACTGTTTGCACAAATTCAGTTGCCTTAACCTCCATAAATATACAGAGAAGGATATACTAGTTCAGAGAAGAGAGGAAACAGACCTTTTGCGCGGAGGGAGTCGGACTTGGCGCGGAGCTCGGCGGCGGAGGGGCGACGGGGGAGGACGGGGACGGCGAGCCTCCTCCTCCTCCTGGTGGTCGAGGACGGGGACGGGGACGGGGACGGGGACGTCGTGGTGCTCCTGGGGACGAGCTCGGCCTCCTCCTCCTGGTGGTCTCCGGCGGGCCTCCTCCTCCTGGTGGTCGCGGGTGGGCGCTGCCGGACGGGAGAGAAGTCAGACAGGGGATAAGGCGGAGGGGAGAGAAAGGAGGGGAGGGGGGAGGGAGGGGGAGGAGGAGGGGGAGCTCACCCTCGACGGCGACAGGCGATGGCGCGGCGCGGGGGAGAGGGGGGATCTGGGCCGGTGTGCTCCAAAGTGCGGGGGATCGAGTGAGGAGGGAGGCGTGGGGAGGAGAAGCAGGGGAGGGCCGCGGCATTTCAATGGCGCACCTGTCAGGGGTGCGCCATAAACACTGCATTTCAATGGCGCATCTCCTGCTAGTGCGCCATTACTACTACTAGTAATAGGTTAAAAGAGTCCGCGTCTGGTTATAGACAGAACTACTTACATGGCCTAGTGGTTGGACCCTTGATATAATAGCCAGCCGGCCAGGGTTCGAATCCTGGCGGCCCCATTTTTTGCATCTTTTTAAAAAAAATGTTTTTGATGTATATATGTCTATTGGTTGCACTAGTCCGGTCTTTAAACATTTTTTACCTTTTTCTGTGTTTTTTCTTTACTGTTTTTGTCAGTTCTTTTTTAGTTTTTTTAGGTTTTTATTTTTATTTTTTGTTTGTTCTTTCTTTGATTTTCACCGGATTTCTTTGTTTATTTATGTTTCTCCCTGGTTTTCTTTGGTTTTTTTGTTTGCCCTTTTGTGAACACATGACTACATTTCCACACACATGTGAGCAGAGGATACATCCTCTACGAGTCCACATTATAGTTATGCAAAATTTGAAATGAATTCAAAAAGGGGACAGTAAAACTTAAAAAGAAAAGTGGGCTTTAATGAACAGTGGGCTTTAATTTTCTCCCTTTCTTAAATATATGGACATCTTTTAGGACAATATATGTGGGCTTATGTGTTTAGATTTAAGATTTGAATCATTGTGATAATTTAAGATTTGAGATAAAAGAAAAGGAAAATGCAAATGGAGTGATAAAACCATTGTGCAAAGATTTAGAATTAGATGACATGGTTGAAATCAAGTGATACATGTAATAATTTAGTTGCATGTAATAATTGAGCTTGCCACTGACACACACACACGTGGCCGACACGTCGTGATTCGATCTTAGCTATCTTTTCACAATCTTCTTGCCCTTCTTTCTCGCGGTTGAATAATTTAGCCCCGGAACCCCTTGAATTGATCTTCTCTTGAACGGACGTCCTTTAGGTAGGGTGGTCCTGCTTCTTCTTGTGGTGTATGGTACTTCATCGTCGTCGTCATCTTCCATCTTCGGGTCGCCGTACTTGTCGAAGTCTTGCTCATTGGCGACTCCATCCATTCCGATGATGTTCCTTTTGCCTCTCCTCACGACAACACGACTGGGCTTTGGCGGGTCGGTAATGAAGAAGCATTGGTCCACTTGGGAAGCCAGTACCCATGGCTCATTTTTCGCGGTGACGTTTGCGCCCGCGGTCTTGGATTTGGCTTCGGGTATAACCATGGTGGTGAAATACCGGTCTTCTTTTAGGACGCTCTTGGCCCATCTGACACGGAACATCGGGACCTTCTCTCCAGCGTAGCTCAGCTCCCAGATCTCCTCGATCCTTCCGTAGTATCTGTCCTTGTCGTTACCGGTGTAGGATTCCATCGTTACCCCGGAGTTCTGATAATCGCTCTTCATGTCCTTTCCCTCGGTGTAGAATGTGTAGCCGTTGATATCGTACGCCTCATACGTCATCAGGTTGTGCTCGGCGCCCTGTGACAAGGCGAATATGAGTTTTTCTTCCGCGGAAGAATCCTCATGTAAAGGGTACGACAGAAGCTTCTCCTTGAACCAACGCGTGAAACATGAGTTGTGCTCTTTGATTATATCTCCGTCCGTCCTCTGTTGGCCTCGGTCATTGTACGTCTTCTCAATAAAGGTTTTGTGCTCTACCACCCAAGGATCGACCACGTCTATGTGTTGTAGCGCGACTAGGTTTGCTCTTTCAAAGTCGGCGAGTCGACCCTCGAAGTCGACATGCATTTCGTGGCGACCCTCGCGGTGACCCCATCCAGCGAGCCTGCCGAGGTGCCTGTTGACGGGCAGACCAACGGGGTTCTCGATGCCTAGATAATTCGTGCAGTAGGAGATGCACTCTTCGGTCAGAAAGCCCCTGGCTATGCTTCCCTCTGGACGTGACATGTTGCGAACGTATCCTTTGATGACACCATTCATCCTTTCGAACGGCATCTTGCTGTGCAGGAACGTCGGCCCGAGTTGGATGATATCCTCCACGATATGGACCAGCAGATGCACCATAACGTCGAAGAATGCGGGCGGGAAGTACATCTCAAGCTCGCATAGTATCACCACGATCTCTTCCTGTAGCCTTCTGAGTTGCCTCACGCCAACCGACTTTCGAGAGATGACGTCGAAAAAGTTGCATAGGCCAAATAGCGTTTCACGGACGTGCGTGTCCATGATCCCACGGATTGCAACTGGAAGTATCTGCGTCATCAGCACGTGACAGTCGTGAGACTTCATCCCGCTGAACTTCTGCTTCGCTGAGTCTAGGTATCTGCTTATCTTCCCCGCGTAACCGTAAGGAAGTTTTACTCCTACGAGGCAGGTGAAAAACTGCTCGATCTCCTCCTGACTTAGAGTGAAGCACGCGGGAGGGAAGTCATTTCCGATCTTCTTGGCCTTTTTGCCTTTGCGACGACTTTCCGTGTCCATCGCCTCATCATCATCATCATCATCATCATCATCATCATC
This sequence comes from Elymus sibiricus, assembly GCA_039707655.1. Taxonomy (NCBI): domain Eukaryota; kingdom Viridiplantae; phylum Streptophyta; class Magnoliopsida; order Poales; family Poaceae; genus Elymus; species Elymus sibiricus. The sequence continues at coordinate 130,882,783 of CM077675.1, read as the reverse complement.
ATTAGCGTGAAGCTCCTCCCTGATGCCCATTGATTTCAAGTCTGCCCTTGCTTTCGGCCCATCTTTGGTCCTCTCTGGCATGTTGAGCAGGGTACCAAGCAGACTCTCGCACACGTTCTTCGTGATATGCATGACATCAAGGCTGTGAGGCACACGGAGGATCTTCCAGTACGGCAAGTCCCAGAAAACAGACCTCGTTTTCCATACCTTCAGCAGCGGCTCTGGCGCCTTTCGCTTCTTTCCCGACGGTGGCACCTTTCCCGGCTCTGGCGCCTTTCCCGGCGGTGGGCACTCTTTCCAATTTTTCAACAGCTCGTCTATTTCCTCGCCGCTCCTCGTACGCGGGCGTCTTCGAGGTTCGGTTTCACCATCGAACAGATCCTTGCGTTTTCTCCACGGGTCATCGTCGCGAAGCCACCTTCGATGTCCCATGAACACGGTTTTCGAAGACCCGGGATCTCTATCTAGCTGGCGATACGTTGTGTCATCCATGCACCTGACGCATCCAGAAAATCCGTGGACCACCTGCCCCACGACATATCCGTAACCGAGATAGTCGTGCACCGTCGTGAGCAGTGCGGCTCTCATAGGGAAATATTCTTTCTCTGCGGCGTCCCACGTATTGGCTGGCGTTTTCCACAGCGTGTCTAGCTCCTCTTTCAGCAGCCCCAGATACAGATTGATGTCGTTCCCTGGTTGTTTCGGCCCTTCAATTAGCATACTCATGTGAATGTACTTCCTCTTCATGCACAACCAGGGGGGAAGGTTGTACATCCACACAAACACAGGCCAGGTGCTATGTGTGCTTCTTTGGCTGCCAAACGGATTGACTCCATCGGTGCTCGCGCCCAGCACGATGTTCCTTGGATCGTCCCCAAATTCTGGGTGTTCGAAGTTCAACGCTTGCCACTGGCTCGCATCCTTAGGGTGACTCAGCATCTTGTCTTTTTTATTTATCTCCGGATCATTTCCTTCATCTTCTCGCTTCTTCTCCTCCCTATCCGCGTGCCAACGCAGGAGCTTTGCTGCCTTAGGGTCCGCGAAATACCGCTGCAGACGAGGAGTGATCGCAAAGTACCACACCACTTTTCGAGGAGCTTTCTTCCTCTTCTTGTATCGAGTGACGCCGCACACCGGACATATGGTAGACTTCGCGTGCTCGTCCCGATAAATGATGCAATTGTTCATGCACACATGGTATTTCACGTGCGGTAAATCCAGAGGACACACGATTTTCTTCGCCTCCTCGAAACTGGTCGGGCACTTGTTCCCCTTGGGAAGACGTTCGTGCCAGAATGACATGTTCTCGTCGAAGCATGCGTCGGTCATTTTGTGTTTTACCTTCATCTCCAGAGCCATGAGCGTTACTTTCAGGCGGGTATCCTCGGGCCTGCATCCTTCATACAATGGAGTAACCGCGTCTATCTCCAGTTGATCCAGCTTGGCTTTCTCTCGGGCGGCAGCTCTTGCGTTATCCGTCTGCTTGAGAAGCAGCTCTTGAATATGAGGGTCCTGCACCCAGCCTCCATCGTCGTCTGCTCCGGCATCTTCATCTTCATGATCATGCCCTTCGTCTTGATCTTCCTCATCATAATGTCCGGCATCTTCTACATGATGACTGTGTACAGCATCACCGTCGTGATCATGTCCTGGAGATTCTTCGTCTTCTCGACCGCCCTCGCCGCGGTGGTTGTCTTGCTGCCGTTCCTCATTTCTTGCCCGGCCCCCATGGACGACTTCATAGTCATCTTCATCACCTTGCCACCGATAGCCATCCATGAAACCACGCAAGAGCAGGTGGTCCCGCACCTGCCCGGAATCCGGGTCCGCAATAAGGCTCTTCAGCTTGCATCTTCGACACGGACATCTTATCTCCGTCTTGTTCTTTTGAAGCATCTCGGCCTTCGCGGAGCTCAAAAACCTATTCACGATGCCTTCGGTCATCGTGCGGACCATGGTCGCCTGCGGGGTAGAGCAAAACGATATTTTAGAACCAAGAAAAAATTTGGCATGACTTTCCCTAAAAATAGGACCAAAAAGAATGCATAGTGCCAAAATTCTCGCCGAAACGGAAATGAATCAACATTCCGGCAAAATATTGGCAACTATCGCATTTCAAATACCGGTACCTGCAAACACAAACATATATGCAACACCACAAACATATGCAACACCACAAACATACATAGATCTAGCAAGGCCATAAAAAGTGCATGTGCACGTTGTTGGAGCGAGGGAGAGAAAAAAAGTAGATCTACAACATAAAGATAGCTTTCCCCTTACTTACCTATCAAAAAAAGGTAATTTAACCACCTAATTTTGATGAATCTATGGTGCAAATGAGGTGAGGAGGAGGAGGCAGCCGACACAATCTTGGAGGAGGAGGTGGAGAGAATGAAGTGGGGAAAGTGAGTGTGTAGGTGTGGCTGTCCAAAATATCTAGCTGGTCCCAGGTTACTAATGGCGCACCACCCATATATGCGCCATTAGTAACCCTGGTTACTAATGGCGCACCAGCTTGAGGTGCGCCATTAGTAGTTTTGCAAAAAAAAAAAAAAAAATTAGTAGTGGCGCACTGTGTTGGAGGTGCGCCATTACTAGTTAAACTAGTAATGGCGCACTCTTCCCTGGTGCGCCATTAGTATTTTTGGAAAAATGAAAAAAAAAACATTTATCACTAATGGCGCACCGTGGGTCTGGTGCGCCATTAGTGTCTACCACACTAATGGCGCACCAACACATGGTGCGCCATTACTATATAGTAGTGGCGCACCACATGTCTGGTGCGCCATTAGTGGCCATATCATCTATAGCCCTTTTCCTAGTAGTGGTTGCAGGACTCAGGGAACTCTTGCGTCAACCTTTGATGGGGAGCCCCTATCCTGGAAGCTGGATGACAAGCTTACTACATCAACACATCCACCTTCTTCATCACCAACACCAGAGGAGACTTGAGTACATGGGTATGGGCACTCCCCTTGGCTTGAGCCAAGCTTGGGGGAGGTCCCCGGTATCGTATCACCACCACTTTTATTCGCCTTTACCTATGTTAGTTCAATCTTTAGTTTCCCTTTGCCTTACTCGAATAAAAGTTTAGCGAGATCTATTTTCATGTGTTAGCTTCGTGGTCTACCTATCTATGTAATCGTGTGAAAGTTATATAATAAAGTTTAGTTTGAGTTTTTGCTTCTCTACTTTCTTGTTGCAATCAAATAAAGAAGACAAATAAATGAAAAGAATCATATGCTAATCTTATGGTGAGTAATGACATCACATAAGGAAAAGTATAAGTAGTAAAATTTATTGGAGATTGACAAACATAGCATTGGTCAATGATGCAATTCATGAAAGAATTAATTAGGGAAGAGAAGATTCACATGCAAATACACTATCTTGGACATCTTTTATGATTGTGAGCCCCCATCAAATATTATGTCTCAAAATTGTTGACGTTGGACAAGGAAGACAACATAATGATTTATGTTTGTTCATATCCACATAGAAGTTATATTGTCATAGATCCTTTAACATGTGGTGCTTGCCCAATATCTTTGCTAGCCAAAAATTCCGCACTAAGTAGAGATACTACTTGTGGTTCCAAAAACCCAAACCCAAACTCTTTCCTTGAGTGTCCACCATACCTACCTATGGATCGAGAAAGATCCTTCAAGTAAGTTGTCATCGGTGCAATAAGGCAATAAAAATTGCTTCAAAAAGTGTTTTGATCAATTAGTGTAAGAGAAAATTGAGCGTTATACGAACTTATGATGGCAAAGTAATAAAAGCGACGGACAGCATAATAAAGTTTGCTATCATAGGGGGCAATATAGCGTGACATTCTTTTACATTAAGGGATTGGGCATACAAACAAATAAGCGCATGACAACCTCTGCTTCCCTCTGTGAAGGGCCTATCTTTTACCTTTATGCACTTACTTTTATGCAAGAGTCAAAGTATTCTTGTCGGGACCCCGATCCTAAGCCATAAGAATCTAGCATGTAACACATCACATCACATTGCGGCCTCACGCACGGTTATCCCCACGGCTGCCACCTTACCTTGGCCGGGACCGTTTGCGTCTTTTGGCTCACGTATGTGAATATGTCGCTAGCACTAAAATGTCAAAGAACCGGCGTCGACATGACTAGTCATAGAACCCAAGTGGCACATCCATACAGGGACAAGCATACGTAACCCAGCAATGCAGGTGTCGGTCTCAGCGTGTGTAGACGAGTCATAGCAAGCTACAGGGACTCCATTACGCCGTGGGACATAAATGTCATCAACTGCGCGTAGACGAGTCATAGCAGGCTACATGGACTCCATTACACTGCGAGACATTTCCCCGAAGGGACAGACACGGCAGCAAATAAGGATACACGCTGGTCAATCAATGTGTCCAGAGCAGTAGCAAGCTACCAAGGCTCAGTGGAAGCACAAAGAGGCAGTTCCCTGTAAAGAGTACTACTAAAGGCACACAACTAGGTGTCGAATCCCATAAATACCGTTGCACGTCACACGTACGCACGACATGCCCGATATGCATAGATACAACTATGGCATCACAACATAACCATACAACAACACAACATTTATTTAGAAGGCTCATAAGAGCCAACATAGTGTGATATTACAAGCAGGGGTCACATGACCCAACACACAAGTCATACAAGCAACAAGCGGAATCTTAACATGTCTGGGTACAGACATCTAGAAAAGAAGAAGGCTGAGGAAGCCTGTCTATCTACAAGACCCTCCATAGGAACCAGACCTCTGGCTGGGATTCCCAAGCTACTTGGTCGACATCGATCTTATCGTAGAAACCACTAGCGAGACTGGTGTCTCCTCTGCAAAAACATAATTAAGCAACAGTGAGTACAGAGGTACTCAGCAAGAATTACATGAGAACTAACTACATATGCATCAGTACCAACAAGGGTGTTATGGGGTTCAATGCAGCATGCAAGCTTTGACTCAGTGGCTATCCTGTACTACGACTATCAGTACTTTGAATAATTTGAGAAAGCGCACACGAGTCCACTATCACCACAACAATACCCCACCATGGATCCGCTCCCGTCTTCCTACGAGAGTGCCATCCATGGTACTCACACTTGTCTTGAGGCTTTTATGAGTATCCATTACAGTTATCTATGAACCATATAAGTCTCCAAGTAGTCCATATCCGCGGACGCGGCTATTCGAATAGAAGATTACCCTGCAGGGGTGTACTTCGTCACACACGCTCCCGCCACTTACCGCCATGTGCCCGTAAAAGGCACCTCGGCAACCTTCAAGCGGAAGCCTACCGAGGGAGTCAGCCACGACCTGACTAACCACACAAGCCTCTAGTCCAGGTTTATCGCCTATTTGAGACTGAACCCGCAAGGAAGTCCGGCCGAAGTTTCCTCTACGGCCCCAAACGATGTGTACAGGGTTCCCAAGCCCACCTCGACGGATGGTACTACGCTTGGTACACCGGGCCACGGTGCCTAGTCTGACCCAAGCCCACCTGTACGGGGTGCCACTCGGTAGACTACTAGCATGGCCTACAAACACCAGAAACTAGTTGCAACTCCTGGACAGAGGTTAGGGCGATTAATAAGTCGAGTGAGTCAATTAAGGATCCCAATGTGCGGTAGAAGCTATTCTTGGATAACATACACATGACTCAGTTCTTAAGGACGGTCCCAATGAGACAACCCACCATGTACTCCTACATGGCCTCTCATCGCTACCTTTACCAAATTAGGTTCACCACTTAATCCTCATCATCAGAACACAACCAGTTTACTCCGGTTCATCACCTAGATGAATCAGACCTGACACAACTCTAAGCATAGCAAGCATGGCAGGGAAAAGGCACAACATGGCTCAAGCATCTACCAGGTATGCTAGGTTGCTTCGTTTAGCTATTTACTGTGACAATGACAGGTCATGCAGAGGAATGGGTTCAACTACCGGAACTAGTAAAAGTTGAAACATTTTGTCCTAATGCAATAAGTGAGAGCAAGAGCGAGAGAGTGGGATTGTATCGGAGATGTTCAAGGGGGGTTGCTTGCCTGACAGAACGTCGACACGTTACTGCTCCTTAGATGGATACTCGACCGTATCCTCCGGAACAGTGCCTAACACGAAGAACAACCATCGAAGGGGAACAAATGAATACACAACAAATGCAACATTATAATGCATGAATATGACATGGCAATATGATGTGGTTGAACTAATGCATCTAGCAACAGATTTAAATGAAGTAGGTTTGAACTCAAGGTTCAAATTCAACTCCATACGTGAGATCACATATTGTATTTGAAAAAAATGTCCAATTTCTCCTATTTAGGTTGCTCTATCATGCATGAAAATGGTACAGATGGATTCATTGGATTTTTCTGATCAATTTTCATATATAAATTATTTTCATCTGACTTACAGATTAATTTATGAATTTTCTAAGTTTTTTAACAATTTCTGGAATTATTTAAACCCAGAAATGCAATTATTGCATCAGCCTGACGTCATCATGACGTTAGCCGGTCAACAGACCCAGTCCAGGTCAAACCTGACACGCGGGGCCCATATGTCATACACACAGGGTTAATCCCCGCGCAGACTGGGGTTTGACCCGCTTGCGGGGCCCACTGTCAATGGCTGTGGGGCTTGGTTAGCAGGGTAATTAGACCCTAATGACCAGCCACATCAGCACCGGCCGGAGTATGGCCAGCGGCGACCAATCCGGCGGTGGTTTCTCGCCGGAATCGCGTTTCTGGCCACTATTTGGCACGCGGGGCAGCGCTATCGGATGCGGGGAGCAAGCCGCATCCATTCCAGCTGGTGGAACAGCGCGAGGCAGCCCGTAGCGTCGCCGGCGACGATGGATACGGCGGCCCGGGCTCGGGTCAGCACGGGCTCGAGGCCAGGGGGTGCGGGAGGAGGAGCTGGAGGCGGCTACGGACTCCTGGAGAGGTGTCGAGCACGTAGCCGTGCTCGGGCGCAGGCTGCGGCTGCTGTGGCCATGGCTACGCCATGGCCGGCGGTGAGCTCCTCTCGGCTCCGGTAGCTGGCAGGGCTAGAAGAGGGGATAGATGACCAGGAGAGGAGGGGAAGGACCGGGGCCTCACCGCGGAGCTGCTGGCGCCGGTGGCGAGGTCGGGGACGAGCTGGAGCAAGCGAATCGGCGACGGGGAGGTCCGGCGACCGACGGTGGAAGCGGCGACGAAGACGACGTTCCGGGGCCTCCGGTCTTGATTCCTCTGGCGGAGAGGTACAGGGCGATGCGGCGGTTCTACTGGGCGCGACGGAGAGGCTCGGGGGTGGCTATGGTCACGGCGGCGCACGGCCGCGCTCTCGGGTCTGAGGGGAGAAGAGAGAGCAGAGAGGCGAGGCCGGCTCGATCCGGACGCCTCTCGCGGGGTCGTCCGCGGCGCCTCGCTGGCCGGGGTAGGGCAGGCAGGCAGGTGGCGTGGCAGCACGCCCGCGTGCGCGCGCCGACCACACGCCATGTCCACTAGCGCCAAGAGGAAGAAGACCCTCCTGCCCCCAGTGGGCTGGGCCGCAGATGGGCCGCCAGGTAAGTTGCCTCCTTTTCCTTTTTCTCATTTCTGTTTTCTATTTTCTGACATTGGTTTTATTTTGTTTGGGCCAAAACTTTTAGCATCAAAAACTATTGAAATATTTTGTAGAACATTGTTTGAATATTTCAAACCCCCACAAAAAGTTTCAGCATTTTTGAATGACTATAATATTTATAGTGGTTTATTTGACAATTTCAGTAGCATTGAAAGTTTATTTTAAAAGCTATATTTGTTGTGAAAAATAAAATGTCCTCTGATATGTTGTTGCCAACATTTATCAGAAATAGTGAACATTTTTGAAGGGCATTTTGGATTCATTGAAAATTCACAACATTTGAATTGGTTTAATTCAGGTGAGGTGTTTGGGTTTCTGTTAATCCCCATTTCATGCTGATGCAAAATTTAGACATGATGCACATACATGCTAGCACAAAGCAAGGCTAACTAGGGATGTGACAACTCACCCCCACTTAAAAGAATCTCGCCCCGAGATTCAGGAGTCGTCGGGAAAAGGGCCGGATATTCAAGTCGAACACGATCTTCACGCTCCCAGGTAGCTTCATTCTCAGAATGATGGGACCACTGAACCTTGAGAAACTTGATGTTCCGATGCCGGGTGACACGCTCAGCTTGATCGAGAATACTAACATGATATTCTCGATATGAAAGATCATCTTGAAGATCAAGCGTTTCGTGGTCCACTTCGCTGACCGGGTCCTTGAAGCAACGCCTGAGTTGAGACACGTGGAAGACATCAGGAACTCTGGAAAGCTGAGGGGGCAGTTCCAATTGGTAGGCAACTTCTCCTCGTTTGGCAAGAATGCGAAAGGGACCAATGTAACAAGGAGCCAATTTGCCCTTGATACCGAAACGATGGGTACCCTTCAGAGGAGTAACCCGAAGGTAAGTCTTTTCGTCCACCTCATAAGTTACTTCCTTATGATGGCGATCATATTGGCTCTTCTGACGGGACTGAGCTGTCTTGAGATTCTCATGGATAACACAAACTTGCTCTTCTGCCTCCTGGATCATGTCTGGTCCAAAGAATTGTCTTTCCCCGGTTTCTGACCTGTTCAGAGGTGTTCGACATCTTCGTCCATAATGAACTTCGAATGGAGCTTTGCCCAGACTGGATTGGTAGCTGTTGTTGTATGCAAACTCTGCAAATGGAAGACACTTCTCCCAATCCATTCCGAATGAGATGACACAAGCTCTGAGCATGTCTTCGAGTATCTTATTGACTCTTTTAACCTGACCACTTGACTAAGGGTGAAAGGCGGTGCTAAAGGAGAGATGGGTTCCCATAGCATTCTGGAAACTTTCCCAAAATCGAGAGGTGAAGAGACTTCCACGGTCTGAATTGATTTCCAATGGAACACCATGCAGGGACACTATTCGAGAGATATATAAAGCAGCCAACTGACTAGCAGTGATACTCTCTTTGACAGGAAGAAAATGAGCCAGTTTGGAGAGGCGGTCAGTAACCACGAAGATGGCATTATTTCCTTTCTTGGTCTTAGGAAATCCGGTGATGAAGTCCATTTCAATTTTATCCCATTTCCATTCAGGAATAGCTAAAGGCTGAAGGGTGCCAGCAGGTCTCGGATGCTCTGCCTTCACGCGACGACAAACGTCGCAATTAGCAACGAACTCAACGATTTCCCTCTTCATTCTAGTCCACCAGAACCTTTGGCGTAGGTCCTGATACATCTTAGTACTGCCGGGATGAATTGTGAGAGGAGATTCATGAGCCTCCTTAAGGATCAACTCTCGAAGTTGTTGCTTCTTAGGAACTACCAGTCGGTTCCCAAAGTACACTGCACCTCTATCATCAATGGAGAAACTAACAGCAACTCCCTTCTCAATGTTGTTCTTGATCCGGGTAATACCCGCATCCTACTGCTGGCTAGTTATGATCTGATCCTCCAGAGTAGGTTTTGCAACCAAGGCAGAAAGGGATCCGCGAGGAACAATGTGAAGGTTAAGCTTGCAGAATTCCTCATGTAGAAGGGGTTGACCTTGTTGCAGCATGAGATTGTTGCAGTACGACTTACGACTTAATGCATCAGCCATGACATTTGCCTTGCCTGGGGTGTAAGTAATTCCTAAGTCGTAATCCGTAATCAGCTCTAACCATCGTCTTTGTCTGAGATTCAAATCTGGTTGGGTGAAGATATACTTCAGACTCTGATGATCGGTGTAAATCTCGCAACGATTACCAAGGAGGTAATGTCGCCATGTCTTGAGTGCATAGACTACTGTGGCAAGCTCCAAATCATGTGTTGGATAATTTTCCTCATGTGGGTGCAACTGTCGAGATGCATAGGCGATCACTTGTCGATCTTGCATAAGAACACATCCAAGTCATTGTCTTGAAGTGTCGCAATAGATGACAAAGTCTTTGGAGAAATCCAATGGCACAAGCACGGGAGCAGAGGTCAGATGTCTCTTCAGTTCCTGGAAATTGTGCTCACATTGTGGGGTCCACTCGAACTTCTTATCTTTCTTGAGGAGTTCCGTCAGGGGCTTGGCAACTTTGGAGAAGTTCTCAATGAAGCGGCGACAATAGCTTGCTAATCCAAGGAAACTCCTAACTTGCTTAACTGTTTCAGGTGGAGTCCAATCGAGAATGGCTTGAACTCTTTCTGGGTTGACTGCAATGCCCTTACCGGAGATCACATGACCTAGATAGGTCACTTCTAGTAACCAAAATTCACACTTAGAGAACTTGGCATAAAGGCGATGCTCTCTGAGTTTCTCTAGCACAAGTCTGAGATGTTCAGCATGCTCTGCTTCATTCTTTGAATAGATTGGTATGTCATCGAGGTAAACCACAACAAACTTATCTAGGTACTCCATGAAGATTGAGTTCATCAGGCGGGAGAATGTTGCTGGAGCATTGGTCAGACCAAAAGACATGACCGTGTACTCATACTGTCCATAACGAGTGACAAAAGCCGTCTTGGGAATATCTCCATTCTTGATCTTGATTTGATGGTAGCCTAGCCTCAAATCCATCTTGGAGAATACTGACGATCCAGCAAGTTGATCATGCAAATCATTGATCCTAGGGAGCGGATACTTATTCTTTATCGTGACCAGATTGATGTGTCGGTAATCTACAGCCATTCGATCCGTTCAATCCTTCTTCTTCACAAAGAGGACGGGACAAGCCCAAGGAGAAGAACTTTGTCTGATGAAACCCTTTTGCAAGGACTCATCAAGTTGTTTCTTAAGCTCGGCTAGCTCCAAGGGTGCCATCTTATAAGGTCTTCTTGAAATTGGAACAGTTCCGGGGATGAGGTCTATCACAAACTGTACATCCCTGTCAGGTGGAATTCCTGGCAACTCTTCTGGAAAGACATCCGGAAAATCTCGGACTACCGGAATATCTTCAAGCTCAGGAAGAGGGTTGGCATTGAGTGAATAGAGATGACGCTTTGCAACTCGAGTTGAAACATTGACTATCTTGCCAGATGGGTGCGTAAGCCGAACAGACCTGGTGGAGCAATCAATCTTGGCATGGTGAGCTATCATCCAGTCCATACCCAAGATGATGTTAATATCTGAAGACTTGAGAGCTATCAGCGAAGCAAGGAATACAAGTCTGTCAACAAGGATTTCATTTCCATGGCTTATTCTGGTGGTCTGCCATCTAGAACCTGGAGTCTGAACTTCAAGAGCAGTTGGCATATAGCAAAATGACATGTCATGCAACCGGGCATAGCCTTCCGAGATGAAAGAATGTGAAGCTCTAGTATCAAACAGAACTGATGCCGAATGGCAATTGACAAGGAGCGCTCCAAGGAGAACATCATGATCCTCATGAGCTTCTTTAGCTGAGACGTGGTTCACACAACCACGATTAATGATGGTTGGCTTGGCATAGATCGGCTTGTCACGACAAATTGACTTCCCAGACTGAGGTGAAGCAACATTGGACTGAGTGCAATTCTGAACAATGTGGCCTGGCTCTCCACACTTGTAACAAATGACTTGGGTTGCACGTGGAACCGCATTAATAGGCGGTCCACCAACAGGCTTGGGTGGAGCATAAGGTTGAATTGGACGAGGCGCCACATAGAATGGCCTCGGTGCATAACCTGGAGGAAGTGATGAGTTCGGAACCCAAATCCGGCACTTTTGAGATCCAGAACTGGAGGTAGAAGCCAAATCACGGTTGTGCTTGCGAGACTCTTCATAGGTGAGCTGAGCTGTCTTCGCATTAATGGCCTTGTTAACAAGAGCCTGGAAGGTGTCGCAATGATGCAGGTGATGATCACGACGTATCTTTGGATTGAGAGCCGTCCTGAACCTAGCTTACTTCTTAGCGTCCGTGGACACTTCTTCTGTGGCATAACGGGCAAGGTTCTCAAACTCTCGACTGTATGCATCTACAGCCATCTTACATTGGGTAAGGTTACAAAACTCTTCCCTTTTTTGGTCAGTAAGACCCTGAGGAATATGATGCTCACGAAAAGCCTCTGTGCATTCTTCCCAGGTAGGGATCTGGCCAGCTGGAATTATAGTCTCATAGTTCTCCCACCATAAACTAGCAGGATCCGCCAGGTGATATGTAGCATAGGTGACCTTGTCAGCCTCAGCCACGTTCGCGGAATGCAGCTTGTTGGCGATGCTACGGAGCCAGTCATCTGCATCGAGTGGCTCAATGGAGTGATGGAAGGTGGGTGGATACAGCTTGATGAAGTCACGGATGGTCACTGTCCTAGCACACTGATGTGCGGTGTTTTCCTGAATACGTGCCAGCAAGCGATTTGACTCACGCTTGTCCTTCTCAATGTCTTGCATAAACTGTGCCAATGAAGGTGAATCCGGCAAAACGTCAGCATCTCTGGTTCCATGTCTTTTGCCCTTCTTGCGGCTAGTGGCAGCTCGGTTACTGAGAGACACCCTGAGGATGAGAAACTAGGATTAATCAGGATGGCATACCAGATGGATAGGAATGCAAAAGCATTAGATCTCCATAGAAATCCTAGAAAAAATTGGACAGCATAACGGCTGTGAATGCTCAGAAATGAGACATCCTGCAAAAGATTTAGGTGCCACGACACCTTAACATCACAATCTCAAGATTCTGATCGAGCTAACAAGCTACACAGATATCACTCGAGGTCTGGAATCCAACTCAGATAAACCATTCCTATAAGTCTACAGAATAGTAACTCGAGATCCTGGTAGATAGATAAGAAGCCTAGTTCTTAATCCCCGTAGAAAAGAAGAGGGTGACTCAGAATCAGAATAACATGGGGAAAGGAGTAAAAAGAGCCTTATGTTCCGTTCCACAATCAATTCCCTTATATAACTAAAGAGTTGCAAGACTCAACATCGACCAGTTTGGCTTGGTAGTCCTACAGTCAGTCACCTCTGATACTAACGCTGTCGGGACCCCGATCCTAAGCCATAAGAATCTAGCATGTAACACATCACATCACATTGCGGCCTCACGCACGGTTATCCCCACGGCTGCCACCTTACCTTGGCCGGGACCGTTTGCGTCTTTTGGCTCACGTATGTGAATATGTCGCTAGCACTCAAATGTCAAGGAACCCGGGTCGACATGACTATTCATAGAACCCAAGTGGCACATCCGTACAGGGACAGGCATACGTAACCCAGCAATGCAGGTGTCGGTCTCAACGTGTGTAGACGAGTCATAGCAAGCTACAGAGACTCCATTACGCCGTGGGACATAAATGTCATCAACTGCGCGTAGATGAGTCATAGCAGGCTACATGGACTCCATTACACTGCGAGACATTTCCCCAAATGGACAGACACAGCAGCAAAGGAGGATACACGCCGGTCAATCAATGTGTTCGGAGCAGTAGCAAGCTACCAAGGCTCAGTGGAAGCACAAAGAGGCAGTTCCCTGTAAAGAGTACTACTAAAGGCACACAACTAGGTGTCGAATCCCATACATACCGTTGCACATCACACGTACGCACGACATGCCCGATATGCATAGATACAACTATGGCATCACAACATAACCATACAACAACACAACATTTATTTAGAAGGCTCATAAGAGCCAACATAGTGTGATATTACAAGCAGGGGTCACATGACCCAACACACAAGTCATACAAGCAACAAGCGGAAGCTTAACATGTCTGGGTATAAACATCTAGAAAAGAAGAAGCCTGAGGAAGCCTGTCTATCTACAAAACCCTCCATAGGAACCAGACCTCTGGCTGGGATTCCCAAGCTACTTGGTCGGCATGGATCTTATCGTAGAAACCACTAGCGAGACTGGTGTCTCCTCTGCAAAAACATAATTAAGCAACAGTGAGTACAGAGGTACTCAGCAAGACATACATCAGAACTAACTACATATGCATCGGTATCAACAAGGGTGTTGTGGGGTTCAATGCAGCATGCCAGCTTTGAATAATTTGAGAAAGCGCACACGAGTCCACTATCAGTACTTTGAATAATTTGAGAAAGCGCACACGAGTCCACTATCACCACAACAATACCCCACCATGGATCCGCTCCCGTCTTCCTACGAGAGTGCCATCCACAGTACTCACACTTGTCTTGAGGCTTTTATGAGTATCCATTACAGTTATCTACGAACCATATAAGTCTCCAAGTAGTCCATATCCGCGGACGCGGCTATTCGAATAGATGATTACCCTGCAGGGGTGTACTTCATCACACACGCTCCCGCCACTTACCGCCATGTGCACGTAAAAGGCACCTCGGCAACCTTCAAGCGGAAGCCTAGTGAGGGAGTCGGCCACGACCTGACTAACCACACAAGACTCTAGTCCAGGTTTATCGCCTATTTGAGACTGAACCCGCAAGGAAGTCCGGCCGAAGTTTCCTCTACGGCCCCAAACGATGTGTACAGGGTTCCCAAGCCCACCTCGATGGATGGTACTACGCTTGGTACACCGGGCCACGGTGCCTAGTCTGACCCAAGCTCACCTGTACGGGGTTCCACTCGGTAGACTATTAGCACGGCCTACAAACACCAGAAACTAGTTGCAACTCCTGGACAGAGGTCAGGGCGATTAATAAGTCGAGAGAGTCAATTAAGGATCCCAATGTGCGGTAAAAGCTAGTCTTGGATAACATACACAGGACTCAGTTCTTAAGGTCGGTACCAATGAGACAACCCACCATGTACTCCTACATGGCCTCTCATCGCTACCTTTACCAAATCAGGTTCACCACTTAACCCTCATCATCAGAACACAGCTAGTTTACTCCGGTTCATCACCCAGATGAATCAGACCTGACACAACTCTAAGCATAGCAAGCATGGCAGGGAAAAGGCACAACATGGCTCAAGCATCTACCAGGTATGCTAGGTTGCTTCGTTTAGCTATTTACTGTGACAATGATAGGTCATGCAGAGGAATGGGTTCAACTACCGGAACTAGTAAAAGTTGAAATGTTTTGTCCTAATGCAATAAGTGAGAGCAAGAGCGAGAGAGTGGGATTGTATCGGAGATGTTACGGGGGGTTGCTTGCCTGACAGAACGTCGACACGTTACTGCTCCTCAGATGGATACTCGACCGTATCCTCCGGAATAGTGCCTAACACGAAGAACAACCATCGAAGGGGAACAAATCAATACACAACAAATGCAACATTATGATGCATGAATATGACATGGCAATATGATGTGGTTGAAATAATGCATCTAGCAACAGATTTAAATGGAGTAGGTTTGAACTCAAGGTTCAAATTCAACTCCATATGTGAGATCACATATTGTATTTGAAAAAAAAATGTCCAATTTCTCCTATTTAGGTTGCTCTATCATGCATGAAAATGGTACAGATGGATTCATTGGATTTTTATGATCAATTTTCATATATAAATTATTTTCATCTGACTTACAGATTAATTTATATGAATTTTCTAAGTTTTTTAACAATTTCTGGAATTATTTAAACGCAGAAATGCAATTATTGCATCAGCCTCACGTCATCATGATGTCAGCCGGTCAACAGACCCAGGTCCAGGTCAAACCTGACACGTGGGGCCCATATGTCATACTGATAACCCACAAGTATAGGGGATCAGTTGTAGCCTCTTTCGATAAGTAAGAGTGTCGAACCCAACGAGGAGCTAAAGGTAGAACCCATATTCCCTCAAGTTCTATCGACCACCGATACAACTCTACGCACGCTTAACGTTCGCTTTACCTAGAACAAGTATGAAACTAGAAGTACTTTGTAGGTGTGATAGGATAAGTTTGCAAGATAATAAAGAGCACGTAAATAAAAACTAGGGGCTGCTTAGATAAAGAAACAACTAAGTTAGTCTTAGTAGAGAGCTTTTTGTCACAAGAAAGTTATTTGTCCCTAGGCAATCGATAACTAGACCGGTAATCATTATTGCAATTTTATATGAGGGAGAGGCATAAGCTAACATACTTTCTCTACTTGGATCATATGCACCTATGATTGGAACTCTAGCAAGCATCCGCAACTACTAAAGGTCATTAAGGTAAAACCCAACCATAGCATTATAAGGTATCAAGTCCTCTTTACTCCCATATGCAACAACCCACCTACTCGGGTTTATGCTTCTGTCACTCAAGCAACCCACCATAGGCAAATCATGAACACATTGCAACACCCAACAGCGAGGATCCCTCACGCTTGCGCGACACGGAGAGCACCATAGGACAGCACCAATAATAAAACCGCCTTAAGGGGTGGCCACGAGCCAGCCTGGCGTGCCCTACCCCCCAGGGCGCGCCCCTTTGGCTTGTGGGCCCCTCGGGCACCGCCTTTTGTTGATTCCACTTCCCAAAATTCACATATATATTCCAAAAAAAATCTCCGTAAGTTTTTATCTCGTTTGGACTTCGTTTGATATGGATTTTCTGCGAAACAAAAAACATGCAACAAACAGGAACTGGCACTGGGCACTGGATCAATATGTTAGTCCCAAAAATAGTATAAAAAGTTGCCAAAAGTATATTAAAGTTGTAGAATATTTGCATGAAACAATCAAAAATTATAGATACGACGGAGACATATCAGCATCCCCAAGCTTAATTCCTGCTCGTCCTCAAGTAGGTAAATGATAAAAAATATAATTTTTGATGTGGAATGCTACCTAGCATAATCTTGATCATATAATCTAATCATGGCATGAATATTAAGACACAAGTGATTCAAAGCAATAGTCTATCATTTGACATTAAGACAATAATACTTCAAGTATACTAATAAAGCAATCATGTCTTCTCAAAATATCATGGCTAAAAGAAAGTTATCCCTACAAAATCATATAGTCTGGCTATGCTCCATCTTCATCACACAAAGTATTTAATCATGCACAACCCCGGTTTTAGCCAAGCAATTGTTTCATACTCTAGTATTCTCAAACTTTTTCAACTTTCACGCAATACATGAGCGTGAGCCATGGATATAGCACTATAGGTGGAATAGAATATGGTGGTTGTGGAGAAGACAAAAAGAAGGAGATAATCTCACATCAACTAGGCGTATCAATGGGCTATGGAGATTCCCATCAATAGATATTAATGTGAATGAGTAGGGATTGCCATGCAACGGATGCACTAGAGCTATAAGTGTATGAAAGCTCAAAAGAAACTAAGTGGGTGTGCATCCAACTTGCTTGCTCACGAAGACCTAGGGTAATTTGAGGAAGCCCATCATTGGAATATGCAAGCCAAGTTCTATCATGAAAAATTCCCACTAGTATATGAAAGTGACAATATAGGAGACTCTCTATCATGAAGATCATGGTGCTACTTTGAAGCACAAGTGTGGAAAAAGGAATAGTAGCATTGCCCCTTCTCTCTTTTCTCTCATTTTTTTTTGTTTTTTTGGTGGGCTTCTTTGGCCTCTTTTATTTATTTGTAAAGTCCGGAGACTCATCCCAACTTGTGAGGGAATCATAGCTTCCATCATCCTTTCCTCACATGGGACAATGCTCTAATAATGATGATCATCACACTTTTATTTACTTACAACTCAAGAATTACAACTCAAAATATGACTCTATATGAATGCCTCCGGCGGTGTACCGGGATGTGCAATGATCTAGCGTAGCAATGACATCAAAAAACGGACAAGCCATGAAAACATCATGCTAGCTATATTACGATCATGCAAAGCAATATGACAATGATGGTGCGTGTCATAATAAACGGAACGGTGGAAGTTGCATGGAAATATATCTCGGAATGGCTATGGAAATGCCATAATAGGTAGGTATGGTGGCTGTTTTGAGGAAGGATATATGGTGGGTGTAATGCACCGGCGAAAGTTGCGTGGTACTAGAGAGGCTAGCAATGGTGGAAGGACGAGAGTGCGTATAATCCATGGACTCAACATTAGTCATAAAGAACTCACATACTTATTGCAAAAATCTATTAGCTATCGAAACAAAGTATTAGACGCATGCCCCTAGGGGAGAGAATTGGTAGGAGTTAACCATCGCGCGCTCCCGACCTCCACACAAAGGATGACAATCAATAAATAAATCATACTCCGACTTCTTCACATAACGGTTCACCATACGTGCATGCTACGGGAATCACAAACTTTAACACAAATATTTCTACCAATCCACAATTACTCACTAGCATGTCTCTAGTATCACCATCTTTATATCGCAAAAACTATTGCAAGGAATCAAACATATCATATTCAGTGATCTACAAGTTTTATGTAGGATTTTATGACTAACCATGTGAATTACCAACTCCTGTTAACTCTCTAAATAGATATAAGTGAAGCATGAGAGTTTAATTCTTTCTACAAAAGATATGCCCACGCTCTAACAAATATAAGTGAAGCAAAAGAGCATTCTACAAATGGCGGTTTTCTATGTGTTGAGAAACAGGCAATCCAAACTTCAAATGATATAAGTGAAGCACATGAAGCATTCTATAAAGCCATACTCAAAAGATATAAGTGAGGTGCAAAGAGCCTTCTATAAATCAACCAAGGACTTTATCATACCAGCATGGTGCATTATTAAAATAAAAATAAAAAGCACATGACGCTCCAAGATTTACGCATATCATGTGACGAATAAAAATATAGCTCCAAGTAAAATTACCGATGGTTGTTAGAAGAAAGAGGGGATGCCTTCCGGGGCATCCCCAAGCTTAGTTTCTTGGGAGTCCTTGAATATTACCTTGGGGTGCCTCAGGCATCCCCAAGCTTAGTCTCTTTCCACTCCTTATTCCTTCATCCATCGTGATCTCACCCAAAACTTGAAAACTTCAATCACACAAAACTTAACAAAACCCTCGTGAGATCCGTTAGTATAATAAAGCAAATTACCACTTTAAGTACTGTTGCAAACCCATTCATATTTTGTATTTGCATTGTAGCTACTGTATTATAACTTCTCTATGGCTTAAACCACCGATAAAATCGATAGTTTCATCTAAACTAGCAAAACAATGCATCAAAAACAGAATCTGTCTTAAACAGGATATTCTGTTGCAATCTGAACATTCACCATACTTATCTAACTCTAAAAATTCTGAAAAATTAGGACAAAAAAAAATTCATAGCAGTACTGTGTAAAAAATTCAGAATTTTTTGACATTCCAGTAAAAAATGTAAATTCAAGCACTACAGCCAAAGTTTCTGTTTTTGCACTGCACACACCAAACAAGCAATCTAATCATCCTAAAGGAAAATCTTGGCACATTATTTTTATAATACAATGGATTTATAGAAGGGGATAATTATTTTTGTTGAAAATTTTCTGTAATTAAGATTCACAAGATTTCCATGGGCATGAACAAAGTTCAAGGCTAGCTCCCACTTTCACAATGCTCGTCCCTCTCACTTTCACTTTTCTTTTTGAAAAAGTTTTAGGTTCCCCTCTTTATTTTTTTGTTTTTTAAACTATATAAAAGCACACAATAGAATAAAATGACTCTCTAAAACTTCCGGGTTGTCTCCCTGGCAGCGCTTTCTTTACAGCCATTAAGCTAGGCATAAAGTGCTCAAGTAATTGATCCACCCGGATCCCAAGGTATATCAAAGCCAATTTTAATTAACAATGATTTGTAATTTAGTATTGAGCACTAAGTAATATATATCATGCAATGACGAAGTCTAACTCTCTTCCTATGCATCAGCATGTCATAAAAGAACAATTCATGCACACAAAGTAAAGGCCAATACATAGCATAAGCAGTTTCTTGCAATTTTATCATATTGGAAACATAGAGAGGTGGAGATGTAGTTCCTCTCTCATAATAATTGCAAGTAGGAGCAGCAAGCACATGCATATTATATCTATCAAAATCATCATGTGCAATGGTAAAACGCAACCCATCAATATAATCCTTAATAAGCGCAAACTTCTCCGATATAGTGTAGTTGGGAGAATTCAAAAAGATAATAGGACTATAATCCGTGGGTGCAATAGCAACAATTTAATTCTTAACATAAGGAACTATAGCAAGTTCATCTCCATAAGCATAATTCATATTGGCATCGTGGCCACAAGCATAGCAAGCATCAATTTCATCAAAAAGGGATATTTCAAATGAATCCAAGGGATCATAGCAATCAACATAGCATTCATCCTTCGGTAAGCACGAAGGGAAATTAAACAATGTCTGAGTTGAAGAGTTACTCTCATTAGAAGGTGGGCACGGGTAGCTAATCCGCTCTTCCTCCTTTTGTTCTTCGCTCTCCTCGTCATCTTTTTCATCTAATGAGCTCACATTGTCAGGAATTTCTTCTTCCATAGTTTCCTGCAAAATATTAGTCTCCTCTTGGACAGCGGAGGAGTCCTCAATATATGGCTTAACATAAGCATTAGAAGCATAGTTTTCATAGCAATATTTAAGTATGGCAAAACTTTCAGATTTGTAAAGAGTAGCATCATACTTTTCAATCAAAGAAGCAATTTCATAGGCACCCTTAAAAGGAACAAATTCTTCAATTTGCTCAATATCATAGTAATTATAAACACCCTTGGCATAAGAAGATACGATTCCATTATCCTTAAACTCACATTGATAGGGAATGTGTTTTTTAGGGTCTTTAGAACAACAAGTAAAATCATAAATTTCGCAGAAATTCCAAGCATAGCATTGTAAAGTATTAATGTGATGCCATAAAAGTTTCCCTTTTTGACATAAGCGGTGTCTCACATAATAAGCATGCTCATTTAATGATTTTCCCTCAACTAAGCTAGTTGGGGTTTCAGCACGAGCACAAGTGGATCGAAGATGACCCAAGTAATATTCTTCGGTGGTACGGAACACTAGTGGTTCCTCAACTTTTGGAGCAGCAAGTACATCTAATTTTTTTGGTATTTTGCGTTTCCTACCCATATCTAAAGATAGAAAACAAGTTAATAACAGAAAAATAAAAATTACTTAGTGATAAAGCAAACAAGCACACACGAGAATATTCACCCCACGCTATTGCTCCCCGGCAACGGCGCCAGAAAAAGGTCTTGATAACCCACAAGTATAGGGGATCAGTTGTAGCCTCTTTCGATAAGTAAGAGTGTCGAACCCAACGAGGAGCTAAAGGTAGAACACATATTCCCTCAAGTTCTATCGACCACCGATACAACTCTATGCACGATTAACATTCGCTTTACCTAGAACAAGTATGAAACTAGAAGTACTTTGTAGGTGTGATAGGATAAGTTTGCAAGATAATAAAGAGCACGTAAATAAAAACTAGGGGCTGCTTAGATAAAGAAACAACTAAGTTAGTCTTAGTAGAGAGCTTTTTGTCACAAGAAAGTTATTTGTCCCTAGGCAATCGATAACGAGACTGGTAATCATTATTGCAATTTTATATGAGGGAGAGGCATAAGCTAACATACTTTCTCTACTTGGATCATATGCACTTATGATTGGAACTCTAGCAAGCATCCGCAACTACTAAAGGTCATTAAGGTAAAACCCAACCATAGCAACAACCCATATGCAACAACCCACCTACTCGGGTTTATGCTTCTGTCACTCAAGCAACAACCCACCATAGGCAAATCATGAACACATTGCAACACCCTACAGCGAGGATCCCACATGCTTGCGCGACACGGAGAGCACCATAGGACAGCACCAAAAATAAAACATGCAACTCAAACCAATCATGATCATCAATTGATAACCCACAAGTATAGGGGATCGCAACAGTTTTCGAGGGTAAAGTATTCAACCCAAATTTATTTATTCGACACAAGGGGAGCCAAAGAATATTCTCGAGTATTAGCAGCCGAGTTGTCAATTCAACCACACCCGAAAGACTTAATATCTGCAGCAACGTATTCAGTAGCAAAGTAGCGTGGAAGTAACGGTACGATGGCAAAGTGACAGTAGCAGTTTTGTAGTGATTGTAACAGCAGCAACGGAAAAGTAACTTAGCAAAGATCAATATGTGAAAAGCTCGTAGGCAATGGATCAGTGATGGATAATTATGTCGGATGGCATTCATCATGCAATAGTTATAACATAGGGTGACACATAACTAGCTCCAATTCATCAATGTAATGTAAGCATGTATTCCATATATAGTCATACGTGCTTATGGAAAAGAACTTGCATGACATCTTTTGTCCTACCCTCCCGTGGCAGCGGGGTCCTAATGGAAACTAAGGGATATTAAGGCCTCCTTTTAATAGAGAACCGGACCAAAGCATTAGCACTTAGTGAATACATGAACTCCTCAAACTACGGTAATCACCGGAAAGAATCCCAGTTATTGTCACCCTGGGGGATGCGGATCATAAATCGTAATAGGTGTCTATAACTTGCAAGATAGGATCAAGAACACATATATATTCATGAAAACATAATAGGTTCAGATCTGAAATCATGGCACTCGGGCCCTAGTGACAAGCATTAAGCATAGCAAAGTCATAGCAACATCAATCTCAGAACATAGTGGATACTAGCGATCAAACCCTAACAAAACTAACTCGATTACATGGTAAATCTCATCCAACCCATCATCGTCCAGCAAGCCTACGATGGAATTACTCACGAACGGCAGAGAGCATCATGAAATTGGTGATGAAGGATGGTTGGTGATGATGACGGCGTCGATTTCCCCTCTCCGGAGCCCAAATCAGACTCCAAATCTGCCCTCCCGAGGAAGAACAGGAGGTGGCGGCGGCTCCGTATCGTAAAACGCAATGAACTCTTCTCTCTGATTTTTTTTGCCACGAATAGGAATATATAGAGTTGGAGTTGAGGCCGGAGGAGCTTCAGGGGGCCCACAAGACAGGGGGGCGCGCCCTAGGGGGGGCGCCCCCCTGGCTTGTGACCAGGTGGTGGACCCCCTCCGGTTGATTCTTTCACCAGTATTTTTTATTAATTCCAAAAATATTCGCCGTAAATTTTCAGGTCAACCCGAGAACTTTTATTTCTGCACAAAAATAACACCAAGGCAATTCTGTTGAAAACAGCGTCAGTCCGGGTTAGTTCCATTCAAATCATGCAAATTAGAGTCCAAACAAGGGCAAAAGAGTTTGGAAAAGTAGATATGACGGAGACGTATCAACTCCCCCAAGCTTAACCCATTGCTTGTCCTCAAGCAATTCAGTTGACAAACTGAAAGTGATAAAGAAAAACTTTTACAAACTCTGTTTGATCTTGCTGTTGTAAATATGTCTAACTGGTGTTCAGATTTTCAGCAAAGATTATAGACTAACCACATTCACAGTAACATTTAGGTCTCACATTTACTCATATTAATGGTATAACCAACTAGCGAGCAATAATAATAATCCTCGGATGACAACAATTTTATCAAAACAATCATGATACAATATGACTTAATGGTTTCTCGCTAGCCCTTTCTGAGACCGCAAAACATAAATGCAGAGCACCTCTAAAAAACAAGGACTGACTAAACATTGTAATTCATGGTAAAAGAGATCCAGTCACAATCATACTCAATATCAATTAATAACAAAGCATACTAATGACGGTGGTGCTATCTAACTGGTGCCTTTTTATAAGAGGATGATGACTCAACAGTAAAGTAAAATAGATAGTCCCTTCGTAGAGGGAAGCATTGATTTGCAGAGGTGCCAGAGCTCGAGCTTTTAAAACAGAGATGAATAATGATTTTGAGCGGTATGCTTTCATTGCCAACATAACAACCAAGAGATTTCAGTATCTTCCATGCTAGATACATTATAGGCGGTTCCCAAACAGAATAGTAAAGTTTTTACTCCCCCTCCACCAATCAATCACACTCCACGGCGGGCCGAATCCACGGGTACCTTCCATACAAACACAATCCTGGGGGAGTTTTGTTTTATTATATTTTGATTTAAATTTTGAGCATGGAACTGGGCATCCCGAATACCAGCCACTTTCTCATGAATGATAGTGAATCAACACATATCGTGAGAATAACCCACCTAGCATGGAAGATACTAACAGCCCCTAGTCACTACATGAGCGATTCGGGCATACAAAACGGAATATTATTTGAAGGTTTAGAGTATGGCACGTGCAAATTTACTTGGAACGGCAGGTAAATACAGCATATAGGTAGATATGGTGGACTCATATGGAACAACTTTGGGTTTATGGAAATGGATGCACAAGCAGTATTCCCGCTTAGTACGAGTGAAGGCTAGCAAGAGACTGGGAAGCGACCAACTAGAGAGCGACAACAGTCATAAACATGCTTTAAGATTAACCAACATTGAATGCAATCATGAGTAGGATATAAATCACCATGAACATAAATATCGTGGAGGCTATGTTGATTTTGTTTCAACTACATGCGTGAACATGTGCCAAGTCAAGCCACTTGAATCATTCAGAGGAGGATACCATCCTATCATACTACATCACAACCATTTTAAAATGCATGTTGGCACTGAAGACAAACCATTATACACTCTTACCTAATTAAGCATGGCATGAGTAACTATAATCTCTAATTGTCATTGCAAACATGTTTCATCTATAATGAGCTGAATTCAGAACGATGAGCTAATCATATTTACAAAAACAAGGTAGGTCGAGTTCATACCAGCTTTTCTCCATCTCAATCATTTCATCATATATCGTCATTATTGCCTTTCACTTGCACGACCGAACGGTGTGAATAATAATAAGAGTGCACGTGCATTGGACTAAGCTGGAATCTGCAAACGATAACTCAAAGGAGAAGGCAAGGTAATATGGGCTCTCTATAAGATAAACAATAATGCATATGAGATCCACTCAACATTTTCATTGTGGTCTTCTCCTTACGACCCAAAGGAAAGAAATTTCAAAACAAGAACGAGAAAAACTATTTACGCGGGAAAGCTCCCAACAAGCAAAAGAAGAATGAGAAATCTTTTTGGGTTTTCTTTTAATACTACAACTAGACAAACTAAAAGGTAAAGCTAAAACTAATTTTTTTTTTGGATTTTCTTAAAGTTAATTAAACACACAAGAAGAAAAAGAAAAAAAAAGAAAAAAAATACCATGGATGATACAATGAAAAAGTATGAACACCGACAACTGAAATGAGTGTGTGAACATGAATGTAATGTCGGTGAGAAATACGTACTCCCCAAGCTTAGGCTTTTTGCCTAAGTTGGTCTGGGGCCATGGCTGGCCCGGATAATATCCAAAGTCATAGTTGGGGTTGTACTGGGCTGCGGCGGCTACTGCCTGAGCGGCTGCAGCTCGGAGGCGAGCGAATTTCGCCTCTCTCTCGTACTCGTTTGCCTCCTCTCTGGTTATAAAGTGTCTCCGTTTTTCCTGAAAGTTAAAGAAGGCAGGAGCAGGAAGGGTAATATGGACATCACGCTGTCTGTCAAAAATTAGTCGGTACAGGAGGGATTGTTCGTTTCTTTCAAGAAACTGGTAGCGCACCATAGCCTCATAATCAAGAAAAGCAGGGTGTAACTCAATATCATTCTCCCTTATGGGTACTCCAAGGTAATTAGCTACACGAGTGGCATAAATCCAGCCAAAGAAATCTCCTTCCTTAGCATTTTTATGTAGCCTCCTAGCAATAATAACCCCCAAGTTATATCGTCTATCGCCCATGACCGCACTCTTAAGAATACTAAGATCAGGTACGCAAAGGTGGCTATGATCATGTTTACCGTTAATGCATCTACCTATGAAGAGAGCAAAATAATGTATAGCAGGAAAGTGAATGCTCCCCAAGGTAGCCTGTGTAATGTTTCTAGTTTCTCCCACAGTGATACTAGCAAGAAAATCATTATATTCGGTTTTGTGAGGTTCACTATGGCTGCCCCATTGTGGAATTTTGCATGCACGGTTGAAATCTTCTAGGTCCATAGTATATGATTCATCATAGAGATTAAATAGAATGGAATGCGTATTACGCCTGGCTGAAAATTCAAACCTCCGCACGAAGGAATCAATAAGTTGATAATATTGCCCGCACTGATCTGAGATGAAATCTTCAAGGCCAGCATTTCGTATGTACGCGTAAAACTCTTCCTTGAATCCGGCATGGACCATGAATTGATCCGACGGCCATTCACAAGGCCGCACTTGAGCTTCCCTCGGTGGTTCAAAATCGGGCTCACGTATCGCGAGTATCAAAGTTTTCTTGCTCGAGGAACCACCTTGGTACATTCTCCTCAACATTTTTATTTCTCTGAGAAATTTCTGAAATTTTTAGTGACTCACAATAAAGGTGAATAAAACTCAACAAAACTTATAGCAACTACTCCCACAAGTGCCTAGAGGCTATATCATGCATCAACACTACTTGGGACCATACAAATTTGACAAGCAAGCTTAAGAACAAGGTCACCACAGCAGCAAAAATTTGCAATATATAAAGCACTAGAACAAAAACTATTTGGACCATTGGAGGAGTCACATACCGATGAGCAATCCCCCAAAACAGTTTTGCAAATGGAGCTTTGAGCAAGGAGATCGAAAATGGCAGCAAAATGGGCTAGAACACGGGTTTGAGCAATGGTGGGATTTTTTCTGGAGGAAGACGAAGTGGATGGTGGCTGGAATAAGTGAGGGGGCCCCACGTGGGACCCACAAACCAGGGGGCGCGCCCAGGGGGGGTGGGCGCACCCTGCATGCTTGTGGCCCACTGGTGCAGCCCCCTGATGTGTTCTCAGTGCCAAAAATTCTAAAATATTCCAGAAAAAATCATACTACATTTTCAGGGCATTCTGAGGACTTTTATTTTCAGGTCATTTTTCTATTGCACGGTTAAAACGGAAAACAGAAGAATAATAGCATTTTTACTCTATTTAATCTAAATAACAGAAAGTAAAAGTTGGGTAGAGAAGGTTGTGCCTCCTAAATCCATACATCTCATGCTCATCAGAAAGAATCCATCAATAAGGTTGATCAAGTCTTATTGACAAACTTTTTTCGAATGACACGGAACCGGAGAATTTTCGAATGACACTAGGTTACCTCAATAGGGATATGCATGTCCCCAACAATAAGTATATCATATTTCTTTTTGGCAGAAGGAAGAGGGAATTCAAAACCTCCAATAATAATCGTCGAAATTTTTTCAATGGAGTTGATACTATGAACTTGAGGTTGTTTCTTCGGAAAGTTTACCGTATGCTCGTTACCATTAACATGAAAACTGACATTGCCCCT
The DNA here is from genome assembly GCA_039707655.1 of Elymus sibiricus. Lineage (NCBI taxonomy): Eukaryota > Viridiplantae > Streptophyta > Magnoliopsida > Poales > Poaceae > Elymus > Elymus sibiricus. The sequence continues at coordinate 130,855,620 of CM077675.1, read as the reverse complement.
GTTGCAATCAATAACAGCCCCTGTAGTATTCAAAAAGGGTCTACCAAGGATGATCGACATACTGTCGTCCTCGGGAATATCAAGGATAACAAAGTCCGTTAAGATAGTAACGTTTGCAACCACAACAGGCACATCCTCACAAATACCGATGGGTAAAGCAGTTGATTTATCAGCCATTTGTAAAGAGATTTTAGTAGGTGTCAACTTATTCAAATCCAGTCTACGATATAAAGAGAAAGGCATAACACTGACACCGGCTCCAAGGTCACATAAAGCAGTTTTAACATAATTTCCTTTAATAGAGCATGGTATAGTAGGTACTCCGGGATCTCCTAGTTTCTTTGGTATTCCACCCTTAAAGGTGTAATTAGCAAGCATGGTGGAAATCTCAGCTTTCGGTATCTTTCTTTTATTTGTCACAATATCTTTCATATACTTAGCATAAGGAGACATTTTCAGAATATCAGTCAAGCGCATACGCAAAAAGACAGGTCTAAGCATTTCAACAAAGTGCTCAAAATCCTCATCATCCTTTTTCTTGGATGGCTTAGGAGGGAAGGGCATGGGTTTTTGAACCCATGGTTCTCTTTCTCTACCATGCTTCCTAGCAACAAAGTCTCTTTTATCATATCTTTTGTTCTTAGGTTGTGGGTTATCAAGATCAACAGCAGGTTCAATCTCCACATCATTATCATTACTAGGTTGAGCATCAACATGAACATCATCATTAATATTATCACTAGGCTCATGTTCATTACCAGATTGTGTCTCAGCATCAGAAATAGAAATATCATTTGGGTTTTCATGTGTATCTATAATAGGTTCACTAGCAGCATGCAAAGTCCTATCGTCATTCTTTTTTCTACTATTACTGGGACGACTAGGTGCATCAGTATTAATTCTCTGAGAATCTTGCTCAATTCTCTTAGGATGGCCCTCAGGATACAAAGGTTCCCGAGTCATTCTACCACCTCTAGTCACAACTTTAACAGAATGATCATTGTTCTTACCATTCATCTCATTAAGAAAATCATTTTGTGCCTTAAGTCCTTGTTCTACTTGAGTAGTTACCATGGAAGCATGTTTACTAATAAGCTTAAGATCAATGATAGTTCTACTCATATAATCACCTAAGCGATCAAGCATGTAAGCATTATGTTTCAATTGTCTACTAACATAAGCATTGAAATTTTCTTGCTTGACTATAAAGTTATCAAATTCATCCAAGCATTGGCTAGCAGACTTATTATAAGGAATATCACCTTCATCAAATCTATGGAGAGAATTTACCTCTACTACCTGTATCGGGTTATCAAGACCATGTATTTCTTCAATAGGTGGTAGATTCTTAACATCTTCAGCTTTAATACCTTTTTCCTTCATAGATTTCTTTGCCTCTTGCATATCTTCAGGACTGAGAAATAGAATACCTCTTTTCTTCAGAGTTGGCTTTGGAGGTGGTTCGGGAATAGTCCAATCATTATCATTGCTCAATATATTATTCAATAGTAGTTCAGCTTGTTCAACAGTTCGTTCCCTGAAAACACAACCAGCACAACTATCTAGGTGGTCCCTAGAAGCATCGGTTAGTCCATTATAAAAGATATCAAGTATTTCGTTTTTCTTGAGAGGATGATCAGGCAAAGCGTTAAGTAATTGGAGAAGCCTCCCCAAACTTGTGGGAGACTCTCTTCTTCAATTTGCACAAAGTTAAATATTTCCTGCAAGGCAGCTTGTTTCTTGTGGGCAGGAAAATATTTTTCAGAGAAGTTATATATCATATCCTGGGGACTACGCACACAACCAGGAGCAAGAGAATTAAACCATGTCTTAGCATCACCCTTTAGTGAGAAAGGAAACAACATAAGAATATAGTAATAACAAATTTTTTCCTCATGAGTAAATAGGGTGGCTATATCATTCAATTTAGTAAGATGTGCCACAACAGTTTCAGATTCATAACCATGGAAAGGATCAGATTCAACCAAAGTAATCAACTCAGGATCGACAGAGAATTCATAATCCTTATCAGTAACAAAGATAGGTGAAGTAGCAAACTTAGGATCATATTGCATTCTAGCATTCAAAGATTTTTCTTTCCACTTGCATAGCAATTTCTTAAGATCATCTCTATCTTTACAAGCAAGAAAGTCCCTAGCTACCTCTCCTTCCATAACATAACCCTCAGGTATATCAGGCAATTCATATCTAGGAGAGCTAGGTCTAGCAGGTGTCTCATAGTGTTCAGTTTCAATATTTTCATCAGATTCAGAAATATCATGAGTTTCAGCATTCACTCTAGCAATTTGTTCATCAAGAAATTCACCTAGTGGCACAGTATTATCAAGCAAAGTATCATGCATAGCAGAAGTGGCATCATCAATTACTTGCGACATATTAGATTCAATAGCAGGTGGTGGTGTCGCAAATTTACTCATAACAGAAGGTGAATCAAGTGCAAAGCTAGATGGCAGTTCCTTACCTGTCCTCGTAGTTGAGGGATAGATCTTGGTTTTAGAATCTTTCAGATTCTTCATAGTGATCAACAGATATAAATCCCAAGTGACTCGGAGAATAGAGCTATGCTCCCCGGCAACGGCGCTAGAAAAAGGTCTTGATAACCCACAAGTATAGGGGATCGCAACAGTTTTCGAGGGTAAAGTATTCAACCCAAATTTATTGATTCGACACAAGGGGAGCCAAAGAATATTCTCGAGTATTAGCAGCTGAGTTGTCAATTCAACCACACCTAAAAGTCTTAATATCTGCAGCAAAGTATTTAGTAGCAAAGTAGCGTGGAAGTAACGGTAACGATGGCAAAGTGACAGTAGCAGTTTTGTAGTGATTGTAACAGCAGCAACGGAAAAGTAACTTAGCAAAGATCAATATGTGAAAAGCTCGTAGGCAATGGATCAATGATGGATAATTATGTCGGATGGCATTCATCATGCAATAGTTATAACATAGGGTGACACAGAACTAGCTCCAATTCATCAATGTAATGTAAGCATGTATTCCATATATAGTCATACATGCTTATGGAAAAAAACTTGCATGACATCTTTTGTCCTACCCTCCCGTGGCAGCGGGGTCCTAATGGAAACTAAGGGATATTAAGGCCTCCTTTTAATAGAGAACCGGACCAAAGCATTAGCACTTAGTGAATACATGAACTCCTCAAACTACGGTAATCACCGGAAATAATCCTAGTTATTGTCACCCTGGGGGATGCGGATCATAACTCGTAATAGGTGTCTACAACTTGCAAGATAGGATCAAGAACATATATATATTCATGAAAACATAATAGGTTCAGATCTGAAATCATGGCACTCGAGCCCTAGTGACAAGCATTAAGCATAGCAAAGTCATAGCAACATCAATCTCAGAACATAGTGGGTACTAGGGATCAAACCCTAACAAAACTAACTCGATTACATGGTAAATCTCATCCAACCCATCACCGTCCAGCAAGCCTACGATGGAATTACTCACGAACGGCGGAGAGCATCATGAAATTGGTGATGAAGGATGGTTGGTGATGACGACGGCGTCGATTTCCCCTCTCCGGAGCCCAAATCAGACTCCAGATCTGCCCTCCCGAGGAAGAACATGAGGTGGCGGCGGCTCCGTATTGTAAAACGCGATGAACTCTTCTCTCTAATTTTTTTCTCCACGAATAGGAATATATAGAGTTGGAGTTGAGGCCGGAGGAGCTTCTGGGGGCCCACAAGACAGGGGGCGCGCCCTCCGCCGATGCCCCAGATTAGTATAGCGCCCACGGTGAGTTTCATTTGAATGGTCATTAGTTACTAGTATTCACATTTGAGTTGCATCATGCTAACGAGACATTGCAAATGATCTTTGGTGTAGCATGCCTCCCGACAAGCATCGACCGATCCTTCTGCGTCTGCCGCATCCCCGACCTGTCCTTCTCCGTCTCACACTGGCGCAAGCCCGACCAGTCCTTCACCTCCGTGATGATGGTAAGTTTTCCCAAGTGTTTTGCTTAACAAATGCATACTTAGCTTAAGAAATGACCTACTTAGCTCCAAAATGACCTATACTTAGCTTATTTTCCTCGAAAATGACATATTAACCTTATTTAGCTCGAAAATGACATATTTTACCTAGGATAGCTATAAAATGACCTATACTTAGCATTTTTTCCTCCAAAATGACTTGATATGCTTAGTTAGCTAAAAAAATGGCATAACTACCAAGGATAGCTCAATAATGATCTATAGTTAGCTTAGCTAGTTCATTTATGACATAATTAGCTCACTTAGGTACAAAATGGCATAATAACCTTGGTTTAGCTCCAAAATGACCTATACTTAGCTTATTTTCCTCGAAAATGACATAATAACCTTACTTAGCTCCAAACTGACATACTTTACCTAGGATAACTATAAATATGCTTAGTTAGCTCAAAAAATGGCATAACTACCTAGGTTAGCTCAAAAATGGCATAACTACCTAGCTTAGCTCTAAAATGACCTACACTTAGCATTTTTACCTAGCTTAGCTAAAAAATGGCATTTTTACCTACCTTAGTTAGAAGAAGAAGAAGATAAAGAAGAGGAGAGGAGAAAAAGAAAGAGAAGAAAAATTCTTCTTCTTCTTCTTATTCTTCTTCTTCTTCTTTTTCTTCTTCTTCTTCTAGCTAGTCTTCTTCTTCTTCTTCTAACTTTCTTCTTTCCCAATTTGCAGATTTGCTTTAGATGAGGAAGCTTGCGTTGATGGAGTCTACTCTTCTCCTTGTGCTTCCTTTTTGTTTTGATTTTGTACGATGAACTTTGTTGTTGGAAACTTGTTGTTGGATATGTTGTTGGATATGTTGTTGGAAACTTGTTGTTGGATATGTTGTTGGAAACTTGTTGTTGGATATGTTGTTGGAAACTTGTTGTTGGATATGTGTTGGTATGCTTGTTGAAAGTATTTTCAAATGTGTATATATATATATATATCTATGAAATTCTGTGAAATTGATTGAATTTAAGAAAAAACAGAAAAAACAGGGGCTATACAGGCTCTTTGCCGTCTGCTGGCAGACGGCAAAGAGCTTTGCCATGAGCCAGCAGACGGCAAAGCTGCCACATGGCAGCTACCTGTGCAACCTGGGGGGCACTGGGCTGGCCTATGTGGTTGCTTTGCCGTCTGCTGGCAGACGGCAAAGAACTTTGCATCTTTGCCGTCTGCCAGCAGACGGCATAGCGAGCCACGTGGCAGCTATCTGGGGGGAACCTGGGCTGGCCTATTTGGCCACTTTGCCGTCTGCTAGCAGACGGCAAAGCACGCCGTTAACCCCTTAACGGACCTAAGCTGTCGCGTGTGCCGTCCATGCCCTTTGCCTTTTCTCTCATAATATGCAAGGTTTACACAAAGAGGGAGAATACCGGCAATTGGAATTCTGGACCCAAGAAAAGCACGTCAGAGATACCTATTCTGCACAACTCCAATGAAGCTGAAACTTTACGGAGATTATTTTTGGAATTAATTATAAATACTGGAGCCAGAAACCACCAGAGAGGGGGCCCAGGGTGCACAACACCCACCAGGGCACGCCAGCCCCTCCCGGTGCGCCCTGGTGGGTGGTGCTCACCCAGGCCCACTTCCGGTGCCCATCTTCTGGTAAGAATTCCCGAAAACCTAAAAAAAGGAGGAGGAGGACTTTCGGGATGAAGCGCCGCCACCTCGAGGAGGAACTTGGGCAGGAGCACTTTTGCCCTCCGGCGGAGCGATTTCGCCGGGGGAAGTTCCCTCCCAGAGGGGGAAATTGAAGCTATCGTCATCACCAACATCCCTCTCATCTTTGGGAGGCCAATCTTCATCAACATCTTCAACAGCACCGTCTCCTCTCAAATCCTAGTTCATCTCTTGTGTTCAATCATTGTACCGGAACCTCAGATTGGTACCTGTGGGTGACTAGTAGTGTTGATTACCTTGTGTAGTTGATTACTATATGGTTTACTTGGTGGAAGATTATATGTTCAGATCCATTATGCTATTCATTACTCCTCTGATCTTGAGCATGATTATTATTTGTGAGTAGTTACCTTTGTTCTTGAGGTCACGGGAGAAGTCATGTTGCGAGTAATCATGTGAATTTGATATGTGTTCAATATTTTGATGGTATCTATGTTGTGATTCCCTTAGTGGTGTCATGTGAATGTCGACTACATGACACTTCACCATTCATGGGCCTAAGGGAATGCATTGTGGAGAAGTTATTAGATGATGGGTTGCTAGAGTGACAGAAGCTTAAACCCTAGTTTATGCGTACTTCGTAAGGGGCTGATTTGGATCCACATGTTTAATGCTATGGTTAGACTTTGTCTTAATACTTTTCTGAAAACCACATGTTCCCTAGTACACCTGGCCTATCATGTTACCTACTATTTCAGTGCTTGCAGAAATTACCTTGCTGAAAACCGCTTGTCATTTCCTTCTGCTCCTCGTTTGGTTCGACACTCTTACTTATCGAAAGGACTACGATTGATCCCCTATACTTGTGGGTCATCAGATGCCCATACTCAATGCGTTCACACAAGCTCAGGGTGTGCATTCGGTTTTTTTGGTTTGATTCGGTTCGGTTTATATGGTTTTTATACTTTGGTTTATACGGTTTTATACATAGATACATTCAGTTTTGATAACAACCATTTAATTTTGGTTCGGTTTCGGTAATAACCAAAATAACCAAAGTTGACGCGTATTTGTGTACAACAAATAATTTTTTGGTCACATGATTTAATTCATGACATGTATGTAGCTAGGTTAGATTGTCTTATGAAAACTGTGTACCTAGATTGTGTCATTAGATGACATACATGATTTAGTCATATGCATTAGATAGCAGCACATATGAGAGATTAGGTAGGTTTCAGATGTCCACATGATTTGGTCTTGTCATTAGATTAAATGGCAGAAGTAATGGTTGATTACATGAGGGAGGAAGCAAAACAGGAATGAGAGAAAAATCGTATGCATGCACGAGGGAACGAGCCCATGACCCATGTCGATCATCCAGAGTCCCGACAAAAGCGGTCGACTCACTTTTTTTCTGCGACCAGCTCCCTCTTTTTAGCGATTGGATCCCTAGAGAAGACGTACATATGGGCTGGATACTTTGAGCACAAACAAGCACCGCATGTGCCCTGGTACACCTGGCCTATCAAGCGGGAGCACGGTGAGCGGATGGCTATAAAAGAAAGGGTGGCGAAGCGAAAATTCACCTTGGCGTGTATATATGTACCCATTGTCTGAATACATGTTTTAAAAAGTTAAAAAAATTCAAGAAAAAATCCGGCGTATAAATACGGACATTATATGTGCGTGCACAAAGTTTTGGTGAAAAATGACACCTCTTGTGGCTTGTGTAAAAAAGATAATTTTTTATGCTTGATTACAGCTATTTACGAGGCATTTTTTTAAATCTTTTTTATACATGCCACAAAAAATGACATTTTTCATCGAAATTTTGTGTGCGAACATAGGATGTCCGGATGTACACGCGGGACTTTTCATCGAAATTTTGTAACATTTTGAAATGTGTTCTTATACATATTTCATAATAGGTGTATATACACCTAGGAGCCAAAACGCCACTCTCATCGTGAAGGGTTCAACTCATATTGTCGCACAGTAAAGCGAACTTCGGTTTTTTTGGTTTAACCAAACGTATTTTGGTTTCTAACCAAAAAACCAATGCTAAATGGTTTGTAGAATCGAAAACTGAAACCGTAACCGTAACCGGAAAAAACCAAAATTTCGGTTCGGTTTGTTTTTTTGGTTCGGTTTTGGTTTTCGGTTCGGTTTTGCACACCCCGAACTCAAGCTGACCAGGTTTTCCTAGCTGCTGCGAGCGTGGTAATGTGCGTTCACTATTGACGTGCCCACGCTGGGCTGATGCCGCTGTAGTACTGGTATTAGCTTTTTTTTTATAATAGTACTGGTATTAGCTAGCGACGCTTCCGAATTATCTATTCATTTCCCGCTCCAGAACCCTCCCACCCGCTCCCGCTCCCGTACGGCGCCGCGCCGCACCGGAGCGTCCCCGCCCCTTCCTCTGGTACTCTCCAGTGCCCGCTCCCCTATCGTCGCCGCCGTCGAGGGAGTCGCATGCAAAGCTTGTCTGTCGCAGCAATGCCGGGGGCGCTTCTCCTCGGCTAGCGCTCCAGTCAGGGTGGCAGTGGTCCTATGGCAATGGCGCGGGGCGGCGGCGGCCATATTTGGCATGCAGGCGGCGGTGTATGATGACGAGTCCAACGGCGGCGCTTGGGCGCCCGATCTGGGCCCAGATGGGCTTCGGCGGGCTGCACATCCTGATGTCGTGTACCATCCCTGTTTCGTCAACAACATGCTGCCCCTGGGCTCGACCCGCAACACGAGGATGCAGGGGCTTCGGCCCTGGGCGTGGCAGTGGTCTCCTCCCCCTTTGTCGGAGGTGGTCGACCTGAGGGTGGGTGGTCGGATCTCGAGATACGTCATCTAGTTCCGGCTGCGAGTTGGGAAGACATAGTTGCCGGTGAAACCTGAGCCGACAGCGGGCGATGGCGGCGTTTTGTGCTATTACCTTGATGAAGGCATCGTCGTGTAACTAGTGTCGACCCACTCGTGCTGCTTCGGGGAAAACCCTAGGATCTGGTCTTCCAGATCAGACGATGGCAATGCTGCGGTGTCGTTTATCTCTTGGGAGCATCGTTTGTGGAGCAGCAATGGAAGACAGATGTGGGAGGTGCAGCGGCGTCGTCTTGCATGGAGCTTCGGTGGAGATGTCAAGTCATGCCTATCCGACAGGTGCTACACTATGTCATGCCCAGTCGGCAGGTACTACGCACGACAGATCTTTCAGAGTCTTTTCGTTTGGATGGACGAGCACAGGGCGGTGGTGCCGTTGGGCATCGTGGTGGCGTCGACGGATGTCCGGAATGGTAAGGATGATGATGATCTCTTTCTTCTAAAGATGGATCAACGGTCCGATGATGATGGCAGCTTCTAAAATGTGTGCATGTGGTGTGCGCTTTAGGTCTGCTGCACCGGCTGTTGGTTCCGATACGTTATGTGGATGGATCGGCGATTACACTGGTTTTAGATATGATGAGTGTGAGCACTCCACATTATCGAGTTTGTAGGTGTGAGTGGTGGCTTCAGATGGCTTGATGTATGTTCTTGTCAAATCGTTGTTGGATAATTAATAAAGATGGTTGTATGCATCGATTGATGAAGAGGCCGGCGGTTCAACCTCCTTCTCTAAAAAAATACCACTGTAGGAAATTTAACTCCATGTTGCCCATCCTTAAAAAGATAATTTATTTAAAAATCATAAAACTATATAAAATGATTTGATTTACGGTATAATGCAAGGTTTGCTAGGGCAAAAAAATCTGTGTTTTTACTAGAAACACTATGAATCCCCACAAAAAAAGAAACAATGCTAGAATGCACTGACTATTTCAAAAAAAGTATCGGAACAATTAAGGGCTCATTTGGTGACCAAGGATCCTCCGGGATCCCCTTCCTTTCCATGGCTAGTAAATACCTAGGCCGAATTGATCCATGGGAGCGTACCGCCGCTTTGGTGCCTAATGGAGGGGTTGGGACCCCAACCCTTTCCATGACCCTCCCCTCACTGAGATTTCGATGCCTGCACAGGTATTGGAGGAAATCCCCACCTCACTCGCTCACCCTGAGAATTTTGTTGCATCAACTCTTTGTCTCCCGGAGTGTTATACCCCACAACCAGACGACTATGTAGATTTTTCATGGGGGTTGAAGTTTGCACAAGCTAACAGCATCTACAACCGGACTCCTCATACCCGTCTCAAACGTCCGAGCAGGCCGACCGGTCACTGCCCGGTCATGAAAATGCGACCCAGACGTGCCTCAAACGCCCGGGCTGACCTGCACCCCCCATTTCTAGCCCAAATATGAGGCGGATATGGGGGAGCCCGGGCGTGCCCGGGCACTCCCGCCACATCGGACCTGACTGCTCGACCGCACCTCAAACTGCCCCCAAATTCTTGAAACCCTTCCTCCTCCTCCCGCCGCCCTCCAACATTTCCCGCGCCCGACCCCTTGCCGTCCGGCACCCTTGCTCTCCACCCTCACCACCTGTTCCGATCTGCCGTCGCGATGTCTTCCAGCCCGACCCCGACCGCCGCGACGGAGACGCAGTCCGCCTCGTCCGTCAGCGTCTATTCGTTCGCTTCTTCTTGCAAGCTGGAGAACATCGCCCATAAGATGCGCCATCGCCGGCAGCGAGAGAGGGAGGCGGAGTTGGCGGCGCAGGTAGGTCCGACCATCATGGACGAGATGTCTCCCCTGGGACGCCGGGCTCCCCGCACCCCATCCATCCAAACACCGACACGGATTGTGCCGTCCGGCACCGTTGGGGCAGAGGAGGATGTGATAAGTCTCTAACGTATCTATAATTTATGAAGTATTCATGCCATGTTTACAATAATTTTATATGATTTTGGTATGATTTTATTAGAACTAACCTGGACTGACGCTGTTTTCAGCAGAACTACCATGGTGTCATTTTTTGTGCAGAAATAAAAGTTCTCGGAATAGGCTGAAAATTTACGAAGAATATTTTTGGAAAATATAAAAAATACTGGAGCAAAAAGATACCGGAGAGGAGTCCCGAGGCAGCCACAAGCCTAGGGGGCGTGCCCCCCCCTAGGGCGCGCCCCCTGGCTTGTGGGCCCCTCGGGAGTCCCCTTGACGTGAAACCGACGCCAAAAATTCCTATAAATACCAAAACCCCCAGAAAGAAACCTAGATCGGGAGTTCCGCCGCCGCAAGCCTCTGTAGCCACGGAAAACCAATCGGGAGTCCGTTCCGGCACCCTGCCGGAGGGGGAAACCATCACCGGAGGCCATCTTCATCATCCCGGCGGTCTCCATGATGAGGAGGGAGTAGTTCACCCTCGGGGCTGAGGGTATGTACCAGTAGCTATGTGTTTGATCTCTCTCTCTCGTGTTCTTGAGATGACACGATCTTGATGTACCGCTAGCTTTATTAATATAGATGAATCATATGGAGTTTTCCCCTCTCTATCTTCTTGTGATGAATTGAGTTTTCCCTTTGAAGTTTTCTTGTCGGATTGAGTCTTTAAAGGATTTGAGAACACTTGATGTATGTCTTGCGATGGGATATCCGTGGTGACAATGGGATGTTCTATTGATCCACTTGATGTATGTTTTGGTGATCAACTTGCGGGTTCCGTGACCTTGGGAATCTATGCATAGGGGTTGGCACACGTTTTCGTCTTGACTCTCCGGTAGAAACTTTGGGGCACTCTTTGAAGTTCTTTGTGTTGGATTGAACATGATGAATCTGAAATTGTGTGATGCATATCGTATAATCTAGCCCATGGGTACTCGTGGTGACATTGGAGTATCTAGGTGACATAAGGGTTTTGGTTGATGTGTATCTTAAGGTGTTATTTTAGTATGAACTCTAGGGCTGTTCGTGACACTTATAGGGATAGCTCATACGATTGATCGGAAAAGATAACTTTGAGGTGGTTTCGTACCCTACAATAATTTCTTCGTTTGTTCTCCGCTATTTGTGACTTTGGAGTGAACTCTTTGTCGCACGTGAGGGATTTACATATGATTCAACTATGTCAGTATTGTTGAGAGAACTTGCACTAGTGAAATTATGAACCCTAGGCCTTGTTTTCAAGCATTGCAATACCGTTTTTGCTCACTTTTGTTACTTGCAACCTTGCTGTTTTTATATTTTCAGATTACAAAAACCTATATCTACCATCCATATTACACTTGTATCACCATCTCTTCGCCGAACTAGTGCACCTATACAATTTACCATTGTATTGGGTGTGTTGGGGACACAAGAGACTCTTTGTTATTTGGTTGCAGGGTTGTTTGAGAGAGACCATCTTCATCCTACGCCTCCCACGGATTGATAAACCTTAGGTCATCCACTTGAGGGAAATTTGCTACTGTCCTACAAAACTCTGCGCTTGTAGGCCCAACACGAGTCTACAAGAAGAAGGTTGCGTAGTAGACATCAGGATGCGACGACCGGTGGGGCATTCCGGACAGCTTTCCGACGTCGCAGAAGCCGTCGGCCGACGAGTGTCAGTCGCCGCAGCTAGTTCGGGAGCGGGTGAGTACGGAGACCCCCATCGCCTGGGCTGCACTCGACATGTTCGACGGAATTGTTCAATGTTGTTTATAGATCACTAGTTCGCACATGATGATTGCTTGCAAACCAGGATCGTGTAGGAGACGTACTTGGCAAGCATGATCAATGAGAATGAAGATCCAGCCCACGTGGAATTTGAAATGGAGGAGACGGCCGCATTTGTAATTGGGGTAACATCCGATCCCAATCCTACCAAGAAGAATAAGAAGGGCAAGACAACGAAGCCAAGAGGTCTTGCTTTCTCAAGATATGAGGACATCTTGTTGGTCAAACTTGGTTGAGCACAACATTGGATCCAATAAGCGGCACCGGGCAAAAGGGGACCACGTTTGGGAGAAGATTTGGAAGCACTATCATGAACGAAAGGAGGATGTGGAGCCGCATCCTATCATGAGCACCCAGAATGTGACATCTCTCCAACATCGATGGGGGATCATTCAAGGAGAAGTGAACAAATACGTCGGTTACTACTCACAAGTGACCAAACGGCCTCAAAGTGGGATGGGAGTGGCAACTCTTGTAAGCTCGATTGCCTCATCTTATTGTCATTTCAATATGTTTGTGTGCTTTTTATTCTTGTGCTCATACGTATGTTGTATGCTAGGCGGCGGTGGCGGTCACTTTGTATCACGAGACCGAGAAGAGGCCATTTGCTTTTAGCCATTGTTGGCTCTTATTAGATGGCAATCCAAAGTGGAACAAGTTGTGGCCGATCTCAAGGCCGACAAGAAGAGGAATGATGGCTCAAGCTACCTCCTTGGATGAACATGCCAATAAATGACTTGTGGAGAAGAAGAAGGAGATCAACGACAGTAGAGCGCTGGAGGCGGCGAGGGCGGCTACAGTTGTGGCATCGGAGCAGGCGGCCAGGATGCAGGTGGAGGAGGCAACCCGGATGCAGGCGGCGCTCATTGCCTGGATCCAGGCGGAGATGGATGCCCAGGCGGAGCAGGACACATGGACGAACTCGTCCCGTCAGTGATCCGGCAAGCAGCAATTGTCGGTCGAACATTGATTTCATTTTGGCATGTCCGGTTTGTTGAACTATGATACCATTTGCTTTTGTTTAAAACTGTTGAATTCGGACAATTTGTATCGTATGATCGACGTGGATGGCTTTGCATGGATTTGAGAGTACGGATATGAGGTATGTGGATGCATGGAGAGAAATATGAGGGGTCGTCCGGATGCGTCCGCGGGCGTGCCCGGGCGCGCCCGCGGGCGTATAGGGGGTCAAATTTACCCAGTCCGGCTGTAGATGCTCTAATTTCACCTGAGGCACATGTTCCTTGGGAATATCTTAACTCAAATCCAAATGAAGCCTTAGGGCATATCAAACCGATCCCTTATAACCGGTTAGAGTAAAAATGCGGTTTTACTCCTCTAAGCGGGACCTAACCGATCCCCAACAGACTATAGTGGAGTAAAATAATAATTTGCTGTCACAAATCCTCGAGCCATGGATCCTCGTCACCATGCCCGCATGGTGCATCCTCGAGCCGTTGCCGGTCGCCCGATCCGCCCGCCCCCACCCGATTTGCCGATTTCTTCCAGCTCCTTCCGCCATGGCTGCCGACGAGGACTTAACTTGGCGTCCGGCAATGCTCGTGGGGGACGTGGGTGGCGGAGATCGCTGACCAGGAGAGCCACCAAAGGAAGTGGATCGAGTCGTTCCACACGAGGAGCTCGCGGCCATGGAGTACGACCGGTGGCAAGTCCGGTACCATGCCGTTACCGCCCGGCTGGACTTCCTGTTCGGGATGGTGCCGGTCCACCTATTCCCACCGGAGCCGATGGTGGTGTCGGGGATATAACCCCACGGTATAACCCGTCCTATTGGGGGCCGGGTCAATGTAGTGGCGGTTCTGGAATTATACTCAAGGTGGGCTGTGCGATTGCAGACGAGGCAAGCAAGGCTGTTACCAAGTAAGCCGCCGGGTGGCCCAAACATGTGAAGACGGCGACTCAAGGCCCAGGAGGCAGAAGACGCCAGGAGTTTCCTTACCTAAGAGGCAAGGCGTGTTAGAGACATAATAGGTTAAGAGTTGTAATGCAACTTGGACTCTGTTGTAAATCCTAGGGTCTCGACATGTATGTAAAGGCGAGTCCCTAGGACTGAAAGACTTAAGTTACAAACTCTCGAAAGCTAGGTTAGCGATTCCGCACCCTTGTAATCGAGATCATCATCAATATAGACACAAAGTAGGACGTAGGCTATTACCTCCATTGGAGGGGCCGAACCTAGGTAAATTCGTCTCCTGTTCCCGTTTAACCCCTTTGAGTCGCCACCTAGCGGCGATGACCTCACACCTAAGTCCTTTCACGAGGACATCTGTCATGACAAAACCACGACAGTTGGCCCCCATCGTGGGGCACTCACCCGTTGGAGTTGAGTACTCAAAGGGAGCCCTTCCATGGTTCGGGAGCTACGCGGTTGGTCGCATGACCAAGAGTCGCCGCGGCAAGATCTACATCGATGATTTAGGATGGGGCCGCGAGGCTGACTCAATTGAGTATGGCTACCGGGTCCCCTTCGGCAAGATCCACATCTTCATCAGCCAGATCGGCGCATCGGTGCCCGAGTCAGACATCTGCACCAACATCGTCGAGCCGGCTCAGCGCGCCCAACCCAGTCGGTGTCAAGACGGTCGGTGTCACGACTTCGTCGGTTTCACCCAGAGAGTCGACCCCTCGGATGAACCGGCTTCTAGCGGGAACACCCTCGTTAGCTCAGATGGTGAATCTTCTAACGAAGACGCCGAGTCAATCTGTCCTCTTTATGATGGCAGGCTTGGGGGCTCGTTGGAGACCAAGATCCTCGAGGAGGAGCATGAGTCGCCTCGTCAAGTTACTGTCTACACAGCAGCAACCGCGGCACCTCAAGCTCCGCCCACGGCTGGAGCACCGGGCGGCCCTGGCGTGTCGCGGGGCGGCTCAGGAGCTGAATTTCATCAGCAGGGAGGCAACGGTGGCGAACAGTCTTCTGGCCAAGGCAATCAGCCGCATAGTAACGAAGGTGTCTTCCGAAGTAAACCCAAGCAGCTAAATAGCAGCCAGTACCATGTCTTCACCACCAGTACTTGCAAACGTGATAGTAAGGTCAAAAATAGAGCTGTAAACATGGCTGAGCCGGTGGTTCCCAGGTATCTCAACTGGTCAGAACATTTGATTACCTGGAGCAGGGAAGACCATCCCCTCGGGTTGACAACCCTAGCGGTTTAGCTTTGGTGGTGGCACCTCAGATTGGCGGGTACACCTTGACCAAGGTCCTCATGGAAGGAGGCAGTAGCATAAACATCATATACTACGAAACGTTTCGCCGGATGAACATATCTGAGAGCAAGCTGCTTCCTTCTACAATGGTGTTTCACGGGATTGTCCCTGGGAAGTCGGCCTATCCAATTGGGCAGATTAAGCTTGATGTTGCTTTTGGTAATGAGCGCAATTTCAGATGCGAGCCTCTAATGTTTGAGGTGGTCAAGATAAAGAGCCCTTATCATGCCCTCTTTGGGCGGCCGGCTTATGCTTGTTTCATGGCCCAACCTTGTTATGTCTATCTCAAGCTCAAGATGCCAGGACCAGACGACACCATTACCATGGATGGAAGCCGGAGGATAGCTCTAGAGTGCGAGGAAGGAGATGCGGCTTACGCCGAGTCGGCTTGCGCAGCTGAAGAATTGAAATTCTACACGGCCAATGTTGACCCGACTGATATGAGCCCCCTCAAGAAGCCCAATATTGAGTCGGATCCTTCACTCAAGTTTAAGCCGGCTGAAGATACAAAGCAGATTGATTTTACGCCAGGCAACTCGTCCAAACAGTTCACTATTGGGACCAGCCTGGATCCCAAATAGGAAAGCGCGCTCATCGAGTTCATCCGTGAGAATCGGGACATCTTTGCATGGAAACCTTCTCACATGCCTGGAGTCCCGAGAGAACTTGCTGAGCACCATCTCAATGTGGATCCAAAGTAAAACCAGTACGCCAGTACCTCCATCGCTTTAACGAGGAGAGACGCAAGACCATTGGAGAAGAGGCGGACCGGCTCCTAGCTGCCCGGTTTATCGTTGAAGTTTTTCATCCCGAGTGGTTGGCTAACCCGGTGCTTGTTCTGAAAAAGAATGACACTTGGCGTATGTGTGTTGATTACACGGATCTCAACAAAGCTTGTCCTAAAGATCCTTTTGCCCTCCCGCGTATCAATCGGATCATTGATTCCACGGCGGGTTGTGAGCATCTGTGCTTCCT
This sequence comes from Elymus sibiricus, assembly GCA_039707655.1. Taxonomy (NCBI): domain Eukaryota; kingdom Viridiplantae; phylum Streptophyta; class Magnoliopsida; order Poales; family Poaceae; genus Elymus; species Elymus sibiricus. Next base: position 130,839,189 of record CM077675.1, on the reverse strand, counting down.
AGATGCATACTCTGGCTATCACCAGATCAAGATGGCCGTAGAGGATCAAGAGAAGACGGCTTTCATCACCCCTTTTGGTGCTTTCTGCTATGTCTCTATGCCTTTTGGGCCTAAGAGCACAGGGGCAACTTATCAGCGCTGCGTCCAGAATTGCCTTCAACCATAGATTGGGCGCAATATTCATGCTGTCGATGTCATCGTGGTGAAATCTCGGAAGAAGGAGACGCTCTTGGATGATATCAAGGAGACGTTTGATAACCTTCGAGTGTACCAGATGAAACTTAACCCGACAAAGTGTGTTTTTGGTGTTCCTGCAGGCAAGCTATTGGGATTCCTAGTTTCCGAGCGAGGCATCGAAGCTAACCCGGACAAGATCAAGGCGGTGGCTTCACTAGCTGAGCCGGCAAATATAAATCAGGTTCAACGCCTGGCGGGTCGCATCGGGGATTTAAGCCGGTTCATAAGCTGCCTAGGGAAAAAAGCTATTCCTTTTTATCAATTGTTGAAGAAGACAGGCGATTTTAAGTGGTCTGATGCTGCTAATGAAGCTTTTGAAGCGCTCAAGCGACAACTTGTTAACCCGCCCATCTCAGCCACTCCTGCTGACAAAGAGCCAATGCTCCTGTACATTGCTGCCAACTCCAAAGTGGTAAGCGTGGCAGTTGTCGTTGAGCGAAAAGAGGAAGGGAAGGAGTATCCGGTTCAGCGCCTAGTTTACTTCGTCAGTGAAGTCTTAACCTTGTCCAAACAGCGGTATCCGCATTGGCAAAAGCTAGTCTTCAGAGTCTTTATGGCAAGCCGGAAGTTGAAGCACTATTTCCAGGAGCATCCAATCACTGTGGTCAGTTCAGCACCTCTTGGTGATATCATACAAAACCGGGAGGCCAATGGTCGGATTGCTAAGTGGGCTATTGAGCTTGGTGGTCACCATCTGAAGTATGTGCCCCGAACGGCCATCAAGTCCCAAGCGCTGGTAGATTTCATCAATGACTGGACAGAGATGCAGATTCCAGAAGATAGGCTAGATAACACGTACTGGACTATACACTTCGATGGATCCAGACAACTGGAGGGCTCGGGGGCTGGAGTTATACTGTCTTCTCCACTAGGTGACAAATTTTGTTATGTTTTACGGCTCATGTTCCCTTGCACTAACAATGCAGTTGAGTACGAGGCCCTCCTACATGGACTTAGGATAGCTAAAGACATGAATCTTTGCCAGGTCAGATGTTTGGGCGACTCAGATCGGCTCGGCAAGTTTCAGGGACTTGGGACTCTAAGGACCCCTTGATAGCGGCTTACCGGCGGGCAGTCTCTGATGTGGCAGGTCATTTTCAAGGCTATCAAGTCGATCATATAGACCGCCAGCATAATGAGGCGGCCGACGCCCTGTCACAACTCGGCTCACAGAGGAAGCCGGTCCCCCTAACGTCTTTTTAGATGTCCTTCATAATCCTTTGGTCAAGTTGGCATCTGAGGAGGACATAGCTATTCCTGACCCAGAGGCACATTTGGTGGTGGCTCTCCATGCTACTCCTGACTGGACTATGCCATATTTGGCTTATCTGACTCGAGGCGAGCTCCCAGCTGAGGAAATCATCACTCGGCAGATAATTCGGCGGTCCAAATCAATGACTATCGTCAATGGCGAGTTACATCGGCGAAGCAGCACTGGCGTGTTTCAACGTTGTGTTTCCCCCGAGGAAGTCCAGGAGATTCTTAATGAAATCCATGCTGGCGACTGTGGACACCATGCCGGCTCACGATCCCTGGTGGCAAAAGCTTTTCGACATGGGTTTTATCGACTGACGGCTCACGCAGATGCAGAAGAGATTGTGCGCAAGTGCAACAGGTGTCAAAAGTTCGGTCGATAGGCTCATGTACCGGCTCAGGAATTGCGTATGATCCCAATTAGTTGGCCGTTTGCGGTTTGGGGGCTTGACATGGTTGTCCCATTCAAGCCGTATTCTAACAAGAAAACCCACCTCCTGGTGGCGGTTGATAGATTCACCAAGTGCGTTCAAGCAGAACTAGTCAGTAATTGTGATGCAGAAACTGCGGTCAAGTTTTTTAAAAACTTGATTTTCCGTTTTGGCTACCCGCACAGCATTATCACTAATAACGGTACCAATTTGACCAAGGGAGCCATGGAACAATTTTGTCAACGAGCGCACATCCGGCTGGACCTGGCAGCAGTTGCACATCCACAGTCCAATGGACAAGCCGAACGAGGTAATCAGGAGATCCTCAGATGGATCAAACCCCGGCTTAGGGTGCCCCTTGAGCGTACTCCTGGTTGTTGGGTTGAAGAGCTCCCCGCAGTACTTTGGAATATTCGTACAACTCCAAATAGATCCATTTGATATACACCTTTCTTCCTGGTTTACGAAGCCGAGGCGGTTTTACCATGCAATATTCGCCATGACTCGCCCTGGGTTACTGCCTACATTGAGGCGGACAATGAGCTAGCACGACAAGACTCCATGGATGCCTTGGAAGAAGAACGTGACTTAGCAGCAGCCAGATCTTCTATATATCAGCAAGATCTATGTCGCTATCACAGCCGTAGAGTCCGAAGCCGTACTTTTCAAGAAGGCGACATAGTGCTCCGTTTGATTCAAGATCAGACAGGGATGCACAAACTTTCCCCACCTTGGGAGGGTCCTTTCTTCAGCAGCAAAAACCTCAATAATGGTTCATATTATCTGGTGGACTTGTGAGAAGGATCATACACCTCTGAGGAGGAGACAACCCGGCCCTGGAACATTGCTGACCAGCGGCCTTATTATACTTAAGAGCCACCAGCTCCTTTTTGTAATCCCCCCTTGCAAATTATGTACATACTTCTTTATGTTCAAATATAATAAAGCCGACATCCCTGAAACTCGAGGTCTCTGTCGTTTCAGCCTACAAATTGACCATGAGTCTTTATTTTTTGAAACATAGGTCACTTGGGGGCTTCCAACTCATCGAGTTTAGCTTTCTCACCCTCTTGACCCGGCAAAAACGCCACAATATATGGTTAAACCTGCCTGTATGCTTGATGCAACTCCGATGAGGTGACCCCGTGTACTCTTGACAAGTCAATCCTTTTTCGGACCCTGAACTTATCAAGGTTAAAACACCGGCTTGAGTCACGTGAGAGCCGGCATACAGAGAGCTAGGATAAACCATGGGTTAACATACCCGCTTCATTGAAGCAAGACTTGAGCCTCAAAAGCCAGTCTCTTTTTGCCGAGTCTCACCGAGCCGGCTTATTAACAGTACTTTACATAATTATAAATTTTTGTTATCATGTTATGAATTTTCAGGTACAATATTATCCCTATTACCGGCTCATATATGAGCGTCCGGGTTAACAACTACGGTCATATTATGACCGGGTTCACATCACCTATCCTCAATATTATTGTGGAAAGATTCAACGAAGACTTGGGCCTCGAAAGTCAAGTTCTTTTGCCGGCTTATTTTTGACTAATCCTTTATGTTTCAATCAAGCAACTCAATGAGCACAACAACAGAGATATTCAAGGACAAGCAAAAAGAGCAGCACAATCATATCTCAATAAATAGCTCAAACGATTGAAGTTCTGCACAAACAAAGGTGCAAACGTGCACGATGGCATGACAAAGCATTTCAAAAGTTTTAAAACTACACCTATTACAGGCTCATACTAGAAGCCAGACAGTACTCAAGTTCTTTCCCCAACACTTGGGGGCTAGCTCAGTTTGGCGACTCATTTATCTTCGGAGACGCCTTCATGCCTTTTCCTCATCAGCCACCTCTGGATCTGAATCCACTGGCTCATCATCCTCGTCAACCTGCTGGCTCTTCTGTTGCCATTGAATTGAGTTCAAAGATTCAAAATTGGACGTTCCCTCAACAAGAGATGATGTGTCAACATCAGGAGCAAAAGTTCTCTTACGTCGGGGAGGCACCAACTCAGACGGATCATCTTTGGGCGCGTTGATACGCTCATTATCATTGGAGTACGCAGGATGGTACTTTTCGAGGTCAACCTCTTCCGCTATAAGAGTCGCCAACGGCCAAGTCTCTGTGACGCACCTGGCGAAGTCTGGATGAGTAAACGTGGAGCCATCAAGTTTGAACTCAGGAAAGCCGCCTTTTAAGAGCTCAAGATCCAGCTCCGGTAAATATGCCTTCGCTCGAGCAAGAACCATATTTGCTCCTCCTCGAGCCGCCACTTTCCGGGTCTCGGTGACCCATTGTGGCACAGTGGAGAGCTGCTTCAACATGTCCTTGATGTTCCTGGGCAGGTGTTTTAAATTCTTTACAACCATAATGGAGTAGATAGATCCTGTGAACAGTTGCTCTACATATGTGCAAATGGCCTTCAATTTCACAATAGGCAACTCTACAAGATTATTGTCTTTTCTCCCTGCAAACAAAGCAAAAAAGAGACAATGAGCCGCCATATCATCATAAGCCGGCAAAATTACAAAGGAGAGACAGAGTACATACCAAAGATTGCCGTCAACATCTCGTTTATCTGTTTCACAAGAGTGGCATATTTCACCTTCAACTAATCAAGTTTCCCTTCAGCCTTTTCAACACATTTTAGAAGGGTGGCCTTTTCCGCCTCAAACAACTTTACGGCTTGTTCAAGGCGTACATTAGCCTGTCGTGCAGAATATTCGAAACGAGCCGCCATGAGCTCAGCCTCAGTTTTGAGTTTTATCTCTTCCTTGAGGCGTTTCTGTAGTTTCACAACAACAGATCCAGCATCTCCAACATACCCCTGACAGATATATAAGAATTATCAGCAAGTATTTCTACAAAAAGCTTCAAGCCGCCCTACAACGTACTACTTGACCCTTGGGGGGCTACAACCATGCAAATTTATTTTTCTATTATGAAAGTCCCAAGAAGATTACGAGCAATATCCTTGACACTTGGGGGCTAATGCATGCCAGTTTTTCTTAAAAAAAAATTAATATGGAAAGACCTGACTCATCTCAAGAAGATGAGCCGGCCCTTGGGGGCTACAGATCGATTTCTTACAGATTATTAAGCAAGACCTGACTCATCTCAAGAAGATGAGCCGGCCCTTGGGGGCTGGATCATGTTTCTTTCCTTACTACAAAGTACCGGTTCGCTATAATCACAGCGACCCGATCCTTGGGGACTATAGCTACAGGTCATATTTATTTTATGGAGCCAGCTTACCATAATAAGTTGGTCCTTGGAGGCTAATGACAGTATAAAGATAGTGGTAAAACAAGAATCATTCCTCAAACTTTTCCTTCATAGCATTTATCATGCTGATTTCAATTTCCCGGCTCTCAGACAACCGGGTCAAGTATTGCTGGTGTAAATCTTCAGCACCAAGTGCAGGCAGCTCTGGAATCACCAGTTTGGCTTTCCCTTTATTCAAATCCACCAGCTCATCCTTGGCCACAATTTTAGCCAAGGAGGTGGAAACAATTGGAGTTTGGAAGCTTTCCTTAACAATAATGACATCTGGAATGTTCTGATCAGCCGGCGGAATGGCGTCATCCGCATGGGTCGCCAGGCTGGAAGGACGAGTCAGGCTTGGCAGACAGGCAGACGGGTCGTCCGACATGCCTTGGGCCTCCGGTGGTGTATCCATAGAGACCGGCTCATCTGGCCTGGGCGTTTCAACGTCGACTGCCGGCTTAGCCCTCATGACTGGCTCCTTTTCTAGACAAAGGCCAATTTTCTGTGACAGACTTCACTGCTGGGGGTCTGGAATGTCTTGGCTTGCGGTGCTAGAAGATGACTCGCCAGCCCGCGACACGGTAGCTTTGGCCCTATGATTGCAAAAATCAAGTATTATGCTAAGGAAAAAAGTAGCTCAAGGTTTTGAAAAGACATAAGTCAACAGTGCAAGCTCAGGAGCTTACCCGCGGTTGACATTGAAAGTGGGAAGCTGCGTTGCAGTTGAGTCGCCCGAAGATGGAGAGGAAGCCTGATAAAGTGAATTTGAAGGACTAAGAGGTTGCTTAAACAAACCGGCTCTAGGTCGAGAATTGGTTGGACTATGAGGCACCTCGAGACGTGGTTTGCGAGCCGGCCGTGCATGAGACAAACCAGGGTCTAAGTCGCCCAAACCACTCGGGTCTTGCATTTTGATGAGCCGGCAAACTGTGCTTTCTTCAAAAGAAAATCGGGAGCCAAGTGAGCATCTGGATGTGTCAACTTAACCTTCTGGACTGTCCGTCTTGGCTTTCTGGGAACAAACTTTTCTGAAGAACTGGAGGAGATTGGAATTACCTCAATTTCGCTGGCTTGGCTAGATTCCGAGTCACCCTGATAAGAAGGCGCGTCAGCAAGCTCAATAAACAGGCGGCCAAGAGAGTCAAGTTCTAACTCCGATTCTTCCCCCAAAGATGACACAGGGGTCGGGTCATCTTTTTTACCCGATGAGGGAATAGGGGCTTGAGGCGTGACCTTCCAAAAAATAGAGTTCTCCTGCAGCATATAAAGCATATGGTAAGAGCGACGGGTCAAAGTAAAAATTGATAAAAGACAGAGTAAAAATGATCAATACCGGAGGCGACGGATTGAGCAGATAGAACGGGCCCAAGCCGGTAACATTGCATTGCTCCTTTGAGTCGGAAAAGAACCTCTTTGTTTCTTTATTAAGGGCGTCATCAGTCAGATTGTCACGAGAGAAGCGCTGAGGATCAGTTGAGGCGCCTGAGTAATCGCACATCAAGCCGTCCCTTGTGCTGATAGGTTGGATTCGCCATTTTAACCAGCAACGAATCAAATCAATCCCAGTTAAGCCATGTGCGGCCAGAGCTCTGAATTTTGTATGAAAAGGTGCTAACAATCCTCTCTTCATCTGTTGGTCAACCAGGAAATTCCACGCTGCTGCTGAGCCGCTCCAGTCTGAAACCCGGCAGAGGATTCTCTCCCTTGGGCGCAGCATTCTTGCAATAGAACCAGGTCTTGTTCCATCCTTTCGAATGACTCGCCAGCTTTGATTCAGGAAAGGCGCTGTTCTTTCTCTTTTGGATGGAAACCCCACCAAGTTCACAAGCAGCACCATTCTTCACCTCAGTTTGACGGGTTGAGGTAGAAAAATTCCCTAAAAAGGATCACGGACGGCTCGACCTGGAGATATACCTCGCATAACACTTGGAATTGATAGATGTTGGTCATGGAATTAGGACCAATATCTTGAGGCCCGAGGTTGAAGAAGTGCAAAAGGTCTCTGGAAAACTTTGAGCCGGGGGGCTGAAAACCTCGACGTAGGTGATCAGTAAAAACAACTTCTCCTTGCCGCGGCTTTGGATACTTCTCTTCTTTGGGAGCTCGCCACTCTATATCCTTTAGAGCCGGCAGGAAACCTTGGTCCACGAGGTTATCTAAGGTAAGCTTGGATTCTTTGGTCTTGACCCAGTTACAAACTTTGGGGTTCCTAGGAGCCATGGCGGATTATGGAGCAACTACAAGAGTGATAAAAAAATTGATGAATGAGCCGGTGCATATTATATGTCGCCTATGATGATTTGCTATTTTAAGCCGACAAGATCAAGGGAGGTCAAAAGTGTATCTTCACAAGACTTAGCAAAAAGAACTGGTTCACAAACAGATTTCTATAAAGACGCTCTTTCGGATGGATCTAAATAAATGGAAACAAGCGATGAAATATGCGTTCTAGCTGGCAAAAGGACCGAAGCTACAGCATTCAAAAAATTCCCTCGATGGCTCATTTCGAATCTACTTGTGAGAAAAACAAGGCGAAGACCATGATAGAGCTATACAGTACTAAGGAATATCGAGCGTGTGGATCTACAAGCTACATCTCGGACGAACACGACGAACACGGTATGAACACCGGAATGATCAAACCCTAAATGGGAGGGATTCGTACCAGATCTTGTTGGGACGAAAATGGAGATGGCTGTGCCCACTCCGACGACTACGAGAAAACTCGGTGACGTTGACGATGTAGGAGACCCTGACGATGCCTCCGAAGCTCCGGTGGTGTTCGGTCGAAGAAGGGGCGAGAGGAAGAAGAAGACGATAAGGTTATCACAGGGGCCCAGTGGACTTATTTATAAGGGGAGAAAATGAAACGACACTGTGAAAGACGAAACGACTGCGGTAAATTTGTGGCTAGTGGTTCGCCTCGATTTTCGCACCGGCTCGGATTTGGCGCAGTTTTTAAAAGATTCGTTATGATGACTCCGAATGACAACGGTCAGTAAAGATGACGTCACTGACAGACAGGCGCTGGAAAAATAACAAGTCTAGAAATATTGCAAGGCGGCGTTTCGAGATCCATGAAGAACACACATGCAAGCAGATGACGAGCCGCCAAGAGAAAGTAAGGGAAATTGACATGAATTAATTCAAATCAATTTGGGGCCTAATGTCGAGGATATAACCCCGCGGTATAACCCGTCCTATTGCGGGCCGGGTCAATGTAGTGGTCGTTCTGGAATTATACTCAAGGTGGGCCGTGCCATTGCAGACGAGGCAAGCAAGGCGGTTACCAAGTAAGTCGCCGGGCAGCCCAAACATGCGAAGACGGCGACTCGAGGCCTAGGAGGCAGAAGACGCCAGGAGTTTCCTTGCCTAAGAGGCAAGGCGTGTTAGAGACATAATAGGTTAAGAGTTGTAATGCAACTTGGACTCTGTTGTAAAGCCTAGGGCCTCGACATGTATGTAAAGGCGAGTCCCTAGGACCGAAAGACTTAAGTTACAAACTCTCAAAAGCTAGGTTAGCGATTCCGCACCCTTGTAATCGAGATCATCATCAATATAGACACAAAGCAGGACGTAGGCTATTACCTCCATTGGAGGGGCCGAACCTAGGTAAACTCGTCTCCTGTTCCCGTTTAACCCCTTTGAATCGCCACCTAGCAACGATGGCCTCACACCTAAGTCCTTTCACGAGGACTTTTGCCGTGACAAAACCACGACAGGTGGTGAGCTTGGAGATTGTGTGGGAGGACCGAGAGGCGAGGGAGCGCCTAGAGGTGAAGGCCATCGACGAGGCGTACATGGAGGACCTCCGTTGGCAGCACCCGGAGATCGTGGAGGCGGAGCGGTCGATATTCGTCGTCAATGGCGAGGAGGTCATCGTCATCTCCGATGAGGAGGTGGAAGGAGGCGAGGAGGGCGGCAAGAAGGGCGGCGAGGAGGAGGAGTTCGACGTCGAGGAGTGGCGGAGCATCTTCCCTGACCGCGGCGGTGATGACACCGACCCGGACCCAGCTCTGACCGACGGTGGCCTGACGAGGGTGGATTGGATCGACCTCCACTACGACCATTGAATTTAGGTAGTTTAGTTTAAGTTTAAATTTATGTTTAATGTACAAATCTATGTTGGACTTATGTTTGAATGCATGCATATTTCCATTGAAATTAGATTGAATTTATGCAAATTTATGTTTCACTCCGCTAAGTTTCCGGGATCGTCTAGAACCGTAACCGACCAAAATTTAGTGAACTATATATATACTCCACTAAGATTTACTAGGTCGGATACTCTGGTATTTTTTAGGGGATCGATTAGAAATGCTTTTAAGGTGGTAGAATTCCTTTTACCGCTAAAACTTAATGTAAAAGAACATTTGTGAGGGGTGATGGGAAGTTTTTTCACATAAAAGTATGTTGTGTTAATTTTTATTTCCATTTGAAAACAGTGTGAATTGTCACGTGCCTATTTCAAAATATGTTATTTGAAAGTTTACGGTCGCCATGTTAATTTCTTTCATTGGGAAACAATATGAATTCCAACAAGCCTATTTTAAAATACTTTCTTGGAAAGTTTACGGACGACTCACATGTACTACATAGTCTTAATCTGAAAAAGATGTGCGAACCAAACTGTGGTTGGATGATTATGAGGATATTGGTATCCACAGCCCATCAGAGTTCAAGTTCTACACTTGTCATTGGCGCTTGCATTTTTCCGGATTTATTTTAGGTCTTCCGGCGATGTGCGTTCAGTGGGAGAAAATATTCCCGTCGATTGTGAAAGCATCTATGTCGACTTTGTCAATCTCAAGATAATGTGCTAGTTGAGTCTCTCAAAGTTATTCATAAAGGTAGGGTGTGCGTGCGTGCGTTTATAGGAGTGAGTATATGTGTGTATCTATGGACGTCTGCATCTGTACTGTGTTACAAAAACTGAAAAAATTGTGTTGTATTATTATTATTATTTTCATTCGAAAACAATGTGAATTGCCACGTGACTGTTTCAAAATATCTTATTGAAAGTTTAAGGTCAGCGACTCACCTGTAGTCCTGTACTCGCTCCGTAAAGTTTCTTTACGGAGGAAGTACTACACACTCTTAAACGAAAAATGTGTGCCATGTTAAATCTTATTTTCACTGGAAAACAATGTGAATTGCCATATGCCTATTTCAAAATATGTTATTAGAAAGTTTACGGACGATCACTCACCTGTACTACATAGTCTTAAATTGGAAAAATCGTGCCGTGTTTCTTTTTTTTATTTTCATTGGGAAACAGTGTGAATGAGTAAATTGTTTTTTGGCATACCGTCAATGATGTGGAACATATTACTGTGTTGCCCACGTTACTTATTTCCAAGATAAAAACGGTACGTTTTTTTAATTTAAATTCTATATTGGGCTCTTGTCCCGGTCATAAATGTGCTGTCGGTAAAATATCCACGAACGTCGAGTGTGTTCCATCCTGTACAAACTGTTTCATAAAACGAGAACTAGAGAACAAATCGGCTAGGCAAGTGAAAACGTTGGCATTAGATATGAGCAGGTCCATGTATTCGTCGAGGGGGATACGAAGCTGTGTATATGCGCAAAAGTCTCCGTGTGTGAGTGTGATAAATGCTCTCGGCCGATCACGATGCTAGCGGGCGAGCGAGATTTGCATGCGAGTGACGGACCGGAAATTGCTTTTGAAGGCTGAGCTTCATGGAGGCGTCCAAATGCTAAATTCAAATTTCGTGAAAATTTGTATTTTTACATTTTAAAAAATTCTGAAAAAAAATACATAGGTAGATGAAGGTATAATGCACAAGTGTGTAAATTTTTAGGACTAAATACGTTCAAATGAGGGCTGTGCAAATAAGACAAATCTGAGGCATTTTAACACATGATACTATTCATCATTTCAGACCATGAATTTGTCTTTTTTTTTATGGTCGCGTCTTAATGTATTTCAACCTGAAATTTTACACACATACGGCTCACATCCTTGTTTAGTTGTACAATTTTTTTCAGATTTTTTTAAAACCAAAATTTTCGAATTTTGATTTTTTCATAAATTCGGCCTCCATGGAGGCCGAGAGCCAAAACGCCATTCTCGTGACATACGTGCTAAAGAAGTAAGTAGTATTCGGAGTCCGACGGGCTATAAGCAAACACGAAACAAACTCGAGCCATAAAAAAAACTCGGAATTGTTAAGTCTGCACTCCAATGGCGTCCCTCGTACATCCCTGACCGACCCCTGTGAAATGGAACACGGACTAACGCATTGCGTCCGCCCGTGTCCGCCGTCCATATGGAAAGAAATCACATCCAATGCATAATGCAAACAGATCAATATGTCCCGCTTGCTGTCCATATGGAAAGAAGTCACACCCAATGCATAATGCAAACAGATCAATATGTCCCGCTTTGACCTATTTTCAATCCAAATTTGGGCTGAGTTTGTGTGCGGATGGACACACCTCCTTCACTTGTCCTCCTCTGGCCCGCCTATCGGTGGCACACAAATCAGTCCCTTTTTGCTATCCCACCGAGTTTGACGTCCCTGGCCTCTTCGCCCTCTCCGCCGTCACCCAACACAGCCCTCTTCGCCACCCCCGACGCCCCCATCCAGCCGCCATAGCCACCGACGCCCTCACCGTCGACATTGTTTCACTACTTGCCGCCGACGATGTAGCTCGCGGCCCGGACCCTACCCAGGGCCATTGCCCCCTTGGCACACCACCGCCACCACCGAAGGACGTGCAGTTCGACAACCCTACTATCGGAATGGGCCAGGACGGGGGGACCTTCATCGGACGAGAATAATCCACGCCCGTGGCCGTCGCTGCTCACAAGGTGTACCGCCGTTTGCCCGACCGAGAGTCATCCACGGTCGCGATTGTCTAGTTTGGTACGAGTTCATAACTCTTAAGGATCACGTCAGATAGCTCGAATGAGTTTTTTTTACAATAACATCATATGTTCACCTTGTACGAAGAATCGTCCGACGATGAGAGTGATGTTGTGGTTGCTACACTTCCTGTTTGAGGGTGTCCTGGATTAGGGGGTGCAAGCCCGATGTGTTCAGCCATTATGGGCCGAACTGGGAGCCTGTTAAGTCACCTCGTGAAGGACGATGAAGCGTCGGTATTCACCCGTGTGAAAGAATGTCGGGACCCCGATCCTAAGTTATATGAATCCAGCTTGTAACATATCACATCACTTTGCGGCCTCACGCACGGTAATCCCTATGGTTGCCACCTTACCTTGGCCGGAACCATTTGCGTCTTTTGGCTCACGTATATGATTATGTCGCTAGCAATCATACGCCAGAGAACCCGGATCGACATGACTAGTCATAGAACCCAAGTGGCACATCCGTACAGGAACATGCATACGTCACCCAACAATGCAGATGTCGGTCATCGGCGTGTGTAGACGAGTCATAGCAAGCTACATGGACTCGATTACACCCTGAGACATTTCTGTCATCAACTGCGTGTAGACGAGTCATAGCAGGCTACATGGACTCCATTATAATGCGAGACATTTCCCCGTAGGGATAGACACAACAGCAAAGAAGGATACAAGCCGGTCAATCAACATGTCCGGAGCAGTAGCAAGCTACCATGGCTCAGTGGAAGCACAAAGAGGCATTTCCCTGTAAAGAGGGCTACTAGTGGCACACAACTAGGTGTCGAATCCCACACATACCAATGCATTCCAAACATACACGCAATATCCACGATATGCGTAGATACAACATGGCATCACAACATAACTCTATGAATGAAGTATTCATTAATGACTCATAAGAGCCAACATAGTGTGATATTACAAAGAGGGATCACATGACCCAACACTCAAGTCATACAAGCATCGAGCGGAAGCAAAACATGTCTGAGTACAGATATCTACTAAAGTGGCTGGAGGAGCCTGAAAAGCTACAACGACCCTACCAAAGGAGCCAGACCTCTGTCTGGGATTCCCAAGCTAATACGGTCAACATCGAACACATCGCTAGTGGGACTGAAGTCTCCTCTGCAAAAACATAAATTAAGCAACCATGAGCACAAAGGTACTCAACAAGACTTACATCAGAACTATCTACATATGCATCATTGTCAACAAAGGGGGTTGTGGAGTTTATTGCAGCAAGCCAACTTTGACTGTTGGCTAACCTGTACTACAACTACGAGTACTTTCTTTGAAGTGGGATATCGCACATGGGTCCACATATTAACCAAATCAATACAGCACTATGGATCCACTCCCGTATCCCTACGAGAAGGCCATCCATAGCACTCACGCTTATCTTGCGCATTTTAGAGTATCCATTACAAAATTTCTATGTACCACATATGCTTTCCAAGTAGTCCATATCCGCGGACGTGGCTATTCGAATAGATGAATTAACCCCGCAGGGGTATACTTCTTCACACACGCTCCCGCCACTTATCGCTATGTGCACGTAAAAGGCACCTCGGCAACCTTCAAGCGGAAGCCTAACGAGGGAGTAGGCCACGACCTGACTAACCACACAAGACTCTGGTCCAGGTTTATCGCCTATTTGAGACTGAACCCGCAAGGAAGTCCGGCCGAAGTTTCGATTACGGCCCCAAACAATGTGTACAGGGTTCCCAGACCCACCTCGATGGATGGATCTATGCTTGGTACACCCGGCCACAGGTCCATCTACCGCGCCATAGCCTACCCCTCCGGTCAGTGCTATGCACGGCCGCCAGCACATCTTACAAACACCAGAAACTAGTTGCAACTCCTGGACAGAGATCAAGGCGATTAATAAGCCGAGAGAGTCAATTAAGGATCCCAATGTGCGGTAGTATCTTTTCTTGGATAACATACACAGAACTCAGTTCTTAAGGACGGTCCCAATGAGACAACCCACCATGTACTCCAACATGGTCTCTCATCACTACCTTTACCAAATCGGATTCACTCACTTAGCTTTCACACAGTAGGACATGAATACATCCATTCCGATTCATCGCTCAGATGGATCCGGCCCGACACGACTCTAAGCATAGCAGGCACATTAAGCAAGCATGGATGAGTAAGCACAACAAGGCTCAAGAAGTTGCTACTCATGCTAAGTGGTTTCAACTATTTACTGTGACATGGACAAGTCATGCAAAGGAATGGGTTCAACTACAGATAACATGTAACAGTTGAATAGTTGTTGTCCTAATGCATTTAAAAGAAAGCAGGAGCGAGAGAGTAGGATTGTATCGGAATGCTCAAGGGGGAGGCGGGTTGCTTGCCTGGCAGTTGTGAAGATAGTACTTCTCCTCATCAGTGTCAACAATCATAACGTCAGAACCATTGTCTACCGAGAAGGAACAACACCGAAAAAACAAGAAAGGAACACATTCAATGCAATGCAACAAACATGATGTATGATATGGCATGTTAAAGCATTGAAATGACCTAGTGCAATAGATAGTCACATTAAGTGAAGTGGAATTCAAATATATACTAAATTCCAACTCCAACACTATTTATCAAATTTTCCATAATCATCAATTGTCCTACTTGGTGAAGTTAACTTGTCCATACATTCATGAACATGTCATAATTAGATTCTTCATATTTTTTTGATCATTTTTCATATATAAATTATTTCAATCTTAGTTACAGATTATTTTCTATGATTTTTCAAAGTTTTAAACATTTTCTGGAATTATAAATCATTTAAGATTTATTTCAATATCCAGAAAAGATTTAATGCATCAGCAATGCGTCATGATGACCTCAGCAGGTCAAATGACCTGGTCCAGGTCAAACCTGACCAATGGGACCCACCGGTCAGTGACACATTTGTTAACAGAGCTTATTTAGACTAACTATACTAATTAACAGGCACTAGGGCCCATTGTCAGTGACTTGTGTATTAACTAAACGGTTATTAGCATAACTACAAAATTATCCTAATTAAGCCAAGGCTGGCCCATATGTGTGTGAGTCATATGGGTCAAACCACTGTCAACCGGGGTCAACCCCACCGGAGTTGACCCGCGGCTCGTCGCGTGCGTATCGAGAGACAGGGGAGGGTGTCGGAATCGGCACTCTGGTGACCGAAGCGACGGCAGAGATGCTCCGCGTGGAGCTGGGATTCGCCCGCATCCACCTGAGGTAGCGGGAGGGGCTGGGGTCGCCGGGATTGATGCCGGCGACGAGCAGGGCGGCAGCTCCAGCTCGGGTTCAACGGAGCCGAGGCTCTGGAGCACCCCGGAAGCAACTGAGGCTACCTACGGACAGATGGCAGCTTCCTGGGCACGATGGCGTGCTCAGAAGCGAGGTGCAGGAGCTCTGGCCATGGCAGTGATTGGCGTCGGCCATGGTGGTCCTACGACATAGAGGGACCAAATGACTATGGGGTTAGGGGCAGAACAAGCGGAAGCTCACCGTGATTCGAATGGAGGTCACAGCTCGCCCGGGGAAGCACCAGGTCGACGGCGAGTTAGGGGATTTGGCGGCAGCCGAAGGTGGACGAAGGGTTCGATCCCGTCGATACAGGGCCCGCCTTGACGCAAGGCTCGTCTGGAGGGCGTTGCGGACCATGGCGCTTCTGTTGGACATGCTTCTGCAGTGAGGCGGCCTCATTGGCTACATGGGTGAGCGGCGGTGGTCATGGCGGTTCTCGGCCATGGAGGGGAGGAGCGAGTGAGGCGATGAGAAGGGATGGAGAAACGTCTGCTCGATCGGGATGGCTCTTGCGAGCTTATCCCGCGCGCTAGCGCGACAGGGGAAGCAGGAGGTGGCGGAGCGCGTGCTCACGCGCGTCGGCCACGCGTGCGCTGTCCTCCTGGCATCAATCTTCTGGGCCGGGCCGGGCTACCAGGTATGTCTTCTGTACCTCTCTGCTTTTCTATTTTCTCTTGTTTTCTTTTATTTGATCTATGTTCTGATTTGATTGGAACACCAAATCATTTCAAAATCTTCTGAAAATTAATATGGAGACTAAATGGATTTTTCCAGATCCCCACAAAAAGTTCCAGATAGTTGGACTTATATTTCTTTTATAGTAGATATAAATCCAATTCAAATAGCTATGAATTAAATCAAAGGCCACAAAATAAGTGCTTCTGTTATTCCAAAATTATTGGTTTGAATTTTAACCTTGCCAATAATTTCAGGGATTAACAAGAACATTATTTTGGACACGTTTGAAAAGATTTTTAACCTGGTCATTTCTGAAATGATTTCCGAGGGTTTCAACTAACCTCAATTCAATTTTCATAAATTTAAATATGATGCAGATGAAATGCAATGACAAGCAAAGATTATATCTAGGCTGTGACAACTCACCCCCACTAATACAAGAATCTCGTCCCGAGATTCGCGCGTAGGGTAAGAGGACAGAGGGAACACTAGCTATCACAATCCTCATGATAAAGTTGCCCTTCCCGAAGATGTTGATTCTTTGCATCATGATGATCTTGACATCTTTGCCTTCGGGACCTTCATCCAACACAACAACAAAAGGAATGGAAAACTCTACAAGAATCGATCTTCTCGAAGATCGAGCAATTCCGATCAACTTACAGAATGAGACGTGGGAACATCTCTCGAGCCGAGACATAAAACACACATCGGGAATGAGGGAATGAGATAGATGATGGAGGTTCAATTGGCAGGCAACAATTCCAGGCTGAAACAAATGGCGACGAGGTTTCAAGGCAGCGAGGAGTTAATTGCCCTTCATACCATAACAGAGCACCATAGGAAGGTGACTCGTAGAGTTATCCCCTTAAGTGGAAAAAATAATTACTTTTGATCTAGAGATCATTGAAACTCTTCATACCAGGCTAAGGAAATTTAAAATGATCATTTGAACGAACTCGAACGAAATGGCATACCCAGATTGGAAAGGAGACTAGAGTTATAGGGAAACTCGGTAACAGATGGCACAATCCAATTGATACTGAGGATATAACCCACTGTCTGAGTGTGCTCTCAAGAACTTGAGCATTTCCATATTCATCAAGGTTTTACCAACATCCATCCCAAGGATCCTGGGAACACATCATACTACCATGATGAATAAAGATGGAGGATGCAGACGCAAAGGAAGACAACACTTTCTCAGATTTCACCTTAGCTATGCCAAGGGAACGAAATCTAGATGATCGACCGAGAGACATTTAGCACTCCGCTTCTAATGTTCTCCTTGATGTTATAGTATAACTCAATCGCAAATATCGTTTGTTATCTAGAACATCAAGTAAAGGTCGGACTTCGGGGCTCCAAGGGTCCATGAGGAACAACTTCTAAGTCATACGAAATCCCCATGTAGAAGTGGCTAAAGTTGCTGATACAAGATACTATAATAATATGTAATCCGGGTAGGTGTGTTAGCCACAACATCACTTTACCGGTTACAAAAAGACCAATATTATAATTCTTGGGAAACGTTCCAACCATCATATCCGCGTGAGATTCAGATATGGTTGGTGTGAGGATATATCAGACTCAGCATGTCTGAGAGAAGGTTTGCAACACAAATCGACGAGGTAACGTTGCAAGATTCTCGGGAAATGAACTTTGGAAGCCAACTCCAAAACGTGAGCTGGATTGCAAGACACATGTGAACACACTGTCCAATACAAGTATGACCAGATAGAAGTCTCACAACAAATCACTACCGAGTTCGGGTTAGGAACCATCACTATAGGTAACGAAGTCCTTATATATATGCCCGGGTTAGTGTGATAGCCTGGCATATTAGGGATGATAGACTACTCATATCAATAAGGAATTCCTTCTTTTTCGGGAGCCCATTCGAATAGAACTCTCAAGTTAAGCGTGCTTGGCTTGGAGTAGTTCTAGGATGGGTGACCGACCGGGAAGTTGGTCCCGGGTGCGCACGAGTGAGGACAAAGTGCGCAGAAAAAACTAGTATTGATCTGTGGGGCCAGTCTAGATCCCGCTAGGAGTAACGACTACCGGCGGATGTGTCCGAGGTGTTACAAGTTGGTATCAGAGCCGACCCTCGCGGTTATACGGATGTCATTCGAACGGAACTCCCAAGTTAAGAGTACTTGGCTTGGAGTAGTTCTAGGATGGGTGACCGACAGGGAAGTTGGTCCCGGGTGCGCACGAGTGAGGACAAAGTGCGCAGAAAAGACTAGTATTGATCTGTGGGGTCAGTCTAGATCCCGCCAAGAGTAACGACCACTGGCAGGTGTGTCCGGGGCGTTACAGTTAGCTCTTAAGAAGGAACTTCTTTTCCTTGCACAAATCAGTCAGTGGCTTGGGGTGCTAGGGAATACATATGGAATGGAGGTAATTAATCTGCCAGACCATAGCATAAATTCGCACATGCATGAATGACTTGGGATGATTCCAGGGAAGCAAGATAACTTTCTCGAATTCACGGCGACAACTTGCATCAGATGCACGTGAACTGAGAGGGAGTCACTTCTTGCCCCTAACATATACTTCATGTACGGGACACGAAGATATTGCCTACAAAGTTTCCAACACTAGTTTATGTTCATCATAAGTTATGGAGAAGATAAAGATGTTGTCGATGAGCTCAACAACAAATCATCGAGATATCCATATGGATGGGATTCCACAGCTATGGGAACAAGGTGATAGCATTGGTCAGACCAAACGACATAATGATGCATGCTCTAGGAAACATCCTCGAGTAAAACAACATTCGTTGGTTCTGAGTTTAATTTGATGATAGCCCTTACTCAATCAAAGATTGGACAAGACAATAACACAACAATCAATCACGAGGATCAACCGATGAAGATATCATCTTTCTTCAACACACACACACGCAAAGATATCCCTTCGGAATGAACTAAGTTGGGCAAAGCTTTTATCTTCCATCTCTCCAAGTTATTGTCTAGCTTAACCAACTATTTCAGGGGGTATCCATCACGAATTCTTGGAGACGGGTTGGTTTATAAATAAACCAACTTGATCACAAACTCATCATAATGGTCAGGAGACAACCTGGTGATACTTCCAATAAGATATTCGTAAAATCACGAACCACCGATATGTTATTAAGTTTGAGAACAATCTTGCTTTTCAAGGCAAGACGATATGATCCGAAGAGCGAGGGATTACACAATTCGAACACATTGATCGAAAGGTGCACCATCAAAGATGGACTAGATAGCACGATCAATCTTAGAATGATGACTCATAACCATTACACTAGGAAGGGGATTATTGTCCATTATCTTCCAAGCAACAGGGTTGCTAGGAGTATTGATTTCACACATCACGGTTCACTTGTCGATATTCCGTTTACAACCAACACAGAGACCGAGGAATGAACGATGATGGCGAGAGGTATCACTACATCAGGAATTCATAAGACGTGTGCAATTCTCATGACAATCTTGACATGAAGAGGGTAATACTTCAAGGTAGAACAGAGCAAAAGCTGGATTAGCATTTTGATCTGCGGAATACAACTGCTTTGACCCAATCCTGGTATTGATGAGGTACTGGAGTTTGTTTCTCCTAGCCATTCTGAAATAGAATAGCTTGACAGACCGCAAGAATAATATGCATCAAAGAACACAAATGCACAACTACCCTTGACTATCCACTGATAGAAGGAGGCTGGAATACAACTAAAGAGGGGCAACTCAAGAGCACATCATTTTCCTGAGTTGTAGATGCATAGGTTGGCATGTCGAACAAGTTCGACATAATTCTTCCGGATAACCCATGCAGCAGGGAAGAATTTGCAGGCTCACAACTATGGAATGGAGAACTCATAAAGAGCACTCTTGTCGCGATCTTTAGTTCATGAAGAACTCCTGCCGGGGATGGTTCATGCTATTGGAAGATTGATAAACCACGAACCTTGAAGACTAGAAAAGGCCTTTGATGAGTCTACTGTTCCTGGGTCTGGGCTTCAAATTCCATCTTCGCAGGAGGCCCGGGAAAATTTTGAGGAAATGGTGAATGAAATGGTTACTAGGATTTTGACCTGTACCGTTTGCCTCCGTCAGGGTCATCTGGCTCCTAACTGCACATCTCGGGAGATTTGCTCCTGCTGCTGCTGGGTGGGCCATACCAAATCTGGTTGTGCCTCTTTTGCTCTGGCAAATGGGCTCATTTGGAAACGGAAGAGTCCCCCTCTGTTTCGGATTTTTCGGGAACTCCTACTTGTATCGAGGAAACCGCGTGAGCTACAGCGCCGCCCTCTCCCGTCCCATCGCATTCAATCTCTCCAAGCCCTCCATCGGAGCCGCCTCCATTGACACCACCACCTCCAGCATCCCCTCCCCCGATGGCCAACTTCGAGCTCGACCCGGAGCGTTACGTCCCTCCTGGTCATCACATCGTTGACGGCAATCCTCATCGTCTTCCCTGGACCTATGTAACTCCGGTGGCTCCTATCGCCCGACGACACGAGCAATATTTGGTGGCGGAGGTGATGCCTGCACCGCCCGTCAACCAGATTGGTCAGGTACGGCAGCAAGTTGTGGAACTTTTGAACAACATGGGTTTTCATGTCCGCTCAGCTAAACCTTGGATTGCGGGTGTGGGCCTTTTTGAGTTGAGAGATGCTGGGGAAAGATTTCCTGCTGTCCATATGGTCCCGCAAGATTTAGGGAATGATTCTTTTGTTCGTTTCATGAAGCACAATGAAGGAGAGGGTTTTCGTGGAGCTGTTGGTTTTCGTCAAGGCTGTCTCATGCTTCTTGGTGTTCCGCTAGATTTACGTAACACGGAGGACCTTCGGGCGGCTGTCAATACCTTTGGGGAGTTCCACCACTAGGTTAGTGATGACCCATATCTTGTGCAATCAGTGGTTTTCGCTTCTTTCCCCGAAGATGCTCTGGTGCCCCGCAGTGTCGTTTTCTCCGAATATGCTGCATGGGGCGGAGCGAGGGTTTCTTGGATGGCTCCTCTTTATATCCTTGGTGAAAATTTTGCCGAGCAAATGCCCCAGGACGAAAACACCATGCCCCTCAATGGAAATCCACATCCACTACCGGGACACCTCGTGCCTGATAATCTGATGTTTGCTCTTCCACCTTATCCTGCTCTGGGATGGAATGATGTCCCCAGCCGCCAATACCAGAACATCATCATGAGCCACAGGACCAGCATGATGGTAATGGATGGGGCTGGAATGCCGATGAGCCAGTGGTTCATCAGGACGCATCGGCTCAGGACCAAGAGTCCATGGTCATCGATCAGCCAAGTTCCTCAGGTTCTGTTTAGATTGTTGGGCAAGTGAACCATCAGCTCAACCACAATGAAGTTCCAGTGGATCAGCAACCACCTCCCGAGATCAACCCTCTGGCGATTGTACCTTATCAGCAGCCCATCATTCAGCCTGTGAATTTGATGATTGGAATGGTAAGGGTGGTTTATGGGCCACCATTACCCCCTATTATGGCCTGGAGGAGGATGTTCGAGACGCTAATGGATGTGTTCAACGCCCCGGCAATTCCTCGTGCACTTCCCCTTGTTGCTGCTGAGCCTCTGGTGCTATGCAAGCGGTCCTGGTCCATCGCTTTTGATGTCATCAACTGTGTTTCAAAAATGGTTTGTCTTGTGGACAACAATTCTGCTTCCCCTGTTTTGGTTAGGCCTCGGCCTGTTGCAAGAGCTCTTTTCAATGAAGATAGGGACACTGAAGTTCCTCGCGTCAACACAGCTGCTACTCATGATGATCAGTTCTGTTTCTCTGCTCAGTGTGCCAGGAAGAGAGTCCCTCGGAAGAAGTCCACGCCAATTGTTGACTCCTCGGTTCGCAAGTGCACCCGTGGCTCGATGAAACGTGATGGCTTCAAGCCAATTATGCATGAGATGCCTATGCCATTGCCCAAGAAGAGGAATCCTTGCTCCAAGCCGCTGGAGGTGCCGCAAGCAGACCACAAGGAGAGTGGTCAATCTGGAGAAGAGCAGCAGAGTGAAGAGATCCCGCCTGCCACACCTATCAGGGTGATCCAAACTGTTGGTCAGAGCCTGGGCATTGCTCCGGAGAAGCTGACGGTGGAACTTCTTATGGAAGATCCGGCCAAGTCCCCTCAACACCATCATGATGATTAGGACAAACTTTCTCGCTATGCTATGGGGTTTTGGCCCCCCCATGTAGTCGTTACCGTAAAACTTGTTATATTTCCTGTTATGCTGGTTATCCTGTAATGGTGTCTTTTGAACCTTGTTGGTGCTGGTTGCTGTGTGACTTCACTTTTGATGCTGCTGATTTATGTTTCTATGGATAGTCGTTCTACTAGAAGCTGGCGTGTCCTCTGCTGGAATGTGCGAGGACTTAATTCTGACACGCGTCAAAGAGCTGTTAGAGACAAGATTGATGAAAGTTTGGCCTCTGTTGTTTGCCTTCAGGAAACAAAAATGCAGCACATTGATCATAGAAGTATTCAGAGTTTTTGCCCTAAACGTTTTGATCGTTTTGCATATAGCCCTTCCCTTGGGGCCTCTGGTGGTCTGATTGTTCTTTGGAATTCATCGATACTGAATGGAGTGTTACTGGATTCTCAAAGATTTGGCATGGTCATTTCTTTCACTTTAAACCATAATAGTGAGAAATGGATGTTGGTTAATGTGTATGGGCCCTGCCAAGGTGAAGCCAGGGAGCTATTTGTCAGCTGGCTCTATAACCTAAATATACCTGTTAATGAGAACTGGTTGCTACTAGGGGATTTTAATTTTATTCGGTCCACTTCCAATAGAAACCTCCCTGGTGTAGATGTCAATGATATTTTCATTTTTAATGAAATTATAGGCCATCTTGGTCTTCTTGAGTTACCTCTTAAAGGAAGATCATATACATGGTCAAACATGCAGGATAACCCCCTTCTAGAGCAATTAGACTGGTTTTTCACATCTGCCAATTGGATTTCTTGTTACCCATTTACACAGGTGTTACCCTTGGCTAAAACTGCATCAGACCATGTCCCATGTGTGGTGACCATCAACACAACCATCCCCAAGAGCAATCTTTTTCGTTTTGAGAATTATTGGGTGGAACTTGCTGGTTTTCTAGAGTGTGTGGAGAAGTCCTGGAGGGTGCCCTCAAGGAAAGGCCATATCACTGCCATCATCATGGATAAATTTAAAACTTTGAGATAGGCTCTTAAGATATGGCAGACTGGTTTATCAAAGATCAAAATCCTGATAGGCAAATGCAATCAAGTGATTTTGCTTCTGGATAATCTTGAGGAGTTGAGACCCCTTTTTAGGCCCGAGGCTAATTTCAGGGTGATTGTGAAGTTGCACTTGGAACACCTACTCCACCTGCAGTTCCTGTACTGGAAGAAGAGAGCCACTATTAGGACTATCAAAGTAGGGGAGGAAAATACAAAATTCTTTCATGCTATGGCCACCGAAAGATATAGAAGGAATTCCATTTCTTCTCTAAAGCTTGACGATGGAACTGTTACTACTGATCATGAGCAAATTGTTGGGTGTTTTTGGTCAGCTTTTAAATCCAGGATGGGGCAATCGCAAGGAATTAATCTTTCTTTTGACCTGCAATCCGTGCTACATAAGGTGGATGGACTGGATGATCTTACCCTGCCTTTTTCCAAGGAAGAGATGGATAGGACTGTTAAGGAAATGCCCATAGATAAAGCACCAGGCCCTGATGGTTTCAATGGATTGTTTTTTAAGAAATGTTGGCATATCATCTGTGAAGACTTCTATACACTTGCAAATGATTTTCATGCTGGCACTGCCAGGCTTGAAAATATGAACTCTTCCTATATCACACTTGTCCATAAAAAGGGCTCCCCTGAGTAGGTTGGAGATTTCAGGCCAATTTATTTAACTCGGATGGGTTTAAAATTTCTTTCCAAGATGACTGCAAATAGGTTTCAGTTGCAAATCATGAAGTGCATCCATAAAAACCAATATGGGTTCATTAAATCCAGAACAATCCAGGACTATGTTGGTTGGACTTTGGAGTACTTACATCAGTGTCACCAATCAAAAAGGCCCATTGTTATCCTTAAACTTGACTTGGAAAAATCTTTTGATTCCATTGAACATGAGTTCATTTTCCAGGTCTTAAAGCACAAGGGTTTCAATGATAAATGGATCCTTTGGGTCAAACAGCTACTCTCCTCTGGCTCCTCCTCAGTGCTGCTCAATGGAGTCCTTGGTAGAAAATTCTTGTGCAAAAAGGGTGTGAGGCAGGGGGATCCTATGTCCCCTCTCCTTTTTGCCATTGCTGCAGATTTTCTTCAGACTCTAGTAAATGATTTTCTGTTGAATGGAAAAATTGACCTGCCAATTCCCTGTCATGATAAAGACTTCCCAATTGTGCAATATGCAGATGAGACCCTTATTATCATGCCTGTTGTGGAATCACAATTGCTGGAGTTAAAGAGAATGCTACTCATGTTCTCACAGTCTACTGGACTCCATATTAACTACCATAAGTTTGCTATGCTCCCAATTAATGTAAACCAAGATGAGTTACAGAGGCTGGCTGATTCTGTTGGATGCAAAGTTGGCACTTTACCCTTTACTTACCTGGGCTTGCCTGTTGGGACCACCAAGCCAAGGATTGTGGATTTAATGCCCCTAGTGGATAATATGGAAAGGAGACTATCTCCAAGCTCCTCTTTTTTGGCTTAGGGTGGTAGATGCAATATCTAAACTCTGCTCTGTCTTCAGTTCCCATCTTTTTTCTCTGCAGCTTGGATATACCCCCAGGTATACTCAAACAATTGGAGAGTATACAAAGGCAGTGTCTTTGGAGAAGGAATGGTCAAGACCAAGCTCGTACACTTGCTGCCTGGGACTTGGTATGCAGACCTAAGAAAAAAGGTGGTCTTGGAATTATGAATCTGGCTGTGCAGAATGATGCTTTGCTGCTTAAACACGCTGATAAATTCTTCAACAAGGCTGATGTGCC
Organism: Elymus sibiricus; assembly: GCA_039707655.1. Lineage (NCBI taxonomy): Eukaryota > Viridiplantae > Streptophyta > Magnoliopsida > Poales > Poaceae > Elymus > Elymus sibiricus. The sequence continues at coordinate 130,814,109 of CM077675.1, read as the reverse complement.
TTGGGTTAACTTGATCTGGAACACATATTATCATGACAGAGTACCACAAGGTACATCTTTGTGTGGATCTTTTTGGTGGAAGGATATCTGCAAGAGGATGGATAGTTTCAGGGCTCTGACTTACATACAACCAAACAAAGGAGATACCTTTCTCTTCTGGTCAGATTCATGGATGATAGGAGATTCCAAGATGCCCTTAGCGCATAGGTTTCAAAGATTATTTTCTTTTGCAATTGATATTTTCTCCACAGCTGAGGAGGTTTTCAATGCTTTTGAAGCCAATGACATGACCAGGTTGTTTCATCTCCCCCTTTCTGCAAGAGCTTTTCAGGAATTACAAGCTGTTTAGAACCTTCTCCAGAACTTGCACAGGGAGCAGTCCATGAATGATGTCTGGTTGTGGAGTGAGGATGGCAAGGGTTACTCTGCCAAGAAATTTTATATGCATGTTCATCAGCCAATCACCCCGAACCCTCTTCTCAATTGGATTTGGAGGAGCTGTTGTACCATGAAAATCAAAGTGTTTGCGTGGATGCTAATTATGGACAGGCTGAACACCCAGGATATGCTTGAGAGAAGACATTGGAATGTCTCCGAATCTAATTTGTGTGTTCTATGCCATGCAAGGATTAAAGAAGACAGGGACCATCTATTCTTCACTTGCATATTCAGCACCAGGGTTTGGAATTATCTGCAAATCCCATGGCAAGGAAATTCCATGTGGGACATTACCATTGGAGCAAGACGAGACTTCCACCAACCTTTCTTCACTGAAGTGGTTTTCACTGCTTGCTGGAACATATGGACCATTCGAAATGCTAAGGTTTTCAGTAATGAACGCCCTAGTTTCAACAGATGGAAGGCTAATTTCATTCATGACATTTCCCTATTAGCTCATAGAATTAAGGCTAGTTTTAGGGATGATCTCTTAAAGTGGGTATTTTTTACCACCCTTAGGTTTGTTTACTCTCTAAACCTCCTTTGTAACCTTCTAGCTTAGCTTGTACATTATAACCTGTGATTTGGAATAAAAGAAAAGGTTGTGCGGTGTTTTACCCTACAGTAGTCGGTCAAAAAAAAGGTTACTAATATCCTAAAGAAATGAGCAAACACTATCAACGGGAGTGAGCAGAATGATGTTTGGGTTCAAAAACCCAGAAATAGAATACCTACTGACTAGATAACATCACGGGATGTTTTCGATAATGAAGCCAGAATCATCACACTGGATCACAAAACACAACTAGACTGTGGGGTGGTTCACTGGAATAACATGGTTTTCCAACAACTATGCCAGATATGTTAAGGTAATGGAGTACCTCAACACGACAATTGGTGTGCTTTGTCTGGCCAAAAGACATCGAGTCAGGATGAAAGAATTTGCAATTGCATCAGATTATTTATAAACCTTGGATAAATCGGACAGCATAACGACTTTACGGGTGTGAAATATGAGGCAACCTGCATGAAAACTGACAACATAGCGACTGAATTCTTATGGAGACACTGATCCAGGAAGACATCAACTTTCCTATAAGTCTCCAGCACAGTAACTCGTCATCCTGATAGGTAGATGAGAAGCCTTATTCTTAAGCCCCATGGAATAAAGAAGAGGGTGACTCAGAATTAGAATGACAGGAGGAAATGAATAAAAAGAATCTTACGTTCCCTTCCACAATCAATTCCCTTATATAACTAAAGCCGTTCTAGACTCAAACATCGACTAGGTTGGCTTGGTAATCCTGCAGGCAGTCAAGCTCTGATACCAACGTTGTGTTGGGGAACGTTGCATGGGAAACAAAAATTTTCCTACGCACACACAAGATCTATCCATGGTGATGAGCATCTACGAGAGGGAGAGTGAATCTACATACCCTTGTAGATCGCTAAGCGGAAGCGTTTAAGAAACGCGGTTGATGTAGTTGAACGTTTCCGCGATCCAAATCGCAAGTCGTCCCTCGATTCGATCACGAACTAGCGCCGAACGGACGGCACCTCCGCGTTCAACACACGTACGGCTTGATGACGCCTTCACCTCCTCGATCCAGCGAGCGATGATGAAGTAGTGGTTGAGTTCCAGCAGCACGACGGCGTGGTGATGGTGGTGAGGAACAATCTCTGCAGGGCTTCGCCAAGCGCTACGGAGATTATGACGGAGGAACTAGAGGGTTAGGGTTGCCGCACACGGCTTGGGGAAATCTTGATGTGTCTCGTGTGCTAGCCCTGCCCCTCTATTTATATGTTGAGCCTTGGGGTCTAAACTTGGAGTAAAAGCCTCCTCCAGGTCGGTTTTGCCCGCACAAGGTTGGTTTGGCCCGCAGGGAAAGAGTCCAACTCGGATCCCTGCCGAACCGTGCACAGCCGCGCACAAGCGGTAGTACCGCTTCACACAAGCGGTAGTACCGCTTGGGCGGTAGTACCGCTTCATACAAGCGGTAGTACCGCTCGGGCGGTAGTACCGCTTCACCAAGCGGTAGTACCGCTTACGCGGCAGCAAAACTACTTTTGCACTTTCCAATACCTCGTGGGCTTTTATCCCTTGGCCCATATAAAGTGTTCTCGCACCCGAACACTTCGGTAAACATCCGGAACCCCTTCCGGTGAACTCCGGAACTCTTCCGGAGATCAAAACACTATTATCACATATATCAATCTTTACCTCCGGACTATTCCGGAGATCCTCGTCATGTCCGGGATCTTATCCGGGACTTCGAACAACCTTCGGTCACCAACATAATAACTCAACTATACTAATCGTCACCAAACGTTAAGTGTGTAGACCCTGCGGGTTCGAGAACTATGTAGACATGACCGAGACACCTCTACGGCCAATAACCAATAGCGGGACCTGGATGCCCATATTGGCTCCTACATATTCTACGAAGATCTTTGATTGGTCGAACCTCTATGTCAAGGATTCAGTTAATCCCGTATGCTGTTCCCTTTGTTCTTCGGTATGTTACTTGCCCGAGATTCGATCGTCGGTATCTCTATACCTAGTTCAATCTCGTTACCGGCAAGTCTCTTTACTCGTTCCGTAATACAAGATCTCGTGGCTAACACTTTAGTCACATTGCTTGCAAGGCTCATTGTGATGTTGTATTACCAAGTGGGCCCTGAGATACCTCTCCGTCACACGGAGTAACAAATCCCAGTCTTGATCCATGCCAACCCAACAGACACCCTCGGAGATACCTGTAGAGCACCTTTATAGTCACCCAGTTACGTTGCGACGTTTGATACACACAAGGTATTCCTCCGGTGTCAGTGAGTTGCATGATCTCATGGTCAAAGGAACAGATACTTGACATGCAGAAAACAATAGCAATAAACTGACACGATCAAATGCTACGTTTACAGTTTGGGTCTTGTCCATCACATCATTCTCCCAATGATGTGATCCCGTTATCAAATGACATCTCATGTCAATGGCTAGGAAACCTTAACCATCTTTGATCAACGAGCTTGTCAACTAGAGGCTTACTAGGGACACAGTGTTGTCTATGTACCCACACATGTATTTGAGTTTCCAATCAATACAATTATAGCATGGATAATAAACGATTATCATGAACAAGGAAATATAATAATAACCAATTTATTATTGCCTCTAGGGCATATTTCCAACAGTCTCCCACTTGCACTAGAGTCAATAATCTAGTTCACATCACTATGTGATTTACATTGTAATGAATCGAACACCCATGCAGTTCTGGTGTTGTTCATGTTTAGCCCTTGGAAGAGGTTTAGTCATCGGATCTGCAACATTTAGATCCGTGTGTACTTTGCAAATATTTATGTCGTCCTCCTTGATGTAATCGCGGATGGAATTGAAACGTCGCTTTATGTGTCTGGTCCTCTTGTGAAATCTTGGTTCCTTGGCTAGAGCAATGGCACCAGTATTATCACAAAACAGAGTCATTGGGTTAAGCGCACTAGGCACTACTCCAAGATCTGTCATGAACTCCTTCATCCAGACACCTTCCTTCGCCGCCTCCGAGGCTGCGATGTACTCCGCTTCGCATGTAGAATCTGCTACCACGTTTTGCTTGGAACTGCACCAGCTAACCGCACCCCCATTAAGAATAAATACGTATCCGGTTTGAGACTTAGAGTCATCCGGATCAGTGTCAAAGCTTGCATCGACGTAACCCTTTACGACGAGCTCTTGATCACCTCCATAAACGAGAAACATGTCCTTAGTCCTTTTCAGGTACTTCAGGATATTCTTGACCGCCGTCCAGTGTTCCATTCCTGGATCACTTTGAAACCTTCCGACCATACTTATGGCAAGGCTGACATCGGGTCTAGTGCACAGCATTGCATACATGATAGAGCCTATGGCCGAAGCATAGGGGATGACACTCATCTTTTCTCTATCTTCTGCAGTCACTGGGCATTGAGTCTTACTCAACTTCACACCTTGCAATACAGGCAAGAACCCCTTCTTGGACTGATCCATTTTGAACTTCTTCAAAACTTTGTCAAGGTATGTGCTTTGTGAAAGTCCTATCAAACGTCTCGATCTATCTCTATAGATCTTGATGCCTAATATGAAAGCAGCTTCTCCTAGGTCCTTCATTGAAAAACTCTTGTTCAAATATTCCTTTACGCTTTCCAGCATTTCTATATTGTTTCCAATCAGTAATATGTCATCCACATATAATATTAGAAACGCTATAGAGCTCCCACTCACTTTCTTGTAAATACAAGCTTCTCCGTAAACTTGTATAAACTCGAACGCTTTGATCACCTCATCAAAACGAAGATTCCAACTCCGAGATGCTTGCACCAGTCCATAAATGAATCGCTGGAGTTTGCAAACTTTGTCAGCATTCTCTGGATCGACAAAACCTTCTGGTTGCATCATATACAACTCTTCCTTAAGGTAACCGTTAAGGAACGCTGTTTTGACATCCATCTGCCAAATTTCATAATCGAAAAAGGCAGCTATTGCTAACATGATTCTGACGGACTTAAGCATCGCTACGGGTGAGAAGGTCTCATCGTAGTCAACTCCTTGAACTTGTGAAAAACCCTTTGCCACAAGTCGAGCTTTATAGACGGTGACATTACCGTCTGCGTCCGTCTTCCTCTTAAAGATCCATTTGTTCTGAATGGCCTTACGCCCTTCAGGTAATACTTCCAAAGTCCATACTTTGTTTTCATACATGGATCCCATCTCGGATTTCATGGCCTCTAACCATTTCTCGGAATCCGGGCCCATCATCACTTCTCCATAGCTCGTAGGTTCATCGTTGTCTAACAACATGACTTTTAAGACAGGGTTGCCGTACCACTCAGGAGCAGTACGCGTCCTTGTCGACCTACGAGGTTCGATAGCAACTTGATCCAAAGCTTCATGATTATCATCATTAACTTCCTCTTCAGCTAATGTAGGCTCCACAGAAACAACTTTCTGCGCTGCGCTACTCTCAGGTTGAAGTAAAGGTTCTACAACCTCATCAAGTTCTATCTTCCTCCCACTCAATTCTTTCGAGAGAAACTCTTTCTCAAGAAATGTTCCGTTTTTAGCGACAAACACTTTGCCTTCGGATCTGAGGTAGAAGGTATACCCAACTGTCTCTTTTGGGTATCCTATGAAGACGCATTTCTCCGCTTTGGGTTCCAGCTTTTCAGGCTGAAGCTTTTTGACATAAGCATCACATCCCCAAACTTTAAGAAACGACAGCTTTGGCTTCTTGCCAAACCAAAGTTCATATGGCGTCGTCTCAACGGATTTCGATGGTGCCCTATTTAAAGTGAATGCAGCTGTCTCTAATGCATAACCCCAAAACGATAGTGGCAAATCGGCAAGAGACATCATAGATCGCACCATATCCAATAAGGTTCGATTACGACGTTCGGACACACCATTACGCTGTGGTGTTCCAGGCGGTGTCAATTGTGAAACAATTCCACACTGTCTTAAGTGACTGCCAAACTCATAACTCAGATATTCTCCTCCTCGATCAGATCGTAGGAATTTAATCTTCTTGTTACGATGATTCTCAACTTCACTCTGAAATTGTTTGAACTTTTCAAATGTTTCAGACTTGTGTTTCATTAAGTAAATATACCCATATCTACTTAAGTCATCAGTGAAGGTGAGAAAATAACGATAACCACCGCGCGCCTCAATACTCATCGGACCACACACATCAGTATGTATGATTTCCAATAAGTCACTTGCCCGTTCCATTGTTCCAAAGAACGGCGTTCTAGTCATTTTGCCCATGAGGCATGGCTCACATGTGTCAAGTGATTCAAAATCAAGTGACTCCAAAAGTCCATCAGCATGGAGCTTCCTCATGCGTTTTACGCCAATATGACCTAAACGGCAGTGCCACAAGAAAGTGGTATTATCATTATCAATTCTACATCTTTTGGCATCAATGTTATGAACATGTGTATCATTACTATCGAGATTCAATAAGAATAAACCCCTCATATTGGGTGCATGACCATAAAAGATATTACTCATATAAATAGAACAACCATTATTCTCTGATTTAAATGAGTAACCGTCACGCAATAAACAAGATCCAGATATAATGTTCATGCTTAACGCAGGCACCAAATAACACTTATTTAGGTTCATCACTAATCCCGACGGTAATCGAAGAGCGAGCGTGCCGACGGCGATCACATCAACCTTGGAACCATTTCCCACGCGCATCGTCACTTCGTCCTTTGCCAGCCTCCGTCCTTCTGGAATTATAAATCATTTAAGAGTTATTTTAAAATCTAGAGAAGATTTAATGCGTCAGCAATGCGTCATGATGACCCCAGCAGGTCAAATGACCTGGTCCACGTCAAACCTGACCAATGGGACCCATTGGTGACAAATTTGTTAACATGGATTATTTAGACTAACTATGCTAATTAACAGGCACTAGGGCCCACTGTCAGTGACTTTTGTATTAACTAAATGGTGATTACCATAACTACAAAATTAACCTAATTAACCAGGGCTAGCCCACATGTCTGTGACCCATATGGTTTAAACCACGGTCAACTGGGGTCAACCCCACCGGAGTTGACCCGTGGCTTGTCGTCGGCATATCCAAAGATGGCGGAGGGCGTCGGAATTGCCCTCCGGTGACCAAAGCAACGGCAGAGATGCTCCGCGTGGAGCTGTGATTCGTGCGCATCCACCTGAGCTAGCGGGAGGGGCTGGGGTCACCGGGATTGATGCCGGCGATGAGCAGGGCGGCGGCTGCAACTTGGGTTCAATGGAGCCAAGGCTCTGGAGCACCCCGGAAGCAACTGAGGCTACCTACGGGCTGATGGGAGCTTCCTGAGCACGATGGCGTGCTCAAAAGCAAGGTGCGGGAGCTCTGGCCATGGCAGTGACTTGTCCGGCGGCGACTGGCTTCGGCCATGGTGGTCCTATGATGTCGAGGGACCAAATGACTATGGGGTTAGGGGCAGAACACGCGGAAGCTCACCGTGATTCGAATGGAGGTCACACCTTGCTTCGGGAAGAACCAGGCCGACGGCGAGCTCGGGGATTTGGGAGCGGCCGAAGGTGGGCGAAGGGTTTGATCCCATCGATACAGGGCATGCCTTGACTCATGGCTCGTCTGGAGGGCGTTGAGGACCACGGCGATTCTGTTGAACATGCTTCTGCGGCGAGGCGGCGTCGTTGGTTACGTGAGTGAGCTGTAGTGGTCGTGGCGGTTCTCGGCCATGGAGGAGAGGAGCGAGCGAGGCGAGGAGAAGGGATGGGGAAGTGTCTGGTCGATCGGGACGGCTCTTGCGAGCTTATCCTATGCGCCAGCATGACAGGGGAAGTAGGAGGTGGTGGAGCGAGTGCTCGCGCGCATCGGCCACGCGCGCGCTGTCCTCCTGGCACAGTGGAGAATACGACCGGCAGGGGAGATGAGCTGGGCTGGGCTGCTGGGCCGCCAGGTAAGTCTTCTGTCCCTCTCTGCTTTTCTATTTTCTCCTGTTTTATTTTATATGATCTATGTTCCGATTTGATTGGAACACCAGATCATTTCAAAATCTTCTAAAAATTAATATGGGGACTAAATGGATTTTTCCAGATCCCCACAAAAAGTTCCAGAATAGTTGCTTCTTTTATAGTAGATATAAATCCAATTCAAATAGAAATGAATTAAATTAAAGGTCACAAAATAATTGCTTATGTTATTCCGAAATTATTGGTTTGAATTTTAACCCTTGACAATAATTTTAGGGATTAACAAGAACAATATCTTGGACACATTTGAAAAGATTTTTAACTTGGTCATTTCTGAAATGATTTCTGAGGGTTTCAACTAACCTCAATTCATTTTTTATAAATTTAAATATGATGCAGATGAAATGCAATGACAAGCAAAGATTATATCTATGTTGTGACAAAGAAGGAAACCTCTAAAGACTTGGCGTGTACCCCAAGGACGTCTTTATGTTTGGCATGTCTCCAACCAACTTAAACATCTAACCTAGTTCCCCCGGGGTATCTATATAAGCCTAGGGGTTTAGTCCGTAGAGGGGAACTTATTCGCCTTGGGGTTTAGAGCTTACACAATAATCTCGAGGTAGATCATCAACCTATACTTGATACCCCATCATCAATAGAATCAAAGAAGGACGTAGGGTTTTACCTCTTCGAGAGGGCCCGAACCTGGGTAAACATCGTCTCCCTACTCTCCTTGTTACCATTGATCCTAAATCCACATCTCAGGACCCCTTACCCGAGATCCGCCGATATCAGTGCCGACATTGGTGGCCCATGCATGTCCCGCTGTGTGATCGACCCGGAGCAATGGAACTACCAATCTACGACAAAAGTAAGAACGGTGTGTTCCTCACGTCGAAGTCCCCCTCTATCGGGTCAACAGACAAGGAGAAAGCTTCACGCCACCATCCCCATGATCTAAAGAGCGGAGAAGAAGAAGAATCACCATTAGTACCTCGAGCACTCTCCTTGTATCCGGTTAAAGACCTATCAATATACCAACCGGTAGAGGTTGGAGAGCTCGGTGAGCTGAAGGAGTCCAGGGGCTCAGGCATCCAAGGTCACCCAAGAGACATGATGATCTCATGTCCCTCTCCTTACGAATACCTATGGTCCATGTGCCCGTGTTCAGCTGGGATCAAATTTTTAATCCCACCCACCACCCACATAGAGTATTTCTCAAATAACTCTGGGCCAACCAATGTCTAGGACCTACCATATGTTAAAAAAATGCCGATGAGTCCATCCGGCAATTCTGGAGCAGGTTCCTGGTCGTCAAGAACAAGATAAATAATTGTCATGACACCGAGGTGTTGGCAACCTTCCGATATAACTTCCATGATAGAGGACTTCTAAACGCCCTTGACCGGCATCATGTCTAGACCTTCTCTGAACTCTCTGGCATGGTGGAAAGATTTTGCACCATGGAGGACGCTTGGATAGCTCTGAGGGAGCAGGCGGACTCAGTCCACGACGAGGAGTCAAGGAATAATCAAAGGAGGAACTTAAAAGAGCCGGCTCGTTCCGCCGCGCCATGTAAGAAACCTCGGAAAAAGAAGAAAACGACGGCACTATCCGGCTCCGTCCTTGATGGCTTGCTGGACAAGCCCTGCCCCACACACTCGATCCTCCTGAACGCCAGTCCAACTCATAACCTTTGAGCTTTTTGGGTGGTTAGACAAGTTGCAAAGGGGGGATAGGACCTCCTTGGAGGTATAACCACAGCCAAGTACCCGATCACATCCTCGGATGAGAAGGAAGTTTCGATGATCTATGAAACTTGGATGTCCAAGAGCAAACGGAAAAGTGTCCTTCGTGAATTAAGCTAGGTACGCCATATATCAACATCACATGCCTGGACAGAAACACCGATCACCTTTGGAGAACAATACCAGCCGATTTCCGGATTCAACTAATGTCCGGCTGCCCTGGTGCTAGAGCAATTGTTGGTGATTGCCGCTTACGTAAGGTGCTAATGGACGGTGGCAACAACCTATATTTTTATATGTAGACACACTAAATAAAATGCAGATTGACAAAAGTCAACTCGAGCAGAGCTATCCAATGTTTCAGGGTATTATACCAGGAAGAGAGGCGTGATGCATTGGAAAAATCACACTAGATGTGGTATTCGGAACTACCGAGAACTATCGATCCGATGAGTTGACCTTCCATATCGTGCCCTTCCGAAGTGGTCACCACACCCTACTAGGGAGGCAAGCGTTCATCAAATTCCATGTTGTCCCACTACGGTTACATGAAGCTCAAGTGCTGGGGGCCCAATGGGGTTATTACTCTCGCCCGCAATCCAGACATAGCGCTTCAGGACGAAAACAGAATGGGATCATTGTCCCTAGAGTTATTGGCTAAAACATTCGGGGCCGAGGAATTACCTGCCCTCAGAGCCACCAGAAACAAAGATGAAGTAATTCTCGACAAAAGGTCAAAGTCCACGTCATTCAAACCAGGCTATGAGATTGTCAAGTTCCAAGTGCATCTAACAGACCCAAATAAGACGACATCCATAGGAGCACAAATGGACCCCGAGGTGGACGAGGCGTTGCGCAATTTCCTTCGGGAGAACTGGGACATCTTCGCTTGCCACCGTTCTGATATGGAAGGAATCCCTTGAAATCTGGCCGAGCACAGCTGAATATAATAAAAGGCTTCAAGTCCGTCAAGCAGGCCCTTCGTCGATTTTCCGTACCCAAGCATCTGGCCATGGGCAAGGAACTGGCAAAATTACTCGAAGCCGGATTCATCCGAGATATAAAACACCCCGAATTGCTGGCTAACTTGGTCATGGTCCCGAAGAGGGATAAATCATGGCGCTTTTGCGTTGACTTCAAAGATGTTAAACGACCGTGTCCCAAGGACCCCTTCCCACTGCCTCGAATCGACTAGATCATCGACGCAATGGCCGGACATGACTCGTTGTGCTTTTTGGATGCTTATTCAGGGTATCATCAGATAAAGATGAAAGAATCTGACCAAGCCATGATGACATTCATTACACCGTGATACGTCTGTAACGTATCTATAATTTTTGATTGTTCCATGCTATAATATTATCATCCTAGGATACTTTTGGAGTATTTCTTTACTAATTTATATTATTTTTGAGCACTAACCTATTAACCCAGTGCCCAGCTCAAGTTACTGTTTTCTACATGTTTTTGGATTTTAGGTTTACAATACCTAACGAAGTCCAATTGCCCCGAAACTTTTATATGATTTTTTCTGGACCCAAAGAAGAACTAGAAGCTTCGGGAGGATACCGAATGCCGCACGAGGGAGGCACCACACAACAGGGCGTGCCCAGGGGGTCGACGCACCCTGATATGTGTTGGGCCCCTCGTGGTTATCCCGACCTTGTTCTCTGACCTATAAATTCGCATATATTCCAAAAACCCTAGGGAGCATCCCAAAACACTTTTTCATCCCCCAGAAGTCTCTGTTCCGCCGCGATCCCATCTGGATTTCTTTTCCGTTGCCCCGTCGGAGGGGGGATCGATCACGGAGGGCCTCTACATCATCCTTGCTGCTCCCATGGTGATGTGTGAGTAGTTCACCACAGACCTACGGGTCCGTAGTTAGTACATAGATGGCTATCTCTCTCTCTCTCTCTCTTGATCTTTAATACAATGATCATCGCATCTTCGCTTTGGTCTATACGATGTAATTCTTTTGTGCGATACGTTTGTTGGGATCCCATGAATTGTGGGTTTATGTTCAGATTATTCATGATAAATATTTGAGGCTTCTCTGAATTCTAATTATGATTCTTATGTGCATGATTATTATAGCTTCGTAAATCTCTCCGATCTATTGATTTGCTTGGGCCAAGTAGATTGATCTTTCTTTAGCGAGAGGGGTGCGTGGGTTCAACCTGACGGGTTTCTATATCCCAGTGAGAGAAGGGGACAAGATACGTATTTGTGTTGCTGCCACTAAGGATAAAACGATGGGGTTCATTCATATTAATTGAGTTTACTTTGTCTACATCATGCCATCGTTCTCCAAGCATTACTCTGTTTTACTTAATACTCTAGATGCATGCTGGATTACGATCGATGGGTGGAGTAATAGTAATAGGTGCAGGCAGGAGTCGGCCTATTTTCTTATGGACGTGATGCCTATATACACATGATCATTGCCGTGAATAAAGATTACATAACTACGCGCTTTTCTATAAATTGCCCAACAGTAATTTGTTTACCCACCATATACCTACTACATGAGAGATGCCACTAGGGAAAACTATGGCCTCGGGTCTATTAACTTATATATTTACAAAAGCTTCCAATACCTTGCTGCCATTTATTTACTTTTATTTTATTTTGCAATTTATATTTATCAACTATCATTTACACACTTCACTGGCTTGCAAATAATGAGTCCAAGGGGATTGACAAACGTCTTGCCCGCGTTGGGTGCAAGTGTTTGCTTCTTTGTGTGCAGTCGCTGAAGACAGTGGTTGCTTGTTACTCCTATTGATTTGATAAACCTTGGTTCTCAACTGAGGGAATTAATTATCCATATTGTGCCGCATCACTCGTTCCTCTTCATGGAAAACCCAACACAAATCACAAGTATAACACCGTACGAGCCATTTTGTTTTAACACAATGCCTTTTCGTGTTGAAGAACACAAACGCGACATACCCGCGCATTATCAAACATGTTTGGAAAAACAGATTGGCAAAACAGTAGAGGCCTACATGGACAATGTGGTTGTCAAAATCAGAAACATAAACCATTTGGTCGATCACCTCCGCGAAACATTTGCCAGCCTCAGAACATATCAGATCAAGCTTAATGTCGAGAATTGTGTCTTCGACATACCAGCCGTCAAGTTGCTTGGATTCATTATTTCCCACAGCAGGATAGAGGATAACCCTGATAAAATCCAAGCTCTTGCCCGCCTCAAGGTACCCACTGAATTGAAACACGTCCAGAGGCTGGCAGGATGCATGGAAGCTCTTAGCCGATTTATATCCCGCCTTAGAGAACGGGCACTACCCCTATACAGGGTTCTAAAGTAGACCAAAAAGTTTGAGTGGACCAGTGAATCAGGGGCAACCCTGGATGACATCAAGACCCTTTTGTATACAAACCCCATGCTGGCCGCACCTAGCGCAAACGAGCCGATGTTATTATACATATCAATCACAAACCAGGTCGTCAACGCAGTCCTTGTCATTGAGCGAGACATGGAGGGTCACAAGTTCCAAGTCCAAAGACATGTATATTACGTCTCGGAGGTACTCACCCCATGTAAAACAAGGTAACCGCATTATCAGAAGATAGCATACACAATATTCATGGTATCCCGGAAACCGAGGCATTATTTTCAAGAATGCTAAGTGACTGTGGCATCCGAGGTGCCCCTCAATGACATCATTAACTATAGAGATGCCGCATGGCGAATTGCTAAATGGGTAATACAACTCCTACCCTTCAAGATAGCATATCGACCACGTCGATCCATTAAACCTCAGGTGCTGGACGATGATACTTGAGATCTGCGTTGGGTTATCCGTGAAGAGGAATGGGTTATTGTAGCACAAAGTGCATAAGTATTTCCCTCACTTACGAAACCAAGGTTTATCAAACCAATAGAAATATCAATCCTCAACTGTCTTCAACGGCTGCACACAAAAGAGCAAACAACTTGCACCCATGATAGTTGTGATATGTGTTGGGTTTTCCGTGAAAAGGAACGGGTTATTGCAGCACAAAGTGGGTAAGTATTTCCCTCATTTATGAAACCAAGGTTTATCGAACCAATAGGAATATCAATCCTCAACCGTCTTCAGCGACTGCACACAAAAGAACAAACATCTTGCACCCAACGTTGACAAGAGGGTTATCAATCCCCTTGATCTCGTTATTTGCAAGAAAGTGAGTTGTGTAGATAATTATAAATTGCAAAATAAAATAAAAATAAAATAACATCAGCAAGGTAGCAATATCTTTTGTAATTTTATAAGTGAATAGACCCGGGGGCCATAGTGTTGTCTAGTGGCATCTCTCATGTAGGCAACATACGGTGGGTAACAAATTACTGTTGGGCAAATGATAGAAAAGCGGATAGTTATGCGATGTTCACGGCAATGATAATGTATATATAGGCATCACGTCCATAAGGAAATAGGCCGACTCCTACCTGCACCTATTACTATTACTCCACCCATCAACCGCTATCCAGCATGCATCTAGAGTATTAAGTAAAACAGAGTAATGCTTGGAGCATAATGACATGATGTATACAAAGAATACTCAATCAATATGAATAAACCCCATCGTTTTATCCTTAGTAGCAGCAACACAAAGACGTCTCTTCTCCCTTTTTGTCACTGGGACATAGAAACTCGTCAGGTTGAACCTACCACAACGCACCTCTCTCACCGAAGAAATATCAATCTAGTTGGACAAACTATTTCAATAGATCAGAGAGAATTACGAAGCTATAATGATCATGCAATTAAGAGACAATATATATCAGAGATATCTCAAATACTTTTCATGAATAATCTTAACATAAACCCACAATTCATCGGATACCAACAAACACATCGCACAAAAGGATTACATCGGATAGATCAAAGCGATGATGCCATGATCATTGTATTGAAGATCATAAGAGAGAGAGATTGCCATCTAGGTACTATCTATGGACCCGTAGGTTTGTGGTGAACTACTCACACATCATCATGAGGGCAGCAAGGTTTATGGAGAGGCCCTCCGTGATAGATCCCCCCTCCGGCAGGGTGCCGGAACGGAGCTCCAAATGGCCTCCGACGGAACAGAGGCTTGCCGCGGCGGAAAAAGGGTTTTGGGACTTTTTTTAAAGGTTTTCACGTTAGAAGAGAATATATAGGCCAGAGAACGAGGTCGGGAGGGCCACCAGGGGGCCACAAGCCATCAGGGTGCACCCCCCTAGGGGCGCGTCCTGATGGCTTGTAGGGCCCTGGTGCGGCTCCCGGCCATCTCCCGAAGCTTCTAGGTCTTGTATTTGTCCAGAAAAAATCATCAAAAAGTTTTTTTGTGGTTTTGTCATGACAAATGTCCTAGTGTCAGGACTTAGGTGTGATGCCATCGCTATGGCGGTTAACTCGAAGGGGTTGGTCGGGACGAAAGACACAGGGTTACCCAGGTTCGGGCCCTCTCGAAGGAGGTAATAGCCTACGTCCTGCTTTGAGTTGTATTGATTGGATATCGATTACAAGGGTGCGGATTCGCTTGACCTCCATTGCCAGACTATTGATTATGACCTCCATGGTTTCCCTGGCCTTGATAGCCAGAACCCAAGCCGCCTCCACCAAATCCGGACCCAGGAGAGCCGGATCCTGACCCGCCGGTCGGTCCATTGCCGCCACCCTGATGCCGGTTAAGGCTGTAATTCCGGAACTCCCGCATGACCCAACAATCCTTCCAGGCATGAGTAGATGGTTTATCGGGAACACTATGTTTTAGGCAGGGGGCATTCAACATTGCCTCCATGTTGAAAGGCTTAGACTTGCCGAAAGGCGGTTTACCATTGCCCTTACCACGGTTGTTCCCAGCACTAGTGTTGGCCACCAGATCTGACCCGCCGTCCGGGTGCTTCCGCTTACCGCCATTACCATTATTATTATTTCCTGCCCCACTCTGTTGCTGGCCCTTGCCATTGCTATTCTTCTTGCCCTTAGCTGATTTCTCCTCATCAGACCCAGGATCCTTCGTGCTGTCAGAATCTGCATATTTGGTGAGAGCCGCCATGAGCTCCCCCATATCCTGGCATGAACGCTTGAGCCGTCCAAGCTTCTGCTTGAGGGGCAAAAAGTTGCAATTTTTCTCCAGAATTAGAACCGCTTGAGCCGCCGTGATATTATTAGAGGAGTGGATAATGGTTGAGACCTGCCGGACCCAATGATGGGCCGACTCATCCTCCCGCTGCACACAATGATCCAAATCCACGATCGTCATGGGCTGCTTGCATGTTCCTTGAATTTTTTTGATGAATTTTGCCTTCAACTCGGCCCAGGAATTAATGGTATTGGGTGGCAAACCCTTCAACCACATGCGAGCCGGCCCCTCCAACATCATGATGAAATATTTGGCGCAGACTGCATCAGTGACGTCTAACATCTCCATGGCTAGTTCATAACTCTCAATCCAAGCTTCCGGAGGCAGATCGGCAGTATAATTTGGCACCTTGCGGGGACCATTGAGATCCTTTGGCAGACGTTCGTTTCGTAAAGTCGGCACTAAGCACGGCACTCCCACAGCCCTAGAGGTTACTCCGGCTCCTACTGAAACAGAAGGTGCTACTGTGGGTTCTTGGTAAGCCGCCGCAGCTGCCGCTGCTGCCGCCTCTCGCTGTGCTCTCGCATGGTCTACCAGCGCCTGGGCATCAACAACAGGCGGGTCATCTCGCGCCGGGTTCCGACGTCGCTCGCTGCTAGAAATCGCAGGCGACTCTATGCGCTGGCTGTAACTGCGGCTCGGGATAGGTGTTGAGTGCACGCAGCTCCGGCTGTAGGTATACTTCTGCTGTTGCGCCACAGCCGTCTACAAATATCCAATGGCATTCCGGGCTTCCTCTGCAAAGGGCATTCCATCAAGGATAGGGAGCGCGCTGAGCCGGACTACCGCTGCCACCATGTTCTCCACCGGGTTAGAATAATGACCGGGTGGTGTTGGGAAGTGCTGCAGCGGGGTCTGATTCCTGCGGGGCGGGTCTGGCTGCTGATGCTGAACCGCCGCCCTACTCCCAGGTACTTCCGCTGTCCGGGTTACGGTTAAAGGTGCATTCCGTCTCGTCCCTGGCGTGTTCAAAAGATTCCTAGGCTCATACTGATCCGGCAAATGGGTCTGATGCCTCATCCGATCGACTGCATCTGCGGTCTGTTGCTCCAAGTCAAGGCGAAAAGCTTCCGCCCTGATGCGCTCCGACTCAGCATCCATCTGAGCTTTCAGTGCATTGATTTCCTCTTGGGCTCCGGCCATCTGGTCCTTCAACCTCGCGATTTCCGTGTTTCGGGCTGCTTGGTATTCGGCCGTGACCTCGGTTCCCATCAGAGTCGTAAGTTCATTCATCAGATCCAGCAAAACTTGAGCCAGCGGCCTGCCTGATCCAGATCCGGTCGCACCAGCAGCCGTGCTTCCAGGAGCTGGTGCCGATCCTACCATAAAGACAGCGGCTCGGCTCGGCGGCTCATAGTATTCCGGCTCACAGTATTCCGGCTCATGGTAGCCCTCGAAGTAGCCCCCAAGTCCGCCGTTGTGGAGCTGGTAGATTGATTCCGCCTCTCCGCTCGAGGATCCCTCCTCTGAGCGGATGAGGGTTTCCTCCCACGACATAGAACCCTCAAGTTCCGTGCCTTGGGTGAAGCCGACGTAGACATGCTTCCGGCCCGGGTTAACCCGGGCAGGTTGCGCATGCCGGGCCGGCTCGACGAGGTCGGTTCAGATGTCCGGCCCGGGCTTAGATCCGCCGATCTTGCCAATGAAGACGTGAATTCCGCCGAAGGGCACCCGGTACCCGTACTCGATTGAGTCGGCCTCGGGGCCCTAGCCAGCGTCGTCGATGTAGAGCTTGCCGTGGCAACTCTTGGTCATCCTGCCAATAGCGTATCCCTCGATCCCTGGGAGAGAGCCCTTCAAGTACTCCAAACCACCGAGTATCTGCCCCAGGGTGGGCGCCAACTGTCGTGGTTTTGTCACGGCAGATGTCCTAGTGTCAGGACTTAGGTGTGAAGCCATCGCTACGGCGGTTAACTCGAAGGGGGTTGGTCGGGACGAAATACACATGGTTACCTAGGTTCGGCCTCTATCGAAGGAGGTAATAGCCTACGTCCTACTTTGAGTTGTATTGATTGGATATCGATTACAAGGGAGCGGATTTGCCTGACCTAGTACTCGATCAAAGGTTTCGTGGCCTAAGCCGCCCAGGTAACCCGCCTTTATATACACAGGTCGAGGCCCTGGGCTTACAAGAGTCCGGGCCGGGTCATACTTGATAACCGACCTTGCCTCTAACTACTCCTGCCTTGTCGGACAAGCCGCCCCCGGCGACTTACGCCACCGGGTCATACACCGTCTTCTCCCTCTGGGCCTCCAGGCCCATTGAGCAAGCTTCTTCCAAACCTTATCGCTAAGCCGCCAACCTCATGACCTGGCCCCACCTGGGTGGGTCTCACCACGGGGTTATATCCCCAACAAGTTTCGTGGCAATTGGACTTCGTTTGGTAAAGGAAACCTGCAAAGTAAAAATAAGCAGAAAACAACAACTGGCACTGAGCACTGGGTCAATAGGTTAGTGATAAAAAATATTGTAAATTGGTAATTAATGACCCAAAAAGTATCCTAAATGATAATATATCAGCATGGAACAATAAAAAATTATAGATACGTTGGAGACGTATCAACCCATCGCAGGCAAGTGGGCTGTCAATCCCCTTGATCTCGGTATTTGCAAGCAAGTGAGTTGTGTAGATAATCTATTATCTACTAAAAGCAAAATACGTAGATAATAAGAGAAATTTCTAGAAAATCCCACATTAATTAGAAAATACCAGCCCTTGATCCGGTGGACGTTTCAAAATCAGTAAATTGTATCCGTTCGATTTACGTTACACATTCGGTGGGACTCAGACCCAAATATGATAACCACGATCTTAATTATACACCATGTCTCACGGAATAAAAAATATAGAATAACCACGATCTTAATTATACACTATGTCTCACGGAATAAAAAACATCGAATCTACCTCTTGCTGGATGCAAATTCATGTCCTATGCATAAACAAAAACGTGCCCTATGTCCTCACGCAAAAAAAAAGTAATGCCCACCTGATCCTTGCCGCCCAACATCCTTCTTCCTTCTTCTTTGCACAGCCGCCGTCCTCCTCACAAATACGTCCGGCTGCTACGTGTGTAGTACGGTAGGTCGACAGGTGTCCACTGCGTGCCATGTTCAGCTTTCGCTCCGGTATGAGTTCTTTCTGAGGGAGTCACGCATGCGTGTGTGCTGGCTTCAAGTAGATTACTTACAGGCAAGTGCCCCGAGCTAAGCAGCTTGATTGTTTATCCCTGACGAACGTACCATGCACATTAATCTAGCCGGCTGGAAGTGCGCGTACGCAGGTTGTGCAGCCGCGCGTAGGTACCAAGTATGTCACGACAAATTGTCTCCTCGCAGATGACCGGCGGACGAGGCCTTCATGTGTGCATGCCTGACAAAAAATCAGGGTTCTGCATTCCTTTGCATGAAAATGCTTGACTTAAATTACGGACTGATTCTATGGACATGTCCTTCTGTACCCCGCTGCTGCTGAGTGCTATCGATCGGCTGGTAAACCCAGGCCACCAACCATGTGCATGCAAGTCGCTTTTGTATCTCACATCTCTGTCCTATAGCAAGAAGCAATGCAAGATCAAACAGAATATTAATCGTTAAACTACCTTCAAAGTTTGCATGCTCAACAAGATCGATCAAAATACTTGCCTCATGCATGTCCACGCTGTGCATGCATGCTCAACAATAATGATGAGGAAACCTTACGAAGGCCGTGACCACGTCCTGGCTGCTGATGTCAAATATCAGGTGTCTTCACGGCTTCGCGCACGCTACCCAGCCACCCTATTGCGATCTGCTAGCGCGCCGACATGCACGATGTCGCTGCCGCTGCCGTATTCACCTCCGTTCCTTGTATGGTGGATTCTCCTCCACGTCCACGCATGCTACAACAATTCACATCGACATTTTTCTCTCGCAAAACCAAAATATCAGCATCATCTGATTTCAGTCATGCTCATGTATGCATGCATGCCGTACGTCGTGCAAGAATGCAAGATCGATCCATCCATCCATAAATAGCCTTGAGCCAGGTAATGTGACGTACACATGTATCTTTCCTTTGACTTCTACTTCTATTTCTTAGCAATCCAGCACATTGGCTTGATAACTTTCTGAGCATTACCAACATGGAACAAGTGGTGCGTCTTTGTCAATATGCAGTAACATGATTAGGTGTGCAATTGCTCCAGTGTGAAGTTTCAGTTTTATAGCATATATGTGACTTGTGCTTCAATAATTTTGTTGTTAAAATTAGTTATGATACAAATTTGTACAAATATGCTAGCGAAAGAGAGGAAACAGCCAGAGCACTTGAAATTTACAAGAAATAAATAGTGCACTCGAAATTCATAAGAACTGCTGTTTTTCTAGAAAAAATTATTAGTGCAATCTCTCTTAGAAACAACATGTACCATTTTGTCTTGGCTAACGATGATGGGCCTCATCCATCAGGCACCCATGTGAATCTCGAGTAACTATTTGAACATATATTTACTTGTGTGTGCACCTTAATTCCCATATCTTCTCGGTGGAGTTTTTTTAAATCATATTTTAAATAAAAGTAGCCCATATGATTATGTATTTAATTATTAGTAATAAAACATCCTTTGGTAAAAAGATATTTTGTTTAAGTAATAACATCCACTCTGGAACATTTGCTTAATCAATAGCAAGTTTATAAATGAACTTCTTTTTTACAGTCGTTTTCTATAGACTTTGTCATTGTAAGTTCTATATATATTCACACATGTCCTCCTCTATAGATACTAAAGTCGTATAGAGTTCTGATCCAATTTTGTGTACTGAATACCATAGAATAGCTTATGGGACCAAGTAATTATTCATCTTAAGTCTATCAACAAGCAAGCAAATTTCTTCGAAAATAAGGAAGCAACTTCATGTCAGCGAGGATATGCGGCGACACATTTTCCCATATAGCATAGTGAGTGTCGAAAAGACTAGCAAGATTAGATTTTGCTATTTTATTTTAGCTCCGTGGCATGACCATTTGTTGGCACAGTTCAGAGAGAGGGAGAGGGACAAGGGAAGAGTGGGAGACAAAGGCAGAGAAAGATCTTAAATTTCTAGAGAAATCACAGTTCGATTTGCATGATTAGAAATCTTACGATTCTTTATACAGCCCGCTCCTGTTGGGAAAATGCTAATTGCTCTTCACCACCAATATATGCCTTTCTTGGTACAATATAATCAAACACACATATATTCCAACTAAAAATAAAGAATCAACGGTGGTATATGCACTAAAGATCTAGCCCTCGCATTTGCGAGGGCCACCTTGCTAGTTGTAGATAATTGTAAATTGCAAAATAAAATAAAAATTAAATAATGGCAGCAAGGTAGCAATAGCTTTTGTAAATATATAAGTGAATAGACCCGGGGGGCATAGTGTTCCGTAGCGGCATCTCTCATGTGCTCAACATATGGTGGGTATCAAATTGCTGTTGGGCAATTGATAGAAAAGCGGATAGTTATGCGATGCTCACGGAAATGATCATGTGTAAATAGGCATCACGTCCATAAGCAAATAGGTCGTCTCCTGCCTGCACCTATTACTATTACTCCATCCATCGACCGCTATCCAGCATGCATCTAGAGTATTAAGTAAAACAGAGTAATGCTTGGAGAACAGTGACATGATGTAGACAAAGAATACTCAATCAATATGAATAAACCCCATCATTTTATCCTGAGTAGAAGCAACACAAGGCGTATCTTCTCCCTTTCTGTCACTAGGATATAGAAACTCGTCCGGTTGAACCTACCACAACACACTTCTCTCACCGAAGAAATATCAATCTAGTTGGGCAAACTATTTCAATAGATCATAGAGAATTACGAAGCTATAATGATCATGCAATTAAGAGAAATAATATATATCAGAGATATCTCAAATAATTTTCTTGAATAATCTAAACATAAACCCACTATTCATCGGACCCCAACAAACACACCGCACAAAAGGATTACATCGGATAGATCAAAGCGAAGATGCAATGATCATTGTATTGAAGATCATAAGAGAGAGATTGCCATCTAGGAACTAGCTATGGACCCGTAGGTCTGTGGTGAACTACTCACACATCATCATGAGGGCAACAAGGTTGATGTAGAGGCCCTCCGTGATCGATACCCCTTCCGGCAGGGTGCCGGAACGGAGCTCCAGATGGCCTCCTGACGGAACAGAGACCTGCGTCGGCGGAAAAAGGGTTTCGGGACTGCTTCCATGGTTTCCACGATATATGTGAATTTATAGGCCAGATAAAGAGGTCGGGAGGGCCACCAGGGGGCCACAAGCCATCAGGGCGCGCCCTAATGGCTTGTGGGGCCTGGGTGCGACTCCCGGCCCTCTCCCGAAGCTTCTAGGTCTTGTATTGGTCCAGAAAAAATTGTCAAAAAGTTTCGTGGCAATTGGACTTCATTTGGTATAGGAAACCTACAAAGTAAATAATAGGCAGAAAACAACAACTAGTACTTGGCAGTGGGTCAATAGGTTAGTGCTAAAAAATATTATAAATTGGTTAATAATTACCCAAAAAGTATCCTAGAATGATAATATATCAGCATGGAACAATCAAAAATTATAGATACGTTGGAGACGTATCAAGCATCCCCAAGCTTAATTCCTACTCGTCCTCGAGTAGGTAAATGATAAAAACAGAATTTTTGATGTGACATGCTATCCATTATGTAATCTTATGCATGTATGCTCATTGAGAAACGATGAATTAATAAACTTTAACATTGTAATACTTTTAAGTATAAGAAACAAGATCATTTTTTTTTTAAAGTATACGATCCTCAAGGAATGTTTACCCCTTATTCATCTTATTAAATTAGCAAGGCATGGCTTCATCTTTACCACATTAATACAAATGTTAAGCACCACAGTGCCCAAGTCAGGCAATTGGACCGTACTTTTTCAAGGTGCATCAACTTTTTATTGTTCACACAATACATGAGCGTGAACCATTGAACATATCATTTAGGTGGAATAGAATATGGTGGTAGATATCAACGGGATAAAAAGTGGAGAAGATAGTCTCACATCAACTAGGCGTGTCAATGGGCTATGGAGATGCCCATCGATAGATGTCAATGCAAGGAGTAGGGATTGCCATGCAAATATGATGCACTAGATCTATAAGTGTATGAAATCTCGAATGAAGCTAAGTGGGTTTGCATCCAACTTGCTTGCTCATGAAGACCTCGGGCATTTGAGGAAGCCCGTCATAGGAATATACAAGCCAAGTTTATAATAATGAAATTCCCACTAGCATATGAAAATGTCATAACATGAGACTCTCGAAATGTGAGGAACAAGGTGCCACTTTGAGGCACAAGTGTGGTAAAGGATAGTAGCAAAGTCCCTTCTCTCATTTTCTCTCATTTTTTTATGGTGGGCTCATTTGGCCTCCCCCGTTTTTTCATTTTTCGTCCAGAGTCTCTTCCTGACTTGCGGGGGAATCATAGTCTCCATCATCCTTTCCTCACTGGGACAATCCTCTAACAATGATGATCATCACACTTTTATTTTACTTACAACTCAATATGAAGAACTGATATGAAGATATGACTCTGTATGAATGCCTCTGGTAGTGTACCAGGATGTGCAATGATCTAGCGTGACATGTATCAAAAATATGATGAACGGTGGCTTTGCCACAAATACTATGTCAACTCTATACGATCATGCAAAGCAATATGATGATGAATGAACTAGTCATGTCAAGTGACGATCGAATTTGCATGGCAATATTTCTCAGAATGTCTATGGAAATGCCATAATAGGTAGGTATGGTGGCTGTTTTGAGGAATATATAATGAGGCTTATGTGCAACACAGCGTATCATGTCACGGGGTTTGGATGCACCGGCGAAAGTTGCACCGATCCTCGAGGTGAGAATGGGCTATGCACCGTACCGAAGAGGCTAGCAAATATGAGGAGGTGTGATTGCGTATGTCCATGGTTTCACATTATTCATAAAGAACTCATGTACCTATTGCAAAGTTTTATTAGTTTTATCACAAATCAAAGTACTCCCCGCATGCCCCGAGGGAAGAGGTTGGTAGGAGTTAACCATCGCGCGCTTCCGACCCGAAACAACACTAGGATTTTAATGAGGAATAGAAATGATCACACATCATCACCATGCCTCTTTAATTTTTAGAAAAATAATAAATTAACCCCTCTGAATATCGACACTTTTACAAATTAATAATTTTGAACTCACACCTTTTCAGATTAGTACACCAATATTTTTAATCCTCAACTTCTCTATATGTGCTACATGATGGTTTTGATTATCACTCATCAAATACCTAATATTTTTAGACTAGTCTTATGACCCATGCAAATTACCGTCACTATTTATTAACTCTCAAACAAATATAAGTGAAGGGCGAGAGTGAAGTTATTTCTATAAAATCTACACACCACCGTGCTCAAAAAGATATAAGTGAAATACTAGAGCAACTGCTATGCTCAAAAGATATAAGTGAAGCACATAGAGTATTCTAACAAATTATGATGAAGGTGTGTCTCTCTTTAGTAGGTGTGTCCAGCAAACTATAATTGTGGCAAACTGAAAGTAAAAGCAAACAAAAGCAAACGACGTGCTATACAAACGGTTTTTAACCCCTTTCTGCGACGTAGTTCTAAACCGTCGCCTTGCATGTGTGGGTGACGTGGCTTGGACAGCATCGGTATTTCCCCAAAGAGGAAGGGATGATGCAGCACAGCGACGGTAAGTATTTCCCTCAGTTATGAAAGCAAGGTTATCGAAGCAGTAGGAGGATCACCACCACCCAATAAGCAGCACCTGCACACAAACAACAAATACTTGCAACCCGACGCGAAAGAGAGGTTGTCAATCTCTCTACGGTAATAAGATAGATTAGGTAGTGATAGATAGGAGAGATAGATCTCTCAAGAACACAAATAAAAAGAGTAAATATGCAGCAAGGTATTTTTGGGTTTTTGGTTTTGTAGATCTGAAAACAAAGATTGCAAAAAACATAGATCGAAAAGTAATATGATAGGAGAAGTAGACCCGGGGGCCGTAGGATTCACTAGTGGCTTCTCTCATGAGTATAGCGCACGGTGGGTGAACAAATTACTGTTGGGCAATTCATAGAAAATCAAATAGTCATGACGATATCCAAGGCGATGATCATTATATAGGCATCACGTCCAAGATAGACAAACCGACTCCTGCTTGCATCTACCTCTATTACTCCACACATCGACCGCTATCCAGCATGCATCTAGTGTATTAAGTTCATGGAAAAACAGAGTAATGCAATAAGAACGATCACATGATGTAGACAAGATCTATTCATGTAGGAATAGACCCCATCTTGTTATCCTTAATAGCAACGATACATGCGTGTCTTGCTGCCCCTTCTGTCACTGGGAAAGAACACCGCAAGATCGAACCCATCACAAAGCACCTCTTCCCAAGGCAAGAAAAATCGATCTAGTCGGCCTAACAAAACCAAAGATTCGAAGAAGAAATACGATGCTATAAGCAATCATGCATATAAGAGATCAAAGAAGACTCAAATAATATTCATGGATAGAAACTGATAATAAACTCAAAATTCATCGGATCCCAACAAACACATCGCAAAATTTTACATCAAATAGATCTCCAAGATACCATTGTATTGAGAATCATAAGAGATAGAGAGAGAGAGGAAGGTATCTAGCTACTGCCTACGGACCCGTAGGTCTATAGTGGACTACTCACACATTATCGAAGAGGCACCTATGAGGAAGATGAACCCCTCCGTGATGGTGTTTAGATTGGATCTCAAGGTTCTGGAACTTGCGTCGGCTGGAATTGTGTTTCGTCGACTCCCCTAGGGTTTTTGGATTTCCAAGGTATTTATAAGCACAATAGTCGGTTGAGGGGGTGCCGGAGGTGCCCAGCACCCACCAGGGCGCGCCAGGGGGCCTCTAGCGCGCCCATGTGGGTGCTGGCCACCATGGGGCCCCTCTTCTGGTATTCTTTGGCCCATCTGGTTTCTTCTGGCCTGAAAAAAATCCACAAAAATCCCCGCAGCGTTTTAGCTCCGTCTAGTACTAATTTTCTGCGAAGTAAAAAACAAGCAAAAACAACAACTGGCACTTTGGCAGTATGTTAATAGGTTAGTCCCATAAAATGATATAAAGTTGTAATAAAATGATTGTAAAACATCCAAGAATGATAATATAACAGCATGGAACAAGCAAAAATTATAGATACGTTGGAGACGTATCAGCATCCCCAAGCTTAATTCCTACTCGTCCTCGAGTACGTAAATGATAAAAACAGAATTTTTGATGTGGAATGCTGCCTAACATGTTCATCATATTATTTTCTTTTGTATAGCATGGACATTTGGACTTGTAAATGATTCAAAGAAATAGTCTAGTTTTAACATAATGACTTCAATACTCAAGCATGTCAACAAGCAACCATGTCTTTCAAAATATCAACACTAAAGAAAGTTATCCCTAGCCCATCAAGCTCAATCGTTGATCCATTCATGAAACACACTCAAATATTAGCTATGCCCAATGCTCAAGTACGATCATAGTGCCCCCTAGTTGGTTCTTATAAGAGAAGATGGAGACTCAAAGCAAAAATAAAAATTGCATAAAGTAAATAGATAGGCCCTTCGCAGAGGGAAGTATGGATTTGTAGAGGTGCCAGAGCTCAAAGTTTTAAATTGAGAAATAAAAAATATTTTGGGTGGCATGCTTTTCCTGTCAACAAAAATAAAAAAGTAGCTCACAATACTTTCCATGCTAGATATATCATAGGCGGTTCCCAAACAGAAAATAAAGTTTATTCCTTTTTCCACCAAACTTTCACTTTCCATGGCGGGCCGTATCCACGGTTGCCTTCCATACCAACACTTTCCAAGGAATTTATTATTTGACAACATGAAGTAAATATTTTTTCTTTTTCATTTCCGGAATGGGCATCCCTATTACCGCCGCACTCTCGTGCAATGACAAGTGAATAAACACTCATCTTGAGAATAACACATCTAGCATGGAAAAATATTGGACACTCCCCACCGTTTCATGAGCGGTACGGGCACACAAAAGAGAAAATTTATTTTGAAAATTTAGAGATGGCACATACAAATTTGCTTGGAACGGCATGGAAATACCGCATATAGGTAGGTATGGTGGACTCATAAGGAAAAACTTGGTTCAAGGATTTTGGATGCACAAGTAGTATTTCTACTTAGTACAAATGAAGGCTAGCAAAAGATTGAGAAGCAACCAAACCAAGAAACGAAAAATCACATAAGTGAGCATTGAACATAACTAACACCAAATAATGCACCACAAGTAGGATGTAACTTCGTTGCATAACTATTGACTTTCGTGCATGCATAGGGAATCACAAACCTTAACACCAATATTCCTACTAAGCATAATTACTCATTAACATGACTCACATATTACTATCATCATGTTTCAAAACTGTTACAAGGAATCAAGATTAATTTGTCCAATGATCTTCATGAAAGTTTTTTATTATATCCTCCTTGGATATCTATCACTTTGGGACTAGTTTCATATATTGCCATTGCTTTTTGGCAAGCTCAAACAAATTTAAGTGAAGAACATGAGCATAAAGATTTCATCTCTCAAAAAGGTATAAGTGAAGCATGAGAGGATTTCTTCAAAATTTTACTAACTCTCAAATTAATTTAAGTGAAGCATGAGAATATTTCTACAAAAGTTTCCAAGCACACCGGGCTCAAAAAGATATAAGTGAAGCACTAGAGCAATTCTATAGCTCAAAAAGTTTAAGTGAAGCACATAGAGCAATTCTAAGAAATCATAGCATGATTGTGGCTTTCTCAAATAGGTGTGTACAGAAAGGATACATAAGAAAACTAACAAGCAAAGCAAGCAAAGATACAAGACGCTCCAAGCAAACACATGATATGTGACGAATAAAAATATAGCTCCAAGTAAAATACCGATGGTCGTTAGAAGAAAGAGGGGATGCCACTCGGGGCATCCCCAAGCTTAGTTGCTTGTTACTCTTTGGATATATCTTGGGGGTGCCGTAGCATCCCCAAGCTTAGGTTCTTGCTACTCCTTATTCCTTCATCCATCGTGATCTCACCCAAAACTTGAAAACTTCAATCACACAAAACTCAACAAAATCTTCGTGAGATCCGTTAGTATAAGAAAGCAAATCACTACTTTAGGTACTGTTTTAAACCCATTCAAATTTTATAATTGCATTGTACCTACTGTATTTTAACTTTATCATGGCTTATACCTCCAAATACAAACCATAGATTCATCAAAACAAGCACACAATGCAACAAAAACAGAATCTGTCTCAAACAGAACAGTCTGTAGTAATATGTACCATACCCATACTTCTGTAACTCTAATTTTTTTGAAAAATTAGGAAAACGTACATAATCTGTATAGCAACACTGTGTTAAAATTTCAGCTGAAGATCACGTCCCAGAAAAAAATGAAAATTCATATACTTGACGCAAAGTTTCTGTTTCAGATTCAGCATCACTTCTACTCATCCTATGAATCATCCTAACGGTTCAACTTGGCACAAACACTAAATAAACCATAAAAACACAATCATAACAGAGGCATAATTGTGTCAACACTCAAAAATAGAAAGGAAAAATCAAAATTTTATTTATTCATTGGGTTGCCTCCCAACAAGCGCTATCGTTTTACGCCCCTAGCTAGGCATATTGGATAAATTCAAGTATTGTCATCTTTGGTTTTCAATTCTTCAATCACACAACTAGATTTCTTCAAGGATTTAGCATGAAAGTTATTAATGATAACACTCCTAGTAAGAAAACCAAAAAATTCATTCTTGTAAATAGGATCTCTTATAATTTCAACAAAGTCGGTATGAATACTAATCATTTTAAGATCCCCCTTGTGGCCACTAGTTGTAGCAACTTTGTTCTTAGTGAATTGCGTGGTCTTGCTAATCTTTACGGGAGTTTTTTCAAGAGATTTGATAGAAGAAAAAGCCGAACCCAAATTACTAAAGATCTCTTCCAACTTATCAATACGGTAAGGACTTTCTTCTACCGTTTCGTTAACTACGGTTTCTTTCGCCTTAAACAATTTAATGGCATCTCCCACCTTAGCCCCAATTTTATTAGCGAGATTATGCATCTTTTTATCTAGATCATCAAGATGTTCCTTAGTAATCATCTTATTTTCAATAGCATCTAATCTCTCTATAACATGTTCGAGAGTTAAAGTTGTTTCATTGATCATGATAGGTGGCGATCCCACTAAACTCCCCAAAGCATTAAAAGCATCCAAAGATGGGCACATCAAGAAATTCCTACCGGTAATCGTATCAAGGACGAATCTATACCAAGTGGTGATGCCCACATAAATACTGCGAAGAAGAACAACGGTAGATTGCTTATGTATAGATCTATTATGAGCATTGCAAATCCTATACCAAGCATATTTTAAATTCTCCCCTCCCCTTTGCTTAAAATTAAGAACCTCATTATCGGGAGTACACGCAACAAAGGAAGAACTAGCCATAGTAACAAGGCAAGAGGTCCGGCAAGAAAAAGGGCAAACGAAAAAGAGGGCGAAGAAAACGGCAAATTGGTGAAGTGGGGGAGAGGAAAACGAGAGGCAAATGGGAAATAATGTAATTGCAAGGAGATGAGATTTTTGATTAGGAACCTGGTAGATGATGATGGAGTCCCCTCGGCGCCTATGATAGGCACGTAGAAGAGACTGCTTCCTCCCCGACAAAGGCGCCAGAAATTCCTTTTACGTGGCTTGGACTGCGTTGGTATTTCCCCAAAGGGGAAGGGATGATGCAGCACAGCGACGGTAAGTATTTCCCTCAGTTATGAAACCAAGGTTATCGAAGCAGTAGGAGAATCACCACCACCCAATAAGCAACACCTGCACACAAACAACAAATACTTGCAACCCGACGCGACAGAGAGGTTGTCAATCTCTCTACGGTAATAAGATAGATTAGGTAGTGAGAGATAGGAGATATAGATCTCTCAAGAACACAAATAAAAAGAGTAAATATGCAGCAAGGTATTTTTGGGTTTTTGGTTTTGTAGATCTGAAAACAAAGATTGCAAAAAACGTAGATCGGAAACCAATATGATAGGAAAAGTAGACCCGGGGGCCAAAGGGTTCACTAGTGGCTTCTCTCATCAGTATAGCGCACGGTGGGTGAACAAATTACTGTTGGGCAATTGATAGAAAATCGAATAGTCATGACGATATCCAAGGCGATGATCATTATATAGGCATCACGTTCAAGATAGATAGACCGACTCCTGCCTGCATCTACCTCTATTACTCCACACATCGACCGCTATCCAGCATGCATCTAGTGTATTAAGTTCATGGAAAAACGGAGTAATGCAATAAGAACGATGACATGATGTAGACAAGATCTATTCATGTAGGAATAGACCCCATCTTGTTATCCTTAATAGCAATGATACATGCGTGTCTTGCTGCCCCTTCTGTCATTGGGAAAGAACACCGCAAGATCGAACCCATCACAAAGCACCTCTTCCCATGGCAAGAAAAATCGATCTAGTCGGCCTAACTAAACCAAAGATTCGAAGAAGAAATACGATGCTATAAGCAATCATGCATATAAGAGATCAAAGAAGACTCAAATAAGATTCATGGATAGAAACTGATCATGAACTCAAAATTCATCGGATCCCAACAAACACACCGCAAAAGTTTACATCAAATAGATCTCCGAGAGACCATTGTATTGAGAATCATAAGAGAGAGTGAGGAAGCCATCTAGCTACTGCCTACGGACCAGTAGGTCTATGGTGGAATACTCACGCATCATCGGAGAGGCACCTATGAGGAAGGTGAACCCATCCGTGATGGTGTTTAGATTGGATCTCGAGGTTCTGGAACTTGCGGCGGCTGGAATTGTGTTTCGTCGACTCCCCTAGGGGGCCTCTGGCGCGCCCATGTGGGTGCTGGCCACCCTGGGCCCCCTCTTCTGGTATTCTTTGGCCCATCTGGTTTCTTCTGGCCTGGAAAAAATCCACAAAAATTCCCGCAGCGTTTTATCTCCGTCTGGTACTGATTTTCTGCGAAGTAAAAAACAAGCAAAAACAGCAACTGGCACTTTGGCTCTATATTAATAGGTTAGTCCCAAAAAATGATATAAAGTTGTAATAAAATGATTGTATAACATTCAAGAATGGTAATATAATAGCATGGAACAAGCAAAAATTGTAGATACGTTGGAGACGTATCAGTGGGCGATAGGGGGGTCCATCCCACACGACACGGAAAACCCGTCGGCGATGGTGACCAACGAACGCAAACGATCTACAAATATAATAGTGTGTGGTGCATGAACATATCGCACACATAATGTTTTAGGCTTACGTGTGGGATTTGGGATCAATCACACACGTGCAAGACGAGTCAAACGAGTCTAATTGCTCATGGAAAACAAACGGAGTTTGACGTTTTACCGTTTATGAAACGTTACCTAATCCACATGGGCCATTTTATAAACTGTGTGTGATATGTTCATCATCGCACACGAGGTGTCTCTGGAAACCGTCTGCCATGCATGGCATCATCGGAGACATACAAGTGCTGCAAACCATTTGCGATTACTTATGTATCAGCAATGTTTTAGATTATATCTCGTGTGCTTTTCCTATGGATCACAGGCGGTTGCGCTATGAGTTGCGTGTGCTTTCCGTTCTGGACCGCACACACTTAGTTGCTTGAACCGTCTGCGCTGAAATTGCCAGGTTATTGTAAAATATGGCATTTAATTCACCCCGCAAATAGCAAATTCGCCACAATATGCAATCGACAAATAGTGTCCACATGAAGAACATTCATCATAATTCGCCACAATATGCAATTCAACGAATAGTGTCCACAAGCAGAGGATTCATCATAATTCACGACAATATGCAATTGAGCAAATGCTAGCTAAATTGCACAGCTGTTAAACCGACATATGCAGTACATAATCATAGTGTACAAAATACGAAGACATGTTCACATGGAAAATAATGCATCTATGTGTATATGTTTAGCTGATAACACTATATGAATGCGTACTTATTATTAGGGGATATGAACCCGGAAATCTTTGACGCCATCATCGGGCTTGATATAGTGTTTCACAAAGGAGGTGCTGATAAATTTCCTAACAGACAACAATTCATCTCCGGCGAGCGGTGAAGAGGTCATCGGTCCGAAGATCAACTGCAGGACTTTTAGATCAGAATGTGACATACGTGTGGAGTAGAAGATAGTAATTAAGAAGATCAGTTACTTGCTTTATCCTGTCAGCATCGACACCACATTCAACACGTTTGCATAGGTTCATCATGTGTGCACAAACGTAGTATCCACATAGGCTGGTACCTTGTTGTTGCTGAGGACACCGAATTGTTTTATACAGTATTAGTCATGTATTTTCCCTGTTAGGAACAAAACCTAACCGGTGTAAGTTGTTTCTTCTTTTTTCTATGGAGACTTGAACATCTGACTAGCATTTTCTGAAAATAATGGATTTCGTTGTCTTACCGGAGAAACGATCACGTCCAGCAGAGGTAGTTGGCGGTCGAACCGACTCCCTCCTAAAGTTATGTTCATTGACAATACACTGCAAATGAAGATGAATTTTCACACACTCAATTCTGGAACCAGATATGAACACAACGCATTAACATCAAAGAATTCAATACCTATCCATGAAATCCTGAAGATGACTCAGATCCTGAGGCGCATTTGAGTCTCTGAGAGAATCCATGTAGTAAACTGTGTTGCGTTTTGGAACAATGACCACCAAGATCCAGTGACCTCTACAGTTTAAGAAAACCATGAATGTACGAACTATGTATAAAACTGAAAGACGATCAGTGTATGTGTGGTTGTATATTTAACTTACCGTTCATGGTATGGCCACATGAAGAATTCTCCTATCTATAAGTTGAACAAGATCTTGGCGACATAATCAATGGAAGCCTTGCGTGAGCCATTATCTCGTAACAAAACGTCGTTTCCTAAATCAGGATCTATAAAATGCCAATGTGCCCTTATCGATCTCTGTGTCATCAATCCCTTGAGAGGAATACAAAACCGTTAGCTTTTATTCATTTACAGCCTTGTATGGAGAAGTTGATCACAGAGTTTCTGAAGTACTTACAACATCAAGCATTTGACAAGAGTGGCAGCAAGCTCATCGAAGTTGAAGAAGAGATGAAAGTCCTCGAATTCCACACTAATGATACCTGCATCGTGAGAGAAATGCCAGCTATCGTAGTGCACTTCCAGAATGTTAGTATCTTCTCCTTCCGATATTATGTCCATGCAATATTTATGTAACTTGCGACAACTGGAACTGCACTCGTCAAAGTATTTGCCAACAAGGAATGGCTGGCCATGCTTGTACTTGCATTTCTCAAATGAGTCTACTTCCTTACTAGAAAGTTGTTTTTCAAGGTCTGCTTCAGACATGTGGTCAGAACTGGGATTACATGGGTCTTCATCGGCCATGCCATGGTTCTGCTCGAAGAGTCTTCGTAGTAGGATGCTCTGGTACTCATCCCTCCTATGTTTCTATCATGTGTAATATCAAATTGCCAATTTCACCAGGAAGCTAAATATAAATGCAACAGTCTTTGTAGTATAGGATGCACATCGCCAGTGTTTGAATGATATCAAATTAATAGTGACAGCTACGTACATTATGCTGTCAAACATTCCAATCTGTAAAAAACTACTGTCTTGCACCATGTTTTTTTCACTAAGTTTGAGAATCTGTTTATTTTAGATTGCCATGTTTTAGGTGGTTCAGCCACCTGACAACCGAGGTGTGTGTACGCTCGAACAGTGTTGATGCTAGCCATGTTCCTGTGCATAATTAGACCTTGCTCGTGCTGAATGAAATGAAGTGCTTCATGTGTACTAACTTGCTGTAAATTTTCATGCAATGATAACTCATGTAGCACATAGTTTTCTTGCTGTCAATATGCCTTCAGGTTAAAACTATGACAGTGTCTTAATCACATCCAGAATCAAATAGCACACGGGAAGTGTCAGAATCAGACCTAATATAAAAAATGATTTCTAACAACGAGAGTTAGCCTTACCTTATTTGCACGTTCCAGAAACTTCCTCCCAATGTACCGAGATTGAAAAGCTCGTAACTTAACAGATTGAAATTGATGTTGACCATGAACAGACAGGTCTTCAGCTACCCATCTCCATTCCTTGGAAGTGATTGTCCTAGGGATTTACAAGAGAAAGAAATGGTGCAAATGGGCCTGCCTCTTTAAAATCCCCAATTCCAAAACAAAACCCTAAGCCTAGTTGAGCCAGAGAGAAGAGAGACGAATACATGGCTGGTGAGATATTCGTCGTCGTCGGAGATACCGCTTGAGGGGTCACTCGAGGAGACCTTGGCGTGTCCGCAGTGGTCAGAAGCTAGAGGGAGAGATGTGGGCGGCGGCGCGGGGGGAGGGGTTGTAGGGGAAATGTGGCCCTTTGGGGGGGAAGGGGTGAGGAGGCAGATATTTCAGCGGGCGGCGAAATTTTTCGCTTGTTGCAGGGAATCTTGGCGCGCAAAGATTCATCAGACACGGTGTTTCTGCCTTTATCATGTGCGATGACACAGAACATACAAAATTTCACCCCTCCTCACGTATTCCCTGGTTATAGTGCACATCCACGTCACTGCATAATGTAACATCAACTGCTAACTTGGGTATACAAATTAGCGGACACACATAGCTCACAGTTACTAAACCGAGCAAGTTCACTAAATAATCAAGCTGCTTGAACTAGACATAGCTCTTACAAAAGACCGTCTCTCTGAAAAAAGGCTATTAGAAATACGCATAATTTTAACAAAGACGCCGACGAGCAACCTCCCTATGCCTCGCCGTTGTTTGATGAGATGTCGACGACTTGTCCGGGCGACATTCCGCCGGTGCTGGACTCCGCATCCCCCAGGCTGGCTTCGACTGCGGCAACGTGCTCATTCTCGACGTTGTCCTTGTCATCGGCTTCGCCCTCATCTTCGAAGTACTCGTAGTAGTGGCACCGCCATAGCTCGCGTTGGTACTCCACCGCCGATTCCTCGATGGACAGGCGCTCCTCGACCTCCTCCTGAGCCACGCGTAACTCCTCCGAGCACTCGATGCTCTCGGAATGCTCCCACATCTCCAACTTTCGCTCGGAGATCTCGTGCGGAAGGGGCTCCATGGCCTCCGCCGCCGCATCGTCGGCATGCATCTCGGCATCCGCAGTAGCCGCCTCTTCGGACGTGTGGTGCACGCTAGATTCCGGCGAAGCTTGGAGTATCTTGGCGTGGGCGTTCTTGATGATATAGGCCTGAATGTCCTTGACCTGGGCTAGGGCGGCCTTTGTGGCACGGCACGCTGCTCGAGTGCTCTTGGCATTTGCAGATGCCATCGTAGCAGCTGCAGCTACCGTCTCCACGGCTACAGACGCCCTTTCGACTGTCGCAGAGGCCATGTCGGCCGCCGCGAAGGCCCTTTCGGCAGATGCGGCCTCGCTTAAGGCGGATGCGGCTGCGCTCTCGGCCAAGGCGGCCACGTTCTCGGCCGAGGCGGCCGCGTTCCTGGCAGAGGCGGGAGCGCTCGGGGCCGAGGGGGCGGTCGTACGCACCAGTACGAAGCGTTTCCATGGCGTCATTCTTTGAAGAGAGGGTTTGTTGGGGAATGGGGATCGAGGGTGAACGGAATCCGCGCTAGACGAAGCCGACGAAGCTTCCCTCATAAGACATAAATAGATCCGTGAATTTTTCATCGCAAATGGTTCATGTATGAAACCGTGTGTATGTAGTTCACTTTTTGTATTGAATTGTAAAACTATTTTGGGGTACAGCGGTAACGGATATTGTTTTATTTATAAGAAAATAATCCCTACCGTCAAAATCCACTAACGCGTTGGAAATATGCCCTAGAGGCAATAATAAAATGGTTATTATCATATTTCCTTGTTCACGATAATCGCTTATTATCCATGCTAGAATTGTATTGATCGAAAACTCAGATACGTGTGTGGATACATAGACAACACTGTGTCCCTTGTAAGCCTCTACTAGACTAGCTCGTTGATCAGAGATGCTCAAGGTTTCCTGACCATAGACAATGAGTTGTCATCTGATAACGGGATCACATAACTAGGAGAATGATGTGATGGACAAGACCCAACCGTAAGCATAGCGGTTGATCGTGTCAGTTTGTTGCTACTGCTTTATCCATGTCAAGTATATGTTCCTACTACCATGAGATCATGCAACTCTCGGACACCGGAGGAATGCCTTGTGTGTATCAAACGTCACAACAAAACTGGGTGACTATAAAGGTGCTCTACAGGTATCTCCGAGGGTGTCTGTTGAGTTGGCATGGATCGAGACTGGGATTTGTCACTCCGTATGAGGGAGAGGTATCTCTGGGCCCACTTGGTAACACAGCATCACAAGAAGCTTGCAAGCAATGTGACTAAGGAGGTAGTCACGAGATCTTGTGTTACGGAACGAGTAAAGAGACTTGCCGGTAATGAGATTGAACTAGGTATGGAGATACCGACAATCGAATCTCAGGCAAGTAACATACCGATGGACAAAGGGAACTGCATACGGGATTGTCTGAATCCTTGACATCGTGGTTCAACCGATAAAGATCTTCGTAGAATATGTAGGAACCAATATGGGCATCCAGGTCCCGCTATTGGTTATTGACCGTAGAGTTGTCTCGGTCATGTCTACATAGTTCTCGAACCCGCAGGGTCTGCACACTTAATGTTCGGTGATGATTTTGTATTGTTGAGTTATGTATGTTGGTGACCGAAGGTTGTTCGGAGTCCCGGATGAGATCCCGGACATCACGAGGAGTTCCGGAATGGTCCGGAGCTAAAGATTTTTATACGGGAAGTCTTATTTTTGCTACCGGAAAAGTTTCAGGTTTTCCCGGCATTGTACCAGGAAGCTTCTAGAAGGTTCCGGAAACTTCCGGAGGAGTCTGGAAGTCCACCAAGGGTTCCACCACGTCCCAATGGTTTGCAAGGCTGAGGGGAGGCACCCTGGCCTTATTGGGCCAGGCGCACAAGTCCCTCAAGGCCCATGTGGCTTGGGAGAGGTGGAAAGTCCACCTGTTTATGGAAAGGGAGGGAATTGGACTAGGAGTCCAACCCCTCCCCCTTGGCTGCGCCCTAGTGCTTGGAGGGGCTGATCTCCACGCCCCTCCACCTATATATAGAGGGGAGGGGCGCCCCAAGAGCACGCACGAAGCCCTTGGCACCCCTCTCTCTCCCTAGATCGTTTTCTCCTCCGTTTGCGGATTCGATAGCGCTAGGCGTAGCCTTGCCGGGATAGCACCACCACCACCGCACCACGCCGTCGTGTTGCCGGAGATCTCATCTACTACTCTGAGCTCGCTCGCTGGATCGAGGAGGCGGAGACATCATCGAGCTGTATGTGTGCTGAACGCGGAGGTGCCATCCGTTCGGCGCTAGATCGGGACGGATCGTGATAGGATCGCGGGACGGATTGCGATTTGGATCGCGAAGACGTTCGACTACATCAACCGCGTTTCTTAACGCTTCCCGCTTAGCGATCCACAAGGGTATGTGGATCCTATCTCCCCTCTCGTAGATGCTCATCTCCATGGATATATCTTGTGTGTGCGTAGGAAAACTTTTTTTCCCATGCAATGTTCCCTAACAGTGGCATCATGAGCTAGGTCTATGCGTAGATGAGATCACGAGTAGAACACAAAGGAGTTTGTGGGCATTGATATTCAGATTGCTTCCCTCCTTAGTCTTATCTTGATTCGGCGGTATTGTGGGATGAAGCGGCTCGGACCAACCTTACTCGTCCACGTACGAGAGACCGTTCCATCGACTGACATGTAACTTTGTTGCATAAGATGGCTTGCGGGTTTCTGTCTCTCCCACTTTAGTTGAAACGGATTCGACAGAGGCGGTCCTTGTAGAAGGTGAAATAGCAACTTGTATATCACCGTTGTGGTTTTGCGTAGGTAAGAATCTTTCTTGCTAGATACCCATAGCAGCCATGTAAAACATGCAACAACAAATTAGAGGACGTCTAACTTGTTTTTGAAGGGTATGATGTGATATGATATGGCCAGAAACATGATGAGATATATGTGATGTATGAGATGATCATGTTTTGTATAGATTATCACAACTTGCATGTCCATGAGTATGGCAACCGGTAGAAGCCATAGGGTTGTCTTTAATTTGTTTTTGCCTTTTTTTGCTTTATTTTTTCGCTATGAGTTAGCAATAGTTGGCGCGACAACCTCATGGCGACACGTTGATGGAGATCAAGATGATGGAGATCATGGTGTTATGCCGGTGACGATGGAGATCATGCCGGTGCTTTGGAGATGGAGATCGAAAGCACAAGATCATGGCCATATCATGTCACTTATGATTTGCATGTGATGTTAATCCTTTTATGCACCTTGTTTTGCTTAGGACGACGGTAGCATTATAAGGTGATCCCTCACTAAAATTTCAAGATAAAATTGTGTTCTCCCCGAGTGTGCACCGTTGCGAAAGTTCATCATTTCGAAGCACCACGTGATGATCGGGTGTGATAGACTCTACGTTCACATACAACGGGTGCAAGCCAGTTTTGCACATGCGGAACACTCGGGTTAAACTTGACGAGCCTAGCATGTACAGACATGGCCTCGAAACACAAGAGACTGAAAGGTCGAACATGAGTCATATAGTAGATATGATCAACATGGAGATGTTCACCATTGAAACCACCTCATCTCACGTGATGATCGGACTTGGGTTGGTGAATTTGGATCATGTAACACTCGGATGACCGGAGGGATGTCAATTTGAGTGGGAGTTCTTTAGTAATATGATTAACTGAACTCATTATCATGAACATAGTCAAAATGTCTTTGCAAATTATGTTGTAGATCAATAGCTCGCGCCGTAGCTCCCCTGTATTTTTTATACGTTCCTAGAGAAAAAGTAAGTTGAAAGATGATGGTAGAAATTATATGGACTGGGTCCGTGATTTGAGGATTGTCCTCATTGCTGCACAGAAGGCTTATGTCCTCGATGCACTGCTCGGTGCGCCACCCCCTCAATCTTCGTCTGTGGATGTTGTGAACGTCTGGCAGACACGTTCTGATGACTACTTGATAGTTTAGTGCGCCATGCTTTACGGCTTAGAACTGATGCTCCAAAGATGTTTTGAACGTCATGGAGCATATGAGATGTTCTGAGAGCTAAAATTGGAATTTCGGGCTCAAGCCCGTGTTGAGAGGTATGAGACCTCTGACAAAGTTCTTTGCCTGCAAGATGGAGGAGAATAGCTCAATCGGTGAGCATGTGCTCAGAATGTCTGGGTACTACAATCGCTTGAATCAAGTGGGAGTTCATCTTCCATATAAGATAGTGATTGATAGAGTTCTCCAATCACTATCACCAAGCTACTAGAGCTTTGTGATGAACTATAACATGCAAGGGATGGAGATAGTGATCCCGGAGCTGTTCGCAATGCTTAAGGCCGTGAAGGTAGAAATCAAGAAGGAGCATCAAGTGTTGATGGTTAACATGACCACTAGTTTCAAGAAGGGCAATGGCAAGAAGGGAAACTTCAAGAATGGCAAAACAGTTGCCGCTCCAGTGAAGAAACCCAATGTTGAACCCATACCCGAGACTAAGTGCTTCTATTATAAGGGGAACGGTCACTGATAGCAGAACTACCCCAGATACATGGCAGATAAGAAGGCTCGCAACGTCAACTAAAATATATTTGATATACATATTATTGATGTGTACCATACTAGTACTCCTAGTAGTACCTAGGTATTAGATACCGGTTCAGTTGCTGATATTGGTAACTCGAAGTAAAAGCTACGGAATAAACGGAGACTATCTAAGGGTGAGGTGACGATGTGTGTTGGAAGTGTTTCCAAGGTTGATGTGATCACCATCACACGCTCCCTCTACCTTCGGGATTAGTGTTGGACCTAAATAGATGTTATTCGGTGTTTGCGTTGAGCATGAACATGATTAGATCATGTTTATTGAAATACGGTTATTCATTTAAGTCAGAGAGTAATGGTTGTTCTATTTACATGAATAATACCTTCAATGGTCATGCATCCAATGTGCATGGTTTATTGAATCTCGATCGTAGTGATACACATGTTCATAATATTAATGCCGAAATATGCAAAGTTGATAATGATAGTACCACATACTTGTGGCACTGCTGCTAAGGTCATATTGGTGTAAATTGCATGAAGAAGCTCCATGCTGATGGATCTTTGGACTCACTCGATTTTGAATCGCTTGAGACATGCGAACCATGCCTCTTGGGCAAGATGACTAAGACCCCGTTTTCCGGTTCGATGGAGTGGGCAAGTGACCTATTGGAAATAATACATATTGATGTATGATATCCAATGAGCATTGAAGCATGCGGTGGATATCGTTTTTATCTTACCTTCACAGATGATTTGAGTAGATACTGGTATGTTTACTTGATGAATCACAAGTCTGAAACTTTTGAAAAGTTCAAGAAATTTCAGAGTGAAGTTGAAGATCATCGTGACAAGAAGATTGAATGTCTACGATATGATCGTGGAGGTAAACATCTGAGTTACGAGTTTTGGTATATATTTAAGACAATGTGGAAGTTGTTTCACAACACATGCCACCTGGAACACCATAGTATAATGGTGTGACCGAATATCATAGCCGTACTCTATTGGATATGGTGCGTTCTATGATGTCTCTTGCCGATTTGCCACTATCGTTTTGGGGTTATGCATTAGAGACAACTACATTCACTTTAAATAGGGCAACTTCTAAATCC
Source organism: Elymus sibiricus (assembly GCA_039707655.1). NCBI lineage: Eukaryota > Viridiplantae > Streptophyta > Magnoliopsida > Poales > Poaceae > Elymus > Elymus sibiricus. Next base: position 130,773,357 of record CM077675.1, on the reverse strand, counting down.
GTTAAGATGACACCGTATGAATTATGGTTTGGCAAAAACCTAAGCTGTCATTTCTTAGAGTTTGGGAATACGATGCTTATGTGATAACACTTCAACCTGATAAGCTCAAACCCAAAGCGGACAAATGCGTCTTCATAGGATACTATAAGGAAACAGTTGGGTATACCTTCTATCTCAGATCCAAGGGCAAAGTGTTTGTTGCTAAAAACGGGTCCTTTCTCGAGAAAGAGTTTCTCTCAAAAGAATTGAGTGGGAGGAAGGTAGAACTTGATGAGGTTATTGAACCGTCACTTCAGTTGGATGGTAGCACAATGCAGAAAGATGTTTCTGTGGTGCGTACACCAAATGAAGAGGAAGCTAATGATGATGCTCATGAAACTTCAGATCAAGTTACTACCGACCCTCGTAGGTCGACAAGGAATCGTACCGCCCCTAAGTGGTGCGGAATCCTGTCTTAGAGGTCATGTTGTTGGACAACAGTGAACCTGCGAGCTATGAAGAAGCGATGGTGGGCACGGATTCCAACTAATGGCTATGAGCCATGAAATCCGAGATAGGATCCATGTATGAAAACCAAGTATGGACTTTGGTAGACTTGCCCGATGAACGTTAAGTACAAATGGACCTTTAAGAAGAAGACATATGATGATGGTAATTGTCACCATTTATAAAGCTCGACTTGTCGCAAAGTAGTTTCCGACAAGTTCAAGGAGTTGACTACGATGAGACTCTCTCACCCGTAGCGATGTTGAAGTCTGTTGGAATTATGTTAGCAGTTGCTGCATTTTTCGATTATGAAATCTGGCAGATGGATGTCAAAACAGAGTTCCCTTAACGGTTTCCGTTAGGAAAGGTTGTATGTGATACAACCACAAGGTTTTGTCGATCCTAAGGATGCTAAAAAGTGTGCAAACTCTAGTGATCCTTCTATGGACTGGGGCAAGCATCTCGGAGTTGGAATATATGCTTTGATAAGGAGATCAAAGTTTTTGGGTATATACAAAGTTTATAAGAAACTTGTATTTACAATAAAGTGAGTGGGAGCACTATAGAATTTCTGATAGGTATATGTGGTTGACATATTGTTGATCGGAAATAATGTAGAATTTCTGGAAAGCATAAAGGGTTGTTTGAAAGTAGTTTTTCAAAGGAAGACCTGGATAAAGCTACTTAAATATTGGGCATCAAGATCTATAGAGATAGATCAAGACACCTTATAAGACTTTCAATGAGTACATACCTTGACAAGATTTTGAAAGAGTTCAAAATGGATCAATCAAAGAAAGTGTTCTTGACTGATATGTAAGGTGTGAATTTGAGTAAGACTCAAAGCTCGACCACGGCGGAAGAAAGACAAAGGACGAAGGTCGTCCCCTATGCCTTATCCATAGGCTCTGTATAGTATGACATGCTGTGTTCCGCACCTGGTGTGTGCCTTGCCATGAGTCTGTCAAAGGGGTACAAGAGTGATCCAAGAGTGGATCACTGGACAGCAGTCAAAATTATCCTTAGTAACTAGAGGACTAAGGAAATGTTTCTCAATTATGGAGGTGATGAAGAGTTACGTCGATGCAAGCTTTGACACCAATCCGGATGACTCCTAGTAAGTAATCCGGATACGTATAGTGGAGCAGCCATTTGGAATAGCTCCAAGTGGAGCGTGGTAGCAGCATCTACAACATGACCTATAGATTTGCAAAGAACACACGGATCTGAATGTTGTAGACCATTGACTAAAACCTCTCTCACATGCAAAACATGATCGAACCCCTGAACTCATTGGGTGTTAGATTCATAACAATGTAAATCACATAGCGATGCGAGCTGGATTATTGACTCTAGTGCAAGTGGGATACTGTTGGAAATATGCCCTAGAGGCAATAATAAAATGGTTATTATCATATTTCCTTGTTCATGATAATCGTTTTTATCCATGCTAGAATTGTATTGATCGGAAACTCAGATACATGTGTGGATGCATAGACAACACTGTGTCCCTAGTAAGCCTCTACTAGACTAGCTCGTTGATCAGAGATGGTCAAGGTTTCCTAACCATAGACAATGAGTTGTCATCTGATAACGGGATCACATCATTAGGAGAATGATGTGATGTACAAGACCCAACTGTAAGTATAGCAGTTGATCGTGTCTGTTTGTTGCTACTGCTTTATCCATGTCAAGTATATGTTCCTACGACCATGAGATCATGCAACTCCCAGACACCGGAGGAATGCCTTGTGTGTATCAAATGTCACAACGTAACTGGGTGACTATAAAGGTGCTCTACAGGTATCTCCGAGGGTGTCTGTTGAGTTGGCATGGATCGAGACTGGGATTTGTCACTCCGTATGACGGAGAGGTATCTCTGGGACCACTCGGTAACACAGCATCACAAGAAGCTTGCAAGCAATGTGACTAAGGAGTTAGTCACGAGATCTTGTGTTACAGAACGAGTAAAGATACTTGCCGGTAATGAGATTGAACTAGGTATGGAGATACCGACGATCGAATCTCGGGCAAGTAACATACCGATGGACAAAGGGAACTGCATACGGGATTGTCTGAATCGTTGACATCGTGGTTCGACCGATAAAGATCTTCGTAGAATATATAGGAACCAATATGGGCATCCAGGTCCCGCTATTGGTTATTGACCGTAGAGTTGTCTCGGTCATGTCTACATAGTTCTCGAACTCGCAGGGTCTGCACACTTAACGTTCGGTGATGATTTTGTATTGTTGAGTTATGTATGTTGGTGACCGAAGGTTGTTCAGAGTCCCGGATGATATCCCGGACGTCACGAGGAGTTCCGGAGGTAAATATTTATATATGGGAAGTCATATTTTGGCTACCGGAAAAGTTTCGGGTTTTTCCGGTATTGTAATGGGAAGCTTCTAGAAGGTTCCGGAAACTTCTGGAGGTGTCCGGAAGTACACCAAGGTTCCACCACGTCCCAAGGGGTTGTATGGGCTGAGGGGAGGCTCCCTTGCCTTATTGGGCCAGGCGCACAAGTCCCTCAAGGCCCATGTGGCATGGGAGAGGAGGAAAGTCCACCTGTTTATGGAAAGGGAGCGAATTGAACTAGGAATCCAGCCCCTCCCCCTTGGCTGTGCCCTAGGGCTTGGAGGGGCTGATCTCCATGCCCCTCCACCTATATATAGAGGGGAGGGGGTGCCCCAAGAGCACACACGAAGCCCTTGGCGCCCCTCTCTTCCCCTAGATCGTTTTCTCCTCCGTTCGCGGTTTCGGTAGCGCTAGGCGTAGCCCTGCCGGGATAGCACCACCACCGCCGCCACCACGTCGTCGTGTTGGCGGAGAACTCATCTACTACTCCGACCTCGATTGCTGGATCGAGGAGGCGGAAACGTCATCGAGCTGTACACTACTAGGAAAACGGCTATAGCTAATATGGACATTAGTGGCGCACCATGTATGTGGTGCGCCACTGCTATATAGCAGTGGCGCACCAGAATCAGGTGCGCCATTAATGTCCATATTACTAATGGCGCACCTGTTGTCTGGTGCGCCACTGCTAAGTTTGTCCTGTGCACACCCCCGTCCCCAGACTTATCAGTGGCGCACCGTGGTGTGGTGCGCCATTACTAGTTTTAACTAGTAATGGCGCATCACACAACGGTGCGCCACTACTAATTTTTTTTTTTCAATTTTTTTTTCCAAAAACTAGTAATGGCGCACCTGGGTGTGGTGCGCCATTACTAGTTCTAACTAGTAATGGCGCACCACTCCATGGTGCGCCACTACTAAAATTTTTTTTTTCAATTTTTTTTTCAAAACTACTAATGGCGCACCCACACCAGGTGCGCCATTAGTAACCCTGGTTACTAATGGCGCATTCTTAGGAGGTGCGCCATTACTAGCCTGAGATCATCTAGATATTTTTGACAGCCACCTACCACACTCACTTTCCCACTTCATTCTCTCCACCTCTAGCAAGCTTGGTCTCGGCTGCCTCCTCCTCCTCACCTCATTTGCACCATAGATTCACCCAAGTTAAGTGGTTAAATTTCCTTTTTTTGATAGGTAAGTAAGGGGAAAGCTTTCTTTATGTTGTAGATCTACTTTTTTCTCCCTCCAACGTACACACTTTTTATGGCCTAGATCTACACTTTTCTCATTGAGCTAGATCTACGTATGTTTGTGGTGTTGCATATGTTTGTGTTTGCAGGTACCGGTATTTGAAATGCGATAGTTGCCAATTTTTTGCCGGAATGTTGATTCATTTCCGTTTCTGCGAGAATCGGGCACTATGCATTCTTTTTGGTCCTATTTTTAGGCAAAGTCATGCCAATTTTTTTTTGGTTCTAAAATATCGTTTTGCTCTACCCCGCAGGCGACCATGGTCCGCACGATGACCGAAGGCTTCGTGAATAGGTTTTTGAGCTCCGCGAAGGCCGAGATGCTTAAAAAGAACGAGATGGAGATAAGATGTCCGTGTCGAAGATGCAAGCTGAAGAGCCTTATGGACCCGGATTCCAGATAGGTGCGGGACCACCTGCTCATGCGTGGTTTCATGGATGGCTATCGGTGGCAAGGTGATGAAGATGATTATGAAGTCGTCCATGGGGGCCGGGCAAGAAATAAGGAAGGGCAGCAAGACAACAGCGGCGAGGGCGGGCGAGAAGACGAAGAATCTCCAGGACATGATCACGAAGTAGATGCAGGACACAGTCATCATGTAGAAGATGCCGGACATGATGATGAGGAAGATCAAGACGAAGGGCATGATCATGAAGATGAAGATGCCGGAGCAGACGGCGATGGACCATCGATGGGCTGGGTGCAGGACCCTCATATTCAAGAGCTGCTTCTCAAGCAGACGGGTAACGCAAGAGCTGCCGCCCGAGAGAAAGCCAAGCTGGATCAACTGGAGATAGACGCGGTTACTCCATTGTATGAAGGATGCAGGCCCGAGGATACCCGCCTGAAAGTAACGCTCATGGCTCTGGAGATGAAGGTAAAACACAAAATGACCGACGCATGCTTCGATGAGAACATGTCATTCTGGCATGAACGTCTTCCCAAGGGGAACAAGTGTCCGACCAGTTTTGAGGAGGCGAAGAAAATCGTGTGTCCTCTGGATTTACCGCACGTGAAATACCATGTCTGCATGAACGATTGCATCATTTATCGGGATGAGCACGCGGAGTCTACCATATGTCCGGTGTGCGGTGTCACTCGATACAAGAAGAGGAAGAAAGATCCTCGAAAAGTGGTGTGGTACTTTCCGATCACTCCTCGTCTGCAGCGGTATTTCGCTGACCCTAAGCTAGCAGAGCTCCTGCGTTGGCACGCGGATAGGAAGGAGAAGAAGCGAGAAGATGACGGAAATGATCCGGAGATAAATAAAAAAGACAAGATGCTGAGTCACCCTAAGGATGCGAGCCAGTGGCAAGCGTTGAACTTCGAACACCCAGAATTTGGGGACGATCCAAGGAACATCATGCTGGGCGCGAGCACCGATGGAGTCAATCCGTTTGGCAGCCAGAGAAGCACACATAGCACCTGGCCTGTGTTTGTGTGGATGTACAACCTTCCCCCCTGGATGTGCATGAAGAGGAAGTACATTCACATGAGTATGCTAATTGAAGGGCCGAAACAACTAGGGAACGACATCAATCTGTATCTGGGGCTGCTGAAAGAGGAGCTAGACACGCTGTGGAAAACGCCAACCAATACATGGGACGCCGCAGCGAAAGAATATTTCCCTATGAGAGCCGCACTGCTCACGACGGTGCACGACTATCTCGGTTACAGATATGTCGCGGGGTAGGTGGTCCACGGATTTTGTGCATGCGTCAGGTGCATGGATGACACAACGTATCGCCAGCTAGATAGAGATCCCGGGTCTTCGAAAACCGTGTTCATGGGACATCGAAGGTGGCTTCGCGATGATGACGCATGGTGAAAACGCAAGGATCTGTTCGATGGTGAAACCGAACCCCGAAGACCCCCACGTACGAGGAGCGGCGAGGAAATAGACGAGATGTTGAAAAATTGGAAAGAGTGCCCACCACCGGGAAAGAAGCGAAAGGCGCCAGAGCCGATGCTGAAGGTATGGAAAACGAGGTCTGTTTTCTGGGACTTGCCGTACTGGAAGATCCTCCGTGTGCCTCACAGCCTTGATGTCATGCATATCACGAAGAATGTGTGCGAGAGTCTGCTTGGTACCCTGCTCAACATGCCAGAGAGGACCAAAGATGGGCCGAAAGCAAGGGCAGACTTGCAATCAATGGGCATCAGGGAGGAGCTTCACGCAAAACGCCCTAATGATGATGATGATGATGATGATGATGATGATGATGAGGCGAAGGACACGGAAAGTCGTCGCAAAGGCAAAAAGGCCAAGAAGATCGAATATGACTGCCCTCCTGCGTGCTTCACTCTAAGTCCGAAGGAGATCGAGCAGTTTTTCACCTGCCTCGTAGGAGTAAAACTTCCTTACGGTTACGCGGGGAAGATAAGCAGATACCTAGACTCAGCGAAGCAGAAGTTCAGCGGGATGAAGTCTCACGACTGTCACGTGCTGATGACGCAGATACTTCCAGTTGCAATCCGTGGGATCATGGACGCGCACGTCCGTGAAATGCTATTTGGCCTATGCAACTTTTTCGACGTCATCTCTCGGAAGTCGGTTGGCATGAGGCAACTCAGAAGGCTACAGGAAGAGATCGTGGTGATACTATGCGAGCTTGAGATGTACTTCCCGCCCGCATTCTTCGACGTTATGGTGCATCTGCTGGTCCATATCGTGGAGGATATCATCCAACTCGGGCCGACGTTCCTGCACAGCATGATGCCGTTCGAAAGGATGAATGGTGTCATCAAAGGATACGTTCGCAACAGGGCACGTCCAGATGGAAGCCTAGACAAGGGCTTTCTGACCGAAGAGTGCATCTCCTTCTGCACGAATTATCTAGGCATCGAGAACCCCGTTGGTCTGCCCGTCAACAGGCACCTCGGCAGGCTCGCTGGATGGGGTCACCGCGAGGGTCGCCGCGAAATGCATGTCGACTTCGAGGGTCGACTCGCCGACTTTGAAAGAGCAAACCTAGTCGCGCTACAACACATAGACATGGTCGATCCTTGGGTGGTAGAGCACAAAACCTCTATTGAGAAGACGTACAATGACCGAGGCCAACAGAGGACGGACGGAGATATAATCAAAGAGCACAACTCATGTTTCACGCGTTGGTTCAAGGACAAGCTTCTGTCGTACCCTTTACATGAGGATTCTTCCGCGGAAGAAAAACTCATATTCGCCTTGTCACAGGGCGCCGAGCACAACCTGATGACCTATCAGGCGTACGATATCAACGGCTACACATTCTACACCGAGGAAAAGGACATGAAGAGCGATTATCAGAACTCCGGGGTAACGATGGAATCCTACACCGGTAACGACAAGGACAGATACTACGGAAGGATCGAGGAGATCTGGGAACTGAGCTACGCTGGAGAGAAGGTCCCGATGTTCCGTGTCAGATGGGCCAAGAGCGTCCTAAAAGAAGACCGGTATTTCACCACCATGGTTATACCCGAAGCCAAATCCAAGACCGCGGGCGCAAACGTCACCGCGAAAAATGAGCCATGGGTACTGGCGTGCCAAGTGGACCAATGCTTCTGCATTACCGACCCGTCAAAGCCGAGTCGTGTTGTCATGAGGAGAGGCAAAAGGAACATCATCGGAATGGATGGAGTCGCCAATGAGCAAGACTTCGACAAGTACGGCGACCCGAAGATGGAGGATGATGACGACGATGAAGTACCACACACCACAAGAAGAAGCAGGACCACCCTACCTAAAGGACGTCCGTTCAAGAGAAGAATTCAAGGGGTTCCGGGGCTAAATTATTCAACCGCGAGAAAGAAGGGCAAGAAGATTGTGAAAAGATAGCTAAGATCGAATCACGACGTGTCGGCCGCGTGTGTGTGTGTCAATGGCAAGCTCAATCTTTGATGACTGTTATTTCATGTCACTTGATTTCAACCATGTCATCTAATTCTAAATCTTAGACATTTAATTCAAATGCCTGTCTCAAATCTTAAATTATTACATGCAACTAAAAATCTTATTTTTATAAAATCAGAAATAAATCAATAATATCAAATCTTATTTTTATAGGATTTTATCACTCCATTTGCATTTTCCTTTTCTTTTATCTCAAATCTTAAATTATTACATGCAACTAAAAATTCAAAAAAATAAAAAAATGTTATTAATGGCGCACCCCTAAGAGGTGCGCCATTGCTATGAAGATGTTTATGGCGCACCCCTAGGAGGTGCGCCATTGCTATCATTCCACTTAGATTACTGGCATGCAGGAGGTAAAAATTCAAAAAAATAAAAAAATGTTATTAATGGCGCACCCCTAAGAGGTGCGCCATTGCTATGAAGATGTTTATGGCGCACCCCTAGGAGGTGCGCCATTGCTATCATTCCACCTAGATTACTGGCATGCAGGAGGTAAAAATTCAAAAAAATAAAAAAATGTTAGTAATGGCGCACCCCTAAGAGGTGCGCCATTGCTATGAAGATGTTTATGGTGCACCCCTAAGAGGTGCGCCATTGATATCACGATGTTTATGGCGCACCCCTAAGAGGTGCGCCATTGCTATCATTCCACCTAGATTAGGGTATCCTCCCCTCCCCTCCCCGCCTCCCCACACAGTACGCACCACCGGCCCCCTCGACCCCCCCGCGCCCCCGCCTCCCCGTCTCCCCAGTCTCCTCTGGCGACCCCGCGCCCCCGCGCCCATCTTCTCCGGCGACCCCGACCCCGCGACCCCGCGCCCCCGCGCCCGTCTCCTCCGGCGACCCCGACCCCGCGCCCCCGCGCCCGTCTCCTCCGGCGACCCCGTTCTAGGGGGACAACCCGCTGGACTACGCGCTGCCGCTGGCCATCCTGCAGATCTGCCTCGTCGTCGTCGTCACCCGGGGCCTCGCCTACATCCTCCGCCCGCTCCGCCAGCCCCACGTCATCGCCGAGATCATCGTAAGCTCGCCCTCCTCCTCTGCTCTGTTGTGCTGCTTACCCAAGTATGGCAGAGATGTTGCATGGGCAGTACTAGTACTTGTGTTCTTCTTCATACCATATATATGCTCCTTGAAACATCCTCTGCTGCTTGCTGAAATACTACTTGAGTACTCAATAGTGTAGTTTTCTGACTCTGGAGAAAAATGCAGGATCATATAAAATACATACTCTTGAAAAATAATGTATGTATGTATACAGTAAAGCGTGTAGTACCTCTTATTGTTTCATTCCAGCAAGCAAAATATGCCCAGCCGGTCCAACATTGTGTAGTAGTATTTGTTTCATAAGGGCAGTAAGGATGTCCCTCTTATGGCAAGTTGCTGTTTTTCAGGCAGGCACATGTAGAGTAGAGATAGATTGTTCAGTTAGATATCTCTCCTCTTTTTAGCTGGCTGGCAGTATATATTAAGATTGAAATGACTGTTACGGTGGTCTCGCTTTATGGACTGAAACTTGCTGTCAATGTATGTACATTATATTACTCATAAATAAATATTCAAGTAATGACTCTGTTTTCAGTGTGTGAAAGAGATGGTTGGCTGGAAGGAGGTGGTAGAACCTGATTGTCTGTTTTACTCACAGCAGGGGGTGCCAAGCGTGACACTCCCACATTTGAGCACTTCTATGCAATACACGCATCTCCTGCTGTTGGGTGAACCAATAGTGGTTCCTTTTGGTTTGGGGTTTATGTGCAGGTAGATTGAGTTGCCAATGTTTTGCCGGAACGTTGATTAATTTCCGTCCGGCAAATTTCTGGCACTCCGGCATGACCTTTTTTAGCAAAGGTCATGCCGAATTTTTCCTAGAATTTATGTTGCCAGCTAAACTACCCCTGTCAGTGAAGTTACCCACCCATTACCACTAAAATGACCCATTACCACTAAAATGACCGAATTTATGTTTGTTTAGCTAAGTTATCCATTTTTTCCTATTTAGAGCGAACATGGCCGACAACGATGAGGCCGGCGGTTCGGGCAAGCCATTCTGGGAGCTGTCCCAGGAGATGGAGGAAGAACCTCACCGCTATGAGGACGCCGCGGAAGACACCGATCCCGACTAGACAACCCCTAGTGGCGTCAGGGATGACACCACTGATGGTGCCGCCGGGGATGCCACCACTGATGATGGCAGCGAACGCACAGATGGCAGCCAACCGAAGAGGCAACGGAAGGACCGGTGCCCGAACGTGCTCGGCACCGTCAAGGAGAAATTTACTGAAGTGTCCTCCACTGGGCATCCAACGGCGCCCAAAGAATTAGTCGGTGGGTACGCGGGACAACTCGGGTGCATTCTCCGGAGCACCGTCTCGATCAACACCGAGAACCTAAGGCATCGTGATCGAGGGAATTTGCGCAACCTCCTCTTCACGAAGCTGCACGAACGATACAAGTTCCCCGGTGAGTACGCAAACACACGCCTCTCAGGGAATAAAGTGAACAGTGCCGCCCTCACAAAGATGAGCACGGCCCTGGCTACTTGGAGAGCCGCGGTGAAGAGAATGATTCTAAGAGGTGATAGTTATGAGAAGATCAAGGAGAAAAATCCTTCGATCAGCGAAGCTGACTACCTGGAGTTCAAGATCAAGTGCGAGAGCACCGCATCCGCGGAATCAAGTCAGTGGGGGAAATATATGAGGGACTTGAACTTAGGGGTCCACAAACTCGGTCCCGGCGGTTACAGAGTGGCGGAACCTAAATGGGACAAGGAGGACGCGGAGCGTGCCGCGCAAGGCCTACCGCCCCTCTTCAATAAATACCATGAAAAGCAGACCAGGAACTATGTCAGGGCCCGGTACAAGGTGGACCCGGTAACAAAGGAGCTTACCACGGATCCGAAGATGAAGGATCTTGAGCGTGTTCTGGTAATGAATACACCCCCGCGTAATTAGCTCCATATGGTTGCATTCTAATTAATGAAGCCAAATTTCTAAATGGTTCACGTTCCTTCTTTCGCAGGAAACTGAAAGTAGTAGCGCGGGGTCTCAGAGCTCCCCGTCTGCCCCTTGGGACACCACTTTAAATAGGGCGTTGAACGTAATGAAACACAAGGATAAGTTCAGTAAGCCGTCGTCAGCTGGTCGTGTGGCCGGCGAAGGCTTGTCCATGAAATGGTCGGAATACTATAAGGCTGGGCGAAAGGAGAAAAAGACCAGCTCGGAAAGCCAGGAGCGCGAGGTTAAAGAACTCAAGGCACAAGTGGCACGGATTCCGGAGATAGTCCAAGAGCAAGTGCGAGACCAACTGGGAGCGACGATCACCGCCATTATGCCTACCTTGCTTGAGGGGCTGCGGGGGTGGATTGCGGGCGGCCAACAGGGGCCGCCCCCGATTCCCAGCTTCACGGGCAGCAACTCGCACAACGCGCCGGCATTGGTGTCTCCGGCGGAGGTGGCGTTGGTGACTCCGGGGCCGGCGCCAGTATTGGAGCTTAATGCACCCGGGAGTGGGAAGAATACGCCGGCCGGCACCTCGGCAGCAAGCGGCCCCTCCGTCCCTTGCACGCCCGCCGTTGGCGGTGCCTCGACATTAGCCGAGCTCGACGCCATCACGGTAACTAAGCCTCGGCCGATGACTTCATCTCCTTGCCTTTGACTGGGCATCCCTGACGCCCTACATGTTTTCGCAGGGCGCCGCCAACGTTCCATGCACTCTCCTGCACTTCGTGAACGGCGAGTTGATTGATGTCGCCAAGGCCAAAATCGTTGAACCGGACAACCGCGTGTTCCACGGTAATCCGATGCCACCCACCGTGTATAGGGTTCAACTGGTTCGGGTGCTGCGGGGCTGCGACGACTTGTTACCTCCGCATCGACCCCATGGGGCCGACGAAGATGATGTGATGACCCTCAGCGCCTGCTTAAACTGGTCCATGCTTTGGCCGAAGAACCAGATTCGTTTGGGGGCGGGGGACACCACCCCACAGACAACACCGCCAGTCGTGCCGGCGCCAAGCCATGGCAAGACCGCCGCAACGCTACCGCCGTCAGCTGATCCGGGCATGCATATGGCACAGGATCCGGACGACGACGTCGATAAGTACTTCAACGAACATGGGTACGGTGACGACTTCTTGGCGGGGCCTCCTTCTCAAGAACCCAACCCTGCAAAAGACGATCGCGATCTAGCTGGTACCGCGGAGAAACCCAATTGCAACAGGCGTCGTCTGTTCAGTTCTCAGGAGACGCCTCCAGCTGACGCCTTCACCGAGACTCAAACAGCCGAGGTGCGAAATATTATCAGCCCCAACACACTCAAGAAGGTGGTCTCTGAGCAGAACTCGATCCCATTACAGCAGAAGAAGAAGGAGAAGGGACGGAAAAGAAAAAATGGCAAGGGTGCGAACCAGCCGGCACCGAGTACGATCCATGCTCAGGACGGGCCACCAATACCTAAGGATATCTCGAGGAGGGTGCATGTGGCGGGTAGGCCGATGCTACCGACTAATCTGCTCAATGCTGCAACCGCTGCTATGCGGAGTCTGCATGACAGTGTTCTTACTATGGAGAAGCGGCGTCTCTCCGAGAATGATGTGGCATACCCGGTTTTCGTGGCCAAGGTGCCAGAGGGCAAGGGCTTTGTCGATAGCACCGCCGGGCGTATGATCGTCCTGCGGTTTGATGACATCTTCGCTATGTTTAACCTTTATCCGCTGCACTACACCTTCATTCGGCTATTTTCGCTCAGTATGGAGATGCGGATCATTAGAGACAAGACCCCGGACATCGTGATAGTCGACCCCTTCTACATGCGTGCTAAGATCTTGGGCAGCGCTGGGGACCGGCAAGTCGCGAGTTCATACCTCGAAGGCGTCATCCTGGCGAACCAGGATAAGGATAACTTCCTCGTGCCTTACTTTTCCGAGTAAGTCATCCCCTCACCGCCCCGTAACATATGATTTCTTAGATTTCGATCGTTCTTTTTTTTTCTAACATTCCGTGTTTTGTGCAGTGACACACATTGCACACTCATCCTCTTAAGCCCGAAATATTCCACGGCCACGTATTTCGACTCGGACCGTCAGTCGAAGAAAGACTACACAAATATCAAGAAAGTTCTTGATGATGTTCTCCCCGGCTACGCCAAATCTGGAGGCACCTTCAGGAGGCCAATTTCTAGGTACGGCAAGCACGTGTTCACCCACGTAACGACGTTCCCCTGCGTCAAGCAGCCGCCTGGCAGTCAGAAGGATGCCTACTACGCCCTCCATCACATGCGGGCGATCGTACGGAACCATCATCAGCGTATGCTACCAAATGAGCTCAAAGAATGGGCCGCACGCTTATCGGCAATCCAGGACGAGGACATCAGACAAGAATTCTTTCGCATCCAGTCGGAGTTAGCGGAAATCATCTATGAAGATGTCCTTCGTACCTCGGGGCAGTTCTACCTCAACTATCAACCGTCCAACAGTGAAATAGAAACAACGCTACAAATGCAGGCTGACAACGACCGCACATTCATGACCATCACGAAAGACGGCGGCTTCATCCACGCTCCGGTCCCTGAGTCGAGTCGAAAGTATTGATGCTATGTAGTTCTGAAATATCGATTAGCTCATGTTGTAATTAAACTTTAATGAACTTGTATGTCTCTTCAGTTTGGACAGTTGTTCAACTTATATGTAATCGATGCTATTTATTAGTAGGACCATGAACCGTGCTATTAATGTGTTGCTTTTCTCTTCCGATCCTTTTGTTGCATACTCATATATTGCTTATATATTATCTGTGAATTGCTACTAACGTTTTGTTTGTCTAGTGCATAGATATGCCGTCGTATGTCGTGTACAAGGGTAAGGTTCCCGGAGTCTACGACGACTGGGAGGAGTGTCGGAAACAGGTTCACCGTTTCAGCGGGAACAGTTACAAAGGATACACCACTAGGGCGGAGGCGGAAGCTAGATATCGCGCTATCTAGCGGGAGAGAGGAGGGAGCGGAGGAGGAACCGGATGAAGGCCAGTTTCATCGCGATGATGCTCATCGTGACCGCAGCTCTCTTCTATGTGATGGTAGTTTAGATGATATCGACTTTGTAATGTGACAAAAAACTCGCTACTCGGTCTCGAGACCTAAACTTGTCTAATATTTGAACTTTGTTCGCTATTTCGAATTCGGAGACTAATGTGATGAATTGTATTATGTCCTGTTTATACTTGACTAACTGTGGTGCTGTATTGTATTGTATATTCTGTGCTATATAATTAATATATTCTGTGCTGTGCAAATATCAGAAAAGCAAAAAATAAAAAAAATCCTATAATTCATAGTAGTGGCGCACCTGCCAGCACATTAGTGGCGCACCGTCCTAAATATCAGTGGCGCACCTATAGAGACATCAGTGGCGCACCAGTTGGTTACCAGGGCCACCTCATCTGCATTAGTAGTGGCGCACCAGTAGCCATATTAATGGCGCATTACAGGTGCGCCACTGTTATACTGAATAATAATGGCGCACCAGGGGTGCGCCATTAGTATTTCTTATTAGTGGCGTGGTAATAGTGGCGCACCTATGTTGCGCCATTAATACCCAAAAGTGGTGCGCCACTAATGTGTTTTTTTCTAGTAGTGGTACATGTGCTGAACGCGGAGGTGCCGTCCGCTCGGTGCTAGATCGGGATGGATCGTGATTGGATCGCGGGACGGATTGCGATTTGGATCGCAAAGACGTTCGACTACATCAACCGCGTTTCTTAACGCTTCCCGCTTAGCGATCTACAAGGGTATGTTGATCGGATCTCCCCTCTCGTAGATGCTCATCTCCATGGATAGATCTTGTGTGTGCGTAGGAAATTTTTTGTTTCCCTTGCAACGTTCCCCAACATTCCGGCATCCTAAAATTAGGAAATATTCGGGGTTAAATTGGCATTTTATACATTAAGTTAGTTTGTACAAATTTTACGACCATAATTCAAAAGTGTAACACACGAACATGCAAGAGGAAGCAAAAACTGGTAGAAAAATCATATTTATGTACTACTTGCTTCCCTATATATGCCGCTTGCAATAAATTTTAAGGAGTTCCAAACATGTTGGGTAACGGTTTGGACACACGTGCACGCATTGGGAATCTAGGTTTTAAAATTCAAAAAATGAAAAAAAAATGCTCCGAGGTACATGATAATAATCTGCATGATTTCCCCACATGGGGCCAAGATGTCGTGGTCAAAGTAACAGCTTGTTCGAGATAAGCTTTGGCACATGCCTCTCACAAAATAGAGTAACACACAAAGGGTCGTGGTTCCGAGAGGGAACATGAGAGCCTTGTTTCATGACGAACCGCTAGTCGTTGTCTCATTTGGCCTAGCTTTTTTTTAATTCGTTACAATGCACGAATACGTTCGTTATCCTGAAATTTGGAAATTTTCTTGGTTCAATGAGCATTTTATACAGGAAGTTAGTTTCTAGATATCTAGTGGCCATAATTCAAAGCTAAAACACATGGACATGTGCAAGATGAAGCAAAAACTGTAGGAAAAAAATCATATTTGTATATGTACTAGTGCTTCCGTCTGTATGCCACGTGCAATAAATTTGAAGGAGTTCCAGACAACTTGAGTAATGGTTAGGACACAAGCATTGAGAATAATCTAGGTTTTAAAATTAAAAAAATAAATAAATATGCTATGAAGTACACGAAAATCAGCATGATTTTCGGCCATGGGGCCAAGATGTCGTGGTCAAAGTAACAGCTTGTTCGAGATAAGCTTTGACACATTCCTCTCACAAACCGGAGCATCACACGCAGGCTCATATAGTTCCGAGATGCAACGTGAGGCGTTGTGTGATGACGAACCGGATCGCTGCCTCATTCGGCCTAGTTTGTTTTCATCGTTACAATGGACGAATACGACCGTCATCCTAAAATTAGGAAATATTTGGGGTTCAATTGGCATGTTGACACATGAAGTTAGTTTCCAGAAATTTAATGGCCATAGTTCAAAACAGAAACACATGAACAAGAAACATGAAGCAAAAAACGCTGGAAAATCATATTTATGTACTACATGCTTCCGTATATATGCCACGTGCAATAAATTTGAAGGAGTTCCAAACATCTTGGGTGACGGTTTTGACACAAAAGCATTGGGAATCTAGTTTTTTAAAGTCAAAAATTGAAAACTGCGCGGAAGTACATGAAAATATGCATGATTTCCGGACATGGGGCCAAGATGTCATGATCAAAGTAACGGCTTGTTCAAGATAAGATTTGACACATGTCAAGCTGGCAATGCAGGGTTAACTGTTACCCGTGTCCCCATGGGTAATTGATCTATTAGGGCACGGGTGCCAGCTGGAATGCCCATCTGGAAGTTGGTGGGTCAAATACCTTACCGAGTGTGCAGGACTGGGATGAGGATGGGATAGCATTACTAGCCTTACCCATGAATTGAAGTACTTACATGTGGGCTTTGAAATTAGTATCCCCCACATAATTTGTGGCCTCGGTCACCCAAATTTACACACATCCCACCCCTTTGGCCCAAAATTCCCTAAGAAATCCAAAACCTAGGCACAACATATTGTTTATTGTGTTGAAATACTATTTTTTCTACTGAAATACGTGAAGGTTGTTCTTAAATGCATGTGTGAGTCTCCCCACGGTGATAAAGAACTCGGTGGGGACATGGATGGGAAACTTTTTATCGCCGTGCATGGGTACGTAGAAGGGGATGGGGAAGGGAGGGCGGTGATGGGGACGGAGATGTGACTCTACTCGCCTAAGAAATCCCCAGCTTTAGCACAAGCCTCTCACAAACCGGAGCATCACACGAAGGCGCGTGGTTCCGAGAGGGAAGGTGAGGCGATGTGTGATGACGAACCGCCAATCGCTGTGTCATTCGACCTAGTTTTTTTATCGATACAATGCACGAATATGACCGGCATCCTATTTTTTTTATAAAAAAGGGTGTTCTATTGGCATTTTTATACATTTAGTTAGTTTATAGAAATTTAATGGCCATAGTTCAAAACTGAAACACATGAACAAGCTAGATGAAGCAAAAACCGCTGGAAAATCATATTTCTGTACTACTTGCTTCCCTATATATACCGCTTGCAATAAATTTGAAGGAGTTCCAAACTTCTTGAGTGACGGTTTGGACACAAAAGCATTGAGAATCTAGGTTGTAAATTCAAAAAAAAATGAAAAAATGCTTTGAATTCTGAAGTAGATGAAAATATGCATGATTTCCCGCCATGGGGCCAAGATGTCATGGTTACTGCTCTCGGACTTGCTTCCGTAACACAAATGGCACGCATGCATTACATTTGGATAGAAAATGTAAATATTTGGCAAAACAAATGGGTCGCACATGATTGGCGCCGTGTTTTGCGTTTCTAGTTTTGGAAGCCAATTTTCGCGGGCTATTAATCACATGCGGTCATGCATTGGGAACCGTCGATGATGTTAATTCACACACGACTGTTGACAGGGAAATCGTGTGCAATCACTGCTGGCGTCGGTCAAGATTCCAGCCACCTATAAATGCTGCCCCTCGAGACGTCATCCCGCCTGCATTCTCTCGTCTCTCTATCCCACCCCTCGCACAAAACTCTGCCATGGCGCGGCCGGTCTGTGCACAAGCAGAGGAGAAGGCGCCACCCCGCGAGGACATGGCGAAATGCAGCGACGAGGAGGACCCCTTTGCGCCCCCAGACGAGGTCGCGCCAGACCCCCCAACCAAAGATTGGTTTTGGGGCCAGTACGATCTGGCTTTGTGGAAGACGCTACCGCCGGCTGAGAGAGCCAAGAAAGTGGCGTTCAAGAAGGAGCGGGCTGAGGAGCGCGCCAGGAACCTCGCGGCCTGGAGTGCCCTTAGTGCCGCACGGGAAAAGGTGGAGCTGGAGCTTTGGTGGCGGGCGAGTTCATGAGCGGTGGAGGTGTACAAAGACGGCCAGTACCACGCAATGAAAGCCATAGGCGCTAGGCGCCTCACCGCTGCGTGGGCGTGGGCCGATAAGCTCGAGCGTGCCACCGCCAAAGAGCTCTAGTGGGCGCCCACTGAACTGTCCTGCATGGTCGCGAGCCTCCGCCAACAAGAGGCTGATCGGCACGTCAAGCACTGCGAGGCGGAGGAGGCGGCGAACTCCCTCCACGCTGGGAAGCCACCGCACACCAGGAAGCTGCTGGCGAGAGGCTGCCATTTTACTGCTCCCCGCTCCAGGAGGGGTTATTATTAGTTTAGTTTTTATTCATTGTACGTATTAATTTCTATTATCACATATATGTTTCACATTTCTATATGTTTTCATACTGATTTTCTGGCTCTAACTGTTAGCCTTTTACACATATTGAAACATAACAATAGAACATAAATCATTCATACATCGAAACATATCAATATTGTGATTGTTGTCCAGACATTGGGATCTACATCTAAACTATTCAACAAAATAAAACGCGTCCATGAGTACACCCTAACCTACGGAAGATCTTGGATGTGCCTGAACTCGGTCTGGCGTTCGTCCATGCGGTTTACACGCTCGCGGTATAGCTGTAGCGCGATCTTGAGCTCCAAGCTGGCTATTTCGTCGGAGATTACCATCTCGAGAATGCGACGGCCATTTTCTTCTACTGCTCCCCGCTGGACACCTAGGCCAAGGAGGCGCTCGAGCCTACCGACGAGCCCGTTAGCATCGAGGGGGCCGCGCACAAGGCGAACGGCACGACCCATGCGAACGGCGCGGCTGGCGTCCGGTGCAAGGATGGTGCGGCCGGCCTCTGGTGCATGTACGGTGCAGATGGTCGCTACCCATTCCTGACGAGAAATAGGGCTACTCACGTGCCTTGGACACAGCTGCAACGTCATGTGAGGTGGGATAGCAGGCAAGCTGGGATGGAACCGCACTTGCTCTGCCGCGCGCCGCGCCTCTTGCTCTGCGGCCCTCCATCGGTCTTGCTGTGCGGCGTGCCTTGCCCTCTCAGCGCGGACGCGCATGTTTTGCTCTACGGAGCACAACCGATGATCTTCTTGTGCGGCGTGCTGCAACCTCTCAGCGGTGAGGCGGCTATGTTGCTCGGTGGCGTTGCCGCGCCCTGCGCCAAGGGTCTGCTCAACCCTTGCGATGACGCGCAACACAGCGTTGTTCGGCGTGTCGCCGGACACGCCATCGGTCTCGACAGGCCATTGCACCTGCACCAGATCGTTTTCGTCGTCGAGGAGTTTAATGGCAGAGGCGGAGCTTGGTCGGGTTGGCATGCTTCGTAGATGGGCTAGGATGCACTAGGTGTGCTTCCGCGTGTGACGCACGCAGGCTCTTATGCTCATTCACTTCGGCGGGAAACCGATGGGGAAGCTTGCACGGGAACATGCGCGGTTCTGCGCGGGAATGTGGCCAAAAGAAACACCGGTGCGGTGCCGAACCGTGCACTGGAATCCTCGGGCGAAAACGCGGTGACAAGACGTGAGAGAGGAAGAAGAGGTGATGCGCAGTCAGACTGGTAATAATAATAAAACGTCTGTGATATTAATACGGGCAAACAACACTTCCGTACGTACCGTCGGTAATGTTTTCATCAATTCTGCAAATGTTTGGCAACAACCGTCTGCCCACAACACACACAACTTGTCCGGATGAATCGTTTCTATTATTATTGGTCTTCCCACACAATTCTGATGAATGAACCGATTGCTGCGTATCACACACACCTTCTTACGCTAACCCATTTGTGTTTGGCTGGATCAGCGCAAACAGTTTATCTGAGTGAACTGTGTGCCGTACTTCACACACGTACGTAGTTTTGTTAACTATTTCTGTTATCTTAGCTAATCCCAAACAGTTCATAAGAATAAACTATCTGATGTGGATCATACACGCAACTATTTTTTGAATTGTATTTGATGGATCCACCATCGCACACTATTCGTGCCATTTGCGACAGAGCTTGAACAATACCGTTTGCGATTGGTGGATCGCACATAGTTTCGTCGAAGGGTCTCTGATTGATGTGTCGTCTTTGGACCATCCTCCAGTAGTGAAGTGACATACCGATGGATTGAGACGAAAGAGGGGATGCCTTCCGGGGCATCCCCAAGCTTAGATGCTTGAGTCTTCCTTAGAATATTACCTTGGGGTGCCTTGGGCATCCCCAAGCTTACGCTCTTGCCACTCCTTATTCTTTTGTCCATTGCGATAACACCCATAACTTGAAAACTTCAATCACACAAAACTCAACAAAACTTCTTGAGATCCGTTAGTATAAGCAACATATCAAATACTTTAGGTACTGTTGTAAATTGATTCTTTTTTCATAATTGCATCATAGGTACCGTATTCTAACTTCTCTATGGCTTATACCCCCTAATATAATCCATAGCATCATCAAAACATGCAAACTATGCAAGCAAAAACAGAATATGTCTAAAACAGAACAGTCTGTAAAGATCTGTAGACACGTATACTTCTGTAAATCTAAAAATTCTGAAACATTAGGACAACCTGAAGAATTTTCATAGCAATACTGTGTAAAAATTTAAGACAATTATCACGTTCCAGTAAAAAAAAATGAAAATTCCTGTACTGGACGTTAAAGTTTCTGTTTTTGGACCATATCAATTCTACTCACCGTGTGAGTCATCCCAAAGGCTTTACTTGGCACAAACACTAATTAAAACATAAAAACACAATCATTACAGAGGCAATAATAATGTTATCACAAACTACCAGAAAGTAAAAAGCAAAAAGAAAGGTAACCATTGGATTGCCTCCCAACAAGCGTTATTGTTTTATGCCCCTAGCTAGGCATAAGGCATAGTTTCAAGTATTTTCATCTTTGACACTCCACCCATAAGTAGCTCTCATGATTGATTCATAAGGTGGTTTCATTATCTTTCTATGGAAGTGTTCCATCCCTTTCTTTAATGGGAATTGGAATCTTATGTCTCCCTCTTTCATGTCAATGATTGCACCTATAGTTCGTAAGAAAGGTCTTCCGGGTATTATGGGATAAGTAGGATTGCAATCAATATCAAGCACAATGAAATATACAGGAACATAACTTTTATTTGAAATAATAAGCACATCATTTATTCTACCTAAAGGTTTCTTGATGGTAGAATCCGCAAGATGCAAGTTTAGGGAACAATCTTCAATATTGGTGAGACCAAGCACATCACAAAGTGTTTTAGAAATAGTTGAAACACTAGCACCAAGGTCACACAAAGCATTGCATTCATATTTATTTACCTTTATTTAATAGTAGGTTCCCACTCATCATGCAATTTTCTAGGAATAGAAACTTCAAGCTCAAGTTTCTCATCATAAGCTTTTATCATGGCTTCCACTATATGTTCGGTAAAAGCCTTGTTTTTTTCATAAGCATTGGGTGAGCTAATAATGGTTTGAAACAAGGAAATACATTCTACTAAGGAGCAGATCTCATAATTAAAATCCTTGTAATTTAAGATAGGTGGCACATCACTAGACAAAGTTTTAACCTCTCCAAAGTCACTTTTTTCAATTTTATCATCGGAATCCTCACTCACCAAGCAAATGGGATTCTCCTTAGCTAGAGTTGGTTCAACTCCAGTAATTTATCATTTATATTCATAGAAGTAAACAAAGATTCAATAGGATAAATGCCAATCATTTTAAGATCTTCATCATGATTCCGGTAAATACCGGGTGGGAGAGCTTTTTCTAAGAATTCCCGCTTAGCTCTCAACTTAGCGGTCCTCTCCTTACTTTCATTAAGAGACACTTGGATAGATTTTATAGTCTCATTAAAGTCATGCTTAGGTGGCAAAGTTTTACATTTTATAGTTTCCACATCAAGAGCAATTCTATCCACATTTTTAGCCAAAGCATCAATCATATGCAGTTTTTCTTCTACGGTAGTATTGAAAATCTTTAGAGAATAATAAATTCTTATTAATTGTGTTCTCAAGATCATAGGGCATCGTATTAGAATTGGTAGAATAATTTCCATAAGAGTTTCCATAGTTGTTAGAGGAATTATCGAGATACGACCTAGTATTGAAATTTCCTCTATAAGCATTGTTGTTGAAATTATTTCGCGAGACAAAGTTCACATCAATAGCATAATTATTTTCCTCAATCAAAGTAGACAAAGGCATATCATTTAGATCAACATCAGTATTTTTATTAGCAACCATATTCATAAGAGCATTCACTTTTTCACTCAAAGTAGCGATTTCTTCAACCGAATTTACCTTCTTACCAGTTGGAGCTCTCTCGGTGTGCCATCGAGAATAATTTGTCATGATGTTGTCTAGAAGTTTTGTGGCCTCTCCTAAGGTCACATCCATAAAGGTACCACTTTTAGTAGAATCTAGAAGATTTCTAGACACAAAGTTTAGTCCCGCATATAAGTTTTGGATAATCATCCACAAATTTAAGCCATGAGTAGGACAATTTCTTATCTTCAATTTCATTCTCTCCCAAGCTTGTGCAACATGCTCTTGATCTTTCTGTTTAAAATTCATTATTTGATTTCTAATGGAGATGATCTTAGCAGGAGGAAAATACTTGCCAATAAAAGCATCTTTACACTTATCCCATGTTCCAATACTATTACGTGGTAAAGATGAAAACCAAGCCTTAGCTTTATCTCTTAGTGAAATTTAATTTCACACTATCATTATCCATATACTTTTTCTTTTGCATGTCACATAATTCAATAAAGGAATTAAGATGTGACGCGGGATCCTCATTAGGACTTCCCGAAAATTGATCTTTCATGACAAGATTCAGCAATGCAGCATTAATATCAAAAGCCTCCGCACTAGTGGCGGGTGGTATTGGTGTACTAATAAAATCATTATTATTAGTATTTGAGAAATGACACAACTTAGTAGCATCTTGAGACATGGTGACCGAACTAGTAAAGTAGCAAGCAAGATAAGTAAACTTGCAAACGAAGAAGTAAACTAGTAACAAGCAAAGATAAATATTTTTGTATTTTTGATTTTTATAAGACAAACTAAATATAACAGCAAATAAAAAGAAGAACAAGTGAATGATAATTTGTGAGAAGCTACTTGATGGTTGATGATGATATTCCCCGACAACGGCGCCAGAAATCCTTCCTGATAATTTGTGATCTGCGTTGGGTTTTCCATGAAGAGGAATGGGTTATTGCAGCACAAAGTGGGTAAGTATTTCTGTCGTGGTTTTGTCATGGCAGTTGTTCTCGTAGGAGAACTTAGGTGTGAGGCCATCGTCGCTGTGTGGCGACTCGAAGGGGTTGATCGAGAACGAGAGACAGATTTACCCAGGATCGGCCCCTCCTATGGAGGTAAAAGCCTACGTCCTGCTTTGTTTCTAGATTGATGATGATCTCGATTACAAGGGTGTGGAATCGCTAACCTAGCTTTCGAGAGTTTCTAACCTGTCCTATTGACCTCAGGGGCTCGCCTTTATATACAGGTCGGGGGACCCGGGTTTATGAGAGTCCGAGTCATATTGTGTCTCGTGACCTATTACAATTCTATCTTATCTTGTCTCCCAAGTTTAGGAAAGATTCGGGCGTATTCCACCTCATGGGCCTTGCGTCGCCATCTTCATGCTCTGGGCCGCTAGGCGGCTTATTTGATAAGTCTTCTCGTTTGCCCTTCTGTCATCTCCATGGCCCGTCGAATATATGCTCTTTAAACCGCCCACGGTCTAACCTATCCCTAGTGGCGGGTTATACCGCCGGGTTATACCCCCGACATTAGGCCCCAGGTTGATTTGAACTTGGTTCATGTCAATCTTCCTTGCTTCCATCAGGCAGCTTAGCTTTTGCCTTGTATTTGTGTTTTTCCGAGTTTCTCCAGACGTCAGTTGTCGTTCTTTCAGATTCGTAATCTTTTTCATTCCACTCATCGGTGATGTCACCCGCCTGATTTTCAGGGGATTCATAATGACGTCTCAACGGATCTTTTGCACTTACCCGTGTATCCCAAAAATCGAGGCCTCAACCTTCCCAATTTTTACTGCACCTCCTTGTTTTTCGTGCCTGTCAATTGCCTCTTCAGGTTCTCTCCGCATAAATATCCACGGTGCGGCCCGTTGCACACTTTCCACTCCTTCTTCCTCGCGCTTCCCTTTTCAGTCGAACGACTGCCGGAGCTCGAAGGCGTCGCCAAGGTCTTCCAGACGTGCCTTCAAGCCACCAGATCCCCTTGCAATCGCCGGAATCGAGCACTGTGGTCTCCCTCTCATTTTTAACCACACTCGGTACGTTCCATCCCCATTTAGGGTTTGATGTTTGCCGGTGTTAATTGCGTGTTCTTCGTATTCGTCGGAGCTGCCACTGGTAGATTCATAGCTTCTTTCCTTCTTTTAATACCCGTGGTCCAGCGGTATTCTCCGTATCCTTTCTTCCGTGAATAGACTCAAAAAATGATGCCTTTAACTGTAATCTCAGATGCCCCAGTTTAGTTCCTCCGCCAGCCAGAACGTTTTTTACCCCCCTTTTCTTACATTTACCCAGATTCATCGCAACAGTCATCTCGGTAGAAACTTGTTTGTACATAATTTTTTTGGCTAAGTCCCAGGTAGATATGACTCGCCTTTATATTCTTCTATCGGCTCAATTTATTACTGATTTGAATATTTTTTCTGTATCAGCCATAACCTTTTTTGCTTGTGATCAACCCATAACTGGCGGCTTATGTTATATTCCGGCTTGTCTTTCCTTTTGTAGTTGTCCTGTGACCCGCCATGGCACCTAAAAATGACAAAGTTTGCAACTGGGCCAGGTCCCAAGAGTCCAAGCTCACTTTGGATAACCTTGTGAGCCAAGCGTTCCTACCGGCTCGCAAAGAGATTGAATGGCGTGCTCCCAAAGAAGAGCCTTTCCCCCAACCTCGACAAGGGGAAGTTATCATCTTTGCCGATCATCTGCGCAGGGGCTTTCACCCCCCCCGGGTCGAAATTCTTCAGAGATTTGCTGCAGTTCTTCAACCTCTGCCCTCAGGATATTTCTCCTAACTCGATGACCAACATCTGCCAATTTCATGTGTTTTGCGAAGTTTATCTGCAGATAGAACCAACTGTAACTCTTTTTAGGGAATTCCTCTATTTGAACTGCCAAACTGAGACCAAGAATGGTTCTGCACGCGAGCTGTGCAGAACCACCATACAGAAAAGGAAAAACAATCTCTTCCCTGATTGCAAGTTGGCGAGTCATCCGAGAGGGTGGAATAAGACTTGGTTTTATTGCAAGAACACTACCCCTGAAGGAGAAAATCCTCTTCCGGGTTATAGGATGGACCGACTTAGCAATAATATTGAGCTTGCTGGTTGGCCCTCAAATGAAGAGAGGGATATGATGGTGCCTCTTCGCACAAAGTTAAGGGCCCTGACTACCCATGGCTTGACTGGGATTGACCTGGTCCGTTGTTGGTTAAGATGGCGGAGCCAACCCGTCAGCGTGAGAAGCAGTTTGATGTGCAGATACTCAGGCGAGCCATCCGATGACCAGCGCTTTTCTACTGAGGACTTGTCAGATGATGTCCTTAACAGGGAAACGAAAAGATTTTTTGCCGACACAAAGGAAAGATGCAGTGTCACCGGCTTAGGTCCGTTTTATCAGAAGAACCGTCCACCTCCGGTAATTGATCCTTCTTGGCATATATATTTCCTTCCCCTGTCACCTTTATTTCTCCCGCCCTTCCTATCTTATGCTTTATATCATTGCAGGAAAGCTCCAGCTTCTGGAATGTTACACCTCAGGCCCCGGCTGCTTCATTGGGCCAAAGAGATGAGATGCCTCTCGAATCATCTTCGGGGGAGCACTCTGAGGTAAAACTATATTCTTGGCTGTTTTTGTTTATAAATTTTACTGATACATTTTGTTTATTAGGGCGAGTCGGAATCCCATCAGGCCGCCGACATTGAGGTAATTCTAATTCCTTCTAGTTCCTCCGAGATGTTTGTTCAAAGAAAACCAAGACGAACCGTCCGGAAGTTTAAACTGTCACATCCAAATGCTTGCTTATCTCTTGAAGAAAACTCAGTTTGCTGGTCAGTCGAAACGCAAGACCCGGAGCGATTCTGGCGATTTAGCCCCTGGTTTATCTCACGCACCACCGGCTCGTAAGCCGTGCCTTGCCGTACCAAACGAGACAGCCCATCACCTTCCAAAATTTGTTGTCTCTAACCAATTTTTGCATTAAACAAACTTATTTTGATCAGGATTCTTCTTCGTCTTCGGGCGACTCATCTGCCACACAGCTTCCTGCCTTTAACGTCAATCGTGGGTAATAATTTTAAACTTTGCACAAGCTTTTGACCATTGAGTTTGGCTCTTCCTTAATTATATAATTTCTGTTAACTATGGGGCGAAAGCTTTTGTGTCGAAACGTACTGTCGGGTCGTCCTCAGTCATTGTAAACCAAAACGCTCCGAATCCCCCTCCTGAGAAATCAACCGCAGAAGTTGTTCTCCAGTAAACATCAATCCTGATATCGCTGTTGAGCCGACATCCGACGTTGAGGCGCTCAGGCCAAATGAGCCGGTCTTTATGGAACCGACAACAAATCTCAAAACTGCCTCAGCTGACCTATCTGCTCGTCCGCCCAGCCCGACGTGTCCCTCTAACCCGGCGACTCAAGTTGACGACTTCAATCCGTTGAGTCAAAATGACCCGGACGTTGTTTTTGTTAAAGAGGCTTTCCAAGCTCCTGTTGCTTCTACCTCTCTAGCAAAAATTGTAGCCAAGGACGAGCCGGCTGACCTAGAGAAGGAGAAAGCCAAACTGGAAATACCAAGCTTGTTTGAAGTTGAAGATATTCATCAGCAATAGTTGACTTGGTTGTCTGAAAACCAAGAGCTTGAGATTCATCTGATAAATGCTCTTAAAGGGAAATTTGAGGTATGCTTAAGCTTTGCTGTATTTTCCATATATCCTCCTATAGCCCCCAAGGACCGGCTCATCTTTTTGAGATGGGTCGGGTCTTGATAACTTTGAAGAATTCGACCTGTAGACCCCAAGGGCTGGCTCATCTTCTTGAGATGAGTCGGGTCTTTATAACTTTTGAAGAACTCGACCTATAGCCCCCAAGGTCCGGCTCATCTTCTTGAGATGAGTCGGGTCTTGATAACTTTTGAAGAACTCGACCTGTAGCCCCCAAGGGCCGACTCATCTTGTTGAGATGCGTCGGGTCTTTATAGTATGTGCCGGCATAAATTTTTTGCACATTAGCCCCCAAGTGACGTGTGGGTTGTTTACAACCTCTCGGGACTTTTGAAAAATAAACTTTAAAATGATGTAGCCTTCAAGGGGCAAATTGCCTTTTTTAAGGCGGCTTGGAGCCTTTGTGAATAGAAAATCCCCTTTATTTGTTTGTTGAAATGCCAGTACCTGTCAGATATCTATAGACGGTGCTAAATTTTTGTAACCTATGAACTTGCAGGAGCGCCTTACTGAAGAAAAGAGGTTAAAAACTGAAGCCAATCTTGCCACGGCTCGTTCTGAAGAAACTGCGCGTCAGGCGCGAGACTGTCTTGAACAGTCCTTAAAAAAGTTTGAAGAAGAAAAAGGTGCCCTCTTGGAACGTGCTAAGAAAGCTGAAGGTGACATTGTGCTTTTGAAAGAAAATCTTGCTACCTTGGTGAAGCAAATTAGTGATATGTTGATGGCTATCTTTGGTATGTACTCATAACTTTTGCTTACTCGAACCGTATGGTGGCTCATACTCACAACTGTTCGTATATGCAGGACGAAAAGAGCAAACCCTTGAGCTGCTCTTCATAGATTAAGTCTATTCCATTATGGCAGTAAAGAACTTAAAACACCCGCCCAAGACCATCAAGGACATGTTGAAACACCTGTCCACTATACCACAATGGATTACTGAGACCCAGAAATCGGCGGCTCGCGGAGGAGCAAATATGGCTCTTGCCCGCGTAAAGGCATACTTGCCTGAGCTGGATTTAGAAGCTCTGAAAAATGGCTTCACCGAATATAAATTGGACGGCTCAAAGTTCTCCCGTGCTGACTTCACTATATGTTTCAAGGAAACTCGGCCACTGGCAACTCTGATAGCTAAAGAAATCAACCTTTCGTAGTATAACCCGGCATACTCCAATGAGAACGAGCGCGTCGATGCTCCAAATGATCAGCCATCGGAGCTGGTACCACCTCGACGTAAGAGACCTTTCGCCCTTGGCATTGATGCATCCAGTCTTATTGAGGGTTCCTCAAATTTTGAGTCCTTTCTTTCAATTAAGTGGCAACAAAAAGAGCAGCAGGTTGAGGACGAAGAAGAGCCGGCCGAAACCCGCCCGGAAACGACTGATGTAGGCCAATCTTGAAGATGAACCTTTGATAATGAATGAGTCGCCAAACGGCTCAGGCCCATGAAATGTTGGGAAAAAACATTAGTACCTTTGGTGGCTCATTTAAATGAGTCTTTAATAGGGATAGTTTGGAAACTTTGGAATTTCCTGTCGTGCCATCGTGCACGTTTGCTGCATCTCTCCTTTTTTGTGATAATAGAAACTGTTGTCATGACATTCTGATGCCTTGATCTGCTTCCCCATCTTATGATGCTACCTTTTTTTATATTCTTCTGAATTTTTGACTGAGTCAGATAGTTGAATCCATGGTTCCATAGGAACTTGCTTATGAAATTTTGAAGTCTTTAATGAGACCTTCCACAAAAATCATGGTATAATATATAAAATTGGAAAACGACCATGATATGATCTAGTTCCGTAACCCGGACATTCTTTGATGAGCTGGTAATAATATTATGCGTGCAAGGTCATGAAATAGTAATGCATAATGATGAGCCCAAGTGTTGCTTCAATGAAGCGGGTGTGATAACCCATGATTTATCCTAGCTTTCCGTATGCCGGCTCTCGCGTACGTGACTCGACCAATGTTTTAAATTTGAGAAGTTCAGGGTCCATAATGGAGTAACTTACAAGAGTACATGGGGTCACCTGATCGGAGTCGCATCAAACATACAAGCAGGTTTAATCATATAGTGGCGTAATTTGCTGGGTCCAAAGGGTGAGAAAGCTAAACTCGGTGAGTTGGAAGCCCCCTAGTGCCCTATGGTAATGGAAAAGCTTAGCATTGGATTACAGGAGACAATGCTTCTACTGCAAAACATCCGGAGTTCAGATAAGACAACTTTATTCCATTGCTCATAAGTTATTTATAATGATTTGTTGAGCCAGAAGCCCTCAAGTAATATGCTTCAAATAATAAAGACTCATGCTTTGTTTTCATAGACTGAAATGCCAATAACCCCGAGTTTCGGGGGTGCCGGCTTTATTATATTTGTAAACATAGATGCATGTACAGAAATTGGAAATTGATACAAAACTACCAATTCTAAGTATTAATAAAACTAAGGGCGAGCCGAATCAACTCACTTAACAGCTGGTTTCTTGAGAGGACTCTGATCATCCGGGTCAAGTTCACCTGCATTGGACTTTGTTTCTTCACCAGCACAGGTTGACTCGGCATAAGATGCATCTCCTTCCTCGCACTCCTGGGCTATTCCTATCGCCTTTGATGACTATGGTGCCTCTAGGACCCGGCATCTTAAGATTTAGGTAGATATAACAGGGGAGAGCCATGAAACGGGCGTAAGCCGGTCTCCCAAAGAGAGCATGGTAAGGACTTTTTATTTTTACCACCTCAAAAGTTAAAGGCTAGCATCTGTAGTTATATTCAACACCAAAAGCAACGTCGAGCTTAATCCGGCCCACCGGGTAAGCTGATTTTCCAGGAACAATGCCATGAAAAATCGTAGTTGAAGTCTGCAGGCGGTTATCTTTGAGGTTCATGCGCCGGAAAGTGTCGTAGTACAAGATGTTGATGCTACTACTGCCATCCATGAGGACCTTTGTAAGGGTGTATCTACCCACCTGAGGCACCACCACCAATGCTAGATCCCCTGGATTGTCAACCCGGGGGGGATGATCCTCTCTACTCCAGGTGATCGGCTGCTCAGACCAGTTGAGGTACCTGGGAACTGCCCGCTGAACCATGTTGATGGCCCTCTGCTTGCGTTTTTTGTATTGCTTGCAAACATTAGTGGTAAAAACATGGTATTGACAGTTATTCAGCTGCTACGGGTTGCTCTGAAAACCAGCCTGATTATCATGTTGATGATTTCCCTGACCAGAACGCTGCCCACTGCCATTATTTCCTTGATGTGAATACCCCGATTCTGAACAGTTTTGTCCACTGAAGCCTGACCGGGGGAAAACGCCCGACGAACCGCCCTACGAGCCGCCCAGTGAGCCGCTCGGCCCGTACTGACCCGGATGTCCTCCACCATTGCCTCCTTGATTACCCTGAAAAGCCTGACTACGGAATTCCTGCATGATATAGCAATTTTCCCATGAGTGAGTAGACGGCTTATCCGGGGTACTATGTTTGGGACAAGGTGCCTTGAGTGCTTCCTCATAGTTGCACGGTTTATTTCCATTGTAAGGTCCCCCAGGACGATCGCTTCCGCATTTATTTTTAAACCCTGTGTTAGTATTAGCCACAAATTCTGATCCAGCTTCGGGTTGTTTCCGTTTGTTATTATTCAGGCCTCCCGGGTTCCCCCCTTGCTGATTACCCTTGCCGCCTTCACCTTTCTTGCCTTTGCCAGCTTTCTCCTTGTCTGAGCCGGGGTCCTTTGTACTATCTGACTCGGCATATCTGGTCAGAATGTCCATTAAGTCGCCCATGTCTTGCGTCTTCCATTTTAGGCGGCCAAGCTTCTAGACTAGTGGCTGGAAGTGGCAGTTTTTCTCTAAGATCAAGACGGCTTGAGATGCAATTATGCTATCTGATGAGTGGATATTTTCGGCGACCCGACGAGTCCAATGATGAGCCGATTCGTCGTTGCGTTGGACACAATGTTGAAGATCCACAATCGTCATTGGTCGTTTGCATGTTCCTTGAAAATTCTTGATGAATCGCTCTTTCAACTCTGCCCATGTGTTGATGGAGTTAGGTGGAAGGTTTTCAACCATGTTCGAGCCGGTCCTTCCAGCATCATCGTCAAATATTTTGCGCATACTGCATCGCTAACATCAAGCATATCCATGGCGAGCTCGTAGCTCTCAACCCATGCTGCCGGCTCGAGATCTGCTGTATAGTTAGACACATTGCGTGGCCCTTTAAAATCTTTAGGCACGGGCTCACTGCGGAGAGCCGGGGACAAACAGGGGATGGCAATCGTCCTACTTGACGGGGATATTACCCCTGGGTATGCCAAGACAAGGGAGATCAAGCCCCTTTTAGAAAAAACTATACGGCCGGCTGGTCCGTGACTGGCTGGTGAGCGGCCGGCTGGCCCCCTGGCCGGTTGGTCTACGGCCGGCTGGTCCGTGGCCGGCTGGCGAGCGGCCGACTAGCTCCCTGGCCGGCTGGACAGGAGACGGCCGCCTGGCCCCCAGCCAGCCCGCAACCGGCCGCCCCGCGGCCGGCCCTTCCGCTGGCCTTTGAATGAGCAGGCACTTGTCCCCTCCCAACGCGACCAAGTACCGCGACGGGATACAACCCCCACGACGACTCCGGCGTGGCTACAGCGGCCGCTGACACACGGGCAGGCGTGGCTATAGTCCGGGCGGTCGTACCGCTGACCGCGACCGATCGAGACCCGGTGAGGCAACAGTGCGGCCACGCCGCCGTTCACTCCATTACCTGCCCCGGCGTGGCTACAGCGTAGCCGGCCGTACCGCTGACTTCGGCCGGCAGGCGCAAGACGACGCCGTGCGGGGCGGCCCGTGCCGCGGCAGGTAGGCGCGGGCCAATAGAAGAACCGGCTGGCGGGCCCCAGTCAGCGATGGGACCGCGCAGCCAGCGGACCCTACGAGCAACGAGGCGGCTTAGCCGGTGGGACCACTGGTCGGTTGGAGAGGCTGCCAGCCGGGTCCCCCCCTTTAGTACCTTGCGTATATTGTAAGCCGGGGGGTTGGCCTATAAACCCCACGAGGCCCCCATGCATCGGGGAGGCATTCATCCCATCTCATACTCTCACTCCCACGTAGTAAGGCAAGAAGAGCCGGCTGCTCCTTCTTCTTCCTCTAGACAACAGCTCAAGGAGCACCATTGTAACACCAACCACCCATCAACTAGACAACCAGGACTAGGGGTGTTACCTCCCACGGAGGGCCCCGAACCTGGGTACATCGTGTGTCCCTCACCTCTTGTGCCTAATCCCACTCCCGGAGTCCGTCGGCGTCCTTCGGCCCCAACCACTCTCGATAAGCCACGCCATGGCATCTGTCGTGAGAAAACGACTACCGTTGGCGCCCACCATGGGGCCCTCCGCGGCGCCGGCCGGAGTCATGCTCCGGACGGGACCCTTCACCGCCTCCCCCGGCCGCCCCGCGTCCGGGCGGAACTACAAACTCGTGGGGCTTGCTACCGCGGGTCTGGACCCCGTTCCCGCCAGCCCTGCGAGCGACGCTGCCGGCCTCTCCGACGAGCGGCGCGGCAGCAACCTACTGTTCGGCGTCGTCGCCCTCATCGAGCGCCTCGGCGGGCTGAGCCTCGCCGACGAGCCAGCCACCGGCGAGTACCATAGCCAGGTGCTGGATTGCCTCGACCCGCCCTCGTTCGTGGGCGCACTCGCCCCGGACGATGCTGACGACCCCTGCATCCGTGCGGGGGTAATGGCCACCGGCTCCTCCACGACCTCCGGTCGCGTCAGGGCGGATGCGGAGGCGGCCGCCCGCGCCGGCACCTCCGACCCCCTTG
Source organism: Elymus sibiricus (assembly GCA_039707655.1). Taxonomy (NCBI): domain Eukaryota; kingdom Viridiplantae; phylum Streptophyta; class Magnoliopsida; order Poales; family Poaceae; genus Elymus; species Elymus sibiricus. Next base: position 130,740,634 of record CM077675.1, on the reverse strand, counting down.
GCTCCGTGCTTCGGGGTCTCAGCACCCCCGTCGCGCCTACAACGAACCCAGCCATGGCTACGGCCAAGCTGGAGGCCGCTCGCTGGCTGCTGTTCACAGAGGCAACCACGCTTGCCACCACCAAGCGCCGGATGGAATCCGCGCAACGCGAGTACAAATCCGCCTACGGCCTCACCCCCGCCGGCAATGAGCCCAGCCGGCGCAGTGACGTCCGCAACCGCGGCCGCGTGGTCGCAGAAATCCTCGGCGGTAGGCTCCCCACCTACGACACGCCTGCTGCCAACATCAGGGCCGCCCAGGTGGCCTATGCCGACCTCGCCGATCTGATAGGCGATGAGAGGGAGCAGCTGGAGCGGCACATCCAAGACCTCATCGCCGCCGCCAACGCTCAGCAGGCCCGACTCGATGACTTCAACGCCGGCTCCGAAGTTCCCATTCCCGAGGGGGACGCCCCGCCAACTGCTGGCCAGCGCCGGCCGGTCCTGCAACCCTCTTCCCCCCACGGCTCCGGCCGGCGGGGCGCTGGGTCCCATAACGGGCGCTCCCGGCAGGGAAACGAGCTGCCGGCCATCAATAGCCGGCACAATGATGCTCCGGCTGGCGGCAGCCGGCGCAGCCGGGACCATACTGTTGGGGAACGTTGCATGGGAAACAAAAATTTTCCTACGCACACGCAAGATCTATCCATGGTGATGAGCATCTACGAGAGGGAGAGTGGATCTACATACCCTTGTAGATTGCTAAGCGGGAAGCGTTAAGAAACGTGGTTGATGTAGTCGAACGTGTTCGCGATCCAAATCGCTAGCCATCCCGCGATCCCATCACGATCCGTCCCGCGATCCAATCACGAACCGTTCCGCGATCCAATCACGGTCCTTCTGATCTAGCGCCGAACGGACGGCACCTCCGCGTTCAGCACACGTACAGCTCGATGACGATCTCTTCCTTCTTGATCCAGCAAGAAGGAGCGGAGAGGTAGATGAGTTCTCCGCCAGCACAACGGCATGGTGGCGGTGGTGGTGGAGCTGTTCCGGCAGGGCTTCGCCAAGCACTACCGAAACCGATCTAGAGGAGAAATGGATCTAGAGGGAGAGAGAGGCAGCACGTGGCTTTTTCAGGCTTTTCTGCCCTCGCTCTCCCTCTCTATTTATAGGAGGAGGAAACTTGGAGGAGGAGGAATAGTGCCACTCCTGGATCACTCTTGTACCCCTTGACAGACTCATGGGAAGGCACACACAGGTGCGGTACACAGCATGGCATACTATACAAAGCCTATGGCTAAGGCATAGGGGATGACCTTCGTCCTTTCTCTTTCTTCTGCCGTGGTCGAGCTTTGAGTCTCACTCAACTCCACACCTTACAAATCAGGTAAGAACTCTTTCTTTGACTGATCCATTTTGAACTCTTTCAAAATCTTGTCAAGTTATGTACTCATTGAAAGTTTTATCAGACGTTTTAATCTATCTCTATAGATCCTGATGCCCAATATTTAAGTAGCTTCATTCCAGGTTTTCCTTTGAAAAACTCCTTTTCAAACAACCATTTATGCTTTCCAGAAATTCTACATCATTTTCGATCAACAATATGTCATCCACATATACTTATCAGAAATTCTATAGTGCTCCCACTCACTTTATTGTAAATACAAGTTTCTCATAAACTTTGTATAGACCCAAAAACTTTCATCACCTCATCAAAGCGTATATTTCAACTCCGAGATGTTTGCTCCAGTCCATAGAAGGATCGCTGGAGTTTGCATACATTTTAGCATCCTTAGGACTTACAAAACCTTCCGGTTGTATCACATACAACCTTTCCTCACGGATACCGTTAAGGAAACGATGTTTTGACATCCATCTGCCAGATTTCATAATCGAAAAATGCAGCAACTGCTAACATAATTCCAACAGACTTTAGCATCGCTACGGGTGAGAAAGTCTCATCATAGTCAACTCCTTGAACTTGTGAAAAACCCTTTGCCACAAGTCAAACTTTATAGACGGTGACATTACCGTCCGCGTCCATCTTCCTTTTAAAGATCCATTTGTTCTGAATGGCCTTTCGCCCTTCAGGTAATACTTCCAAAGCCCATACTTTGTTTTCATACATGGATCCCATCTCGGATTTCATGGCCTCTAACCATTTCTCGGAATCCGGGCCCATCATCGCTTTTGCATAGCTCGTAGGTTCATCGTTGTCAAACAACATGACCTCTAAGACAGGGTTGCCGTACCACTCAGGAGCAGTACACGTCCTTGTCGACCTACGAGGTTCGATAGTAACTTGATCCGAAGCTTCATGATCATCATCATTAACTTCCTCTTCAACTAACGTAGGCTCCACAGGAACAACTTTCTGCGCTGCGGTACTCTCTGGTTGAAACAAAGGCTCAACAACCTCATCAAGTTCTATCTTCCTCCCACTCAATTCTTTCGAGAGAAACTCTTTCTCGAGAAAGGACCCGTTTTAGCAACAAACACTTTGTGCTTGGATCTAAGATAGAAGGTTTACCCAACTGTTATGTTAGGGTATTCTATGAAGATGCACTTGTCCGCTTTGGGTTTCGAGCTCATTAGGTGAAAACCCTTTTTCACATAAGCGTCGCAGCCCCAAACTTTAAGAAATGACAGCTTAGGTTTCTGCCAAACCAAAATTCATACGGTGTCATCTCAACGGACTTAGATGGTGCCCCCCTTTTAAAGTGAATGTAGTTGTCTCTAATGCATAACCCTAAAACGATAGTGGTAGATCGATAAGAGACATCATAGTTCGCACCATATCCAGTAGAGCACGACTATGACGTTCGGACACACCATCACACTATGGTGTTCCAGGTGGCGTGAGTTGTGAAACAACTTCCACATTGTCTTAAGTTGCATACCAAACTCGTAACTCAGATATTTACCTCTACGATCATATCGTAGACATTTCATCTTCTTGTCACGATGATCTCAAACTTCACTCTGAATTTGTTTGAACTTTTCAAACGCTTCAGACTTGTGTTTCATTAAGTAAATATACCCATATCTACTCAAATCATCAGTGAAGGTAAGAAAATAACAATATCCACCGCATGCTACAATACTCACTGGACCGCATACATCAACATGTATCATTTACCAATAAGTCACTTGCCCGCTCCATCATACCGAAAACGGGGTCTTAGTCATCTTGCCCATGAAGCATGGTCCGCATGTCTCAACCGATTCGAAATCGAATGAGTTCAAAGATCCATCAGCATGGAGTTTCTTCATGCGTTTTACACCAATATGACATTTAGCGGCAGTGCCACAAGTATGTGGTACTATAATTATTAACTTTGTATCTTTTGGCATCAATATTATGAACATGTGTATCACTACGATCAAGATTCAATAAACCATTCTCATTGGGCACATGACCATTGAAGGTATTATTCATGTAAACAGAATAACCATTATTCTCTAACTTAAATGAATAACCGTATTGCAATAAACATGATCTAATCACATTCATGCTCAACGCAAACACCAAATAACATTTATTTAGGTTCATCACTAATCCCGAAGGTATAGAGAGCGTGCGATGGTGATCACATCAACCTTGGAAACACTTCCAACACTCATCGTCACCTCGCCCTTAGCTAGCCTCCGTTTATTCCGTAGCTTTTATTTCGAGTTACTAACATTTAGCAACCGAACCGGTATCCATTACCCAAGTGCTACTAGGAGTACCAGTAAGGTACACATCAATAACACGTATATCAAATATACTTCTGTCGACGTTGCCAGCCTTCTTATCTACCAAGTATCTAGGGTTGTTCTGCTTCAGCGACCGTTCTCCTCATAATAGAAGCACTTAGTCTCTGGTTTGGGTTCAACCTTGGGTTTCTTCACTGGAGCAGCAACTGGCTTGCCACCCATGAAGTTTCCCTTCTTGCCCTTGCCCTTCTTGAAACTAGTGGTTTCACTAACCATCAACACTTGATGCTCCTTCTTGATTTCTACCTTCGCGGTGTCAAACATCGCGAATAGCTCAGGGATCATTATTTCCATCCCTGGCATTTTATAGTTCATCACGAAGCTCTAGTAGCTTAGTGACAGTGACTTGGAGAACTATATCAATCACTATCTTATCTGGAAGATCAACTCCCACTCGATTCAAGCGATTGTAGCACCCAGACAATCTGAGCACAAGCTCACCGATTGAGCTATTCTCCTTCATCTTGCAGGCAAAGAATCTTGTTGGAGGTCTCATACCTCTCAACACGGGCATGAGCCTGAGATCCCAATTTCAGCTCTTAGAACATCTCATATGTTCCGTGATGTTCAAAACATTTTGGAGCCTCAATTCTAAGCCGTAATGCATGACGCACTGAACTATCAAGTAGTCATCAGAACGTGCCTATCAGATGTTCACAACATCTACAGACGACGCTAGAGGGGGTGGCGCACCGAGCGGTGCATTAAGGACATAAGCCTTCTGTGCAGCAATGAGGACAATCCTCAGATCATGGACCCAGTCCGCATAATTGCTACCATCATCTTTCAACTCTATTTCTCTTGGAACATATAAAATTCAAGGGAACTACAGCGCGAGCTAGTAATCTACAACATGATTTGCAAAGACATGTTGACTATGTTCATGATAATGAGTTTAGTTAATCATATTACTTAAAAAACTCCCACTCAAATTGACATCCCTCTGGTCATTCAAGTGTCACATGAGCCAAATTCACCAACTCAAGTCCGATCATCACGTGAGTTGAGGTGGTTTCAATGATTAACATCTCCATGTTGATCATATCTACTATATGACTCATGTTCGACCTTTCGGTCGCTTGTGTTTCGAGGCCATGTCTGTACATGCCAGGCTCGTCAAGTTTAACCCGAGTGTTCCACATGTGCAACACTGGCTTGCACCCGTTGTATGTGAACGTAGAGTCTATCACACCCGATCATCACGTGGTGTCTCAAAACGACGAACTTTCGCAACGGTGCACACTCGGGGAGAACACAATTTTATCATGAAATTTTAGTGAGGGATCACCTTATAATGCTACCGTCGTCCTAAGAAAAATAAGATGCATAAAAGGATTAACATCACATGCAAATCAAAAGTGACATGATATGGCCATGAACTTGTGCTTTTTGATCTCCATCTTCAAAGCACCGGCATGATCTCCATCGTCACCGGCGTTACACCATGATCTCCATCATCATGATCTCTATCATCGTGTGGCCATCGGGGTTGTCATGCCAACCATGCTTCTACTACTATTGCTACCGCTTAGCGATAAAGTAAATCATTACATAGCGCTTGAGATTGACACGCAGGTCATACAATAATTAAAGACAACCCTATGGCTCCTGCCGGTTGCCGTACTCATCGACATGCAAGTCATGATAACAACATGATCATCTCATACATCAACATATATAAAATCATGTCTTGGCCATATCACATCACAACATACCCTGCAAAAACAAGTTAGACGTCCTCTAACTTTTTGTTGCATGTTTTACGTGGCTGCTATGGGTATCTAGCAAGAACGATTCCTACCTATGCAAAACCACAACGGTGATATACAAGTTGCTATTTAACCTTCTCAAGGACCGCCTTTGTCAAATCCGATCCAACTAAAGTAGGAGAGACAGACACCCGCCAGCCATCTTTATCCAACGAAGTTACATGTCAGTCGCTGGAACCGGTCTATCGTAAGCGTACGAGTAAGGTTGGTCCGGGCCGCTTCATCCCACAATACCGCTGAATCAAGAAAAGACTAAGGAGGGAAGTAATCTGAATATCAACGCCCACAAACTCCTTTGTGTTCTACTCGAGATCTCATCTACGCATAGACCTAGCTCTAATACCACTGTTGGGGAACGTTGCATGGGAAACAAAAATTTTCCTACGCACACGCAAGATCTATCCATGGTGATGTGCATCTATGAGAGGGAGAGTGGATTTACATACCCTTGTAGATCGCTAAGCGGGAAGCGTTAAGAAACGCGGTTGATGTAGTCGAACGTCTTCGCGATCCAAATCGCTAGCCGTCCCGCGATCCCATCACGATCCGTCCCGCGATCCAATCACGAACCGTTCCGCGATCCAATCACGGTCCTTCCGATCTAGCGCCGAACGGACGACACCTCCACGTTCAGCACACGTACAGCTCGATGACGATCTCCGCCTTCTTGATCCAGAAAGAAGGAGCGGAGAGGTAGACGAGTTCTCCGCCAGCACAACGGCATGGTGGCGGTGGTGGTGGAGCTGTTCCAGCAGGGCTTCGCCAAGCACTACCGAAACCGATCTAGAGGGAGAGAGAGGCAGCACGTGGCTTTTTCACGTTTTTCTGCCATCGCTCTCCCTCTCTATTTATAGGAGGAGGAAACTTGGAGGAGGAGGAATAGTGTCGCATGAACAGTACACGCGTGAACAGTAATCCTCCTTCCCAAGTAATACCTCTTATCTCCTATTTTAAAGGGATTTGATCTTATCACTTGGGATAGCCGGATGGGCCAAGTGGGGCTGCTGCGCCTGGCCCATGAAGGGCTGGTGCGCCCCCTTTAGAGTCCATGTGGACCCTCTATGGACTTCCGGACACCTCCGGAACCTTCTGGAAGCTTCCCGGTACAATACCGAAAAAAACGAACTGTTTTCGGAACCCAAAATATTACTTCCCATATATAAATCTTTACCTCCGGACCATTCCGGAACTCCTCGTGACGTCCGAGATCTCATCCGGGACTCTGAACAACCTTCGGTCACCAACACATATATCTCAATACTACCGAAACGTCACCGAATGTTAAGTGTGCAGACCCTGCGGGTTCGAGAACTATGCAGACATGACCGAGACATCTCTACGGTCAATAACCAATAGCGGGATCTGGATGCCCATATTGGTTCCTACATATTCTACGAAGATCTTTATCAGTTGAACCTCTATGTCAAGGATTCAGATAATCCCGTATGCTGTTCCCTTTGTTCTTCGGTATGTTACTTGCTCGAGATTCGATCGTCGGTATCTCTATACCTAGTTCAATCACTTTACCGGGAAGTCTCTTTACTCGTTCCGTAATACAAGATCCCGTGGCTAACACTTAGTCACATTGCTTGCAAGGCTTGTTGTGATGTTGTATTACCGAGTGGACCCTGAGATACATCTCCGTCACACGGAGTAACAAATCCCAGTCTTGATCCATGCCAACTCAACAGACACCCTCGGAGATACCTGTAGAGCACCTTTATAGTCACCCAGTTACGTTGCGACGTTTGATACACACAAGGTACTCCTCTGGTGTCAGTGAGTTGCATGACCTCATGGTCATAGGATTAGATACTTGACATGCAGAAAACTATAGCAATAAATTGACACGATCATATGCTATGTTTCATAGTTTGGGTCTTGTCCATCACATCATTCTCCTAATGATGTGATCCCGTTATCAAATGACATCTCATGTCTATGGCTAGGAAACATTGACCATCTTTGATCAACGAGCTAGTCTATTAGAGGCATACTAGGGACACAGTGTTGTCTATGTACCCACACATATATTTGTGTTTCCAATCAATACAATTATAGCATGGATAATAAACGATTATCATGAATAAGGAAATATGATAATAACTAATTTATTATTGCCTCTAGGGCATATTTCCAACACATACCCCGCCCGCGCGGCGGGAGCACGTGCGCTCGCCGCTCGACTCGGCCCACGCGTCCCGCGGAGCGAGAACGACGCTCGGACCCGCATCGACCGGCTGGCGCAATCTGCCCTCCTGGAGGAGGAGGGTCCGATCGGCCCGGCGTGTTTCGGCCCTCGGATCCGCAACGAGCCGTTCCCAACCGGCTTCACGCTCCCTCGCGACACCCCGAAGTACAACGGCACAGCCGAACCAGAGGACTGGCTGATTGACTACACCACCGTAGTTGGCATAGCCAGGGGGAACAAGCACGTAGCCGTGCACTACGCCCCCCTCATGTTGATCGGCTCGGCTCGGACCTGGCTCAATAGCCTGTCCGCCGGTAGCATCAATACCTGGACGGACTTTGAGGAAGCGTTCGTCCGCAACTTCACCGGCACCTACAAGCGGCCCGGCCGGCCCCGCGAGCTGGCCATGTGCGTCCAGGGGCCGGACGAGACCCTCCGCGACTACCTCACATGCTGGACCGAGCTCCCCAACTCCTGCGAAGGGGTGCACGAGGTGCAGGCCATCTAGTACTTCATTTAGGGCTGCCGCGACGGCACCCACCTCAAGCACAAGCTCTTGTGCTCTGAGCCGGCAACCCTGGAGGACCTAATGGCCAAGGCAGACAAGTACGCCACGGCCGACTCCGCAATGCGGATGAAGGTCGCCACGCCGGCCAAGCTGACCCTGCCGCCTGCCGCGCTGCGGGCGGCTGCCGACAACCGGCCACAGCAGAACAACAAGCGCAAGGCCAACCTGCCGGATCCCCGCTATGGGAGCCCGCAGGTTGCCACTATCGAGGAAGAGCAGCCGGCTGCCTAGGCCTCCAGCCAGCGTCAGCGAACCGGCAAGAATGCCTGGCAGCCCAAACTCACCTTCGAGCAGATGCTCGACGCACCCTACAAGATGCACTCCGGGGCCAAGCCGGCCACGCACACGCTGCGGCAGTGCAGCTTCTCCCGGCCGCTGCGGCAGCGCAGTTCCTCCGCCTCCGGCTCCCCGCGCGCCGGTTCCGGTGCTGGCCCAGCCGCCCGCGCCAGCTCCGGCTGCCAACAACGGCCGCCTCCACGACCAGTTCCCCGACCAGGACGGGTCCTATGTCGTCTTCACCAGTGAAGGAACCGACAAGCACACCGTGCGCCAGCGCCGGCACGAGTTGAACGCCACCGTCCCCTCGGTCCCCCAGTTCATGCACTGGTCCAAGAAGCCGGTTACCTGGAGCCGGGTGGACCACACGGCCGTGATGCCAAACCCCGGCAGCTACGCCCTCGTCCTCAATCCCACCATCGCCACCGAGAGGTGCACCTGCCCTTTCTCGCGGGTACTGATCGACGGGGGCAGCAGCATCAACATCCTCTACCACGACACTCTGCTCAAGCTGGGGCTCAAGGAAATAGACCTGCAGCCGAGCCGGACGGTTTTCCATGGTATTGTGCCGGGAAAATCCTGCACCCCCATCGGCAAAATCCAGCTCGACGTCCTCTTCGGCAACAAGAGCCACTTCCGCCGCGAGCCGATATGGTTCGAAGTGGTGCACCTCAACAGTGCCTACCACGCGCTGCTGGGCAGGCCGGCCCTCGTCAAATTCATGGCGATACCCCATTATGCCTACCTCAAGCTGAAGATGTCGGGCCCCAAGGGCATCATCACCATCAACGGCGACTACAAAATGTTGATCGAGTGCGCGCGCGATAGCAGCCGGCTGGCCGAGGCCCTGGAGATAGCGGAGGAGAGGCGACAGCTCGACCGGCTCGTGGCTCACTCCTCTGACCAGCCGGCCGTGCCGGCTCCTCCGTCCCAGTCGGCCAGCGAAGCATCTTTCCAGCCATCCAAAGACACCAAGCTGGTGCCACTCGACCCGGCCAACCCCAAGCTATGCTTCACCATCGGCGCTCACCTCGACAGCAAATAGGAAGGCGAGCTCGTTGACTTCCTCCGTGAGAATCAGGACATCTTTGCATGGTCTCCAAAAGACATGCCGGGTGTTCCGAGGAAGTACGCCGAGCACAAACTTCATGTACGGCCGGATGCCAAGCCGGTCAAGAAACCCCTGCGCCATTTCTCCGAGGAGAAGTGGCGTACTATAGGAGAAGAGATCGCCCGGCTGCTCGCAGCCGACTTCATCATGGAAGTTTTCCACCCGGACTGGCTGGCCAACCCAGTCCTGGTGCTGAAGAAAAACAAGACTTGGCGCATGTGTATCGACTACACCAGCCTGAACAAGGCCTGTCCCAAGGACCCCTTCGCCCTGCCGTGGATCGATCAAGTTATCAACTCCACGGCCGGCTGCGATTTGCTGTCCTTCCTGGACGGCTATTCCGGCAACCACCAGATCAAGCTGGACCCGGCCGACCGGCTGAAGACCTCCTTCAACACCCCTTTCGGGGCCTACTGCTACATCACCATGTCCTTCGGCCTGAAGAATGCAGGCGCTACCTTCCAGCGCTGCATGCGGAAGTGCCTCCTACCCCAGATCGGCAGGAACGTCCATGTCTACGTGGACGACATCGTCGTCAAAACCAAGAAGCATTTCAGCCTCCTCGACGATCTCCGAGAGACCTTCGCCAACCTGAGCAAATACAAGATCAAGCTCAATCCGGAGAAGTGTGTCTTCGGCGTGCCAGCTGGCCAGCTCCTGGGTTTCTTCGTGTCCGCTCGCGGCATCGAAGCCAACCCGGAGAAGATCAGAGCCATCGAGCACATGCACAAGCTGGCCAAGCTCCGCGACGTCTAGAAGTTCGCCGGTTGCCTTGCCTTGCTCAGCCGGTTCATCAGCCGGCTGGGCGAGAAGGCGTTGCGCCTCTACCAGCTCATGAGGAAGACGCCCACATTTGAGTGGACCGACCAGGCGGACGAGGCGTTCTGCGGCCTCAAGCACGCGCTCTCTAGCGCTCCCGTCCTGGCGGCTCCGGCTGAGAAGGAGCCGATGCTCGCGTACATCCCGGCGACCACCCGCGTAATCAGCGTCGTTCTGGTGGTAGAACGGCCGGAAGAGGGTAGGGTGCTGCCAGTCCAGTGTCCCGTCTACTACCTCAGCGAGGTCCTCTCCGCCTCCAAGCAGAACTACCCCCACTACCAGAAGATGTGCTATGGCATATACTTCGCCGCCAAGAAGGTCAAGCAGTACTTCCAGGAGCACACCATCACCGTGGTAAGCACGGCGCCACTCGGCGAGATCATGAGCGGCCGGGACGCCACCGGCCGGATCGCCAAATGGGCCATCACCCTCGCCGACTACAAGATTTGGTACGAGCCGCGCACCGCCATCAAGTCACAGATGATGGCTGACTTCCTCGTCGACTGGGCCGAGACCCAGTTCGTGCCGCCTCCCCCGGATTCCATGCATTGGCGCATGCACTTCGACGGCTCGAAGATGCGAACCAGCCTGGGAGCCGGCATCGTCTTGTCGTCCCCACAGGGGGACCAGCTCAAGTACGCGCTCCAGATCCTCTTCACCGCCTCCAACAACGTGGCCGAGTACGAGGCGCTCGTCCACGGCCTCCGGCTCGCCAAGGAAATCCGGATCCGACGCATCCTCTGTTTTGGCGATTCCGACCTCGTGGTGTAACAGGTCTCTGGCGAATGGGACGCCGGGGACGCCAACATGGCCAGCTATCGCTTCCTCATCCAGCAGCTCACCGGCTACTTTGAGGGTTGTGAGTTCCACCACGTCCCCCGGGCGGACAACGAGGCAGCCGATACGTTGGCCAAGATCGGCTCCACCTGGCAAGCCATCCCAGCCGGCATTTCCATCGAACGACTGCTCAAGCCTTTGATCAAGCCCTCCCCTGAATCAGAGTCTATCTTCGTGCCGGCTGACGCCACTGGCTCTCTGCTGGGCCCGGCTGCTCTGCCGGCACAATCAACTCCGGCTACCATGCCGGCCCCATCGGCTCCAACGTTCGACACCTCCGCGGCAGCCGGCTCCGGCTCCGCAGCCATCATGATGGCGATCGACGCACCCCGCGCTGTCTCAGTCTCGAGGACTGGCAACCCGGTCCCGGGAGCTAGCGAACCGGCCCCGGGGACTGACGAGCCGGACCCGGGGGCTCTGGTAGCGGGCCCGGGGGCTCCGGCTGCCTCCGGCGCTACAGTTGAGCTCGAGCCGGCTCCCGTCTCGGCCCCCTCATGGGACCAGCCCATTCTGGCCTTCCTCTTGCGCGGCGAGCTCCCCCTGACGAGGCCACGGCAAGGCAGATCCAGCGCCGGGCTCCGGCCTACAGCATCATCAACCGCGAGCTGGTTCATCGCAGCACCACCAGCGTGTTCCAACACTGCGTCGAGCCGGAGAAGGGTCAAGAAATCCTCCGCGACATCCACCAGGGCGAGTGCAGGCATCACGACGCCTCCAGGACCCTGGTGGCCAAGGCGTTCCGCCACGGCTTTTACTGGCCGACGGCCTCGGAAGAGGCCAAGCGGCTGGTCGTTAAATGCGAGGGGTGCCAGCTCTTCAGCACACAGAGCCACCTGCCGGCAACGGCCCTCCAGACCATCCCGCTCTCGTGGCCCTTTGCTGTCTGGGGGCTGGACATGGTAGGCCCTTTCAAGACCACGCGGGGCGGCATGACGCATCTACTGGTAGCTGTCGACAAGTTCACCAAGTGGATCGAAGCAAGACCCATCAAGAAGCTGGATGGCCACACGGCCGTTCGGTTCATCAAGGATATCACGGTCCGCTACGGCATTCCCCACAGCATCATCACCGACAATGGCACGAATTTCGCCAAAGGCGTAGTGGCGCGCTTTTGCTCCCAGGAGGGCATCCGGCTCGACCTCGCATCGGTGTCCCACCCCCAGTCAAACGGCCAGGCAGAGAGGGCAAACGGCTTGATCCTGGCCAGCCTCAAGCCTCGGCTCGTGGTGCCACTCGTGCGGTCGGCCGGCTGCTGGATCGATGAGTTGCCGGCCATCCTTTGGAGCCTTAGGACCACGCCCAACCGGTCGACCGGCTACACCCCTTTCTTTCTCGTTTACGGGTCTGAGGCGATCATCCCCATGGACATCGAGTTCGACTCGCCTCGAGTCACCCTGTACACAGAGAAGGACGCAAAGGAGGCAAGAGAAGACGGCGTTAACCTACTCGAAGAAACACGCGAGCTGGCCCTAAGCCGGACGGCCATCTACCAGCAGAAGCTCCGGCATTACCACAGCAAAAGAATCCGGCCCCTCTCCTTCCGCGAAGGAGACCTGGTGCTCAGGCGGATCCAGTGGACCGCCGGCCAACACAAACTGTCCTCCCCATGGGAAGGCCCGTTCATCATCCGCAAGGCACTGCACAACAACGCCTACTATCTGATAGACTCCAAGAAGTCGCAGAAGCGCAAAAGAGACACCTCCGGCGAGGAGACGGAGCGCCCATGGAATGCGGCGCTCCTTTGACCGTTCTACTGCTAGAAAGAACCAGTGTATGTATGTATCTTCCCTTCCGTTGGAACTTAATGAATGAAATGGGGGCCCCAAGCCGGCACTTAAGAAAGGCACCCGGGCCCGGCTCCATGGGCCCGGGGGCTCGCCGGCTCTTCTCCAAGGCGGTCAAGTAGTGCGAACAAGCAACCCTTTCCTACCCCACTACCCAGCCACAGACCGGCCCCCGGCTCTCCGGCTGGCGGAACCATGGGATAGGAAGGAACTCATCACACGAACGCCGCCTGATGAGTGGCAGCCGGATAGGTCTAACCAGACCATGTTATCTCTAAAAACCGGCCTCTGCCGGCTTGCCCCAACTCTAGCCGGACGGCTCTAAGGCCCGCACGGTTTCCCCAAGGACGATGCCCCGTCCCTGTCCCAGTCCGGCTCCCGGCTGGCTGACAGGTGGGGCGGAAGCCAGAAGGAATCCTTGCGTGAAATATGAGTCGACAGGCAAAGAGCAAAAGACGAGCCGGCACGCAAACATTTTAAACTTCAAGCAAATTTATAAACAAAAGGCCACAGGCCGAATATTCTTTACAATACACCCCTAGTGGGTGGAAACGCGTCTGGATAAGTCTTGCAGCGAAAGGAAAAAAGATACAAAGTGCGCAGGGCCGCTTAGGCTACCGGTGCATCGCCAGCCGGCTCGATAGTTTGCCCAAGGGAGGCCGCCGCCTTCGGATCCGCCTCCGTGGCCTCTGTGGCTTTGGTGTCGCTGCCGATGCTGGAGGCGGTGCTCTCGACGGCAACCTCCTCATCTTTGGATCCTTGGGGATTGCCGAAGGAGTCCTCGGCAACCGGCTCGCCATCTTCGCCAAGCGCCGGCAGGAGCTCATCCGGGTCGACGTACGAGGCCAGCTTGTTGGCTCGACGGACGAGGGCGCCTTTGTGGGCGACTCGCTCTACCTCGAGAACCTCGCGCATCGTGGCTAGCCGTCCCAAGTCGACGCCGGGGTACCACGATGTGACGAACCGAAGGGCCATCTGCGCCCCGAAGCGGGCCGACGATGCCTTCCAAAGCTCGAGCCGTGCCACCGCGTTCTCTAGCCACAGTGCCACGCGGCCCGCCGGGGCCCCACGACCTGGCCAGAGGGCCGAAATCACCTTCATGCCGGCCGTATGGAGCCGGTCCATGCCACGCTAGAGGAAGATCAGCTGGTTCTCGATAGCCAGCGCAAACTCCGGCAACTCCCAGCCTGCGTGCTCCTCAACCTCCTGCCCGCGCTGCCGCAGGCACTCCCGATGCTCCACCACAACCCGCTCGGCGCGGCGCTGGGTATCCGGGAACCGGTCTAGGGAAAGAGAAGAATCAGAAAACAACTCCGGCGGAGGAAGAGGACTCAAAAAGAAAAACTCACGCTGGAAAGCCTCGTCCATCTCGATGGCAAACTGAAGGCCAGAGCTCCGCTCCCTCTCCACTGCCTCCTCCGCCTGGGCAAGGGAGGCCCCGTGCTTCTCAAGCTCATCCCTGAGGCGAGTCACTTCGTCCTGAAGAGCGGTGGCCCGTTGGTCGGCGTCGGCCGCCTGCTTGACGGCGTCCTCCCGGGCCGCCACTTCCCACTTCAGCTCCATGGTCAGGCGCTCCTGCCCCGCCTGATCATCAATGACCAGGCCGCCCAGCCGGTCCCGCTCTGGCGTAACCGCCTGGAGCTCCTGCCCTAGCTAGTCCTGTCCAGAGGCCATTTCATCCCTCTTCTGCCGAATCGGGGCCAGCTCCTCTGCGAAAAACCCAACACGAGTTACACAGGTGCGGAAGACCCGGGCCGACTGCCGAGCAGCCGGCCCGACTCTCAGGGGCTACACCCAGTGGGTGCGCTCGCGCGCACCCTCTGGAATAAGCATACCTTGCGCCTTCTTTAGCTCCTCCTGAACCTGGTAGTAGCCAACCTTGCCCCGGTTGTGGATGGCTACCGCTTCGTCAAAAAGCGCCTGCCGCTTGGCATTTTCGGCCTGCTCCGCGCGAAGGAATGAAAAAAAAGTTAGACAGCAGAAAATAAAGAAAGGTAGATCCGGCCCGGCTACCACGCAGCCCAGCAGCCGGCCCGAATCTCGGGGCCTACACCCAGTGGGTGCGCTCGCGCGCCCGCACTGAAAATTCAACGCGAGCTAAGGAAACTCAGCTCCACCGCCTCCTCCACGCGCCAGAAGTTTCTCTCGTGTGGCACCCCGGCTCAGAGAACCGGATTACCAGTGTTTCCAACCCAGAGATCATGTCTTCTGGAAACACACAACAACTTGGTATAGAACAGAACTGAACTTTATTGATAGATGTCGGGTACAAGCTCATATTTTACAATGATAGCGAGGCCCAAGGCACCCTCGGTGCTATGACAGTATCTACATTATTTATGAAACATAGTGGGGCCTCGAAACTACTAAGCACTTCTACGGCGTAGCGGAACATAGCGGCAACTCCATCCATAGGGACACTGCTGTGGACACATCCTAGCTATCGTAGCATGAACCATCGGGACCTCCGTCCTCAGCTTCTCCTGCATCTGGCATGATACGCCAGGTGAGTACTTTGAATGTACTCGCAAGCTCACGACAACCAAGTAATGCAGCAAACAATAGCATGTCAATCATGTTAAAAGTTTAAGCCATTCACTTACTGTTACTGGTTACCAACTTACTCTCTTCCGGGTTGTCTCACAACCCTCGGAATACTCATCAACCATCGAGTACTTTCGAGCATAAGACGAGTTCTTCCATCATTACTAACACTATTACGGTTGACCATCTACTGAGGTCCGGACGGGCTGTCCAATACCGTGGACGCGGCTATTCGAATAGATTTTTCACTCTGCAGAGGTTGCGCACTTTACCCACACCATGAAGCACCTGGCCTCGTGATCCCACTCGGGTGGACCAGTATTGCTTCAACGAAACCTGTCTGACCCGTGACTCTCCCATCATACCACCGGCATTCATCCTCCCCCGGAGTCCTGCCCTGGGTGGCCCCTGTGTCCTCATGACACCTGCCACCGTCGTGCCCAAACTAAACTGTCCCAAACGGGGACGCCGGCACAAAACTCATCTGGCTCACAGGGTTATCGCCGCCTACCTGATCAGGGTAGCACGCGCGCATAACCCTCCCTCTTTGGAGGTACCGGTGAAAGAGCACGCGATCAGACCAAGTCAAGGCCGTCCCATACCAGCAAATGTGGTTGCACGGGTAAGCCCGGATAGGTGACTCGAGATCAACCACTATGCTCACTTAGCAAATATAGTGGTTTAACACATTATACAACTAAGCATTTAAATTAATTACTATGAACTATGCTATAGCAATTAATTAAACCTAACGCATGAAAATATGCAATGCTATTGAAAATGCTTCATGAAATGGGTATCATAGCTTGCCTTGCCCTGTTGGGTTGTTCAAACACTCCTGGTGTTCAAAATCACCAAAGTTCCCTTCTGAAAATATTTTTAAAATGCAAAAGGAAATGTCACATAATGCATTTTTGTTAACCAGAAATTCTGTGGATAAGGGAAAAATACCAAACTTGGTCAGAAATTAAAGGGGGTCAATACAAACACAATGCAAAAAGAATCCATTGAATTGGACTTGTAGATTAAAAGTTATTCAAGGTCAAAGTTTCTGGTCAAAATGAATTAATTAAATCAAATTCAAAAAAATACCAGAAAACCTCCAGCGGCCACGTCGAAGGCGTATTCTCTGAATACGCCTCCACTCGTACCGCTTCGGGCGCGGGCTGGAGTCGCTGACAAGTGGGGCCCCGGTCTGTTTAAATGGAGGGAGAGGGAGACAGGGAGGAGCGGCGGCTCACCGGCGACGCTCACTGGCGATAGGGACGGCGGCGGGGCTAGGAAATAGTCGGGATGGATCGGGCGCTCAACGGCGGTTCTCCCTGTACCCGTAGCTCCTCCGGAGGTGGACGAACGGCGTCGCCCCCTTCCTCTCCGGCGGGTGGATACTTCGGGGGTCGTCGGCGGCGACGACTCCGGTAGCAATACGGTTGGGCAGGGGCTCAGGAAGGACCAGGGAGACAGGCTGAGTGCGATGATGGGGTTGGTTAGAGCTGGGAAGGAGCGGAGGTGGCTGGCGACAGAAGGGATTCGGGCGGCGGAGCCTTCGCCGGAGCTGAGGGAGACGAGCTCCCGGCTCTTGCTGGGGCGCTCTGGAGGCGATTGGAGGATGGCGAGGAGTGGTGAGGAGCTCGGAGGGGCTGGGCAGGGCCTTATATAGGCGGAGGCGAAGGCGGCCGAGCTTTCTGGAACGGCCGGAGCCATGGCCACGTCGCCGGGGCAAGGACGGCTAGCTGGCTGTCCGGGAGCGGCGACGAGACTAGAGAGGGCAGAGGCATTGAATGGCGAAGCGACGGCTCGCGAGGAAGACAACGACCCTCTCACCCACTGTGGCCGCATGGGCGCCACAGTTCCCGAGCGTCGTGGCGGCCGCCGAGGAAGATTCCGACAAGGAGAAGCTGCGGGAGAGGGCCAGGTGGAAGGAGGGGACGACGTCGGCATGCTAGGACAAGGTACGGCTATGCGGTCGTCGGCCTCCGACGAGGCCCGAGCCTGCCGGCACTCAGAGCGCGGTTTTGGCAGGCTAGCTACGCGGTCACCATGTGCATGGGCACACGCGGCGCGAGCTGGTCTGCCGGGCCGTGTCTGGAGCGTTGTCCTTGCACTCTGGAACCTCCTCGTGGCACTGGCTTGCCCAGTAACCCACTGAGATGAAAGGTATTATCACCAACAGTTTACTGTCAGGAACTTGGGGAAGTTCTGGAGAGAAAATAGGATAGAGATGATGCTAGAGGAGATGTCTAGTGGGATCTACTTTGGAAGGACTACAAACTGGCGAAGTTTGAGAAAGTTTGAAAAAACTTTGAAGGCAGTTCCTATGTAAACTACCATTCTGGTCCAGAATCTAAATGAGCTTGTGGCACTCACATAGGTGATCTTCTGAGGATGAAACTTGGTGGAGGGAAGTTATTGGGAATACAGAATATGCCATAAAAGTTTCAGGACCATAGGGCATCTCTAGCTAGCACCTCCTTCACAAAGGTTTGAAATGGGCAGAAACTTGTCAGAGTTTTGCTGCTGAAAAATTGTACTGGACCAGATGATATTTTTGGATATTGAGGCTATATAGGATCCCTAGGAGCTTGGGGAATTTATTGAGAATTTTCTGAGATAGGAAAAATGGGGTTGCTTCACAATGGACCAATTCTGGCCAGAGAAGAAATAATTATTGTGGCCATAATTTTACATTGGGCAATGGAATATTTTTGGAGATTATGGAATCATATGATGATGAGAAGGTGTGGGAAAAGTTTGGGAATTTATTGATCATCCAAACTATAGGTTGCTTCACAACCCATAGTGATGACATAATTTCCCAAACAAAGAAAAGGGTTTATTGGAAAAGATTTAATATTGGAAATTGATCCAGGAGAGATGTAGAAAGGTTTTGGCAAGATGAGGATGGTTTTGGGTTACTTGGGAACAGATTCAAAGAATTATAGGTCCAAAGAAACTGGAAAGGTTTGAAAATCATCCAAATTTGCAAATAAAACCCAAATGATTTTGAAAAGAAAAAGTTGCCAAAATCAGGGTGTCACATATCGGCGGCCTCCGCAAACCTGACCAGCCCCTCACGGTAGTGTGCCATGATGCAGCCTAGCTCCCCAGGCACTAGGGCCTGGCTGCTGGCTGGCAGGGCCAGGACGGTTGGGGCGAGGGCCAACGCTTTCCAGTCCCGAATCACGTCAAGCATGGTCCTCTTCGACCGGCTCGCCCCACCACTTGACCCAGCGTCTGCCGCCGCGGCGGCTGGCGGGAGGTTGGTGGTAACCACAAGGGCTCGGGAGCCAGCCTTGGGCCCCTCTACAACTAGTGCGGCCGGCTCCGTCGCCTGCCGGACCGGCTCGATAGCCGGGTGGACCGGCTCGATAGCCGGGTGGACCGGCTCGCTCCTTCCGCCGACTGTCATCTCCAGTGCCGCCTCCAGCATAGCCGGAGCGGCGGGTTCCTCTACCACGACCGGCTCGACGGAAGACGGGGTCGCAACCGGCTCCGCCCGCGGGTCCGTCTCCCTGGCCGGCTCGGGAGCCGCGTCCGCCGACCGAGCAACTCCGCCAAGGGCAGGGCCGAAGTCGTGTCCGGCGCCGGCCCCCGCGGCTCGCTCGATGGCGGCCTAGACATCCGCGTCAACTCAGCCGCTGAGTCCGTAGCACGCGCCGGGTCCGAGGGCCACCTTCGCCTCCCGTCACTTGAGGCCCCCGAACGCGAGGGCGCACCCTTCGCCCCTGCCTTCGCGGCTCGCATTTCGGCGAGCCTCCTCTTCTCCTCCCGCAATGTGGCCGCATGCTCCTGGGCCTGCAGGCTGGTGGCGTCCACTGGGTCGGTGGTCGACTCCGTGTCGTGGAGCTCGATGGCGTCTCTGGCAAACATGGAGCAAGGGCCCTCAGGCGCCCGCCGACTCAAAATGCGAAAAAATCTACAAAGGTTAAGAAATGCACTCACCCGACGACGACGGGAAGGAGCCGCCTGGCCCGAGGCTGCGGTTTCGCGACGGCCACTCGCACCTTCTTGCGAGCCGGCGGCTGCGTCGACGGCTGCCCCGAAGCCGGCCTCTTCTCCCGACGGGAGGCCTCAGCCGTCCGGCCACGAGCCGGTTGCTCCTCACTCCGTCCGCGTGGCTCCCGCCGAGCTGCGGGGGGGAGGCGCGTCCAAGACCCGGACATCAATATCATCATCATCGTCGTCAGTCCAATCTTTGATCGTGGGTCTGGAGGGGAACTCACCAGCCGCTCTGGATCCACCGGCTCCCGGGTCACCCATCGTCCTGTCCGCCTCAACCTCTCCCGAGGAATCAACCCCCTCCTCGACACCTCCTCCCAGTTCAAAATCCTCCGGGTCGGAATCAGCACGTTCCGCCTGGAATATCTGGGGGTGCGGGCCATCCGGCGTGTTCTTTCGAACAAAGTACTGTGGACAGCATGGCGTGTGAGAAGGGGGGACGGCCGAAGAAATACAGAAGGAAAGGAAACTACCACGTCAGAACGTACCAGGGGCGCCGGGTCGTGCCGGTTGTACGGCAACTTGCCGAAGCGCCAGGTGCTCGGCGCCAATTTGAAGTTGGTGATGACGTCACCAGCTTCGCCACCTGGGCTGTCATCAGCTCGAAGGTGGACAGCCGGCAGGGGTCCCGCCGGCCCGTCATGTCGCAGATTCGGTGCGGCCTCTGCAGAAGGGGCAGCACCCGGCGATCAATGAAGGCGGCCACCAAATCGGCCGCGACCAGCCCCTCCCCACTCCTCATGGTGTGGAGCCAGCCCAACATCCCGGCCAGATCTCCGGGCGGCCCGTCGGCCATCCAGTCCACCCCCGTGGATGGAGAATTGACGAAAGCCGGCAGCCGGATGTAGTCCCGCACCGGGTCGACGTTCTTCACATAGAAGAACATCCGGTTCCATTTCTTGACGGACTCGATGAGGGTGATGCGGGGAAATAGCGCGCCGCGGACGTACACCACCGCTCCCCCGCAGGCGTACGCCTCGTTGCCATTCTTCAAGGCCTTGAGATAGAAGAGCTTCCTCCACAATTCCACGAAAGGGAGAAGTCCGAGGTAGCCCTCGCAGAGAGTCACGAAGCTCGACAGTTGAAGAATGGAGTTGGGCCCTAAGTGGTGCGGCTGGAGATCGAAGGTATCCATGAAGAGTCGGAAGAACTGGCTCACCGGTAGGCCAAAGCCGCGTGAGAAGTGTCAGGCGAACACCACGAACTCCCCCTCCGCGGGCTCGGGCACCACCTCGCTGCTCGGAGGACGAGCGACGACGCGGTCCTCCGGCGGCAGCATGCGTGCATGGCGGAGGTGCACGATGTCCTCCGCAGTGATGACGGAGCCACCCCAGCTGCCGGAAGGTCCGTCGGCCATCTCCGGAGCAGTCAAACGCGAAGGAACAGGCGAGCGGAGTGGCAGCGCGGGCCGAAGTGGCGGATTGCTAGAGGAGGAAGACGGTGGGGAGAGGGGTGCGTGAACTGCCTCCGCCTCTCCCCCTCCCCATATAAATAAGGGGGCGACACCCGGGGGACGTGAGGATTAACTACGCCCACTCCCCCGAGGAATCCGCGGGACGCGTGCGCCGCGGGCCGCGGCCGCTAGGGTGCGGGCGCAGAGGATCCTGCCTGCGGCCCGAGGCCTACTGGGCTAGGCCCGTGGCCTACTGGCCTAGGCCCAAGGCGACGTCCCGTCAAGCCCCAGAATGCGGGGCCCTCGGTGTCGCCGTGCTCCGCGTGGCACACCGCGGTCCGACACGGGTCCCGAGGCGGCGCAACAGGACCCGAGGTTACGGGCGCTGTTGCCGACGCGGTTGATCGATCGATCACACGTGACAGGACGATGCTGCCGGATGAAGCCGCCGGCTCCCCCTCGTCGTAAGGACGCGGGCCCCCGCCGGCTTCGGGGACTACTGACGGGGATATTATGCCTGGGTATGCCAAGACAAGGGAGATCAAGCCCCTTTTAGAAAAAACTATACGGCCGGCTGGTCCGTGACCGGCTGGCGAGCGGCCGGCTGGCCCCCTGGCAGGTTGGTCTACGGCCGGCTGGTCCGTGGCCGGCTGGCTCCCTGGCTAGCTGGCCCACGACCGACTGGACAGGAGCCGACCGCCTGGCCCCCAGCCAGCCCGCAACCGGCCGCTCCACGGCCGGCCCTTCCGCTGGCCTCTGAACGATCAGGCACTTGTCCCCTCCCAACGCGACCAAGTACCGTGACGGGATACAACCCCCGCGACGACGCCGGCGTGGCTACAGCGGCCGCTGACACACGGGCAGGCGTGGCTACAGTCCGGGCGGTCGTACCACTGACCGCGACCGATCGAGACTCGGCGAGGCAACAGTGCGGCCACGCCGCCGTCGACTCCATTACCTGCCCCGGCATGGCTACAGCGCAGCCAGCCGTACCGCTGACTTCGGCCGGCAGGCGCAAGACGACGCCATGCGGGGCGGCCCGTGCCGCGGCAGGTAGGCGCGGGCCAATAGAAGAGCCGGCTGGCGGGCCCCAGTCAGCGATGGGACCGCGCAGCCGGCGGGCCCTACGAGTGACGAGGCGGCTCAGCCGGTGGGACCACTGGCCGGCTGGAGAGGTGATGTCTACTACGCAACCTTTCTTCTTGTAGACTCGTGTTGGGCCTCCAAGCGCAGAGTTTTGTAGGACAGTAGCAAATTTCCCTCAAGTGGATGACCTAAGGTTTATCAATCCGTGGGAGGCGTAGGAAGAAGATGGTCTCTCTCAAACAACCCTGCAACCAAATAACAAAGAGTCTCTTGTGTCCCCAACACACCCAATACAATGGTAAATTGTATAGGTGCACTAGTTCGGCGAAGAGATGGTGATACAAGTGTAATATGGATAGTAGATACAGGTTTTTGTAATCTGAAAATATAAAAACAGCAAGGTAGCAAGTAACAAAAGTGAGCAAAAATGGTATTGCAATGCTTGAAAACAAGGCCTAGGGTTCATACTTTCACTAGTACAAGTTCTCTCAACAATCCTGACATAGTTGAATCATATGTAAATCCCT
This sequence comes from Elymus sibiricus, assembly GCA_039707655.1. NCBI lineage: Eukaryota > Viridiplantae > Streptophyta > Magnoliopsida > Poales > Poaceae > Elymus > Elymus sibiricus. Next base: position 130,717,990 of record CM077675.1, on the reverse strand, counting down.
CACGTGCGACAAAGAGTTCACTCCAAAGTCACAAATAGCGGAGAACAAACGAAGAAATTATTGTAGGGTACGAAACCACCTCAAAGTTATCTTTTCCGATCAATCGTATGAGCTATCCCTATAAGTTTCTTGAACAGCCCTAGAGTTCGTACTAAAATAACACCTTAAGATACACATCAACCAAAACCCTAATGTCACCTAGATACTCCAATGTCACCACGAGTACCCATGGGCTTTATTATACGATATGCATCACACAATTTCAGATTCATCATGTTCAATCCAACACAAAGAACTTCAAAGAGTTCCCCAAAGTTTCTACCAGAGAGTCAAGACGAAAACGTGTGCCAACCCCTATGCATAGATTCCCAAGGTCACGGAACCCGCAAGTTGATCACCAAAACATACATCAAGTGGATCAATAGAACATCCCATTGTCACCATGGATATCCCATTGCAAGACATACATCAAGTGTTCTCAAATCCTTTAAAGACTCAATCCGATAGGAAAACTTCAAAGGGAAAACTCAATTCATCACAAGAAGATAGAGAGGGGAAAACTCCATATAATTCATCTATATTAATAAAGCTCATGTTACATCAAGATCGTGTCATCTCAAGAACACGAGAGAGAGAGAGAGAGAGAGATCAAACACATAGCTACTGGTACATACCCTCAGCCCCGAGGGTGAACTACTCCCTCCTCGTCATAGAGACCGCCCGGATAATGAAGATGGCCTCCGGTCATGGTTTCCCCCTCCGACAGGGGGCCGAAACGGGCTCCCGATTGGATTTTCATGGCTACAGAGGCTTGCGGCGGCGGAACTCCCGATCTAGGTTTCTTTCTAGAGGTTTCTGTATTTATAAGAAATTTGGGCGTCGGAAACAAGTCAACGGGGGCACGAGGCATCCACAAGCTAGGGGGCGCGCCCTAGGGGGGCGCCCCCTAGGCTTGTGGTGGCCTCGTGGATCTTCTGGCCCAACTCCAATGCCCTGTGGGCTTCTTCTGGTCCATCAAAAATCATCGTAAGTTTTTATTCCGTTTGGACTCCGTTTGATATTCCTTTTCTGTAAAACTCAAAAACAAGGAAAAAAACAGAAACTGGCACTGGGCTCTAGGTTAATAGGTTAGACCCAAAAATAATATAAAATAGCATATAAATGCATATAAAACATCCAAAACAGATAATATAATAGCATGGAACAATCAAAAATTATAGATACATTGGAGACGTATCAAGAGGGTGCCAGCCGGGTCCCCCCTTTAGTACCTTACATATATTTTAAGCCGGGGGGTTGGCCTATAAAACCCCCCGAGGCCCCCATGCATCGGGGAGGCATTCATCCCATCTCACACTCTCACTCCCACGTAGTAAGGCAAGAAGAGCCGGCTGCTCCTTCTTCTTCCTCTAGACAACAGCTCAAGGAGCACCATTGTAACACCAACCACCCATCAACTAGACAAGCAGGACTAGAGGTGTTACCTCCCACGGAGGGCCCCGAACCTGGGTACATCGTGTGTCCCTCACTGCTTGTGCCTAATCCCGCTCCCGGAGTCCGTCGGCGTCCTTCGGCCCCAACCACTCTCGATAAGCCACCCCATGGCATCTGTCGTGAGAAAACGACGACACTACTGTTGACTCTATCTCCCTGTGTCGCCGACAGAGGTTCCATTATGGGCTGCTGAGCCACCCGAATCGCTGCAGCTTCTACCTCCGCCTGTCTTGCTGCTCTTGCTGCATCGGCGACTGCTTGAGCGTCGGGTAACTCAGGCCGGGTCGGGGAAACCCTGAGTTGCCACTGTCGTCCGCTACTGGAAACAGCCGGAGACTCTTCGTGGCGGCTCTTAGTCCGACTAGCATGCGGTGTGGAGTGCATCATGTCACGGTTATAAGAAAACTACACTTGTTGTACCATGGTTGTATTCAACATGTCGATGGCGTTCCTGGCTTCGATCTCGATTGGGGTGTTTCCATGAATGGGAAGTGCCTCCAAATTACGTGTCGCTGCCAACACATTGTCGACTGGGTTGGAGTAGTGACCCGGCGGCGTCTGAAAACGTGGAGTTTGCGATTGAACTAATGGAGGTTTACCCGGCTCAGCCTGCCGCCCAGGATTTTGAGCTGGATTCTGCCCAGCCCCAGGTGTGTGAGGACTACCGAACAGTTGAGTTGGTGTGAGGTTTGTCGGCAGCCGGGTCTGGTGTCTCCTCTGGTGTACCGCGTCAAAGGCATCCCGGCCGAGCCCCAGCTGCCATGCCTCGGTCTTTAAACGTTCCGACTTAGTATGGATACGTGCTTGCAATTCTACCATCCGGGTGTTTTCAGCATCGATCTCTTGTTGAAGGTTGGCCATCTCCGTGCGAAGTTTTGCCAGGTCCTTGTTGCGTGCCTCCAGATTCTCTATGGTGGCAGGGCTCTCCACGAGTTTGGCTATCGCAGCCATCAAGTCAATCATGGCTTGAGCCAGTGTTTTGCTTGACCCGCCAACGCCGTCCGTGGCTCCTGCAGCTGAAGGATCTGGAGCCGCCGTAGTCCCTGCCATATAAATGGTGACCTGCCGAGGCGGCTCAACTGATTCCCGGGCGTCTTCCGCTTCGGAGAAGCCCCCAAGTCTCCCATCGTGAAGGGGGCAAATTGATTCAGCATCTCCCATAGAAGATTCGCCGTTGGAGTTGACAGGGGTAACTTCAATCCCCGCCGGCTCGTCTGGCAGGCAGACTCCTTGGGTGAACCCAACAAAAATGTGAAGCCGACCGACTTGACGTCGGTCGGTTCGTGCATACCGAGCCGACTCAATGATGTCATTGCACGTGTCTGGCTCGGTTACCGACGCGCCGATCCTACCGATGAAGACGTCGATCTTGCTACAGGGGACTCGGTACCCAGACTCGACTGAGTCGGCCTCAGGACCCCATCTTGAATTGTCCATGTAGATCTTGCCGCGGTGGGTCTTGGCCATCTGAGCCACCGCATAGCTCCCGAACCCTCGAAGAGCTCCCTCCGAGAACTCAACTCCACCGCGCGAGGTCCCCACGGTGGGCGCCAACTGTCGTGGTTTTGTCACGGCAGATGTTCTCGTAGAACAACTTAGGTGTGAGACCATCGTCGCTGTGTGGCGACTCGAAGGGGTTGATCGGGAACGAGAGACAGATTTACCCAGGTTCGGCCCCTCCTATGGATGTAAAGCCTACGTCCTGCTTTGTTTCTAGATTGATGATGCTCTCGATTACAAGGGTGCGGAATCGCTAACCTAGCTTTCGAGAGTTTCTAACCTATCCTATTGACCTCAGGGGCTCGCATTTATATACAGGTGGAGAACCCCGGGTTTACAAGAGTCTGAGTCATATTGTGTCTCGTGACCTATTACAATTCTATCTTATCTTGTCTCCCAAGTTTAGGAATGATTCGGGCGTCTTCGACCTCATGGGCCTTGAGTCGCCGTCTTCATGCTCTGGGCCGCCAGGCGGCTTATTTGATAAGTATTCTCGTTCCCTTTTGTCATCTCCATGGCCCGTCGAATATATGCTCTTTAAACCGCCCACAGTCTAACCCGTCCCAAGTGGCGGGTCATACCGCCATGTTATACCCCCGACAATTTCCCTTAGTTATGAAACCAAGGTTTATCGAACCAATAGGAATATCAATCCTCAACCGTCTTCAGCGGCTCCACACAAAAGAGCAAACAACTTGCACCCAACGCGGTCAAGAGGGTTGTCAATCCCCTTGATCTTGTTATTTTCAAAATAAAATACAAAGTAAATAATGGCAGCAAGGCAGCAATAGCTTTTGTAAATATATAAGTGAATAGACCCGGGGGCCATAGTGTTCCCTAGTGGCATCTCTCATGTAGTCAACATACGGTGGGTAACAAATTACTGTTGGGCAATTGATAGAAAAGCGGATAGTTATGCGATGTTCATGGCAATGATTATATGTATATAGGCATCACGTCCATAAGAAAATAGGCCGACTCCTGCCTGCACCCATTACTATTACTCCACCCATCGACCGCTATCCAGCATGCATCTAGAGTATTAAGTAAAATAGAGTAATGCTTGGAGAACAATGACATGATGTAGACAAAGAATACTCAATCAATATGAATAAACCCCATCGTTTTATCCTTAGTAGCAGTAACACAGGACGTATCTTCTTCCTTTCTGTCACTAGGATATAGAAACTCGTCCGGTTGAACCTACCACAATGCACCTCTCTCACCGAAGAAATATCAATCTAGTTGGCCAAACTATTTCAATAGATCGCAGAGAATTACGAAGATATAATGATCATGCAATTAAGAGAAATAATATATACCAGAGGTATCTCAAATACTTTTCATGAATAATCTGAACATAAACCCATAATTCATCCGATCCCAACAAACACACCGCACAAAAGGATTACATCGGATAGATCAAAGCGAAGATGTGATTATCATTGTATTGAAGATCATAAGAGAGAGAGATTTCCATCTAGGTACTAGCTATGGAACCGTAGGTCTGTGGTGAACTAATCACACACATCATGAGGGCAGCAATATTGATGTAGAGGCCCTCCGTGATCGATCCCCCCTCCGGCAGGGTACCGGAACGGAGCTCCAGATGGCCTCCCGACGGAACAGAGACTTGCGGCGGCGGAAAAAGGGTTTTGGGACTGCTTCCAGGGTTTCCATGATATATGTGAATTTATAGGCCAGAGAACGAGGTCGGGAGGGCCACCAGGGGGCCACAAGCCATCAGGGCACGCCCCCCAGGGCGCGCCCTGATGGCTTGTGGGGCCCTGGTGTAGCTCCCGGCCATCTCCCGAAGCTTCTAGGTCTTGTATTGGTCCAGAAAAAATCTTCAAAAAGTTTCGTGGCAATTGGACTTCATTTGGTATAGGAAACCTGCAAAGTAAAAAACAGGCAGACAACAGCAACTAGCAATTGGCACTGGGTCAATAGGTTAATGCTAAAAAATATTATAAATTGGTAAATACTGACCCAAAAAGTATCCTAGAATGATAATATATCAGCATGGAACAATAAAAAATTATAGATAAGTTGGAGACGTATCAGACGACTTCGTGGTAGAGTTGACGAAAGCTGAGCACCCTAGGGAATACAGTACGTAGCGACATCGGACAATGTACTTCGACGGCTCCAAGATGTTCACTGGACTAGGGACTGGAGTGGTACTCACATCACCCACCGGAGACAACATTCGGTATGTACTGCAGATCATGTACATGTGACTCGAATAACATGTTCGAGTATGAAGCACTGCTGGATGGTCTTCGGATTGCGGTCTCAATGGGAGTCTGACGTCTATAAGTAAGGGGAGACTCTAACCTTGCTATCTCCCAAGCTAATGGATAATTTGATGCAAAGGACCCTAAGATGACCGCATATCGGAACGCAGTCCTCAAAATTTCAGCTCGGTTCGAGGGGCTAGAGTTTCACCATATCCCACGGGACAACTATCTAGTTACAGATATCCTGGTGAGGATCGGTGCCAAGTGAGACTCCATCCCAGAAAGCATCTTCTTGGAATAGTTGTTTAAGCTATTCATGGTATGGCAGGAGGGAAACGTGACACCTCCTTCCGATAAAAAAGATTACATCTTCGGGAGTCGACACGGACGAGATAGTAGGGGGCTCTGGGTCTGAGGATACCTCCTCAGCCTCGAAATAATCGTAATAATTGCACCCTGGACTGAGCCTTTTCTTGCCTCCCTCCTCCGCAATGAACTCCCTAAGGACTAAACTGATGCACGAGGGATCATTTGGCGGTACAAGGCTTACAAGGTCCATGAGGGGCAACTCTACAAGAAGAGTGCCACAAGAGTCCTCCAAAGATGCATATCCGAGGAGGAAGGAAGAGAACTACTCGCGGAAATACACTCCGACATGGGTGGCCATCATGCCGAAGCCCGGGCCTTGGTAAGCAAGTCATTTCGAGCTGGATTTTATTGGCCAACAGCCCAGGCAGATGCAAAATTGCTAAGCGATAAGTGCATCGGATGCCAGGTGTTTGCTAATCAGAGTTACATGCCCCCGATTGCTATTCGGACTATTCCAATCACTTGGCCATTCGCAGTCTGGGGGCTGGACATGGTCAAACTAGTGAAGGGGGGGGGGACCAATTGAAGTAAGTATCTATTCATCATGGTAGACAAGTTCAGTAAATGGATAGAAGCAAAACCTGTCACCTCGGCAAAAGCCGAGCAGGTGATTCATTTCCTCTTGGATGTGGTGCACCGTTACGGGGTCCCCCACAACATTATTATAGATAATGGGAAAATCTTTATACCCCAGGAAGTCAAGGGCTGGTGTCTGATACTGTCGGCCTAGTGGGAACCAAGGTACCACGAACCATTTCCCTACGACCAAGTTAGCGACCCCTGGAGTACCAGACGTCGGCCCACTTCTGGGATCCGCAAGCTCAAGACACCTTGCGGTGGCTCAGCCTTGCGAGGCCCCCCTCTCCAAGAAAGGGCACTTCAAGGCGATCATCTCCAAGTTGCGGGCAGCCTTGTGTGGCCCCCCTTGCGAGGCGGTCTCCCGCGAAGCCCTCTGCCAAGAGGGGCCGTGCGGCGCTGATCGCGCTGTCACGTGCTCACCATGTGGGTGACGTCCTGTGCAGGCAGAGATGGCAAGGACCGTGCCAGTGGGCGCAGACAGAGAGGCTTTCCTCTTTGGTGATTGAAGGGCAATGGGCAGCTGTCCTCCTCCAAGGCGAGTCCCAAGACCTACCATTCTGGAGCAAGAATACCACGATGATGCTGCTCTCTAGGTCAGTCGTCATCAGTGAGCCCACAAGCGCGTCATGGATAGTGCCTTTGCAGGCGAAGACTACCTTTTGTCAGGATAGACTGGGCACCTGTCCCCCTTCAAATTGCTGCCCTATTGCTGGCCTTTACGTTCAATATTTTGGGGAAAGAGGACCTAGGAAAGGATAAGAGGGGCAATGCAACCACGACAGAGGGAGAATGACCCATTGAGCTCTCTCACTCTCTCTTGGAAGCCTTTCTTCCACCTCCAGCCTTGTAACAGTCATGCGTACCTTGAGAGCAATCCCATCAAGCAGGAGTAGGGTTTTACACCGCTCGGTGGACTGGACTTGGGTAAATCTGTGTGTCCTCGTTGTGCCTTTTGCGTGTAGCTTGGCCAAGGCCATGGTGTGGTTGTAGATCGTGGACTAGCTCCCTAGTGTTCGTACCAGGGATCTTGGAGGGTTTCGCTTAGACTCAAAAGAAATCTTTGACATTTGGTGCACCAGGTAGGGGAGCTACTTCCGTGTCTTCGACCTCGACATCGACATGGCCGACGTGAATCGCTAGTGTTACCTGCGCAGGGCCGACCGGGTCAGCGTGGAGCCTGTCATCAACACCAACTGCCGTGGCTGCGCCGGCGCTGACACCTAGCCCGCAGCCTGGGAAGAGCAAGCTTCCTCCCTCCACCCGTCCGTGCAGCCGTAGCCGCTGCCTGCGCGCACCGCCATCGACTCTTTCCTGGCCCACCGCGACCAGCCGGCCCTACAGGCTGCACCGCTCATGGCGCGCGAGCTGCTGCACTACCGTCCCATCGAGGCCGATTACGACACCTGGCTCGCGCGCATCATCGAGGTTGTAAACACCGCCGGAGACGCACGCACGCTCTCCGGTCCTTTGCCACCTCGGTCGTCATGCAACGTGCAGACCGAGCACGACACGCCTCCTCTGCCTCCTCCGGCCAACAACGACATGGGGCAGCACCGCGGTGCGCGTGCGCCGGAGCCGTCCCACGAGGCATCTTTGCTTCCCCACAATGATGCTAGCTACAAGATCGTCCAGCGCGCGGAACCTAATGCATGTGTGATCCTCAAGAGGTAGTGCGACCGCCAGAACCACACCCTCCAAGATGTTACGGCGACCGGGGGCCAGAATGTTCCAACTCTCACCGGCGGTGTTGCGTCCTACGGTGGGGGCTGCCGTGCATTCACTCATGAGCTGCGCCGTGTGGTGTGGCCCATGCTGTTCAAGCCAGAGCTGCCTCCTCGCTACGACGGCACCCCCAATGCCTTGGAGTTCCTACAGCTCTACGCCATCGAAATCCAGGCCGTGGGCGGCGACAACAAGGTCATGGCGAACTGGTTTCCCATGGCCCTCAAAGATGCCGCGCGCTCATGGCTGATGAACCTCCCCGAGGGCTCCATCTCTTTGTGGTCCGAGTTGTGCACGTAGTTCCTCGCCAACTTCAAGGGCGCGTATGAGCGCCCGCTCACCCTCAATGACCTGCAGGCCGTGCGCCATGAGCCTGGCGAGACCCTCCGCAAGTATATCCAGCGCTTCCGATGGCGCAATCATCTCTGCGTTCTCCTCAGGCATCACAGACATCAGGATGCGCGACAAGCTCACCATCAACGATGACAACGATCGAGATGTGGTCCTTGACGCCGCCAAGGCTAAGAGCAAGGACGCCAAGCACAAGGGCCCCGCTGTGCTTGTGGCGGAGCCTGAGCAGAAGCGCGGGCGTGACCGCGATGAGGCCCCCAAGAAGGACAACCGTCCCTTCTGCTTCCACCACAACATGCACTCCCACAACATAAAAAACTTCCACAAGCTCAAGCTTCTTCGCGAGGGCCGGCAGGACATCCGTGCCAGCCGCAACGATCGCGGCTCAGGCCGCGGCGGCGGACGCAGCGGTGGCCTCTTGGGAGATTGCAGCAACAACAACTGCAACAATTTCCGGCAAGGCTGGCGAGACCCGCCGAGCGTGTCAACCCTCAGGCCAATGGCGCTCCTCCATGCCCCAACAACAACAATGCCAATCTTCCTGATGAGGATGCTGGGAGGCTACCAGGAGCCTCACAGGTTGGCGTGCATCCTTGGCGGGTCCCAGGCTCCCTCATCCAACCGCGACTTCAAGCAGTTCTCTCGCGTGGTGAACGCATCCCTCCAGGAAACTGAGGCATCCAAGCCCCTCAAGTGGTCACAATACACCATCTCCTTCGACTCCACCAACCACCCTAAGTCCACAAGGACTATGGGAACCATCCCCATGTTGGGCATGCCCACCATTAACACCATTGGAGTCACCAAGACCCTCATCGACAGCGGCGCATGCCTCAACGTGCTCTCCGTGGAAACCTTCGAGCAGCTCCAGGTGCCCTATGAGCGCATGATGCCGACGAGGCCCTTCTCAGGTGTTACAGACGGCTCCACCTTGCCCCCGGGGAAACTGCGCTTTCCCATTACTTTTGGCACCCACAAGAACTACCACACCGAGCTCATCAACTTTGACGTGGCGCATATAGGCCTGCCTTATAACGCCATCTTGGGCTACCCAGCGCTCGGCATATTCATGGCAGTGGGCCACCAAGCATACAAAACCATCAAGATGCCGGGCTACAACGGCACCGTCACCATCCATTGCGATGAGAAGGACGCGGTGCGTGCAATCGAGCATGCCTACAAGGCTGCCGCCACCGCCCACCCTACAGACGAGGACAACCTCGAGCCTACCAAGGCCGCACCCATGAAGAAGAAGCAGTTTTTCTCTTAGGCACGTGCCGGGACGAAGAAAGTGTCGCTGGACAAAAGGGCCTCCAGGCCCACCTTTACCATCGGCAACGTCCTGTCTATCAAATAGGAAGGTGAGCTCGTCACCTTCCTTCGGGCAAATGCTGATATGTTCGCCTGGACACCATCAGACAAGCTCGGTGTGCCAAAGGAGGTGATCGAGCACAACTTAGCCGTGTGTCCCAATGCACGACCAATAAGCAAAAGGCACGACGTCGAGCGCCAGAGAAACAAAAGTTCATCGTTCAAGAAACAAAGAAGATTCAGGAGGCAGGCTTCACCCGTGAGTTAATCCACCATCAGTGGGTTGCCAACCCCGTTGTGGTCCAGAAACACAGTGGAGAAGGGCGGATGTGCGTTGACTTCACTGACCTCAACAAAGACCGCCCCAAGGATCCTTTTCTGTTGTCAGGGATCGACCATGTCGTGGATTCCACCGCTGCGTGTGATCTACTATGCTTTCTGGACGCCTCCTCGGGCTACCACCAGATCAAGATGGGGAAACAAGATGAAGAGAAGACTGCTTTCCTGACACCTTGCAGAGTGTACTGCTATGTATGCCTACCTTTCGGCCTGAAGAGTGGAGGAGACACCTTCCAGAGGCTGATGCACATCGACCTAGGGCCCCAAATGGGAAGGAACATGGAGGCCTACGTGGACGACATCGTCATCAAGACCCGTGAAGCAAGCTCCCTCATCAAGGACCTCGAGAAAACCTTCGCCAACCTGTGCAAGGTCAACCTGAAGCTCAACCCCGCCAAGTGCGTCTTCGGAGTCTCTTCAGGCAAGCTGCCTGGCTTCCTGGTCTCCCACCGCGGCATCAAAGCCAATCTTGAGAAGATCCAAGCCATTGAGAAAATGTGGCCTCCCCGCAACCTCAAGGAAATGCAGAAGCTGGCGTGATGCATGGCCTTGCTTTGGCGTTTCATCTCTAAGTTCGGCGAGAGAGCGCTGCCCTTCTTCAAGCTCTTGAAGAGGCCATGCACCTTCAAGTGGACTCCTCAGGCTGATGCGGCCTTAGAGGACCTCAAGGGGTACCTAACAAGCCCTCCTGTCATGGTTTCCCCGTGGCCTCGCACGCCCTTGCTCCTGTACTTGGTAGCCACCCCACAGACGACCAGCACGAGTCTGGTGGTGGAACGAGAAGAGCTAGTTCGTACCAAGAAGAGGCCAACCGCTCCAGCGCCTGCTAAGGATGTGCCTGCACCTGATGAGAATGTCCCTGAGCCTCCCAAGGGCCCACCAGGGCCTCATGAGGCCATCACAGCGCCTGTCAAGGTGTCTCCCCAGGAAGCCCTTGGCAAGCCACCTGACAAGCCTCTAGAAGCACAAGTCGCGGCTCCCACGACAGCATGTCTCGTCGAGAACCCTGTCTACTTTGTTAGTATGGTGTCGCGGGATACGCACGAGCGGTACCCCATGCAGGAGAAGCTCCTTCTCTCGCTCCTCATTGCCTCCAGGAAGCTGCACCACTACTTCCAGGGCCACCCTATCAAGGTGGTCAAATCGTACCCGCTGGAGCAAGTCCTACATAGCCCCAATGCCACTGGCCACGTCGCCGAATGGAACATCGAGCTGCAACCCTTCAAGCTAGAGTTCCTCACTACAAGGACAATCAAGGGCGCGGCCCTACCGGACTTCACGGTGGAATGGATTGTTCCGCACCAGGATGAGCCTCATGAGCTAGAGTCCGTCCTGCCTGGGAAGGATACCCCTGATTGCTGGACCATGCATTTCGATGGTCCATTCTCCCGGCACGGTGTGGGGCTGGCGTGGTGCTCACCTCGCCGACAAGAGACAAGCTCTACTACGATGTACAACTCTACTTCAAGCATGACGGCAAGGTCTCCAACAACATCGCTAAGTACGAGGGCCTCATTGCTGGCCTCAAGGCTGCCATCACCTTTGGCATGAAGCGCATCCTCATTAAGGGCGACTCCCAGCTCCTCGTGAACTTCTCCAACAAGAGCTACAAACCCAAGGACGAGCACATGGCCACCTATCTCGAGGAGGTGTGCAAGCTCAAGAAGTGATTCCTAGGCATGGAGCTCCAACATGTTTATCGTGGTGACAACAAGGAGGCTGACGACTTCGCCAAACGGGCGTCCCGCCACGATCCACCAAGCTCTAGCATCTTTGAAGAGTGGCTTCTGAAGCCATCAGTAATGCCACCAGCTGCCAACGCCGCGACAACGCATGAGAGCTGCCACCCCCACCCTCCACAGGCGCACCAGACTGTGTCCCATCCTCAGGCACTCGCCTACTCCTGGCGATGGAGCCACAACCTGGGGGCTGGGTCCAAGAGATCCAATCCTACTTGGAGAGCGGTGCGCTTCTGGAGGACGACACCGAGGCGGAACGTGTGGCCCGCCAAGATGGGTCTTATTGCATGAAGGACGGCGAGCTCAACTACATCCGCCCTAATGGAGTCACGCTGCGGTGCATCTCCGCGAAGCATCTCCGTGGAGCAAGGGTGCGAGCTGCTCGCGGACATACATGGCGGAGACTGCGGCCATCACTCCTCATCTTGCACTCTCGGTGGCAAGGTGTTCCGCAGCTATTTTTACTGGCCCACCATGCTTCAAGATGCCACCGAGCTGGTCCAATCCTGTGAAGCCTGCCAATTCCACACCAAGCAAATGCATCAGCCGTCACAAGGGCTCCAGACCATCCCCTTTCACGACCCTTTGCGGTTTGGAGGCTAGATATCCTGGGCCCCTTCCCTCGCGCGCCTGGCGGCTACTGCTTCTTCTACGTCACCATTGACAAGTTCACCAAGTGGGCAGAAGTGGACACGACACGACACTTACACCGGTGTCATGACACGACACCTATAAAGCATGGTAATTTTTTTGACCAATCTGGGACGAGTTTTGGGACAAACCTCTTACATATTGGAGCTTCCCATGAGAAGCATCGTGGTTTCGATAGGGAACATGTCACATTTGTGGTCGAAACAACAATGAGTTTTCTAGGCATGCACTTAAGACTACCCACAGTGGGAGTAACATAGGTAGTAACATAGATGCTAGCTAAGCAAAAAAGATGATGTGGCAGCTAATTAATGAGGAGAGAGGAAAATTGAGTAACATATCTAGTTACTCATACTATGAGTAACATAACACATACCAAGACAAGATGACTCTATATGCTAATAAATGAAGACTTCTATGTTATCACTTCTATGTTACTACCCACTGTGGAGGTAGTAACTTAGACTAGTAACATATGCATGTTACTACTCATTGTTACTTCACATTGTGGGTAGTCTAAGGTGAAAAACTCATTTAACTATAAAGGGCGCCAAACATTGAGTTTTTTGGCGTCGTGACTAGGGCGCAAACTTTGAGAATCTTGGTTTTCAAATCCTCTAGAACCCCAAAGCTCGTCTGGAATTCATGAAACTTACACAATGTCATGCCACGACACATATATGGTGTGCATTTTTTTGATGAATTTAGGACAAATATTGGGACATGCATCTTACAAGCCAAAGCTTATGCAAACCCTCGTGATTTCGATAGGGAACATGTCACCTTTGGTGGAGAAACTACATTCAATGCATCCTTTAGTGCACCAATTCGGCCCTTTTTATATAGTAATTGAGTTTTCTAGGGATTTAATACGCGTAGTTCAAATTTTGAACTAGAAGCACATGCTCTAGTGCGTGAAAATTCGTTGGAAAATCATTTTTGTGTCCCTGGCTGCTTGTTTAGGTCCCATGCAACGAATGTGAATGAATTAGAAGCATTTAGGCATGATAGCTCAGCCGCAATCATTGATAATCTTAGCTTTTGAATTCCCATAAATACAAAAATCGTATGATAACCATTCGGTTCCACACGTCCAATTTTTTTACTTGATATGGGTTTGCCGTGCGTGCAGGTGGTTGATGACAGGACGCATGCGAGCTTTCCTCCGCGCAGGCTCAACGGGATGCATGAGAGATGTCCGCCGCGCAGGCTCGATGGGACGCATGCGAGCTGTTCGCCGCGCAGGCTCGATGGGACGCATGAGATCAGTGTGCTGCGCAAGCTCATCGGGAAGCGAGACTTTGACCTCCACCCTCTGCTCGCCTTGCTCCCAAATTAATGGCGTCAGACAACGAAATAATATAACGACAAATTCGCACTGGCAAAGGATAATAATTTTCTGACATATTTAGGATAATAAAAAATGCCACGTGCAACAACTCCCCAAAGACACAAGGGCAAAAGAAGAAGGAATAGGCTGAAGAAGGAAGACACAGACAACTATCTGGGCCGCTGCTATCTAATTCTTGATGGATTGCTGGGCATGGAGTTCCTCAATCTCCTTCTTCATTGCTTCCAAAACCTCAATCTCTTCTCGCCTCTCCTCCGCCATCTTCCGCATTGCGGCCATGGCACAGGATTTTTGCTGGAGAGCGTCGATGCTCTCCTTCACATACGCATGAAGTTCCTTGACACGCGCCATGGATTCCTTCACCAGCCCCTCATTCTCGATGTGGACCTTCGCCAAGTCTTCCAAAAGTTCTTCGGTGAGGTCTTTCAGTCTCCCCTCCGAGAAACTTTTCTCCCCGAGCAGCTTCTTCCAGGCGGCAGTCTGCTCTTCCTGCTCATCGTGCTCGTTGCAGAGCTTCACCTTCTCGCCCATAAGTTTCATGATGAAGCCGGTCGCCTTGTTAAGCGAGGCGTTGCTCTTCTCCATCAGCTTCACCAAGGCATCGATCTCCTCCTCCTTCTTATCGAGCTCAGCGCGCATGTCGTCGCTGGCAGAGGAATACAGCACTGCCAGCTCGTCCAGTTCGCCTCCAAGGCGAATGCGCATGTGATTGTGATGAGAGCCCACGCCTCTCCGCGAAAGATCCTCCGAGGCGTCCGCGGCACCGCCAGACATCTCTGCCGCGACAAATCCGGCATGGCTGGAGCTCTCTAGCGCTTCCCCGGCGCAGCGACGGGACCTCTCGGTTGCTTCCGCGGCCTTGGTATTTCTTCCCTGGTTATTTCTCGACCCAGAACCCCCCTACCGGACATGGCAGACGGAAGGAACGACTAATAAGAAATACCTATTTTTTTGGTGACGGGGTGAGGAATGTGCGATAATTTTTGAGTAGGTGTTTTCATAGCCTGCTAAAGTAAACGACTACCAAGTGGGAAAAGATTTAGGTTTGGTAGGTTTGAACTTATTTGCAATAAATTTAGTGCGTGGTAATTTGGAATGTGATGGAAATCAAGCTCAAGATTTATTGACGGTTTTAGTTCCCAAGCACGGAACGCTTTATGGTATTTAGAAACCGTGTGGGATGGCGTAAGTGGGCCCGCGTTCTCGGATGTTTGTACGTGTGTGCCCACTATTACTGTGGGGTCGGGGCCAAGGCGGACGACGGTGTCGTGGCCGCCAAGACGGGTGATGACCCACAAGTATAGGGGATCAATCGTAGTCCATTTGATAAGTAAGAGTGTCGAACACAACAAGGAGCAGAAGGAAATAACAAGCGGATTTCAGCAAGGTAATTTCTGCAAGCACTGAAATTGTGGGTAACAGATAGTTTGATAGCAAGATAAATGGTAACGAGCAAGTAACGGTAATGGATGTAAGGTGCATCAAGGTAGCCCAATCCTTTTGTGGCAAAGGACAGGTCAGAACAGTCTCTAGTAATAGGCAAAGGGTTCTTGAGGGTACACGGGAATTTCGTCTAGTCACTTTTATCATGTTGGTTTGATTCGTGTTTGCTACTTTGATAATTTGATATGTGGGTGGACCGGTGCTTCGGTGCTGTTCTTACTTGAACAGCGTCCCACATATGATAAACCCCCTCGCAAGCATCCGCAACTACGAGAAAAGTATTAAGATAAAATATAACCATAGCATTAAACGTTTGGATCCAAATCAGCCCCTTACAAGTAGCACATAAACTAGGGTTTAAGCTTTTGTCACTCTAGCAACCCATCATCTAATAACTACTCCACAATGCATTCCCTTAGGCCCATGAATGGTGAAGTGTCATGTAGTCGATGTTCACATGACACCACTAAGGGAATCACAACATACATATCATCAAAATATCGAACACATATCAAATTCACATGATTACTTGCAACATGACTTCTCCCGTGACCTCAAGAAGAAAGGTAACTACTCACAAATAATAAACATGCTCAAGATTAGAGGGGTATTGAATAGCATAATGGATCTGAACATATAATCTTCCACCAAATAAACCATATAGTAATCAACTACGCAAGGTAATCAACACTACTAGTCACCCACATGTACCAATCTGAGGTTCCGGTACAAAGATTTAACACAAGAGATGAACTAAGGTTTGAGAAGAGATGGTGCTGTGGAAGATGTTGATGATGACGATGGCTTCGATTTCCCCCTCCAGGAGGGAAGTTCCCCTGGCGGAATCGCTCCGCCGGAGTGTCGGTGTCAAAATCGGTGGATCTCGGGTAGGGGGTCCCGAGCTGTGAGACTAGAATCAAGGGTAACAGGAGACGAAGGGGACAGTGTTTTACCCAGGTTCGGCCCCTCATATGGAGGTAATACCCTACGTCCTGCTTGATTATATTGATGGTATAAGGGTTACAGAGTTGATCTACCTCGAGATCGTATGACTAAGACCCTAGATGAGTTCTGTTGGCCTACAACCTAAAACCCTCCGGCTTATATAGACACCGGGAGTACCTAGGGTTTACACGTCGATGGGATAAACTTGCCTATTCACTACTTTAAACGTCGAGGATACGCCACGATTCTAGAAGCTTCCTTCCTAGAGTCTGGGTCTTCGATCAATCCAGTGTCCGGCAAATGGCCCATATAGTCCGGCCCATAAGAAATAGGTCGGCCTACCGAGGACCCCTTAAACCAGGACTCCCTCAGTAGCCCCCGAACTAGCCTCCAACGCCAAGGGTCTTAGCTTCAGCTGCTTCGTGTGATCAAAATCTTCGGCTTGCGAGGCGAGTTCCTTCCTCCAAATAGTGATCGGCCGAGTTTAGTTCGGCCTCCGACGACGTGTAGTTTTCCCGATCATAGATCGTCCGAACACCATGAGTAACCAGCCCTGAAGACCAAACGCTAAGGAGTAAATAGTGATCCCTGACAACCTTTCAGACGAAAGTTCACGGCCTTCCACGACCACTGAACCAGTCATAAAGACTGGATTCACGGTTCGAGGCCGTTTTCACCAGCACGATCCATCAATGCACAGATTGTGTCCCGTTTCACACGGGATATGTTTAATCTCGCGTGTATAATGGCACGCACGTCTTGGGAAGCGGAGAGATTCACGGCGCCGTGAAGGGAGGCTAACCGGCACCAAGCCCAATAAAAGGGGAAGAAAACCCCAAGGCTTACCCGCACTCTCCATTCGCATCCCTGCTTTCTCCAATCTCCCGAGCTTCCAGAGCCCAGATCTAGGTTTTCCACCCTTCTTCCCCCGATTTCAGCCATGGCCAGCTCCAGCTCCAATGGCAAGTGGGAGGTTTCCAGGGTAACAGACCAGGACATCCGGGACCTCAAGGACGCCGGCTACCTCCCTGCCAATATCTTCCACCGGGCTACGGAGGAGGGCCAGGTGATCCCCACCCCCAAACCAGGCAAGAGGGTGGTTTTCATTCCTCACTTCATCCGAGGATTGAGCTTCCCGCTCCACCCCTTCGTGAGGGGCCTTATGTTCTTCTATGGCCTCGACTTCCACGACCTCCCGCCGAACTCGTTCATGCATATATCGGCCTTCATCATTGTCTGCGAGGCCTTCCTACGGGTCGTGCCACACTTTGGACTATGGCTTAAGATCTTCTACATCAAGCCGAAGTGCGTCGCAGGCGCACATGCAGACTGCGGCGGGGCGGTCATCAGCAAGCTTCCCCGCGCGGTATGGCCGTCCGGCACCTTGATCGACACCATCAAGACGTGGCAAAAAGAATGGTTCTATATCACCAAGCCAAGGGAGGAGGGCGGAACTGTTCCTGCCGAATTCAGATCCGGCCCCCCGACCAGATTGACCTCCTGGGTCCGAAAGGGCCTCGACTGGGGGTCGGATACAGAGGTGGATGACCTGCAGAGGGGCATCGCCTCCATGATCAAGGACAAAATCGAGTTGACCAATGTGGTCCAGGTTATGCTCTGGCAGCGCATCCTCCCCTGCCAACGCCGGGCCTCTCCCATGTGGACTCACCGGACTGACGATGATCCTATGATCCGTCAGCTCTTACGCACCACTCGGGAGAAGCTATGGAAGGCGTTGTTCAAGGCGCAGGAGAAGTGGCCGGCCAAGAAGGAGGACCTAGGCTTCAGCGCCGACAAGCCCCCTTCCGATTTATAGCACAGTTTTATTTGATCGGCTCTGTTTTCCTAAACAAAGTCTAAGCATTTTCCGATCACTTCCGCAGGAATGGCTGAGCAAGGCCACGGGCATCAAGTGTCCGGCTCCACAGCCCGAAGACCCTAGGCCTCCGCTGCTATCGGAGATGCTCGTCGTGGCGCCTTACAAGGCGCCAGAGAAGAAGGAGAAGAAGAAGCCAGGCCGAGCAGGCCTGCGCATCAGCGACGAGCCAGGGGCTGTGTCCGAAGAAACCCATGCCTCCTCGAATCAAGAGGAGGAGCAAGAGGGTGAGGGGGGAGCCGATTCCCCCCTCACAGGAAAGAGGGCGGCGTCACCGGACGCCTCAGAGGATGTACCTCCTCCCGCCCAGAAGAAAGCGCGCCGGACACAGGTAGTGTTGTCCGACGACAGTTCGGACTCGGATACCGAGTCTGAGGTCTTCGAGAGGGTTCCACGAAGGACCCTTAGGGTCAAGCCCCCACCTCGAAGGTAAGGATCCGAAGACCACCCGAGCTATCAGTAGTAAATTTTGAATGTTTATTAACATGTGAAGGCCTATTGATTTGCAGCCCACCGCGTGTTCTCCCCACCGATCAAGTTTCGGACGGGGAGACCCCACCCGCCGAGCTAGCGGAGAGCAGGATCGCATCGCACCCCACTCCTCCAGGCGGCACGAAGGATGCCGCAGAGGTGTCATCCCAACAGGCTCCTTTGGAGCCGGACACCGGAGGTGGGGGCGATGACATCATGGTCGAGGCCAATACCTCGGCCGCCGAAGATCCGGGGGAGAAACTCCTCCCAGATACTGAGGAGACCGGACGAGGAGACATCCAGTCACCTCCAAGGTCGTCTCCGGAGCGCACCGAGCCTCCGGAGGCGCTGATTCAATCCCCGGTTGGAGATCAGGCCAACCGATCTCCACCGGCGCCACCAACCAATGGGTGGCCGCCTATGGGGGAGGCTCTGTCGAGTGCCTCCGTCTCCGAGGAGCACCGCACACTTATCGGTGCGGTATTGCAGAGCATTCAGTCCGTAGACAGCGGACTGAAGGAGGCCTTCAACGGTCTCCTGACGGGCTTTCAGGTGAGCCATATAATGCTTTGTCTGTGAAATACTATTTTCTTTGAGTTATGATTATATACATGGCAGCCCCCGAGCCCCAGGTGAGTTTGGAAAAAGTTACCTGGGGGTCAACGATAGATCAAAGTCCGAACTATGTACAAGACAATATGTGTTCGGAATGTTCTAATAGTCCTTAAACGACCGGACACAGGATCATATTTTTTACAGTTCGGAAGCTTTGAGCCCATATAACTTGGTATAGTTTTGTTTTTTATAGGCTTCGTCGACAGCGGCGGCTGCTAATGCCGCCGACCTGGACGAACTAAATCGGAAGCTCAAGAGCTCCGAAGACGAGCTTGACGCTCTGCACAAAAGATTCAACGAGGCGCAAGGTAAGCCGGTTTAGAATATCCAAATTCTTCATTACCGTACTGTCAACGTAGTATTTGTTGATATGTTTTACTGCTTGCGCAGCCTCGGCGAAGGAGATAGAAAAGCTCAAGGCCGAGCTTGAGAAGGCGAAGCAGGAAGCTGGGGTTGAGAGGGCGGCGGCCAAAGAAGCTGCTACAGCGCTATCCGCCCTGAGAGCCACCAGCGACAAGCATGAGGCTCGGGTGGAGGAGATCCAACAGGAGCTCAAGGACGCCGACCAGAAATGCGAGGTCCTTGAGCGGAAAGGCAAGGAGTAGGTCGCCGAACTATCCACCCTAAAAACCGATTTCCAAAAGGAGCGGGTGGATAGGCGGTCGTTTGAAGAGCAAGTCAACCAGGCCAAGGCCATAATGGATGGTAAGCCGTATTTATTGCAGTGTGTCTTCGGGGATAGCAAGTTCAAATTGCTCACCCAAGTATGGTGTTCCTCAGGCGCCTGCTCGGACCTCCAGAAGAGCATAGTGGATGCACTCCAGTTCTATGCTTCGCAGGGAGAGGGAGATGAAGCTCGGCTGTTTTGGATGCAATTTGAAGCCCCCGAGCGCTCTCCTCTCCTTGTTGAGCAGCTGAAGCAGCTGATGGAGCTACACCGGATGGCGGAGCCGGCCATGAAGGATCTCTGCATCCGGCTATGGCCCGACGAGCCGTTGCCGGGTAGCTACTTCGGCCTGGTGCAGAAGCTGAGCGACGCCTCGCCCCAGATTGACGCGCTAAGGCGATCTTCCTGTATCGACGGAGCTCGGATGGCCTTTGCGAAGGCCAAGGTGCACTGTCCGGGGCTGGATCCAACAAAGATAGCCACCACCCCTGCGCCTCCTGGAAAGGAGCATAGGCGCCCCGAGCTGTACTTCTCCGGAGTAATGGAGGGTGCTCGGGCAATAGAGGCGCGATGTTCGAGAGAAAACGTGTATGAGTAAAGGCATTGTAATATGTCCGAAGACTTTTTAACGTGTTTATATACGCATGGTTTATCATGTCTTTTGTGTTTTGCATCCTTTATAACTCCTTAGTGGCCGTTAAACCTGAAAGCGGCGAGTCGTCGGCTTCAGCCGCCACGTAGATACTACGCGGGGTGTCTCTGCCAACGATCTGTGACCCTTAGCCGAGCTATCGGTACCCGAAGGCGGTAGTGTGGGGCAGACGAGGCAATCGGACCATAATGCTTTATTGCTTTCACTTAGCCGTAGGGGCACGAGAAAGGAGTGCGGGGGGCTGATGACTAGCCCCCAGGGGTTGTGATGTTCGGATGAACCATGGCCAAAGCCTATATCACATGGTTTGTACTAATACCAAACCCATCGTATGACACGGAATAACCTCTGACGAGATTGAGTTAAGCTCGGGTTCGCAGAGCAGTTCTCGCATACCATGATAGTCAGTTTTCGGCTTTCTCCGCTGAGGTGCTTGACCAAGCTAGCCAGAAGCACAATCGCAGTTGTTCTCCCTTTGCCCTTTTAGCCGAACAAGCGGAACATAAAGGGGCAAGCACAGGACCCGGGCAACCCAACTATTGACCCAAGACATAGTTCGAAACCAATGCATATAAAGCGGAACTCCAAGACGCCGAACACGAAATCAGTTGTGCTTAGGGCGAGTTTTAAGGTTGAGCCCCCGGTCTATTAGCCGGTTGCATCGTAGAGTATACCAAACAGGTTCGCAAGAAGAGGGAGAAAATAGAGAGTGTGCCAAAAAAGACAGCGAAGAGATAATGTACGATATATCTGTATTTTACTCCACAACCTTTATTATTCAAATTGCCGATACAACTATTTACAGGTATTGAAAATGAAATATAAACCTTACAGGAGGGGTTGTGCCAAGGGTCTTCGATAGGTGACCTGACGTCCTCGATGTGCCCTATCGCTTGTCCGCTCCTGCGTCTCCCAATGAGTTGTATACCGCAATGGGTGTAATGTTCGGTGAGCGGACTTTGAAGAAAAGTCTTGAGAAGTCGCCGAAATGTGAATGAGCTTTACGCCGTAGCAGGTACTTTATGGTACCTGTAGTGTGTCCGAAGACTGGCTGATGGTGATAGTTTGGTCCAGCCGAACACTTACCCCTTAATAATTTGTCCCCACCGCTGCCCATGGAATTTTGAGCGCAAAGTTGTGCCTCCTCGGCACGTACTTTTCCGGTTCTATGGCCGTGCGATGGGGGGCGAATCCCTATTTATGGGTAGAGGAATGTTCTGGTACTTCGGGTTGAGACCGAGCTCGCTTCCCAGCCTTGGGTGCCTTTACGACAGGTGTCGGCACTTGCTGATCATCAGTGTAATGGAATTCGGCCTCCAGGGCCAACGCATGTTCCTCAGTTCGGAGGGAGCGCTCTGTGTTGCCATTGACAGTAATGACCCCCTTGGGGCCGGGCATCTTGAGCTTGAGGTATGCGTTGTGCGGGACGGCATTAAAGCGAGCGAACGCTGTACGGCCGAGCAGGGCGTGATAGCCGCTGCGGAAAGGTACGAACACTACTTCCAGGCTTACAGAGTCCGTGCAGCGGGCTTCAACGCCTGGGATCACTCCTCTAAAGGTAGTGTGGCTGGGCTTGATCCTTGACGAATCTATGCCCATCTTTTTCACCGTATCTGAGTAAATCAGATTGAGGCTACTTCCTCCGTCCATTAGGACTTTAGTGAGGTGATACCCGTCTATGATGGGGTCTAGGACGAGTGCGGCCGAACCCCCATGACGGATACTGGTCGGATGATCACGTTGATCGAAGGTGATCGGATATGCCGACCATGGGTTATACTTCAGGGCTACAGGCTCTATGGCGTAGACATCTCGAAGGGCCCGCTTTCTCTTCTTTTTGGGTATATGTGTGGCGTATATCATATTTACTGTTTTTACCTCTGGAGGGAATTTCTTTTGTCCGCCACCGATCGGACCACAGGGTTCATCCTCGTCCTCGCTGCGTGGGCTCTTGCCTTGGTCTTCGGATGCGAGCTTGCCGGCCTGTTTGAAGACCCAACAGTTATGGTTGGTGTGGTTGGCAGGCTTCTCTTGGGTGCCGTGGATCTGGCAAGGCCTCTCCAGGATCTTGTCCAGCGGGGTGGGTCCGTCGTGTTTGCCTTTAGGAGGCTTCTTTAGCTGCCCAGGCCGGGAGTTGTGGAAGCCGGCGTTAACAGCCGTGTCATCGGCGTGACTGTTATTGTGCCGGCGCTTGTTCTTGCTGCGCTTCGGTTTCCCGTTTCCATCCCGAACTTCAGAGGTTCTGAGGTCTTCGGGGTTGTGGCTACGTCTTGCTAGCCAGTTATCCTCGCCCGCGCAAAAGCGGGTCATGAGTGATGTGAGGGCGGACATTGTCCTTGGTTTATCCTGGCCGAGCTGACGAGCTAGCCACTCATCCCGAATATTGTGCCTGAAAGAGGCTATTGCTTCGCCGTCCGGGCAGTCAACGATCTGGTTTTTCTTGCTCAGGAACCGATTCCAGAACAGCCACGCGGATTCTCCTGGCTTCTGAACGACGTTGCTTAGGTCGGAGGAGTCCGGCAGCCGAACATAAGTGCCCTGGAAGTTAGACCGGAATGCATCCTCTAGGTCCTCCCAGCACCCAATAGAGTTTTCGGGGAGGCTATTTAACCAGTGCCGAGCTAGCCCCTTAAGCTTCAGGGGTAGGTATATGATGGCGTGGAGGTCATCTCCCTGCGCCATGTGGATGTGGAGGAGGAAATCCTCGATCCATACGGTTGGGTCAGTTATCCCATCGTATTGTTCTATGTTTACGGGTTTGAACCCTTCCGGGAACTGATGCCGCATCACCTCGTTCGTGAAGCACAGTGGGTGGGCAGCGCCTCTGACCTGAGCTATGTCGCGCCGATGATCGGCGTCTGTCCTAGCTCGGTTTCGTTCCCGACCCTCATTGTTACGGTCGAACCAAGGCCGGTACCCTCCCCGTCTATCGGGTGAGTATCCTCTGGATCCGTAGATGAATCGTGTACGACCTGCCCTGTCGTCCAGGTCGTGTTCGGGTCGAACCTGTCAGCGGGCTCTAGTGGCTCCTTTCCCCGTCTGCGGGGTATCGTCGGCCTATAGCCAGTGTCGTCAGCCGTCCTGTCTCGTCCTCGAGGGGGGCGGTCTGGCTGGTCGTATGGGGTATGTTTGGGAGACGGCATATCAGTGAGCTCGTCATAGAATTGTGGCAGCAGCCTTCTGCGCGGATAGCTCTTAGGTTGGTCTGATAGACCGGTGCCGTATCCTTCCTCAGCTGAGAGGACTCTGGTCCATCGATCGTTGAGGTTGTCTTGTTCAGGTTTAAGCTGCCGTTCTTTTGCTTTTAGGCTGCGGGCCGTGGCTATAAGCTGTTGCCTGAATAGTTCCTGATCTGCAGGGTTATCGGGGATGGCGAAGTCATCGGCTTCCGCATTATCCTCCCCCTCGATAGAGCGGAGGTAATCGTCATCCTCGGGATCATCTGGATCGTCGGGGTTGCGCCGGTCTTCCGGCCTCTCTTGACCCTCTAACGGGTGTTCGGGGATTTCGGGATCGCCGAGGTCTTCCGGGGTATCTCCGTCCCCGGTGTCGTCAATAGCTTTTCTTCCCTTTTTCCCTTTTGACCGTTTATGCGGCTTTCGGCGTCTTGACGGCGCTTCATCCGATTTGTCGCCATTGTTTTTCGGAGTGTCCACCATGTAGACGTTGTATGTAGAGGTGGCAGTCCACCGCCCGGTGTTAACGGGGGTGAGGGGGCGATTCTCCTCATCCATGTAATCTGCCTCCTCAGATGCATAGTCCAACATGTCGGTTAAATCTTCGACAGTGGCTACCAAGTGGGTGGTGGGAGGGACGAAAAATTCGTCCTGGCCCGCCATGCGTCCGATTTGAGAGCAGACCGGGGTTGGATCGTCGGTAATCTTCATCGACGAGATCCGATCTAGGGCCTCGTTGAGTATCGAGAGCTTGATCGGGTCTGCCTGCCCGGAGCTTCCGGAGTGAACCTCCGATGCGTCCGCGCGGGGAGAGTGTTCGGCAAGAACAGACGTCCGGACTTCTGGTACTATAACCGAGTCCGGACTCAGAGTCGGGCCCTTGCCGGGGTAGATCCCGTAGGCGGGGCCGAAAGATAGATCTGAGGTTAAAGCCTCAGAGTCTGCGGGCGGGGCAGGTGAGACTGCGAGCCCGGTTAGTAATAGATCGCCCCGAGAGTCTACGGAGAACTCTAAGTTCCCGTATCTGACCTCTTGATCGGGGGCCAAACTTCCAACACGGCCTAGATGGCCGGTTGGGTCGGCGTGCAGCACAATGCTGCCGAAAGCGAAGATCTGTCCGGGGACGAAAGTGCCCGTACCGCGGACCTCTTCATTAATGACGAGGCGAGCCATCGATTCCTTTGGCGACCACAGCGGAACTCTCAATGAAAGCACCAATGTCGGTGTCAAAACCGGTGGATCTCGGGTAGGGGGTCCCGAGCTGTGAGACTAGAATCGAGGGTAACAGGAGACGAAGGGGACAGTGTTTTACCCAGGTTCGGGCCCTCCTATGGAGGTAATACCCTACGTCCTGCTTGATTATATTGATGGTATAAGGGTTACAGAGTTGATCTACCTCGAGATTGTATGACTAAAACCCTAGATGAGTTCTGTTGGCCTACAACCTAAAACCCTCCGGCTTATATAGACGCCGGGAGTACCTAGGGTTTACACGTGGTCGGTTACACGTCGAAGGGATAAACATGCCTATTCACTACTTTAAACGTGGAGGATACGCCACGATTCTAGAAGCTTCCTTCTTGGAGTCTGGGTCTTCGATCAATCCAGTGTCCGGCAAACGGCCCATATAGTCCGGCCCATAAGAAATAGGTCGGCCTCCCGAGGACCCCTTAAATTGGACTTCCTCACGGAGGGCAAAAGTGCTCCTGCCCAAGTTTCGCCTCGAGGCGGCGACGCTTTGTACCGAAAGTCATCCTCTTATTTTTTCTAGGTTAAAAGTGAATTTATATCAGAAGATGGGCACCGGAGGTGGGCCGAGGAGGGCACAACCCACCAGGGCGCGCCCTAGTGTCTTGTGCCCACCAGGGTGGCCCCCTCCGGTAGTTCTTTGCTCCAGTATTTTTTATTTATTCCAAAAATAATCTCTGTAAAGTTTCAGCTTCATTGGAGTTGTGCAGAATAGGTATCTCTGATGTGCTTTTCTCGTGTCCAGAATTCCAGTTGCCGGTATTCTCCCTCTTTGTGTAAACCTTGCATATTATGAGAGAAAAGGCATTAGAATCACTCCCTAAAGCATTATTAGTCAACAAAACATAATAAATAACAGTAGGAAATCATGATGCAAAATGGACGTATCAACTCCCCCAAGCTTATACCTCGCTTGTCCTCAAGTGAAAAGCCGAAATTAAAAAACATGTCCACATGGTTTGAGAGAGAGGTGTCGATAAAAAACAAAATACAGACATAGTAGCATCATGCTTATTATAATAACAGCAACAAACTCTAACATAAAACTTATTCATAAACTTTTATCATATAACTTCTCATGAACAAGTAAGAATTCATCACAACATAGAAGTATGAAGCATAAACCTTATTGAAAACCAACAAACTATGTTCTCAGTCAACTTTGCAACTACAATTCATCATATTTTCAGGAAGGGTCTCATGTCGGATCCTTTTGGCAAGTCCACATACTCAACCATCATTTAGTCTTCTATGATTGCTAACACTCACAACGTACCCATGAGCAAAAAGTTTCAACCGGACACATAGAAAGACAGGGGCTTATAGTTTCGCCTCCCAACGTGCTCACCAAAAGGGTGATGTCAACAATAATAACTCATGCCCACCCATATCCCACTGGATATATGTGCCTAGATCTTTCCTCACCACATGATGCTTGCAAAAGGAAAAAGTAAAATGGAATATGGAAGAATACTTTGACTCTTGCATAAAAATAAATACATGAAAGTAAGAGATAGTCCCTTCGCAGAGGGAAGCAGAGGTTGTCATGCGCTTTTTGGTTTGTATGCCCAATCCCTTAATGTAAAAGAACGTCACGCTATATTGCCCCCTATGATAGCAACCTTTATTATGCAGTCCGTCGCTTTTATTACTTTTCCATCATAAGTTCGTATAGCGCTCAATTTTCTCTTACACTAATTGATCAAAACACTTTTAGAAGCAATTTTTATTGCCTTAATGCACCAATGACAACTTACTTGAAGGATCTTTCTCGATCCATAGGTAGGTATGGTGGACACTCAAGGAAAGATTTGTGGTTTGGGTTTTTGGGATGCACAAGTATTGTCTCTACTTAGTGCGGAATTTTTGGCTAGCAAAGATATTGAGCAAGCACCACATGTTAAAGGATCTATGACAATATAACTTCTATGTGGATATGAACAATCATAATTCATTACGGTGTCTTCCTTGTCCAACGTCTACAATTTTGACATATAATATTTAATGGGGGCTCACAATCATAAAAGATGTCCAAGATAGTGTATTTGCATGTGAATCTTCTCTTCCCTAAATAATTCTTTCATGAATTGCATCATTGACCAATGCTATGTTTGTCAATCTCCAATAAATTTTAGTACTTATACTTTCCTTTATGTGATGTCATTACTTACCATAAGATTAGCATATGATTCTTTTCATTTATTTCTCTTTCCTTTATTTTGATTACAACAAGAAAGTAGAGAGGCAAAAACTCAAACTAAACTTTATTGTATAACTCTCACTCAACTACGTAGATAGATAGGACACGAAACTAACACACGAAAATAGATCATGCTAAACTTTTATTCAACTAAAGCAAAGAGAAACTAAAGATCAAACTAAAATAGGTAAAGGTGAATAAAAGTGATGGTGATACGATACCGGGGCACCTCCCCCAAGCTTGGCTCAAGCCAAGGGGAGTGCCCATACCCGTGTGCTCAAGTCTCCTTTGGTGGTGGTGATGAAGAAGGTGGTGGTGATGATGTAATTTACTTATTCAACTTATATTTGAGCAAAACAAATTCCTCCCTTAGATCGTCATACTCCAACTCGATCTTTAATATCTTTTTGGATAATGCCGCCTTGCTCTCCTGCAGAAAACGAGATGGGATAAATTGGACCTCAGGTTTGTAGCTTCTAGGGAGGCTTGACTTCTTGAATTCCACATGCATATCTCCGGGTTGAGGCAATGGATCATCCTCTTCCTCAAAGATATCATCCTTTGTTTCCTCCATGGCAGCATCTTCCTCCTCATCTGAGGTCCATAGATAGGGATAAATTTCCCTAAAGATCTTTGGGTCTGCAACATAGTGACCCCCCTCTGAATCTCGAGACGACATATTTTTAGATCTGCCAGGAAAAACAACACGAAACAAGAACAGAGGATTTTTCTACGATGCGGTTGTTAAAACAGTCGGGGGTATATATAGAGAATTTTTATTCTTGGGAAACAAGCATATGGAAGGAAAACGGATTCGGGAAGGTGTCCGAGGTGGGCACAACCCAACAGGGCGCGCCCAGGGGTGTCTGGCGCGCCCTGGTGTATCGTGCTCACCACGATCACGTTCCGGTTTATTTATTTATTTCCAAAATTTTCTAATATTCCAAAACTGAAAAAAAATATTTTTGCAGATTTTTCGGAGTCGGTTTACTTACCGTATCACGTACCTCCTATTTTTTCAGAATTCTGGAGTGTTTCGAAAGGTTTCTTTTATGTGTTCCTCCGGTGTCATGGTTTGGATAACATTGCTTTCAACGTTAATAGGTGTACCTGAGATATAGTGCTTAATTCTTTGTCCATTGACCACCTTCGGGTTAGTACCTTCGGCATTATTAATCTTGATAGCTCCAGAACGATAAACATCTTCGATAATATAAGTCCTTCCCATTTGGAGAGAAGCTTTCCTGCAAAAAATCTTAAACGAGAGTTGAACAAAAGAACATAGTCTCCTATTTTGAATTCCCACTTTTGGATTCTTTTGTCATGCCATATTTTTACTTTTTCTTTGAATAGTTTGGCATTTTCATAGGCTTGGGTTCTCCATTCATCAAGTGAGCTAATATCAAATAGCCTCTTCTCACCGGCAAGTTTGAAATCATAGTTAAGTTCTTTAATTGCCCAAAATACTTTATGTTCTAATTCTAGAGGCAAATGACAAGCTTTTCCATATACCATTTTGTATGGAGACATACCCATAGGATTTTTATAAGTTGTTCTATAGGCCCAAAGTGCATGATCTAATTTCTTAGACCAATTCTTACGAGACCTATTGACAGTTTTTTGTAATATTAATTTTATTTCTCTATTGCTAAGTTCTACCTGACCACTAGATTGAGGATGATAGGGTTATGTAATTCTATGGTAAACATCATATTTAGCAATCATCTTACAGAAAGCACCATGAATAAAGTGTGAACCACCATCAGTCATTAAGTATCTAGGGACTCCAAACCTCGGGAAGATAACCTCTTTAAGCATTTTAATGGAGGTGTGGTGATCAGCACTACTACTTGGAATAGCTTCTACCCACTTAGTGACATAATCAACGGCAACCAAAATATGAGTGTACCCGGTTGAGGAAGGAAAAGGGCCCATATAATCAAAACCCCAAACGTCAAATGGTTCCACAACTAGTGAATAATTAATAGGCATTTCCTGAAGCTTACCGATATTACCAATTCATTGACATTCATCACAAGACAAGACAAACTTACGAGCATCCTTGAAGAGAGTAGGCCAATAAAAACCAGATAGCAGTACCTTGTGAGCAGTTCTATCTCCAGCATGATGTCGTCGATAAGCTTCGGAATGACATTTCCATAGGATTTGTTCCTGTTCATGCTCAGGTACACAACGCCTAATAATACCATCTACTCCTTCTTTATAAAGATGTGGGTCATCCCAAAAGTAATGTCTCAAGTCATAGAAGAATTTTTTTTCTTTTGTTCGTATGTGAAGCTAGCTAGGTGGTATATATTTAGCGACAATGTAATTAGCATAATCAGCATACCAAGGAGTGTTTGAGAAACATTTATTGCAGCTAACTGTTCGTCAGGGAAACTATCATCTATAGGTAGTGGGTCATCAAGAATATTTTCTAATCTAGACAAGTTATCAGCTACGAGGTTATCAGCTCTTTCCTATCAACGATGTGTAAATCAAATTCATGAAGCAAGAGAACCCACCTAATGAGTCTAGGTTTAGCATCTTTCTTTTCCATAAGATATTTTATAGCAGCATTGTCGGTGTGAACAATAACTTTTGAGTCAACAATATAGGATCTAAATTTATCACAGGCAAACACAACTGCTAAAAATTCTTTTTCAGTAGTAGCATAATTTCGTTGAGCATTGTCTAGAGTTTTAATAGCATAATGGATAACATTAAATTTCTAATCAACTCTTTGTCCTAGAACAGTACCAACAACATAATCACTAGCATCACACATAATTTCAAAAGGCAAGTTCCAATCAGGTGGTTGAACGATAGGTGCAGAGGTTAAGGCTTTCTTGAGTGTTTCAATGGCTTCCACACAATCATCATCAAAAACAAAAGGGATATCCTTTTGCAAAAGATTAGTAAGAGGCCTAGAAATTTTAGAGAAGTCTTTAATGAACCTCCTATAGAAACCAACATGACCAAGGAAACTGCGAATACCTTTAATATCTTTAGGACATGGCATTTTCTCAATTGCATCAACTTTAGCTTTATCCACCTCAATACATCGTTCAGATATTTTATGCCCCAAGACAATGCCTTCATTAACCATAAAGTGGCACTTCTCCCAGTTTAAGACAAGATTAGTTTTTTCACATCTCTGCAAAACTCGATCAAGGTTGCTTAAGCAATCATCAAAATAAGTTCCGTAAATGGGAAAATCATCCAGGAAAACCTCCACAATCTTTTGACAAAAGTCAGAGAATATAGCAGTCATACATCTTTGAAAGGTAGCAGGTGCATTGCATAAACCAAAAGGCATACGCCTATAATCATAGGTTCCAAAAGGGCAAGTAAAGGTGGTTTTCTCTTGATCGGATTTTGACACAGGTATTTGAGAGAAACCAGAATATCCGTCTAGGCAGCAAAAGTGTGTGTGCTTATATAATCTTTC
Organism: Elymus sibiricus; assembly: GCA_039707655.1. Lineage (NCBI taxonomy): Eukaryota > Viridiplantae > Streptophyta > Magnoliopsida > Poales > Poaceae > Elymus > Elymus sibiricus. The sequence goes on along the minus strand of CM077675.1, from coordinate 130,687,600 downwards.
TAGCATTTGATCAATGAAAGGCAGAGGATAATGATCTTTCCTAGTAGCTTTATTTAATTTTCTAAAATCAATTACCATTCTATAACCAGTGACAATTCTTTGTGGAATGAGATCATTTTTATCATTAGGAACATCGGTAATACCTCCTTTCTTAGGGACACAATGAACGGGACTTACCCATCTATTATCAGCAATAGGATAGATTATACCTCCTTCCAGAAGGTTTAATATTTCAGTTCTTACCACTTCCTTCATCTTAGGATTCAGTCGTCGTTGGTGATCAACAACAGGTTTAGCATCAGGTTCCATATTAATCTTGTGCTGACATAGAGTGGGACTAATGCCCGTAAGATCATCAAGAGTATATCCAATAGCAGCCCGGTGCTTCCTTAGAACTTTTAATAATCTTTCTTCTTCATGTTCTGAAAGGTTAGCACTAATAATAACAGGATATATCTTTTTCTCATCAAGATAAGCATACATCATAGTGTCAGGCAATTGTTTTAATTCAAACACAGGATCACCTTTAGGTGGAGGAGGACCTCCAATGGTTTCAATAGGCAAATTGTGTTTCAGGGGAGGTTGTTGTTCAAAGAAAATTTGATCTATTTCATTTCTTTCACGCAAGTGCAGATCATTTTCATGGTCAAGCAAATATTGTTCTAATGGATCAGTAGGAGGCACAACAATAGAAGCAAGACCAATTATTTCATCTTTACTAGATAACGCTTTATCACGGGGTTGTCTACTAAACTTGGAAAAATTAAACTCATGAGACACACCACCAAAACTGACACCGACATTTTGTTTTTCAAAATCTATCTTAGCATTGACGGTGCTTAGAAAAGGTCTACCAAAGATAATGGGACAAAAGTCATCTTGTGGGGAACCAAGAACTAGAAAATCAGTAGGGTATTTTACTTTCCCACACAAGACTTCAAAATCTCTAACAATCCCAAGTGGTGTGATGGTGTCTCTATTAGCAAGTTTAATAGTAACATCAATGTCTTCTATTTCAGCAGGTGCTATTTCATCCATAATTTCTTGTTATAAGGTAAAAGGGATAGCACTCACACTAGCACCCAAATCACATAAACCATGATAGCAATGATCTCCTATTTTGACTGAGACAACATGCATGTCTTATATGGGTCTATGTTTATCTTTTTCATCGGGTTTAGCAATTCTAGCTGCTTCATCACAGAAGTAGATAACATGCCCATCAATATTTTCTACCAAGAGATCTTTAACCATAGCAACACTAGGTTATACTTTAATTTGCTCAGGGGGATTAGGTGTTCTTATATTACTCTTACGAACCACAGTTGATACCTTAGCATGTTCCTTTATCCTAACAGGGAAAGGTGGTTTTTCAATATAAGCAGTAGGCACAACTGGATCAACATTATAAATGATGGTTTCATCTTTAGCTATGACCGGTTCTTTAATTTCTTCTTTAATACGGGGATGATATTTAAACCACTTCTCCTTAGGGAGATCAACGTGAGTAGCAAATGCTTTGCATAAAGAGGCTACAATCTGAGAGTCAAGTCCATATTTAGTGCTAAACTTGTGAAAAGTATAGGTATTCATAAAAGATTTAACACAATCAAATTCAAGCTTTATACCTGACTCATTACCTTCGTCGAGTTCCCAATTTTCAAAGTTGCGTTTAATTCTTTCTAAGAGATCCCACTTGAATTCAATAGTCTTCTTCATATAAGAACCAACACAAGAAGTATCGAGCTTGGATTGATCATTATTAGAAAGCCGAGCATAAAAATTCTGAATGATAACTTCTCTCGGAATGTCATGATTGGGGCATGAATATAGCATTGACTTAAGCCTCTCCCCAAGCTAGAGCGATAATTTCTCCTTCACGAGGCCAAAAATTATATATATAATTCCGATCACGATGAATTAGATTCATGGGATAAAACTTTTGGTGGAATTCCAATAGCAACCGATTCCAGTTCCACGATCCAAGATCATCACATAGCCTATGCCATGTCAATGATTTTCCCTTCAAAGATAAAGGGAAAACCTTCTTCTTAACTTCATCTCCGGGCAAACCTGCAAGCTTAAATAATCCACAAATTTCGTTCACATATAATAGGTGCATATCAGGATGTTCAGTTCCATCTCCTGCATAACGTTTAGCAAGCAGTTGTTCTACCATACCCGAAGGAATTTCATAACCAATATTTTCAGTAGGTGCAGTAGGTTGAGGGGCAACTAATTGTGGTTCCGGTTGAGGTGAAGATACCCCTAACAAACCCCTCAAAGGATTGTTTTCCAAAGTAGCAAGTAGCAATAAATTGCAGCACGTAGTATAAGTTTTTCCTTACCGATTTCCACTTACCAAGAGCGCTTCACTCCCCGTTAATGGCGCTAGAAAAGAGTCTTGATGACCCACATGTATAGGGGATCAATCGTAGTCCTTTCGATAAGTAAGAGTGTCGAACCCAACGAGGAGCAGAAGGAAATGACAAGCGGTTTTCAGCAAGGTAATTTCTGCAAGCACTGAAATTGTAGGTAATAGATAGTTTGATAGAAAGATAAATGGTAACGAGCAAGTAACGGTAATGGTAGTAAGTTTCAGCAAGGTAGCCCAATCCTTTTGTGCCAAAGGACAGGCCAGAACAGTCTCTAGTAATATGCAAAGGGTTCTTGAGGGTACACGGGAATTTCGTCTAGTCACTTTTATCATGTTGGTTTGATTCGTGTTCGCTACTTTGATAATTTGATATGTGGGTGGACCGGTGCTTGGGTGCTGTTCTTACTTGAACAACCTCCCACTTCTGATTAACCCCCTCGCAAGCATCCACAACTACGATAAAAGTATTAAGATAAAATCTAACCATAGCATTAAACGTTTGGATCCGAATCAGCCCCTTACCAAGTAGCGCATAAACTAGGGTTAAGCTTCTGTCACTCTAGCAACCCATCATCTAATAACTACTCCACAATGCATTCCCTTAGGCCCATGAATGGTGAAGTGTCATGTATTTGACGTTCACATGACACCACTAAGGGAATCACAACATACATATCATCAAAATATCGAACACATATCAAATTCACATGATTACTTGCAACATGACTTCTCCCGTGACCTCAAGAACAAAGGTAACTACTCACAAATAATAAAAATGCTCAATATCATAGGGGTATTGAATAGCATAATGGATCTGAACATATAATCTTCCACCAAATAAACCATATAGTAATCAACTACGCAAGGTAATCAACACTACTAGTCACCCACATGTACCAATCTGAGGTTCTGGTACAAAGATTGAACACAAGAGATGAACTAGGGTTTGAGAGGAGATGGTGTTGTTGAAGATTGGACTCCCAAAGATGAGAGGGGTGTTGGTGATGATGATGGCTTTGATTTGCCCCTCCGGGAGGGAAGTTCCCCCGGCGGAATCGCTCCGCCGGAGGGCAAAAGTGCTCCTGCCCAGGTTCTGCCTCGAGGCGGCAGCTCTTCATGCCGAAAGTACTCCTCTTATTTTTTCTAGGTTAAAAGTGAATTTATACCAGAAGATGGGCCCCGAAGGTGGGCCGAGGAGGGCACAACCCACCAGGGCGCGCCCAGGGGGGCCTGCCGCGCCCTGGTGTCTTGTGCCTACCAGGGTGGCCACCTCCGGTAGTTCTTTGCTCCAGTATTTTTTATTTGTTCCAAAAATAATCTCTGTAAAGTTTTAGCTTCATTGGAGTTGCGGAGAATAGGTATCTCTGATGTGATTTTCTCCAGTCTAGAATTCCAGCTGCCGGTATTCTCGCTCTTTGTGTAAACCTTGCATATTATGAGAGCAAAGGCATTATAATCACTCCCTAAAGCATTATTATTCAAAAAAACATAATAAATAATAGTAGGAAATCATGATGCAAAATGGACGTATCAACGGGCGCCACTATGGTGACGGCCCCGGCAGCTGCCGGTGGGGTGGCGGCCAAGGCGGCACCGTCGGCTAATCGTGGGTTGGCGTCCACGGTGGCCGCTGGAAGCAGCTGCGTTCGGGAAGTCGTGGCGGAGCGTAGTGGGTAGCACACTTTTGTGCACGGGAATGGGCTCATCAAGCAGACGCGTGTCCAAAAGAAACACTTGTGCGGTGCCTAAGCGTGCACTGGATTCCTCGGGCGGCAACGCACTTGGTGCTTGGTCCTGGCGCAAACGGTCACTTTGGTGCTAGAACTTGTTGCGTACAATGAACTTGTGCAAAAACTTGGCTTGTACGTTCAAATACGGCGTAAATCATGTTTGTGTACAAAATTAATGTTGACTTTGCACGCCATCGTGGCATGGGTCCGCTGTCAGTAACTCAAAGGCCAAGAGGAGGGCGTGTGGCCTATTTTCTGTTGCAAAAACCACATCAAGTTGGGACTTTATTTTTCTTCGCCTCTATGAGAAGTGGGCCCCACCTGTCAAGGAAGTGTGAATGCCTTGAATTCCATCTCATAGAAATTACTTTGAACGAGTACCGAGGCGCTAACCCAGAGATTCAATTCGCTAGTTTCTTTGTTCAGAAAGCAAGGGTGCTAAAGGTAATGAGGTTTGCACTACATTTAGTGCGCCACAATGGATGGTTTACTGATCAGCTGAGGCGTCTACAACGGAATGGAAAAGGCTCTGCAGTAGCTAATTTTCATTTTGGAAGTTCATATGACAGATTATTCAGAGGGCATTGTATCGAGCCGATATATGACTTCTCGGTGGCTGATCCATTCGCAGAACTATTTCATGCCATGGACTCTGAAGATTGGATTTGATTTCAAATATCACTTTGTACCTTGTAATCTTTGAATTTGGGCCTTGTAATGCTGGAATTTGAACCTTGATACAATCTTTGAAATTGCATTGTGTTCTTTTTTGGTTATGAAATCATGTTCTTATAAGTACATATGTTGTTCTTCTATAGGGACATCATAGATGTTGTGCAGACAAAGCAAATCACGATACACACAGACTAAACTATGAAACCCGTCGGTGATGATTTCATTAATCGCTAACAATTGTTTCCCAGCAAGCGTTTCCCCACAACACACACAGGTTATTAGCATCAATCACTAACAATTCTTTCCCAGCAAGCGTTTCCCCACAACACTCACCTATTTGCTGTATATCACACACATCGTGTTATGACGAATAATTTGTGTTCTGATGTATCATCGCACACAGTTTATGGTAGTGAACTATGTGCCCTCTATCACACACATCTGGATCTCTATAACTGTTTGTGTTATTTTGGCTAATCGCAAACAATTCATATGGAAGAACTGTATGGCAGAAATCGCACATGTAAGTCTTTTCTGAATCGTATTTGATGGGCCCGCCATCGCACACAGTTCGCGCTATTGGCGACGGAGCTTGAACTATATCGTTTGTGATTCGTGCATCGCACACAGTTTCGACGAAGGGTCTCTGATTGATGTGTCGTCTTTGGACCATTCTGCAGTAGTCTATTTTGATAGGGCTTGATCCCTAGTATCCACTATGTTCTGAGATTGATGTTGCTATGACTTAGCTATGCTTAATGCTAGTCACTAGGACCCGACTGCCATGATTTCAGATCTGAAACTATTATGTTTTCATAAACGATATAGTTTATGTTTTCATAAACTATTTCTGAGAGTGCTTTAGATCCTATCTTGCAAGTTGTATGCACCTATTACATGTCTTGATCCGCATACCCCAAGGTGACAATAATTGGGATTCTTTCCGGTGATTGCCGTAGTTTAATGAGTTCGTTTATTCACTAAGTGTTAATGCTTTGTTCCGGTTCTCTATTAAAAGGAGGCTTTAATATGCCTTAGATTTCCTTATGGAAGCCGCTGGCACGGGAGGGTAGGACAAAAGATGTCATGCAAGTTCTTATTGCAAGCGCGTATGACTATATTCGGAATACATGCCTACATATATTGATGAATTGGAGCTATTTCTTTGTCGCTCTAGTGTGTAACTGTTACATGATGAATGTCATCCATATCTTTCCATCGCTGTACCATGGCCTACGATTTTCATATAATGAATCTTGCTAAATCACTATTGCTGCTACTGTCATTACAATCACTGCAAAACTGTTGCTATCACTGTTACTGTTATTTCTGTTACTTGCTTTTCTACTAAACTTTTGTTACAGAAAATAATCCTGGCATGGTTGAATTCACAACTCAACTGCTAAGACCAATAAATATTCTTTGGCCCCCCTTGTGTTGAATCAACAAATTTGGGTAAAATAGTTCCCTCGAAGACTGTTACGACCCCCTATACTTGTGGGTTATCAAGACTGTTTTCTGGCGCCATTGCCGGGGAGCGTAGCTCTATTTATTGTGTTCGCCAAGATATTACTATTGTCACTATGAAGAATCTAAAATACGCCAAAACCAAGATCGTCCCCTCTCATACGAGAGGAGGTAAGGAACTGCCATCTAGCTCTACTTTTGATTCACCTACCGTTCTGAATCAGCTTATGACAACACCTGTTGCTACTCGTTCTGATATGTCACAAATGCTTGATGATGCTACTACTATGCCTAATGAAACTAAAACTATGCCACTTGGTGATTTACTTGATGCTCATATTGCTAGAACTAGAGAAACTGAGAATGCTGAAATTGATGAAAACTTTGAATCACCTATCACACCTAGCTCTCCTAATAGATATGAATTGCCTGATGTACCTGAAGGTTCTGTTATGGATGGGGAGGTAGCTAGAGACTTTCTTGCTTGTAATGATAGAGGTGATGTGAAGAGACTACTATGCAAACGGAAAGAAATATCTATGAGGGAGAAAATGAAACATGATCCTAATTTGCTACTTCTCCTATTTGTGTTACTGATAAGGATAATGAATTCTCTGTCGACCCTGAGTTAATTACTATAGTAGAATCTGATCCATTTTATGGCTATGAATATCAAACTGTTGTGGTACACCTTACTAAACTGAATGATATTGCTGCTTTGTTCACTAATGAGGAAAAGATACATTATTACTATATCCTTAAGCTTTTTCCTTTCTCGCTTAAAGGCGATGCTAAAAAATGGTTCCTCACTCTTGCTCCTGGTTGTGTGTGTAGCCCCAGGATATGATATATTAATTCTCTCAAAAATATTTTCCCGCTCAAGAAACAAGCCGCCTTACAGGAAATATTTAACTTTGTGCAAACGGAAGAAGAGTGTCCCCCACAAGCTTGGGGGAGGCTTCTCCAGTCATTAAGATCTTTGCCCGATCATCCTCTCAAGAAAAATGAAATACTTGATATATCTTTTATAATGGACTAACTAATGCTTCTACGGACTACCTAGATAGCTGTGCTGGTTGTGTTTTCAGGGAACGAACTATTGGACAAGCTGAAGAATTATTGAATTGCATATTGCAAAATGCCGATGATTGGACACTTCCTGAACCACCACCGGAACCTATTCCAAAGAAGAGAGGTATTATATTCCTCAGTCCTCTATATATGCAAGAAGCCAAGAAATCTATGAAAGAATAAGGTATTAAAACTCAAGACATCAAGAATTTACCACCTATCGAAAAAATACATGGACTTGACATCCTAACACTTGTAGTAGAGGTACATTGTCTCCGTACCTTTAATGAAGGTGATATACCTTATACTAAAACCCCTAGTCAATGCATGGATGAATTTGATAATTACATTGTTAAGCAAGAGCATTTCAATAATCATGTCAAAGATCAAATAAGGCAGAATGCTATGATGATAGATCGCTTAAGTGACTTAATGTTTAGAACTTCTAATGATGTTAAAGGTTTAGGAAAACATGCTTCTATGGTTCTCACTCAACTAGACCAAGTTGCTAAGTCACAAAATGATTTGCTTGCTGAAATAAATGATAATATGAATGACTATGTTGTTAGAGTAACGACTAGAGGAGGTAGAATGACTCAGGAACCTCTTTACCCTGAAAGTCATCCTAAAAGAATTGAACAAGATTCTCAGAGAATTAATGATGATGCACCTAGTCCAGCCAAGAAAAAGAAATAAAAAGAAAAATGATAGGACTATGCATGCTTCTAGTGAACCAGTTGTAGAAAAACATGCTGAGAATCATAATGATGTTTCTATCTCTGATGCTGAGACACAATCTGGTAGTGAACATTCACCTAGTGATAATGAAAATGATAATGATAATGATGATGTTCACGTATAAAAGACTTAATTTGAATAAGCTTACACCTACTGAGACATCCTTGTAAATGGCTGATAAATCCACTGCTATACCTATTGGAATTTGTGAGGATGTTCTTGTTGTGGTTGCAAATGCTACTATCTTGACAGACTTTGTTATTCTTGAGATTCCCGAGGACGACAACATGTTGATTATCCTTGGTAGACCCTTTTTAAATACCACGGGGGCTGTTATTGACTGCAACAAGAGCAAGGTTACTTTTCATGTCAATGGCAAAGAACATACGGTGCATTTTCCGAAGAAGCAATCTTTGGTGAATAATATTAATACCATTGAACCAATTGGCACAATCACTTTTGGAGGGTTTAAATCCCCTCTTCCTACTGCCAACAAGAAATATGATATTATTATTGTTGGGGATATGCAAATCCCCATTGAGGTAACTTAGTGCTTGACGAAAATTCTTCGGTCTCATGCATGTCAATCGGAAACGATTATTAATAATACTTGATCAACCTTATTAATGGATCATTTTTGAAAGACATGTGATTTATGAATTCAATAAGCACAAACTCTCTGTATTATTATTTTGCTCTCTGTTATTTTTAGTTGAATAAAATAAAATGCCATGATTTTCCAGTTTTCTGAGTTTACCGTGCAATAGAAAAATGACCCAAAAATAAAATGTCTCATAATGCAACAAAATTTTATCATTATTTTTTTTGGAATATTTAAGAATTTTTGGCACTGAAAACACATCAGGGGAGTGCACATGTGAGTCATGAGCCAACAGGGTGCGCCCACCCCCTTAGGCACGCTCTGATAGCTCGTGGGACCCATGAGGCCCCTGCCTTACCCCTTTGGCTTACACCTTCCCTTACCTCCAGCAAAAATTGTCTAGCTCTCTCTCTCTCTCTCTCTCTCTCTCTCTCTCGTATTCTTCCTCCCAAAACTGAAATTTTCAATCTCTTTGCTCGAAACTCTGTTTCCAAAACTGTTTGGGGGAATTGCTCATTGGTATGTGACTCCTGCATTCCTCCAAGTAGTTTTTGCTTTAGCGGTTTATATTTTGCTGCACTTGGTGCTACTGAAAATGAGCTTGCATGTTGAATTCTTTGAGTTCCTAGTAGTATGAATGCTTGATATGGCCTCTACGTACCCATATGAGTAATTGCTATCAATCTTGCAAAGTTTTATTGATATAATTTTGTGGCCCAAAAAATTTCAGAAATTTGCACTAGGAAAAATGAATGTTCTTCGGAGGGGTTCTTCAAGACGGAGTCCCAAAGGATTTGTTGGGAGGACCCAGGATCCAAACATCAACATTTTTCGCAACACAAAGGTTAGGCCATGCGAATGGCCACATACACCTTTCATGACCGAAGCGGGTTTCTATCAAGACTTCATGCAATTCATTGAAAATGCCAGGCCGAGCAACTTCCTCGCAGATGAGTGTGGCCAATATTGTCTCCTTACAAATTCCTTTGTGCAAAAATTTTACTTCACGAATAGTCCCGATGTCCCCATGGTGCATTTCAATCTATATGCAGAAAATTATGAATTAACCTTATTTGAATTCTGCGAAATATACTTACTTCCTTGTGACGGAGTAACGCGTGATCATAAGCGCAGCGAACACGCCTCCCATAAATTCACACAACTTATCGCACTCATCCCGGACAGCCTGCGCGGCGACCTGCTAGCATGCGTCTCGTCAAATAAAATCTGCTCACACGGATCACAGGGCGTGTATTGTTTTTCTTTTTGAGGATTAATTCTACCGCTTTATTATCACTTAATCGAAGCTACGACACATACATTGTTGTTGTAACGCCAACGGTTTGGATTATTAAATCATTTGCGATGTTAAGGTGACAGTTCTGTGTTGCATCTATTAATAAGCCCTCGTTTGCAAGAAGCTTAGGTGAAAACTTGTCTCAAATTGGACGATTTATTTACCATGACCTATTAGTTTCCTATCATGAAATCGTGTCAATGTTTCATGTATTCTTGCTTAGCTGGGGGTTTGCAAGAATTTGAAAACCAAGACTCGTTGTTTGCTGCCCCAAGATGTTTGAAATTAATTGTCTTTCGTTGCATGGGGACTAAACATGCACCCAAGACACAAAAAATGATTTTCTAATCCATTTTGGCGCACAACCGCATGTGCATATAGTTCAAATTTGAAATTTACAAATTAAATACCTAAGGAATCAATTTAATGTATAAAAATGTCTTAATGTTATCTAAAAAATAAAATTTTACCATGGCACTCCTATTGTCACATGTGCGCTACAAAAAAAGTTTGACATGCATGCCTCGAAGTAGCGGTGGTGTGGTGGGACAGGTGGGGTGTGGGGGTCTGGCACACAATACGCGTCGTATGCCACCATGTGGGGTGGTTATCCGGTTAGTGAGGCACGTGCCACATCGAAAGTCGTACATGGGTATATATTTAAAGCATCTCATGCCCTTTTCATGCATATGTTTGTGTCTGATGTACACTCCCTCATGCGGTTACCACGAACACACCCATTTGTTGCCCCCGCGCTGTCTATCACCTTGGATGGCGCGGCGAGGAGGGTTTGATCAAAGGTGGATTCATCTTAGTCCGTGTTTCGGTGTAGATCATGGTGAGATTCAGGACGGAAGTTTGAGAGCATGTGTGCACGCACGTGCTCCCACCGGTCGTTGGTTAGTTTACATGTTGTGAACCTCCGTGTTTTTTTCCGGTTTGCGAAGGTGCCACATCAAAGGTGTGCATTGGGTATTCAAAACATCACACAACACCTCCATACATATGTTAGGGCAGCATGGAGGCGGTGGTTAGGACACCAGCCCCCTCGCACAATTATCAGCGTCGCTCCCACACTGGCCTCGTGTACTTTTTGACCGCAATGAGAGAGGTTAATTAGTGTGGATTCTTTTTTGGTTGATGTTTGTGGTAGGTCATGGTGTGAGATTACATGGTATAATTTGAGTGCATGTGTATGCATGAATGCCTCCCACCGGCTCAAATTGGGGGTATATATATATATATATACTACGCGTCTTGAACCTCGCTCGGCGTGGGGATTTAAGATTATCGAGGAAGGTGCCACATAAAAGTTTGTGTGTTGAGTATTTAAGCATCACACACCACTTCCGTAGATATGTTTGATCCATGCTTAGACAGTGGTTGTCTTCGGACACTCCTTCATGTGGTTGTCGGTGGAAAGCCCATTCCTGGGCCCGTGTGGATGTCCATCACATTGACCGACAACGCGTGAGAGGTTACCATGGTGGATTCTTCAGTTGGTTTGTGTTATGGTATATATTATAGGTCATTGAGTTTCCTTACCAAAGTCTGAGCGCACGCGTAAGTACGGGTGAATCATTCCCATCAGCGCTCGACATACTAGCTGTACGCGTCATGAACACTCGCTCGGGGGGGGGGGCGAGACTTTCCGGTTCCGAAGCATGTCCCACATCCAAATTGCACATGAGGTATATTAATTAATTCAAACGCAACACAACATTTCCATACATATGTTTGTGCTACATGCAGGTGATGGCTGTCTTCGGACACTCCACCACGTGGTTATCGGCGTCACGCCCATTCATGGGCCTCGGTGGACGTCCATCACTTCGACTGACAATGAGAGAGGTTTGACCAATTAATGTTGATTCTTTGATCGGGATGTCCGTGTTGCGAGGCGCATGTGCCATATTCCACCTTTGACCGGAAGCGAGATGTGGTGGTTTAACCATGCTAAATTCGTGTATAGGTTTTCATTTTCGTGTTACGACAGGGTGAGATGCGAGACCTTTTTGGGGGCATGTATTCGTAGCTAGGATTCCCTCCCACCAACACGAAGTGGCGGCGTACGAGACATGTGTCACATCAAAGTTGCACATTCGGTATTTTGAACGTATCAAAATACCTTTTGCATACATATTTTTGTTCCACATGTAGGTGTGTATGTGTTCTGACCCCTTTCCCGCATTTTTTGGAGAAATTCTCCTATATATTATTATTATAGGAGTAAACAGTAGACGATTCGAACGAAACAACCGTTTGCTATTGTACACTCAACAGACACCATTCCCTCCGACTACTCATGTGCCACAGTCATGCCGTGTCACATCATCATGGTCCACTAGTGGGTGCTGGACATGATTAGGCTCCACGAGACTTCTCTCGCAATTTCAAAAATATCTACCGCCTTGAGCCATTTGAAAAATGGCGGTTCGACGGGTTTTTCCTATTTGATAGCACACACTTATTATGTTTTGGTTGTGTGCGATGTTTGTTGCTCCCGCGCGGGCCGCGCCACTTCAATCCCGTAATCTAAATATTTAGTAGCCCCAGCATCCTAGCATTTCACTCTCGCCTATTAAAATTTTCAATAGCTGCGGCATTTCCTCAAACAACACCTACCCCCTCCCCACCACAAAAGCTTTGCTCAGATTACATAAAAAAAGGAAAACCCCCGCTCACGCACACATCACTCCTCTCCCTCGCTCGAACCCTAGCTAGCTCGCCGCTGCAGCCACCGCTCCAGACTCTAGTGTCAACCTCTGTAGGTCTACCCGCGACTATCTCGAAGTCCTCATGAAGATCCATCACAAGAGGTTGTACTAGAGTCGTGTGTGCAATCGACGGTAGTGCTCCTCCATGTCGAATGCACGCACAACTCTAGTTCGCCCCCTAGTGATGGCCTACGAAACACCCTCTTTCCCACAGATCCCCATGCCCATCCTCACGCCTACTCCAGAGCGTCGCAGTCTTAGCCTGGCTATGCTTCTCGGGGAGCGGGAGCAGCGAATGAAAAAAAAGACGTATATCGAGGCCTGTCCACTGGACGACGGCGAAGTGGCCACCAAGGCCCCTGGGGAAGCTCACTACGACATTTGTATGTCCCGGCAGCCGGCTACGACATCGAGCTCGTCGATAGCGATGGCTTGACGTGGGCTATGCCACAGGTTAAGTGGCGCACTACCACCCCCTCGGGTTCAACCCCCATGGATCTCCTCCATGGCCCCGCCGCTGATCTACTCTGCTTCGCTATCAGGAATTTGCCTTCATCGCCATCGAGACCCTTTTGTCATTTCTAAAGGTCGCGTTCAATAAATGGCGGTTGATACTTGTGATCTGCGTTGGGTTTTCCATGAAGAGGAACGGGTTATCGCAACACAAAGTGGGTAAGTATTTCCCTCAATTTTGAAAACATGGTTTATCAAACTAGTAGGAATATCTATCCTCAACCATCTTCACCGACTGCACAAAAAAGAACAAACAACTTGCACCCAACGCGGACAAGAGGGTTGTCAATCCCCTTGATCTCGTTATTTGCGAGCAAATGAGTTGTGTAGATAATTGTAGAGAATTGTAAAATGCAAAACAAAATAAAAGACAAATAATGACAACAAGGTAACAATAGCTTTTGTAAATATATAAGTAAATAGATCCGCGGGGCATAGTTTTTCCCTAGCGGCATCTCTCATGTAGGCAACATACGGTGGGTAACAAATTACTGTTGGGCAATTGATAGAAAAGCAGATAGTTATGCGATTTTCACGGCAATGATCATGTGTATATAGGCATCACATCCATAAGCAAATAGGCCGACTCCTGCCTGCACCTATTACTATTACTCCACCCATCGACCGCTATCCAGCATGCATCTAGAGTATTAAGTAAAACAGAGTAATGCTTGGAGAACAATGACATGATGTAGACAAAGTAAACTCAATCAATATGAATTAACCCCATCGGTTTATCCTTCGTAGCATCAACACAAAGACATATCTTGTACCTTTCTGTCACTGGGATATTGAAATTCGTCAGGTTGAACCTACCACAAAGCACCTCTCTCACCGAACAAATATCAATCTAGTTGGCCAATATATTTCAATAGATCGGAGAAAATTACGAAGCAATAATGATCATGCAATTAAGAGAAATAATAAACATCAGATATATCTCAAATACTTTTCTTGAATAATATGAACATAAACCCACAATTCATCGTATCCCAACAAACACATCGCACAATAGGATTACATCGGATAGATCAAAGCGAAGATGCGATGAACTTTGTATTGAAGATCAAAAGAGAGAGAGATTTCCATCTAGGTACTACCGATGGACCCGTAGGTCTATGGTGAACTACTCACACATCATCATGAGGGTAGCAAGGTTGATGTAGAGGCCCTCCGTGATCGATCCCCCCTCCGGCAGGGTGCCGGAACGGAGCTCCAGATGGCCTCCCGATGGAACATAGACTTGCGGCGGCGGAAAAACTGTTTCGGGACTACTTTCAAGGTTTTCACGATATTAAAGAATTTATAGGCTAGAGAACGAGGTCGGGAGAGCCACCAGCGCCCCACAAGCCATCAGGGCGCGCCCCTGGGGGGCTGCGCCCTAATGGCTTGTGGCCCCCATTCATCTATCTTTCAATGAATTAATAAACATCAACATTGTAATATCAATAAGCATAAGTAACAGAAATATCTATCTTTCAAAGTATATGATCCCAAAAGAATGTTTACCCCCCATTCATCTTATTATATTAGCAAGGCATGACTCCATCTTCACCACATTAATACAAATGTTAAGCACCACGGTGTCCAAGTCAGGCAATTGGATCGTACTTTTTCATAGTGCATCAACTTTTTATTCTTCATGCAATACATGAGCATGAGCCACTGAACATAGAATTTAGGTGGAATAGAATATGGTGATAGATATCAAAGGGGAAAAAGTGGAAAAGATAGTCTCGCATCAACTAGGCGTACCAACGGGCTATGGAGATTCCCATCGATAGATGTCGATGCAAGGAGTAGGGATTGCCATGCAAATGATGCACTAGAGCTATAAGTGTATGAAAGCTCAAATGAAGCTAAGTGAGGTGTGCATCCAACTTGCTTGCTCATGAAGACCTCGGGCATTTGAGGAAGCCCGTCATAGCAATATACAAGACAAGTTTATAATAATTTAATTCCACTAGCATATGAAAATGACATAACATGAGACTCTCTATATATGTGGAACAAGGTGCCACTTCGAGGCACAAGTGTGGTAAAGGATAGTAGCAAATTCCCTTCTCTGATTTTCTCTCATCATTTTTTTTTTATGGTGGGCTCATTTCGCCTCCCCCATTTTTTATTTCCTGACTGGGACAATGCACTAACAATGATGATCATCACACTTTTATTTGCTTACAACTCGATATGAAGAACTGATATGAAGATATGACTCTGTATGAATGCCTCTGGCAGTGTACCAGGATGTGCAATGATCTAGCGTGACATGTATTAAAAATATGATGAACGGTGGCTTTGCCACAAATACTATGTTAGCTCTATATGATCATGCAAAGCAATATGATGATGAATGAACTAGTCATGTGAAGTGAAGATGGAATTTACATGGCAATATATCTCGGAATGGCTATGGAAATGCCATGATAGGTAGGTATGGTGGCTGTTTTAAGGAAGATATAATGAGGCTTATGTGCAATAGAGCGTATCATGTCATGAGGTTTGGATTCACCGGCGAAAGTTGCACCGATCCTCGAGGTGAGAATGGGCTATGCACGGTACCGAAGAGGCTAGCAAATATGAGGAGGTGATATTGCGTATGTCCATGGTTTCACATTATTCACAAGGAACACATATACTTATTGCAAATTTTATTAGTTTATCACAAATCAAAGTACTACTCACATGCCCCGAGGGAAGAGGTTTGTAGGAGTTAACCATCGCGCGCTTCCGACCCGAAACAACACTAGGATTTCAATGAGGAATAGATATGCTCACACATCATCACCATGCCTCTTTAATTTTTAGAGAAATGAAAAATTAACACCTTTCAATATAGATACTTTACTTATCACAATTATGCACTTATTCTTTTTCATATTACCACATCAATATCATTAACTCAAAATTTCTCTATATGTGCTACAGGATGGTTTTAATTATCACTCATTGAATACCTATCATTTTTGAACTAGTCTTATGACCCATGAAAATTTCCGTCACCATTTATTAACTCTCAAACAAATATAAGTGAAGAATGAGAGTGCAAAAATTTCTATAAAATTGACATGCCACCGTGCTCAAAAAGATATAAGTGAAGTACTAGAGCAACTCCTAAGCTCAAAAGATATAAGTGAAGCACATAGAGTATTCTAACAAATTGTGATGAAGGTGTGTCTCTCTAAAATAGGTGTGTCCAGAAAAAAATGATTGTGGCAAACTGCAAGTAAAAGCAAACAAAAGCAAACGGCGCTCCAAGCAAAACTCATATCATGTTACGAATAAAAATATAGCTTCAAGTGACAAACCGATGGATTGGGACGAAAGAGGGGATGCGTTCAGGGGCATTCCCAAGCTTAGACGCTTGAGTCTTCCTTAGAATATTACCTTGGGGTGCCTTGGGAATCCCCAAGCTTAGGCTCTTGCTACTCTTTATTCCTTGGTCCATCGCGATAACACCCAAAACTTGAAAACTTCAATCACATAAAACTCAACAAAACTTCGTGAGATCCGTTAGTATAAGAAACATATCAAATACTTTAGGTACTATTATAAATTGATTCATATTTGAATTTTTCATAATAGGTACTGTGTTCTAACTTCCCCATGGCTTATACCCCCCGATACAAACCATAGCATCATCAAAACAAACAAACTATGCAAGTAAAACATAATCTGTCTAAACCAGAACTGTCTGTAAAGATCTGTAGACACGTATACTTCTGTAGCTCTAAAAATTCTGAAAAATTAGGACAACCTGTAGAATTCATATAGAAATACTGTTTAAAAATTTGAGATCATTAGCACGCTCCAGTAAGAAATGGAAAATTCCTATACTGGAGTCAAAAGTTTCTGTTATGTTTCAGCATTGGTTCTATTTATCATGCAAGTCATCCCAAAGGCTTTACTTGGCACAAACACTAATTTAAACACAAAAACACAATCATTACAGAGGCAATAATCATGTTATTAAAAATAACCATAAATTAAAAAGCAAAAAGTAAAGATAACTATTGGGTTGCCTCCCAACAAGCTTTATTGTTTTATGCCCCTAGCTAGGCATAATGCATAGTTTCAAGTGTTGTCATCTTTGACATCAAGATCCTCAATAACACAACACGCTTCTTAGGGAAACTAGGAGTATTGACAATGGGATCTTCAATGATGTTTATAAAGTCGGTGTGCACACGAATCACCTTAAGATCCTCACTTCTTTTGATAGGGGATATACCATTAATTTTAGGGACATACATAGCCTTGAAGCTACCCCCTTGAGGATTACTAGGGTTACTCTTGGAAGGAGAAAAAGCGGAACCCATTTTATCAATGACCTCCTCCATTTTATCAATCCTACTAAAGCTTAGCTCTACCTTTTCATCAAATGTTGTGCCCATTCCTTTTAGTTCCTTTAAAGTGATTCCTATCTTCGATCCAAATTGAGTGATATGATTACGAGCCTTTTTGTCTAACTCCTCAATTTGTTCCTTAGTTGCTATTTTATTTTCTATAGCATCTAGCCCATGCATGACATCTTCCAATGTCACAACGGTTCCATGAATAACAATGGAATGTGATGCCATAGGATTTGCAATAGCGACATATGCATCCAAAGTGTGACACATTAGGAAATTACCACCGGTAATGGTGTCAAGAACAAATCTATACCAAGTTGTCACACCCGCATAAAAATTGCGAAGCAAGGTAGTAGTGGATTGCTTACGAGTTGAATTATTTTGAGCATTGCAAATCCTATACCAAGCATCTTTTAAAATTTATCCTCCCCTTTGTTTAAAATTGAACACTTCATTATCGGGAGCAACGCTAACCCAAGAAGAACTAGACATAGTAACAAGCCACAAGCAATTTTTTTTTGTATTTTTGATTTTTATGAGACAAACTAAATATAACAGAAAATAAAAAGAAAAACAAGTGAATGAAAATTTGTGTGAAGTTACTTGATAGTTGGTGATGATATTCCCCGGCAGCGGTGCCAGAAATCCTTCCTGATACTTGTGATCTGCGTTGGGTTTTCTTTGAAGAGGAACGGGTTATCGCAGCACAAAGTGGGTAAGTATTTTCCTCGGTTATGGAACCATGGTTTATCAAACCAATAGGAATATCAATCCTCAACCGTCTTCAGCGACTGCACACAAAAGAACAAACAACTTGCACCCAACGCGGGCAAGAGGGTTGTCAATCCCCTTGATCTCGTTATTTGCAAGCAAATGAGTTGTGTAGATAATTGTAGATAATTGTAAAATGAAAATTAAAATAAAAGACAAATAATGGCAGCAAGGTAACAATAGATTTTGTAAATATATAAGTGAATAGACCCAGGGTCCATAGTTTTCCCTAGCGACATCTCTCATGTAGGCAACATACGGTGGGTAACAAATTACTGTTGGGAAATTGATAGAAAAGCAGATAGTTATGCGATTTTCACGGCAATGATCATGTGTATATAGGCATCACGTCCATAAGCAAATAGGCCGACTCCTGCCTGCACCTATTACTATTACTCCACCCATCGACCGCTATCCAGCATGCATCTAGAGTATTAAGTAAAACAGAGTAATGCTTGGAGAACAATGACATAATGTTGACAAACTAAACTCAATCAATATCAATTCACCCCATCATTTTATCCTTAGTAGCAACAACACAAAGACACATCTTGCCCCTTTCTGTCACTGGGATATAGAAATTCGTCAGGTTGAACCTACCACAACACACCTCTCTCACCGAAGAAATATCAATCTAGTTGGCCAAACTATTTCAATAGATCGAAGAGAATTATGAAGCTATAATGATCATGCAATTAAGAGAAATAGTAAACATTAGAGATATCTCAAATACTTTTCATGAATAATCTGAACATAAACACACAATTCATCGGATCCCAACAAACACACCGCACAATAGGATTACATCGGATAGATCAAAGCGAAGATGCGATGAACTTTGTTTCGAAGATCAAAAGAGAGAGAGAGATTGCCATCTAGGTACTAGCTATGGACCTGTAGGTCTATGGTGAACTACTCACACATCAGCATGAGGGTAGCAAGGTTGATGTAGAGGCCCTCCGTGATCGATCCCCCCTCCTGCAGGGTACCGAAACGGAGCTCCAGATGGCCTCCCGACGGAGAAGAGACTTGCAGCAGCAGAAAAAGGGTTTCGGGACTACTTTCAAGGTTTTCACGATATTAGAGAATTTATAGGCCAGAAACGAGGTCAGGAGGGCCACCATGGGGCCACAAGCCATCAGGGCGCGGCCCCCCTGGGGCGCGCCCTGTTGGCTTGTGCGGCCCTCGTATGGCCCTCGGCCTCCTTCCGAAGCTTCCAGGTCTTCTTTTGGTCCAAAAAAATCATCAAAAAGTTTCATGGCAATTGGACTTTGTTTGGTACTGTAAAGATGAAAAGTAAAAAAACACGCAGAAAACTGCAACTGGCACTGGGCACTGGGTCAATAGGTTAGTGCTCAAAAATATTATAAATTGGTAAATAAAGACCCAAAAAGTATCCTAGAATGATAATATATTAGCATGGAACAATCAAAAATTATAGATACGTTGGAGACGTATCATTGAGTAAGACTCAAAGCTCGACAATGGTAGAAGAAAGAAAGGACAAAGGTCGTCCCCTATGTCTCAGCCATAGGCTCTGTACTGTATGCCATGTTGTGTACCACACCTAATGTCACTAGTGCAGTCGCATGCTATCCAAACGGTTTTTAACCCCTTTTCGTGATGTAGTCTTAAATCGTTGCCTTGCATGTGTGGGCGATAGGGGGGCTATCCCACACGACACGGAAAACCTGTCGGCGATGCCTGCACACGGTCACACACGATGGGCAAAAATATATCGTTTGCGATGGAAGGGCCATCACAAACAAACATATTGGGGAAGACGTGTGAGATGAGCTTAGCATCCTTGTTGGAATCGGGGCTCCACAAAACCCAACAAGGTTCGAACACTGGGGCGTGTGCGAAGATCTCAACCGGCCCAAAGTCCCAAGCCCGTCACCCTACGGCCTAACTGCGTCGAGTAAGTGTGAGCGAGGAAGAAGATGGACATAGAGATTTACCCAAGTTCAGGCCACCTTGCGGTGTAAAACCCTACTCCTGCTTTGTGGTGGATTGGCCTCGCGAGGAGGTTGAGGATGAACTAGTACAGTGTCTGGGTGGCCTCGCGAGGGCTCTTGGCGGTGATGAACTGGTGCGTCCAACCTCCCTTCTACGATGGGAGCTCGTCCCTCTTTATAGGGGCTACGGTCCTCTTCCCTTATCGCACAGGAGGGAAGGGATACCACAATAGCCAAATTTGAAAGGGGACAAGAAGTACATCCTATCCTGACTAAAGGTGGTCTTCGCCTGCAAAGCTTCCGGGTGTGACGCAGCGGTGGGCTCGGCGATGACATCCGTCCTGTCGAGCTCGTGGTCCTTGTCCTCTTGCACTAGGAAGGAAACCTTTGGGGGTTCCATGGGAACCCGCGTACATCATTGCCTCCCTATCATGAAAGAGAAAACTGTCCTCCCTCTGCGCTCGCTGGCGCCCGCCTGGCTTAGCCATCAGAACCCACGTCACCCCGGCCTCACGAGGCCGGGTACTTGCATAGGAATCTCCGCTCCTCGGGAGGCAGCCTGGGGGGATCCCACTTCTCTGGAGGTCTTGGTGTTGCTCTCCTCGCGAGGCGGGGGCTCTCGCGACGGCCTTGACTTGGGGGCTTGTTGCTGGGCCGTACCGGGTCGCCGCGGTGGGCCACGCGCTGGGCCGCAGGCAGGCAGGTCCGGGTACCTGATACGTCCATTTTGCATCATGATTTCCTACTGTTATTTACTTTGTTTTGTTGAATAATAATGCTTTGGGGAGTGATTCTAATGCCTTTTCTCTCATAATATGCAACGTTTACACAAAGAGGGAGAATACCGACAGCTGGAATTCTGGACCCAAGAAAAGCACGTCAGAGATACCTATTCTGCACAACTCCAATGAAGCTGAAACTTTACGGAGATTATTTTTGGAATTAATAAAAAATGTTGGAGCAAAAATCTACCAGAGGGGGGCCACCTGGTGAGGAGCACCCACCAGGGGACGCCAGGCACCCCTTGGCGCGGCCTGGTAGGTGGTGCTCACCCTGGCCCACCTCCGCAGCCCATCTTCTGGTATATATTCCCAAAAAACCTAAAAAAATTAGGAGGAGGACTTTCGGGACAAAGTGCCGCCGCCGCGAGGAGGAACTTGGGCAGGAGCACTTTTGCCCTCCGGCGGAGCAATTCCGCCGGGGGAACTTCCCTCCCGGAGGGGGAAATCGAAGCTATCGTCATCACCAACACCCCTCTCATCTTTGGAGGCCAATCTTCATCAACATCTTCAACAACACGATCTCCTCTCAAACCCTAGTTCATCTCTTGTGTTCAATCTTTGTACCGAAACCTCAGATTGGTACCCGTGGGTGACTAGTAGTGTTGATTACCTTGTGTAGTTGATTACTATATGGTTTATTTGGTGGAAGATTATATGTTCAGATCCATTATGTTATTCATTACCCCTCTGATCTTGAGCATGATTATTATTTTGAGTAGTTACCTTTGTTCTTGAGGTCACGGGAGAAGTCATGTGGCGTGTAATCATGTTAATTTGATATGTGTTCGATATTTTGATGATATGTATGTTGTGATTCCCTTAGTGGTGTCATGTGAACGTCGACTACATGACACTTCACCATTCATGGACCTAAGGGAATGAATTGTAGATTAGTTATTAGATGATGGGTTGCTAGAGTGACAGAAGCTTAAACCCTAGTTTATGCGCTACTTCGTAAGGGGCTGATTTGGATCCACATGTTTAATGCTATGGTTAGACTTTGTCTTAATACTTTTCTCGTAGTTGCAGATGCTTGCGAGGGGGTTAATCATAAGTAGGTTGTTAGTTCAAGTAAGAACAGCACCTTAGCTCCGGTCCACCCACATATCAAATTATCAAAGTAGTGAACACGAATCAAACCAACATGATAAAAGTGACTAGATGAAATTCCCGTGTACCCTCAAGAACACTTTGCCTATTACTAGTGATTGTTCTGGCCTGTCCTTTGCCTCAAAAGGATTGGGCTACCTTGCTGCACCTTATTTACGGTTAACGTTACTTTCTCATTACAAATTACCTTGCTATCAAACTATTTGTTACCTACAATTTCAGTGCTTGCAGAAATTACCTTGCTGAAAACCGCTTGTCATTTCCTTTTGCTCCTCATTGGGTTCGACACTCTTACTTATCGAAAGGACTACGATTGACCCCCTATACTTGTGGGTCATCAAGACTCTTTTTTGGCGCCGTTGCCGGGGAGTGAAGCGCTCTTGGTAAGTGGAAATCGGTAAGCAAAAACTTATACTACGTGCTGGAATTTATTGCTACTTGCTACTATGGAGAACAATCCTTTGAGGGGTTTGTTCGGGGTATCTTCACCTCGACCGGAACCAAAATTAGCTACCCTTCAACCTACAGTACCTACTGAAAATGTTGCTTATGAAATTCCTTCGGGTATGGTAGAACACTTGCTTGCTAAACCTTATGCATGAAATGGAACTGAACATCCTGATATGCATCTTTTATATGTGAACGAAATATGTGTATTATTTAAGCTTGCAGGTTTACCCGGAGACGAAGTTAAGAAGAAGTTTTTCCCTTTATCTTTGGAGGGAAAAGCATTGACATGGTATAGGCTATGTGATGATCTTGGATCGTGGAACTGGAATCGTTTGCAATTGGAATTCCATCAAAGTTTTATCCTATGCATCTAGTTCATTGTGATCGGAATTATATATATAATTTTTGGCCTCGTGAAGGAGAAAGTATCGCTCTATCTTGGGGGAGGCTTAAGTCAATGTTATATTCATGCCCCAATCATGACATTCCGAGGGATGTTATCATTCAGAATTTTTATGCTCGGCTTTCTCATAATGATCAATCCATGCTCGATACTTCTTGTGCTGGTTCTTATATGAAGAAGACTATTGATTTCAAGTGGGATCTCTTGGAAAGAATTAAACGCAACTCTGAAGATTGGGAACTCGACGAAGGTAATGAGTCAGGTATAAAGCTTGAATTTGATTGTGTTAAATCTTTTATGAATACCGATACTTTTCACAAGTTTAGCACTAAATATGGACTTGACTCTAAGATAGTAGCCTCTTTCTGCGAAGCATTTGCTACTCACGTTGACCTCCCTAAGGAGAAGTGGTTTAAATATCATCCCCCTATTAAAGAAGAAATTAAAGAACCGTTCATAGCTAAAGAAGAAACTATCTTTTACAATGTTGATCCAGTTGTGCCTACTGCTTATATTGAAAAACCACCTTTCCCTGTTAGGATAAAGGAACATGCTAAGGTATCAACCGTGGTTCGTAAGAGTAATATAAGAGCACCTAAACCCCCTGAGCAAATTAAAGTAGAACCTAGTGTTGCTATGGTTAAAGATCTCTTGGAATAAAATATTGATGGGCATGTCATTTACCTTTGTGATGAAGCTGCTAGAATTGCTAAGCCTGATAAGAAAGATAAACATAGACCTATAGAAGGCTTGCCTGTTGTCTCAGTTAAAATAGGAGATCATTGCTACCATGGTTTATGTGATTTTGGTGCTAGTGTGAGTGCTATCCCTTTTATCTTATACCAAGAAATTATGAATGAAATAGCACCTGCTGAAATGGAAGATATTGATGTTACTATTAAACTTGCTAATAGAGATACTATCACACCACTTGGGATTGTTAGAGATGTTGAAGTCTTGTGTGGGAAATTCAAATACCCTACTGATTTTCTAGTTCTTGGTTCCCCACAAGATGACTTTTGTCCCATTATCTTTGGTAGACCTTTCTTGAGAACCGTCAATGCTATGATAAATTGTGAAAAACAAACTGTCGGTGTCAGTTTTGGTAATGTGTCTCATGAATTTAATTTTTCCAAGTTTAGTAGACAACCTCGTGATAAAGTGTTACCTAGTGAAGATGAAATAATTGGTCTTGCTTCTATTGCTGTGCCTCCTACTGATCCTTTAGAACAATATGATATGCACATGCGTGAAAGAAATGAAATAGATCAAATTTTCTTCGAACAACAACCTCTCTTGAAACACAATTTGCCTATTGAAACTCTTGGAGGTCCTCCTCCACCTAAAGGTGATCCCGTGTTTGAATTGAAACAATTTCCTGACACTTTGAAGTATGCTTATCTTGATGAGAAAAACATATATCCTGTTATTATTAGTGCTAACCTTTCACAACATGAAGAAGAAAGATTATTGAAAGTTCTAATGAAGCACTAGGCTGCTATTGGATATACTCTTGATGATCTTAAGGGCATTAGTCCCACTCTATGTCAGCACAAGATCAATATGGAACCAGATGCTAAACCCGTTGTTGATCACCAACGGCGATTGAATCCTAAGATGAAAGAAGTGGTAAGAACTGAAATATTAAAGCTTCTGGAAGCAGGTATATTCTATCCCATAGATGATAGTAGATGGGTAAGTCCTATTCATTGTGTCCCTAAGAAAGGAGGTATTACCGTTGTTCCTAATGATAAGAATGAACTCATTCCACAAAGAGTTGTCACTGGCTATAGAATGGTAATTGATTTTAGAAAATTAAATAAAGCTATTAGGAAAGATCATTACCCTTTGCCTTTCATTGATCAAATGCTAGAGAGACTATCTAAGCACACACACTTTTGTTTCCTAGATGGATATTCTGGTTTCTCTCAAATACCTGTGTCACAATCTGATCAAGAGAAAACCACCTTTACTTGCCCTTTTGGAACCGATGCTTATAGACGTATGCCTTTTGGTTTATGCAATGCACCTGCTACCTTTCAAATATGTATGACTGCTATATTCTCTGATTTTTGTGAAAAGATTGTGGAGGTTTTCATGGATGATTTTTCGGTTTACGGAACTTCTTTCGATGATTGCTTAAGCAACCTTGATCGATTTTTGCAGAGATGTGAACAAACTAATCTTGTCTTGAATTGGGAGAAGTGCCACTTTATGGTTAATGAAGGTATTGTCTTGGGACGTAAAATATCTGAGCGAGGCATTGAGGTGGATAAAGCTAAAGTTGATGCAATTGAGAAAATGCCATGTTCTAAAGATATTAAAGGTATTCGAAGTTCCTTGGTCATGATGGTTTTTATAGGAGGTTCATTAAAGACTTCTCTAAAATTTCTAGGCCTCTTACTAATCTTTTGCAAAAGGATATTCCTTTTGTTTTTGATAATGATTGTGTGGAAGCCTTTGAAACACTCAAGAAAGCCTTAACCTCTGGACCTATCGTTCAACCACCTGATTGGAACTTGCCTTTTGAAATTATGTGTGATGCTAGTGATTATGCTATTTGTGCTGTCCTAGGACAAAGAGTTGATAAGAAATTGAATGTTATCCATTATTCTAGTAAAACTCTAGACAGTACCCAACGAAATTATGCCACTACTGAAAAAGAATTTTTAGCAGTTGTGTTTGCTTGTGATAAATTTAGATCCTATATTGTTGACTCCAAAGTTATTGTTCACACCGATCATGCTGCTATAAAATATCTTATGGAAAAGAAAGATGCCAAACCTAGACACATTAGGTGGGTTCTCTTGCTTCAAGAATTTGACTTACATATCGTTGATAGGAAAGGAGCTGAGAACCCCGTAGCTGATAACTTGTCTAGGTTACAAAATATCCTTGATGACCCACTACCTATTGCTGATAGTTTCCCTGATGAACAGCTAGCTGCAATAAGTGTCTCACACAACACACCTTGGTATGCTAACTATGCTAATTACATTGTTGCTAAATATATACCACCTAGTTTCACATACCAACAAAATAAAAAATTCTTCTATGACTTGAGACATTACTTTTGGGATGACCCACATCTTCATAAAGAAGGAGTAGATGGTATTATTAGGCGTTGTGTACCTGAGCATGAACAGGAACAGATCCTACGGAAATGTCATTCCAAAGCTTATGGAGGACATCATGCGGGATATAGAACAGCTCATAAGTTATTGCAATCCGGATTTTATTGGCCTGCTCTTTTTAAAGATGCTCATAAGTTTGTTTTGTCTTGTGATGAATGTCAAAGAATTGGTAATATCGGTAAGCGTCAAGAAATGCCTATGAATTATTCACTTGTTGTTGAACCATTTGACGTGTGGGGTTTTGATTACATGGGGCCTTTTCCTTCCTCTAACGGGTACACTCATATTTTAGTTGCGGTTGATTATGTCACTAAGTGGTTAGAAGCTATTCCAACTAGTAGTGCTGATCACCACACTTCCATTAAAATGCTTAAAGAGGTTATCTTCCCGAGGTTTGGAGTCCCTAGATATTTAATGACCGATGGTGGTTCACACTTTATTCATGGTGCTTTCCGTAAGATGCTTGCTAAGTATGATGTTAACCATAGAATTGCATCACCCTATCATCCTCAATCTAGTGGTCAAGTAGAACTTAGCAATAGAGAAATAAAACTAATATTACAAAAAACTGTCAATAGGTCTCGTAAGAATTGGTCTAAGAAATTAGATGATGCACTTTGGGCCTATAGAACAGCTTATAAAAATCCTATGGGTATGTCTCCATATAAAATGGTGTATGGGAATGCTTGTCATTTGCCTCTAGAACTAGAACACAAAGCATTTTGGGTAATTAAAGAACTCAATTATGATTTCAAACTTGCCGGTGAGAAGAGGCTATTTGATATTAGTTCAATAGATGAATGGAGAATCCAAGCGTATGAAAATGCCAAGTTATTCAAAGAAAAAGTAAAAAGATGGCATGACAAATGAATCCAAAATCGGGAATTCAAAATAGGAGATTATGTTCTTTTGTTCAACTCTCGTTTAAGATTCTTTGCAGGAAAACTTCTCTCCAAATGGGAGGGACCAGATATTATTGAAGAGGTTTATCGTTCTGGAGCTATCAAGATTAATAACGCCGAAGGTACTAACCCGAAGGTGGTCAATGGCCAAAGAATTAAGCATTATATCTCAGGTATGCCTATTAACGTTGAAAGCAATGTTATCCAAACCATGACACCGGAGGAACACATAAAAGAAACCTTCCGGAACACTCCAGAATACTTAAAAATAGGAGGTACATGATACGGTAAGTAAACGGACTCCGAAAATTACGCAAAAATATTTTCTGTCAGTTTTGAAATATTTTAGAATTTTTGGAATAAAAAAAATAAACCGGAAGGTGATCGAGGTGAGCACGATACACCAGGGCGCGCCAGGCACCCCTGGGCGCGCCCTGGTGGGTGCTGCCCACCTCGGATGCCTTCCCGACTCCGTTTTCCTTCCAAATACTTGTTTCCCAAGAATAAAAATTCTCGATATATACCCCCGACTGTTTTGACGACCATACCGCAGAAAAATCCACTGTTCTTGTTTCGTGTTGTTTTCCTGACAGATCTGAGAATATGTCGTCTCAAGATTCAGATGGGGGGAGCCATGTTGATCCCTATGTTCCAGACATGAAGATCTTTAGGGAGATTTACCCCTATCTATGGACCTCGGAGCAGGAAGAAGATTCCACCATGCAGGAAACAAAAGATGACAACTCTGAGGAAGAGGATGATCCATTGCCTCAACCCGGAGACATGCATGTGGAGTTGAAGAAGTCGAGCCTCCCGAGAAGATATAAACCTAAGGTCCAATTTATCGCGTCTCGTTTTCTGTAGGAAAGCAAGGAGGCCTTATGCCAAAGGATATTAAAGCTCGAGTTGGAGAATGATAATCTGAGGGAGGAAAACTTTATGCTTAAATATAAATTGAAGAAGAAGGTTTCCGCATCACCACCACCTGCATCGACACCTCTACCTTCTTCATCACCACCACCAAAGGAGACTTGAGTACATGGGTATGGGCACTCCCCTTGGCTTGAGCCAAGCTTGGGGGAGGTGCCCCGGTATCGTATCACCACCACTTTTATTCACCTTTACCTATTTTAGTTCTATCTCTAGTTTCCCTTTGCCCTAGTCGAATAAAAGTTTAGCGTGATCTATTTTCGTGTGTTAGTTTCGTGGTCTACCTATCTATGTAATCGTGTGAAAGTTATATAATAAAGTTTAGTTTGAGTTTTTGCTTCTCTAGTTTCTTGTTGCAATCAAATAAAATAAAGACAAATAAATGAAAAGAATCATATGCTAATCTTATGGTGAGTAATGACATCACATAAGGAAAAGTATAAGTAGTAAAATTTATTGGAGATTGACAAACATAGCATTGGTCAATGATGCAATTCATGAAAGAATTAATAAGGGAAGAGAAGATTCACATGTGAATACACTATCTTGGACATCTTTTATGATTGTGAGCCCCCATTAAATATTATATGTCAAAATGGTTGACGTTGGACAAGGAAGACAATGTAATGATTTATGTTTGTTCATATCCACATAGAAGTTATATTGTCATAGATCCTTCAACATGTGGTGCTTGCTCAATATCTTTACTAGCCAAAAATTCCGCACTTAGTAGAGATGCTACTTGTGCATCCAAAAACCCAAAACCAAACTCATTATTTGAGAGTCCACCATACCTACCTATGGATCGAGTAAGATCCTTCAAGTAAGTTGTCATCGGTGCAATAAGGCAATAAAAATTGCTTCTAAAAGTGTTTTGATCAATTAGTGTAAGAGAAAATTGAGCGTTATACGAACTTATGATGGCAAAGTAATAAAAGCGACGGACTGCATAATAAAGGTTGCTATCATAGGGGGCAATATAGCGTGACATTCTTTTACATTAAGGGATTGGGCATACAAACCAATAAGCGCATGACAACCTCTGCTTCCCTCTGTGAAGGGCCTATCTTTTACTTTTATGCACTTACTTTTATGCAAGAGTCAAAGTATTCTTCTCTATTCCTTTTTACTTTTTCCTTTGCAAGCATCATGTGGTGAGGAAAGATCTAGGCACATATATCCAGTTGGATATGGGTGGGCATGAGTTATTATTGTTGACATCACCCTTCAGGTGAATACGTTGGGAGGCAAAACTATAAGCCCCTATCTTCCTATGTGTCCGGTTGAAACCTTTTGTTCATGGGTAAGTCGTGAGCGTTAGCAATCATAGAAGACTAAATGATGGTTGAGTATGAGGACTTGCCAAAAGGCTCCGACATGAGACCCTTCCTGAAAATATGATGAATTGTAGTTGCAAAGTTAACTGAGAACACAGTTTGTTGGTTTCCAATAAGGTTTATGCTTCATACTTCTATGTTGCGATGAATTGTTACTTGCTCATGAGAAGCTTTATGATAAAAATATATTGAAATTAGTTCTTATATTAGAGTTTGTTGCTATTATGTTAATAAGCATGATGCTTCTATGTCCGTATTTTGTTTTTATCGACACCTCTCTCTCAAACCATGTGGACATGCTTTTCAATATTGGCTTTCGCTTGAGGACAAGCGAGGTCTAAGCTTGGGGGAGTTGATACGTCCATTTTGCATCATGATTTCCTACTGTTATTTACTTTGTTTTGTTGAATAATAATGCTTTGGGGAGTGATTCAAATGCCTTTTCTCTCATAATATGCAAGGTTTACACAAAGAGGGAGAATACCGGCAGCTAGAATTCTGGACCCAAGAAAAGCACGTCAGAGACACCTATTCTGCACAACTCCAATGAAGCTGAAATTTTACGGAGATTATTTTTGGAATTAATAAAAAATACTGGAGCAAAAATCTACCAGAGGGGGGCCACCTGGTGAGGACCACCCACAAGGGCGCGCCAGGCACCCCCTTGCGTGGCCTGGTGCGTGGTGCTCACCCTGGCCCACCTCCGGAGGCCATCTTCTGGTATATATTCCCAAAAAACCTAAAAAAATAGGAGGAGGACTTTCGGGACGAAGCGCCATCGCCTCGAGGCGAAACTTGGGCAGGAGTACTTTTGCCCTCCGGCGGAGCGATTCCACCGGGGGAACTTCCCTCCCGGAGGGGGAAATCAAAGCTATCGTCATCACAAACACCCCTCTCATCTTTGGGAGGCCAATCTTCATCAACATCTTCAACAACACCATCTCCTCTCAAACCCTAGTTCATCTCTTGTGTTCAATCTTTGTACCGGAACCTCAGATTGGTACCTGTGGGTGACTAGTAATGTTGATTACCTAGTGTAGTTGATTAATATATGGTTTATTTGGTGGAAGATTATATGTTCAGATCCATTATGCTATTAATTACCCCTCTGATCTTGAGCATGATTATTATTTGTGAGTAGTTACCTTTGTTCTTGAGGTCACGGGAGAAGTCATGTTGCGAGTAATCATGTGAATTTGATATGTGTTCGATATTTTGATGATATGTATGTTGTGATTCCCTTAGTGGTGTCATGTGAACATCGACTACATGACACTTCACCATTCATGGGCCTAAGGGAATGCATTGTGGAGTAGTTATTAGATGATGGGTTGCTAGAGTGATAGAAGCTTAAACCCTAGTTTATGCGCTACTTCATAAGGGGCTGATTTGGATCCACATGTTTAATGCTATGGTTAGATTTTGTCTTAATACTTTTCTCGTAGTTGCGGATGCTTGTGAGGGGGTTAATCATAAGTAGGTTGTTAGTTCAAGTAAGAACAACACCTTAGCACCGGTCCACCCACATATCAAATTACGAATCAAACCAACATGATAAAAGTGAATAGATGAAATTCCCGTGTACCCTCAAGAACACTTTGCTTATTACTAGTGATTGTTCTGGCCTGTCCTTTGCCTCAAAAGGATTGGGCTACCTTGCTACACCTTGTTTACCATTACCGTTACTTGCTCGTTACAAATTACCTTGCTATCAAACTATCTGTTACCTACAATTTCAGTGCTTGCAAAAATTACCTTGCTGAAAACCGCTTGTCATTTCCTTCTGCTCCTCGCTGGGTTTGACACTCTTACTTATCGAAAGGACTACGATTGACCCCCTATACTTGTGGGTCATCAGTACCCCTGATCCCAGAACACCGACAGTAGCCCCCGGGCCCAAGGCGTACCAGCCCTGGCTTCGAAGCGAAGGCAAGGAGTGGTGGGCGAAGCGCCGTGGGCCCCAAACCGCCTGTGGGCCTGGCGGGAGGCGCCCGGCGGGTCGCTGGACTCCTCCTCCTCCACAGGGCCTCAGGAACCGCCCCGAGTCAAGTCAATTTATAGCCTGTGTGCCGTGTTGATCATCATTGCTCTCCCTCGATTGACGTCGCCTTCCTGCTCTCCTGCCTCCTCGGGAACATGCCGAAGTGACCTGTCAGGGGAACCGAGGCGACGCGAGGCAGAGCCGCCCCCAAGCTGAGTACGACACGTGGCGCTCGAGGGGCTCACGTCGCGTTCGCTACCCACGATACCTCGGGGATTGCGGTTGCGCCTATAAATGCGCCTCGCCCGAGGGGCAGTTCCATACTTGCTTGCCTTCCTGCTCGCCCCTTTCCATTACTGCCCTGTCTCCTTCATTGTAAAACAGCCTTCTCTGTCCTTCCTCCTTCCAATGGCGTTCAAGGGAAGTGCTGCCGGTGCCGGAGCGCGAGCGGGGTCCTCAGCGCCGCCACCGTCTCAGGGGGGCAGCGGGGACCAACCTTCACGGCCGGTCAAGACGCGCCGGCGCTGGGCCGCCACGGACGAGTAAGTGTGCCGTTGCCTCTGCTTTTCTTGTTCATCATGTCTGTCTTGTCGAGCCTGATCGCCGACCTTCCTTAGGGCGCCCGCACCCAAGAGGCGCATGCTCGATGCGCTCCAGGGCGAGGCGGACGCCCTCAGGGCCCAGCTATTGAATGTCGAGGCTGCTCTTCAAGTCGCGCTGCGGGGCGAGGAGGACGCCAAGGCGGAGCTGGCGTCCCTCCAGGCTCAGGTTGAGGACGCCGCCAACGCCTTCCAGGCGGCCAAGGACGACGCGGCGCACGCGAAGATGATGGAGGCGCAGCACGCCAAGCAGTACCTGGATATCGCCCACCGCGCGGACAATGTCGTCCGCCGATTCGTCAGGGAAGCCCCCGCGTTGCCGTGTGTGCTCGGCGACGGGGGCTACCTCACCTTCTTCCAGAAGGTGGTGGAGGCGCTTGAGTCCGGCGTCTCCCAGGTGGATGAGGATGTCGAATCCAGCACGCGCAACCTCCTGGACAACACGCTGACGCGCGTCTTCTCCAACCTCCGCCGCCACGTCCCCGCGTTCGACCTCTGCCGCGCGATGGAGCCAATGCCCGCGAAGCTCCGGAGGCCCCTCAGGGACAAGGTGCACGAGCACGTGGAGTCCCTGATCGAGCGGTTCGCCCCGGAGGTGTCGTCCGAGGGGGGTGGCAGCTCCTGCGACGAATCCTCCAGGAGCCACGATGGGGACAGCGCCTCCTCTGCCTGAGCTTCTTCTCTTTTATTCCTGTTGCATCATGAACCATTTGGGCCCCTGTGGGGCGTTAAACGTTGTGTAATACCTTTGCTTTTGGGTAGTTGTTGCTTCTCGTGCTTTGAACTTCCTTATTTCCTTCGCGTGCTTTTCGGTTTTCCTCCCACGCCTCCTGTGCCCCGATTGGCGGGGGTCTGTGATGAACGGCTCCTGAGATCCTTTCTCCTGGCACGCGGTAGAGGCCATGAGGCGGCAGCCCCCGTGCTCCTCCTTGCACCTATACTCACGTCGCAGGGCTGCTGCATTACCTCGGTCCTTCCCCAAGGGGGGGCCTCCGGGGGCGCCGCGCAGCCTTCTAGTATGGTTGTTCGCCCGATCCTCGCGAGGCCGATGCCCTCGCGACGGCTTCGTCCGTGAAGCCTGGGCGGCGCCAGCGTCGGGCTCTCTGGGGTGGCGCCGTGAGAGCCTGATTCTCCTCCTTCTGCGTCGTCCTTCCTTTGCCGCAACGTCCATGCTGGTCCCGTGAGTGCAGCGAGAGGGGTTGTGTTTTTCGTGCTCGAGCGTCGATGTTGCGAGGGCTCCTGAGGTGCGGCACTTGGGGATCCGCCTTGGGCACTTGGGCGACTCGCACCAGGGAGAGCATTGCTCGCGAGGCCTTCAAATGCGGGTCATGCAAAGAAATTATCCTGTTCCAAATGTTAAACGCACGCCCGCCTGCATTTGGGCGCCCCGCTTGCATTTGGGCGTTACGCGAGATGGGTGGGCCTCAAGACCCTGACGGGGTATCATGCGAGCGATATGCCCACGAGCTGAAGCTCGGTCTCTAAACTTCTAGTCTTGCCGCAACGGACCCAAGCACTGACACCATATCTAGACAGGGGGAGTGACCCCTGTACGCGTTTTGTCTTCTCCCTAGCGCGGAGCGTGGGTTCCTCCCCTTGGGCGTGGGTGGGAGCCCTTCCCTCTGCGGCCACGACGCGGCTCGTCGTGGGCTTCTACTTTGGGGGGTCCGGAGCGTGTACATCCCCTAACTCATTATTACGTGAGAGTGTCACGGCGGCGATAGTTGGGTGGATACCCCAGGCACAAGGCTTAGGAGCTCCTAACCCGGTCTTCAGATGCTCCTGCACATTTCGGTGCGAGAGCGCGCAACTCGGCGCTGCGCTCCTGCGACCCGTGCTCGAGTGCCATCGTACACCGCGTGGCCATAGGAATGCGGTTGCGTGCCCCTACGGCCCAAACATGAGCGCCGTGGCGCGCCCCGCGCGTTCGTAAGGACACGTCTGCAGGGGAGTCGTTGTTCACCGACTGCGTGCCTCTACGGCCCAAACATGAGTGCCGTGGGATGCCCCGCATGTCCGTAAGGGCACGTCTGCAAGAGAATCGTTGTTTACCGATTGCGTGCCCCTACGGCCCATACATGAGCGCCGTGGCACGCCCCGCGTGTCTGTAAGGGCACGTTTACAGGACAGACATCGTAAGAGGCGTCATGCCGCCTGCTCTGCGGCATCGCGAGCCATGCCGCCTTCCACTCCTCCGCCCGTTATGGTTCATTGAGGGGGCGTGACACTAAGGTAGATGATCCGCACGGGTGGCCAGCCCGTGGGTCAGAGCATGGGTACTTAGATTTTTCAATGATTCACTGCGAGGACAAATCCTACGCAGACGTCGTGCCCAACCCCCATGCGGAACCATCGCGGGGCATTCGTGGGGGGCACACCAGCCCCTAGTAGCGACGACGCACCAGCGCCTGAGGCTTAGACAAACAATAACATCTTGAGTGGGGGGTTAGCCGGATCCGTTACGTATTCAAAAGATACCTGCTAGGGGCGATACAAAATACAGAGAAATTTTTGGCTGGAACAACCCAAGGAGTCACCTGACGGCCGCGTGCGGGGGTTCGGTCAGTTTCCTTATGCCTTGAGGACCCGTGTTGTCCCGGCGCCTCGCAGGGTATACGCGGCCTGTGTCCTCTGCTGCTCGTCGCTCTTGTGAACCCCGGAGTCTCGCGCCCCTGGCGCCTCGCGCCTTGTTCCTTGCTCGCGGGGTCGCGCATCGAAGCGAGCCTCTGGGCGATGCCCTGGTTCCTCCTCCGTTGCGTCGATCGGGTCACGAGCTCTCTAGGCGGAAGCCCCCGAGACCGTCCTGAGGGAGGCGTCGGGCTCGCCCTCCTAAGCGGAGGGGAATGGCGCCTCGGCGGTAGGCGCGGCTTGGGCAGGGGTTGCTTGAAGGCTCAGTTGGAGGCCAGGGTCTGTGGGCCGCCTAGGACACAGGCGATCGCGCGTGGCTCTTGGAAGCCCCCGGCCCAATCGTCTTGTCGGCCGTGGAGGAAGGCCGACCCTGTCCTGAGGGCGAGTCTCGCGAGGATGATCACGCCAAGGTCCGCCGCGAGGCTCGCCACGCCATCGATCCTCGTGAGGCTGGTCTCGCCAGTCCTATCGCGGGCCGCGATTGTCCCAGTGGTTCCAGCTGTGACCCTCCCCACGGCCGCTGCCGTGGTTACCATGGTCGGGGCGGCGGCCAAAGCGCTCGTCGCAGAGCTCCCTGAGCTCCAGGCAGCTGCTGGTGTTGTGGGTGTTGGTGTAGTGGAAGACGCAGAACGGTCGGTTGCCCCTGGGGAGCTCCTTCGGGTCACGACCTCGCTTCGCCTTGGGTGCAGCCGCCAGCACGGCAGGCATTTGCATTTTGCCTCCTTGGCCTTGGCCTTCTTGTCCTCGTGGTCCATCTTCGGGAGAACGTGGAGGGAGGTACGGCCTACCTCAGCCTTTGCGCACTTGTTCACCGGGTTGAACTTTGGGGGAAGCGTGTAGGCATC
This sequence comes from Elymus sibiricus, assembly GCA_039707655.1. Classification (NCBI taxonomy): domain Eukaryota; kingdom Viridiplantae; phylum Streptophyta; class Magnoliopsida; order Poales; family Poaceae; genus Elymus; species Elymus sibiricus. The sequence goes on along the minus strand of CM077675.1, from coordinate 130,652,232 downwards.
GCCTTGTGGCCGGGGCATCATCCGGCAGCTCGTTTCGTCCCACGCGCACGCCGGCGCCCCATGTGGCGGTTCATGGCATCGCGTTTCGCACTTGGGCTTGCGGTCGGCCCTTCGCGGGGAAGGAGGAGGTGGCGCGCCTCGAGCTACGTCGCCCGCCTGGAAGAGGGGGGGCGGAGTGAGCGAGCAAGCGTCGGGGCTTCACTCGCGGTGTCGGCGGGCTCGATGACACGGCCAAGCCAGTCTTCGGAGTGGTCGTCGTCGGGGTGGTAGCACAGCAGTTCGCGCGCCATGGGCAGTGCAACCGGTGCATTCGCTGGTCCACGGCGTGCGCGGGTGGTCGACACCGTGGTGGGAGCAGGGGGCGGCGTGGCGATGCAGCCGTCTCGTCGCTCGGAGGGTGGCAGCGGTAGGCCCTGTCGACCGCAGGCAGCCCACCCGGTAGCAGTGTTGGTCGCGGAAGAGGCGGAGCGGCGTGGGACGCCGCGGCACAAGGGCGTCATTCGGGCAATGCGGGCTGCCCGGCGCTCGGCGCCGACTCGGCGGGCGTCGGCCATAGGAGTGGCGGAGCAGAGACGAAGTGGAACTGGAGGAAGATTTCAACACGCCCCTACCTAGCGCGCCAAATGTTGGAATCGGGGCTCCGCAAACCCAACAAGGTTCGAACACTGGGGCGTGTGCGAAGATCTCAACCGGCCCAAAGTCCCAAGCTAGTCACCCTATGACCTAGCTGCGTCGAGTAAGTGTGAGCGAGGAAGAAGATGGACATAGAGATTTACCCAGGTTCGGGCCACCTTGCGGTGTAAAACCCTACTACTGCTTTGTGGTGGATTGGCCTCACGAGGAGGTTGAGGATGAACTAGTACAGTGGCTGGGTGGCCTCGCGAGGGCTCTTGGCGGTGATGAACTGGTGCGTCCAACATCCCTTCTACGATGGGAGCTCGTCCCTCTTTATAGGGAGCACGGTCCTCTTCCCTTATCACACAGGCGGGAAGGGATCCCACAACAGCCAAATTTGAAAGGGGACAAGAAGTACATCCTATCCTGACTAAAGGTGGTCTTCGCCTGCAGAGCTTCCGGGTGTGACGCAGCAGTGGGCTCGGCGATGACATCCGTCCTGCCGAGCTAGTGGTCTTGGTCCTCTTGCACTAGGAAGGAAACCTTTGGGGGGTTCCTTGGGAACCCGCGTACGTCCTTGCCTCCCAATCACGAAAGAGGAAACTGTCCTCCCTCTGCGCCCGTTGGCGCTCGCCTGGCTTAGCTTCAGAACCCGCGTCACCCCTACATTACGAGGCCGGGTACTTGCATAGGAATCTACGCCCCTTGGGAGGCAGCCTGGGGGGATGCCACTTCTCCGGAGGTCTTGGTGTTGCTCTCCTCGCGAGGCGGGGGCTCTCACAAGGGCCTTGACTTGGGGGGCTTGTTGCTGGGCCGTACCGGGCCGCCGCGATGGGCCACGTGCTGGGCCGCAGGCAGGCAGGTCTGGGTACCCCCGATCCCAGCACGCTGACAATTCCACACAGGGAATCCCAAGGGTACGTCTCCGTTTGTATTGCAGATCAACACAATTTTCTGCATAACATCGTTTATTAGGGCTGGTCATCACACACGGTAGTTATAATTCTGTCGTTTGCGTTATTCAAAACAACACTCACGGTGTCTAGAAGAAACTGTTTGGCATATGGCTGCCCATCACACACAATTGCTATGTGAAAACGTTTGTGATTGGGTGCCCTAACACACACAGTTGTCGACCGGAATTTGTGTGTGATTGCTCACCGATCCAACACGCCAACTGTCTAGAAACCGTGTGGGTTTGTTAAGGTCATTGCCCACGGTGTAGTCTTAGAAACCATCTGCAATTGGAACCCCAATAATCAGCCTAATTGTCCGATTATTTATAATCCATTTAGTAATCAAATTAACATTTCATATCAAGCACAGAATATATTTCTTATTCGTAGTATGGCAACCAGGATTTCATAATTTAATTACATCAGGGTACAACATCATATAGGCATATACTGCCTAGCTACCCAAGTGCATAACAGGACAAAGGGTCAAATGCAACATCTAAAACCTTTGGAAATTAAGTATCATCATAAACGATAAATAGACAGATGAGTCTCATCTAGAAAACTGTTAAAGCGGAAGGCAAATATTGAGCCTTCAATGATGTTGAAGGTCCTCGCAACTTTAGGCTAGTGACTGTGAATGATTGCCCGCCCATCCTTCGTCCTCTTGAGGAAGACTTCAAGATTATACCGTGGGTGATGTATGAATACCTTCCTCGCCTCTTGATCATACAGATGGTTTGAGACGTAATCATCGATGAACCGCCTTGAGAAGGACTGAAAACAAACATACGCATAAATATCTTTTCTAAAATTTGAAATGGCGCAAAGGGAAAAGGACAAGGTGAAAGAGATGGTACCATCATATAGTTGACTGATGTCTTCTTCATTGTGCAGACAAACATCTTGTTGTTTTTAGGTAGCTAGTTTCTTTATCTTAACAATCTTTCTGAGTTTCTTGATTGGACTTATATTCAAGGACACCTCATTTCCCCACATGCAAAAAGGGTCGAACAGTGGGTCTAAACCTCTTATAGCAGGACCTACATGTGCAAGAACAATTTATTAAAAACATTAATATTACAATGGTTCCTGCAATTTCACAATAATGTGCTTTTAGCCAAACGACCATTGATGTGCAAACCTCGATGGTAAACTTCAGTGTCCCCCATTGTTTCCCCCTGCAACATATTTAAGACAAATATTGATCAGGTTATAAGTGATATTTGGCATACTATTAGTGAAATATGTTAATGGAAAATAAATACATTTTGGATCCAACAGATTAATTCGAGCCACATGGAAAAGCCAGTTATCTAAACCAAGCGTGCTAAGAACTAGGAAATATAGCAATTCTATATGTTTCACATGTATTTAGTACATCTAAACTCGATTTATTCATCACATGCATAACAATACAAAATTGTACCAACAACAATCGAACATCACATTGCAGAATTGAACTAAATAGTTAAATGATCACCACGACAAATGAATGAAACAGTTAACTAAGCACCGCATTGGACAATAGAACATACTAGAAGGTCAGGTTGCAGTAGCATTATATTGGACATTTCACTAGAATTTCTAAATGAAAGGTAGTAGCGGCACACGCAATAGGTAAACGAAACATGCTTAACCAGCGTAGCTAGGTGAACATAGGTCCTTAGTGATAAAGCTAAGAAAAACAAGCTATTCCTCATCGTGGGAGATATCGATGATGATGGGCTCCTTCAACTTGGAAGAGGGCGAGGCCTCCACACTGTAGGTGCACCCATCATAGTGGTGAGTGGACTGATCCTGCCCCGACACCAACATGCCGGCTCTGGAGTTGAGGTAAGCACGAGCACGCTGAGAAAATACATCCAAGTCTTCGTCGAACGCGCCGACGGTGCCCTTGAGAAAAGAACACGAGTTGTCGTTTCTAGCAGCCAACCGCATGGTGGCGTCAGCGAGCGAGGCATCGATGGTGGCCTTGACGGTGAGGTGCTCCTCCAAGATCTGGGGGTCGGCACGCATGGAAGCCATCGCTGCCTCATCTGCGCGTGCAACCGCGATTGCTTCTCCGCTGCCAAATGCTCATTGAGATCCTGGCTATACTGCGTGCACCATGGCTTTCGGCGGCGAATATTTGGAGGATGGGGCGGTGATTTGGGTGGAAGGTGTCGCGCCGGCGGTCAAGCCATGTGGGATGGAGGAGGACGGGTGAGGGGGTATTGGGGAGGTGTCGATTACCTGACTAGATGGACGAGGCCGAGCAGCAGGAAGGAGCGTCGCCGGCGAGGAGGCGGTGCTACAAGCAAGCAGTGAAGGTTTGAACTAGGAAATGTAGATGAAAAGGGGGAAATATGGCTTTTGATTGGTACCGGGGGGTGAGGGTGGTAGATATTTCCGCGGCAACCCAAAATTTTCATTCCGTGCAGCAAAAAACTAGCGCAGAAAGCACCATCAGACACAGTCCCTTATTCAGAACCGTGTGCGATATCAAAACATCACAAACGAAGCCTGTGTTATACCCTGTGTGTTATGAACTTGAACGTGCAAATTTTCCAGAATAGTTCTCGATATCAACATATCACAAATGAAGCATGTGCTATAACTCATGTGTGATGAACTTGGACATGCAAATATTTGTCTCCAAGCTTCCGACGTAAGTGTAAGTGCACATAGTGCCACCCTTGTTTGGTTTTGGAGCATTGAAGACAAACATGGTTGAGGGATTAATGTGTTTCTGAGAGTTCACAGGAGAACACAGATAGAAGTCCCTGGAGATCCATTTTAACCGTCGAAGACAACCCCTAAAAATGTCCGAAGACATTGATGATGGTCGAAGCCGTTGGTAGTATGCGAAGGCAATCGCTTGAAGATAATGAAACGTGAAGACATAGTCTTTTGGTAGTTTTGTTTCTTCTTTCCTGAGTCATAGGAACCACCGTACTGTTAAGTGGGGTCGATGTGATCGAAGTTAGACGCTGACGTGATGCTCAACCCATACCAATGTCTTCGAGCGAAGACAATGAGAGGAAATCACTTCCAGAGTTGGTTGTGTCAGCCTTACTTGTAGCCCAAGTAATGCTGCCCCGTGTTTGAAATCCGACCGTTGGGACACGTGTCGATTGGCCATTGACCCATGGTCATTTCGGTCATATCATGTCGAGTTGCCTGCTGGCTATAAATAGACCACCCCCTGCACCATAAGTAGGTAGCCTACTCAAAGAGAGATACGGCTGTTGTCGTTTTGGAGCAACCCACCTCGAAGACATTAAGAGAGAATCATCCTGCAAGGATAAACCTAAACACCTAGAGCTAGAGTGTTTGAGCATCACTGGAGTCATTTTGTTCTGAGAGAGCTGAAGACTTATTACACTTGAATACTATGATCTTCTAGACGGTTAGGCGTCAGGGTCTAGAGCATCCAAGAGTCATTGCGGATTGTCGGGTGACCAAGTTTGTACTGGTTTTGGAAGTCTCTTCTAAAGACTTACCTGAGTGATTGGGCGCTGTCTAAGTGACTTCGACTCAAGGGGAACAAGGTGAAGACGAGGTCTTCTGAGTTAAATCTCAGCCTCCCTAACCAGACGTACAATTGTCACAACAACTGGAACTGGTCCAACAAATCATGTGTATTCATCAAGCAATTGATTATATCCTTCACTCTCTTACATACGGTTCTCTGTTATGAAGCCATTGCTTGATTACTAGTGTTTGAAGACATTCCCCGAAGACTTTCATATCTGTTGTTTATCTTCATACTGTCTAAGTTTGTCTTCCACTCATCTTAGTGTGTATGATGATTATGCTTAATATGCCTGTATGTCTTCATTGTGTACCATGCATTGCCTAGACCTTTGATTGATATTCGGACCTGATCCTGTTTCGCTTCCGCATATTTCGAATACATTCATTGTTTTGAAGCCTTTCATAAAAATCACCTATTCACCCCCCCTCTAGTTGATAACTAGCACTTTTAATTGGTATCAGAGCAAGGTACTCCCTTGTTTTGTGTTTCGGTTTAACCACCAGCTGGAGTTTTAGCTATGTCGACTGCAGGGATTATCAAGGTCTCCGTTGTGTGCCCTGTCTTCGGTGGCACCGACTACCCCTACTGGAAGAACAAGATGCGCATGCATCTCGAAGCCATTGACAACGACCTATGGTATGTCGTCATGGCATGTATTCCCAATGTTCGCGAAGGTGTTACTGCTGCTGATGTGAAGAGGTTCGCACAAATGGACTCCACTGCCAAGAACATCATCTGTGGTCACTTGACCAGAGGACAGTATGGTCGTGTGAGTGCACTGAACACTGCAAGGAAATCTGGGAATGGATGTCCGAAGTGAATGAAGGTGTCTCATCTCAGAGAGACTCTCGTGTTGATGTGCTTCGCAACCTGTTCAACCGCTTCAAGAGACTCGACAACAAAAATGTCCAACTCACATTGGATCGACTCACTGACATCTCAAATGAGCTGAATGCACTCGGCGCCACTGATATCACCAAACATGAAGTCATGAAGAAGCTACTCAGATCACTAGACAGCTCCTTTGATACTCTTGCCCTAGTGATCCAAGAACGTCCTGACTTCAAGAGTTTGGATCCTGCAGATATCCTCGAGAGGTTGAACACGCATGAATTCCAAAAAGCTGAGAAAAGAGAAATCTATGGTTCCAGTTATAGTCGCCCTCATGCCTTGAAGGCTAAGGCTGAGTCCTCATCAGAAGACGGATCTGAATGCAGTTCTGATGGTGCTGAAGACTTTGGAAAAGAACTTGCTTTGCTCGTAAGGAATTTCCGGAAGTTTTCCAAGTCAAAACGCTATGCAAAGTCTTCAAAGCGTGACTCCAAGAGATCTGGTGAAATGTTTTCAAGAGACAGTGATAACCCACAAGTATAGGGGATCGCAACAGTTTTCGAGGGTAGATTATTCAACCCAAATTTATAGATTTGACATAAGGGGAACCAAAGAATACTTGAGAGTATTCACAGTTGAGTTGTCAATTCAACAACACCTTTAGATTAAATATCTACAGCAGAGTGATCAGTAGCACAGTAATATGATAATTTGATAGCAGTAGTGACAGTAACAGTAGCGGTAATAGTAGTAGCAATAGTTTTGTAGTAGTTGGAATAGCAGCAACAGTAATAGTAACTTAGCAAGAACAATAAGTGGAAAGCTCGTAGGCACTGGATCGGTAACTCGTTCGATGATATTCGTCATGTAACAGTCATAACCTAGGGTGATACAGAACTAGCTCAGTTCATCAATGTAATGTAGGCATGTATTCCGTAAAGAGTCATACGTGCTTATGGAAAAGAACTTGCTTGACATCTTTTGTCCTACCCTCCCGTGGCAGCGGGATCCATAAGGAAACTAAGGGATATTAAGGCCTCCTTTTAATAGAGAACCGGAACAAAACATTAACACATGGTTAATACATGAACTCCTCAAACTACGGTCATCACCGCGAAGTATCCCAAATATTGTCACTATGGGGTTGACGGATCATAACACATAATAGGTGCATATGACTAGGCAAGATCGGATCAAGAACATTGATATAGAGATGATAACATAACCGGTACAGATCAGAAATCATGGCACTCGGGCCCTAGTGACAAGCATTAGGCATAGCAACATCAATCTCAGAACATAATGAATACTAGGGATCAAGCCCTAACAAAACTAACTCGATTACATGATGAATCTCATCCAACTCCTCACCGACCAGCAAGCCTACGAAGGAATTACTCACTCCCGGTGGGGAGCATCATGGAATTGGCGATGGAGAAAGGTTGGTGATGACGAAGACCGAAGATTCCCCTCTCCGGAGCGCCAAACGGGCTCCAGATCTGGCCTCCCGATGAAGAACAAGAGGTGGCGGCTGCTCCGTATCGTAAAATGCGATGAAACTTTCTCTCTGATTTTTTCTCCAAAAATAGGAATTTATAGTGGCGTAGTTAGGGCAAGTGGGCCCACGAGGTGGGCACAACCCACTAGGGCAAGCCCAGGGGGCCTGGCGCTCCCTGGTGGGTGATGCTCACCCTGGCCCCCCTCTTCGGTGGATTTTGGCTCCAAGAATTCTCATTTATTCTGAAATAATTCTCCAAAAAGTTCCGTTCCATTCCGAGAACTTTTATTTCTGCACAAAAACAACACCATGGTAGTTCTACTGAAAACAATTTCAGTCTGGGTTAGTTCCATTCAAATCATGCAAATTAGAGTCCAAAACAAGGGCAAAAGAGTGAGGAAAAGTAGATACGTTGGAGACGTGTCAACTCCCCCAAGCTTAAACCTTTGCTTGTCCTCAAGCAATTCAGTTGACAAACTGAAAGTGATAAAGAAAAACTTTTATGAACTCTTTTGTTCTTGTTTACATATATATATATGCTTAAGTAGCACCCATGTTTTCAGCAAACACTACTAGAAAAACGGCTATAGCTAATATGGACATTAATGGCGCACCATGTATGTGGTGCACCACTGCTATATAGCAGTGGCGCACCAGATATGGGTGTGCCATTAATGTCCATATTACTAATGGCGCACCTGTTGTGTGGTGCGCCACTGCTAAGTTTCTCCTGGGCACACCCCCTCCCCAGACTTACCAGTGGCGCACCGGCGTGTGGTGCGCCATTACTAGTTTTAACTAGTAATGGCGCACCACACCCCGGTGCGCCGTTACTAACTATTTTTTTTTTCATTTTTTTTTCAAAACTAGTAATGGCGCACCGGGGTGTGGTGCGCCATTACTAGTTTTAACTAGTAATGGCGCACCACACCCATGGTGCGCCACTACTAAGTTTGACCAAGGTTTGACCCATCCCTAGACATATCAATGGCGCACTACGTATAGATGCGCCACTGCTATTTCAGGTAACAATGGCGCACCTACACGAAGTGCGCCATTGATATGTGAAATAGCAATGGCGCACCTACATGAAGTGCGCCATTGATATGTGAGCTATCAGCCACCACCTACCACCACCCCCCCCCCCACACACACACAATTTTGAACTGGATCCGCTCCTTCCCGAACCCACCACCGGCAGCAGCAACAGCAGAGCAGTCGCCGCCTCCGCCTCCGCCCCCACCGCCCGCGCGTCCGGCGTCCCCCGCCGCCACCGCGCTCGTCTGTCTCCGAGGCGGGAGGGCCCGCGGCCGCGGCGAAGGGGCAGGAGGGCCCGCGGCGAAGGGGCGGGAGGGTCCGCGGCCGCGGATCTGCGCCGGGACATGGCGGCGGCGCGCGCGGCGGATCCGTCGCCGAGCAGCTGTAGGCGCTTGTGAGAGGTCGCGGAGCGCGGCCGGCTGCCGGCGAGCAGCTATGGGAAGAGGGAGCAGGCTAGCTGTCGGGGAGCGGCGGGAGGAAGGAGAGAGGGTGGTACGGAGAGGAGGTCGCCGGAGCTCTCCTGTCGGGTTGGCTTGAAGGTACGGCGAGCCTTTTCTCCTCATTCCCCCTTATCTCTGAGTTCCTGTACTCAGCTCCCTCATGCTCCAACGATTCAGTCCCCGCTTCATGGTCAGCGGGACAGATGTAGTGGCCGGCGAGACGGGCGGAGTGGCCGGCGCCAGCGAGGTAGTCTCCGTGCACTGATTTCCTGCAATTTTCAGCCGGTTTGGATTTGTTGGTAGTCGTCACGGTTGAGCTCTGTGTTGGGGTTTGGCGAGGAGGGGATTGAGGAAATTGGTAGGGACTTGTTGTCTAGAGGTGTTCTGCTTGTCTGCAAACGAGCTAGCTCTGTGTGTTCTCATCGATTTAAGTCAAGTGCTTTGCTGGACGTGGACATTTTGTATGTTCATCTGAATTTTAACTGAACAAGATGTCTGTGGTGGTCAGGTTTCCCAGTCTAGACTGCTTGATGTGGCCAGGTTTTCAGAAAAGCATTTGGGATCTTAGTTCATTGAGCTCTAACCAATTATCATATAAGCTTATCTTTGTTGAGAATACCACCAGTGGTGCATGATTGCAGAATTTTGAATGTCATTATACACTGCTGTTCTTCTTTGATGTGGTCATTTCCTCTTTGGATAGCCAAATTTGTATGTGTGTATCATTTAATTTTTTCAGTCATTCAGTTTCATGTAGTTGATCAGTCCATATTGTCTTTCTCTTCCAGTCATGTCCTTTCTATTTCTTATTTTCCCCTTATTTCTTTCATTTTGTTTTCTGTTTGTTTGTAGAAGAAGTACCTTTTTAGCTTGTAGAACATAACAAACAATATCTTTTGCCCTCATTTTAGTTTGCTTATTATCAGTGTTTGGACCATCAGTCCTTTCGATCAGATTTGACCTTAGTTTCATTTCATTCATCATTCTTATTTAACTCATTTATCAGTTCCTCATTAATTTCATCTTCCCTTGTATGATTCTTCTGTATTCTTTCCATTTTTTATTTCATCAGTTCCTTATTTATCTCTTTATGTTAGGTAGGCTAGTTATTATAGGTAGTTCAGTTCTGTCAGTTTTCATATCAGTGTCTATTGTAGTCCAATTTCTGTACCGGCAGCACATAGGTCTAGTCTAGCTTGACTGATCATTTAGATGTTTGTTTTTGTTGCTGCTGGAATCATATGCAATTTGCTTTAAGTGAAGACTTCAGACTTCTAATTATAGCATATGCTAATGTGGCTGTTGTGAGTAGGACAAGGTCTGATGAATGGCATTTTCTATGTGCAGTGCCGAGTAATTTTGTGGTCCGTGTCCGTGGGGTAAGGCACCACCTTACCGATATATCATTCTTTTCTTCATTGATATACGTTTCTCTGTTAATGTTTTGATGTCCATTATTGATAAATGCTTTTCCCTGCAGTAGTAACGCTATGCACCCAAAGACCATGAAGATCTTTGCAGCATTTCTGTTTAAGGCAGGTGGGGTTATCAAAGAGTGAACACTGAGAAAAAGAGTGACTGTCTTATATGCATTGCTTCAGTTTTTGGTTGATCAGTCAATGGTAATTGCTCCTCCATTATTTGTATCCATTCCTTTCCTGCCTGCACACATTCGCCATTATTTTGTAACTGCATCCATCAAACTATCATAGATAGATAGATAAACCATTCATTGAATCAATCTTGGTTGTTGTCTTGCCTTAAAAGAGTTTCAATCCAGTCAATAGAAGCTCTTTCTGCACTTCCTCCAGGCTGCAAGGCACTCTACACGTTTATCTTGTTTCAGCGTTCTTTATTCCTTAGTTTTGTCGTTCAGTCATCGGTCTCTCTTTCTTGTTCAGTTTTATAAGTTTTCTATTCTCATTCATATAGCTGAATGATAAAATGAAATTTAGTCCCTCATTGCTGCAGTTTTTTAGTTTCACTAATTCCTTCAGAATGTCTCGCTTCTCAGTCTTTCAGGTTCCATTTTTATTATTTTCAATTTCTTTCAGTACCTACTTCTGCTCTTCATTTTATCAGTCAGCAGTAACTATTTCATATATTTTTTCAGCCTTGTTTGTTCAGTCTTTAGTACGTGTTTGTTTCTTCAGTCCTCTTCTCTGTCTTCAATCCTTCACTTTTCAGTTTTTTAGGTTCAGTTTTGTGTTACTAGATTAATTCAGTTCCTTTGTCATCAATCATCATTTTCAATGTTTAATATGATTCATCATTACGTTTTTCATCATTGATTTCTTTGTTGTTCATGGTTCAGTCTCTACTTTCCAGTGTTATTTTTAGTGACCAATGGAAAATGTGAACGTTATAGTTACTTGCCTAAAAAAAGGGTTAAAATTACAGTGGTTGTGCCAAAAGAAATCTACTCTAACAAGACATTTCTGGACACTTGACAATAAATCCTTGGTGTTTTCATGCAGGATCATCTTCTACATACCCCAATTTCTGCTTTGGATGGATAAACGTTAAAGATGTTGCCCTGGCACATATCCTTGCATATGAAGTTCCTTCAGCAAACGGAAGATATTGCATGGTTGAAAGAGTCATTCACCACTCAGACCTTGTCAAGATCATACACGAGATGTATCCCGAATTTCCAGTGCCAGACAAGTAAGTTAACATTCCTTGTGAGCGCTTTATCAAGTGAATCCCTTGGAATTGAACCGAGAACAGTATAGTGTTGCATATTGGTTACCTGTTTCATGGTTTGTTTCTTGTTGAGGCTTCAGGAACATAATAGATGTCAATGTTTCAATGGATTCAAGTTCCGAGACATGAAATAAATTTTGCAGGGATAAAGTGAAGAAAAAGAAGAAAAGATTACTAGCAGATTAGTTTTAGGATTTTCTTTTATTTCCTTGCAATTTTCCTTTTATTGGATACTTGTAAATACATTGTAATATTCTTACTGTAATAAAAATTATGATTCTATTTCATTTTTTGTTTTTAAATTATTTTTCCTTATAGGTTGTTTTCTGTAAATTTGGATTTTTTTTTGTTTTCCAAATATATTACTAGTGGCGCATTTCAGCCCTTATTAGTGGCGCACCTTCCTTTATTACTAGTGGCGCACCTATAAGGCTATTAGTGGCGCATCCGGAGGGAATACCAGTGGAGCACCTAAGGGTTAGTAGTGGCGCACCATGTGGTGCGCCACTACTATCTGGATTACTAATGGCGCACCTCTGGTGCGCCATTACTATTTGTTACTAGTGGCGTGTTAATAGTGGCGCACCTATAGTGCGCCATTAATAGCAAAAACAGGTGCGCCACTAACAACCTTTTTTCTAGTAGTGAAAGATTATGACTAACCATGCCAACAATAACTCTTAGAAATTATATTAACTCATATCAATAACATAAGCAGCTAGCGAGCAATAATAAGATATCTCAAGCGCCAACACTTTGTCAAAACAATCATGATACAATATGACAATAGTGGTATGTCGCTAGCCCTTTCTGAGACCGCAAAACATAAATGCAGAGCACCTCCATAGTTCAAGCAGTGACTAAACATTGTAATTCATAGTAGAAAAGATCCAGTCATGCTGCACCCAACATTGACTATACACAATGCATGAGGATGTCAATAGTGCTCTCAGGTCTGGCGCTTGTTTGAGAAGGTGATGACTCAACATAAAAGTAAATATATAGTCCCTTCGCAGAGGGAAGCATGGATTTGCAGAGGTGCCAGAGCTCAAGTTTTAAAATAGAGATAAATATAATTTTGAGAGGTACACCCTTCCTGTCAACGTCACGACCAAGATTTATCAATATCTTCCATGCTAAACAAATTAGCGGTGGTTCCCAAGCGGTAAAAGTAAAGGTTCACTCCCCTCCACTAGCAATCACACTCAACGGCTAGCCGCATCCAAGGGTACCATCCAAACCAACAACATTCCTGGGGGAGTTTTGCTTAGTTAATTTTTGATTTTTGATTTCGGGACTGGGAATCCCTATTACCGCCCCTCTCATGTAAGGACAAGTGAATAAACACTCATCATGATAATAAACCGCTTAGCATGGAAGATACTGACCGCCCCCTGTCGCTCCATGAGTGGTCCAGGCACACAAAACAGATGTTCATTTGAATTTTAGAGGTGGCACATGCAAATTTAGTTTGGAACGGCAGGGTAATACCGCATATAGGTAGATATAGTGGACTCACCTTGCATAACTTGGTTTAAAGGTTTTGATGCACAAGCAGTATTCCCGCTTAGTACAGGCGAAGGCTCGCAATTAGATTGAGAAGCGGCCAGCTAGAGAGAGAAAACGGTCATGAACATGCATTACATATAATCAACATTGAGTACTAGCATGAGTAGTATATGGACACCATGAACATAAATATCATGAAGGCTATGTTGGTTTTGATTCAACTACATGCGTGAACATGTGCCAAGTCAAGCCACTTGAAACATTCAGAGGAGGATACCATATCATCATACCGCATCACAACCATTTTAATGCATGTTGACACCCAAGATAAATCATTATCCACCCCTAACTACTTAAGCATGGCATGAACAACTATAATCTCTAATGGTCATTGCAAACATGTTTGATCATAATGAGCTGAATCAAGGGATACTAGGTTAAACATATTTACAAAAACAAAAACAAGTTGAGTTCACACCCGCCTTTCTCTGCCACAGTCAATTCATCAAATATCGTCATTATTGCCTTTCACTTGCACGACCGAATGATAAGAAAATAATAATAGTGCAAGAATGCCGTGGACTAAGCTGGAATCTGCAAACATTTTTTTCAAGAGGAGAAGACAAAGTAACATGGACTCTTTGTTAGATAAACGATAATGCAAATGAGAACCACTCAACAATTTCATCGTGGTCTTCTCCTAGGTATGACTCGAGTAAAAAGAAAAGAATTTCAGAGAAACACACTGAAATATTTTTGGAGTTTTTCTTTTTTTTCTTGAAGAAAGTAAATTAAAGAAGAAAAACAAAAACGAGAAAAACAATTTACACGGGAAAGCTCCCAACAAATAAAAGAAGAAGCAAGAAATCTTTTTGGGTTTTATTTTGATGCCACAAATAAGCTAGAAAGAAAAACTAAAAAGAAGTAGGAAATATTTTTGGATTTTCTCAAAGATTTTCAAACACACAAGAAGAAAGCGAGAAAACAAATCTAGCATGGATATTACAATGAAAAAGTGTGAACACCAACAACTGGAATGAAATGTGTGAACATGAATGTAAAGTCGGTGGAAATACATACTCCCCCAAGCTTTGGCTTTTGGCCTAGCTTGGTAATCACCATCCGTAGTAGCCATCCGGTCCAAAGTCATAGTGAGGTGGAGGTGGCACCTGGGCATCCCACCCTTGGGGCTCCTCCTCAGCAGCTGCTAAGTTGTTCCGGTATGCTGTAATGTCGTCTGGCATGATCCTGTGTCCATTCCTGGCAATAGAATCAAACAAAGCAGGTGCAGGCAATGGAATAACATCACGTGTTTCCTTGCTGAATACTAGGTTGTAATGAATGTCACGGGGACAATCAGTTACATCAAGGAATTGGTGGTCCTGCAGTGACTTGTGATCAAGGTAAACTCGGCATAAAAGGTAATCATGTGGGTGAAACTGAACCCTAAAGTGTCTCGCTAAACGAGTAGCATAAATACGACCATGTATCTTTCCCTTAGTTTTGTTAAGATGTAAGCGTCGAGCAATAATAGCCCCCATACTAAAGGTGTGATCATCATAAAGTGCACGACGTAAAATAGCAAGGTCAGGAGCACTGAGTGCGCCAACCTTTTCCCTAGCGGTTAAACACTTAGGGATGACTAAGTGTCGGGGTAAAAAAACAGGGGTGTTCATTTTCCCCCTGACTCGTACCCGGATAGATGGCCACGGATGCCCGACAGCCACAACCTGTAGAAGAGCAGAAAACCCCGACAGCAATGAAGACCAAGACTCCAGCAAGCTCAACACGGCAGCTGAAGCCTGGGCTGCGACGCGCCAAGCACGTCCCCGATGCTTGCCGGGGACTGAGACGAATGCACCTTTCAAAAGACCCGGCAAGCCATTTCCCGACAGGCATGAACCATCCAGCCAACGCTCCACTGCATCGCTACGCCTGTCACTTATCGATGCGATGTCGAGCCCTCAGGCAATTAATCAGCTCTCGCTAAGCACGTGGCGACGCATTGGAAGGCAAGTCACGCCCGGTTGACACCCGCCCTGCGGCGTGTCAAGATCTTAAGCAGCGACCGGCCAAGCGGTGGCAAAGGCTTGCCGGGGATGCACCCCCGAGCGCCACCTAGGCAGGTAATCATGGCATTTTGTCCTAAATGCCAGAGTTAGGTATGATAGCTCTGCTTAGCTATCTAATCAATAGAAAATGTCTATTTTGCCATTGTGGTAACCCCTTGTACTATAAAAGGAGTCCATGGCAACCTAGCTCAAGGTTGGCAACTCGAACCCCTGAACGCTTGTACTCGCATAGCCGCTCTCCCCGGCAGCAGTCCTTGCCGGGGTTAGGCGCCCTGCGTTCTTCGTGTTCCTCCAATCAATCCACCAAAAAGTAGGAGTAGGGTTTTCTGCTTAGCAGCGGCCCGAACCTGGGTAAGATGCCTGACCCTTGATCATTGCGCCATCTCATGCTCTCCGCTCTTCGTGCAACGTGGCCCCCCTTGCCGAACCACAAGGGACCTCTGGTCCCATAGGTGATCGAAAGCATCCGTGCCCCGACATCTTTGGCGCGCCAGGTAGGGGGCGTGCATCATTTGCGCGAATCTGAGTTCGTGAATGGCGGATCGGTCTTCATCGTCATCTTCTTCAACAATGGCTCGAAAGAAGAAATCCAGCATGGCCGTGCGTCTTTCCACTTCAAGGACCCCCACGCGCAGCCACGAGCATGGCCGGCGACGCGGCGGCCGCAGGTGGGGAAGGCGCCGTAAGCAGCACGACCGGCACAAGCGAGGCCGCCGTCACATCCATGGCCGAGACCGGAGCGGAGAACGCCGGAAAGAAATGGGTCCGCTCGACCCCAGAGAGATACGACGAAGTCCAGCAGGTTAAGGGGAGAAAGAGGTACCTGGCCATATCCTTCTTCCTCCCCCTTCCCAGCCTATGGTTAGCTCCGTGCAGGCGACGACGTCGTTAGTGTTGATAAACTCGCATAAGGTTCGGTCTTGCACTTGTCCCGCCAAGGGACGAATCCTGAACCAAATGCTAGAGTATATCCGCTGGTAGATGCTCCCGGCAGGTGAACCGCGGCAACGTCCCGTACACCCCTCGCGGGGCGCCACGGGAACTTTGGGTGCAAAAAAGAGAAGAAAGGGGGAAGGTGAGAAGAGATGACCGTGCCCGCATTTTTTTCCCTTTTTCCATTCTCGAATCAATCATGAATATTGCATCGACCCGGCAAGCTCTTGCTGTGGACCGTATGCAACACTAACGGATCTTCAAGTATCCCCTTTTTTGCTCTTCTCTACATTCCTTCTCTTTCCGGGTTGCGGTGAGCATATGCTTGCGCGCATACCATATGGGGCACTAGAGAAAGAAGACGCCTGGATGACATGAAAGACCAAAAGCTAAGTTGACTCAATAAGTCAATTTCCATTAAGACATACGTTTATATGCCCTTTCATCGAACCAAAACGTTTCGTATGCCGAACCTTGCGTGTGACCGAACCATACTGTGTTCGTTCGCGCCCATGTTTTGTTTCGAGCCTGCTCAACGAAACACACGGCAGCGTCAACAATGCCAGAGGTAATCTGCTGGCAGCGTGTTTTTGCCAGCAGAAAGCTAAGGACATGTTCCTCAAAGCAGTTCGCGGCATCAAGACGTTGGCGGGTAACTAGAAACGCGCAATGGTGAATATCATACGAACGCCAGAAGGGAAACGAAGGGCATAGTATAGGTTTAAATAGAAACATCAGTTCAGCAAACGATAAAATAAAGAGAATTCACGCCCTAATACGAGATACCTACTATGTCTTGATTACAGGGCAACGTGGTGACAAGAAAGATATAGAGCTAACTCCGGTGGCCTACCTGAGTCCTTGGAACTTTGAGGATCCTGTCGGCGAGAGGCCCGGCTTTCTCCGCAGCAGTTGAAGTGTGGGCGCCTGACGGCACCTTCTTGAAACAATCGGAAAGGTCAAGCTCCGGATGGAAGAAGGCGAGGTTGCTCAAGACCAGGAAGAGGGCATTGCGCGCTAGCTTCCGGGATTCATCGGCGAAGGATGCGGCCCTGTCCTCTTCATATGTCTTCAAACCCTCCATTAGGCCCTCTGTGGCACCCCGGCTCAGAGGAGACCGGAACGCCCCATATTCCAGCCCAGGGACAAGTCTTCTGGAATACAGCACTGTTGGCATAGAACAAATCAGCTCTTTATTACCATGAATAAGGTTACAAGGGTACATAGATTTCATCGGTACGGCGATACTACGCCTGACTAGGATAATTCTACGCTAGTAGCGGAACAACGACGGTGGTGATGGACTCCACTCCGCAGGGACTCTGGCTGGAACGCGTATCCTAGCTCGCAAACTTGGGATCCTCGACAAGCAAGCAATCATGGCATGACCTGCAAACTGGCATGACACGCCAGGTGAGTACTTTGAATGTACTCGCAAGCTCACAACAAACATCAGCATTAAAGCAAGACAACATCATAGAAATCAAGGTTAGGTAACGGTTTATTATTACCGAAGGGATAGTTGAAAATAACAATAACAGACTATTCTCCCTGAACTCTGGTGACCAACTCGTGATCACTCCAAGAACATTCAGCGAATATCCTCAAGATTGTTACCAAGACTTGTCGGTGGCATGATGCCCAACTTCTACCGTACTCAGACAAGTTCTTCCATCATTACCATCACTGTTACAGTTGACCATCTAGTGAGGCCTGGACGGATGTCCAATATCGTGGACGCGGCTATTCGAATAGATTTTTACACTCTGCAGAGGTTGCGCACTTTACCCACACCATGGAGCACCTGACCTCGTGATCCCATTCGGGTGGACCAGCATTGCTCCAACTAAACCCGCTTGACCCGTGACTCTCCCATCGTACCACCGGCATTCATCTTCCCCCGGAGTCCTGCCCTGGGTGGCCCCAGTGTCCTCATGACACCTGCCACCGTCGTGGCCAAACTAAATTGTCCCAAACGGGGATGGGTACCCATATAACTCAACTGGGCTCACAAGGTTATCGCCGCCTACCGGGCCAGGGCAGCACGCGCGCATAACCTTCCCTCTTTGGTGGTACGATAAAAGAACACGCGATCAGACCAAGTCAAGGCCGTCCCATACTGGCAAATGTGGTTGCACGGTTAAGCCCGGACAGGTGACTCAAGATCAACCACTAAGTTCATTTAGCAATTATAGTGGTTATCACAAGTTGGTAAAATACTAGTCAGTAACAATTCCGTACTCAACATGGTAGTCACCTATTCAAGAATTTACTCAAACATTGCATATTCTAATCCATACTACAAATAATCATACTTGCGATTAAAGTAATTGGTTAAACTATGATATTACAATGCAATTATGCAGATGAGGGTTGTGGCTTGCCTGGGGTGAAGGAACCACCGGGGAGAAGTGCGAGAAGCTCGCGGAAGGTATTGCCGGAAACAGTTCTCTCTCGGAGGGGGCTGATTACGGGCAAGAGCAAAAGGTTCATCTTCACTGTGTGAACACATTATGAAAATGGCACCAACATGACGGGCTCGACGAAACGAAGACATGAGCTTTGGAATCACCTGATTTGGAGTTACGGATGCAAAGATATGACCCGATGAAGTTTCGGGACCAATCGGTAAAAGAAACTTCTACAAACAGGTCCCTGGCTGAAATCCGGTGGCGCCTTTCCTGGAAATACGCTTTTCTCAACCGAAAGCGTATTCACGTGGGTGCGCCTCCACTTAATCCAACGTGGCCGAACCTTAGTCACCGACAGGTGGGTCTCGCCGGGCCTTTCTCTCTCCTCCTGACATCTCTCCTTTCCCTCCCGACGGACAGAGGCACCGGCGAGGCCGGCGACTCCGACGGCGAGCCCCGGTGACTCCCGCCATCATCTCCGGTGTTCCAGACACCGGCGGTCTCGGGGAGGAGCACCGCATCCAATGGTGGAGAGCAGGGAAGACGAGGATGGCTAGGAGTGCGGCGATGGAAAGAGGCAGAAGGCGGCGGCCTCGGGCAGTGGCGGGGCTCCGGCGACTAAGGGGACTGGGAAAGGGCGCGGGGGTGGTCTACGGCGAGCGGGGAGCCCATAGGTGGGCTCGGTGAAGGCGGGGAAGGCCGGAGACGCGCGAATTTGAGAGAAGGGCGGCGGCGGTCATGGCGGCCATTGGCGGGCAGAAGGAGCTCCGGCGAGGGGTGGAGGAATCGGGGAGGTCCAGTGTAGTGAGGTGGTGAGGTTGGTTAGCTCGTAGAGGTTCGGGGAAGGCTATATATATCCGGACGGCGCGGGAGGGCGAGCATGGCCGCGGCGACGCGTGCGCCGCGCGCCGGAGCTTCGGGAGCCTGCCTGGAGGAGGGGAGAGGCGTCCAGAGAAGTCACAGAGGTGCGGAGAGGGCTCAGGCGAGGTCAGGAAGGATTGGGAGGGCTCGGGCAACCAGACACGGCAGCGTCCGCGGCTGCAGGTCACGGCCGCGACTGCCGCACCGCGTAGGAGAAGATGTGAGAAGGGGAGAAGGGTCGAGGAGGAAGACGACGTCGAGGGGAAGCCCCTAGACACGGCTAGGTGTCGAGGGAGAGGAGGGAACGGACGAGGCCGACGGTCCCAATTGCCAGAGCGCGCGAAAGGCATGCCAAATGCGTGGTCACCGCGGGAACTGTGGCATCCAGTGCTCCCTGGCGCCCAACTTGGTGTCTAGTAGAAAGTTCCTCCAAGGAATAGTCCCAGAGAGGTGATGGATCGATAAGGGGAACTATGGTTGCATGGGAGTGATCACCTGAAGTTTGTTGTAGCATACTTGGCCCATATGATGAGGTGAAATGTGATGGCCACTAAGGTAAAAAGGATGTCTGATAAGCTTAGGTTAAGAAAGACTACAGTCCTGGGAATTTTGAGATGATTATGACAAGTATTTAACATAGTTGCCTTGCAACTGCCATATCTGGTCCAGAAAACAATTCTTAATGTGGCACTCACATATCAAATGGGATTGAGCTGAAATTTGTAGGAGAAGAGTGGTTTGGTCATATGAGAGTGCCATAAAAATTTCAGACCATTTGCATGAGCACAAATGGTACTTCCTTCATACAGCATCTCACTGGACAGAATCTTAGGTAAATTCTAGGGAATTATTGGGTAGATGGAATGAGCCCAAATTTGGTGGAGAGGTGTTATATAGCTAGGAAAATGTACTGGAATTTTTTTAGAAATTATGGAGCAACATAAAATATAGTTGCTTGACAACCCAAAATAATGACCAGAGACAAAGATTTGATGTTGTGCTCTCATAGTTGAAGGGCTGATGCTCAAATTTTGTGAAGAGTCATGATTTAAACATATGAAGATATTTGCAAAATTTCAACTCATTTGCATACTATTAGCTAGCACTTGCTTCACAAAGCTTCCTTTGGATCAGAAACTTTGGAAATTTGCCAAGAAATATTTACTAGCCAAATTGAGTTGAATTTTGGCATGTGGCAATGATATGGATAGGAAAGAGTGCCCAAAAAGTTTGAGGACAAACAAGAAAAGGTAAATGGCACTTGCTTCACAGAATGCCATCTGGGGCAGAATAGGAAAAGGAATATTGGTGAAATATTTTTGAACATGGCAAGGAAAGGTTCTGCCATATTTGAGGGAGATATGACCCAAACAATTTATGAGAATTATTTGGGAATTTTTGGAATGATGGAAATGTGGGTTGCTTCACAACCCAGAGCAAACAGGGTTATTCCTTTAATAGAAAAAGGAATATTCCCAAGAAAAAGAATATTGGGATTGGTCCAAGATGGAAATGGCATGGTCTTGGGATGGTTTAGAGGTTGGAAAGCCACTAGGGAAGAGAAATCAAGGGTGATCCCTCCAGGTTCCAAGACTACCAAGCCACAGAAAAGCAAAACCAGACCAAAATCAAAAGAAAAAGAAATGGGCAAAAATCCAGGGTGGTACAAACCTACCCCCCTTAAAGAAATCTCGTCCTCGAGATTTGGTTGCTCAGGGGTTAAGCATAAATATCCCCTCTTGAGGAAACCGTTTCCAACTCGGGTTTCCTTTTTGCCTTCGTATGATGCTCCCGCTGGATTTATCTGACTCACTACGTGGCTTCGAGGTGGTTTGTTTCACTGGATCCTCATATGTTACTCTGACTTCCATCCGTTTATGTCTGCTGACTTGACTGACAGAGGTTCTGGCAGAAAGATCTGGTTCACGGCAGGCTATCCTTTAACTGATTCCCATATGTGAGGACACATGCTCCGAGGTTGTTGTCTAACATTCTGGTCGTTCCTTCTGTCGACACCTTTAAATGAATAGTAGGCCGTGTAATGCTTTAACACTGTTGCTGCAATAGAACTGCTGAGTTGTCCTCACAGATTCGAATATCCCCTTCTAACGATTCTGAGCATATCTGGTTGGGCTGAGCTGGTTGACTCGATATAGGTCCTTGCAAATGGAATAGACCCCGTGGGTGTGTACCCACGGTGATTGGTATCGAACCAGACTGTTTTGGGTATCTGTACCATGTTGATCTTGCAACCATTATCATACATGTATGGCCAATCTTGCTCCTTCATTATGGTTCTCTTTGTCTGGATCCTTAGCTGAAAGAGCTTGGCCTGATGTGTTCTTGATTCTTCGGATGACCATGGGTGGTGCCAGGTACAATATTCCGGCAGGCATATTATTTATCAAGTTGTAGCTGTTGGGTAACGACCGTCTGAACCCTTGGATGAAACCGGCAAATAAACCCGTAGCCACCAGAACGGTCTCTACAACTCAGATCTGGGACATTACTGGAGTAACTCAACCCCGACTCAAGATGGCTGAAAAACAGCTCAGAGCATGAGACGGTGTCGATAAGAAGAAAGTAGCAGTTCCCTAAGATGGCCGGGAAACAGCTCAGAGCATAGGGTCACTGCTACGGAAAGAAGTTCAACAGCTGCCCGAGACGGCCGAAAAACAGCTCAGAACACGGGCCAGTTGCTGACAAGAGAAATAAAAGTCGGCATCCACCCCGGACGGTCGAAAACAGCTCAGAACACAAGCGTGGTGCTGTCACCAAGGAAAGACGGGCAAGGGTTCATCCGTGTCCATACAGCTTATCCATAGGTTGTTGGTCATCTCACTAAAGTGTATAACTGGCGTTCTTCTTCTTCTTACATAGCTCATGCAATAGTCGGATTCTCACCGGGCTGGCATCATTGTATGATTGACTCATATGGCCTTGGCAGCATGTCCACCATATCTATTGAGTATATGCGGCTGAGCTCTTGATTCCTAAAGCAGGCTTGTGTCCTGACTGACTTTTTGCCTTCTGACCAACTGTTGCGGATCTGATCCTTGGAATGCATGGTCATATGCTGCCAACTACTGGTGGAATAGCTTGTATTGATGTCAATGCGGTACCTTGCAAACGAAGATTGCATAGCTTGTGCTCAAAAGCTTTCCCTCTTAAAGACTTGCTAGGGAAGACTCGGTACCTTATGGCAGAAACTGCAGCAGTATCTTACTGAAGAAGCCTGAGTATCTTGCATCAGAAGATGTCCATGTGTTGTATCGAGGAAGACACTTGAATCCTTACGTCGTACACTTCTCAGGTAGCTTGTGAATAAGGACTGGGTTGCTTACATCTGAAGCTTTTTATGCGGAATGAGTGCATATATATAGCCCTTAATGTTTCTGTCGTCGGTTACTTGTTGTATGCAACAGGGTATTCGGCTATACTTCTTGCTGAACACCGTATTCATAACACATTCTGGCTTGATTCCCGGATATAGCAAGGTTCAAATTGTGCTCATAGCAGACTCAACCGCGTATATGAATCATACCTTTGACCCGAAATGTGCTGTTGATCGAGCACACAGTCTGTCGTCTTGCTGATTCGATGATTACTGCTGTGAAGGTTGCACTGTTGTATACTTGATCCCGATAACCACTCCAGCCAGGATATTATTTATATTCATGCCCGATAATGCAGTCTGCTGAAAATTCCATATTGCTGAGTTGGGCTTCCAAATGACTGTCTCTTCACTAATTCTTTGAGTCTGGTGTCGGTGAGCAACTTCCATAAGGGGAAATAAGGTAACACCAAGGGCCCAAAGGAAGAAGCAAAAGAAACGACAAAACAAAAACACAAGGCAGCAAGATCTCACACAAGTAATATCACATACTCTACAGCTATTCACAGCAATAATATGCATTCCTACTTAAGCACACAAATCTCGCAAGAACTCCGGTACTACGGTCTAACATGCTGTGGCGGTGTGCACGAAAGTGAATCAATGTGTGGAAGGAAGTTGGTGTAAACAAGGCTACACCAAACACGGGCTTATCACCGGTTCCATCTGGTCGGACATGGCGGCGAGGACGAACTTGGTGATCGGGGGTCGAAACACGGGGGTCACGACCACATCATCATCAAGCGGATGGAAGAAAACCGTACTCGTCCAGAGGATGGATGGCAGGGGGAATAACGATGAAAAAGAAGGCTTGCGGGCATTGCCCTTCTCTGATAAGCAAGATCAGTAAGGGTTGCCACCACGGCTAGAGGGATGGGCAAGATCCGGGATAGAAACATGTCTATCACAGAAACAATAGGGTGGCTAAAGAGAATACGTTGGTGTGGTACTGGTGCATCAATCCGACAAGGAATCGACACCACCAAGCACCTTGGCATCACTCCGCTGGGACGGAGATAACACCACACCAAGGAACAAGTATGCAAACTGGAGAGCGCAGGTGGTGAATCGAAACCGATGCCACCTACACTCACCAGATCCATCGTTAGTGATAAGATATCTAGTCTATATGCATGCTATGCACAAACAAATGCGGCAAACAAGTGCAGCAAACCAAATGAATCCTATACTACCGGTTACTAACGCTCGCGCGGTCTAGGGCGTCCTACAGCCAGACCAGCTCTGAAACCAACGCTTGTGGCACCCCGGCTCAGAGGAGACCGGAACGCCCCTTATTGCAGCCCAGGGACAAGTCTTCTGGAATACGGCACTGTTGGCATAGAACAAATCAGCTCTTTATTACCATAAATAAGGTTACAAGGGTACATAGATTTCATCGGTACGGCGATACTACGCTTGACTAGGGTAATTCTACGCTAGCAGGGAAACAACGACGGTGGTGATGGACTCCACTCCGCAGGGACTCTGGCTGGAACGCGTATCCTAGCTCGCAAACTCGGGATCCTCGACAAGGAAGCAATCATGGCATGACCTGCAAACTGGCATGACACGCTAGGTGAGTACTTTGAATGTACTCGCAAGGTCACAACAAACATCAACATTAAAGCAAGACAACATCATAGAAATCAAGGTTAGGTAAAGGTTTATTATTACCAAAGGGATAGTTGAAAATAACAATAATAGACTATTCTCCCTGAACTCTGGTGACCAACTCGTGATCACTCCAAGAACATCCAGCGAATATCCTCAAGATTGTTACCAAGACTTGTCGGTGGCATGATGCCCAACTGCTACCATACTCAGACAAGTTCTTCCATCATTACCATCACTGTTACAGTTGACCATCTAGTGAGGCCTGGACGGACTGTCCAATACCGTGGACGTGGCTATTCGAATAGATTTTTACACTCTGAAGAGGTTGCGCACTTTACCCACACCATGGAGCACCTGACCTCGTGATCCCATTCGTGGACCAGCGTTGCTCCAACGAAACCCGCCTGACCCGTGACTCTCCCATCGTACCACCGGCATTCATACTCCCCCGGAGTCCTGCCCTGGGTGGCCCCTGTGTCCTCATGACACCTGCCACCGTCGTGGCCAAACTAAACTGTCCCAAACGGGGATGGGTACCCATATAACTCAACTGGGCTCACAAGGTTATCGCCGCCTACCGGGCCAGGGCAGCACGAGCGCATAACCTTCCCTCTTCGGTGGTACCGATAAAAGAACACGCGATCAGACCAAGTCAAGGCCGTCCCATACCGGCAAATGTGGTTGCACGGTTAAGCCCGGACATGTGACTCAAGATCAACCACTAAGTTCATTTAGCAATTATAGTGGCTATCACAAGTGGGTAAAATACTAGTCACTAACAATTCCGTACTCAACATGGTAGTCACCTATTCAAGAATTTACTCAAACATTGCATATTCTAAACCATACTACAAATAATCATACTTGCGATTAAAGTAATTGGTTAAACTATGATATTGCAATGCAATTATGCAGATGAGGGTTGTGGCTTGCCTGGGGTGAAGGAACCACCGGGGAGAAGTGCGAGAAGCTCGCGGAAGGAATCGCCGGAAACAGTTCTCTCTCGGAGGGGGCTGATTACGGGCAAGGGCAAAAGGGTCATCTTCACTATGTTAACTTATTATGAAAATTGCACCAACATGACGGGCTCGACGAAACGAAGACGTGGGCTTTGGAATCACCTGATTTGGAGTTACGGATGCAAAGATATGACCCGATGAAGTTTAGGGACCAATTGGTAAAAGAAACTTCTACAAACAGGTCCCTGGCAGAAATCCGGTGGCGCCTTTCCTGGAAATACGCTTTTCTCAACCGAAAGCGTATTCATGCGGGTGCGCCTTCACTTAATCCAACGTGGCCGGCCCTTAGTCACCGACAGGCGAGTCTCGCCGGGCCTTTCTCCCTCCTCCTCACCTCTCTCCTTTCCCTCTCGACGGACAGAGGCACCGGCGAGGCCGGCGACTCGGACGGCGAGCCCCGGCGACTCCGGCCATCATCTCCGGTGTTCCAGACACCGGCGGTCTCTGGGAGGAGCGCCGCATCCAATGGTGGAGAGCAGGGACGACGTGGATGGCTAGGAGTGCGGCTACGGAAAGAGGCAGAAGGCGGCGGCCTCGGGCAGTGGCGGGGCTCCGGCGACTAAGGAGACTGGGAGAGGGCGCGGGGGAGGTCTACGGCGAGCGGGGAGCCCATAGGTGGGCTCGGTGAAGGCGGGGAAGGCCGGAGGCGCGCGAATTTGAGAGAAGGGCGGCGGCGGTCATGGCGGCCATTGGCGGGCAGAAGGAGCTCCGGCGAGGGGTGGAGGAATCGGGGAGGTCCAGTGTAGTGACGTGGCGAGGTTGGTTAGCTCGTAGAGGTTCGGGGAAGGCTATATATAGCCGGACGGCTCGGGAGCGCGAGCACGGCCGCGGCGACGCGTGCGCCGCGCGCCGGAGCTTCGGGAGCCTCCCTGGAGGAGGGGAGAGGCGTCTAGACAGGTCACAGAGGGGCGGAGAGGGCTCAGGCGAGGTCAGGAAGGATCGGTAGGGCTCGGGCAACCGGACACGGCAGCGTCCGCGGCTGCAGGTCATGGCCGCGACTGCCGCAGGAGGGAACGGATGAGGCCGAGGGTCCCAATTGCCAGAGCACGCGCACGGCATGCCAAATGCGTGGTCACCACGTGAACTGTGGCATCCAGTGCTCCCTGGCACCCAACTTAGTATCTAGTAGAAAGTCCCTCCAAGGAATAGTCCCAGAGAGGTGATGGATCGATAAGGGGAACTCTGGTTGGATGGGAGTGATCACCTGAAGTTTGTTGTAGCAAACTTGGCCCATATGATGAGGTGAAATGTGATGGCCACTAAGGTAAAAAGGATGTCAGATAAGCTTAGGTTAAGAAAGACTACAATCCTGGGAATTTTGAGATGATTATGACAAGTATTTAACATAGTTGCCTTGCAACTGCCAAATCTGGTCCAGAAAACAATTCTTGATGTGGCACTCACATATCAAATGGGATTGAGCTGAAATTTGGAGGAGAAGAGTGATTTGGTCATATGAGAGTGCCATAAAACTTTCATACCATTTGCATGAGCACAAATGGTACTTCCTTCATACAGCATCTCACTGGACAGAATCTTAGCAAAATTCTATGGAATTATTGGGTAGATGGAATGAGCCCAAATTTGGTGGAGAGGTGTTATATAGCTAGGAGAATGTCCTGGTAAAATTTCAGAAATTATGGAGCAACATAAAATATAGTTGCTTCACAACCCAAAATAATGACCAGAGACAAAGATTTGATGCTGTGCTCTCATAGTTGAAGGGCTGGTGCTCAAATTTTGTGGAGAGTCATGATTTGAGCATAAGAATATATTTGCAAAATTTCAACTCATTTTCATACTATTAGCTAGCACTTGCCTCACAAAGCTTCCTTTGGATCAGAAACTTTGGAAATTTGCCAAGAAATATTTACTCGCCAAATTGAGTTGAAGTTTGGTATGTGGCAATGATATGGATAGGAAAGAGTGCCCAAAAAGTTTGAGGACAAACAAGAAAAGCTAAATGGCACTTGCTTCACAGAATGCCATCTGGGGCAGAATAGGAAAAGGAATATTGGTGAAATATTTTTGAACATGGCAAGGAAAGGTTCTGCCATATTTGAGGGAGATATGACCCAAACAATTTATGAGAATTATTTGGGAATTTTTGGAATGATGGAAATGTGGGTTGCTTCACAACCCAAAGCAAACAGGGTTATTCCTTTAATAGAAAAAGGAATATTTCCAAGAAAAAGAATATTGGGATTGGTCCAAGATGGAAATGGCATGGTCATGGGATGGTTTAGAGGTTGGCAAGCCACTAGGGAAGAGAAATCAAGGGTGATCCCTCCAGGTTCCAAGACTACCAAGCCACAGAAAAGCAAAACCAGACCAAAATCAAAAGAAAAAGAAATGAGCAAAAATCCAGGGTGTTACACCCTCAAAGAAGATTGTCAACTGGACGCTGGGGGCTTCATGCTTGCCAGCGGAATAGGCCCAGCTCTTCATGTCCATCTTGGCAATCTGGGTAGTAAGGCGCTCGGCGATATCAACCATCCTCTTGATCCAGAGGTCACGCTGCTCAGCCACGTTCTCCAAGGTCTCTTCGGCATCCTTCTGAAGGGTCTGAGCGCGGGTCACGTCCGTCAGCAACAGCTTCTCACGGGCCTCGGCAGATTCAAGATTGCTCTACAAGGAAGCAAGCCTGGATTTCATCTCGGAGATAATACCATTGGCGGCATCAAGGTCCTGACCCTTGGAGGAAAGCTGTAATTGCACCTCTTCCAGAGTTGTAGTTGCCTTACGCGCTTCCTCCTTGAGGGCCTCGACCTCCTTGGTGCTCCTGGCAAGATCCTCTGTCAGTTTGGTCAGTGGGGCTTCAAATTCGACCTTGGTGGCAGAAGCAGCAGCCAAGTCGTCAGTCACCTCCTTCAGCCGAGCAGCAGATTCTGAGGAAAGTGCATCAAGAGAAATCTTGTGGCCATCTTCCAGCTCCTTGGTACACTGTCGGACGCGATCCTCCAGCTCATCATCCTTGGCACGGAGGCTGGCCTCGAGGTTATGTTCCCGGGCAGAAATACCGTCCTCTCTGCCGTCCAGAAGCGCCTTGCATTCCATCCAGAAGCGCCTTGCACCCCAAGGTGCACATCCTCGTTAGTCATGGACAACGTTTCATGCTTCCTCTTGAGGGAATGGACCTGCCGATTGTACCACTCCCGCAGTTCGCTCCCTTTGCTCCTCAGCTGCTGATCCACAAGCCCGGCCGAATCTCGTTGCTCCTTGACCGTCTGCCACAGGAGGCTGTACCTGTTCTGAACATCCTTAAGCCCTGCTGCTATGGACTCCAGAAAAGCCAAGTCCTTGGTAGTGTCAGCAGTGCTGTGGACCCCTTCGACCCTCTGGGATAGTGGCGCCAGGATCTTGGTGATCTCTTCGTCGAGATCCACACCCACCGAGAAGGGCGAGCCGAGAGCTGTGTGGCTTAACGGAGCAGTGATCAGCGCCAGATGACTTTGAGGGAATTGCAGGGCCGACGCCAGGGGGTAGCTGGACGAAGAAGGCATCACGGTTTGAAGGGGAGTCTTCTCTTCAACCCCTGAGCACAGTACGGGCACGCTGCCCAGATTTTGTTCCATCATCTTCGGGAACCCCTGAATATCCCCGGCAGCCGAGCCGTGTTCTTCTGCGACAGCAATCTTTATCGCTTCCGCGGCAGCGTCTTTCCAAATAATGGCAACCTCCTCCAGCAGTTCGGGCTCTTCAAAAAGTGGGGCTGCTGAATTTCACAACAAAATAGAAGCATGAAAATCAAGAGTCGACAAAGCGCGTAATGAAAAAGATATAGAGGAAACTAGAACACCGGCAAGAGGGATACCCGATGGAGAATGCTGCGGAAGGACCTCCCCTTCCCCGGTAACATCAGTTGCCGGCGTGCCATCTGTCGCCGCCCTTTCGGCGATGGCCCTTGCACGAGCAGATTCCTCAGCGGAGAACTTTGCCGGCGAGTCCCCCTCATGGGCAACGGTTGACGGGGGATCTTGGAAGAGGAGTTCCACTGGATGGGCCTCCCTCCGATCTTCCTCTCCCGTTCCCTTGACAGGAGAAGGAAGGCGCCTTTCCTCATCCCCGCCAGCGAACGAGACCTGCGCTTGAGTTTCGTGAAGAAGACTAGGCTGGGGGCTAGACACGGGATCCCCTTCCGCGTCCCCTGCAGAGTCTCCGCCTGCTGCAAGGTCTGAGCCCGCGGCAGACTTGGCCGTCTTGACCCTGTGCGCAAGGGTCTCATCATCTTCATCCCTGTCAAGATCAAAGATATATGATCAATCAGGAAGATTAAAAAATTGAATGCCTTCTAGCGAAAGTTGGGATCAACGAAACTTACTCCGAGGCAAGGAGCATTGAGCCCAGTTCGTACGACGCAGGCGGTGGAGTTGCTCGGCTCCTCTTCAGAGTTGGAGGGCGGGGCTTGGCGGAGAGGCCGGGACTGCCGGTAAGGGCGAGCTTGGCGGAGGAGTTGGACTCGACGTGGGCTGGGATCCACACCATGCACTTTCCGTCGCTTGGTGGGGGATGCCTTGGTCTGAGAAAGGCACGAGGATTGGCGACGTGCTACTCCACGCCTGCCGCCCTTGGCAGTCGTCCTCTTCACCGTCGAGGAACTTCGCGAAGACGCGGAGGCCGTTGACTCCCGATTGGTGCGTAGACAGGGGCGGCGACCCGGCTCCGGAGCTTGGGGTCCCTCTTCGAGCCCCTCCTCTACCACCTCCGGCTCCTTCGCCCCTTCTGCCTCGCCTTCCACCTGGGCCCCTGTTGCCGCAGTTTGGGAACCGCTAGCCCCGGCAAGCTCCAACCCGGCAGACTCCTCCGGAACAAGATTTTCGCCCTCCTCATCAGAAGAGCCGCCGTCCCCAGGCTCCTCTTCTCCTTCGGAAGCTGCTCCCTTGGAGGACCTGACGGCCTTGTCCTTCGCGATTCGTCCGGAGATAAAGGCCCTTTCCGCCTCCCTGGTCGGCACGGTCAGGTTATCCTCCGGTTTGATAGCCCTTTCCTCCAAGGTGGAGATCCACTCCATCTCGTTCTCCAAGGCGGGCAGCTCCCAGTCAGACCTAATGCCGAAGGCGTCACATTCTGGCATCCATTGAAGAATCTGATTCCTGGCGGAATTGCGATGCAGTGGGATAACTTTCTCCGGCAGGCGATGTGTCCCGAAACGGCTAAATAGCTGATCACACAGCTAGCCATGGCAGTAAGCTATCAGGTTGTTGGCAGGACCAGGATACAGGCGCATCCAATCGGCAGGACCAGTGAACTCCCAAGCAAACCAGTCTCTCTTTTGCAAAGGAGCGATGCGGTGACAGAGGAAGTCTGCCCCCACCTGTTCAATGGTCAATCCGATAGCCTTGAGGCGGATGATCCTGTTCAGTGCCAAGCGGAGTTTGCTGTCAGATGGGCCAGGCTTCCCCTAGTCGCTGCCGCGCGTGACGCATTCAGTCCGCGCCCGACAAAACTCGGGGGCTTTGTCGTCCTTGATCCAGCACCAGTCGCCCCTCCATTCTTCCCACTTCCCACGCAGATTCCCGGAAAGGTGCTCATTCTTATCCCGGGGGATCCAACTTATATTTCCGGAGCAGTGGGATTTGTCCTCAATCCGGGGAAGGAAGAAGTGCTTGAACAAGTCCACATTGGGGGCTACCCCAACAAAGTTCTCGCACAGAATGGCAAATATCGCCATGCAAAACATCGCATTGGGCGTGAAATCCAAAAGGTGAAACCCATATGTCGCCATTATGGCGCAGAAGAAATTAGAAAAGGGAGGAGCAAGACCGCAGTAAAAGCATGCACAGAAGAAGTCGTACGAATCTGAGGGTTCCTTCTCCTTGGGGTTGTCTGGCAGAACTTGCGGCGCTTTCATGCCCCTTTGTTGGCCGCCCCCACATATAGGCATACCTCTCGATCAGAGTATTGCCGTCCAGGCTCGACGGAGAGGTAACCACATCTCCCTGTTGCCGCCTCTCGAGCTCTTCCGCCTTCCTCCTCCATTCCTCAGCCGCCAGGTCTGTGGATGTGGCCGCCTGCTTCCCCTTGTTACCCGCCTTTTTCTGCCCCATCTTGGAAATCTTCAAGGGCGGCAGATGGTCTGGTGGCGCTCGGTGGGACGAGAATGGTGGTGGTAGTAGTTTCTTGGCTTGAGGAGGAAGATGAAGGACGGAGAAAAGGATGCGAATGAGCAGCGCCCCTGCGCATTATCCTTTTTTATCAGGGGACTCGCGCAAGGGCTGGCTCTTCACTATTTTTCAGAAAACTGTCGTTTTATTACTGGCAGTTCCTTTTATTCTCCAACAACTCCCATCCATGACCCCATGACCCGCGATAATTACACGAAGTGGACGTGGATGGAAAGGCAGAACCCCTCCGCCGCGTGTCCGTGCACTGTTTGGGGCCTAACCCAATGTGCCAAGCAACACGTATGGCTCAGGCTTGGGGTCTTCTGTCGGGGTAAACAAACAAGGGTGTTCATTTTCCCCCTGACTCGTGCCCGGACAGACGGCCACCGACGCCCGGCAACCACCTGTAGAAGAGCAGAAAACCCCAACAGCAATGAAGACCAAGACTCCAGCAAGCTCAACACGGCAGCCCAAGCCTGGGCTGCGACGCGCCAAGCACGTCCCCGACGCTTGCCGGGGACCAAGACGAATGCACCTTTTAGAAGACCCGGCATCGCTACGCCTGTTACTTATTGATGCGATGTCGAGCCCTCAGGCGATTAATCAGCTCTCGCTAAGCACGTGGCGACGCATTGGAAGGCAAGTCACGCCCGGTTGACACCCGCCCTGCGGCGTGTCAAGATCTTAAGCAGCAACCGACCAGGCGGTGGCAAAGGCTTGCCGGGGATGCACCCCCAAGCGCCACCTAGGCAGGTAATCATGGCATTTTGTTCTAAATGCCAGAGTTAGGTATGATAGCTCTGCTTAGCTATCTAATCAATAGAAAATGTCTGTTTTGCCATTGTGATAACCCCTTGCACTATAAAAGGAGGCCCAAGGCAACCTTGCTCAAGGTTGGCAACTCGAACCCCCGAATGCTTGTACTCGCATAGCCGCTCTCCCCGGCAGCAGTCCTTGCCGGGGTTAGGCGCCCTGCGTTCTTCGTGTTCCTCCAATCAATCCACCAAAAAGCAGGAGTAGGGTTTTACACTTAGCAGTGGCCAGAACCTGGGTAAAATGCCTGACCCTTGATTGTTGCACCGTCTCATGCTCTCCGCTCTTCGTGCGATGTGACCCCCCTTGCCGAACCACAAGGGACCTCAGGTCCCATAGGTGATCGTGAGCATCTGTGCTCCGACACGCCTCTATCCTCACCCACCGTACTGAGGGAACCTGCAAGCTAGTAGCATTGGCGCTTGACACGCCTCTATCCTCACCCACCGTTAAAGTGAGGAGAAAATCCTCAAACTCAGATGGCCTAGGTTCTCTCAAATCCCCATCAGAAGGGATCAAGCATATGTTGCAGAAATCAGTTAGCGGTATTTTGTAGGTTTCAGCATAAAGATTAAACTGCACCTCAGAAGGATCGTTTCTTCCTAAATAATAAAAGCCTTGCACAAAGGAATTTGTAAGGATGTGATATTGGTCACACTTAGCTGCGAAGAACTCGGTTAACCCAGCGTTTGCAACAAACTCAGCGAACTCTTGACGGATTCCGGCCTCCTCCATGAAGACATCATGCGGCCATTCACACAGCCGCACCTCCACCTTTCTTGGGGTGCGGAGGTCATTGTCTGATGATTCCCCAATGACTCCCTTGTCATTTTTCTTGGAGGAGAATTTCCTAAAGATTTGCATTTTATTCCTATAAAAATTCTGAAAAAATTTAGTCCACAAAATTTTGTCAACAAAACTTTGTAAGATTGTTAGCAACTACTCCTAAGCATGCATAGAGGCCATATTGAGCATTCAAACTACTTAGAACTCTAAGAATTCAACATGCAAGCTCATCTACAGCAGCACCAAGTGTAGCTAATTACTATAAAAATAACCCACTAAAACCAAAACTAATAGGAGCAATGGAGGAGTCCCATACCATGTAGCAATCCCTCCAAACAGTTTCGGAAACGGAGCTTCGAGCAAAGAGATCGAAATCCGCGGGTTTGAGAGCAAGAACACGAAAATGGTGGCTCTGGTGATTTTTTTCTGGAGGTAGGAGATGATGTGGGCTAAAGAGATAAGTGAGGGGGGCCACGTGGGGGCCACAACCCACTAGGACGCGCCTGGGGGTGTTGGCGCGCCCTGGTGTCTTGTGGGCACCAGGTGCACCCCCCTTTGGTATTATTTGTGCCAAAAATTCATAAATATTCGGAAAAAATCGTGTTAAATTTTCAGGGCATTCTGAGAATTTTTATTTTTGGGTCATTTTTTATTGCACGGAGAAAACAGAGAACAGGATAATCATGGCATTTTATTTTATTTGACTAACTAAAACAGAAAATAAAAGGTGGGAGCAAAGAGTTGTGCTTACTAGATTCATCGACGTCATACCTCTCAAAAATGATTCATTAATAAGGTTGATCAAGTCTTATTAAGAACAACTTCCGATTAGCATGAAACCAAAGAACTTTCGTAAAACACTAAGTTACCTCAATGGGGATGCGCATATCCCCAACAATAAGTATATCATATTTCTTTTTGGCAGTAGGTAGAGGTAATTGAAAACTTCCAATAGTAATGGTTGGTGATTCTTCGATAACATTTATACCATTCACTTGGAATTGTTTCGTCAGAAAGTGCACCGAGTGCTCATTACTATTAATATGAAAAGTGACCTTGTTTTTATTGCAATCAATAACAGCCCCTGCAGTATTCAAAAAGGGTCTACCAAGGATAATCGACATGTTGTCGTC
Organism: Elymus sibiricus; assembly: GCA_039707655.1. Taxonomy (NCBI): domain Eukaryota; kingdom Viridiplantae; phylum Streptophyta; class Magnoliopsida; order Poales; family Poaceae; genus Elymus; species Elymus sibiricus. Next base: position 130,617,979 of record CM077675.1, on the reverse strand, counting down.
CTCGGGCATCTCAAGAATAACAAAGTCCGTTAAGATAGTAACTTTGCAACAACAACTGGCACATCCTCACAAATACTGATAGGTATGGCCGTTGACTTGTCAGCCATTTGTAATGATATCTCAGTAGGCGTGAGCTTATTCAAATCAAGTCTTTTATATAAGGAGAAAGGCATAACACTAACACCGGCTCCCAAATCACACAAAGCAATTTTGACATAGTTTCTTTTGATGGAGCAAGGTATAGTTGGTATTCCAGGATCTCCAAGTTTTTTAGGTACTCCATCTTTAAAAGAATAATTAGCAAGCATGGTGGAGATTTCAGCTTCATGTATTTTTCTTTTATTTGTGATGATGTCTTTCATATACTTTGCATAAGGGGCCATCTTCAGAATATCAGTTAAGCAGGTACGCAAAAAGTGTTGGAAATATGCCCTAGAGGCAATAATAATTTAGTAACTATCATATTTAATTGTTCATGATAATCGTTTATTATCCATGCTAGAATTCTATTGATCGGAAACTCAGATACATGTGTGGATACATAGACAACACCATGTCCCTAGTATGCCTCTAATAGACTAGCTCGTTGATCAAAGATGGACAAGGTTTCCTAGCCATGGACATGAGATGTCATTTGATAACGGGATCACATCATTAGGAGAATGATGTGATGGACAAGACCCAAACTATAAAGATAGCATATGATCGTGTCAGTTTATTGCTATAGTTTTCTGCATGTCAAGTATCTGTTCCTATGACCATGAGATCATGCAACTCACTGACACCGAAGGAGTACCTTGTGTGTATCAAACGTCGCAACGTAACTGGGTGACTATAAAGATGCTCTACAGGTATCTCCGAGGGTGTGTGTTTAGTTGGTATGGATCAAGACTGGGATTTGTTACTCCGTGTGACAGAGAGGTATCTCAGGGCCCACTCGGTAATACAACATCACAATAAGACCTGCAAGCAAAGTGACTAAAGAGTTAGCCACGGGATTTGTATTACGAAACGAGTAAAGAGACTTGCCGGTAACGAGATTGAACTAGGTATAGAGATACCGACGATCGAATCTCGGGCAAGTAACATACCGAAGAACAAAGGGAACAACATAGGGGATTAACTGAATCCTTGACATAGAGGTTCAACCGATAAAGATCTTCGTAGAATATGTTGGAACCAATATGGGCAACTAGGTCCCGCTATTGGTTATTAACCGTAGAGGTGTCTCGGTCATGTCTACATAGTTCTCGAACCCGCAGGGTCTGCACACTTAACGTTCGGTGACGTTTCGGTAGTATTGAGTTATGTATGGTGGTGACCGAAGGTTGTTCGGAGTCCCGGATGAGATCTCGGACGTCACGAGGAGCTCCGGAATGGTCCTGAGGTAAAGATTGATATATAGGACGCCCCGTTTTGGTCACCGGAAAAAGTTCGGGCGTCACCGGTAGTGTACCGGGGGTGCCGGGAGGGTTCTGGGGGTCTATAGGGAGGGGCCCACTCACCCCAAGGGCCACATGGGACTAGGGGGTGGCGGACCAGCCCCTGGTTGGCTGGCCAGCCAGCCCCTAAGGGGGCCCATGCAAAATTGGAAGGAGGCGGCCAAAGGGGAAGGAGTCCTCCCAAGACTCCACCTCCCTTGTGGGGGGAGGACTCTCCCCCTTGGTTCGGCCGACCCCTCCTTGGTGGAGCGGCTAGGGCTGCCTCCCCCCTCCCCTTCCTCCTATATATACTAGAGGTTTTGAGGGCAGCACCTCACCTGAAAAGCCACAACTCCCTCTCTCTCCCTCTAGATCTGTTCTCCACTAGATCATCTCGGTCGTGCTTGGCGAAGCCCTGCCGGGACAGCTCCACCACCACCGCCACCACGCCATTGTGCTGGAGGAGAACTCATCTACCTCTCCGCCCCCTCTTGCTGGATCAAGAAGGCGGAGATCGTCATTGAGTTGTACGTGTGCTGAACGCGGAGGTGCCGTCCGTTCGGCGCTAGATCGGAAGGACCGTGATTGGATCGCGGGACAGTTCTTGATGGGATCGCAGGACGGATCGTGATCGGATCGCGGGACGGCTTGCGATTTGGATCGCGAAGACGTTCGACTACATCAACCGCGTTTCTTAATGCTTCCTGCTTAGCTATCTACAAGGGTACGTAGATCCACTCTCCCTCTCGTAGATGCTCATCACCATGGATAGATCTTGCGTGTGCGTAGGAATTTTTTTGTTTCCCATGCAACGTTCCCCAACAGTGGCATCATGAGCTAGGTCTATGCGTAGATGAGATCACGAGTAGAACACAAAGGACTTTGTGGACGTTGATGCTCAGATTGCTTCCTCCCTTGGTATTTTCTTGATTCAGCGGTATTGTGGGATGAAGCGGCCCGGACCAACCTTACTCGTACGCTTATGAGAGACCGGTTCCATCAACTGACATGTGACTTTGTTGCATTAAGATGGCTGGCGGGTGTATGTCTCTCCCACTTTAGTTGGATCGGATTTGACAAAGGCGGTCCTTGAGAAGGTTGAATAGCAATTTGTGTATCACCGTTGTGGTTTTGCATAGGTAAGAATCGTTCTTGCTAGATACCCATAGCAGCCACGTAAAACATGCAACAACAATTAGAGAACGTCTAACATGTTTTTGCAGGGTATGTTGTGATGTGATATGGCCAGTTACAAGATGAGATATATGTGATGTATGAGATGATCATGTTTTGTATAGAATATCGCGACTTGCATGTCGATGAGTACGGTAACTGGCAGGAGCCATTGGGTTGTCTTTAATTTATTTTCGCCGTTTTGCTTTACTTTATCGCTATGAGTTAGCAATAGTTGTAGAAGCAATAGTTGGAGCGACAACCTCATGGCAACACATTGATGGAGATCAAGATGATGGAGATCATGGTGTCATGCCGGTGACGATGGAGATCATGCCGGCGCTTTGGAGATGGAGATCAAAAGCACAAGTTCATGGCCATATCATGTCACTTATGATTTGCATGTGATGTTAATACTTTTATGCATCTTATTATGCTTAGGACAATGGTAGCATTATAAGGTGATCCCTCACTAAAAATTTCAAGATAAAATTGTGTTCTCCCCGAGTGTGCACTGTTGCGAAAGTTCGTCGTTTCGAGACACCACGTGATGATCGGGTGTGATAGACTCTACGTTCACATACAACGGGTGCAAGCCAGTGTTGCACATGCGGAACACTCGGGTTAAACTTGACGAGCCTAGCATGTACAGACATGGCCTCGGAACACAAGAGACCGAAAGGTCGAACATGAGTCATATAGTAGATATGATCAACATGGAGATGTTCACCATTGAAACCACCTCATCTCACGTGATGATCGGACTTGGGTTGGTGAATTTGGATCATGTAACACTCGGATGACTGGAGGGATGTCAATTTGAGTGGGAGTTCTTAAGTAATATGATTAATTGAACTCATTATCATGAACATAGTCAAAATGTCTTTGCAAATTATGTTGTAGATCACTAGCTCGCGCTGTAGCTCCCCAGTGTTTTTTATATGTTCCTAGAGAAAATAGAGTTGAAAGATGATGGTAGAAATAATGCGGACTGGGTGCGTGATCTGAGGATTGTCCTCATTTGTTGCACAGAAGGCTTATGTCCTTAATGCATCGCTCGGTGCACCACCCCCTCAAGCGTCATCTGTAGATGTTGTGAACATCTGACAGGCACGTTTTGATGACTACTTGATAGTTCAGTGGGTCATGCATTACGGCTTAGAATTGAGGCTCCAAAACGTTTTGAACATCACGGAACATATGAGATGTTCTAAGAGCTGAAATTGGGATCTCAGGCTCATGCCCGTGTTGAGAGGTATGAGACCTCCAACAAGATTCTTTGCCTGCAAGATGAAGGAGAATAGCTCAATCGGTGAGCTTGTGCTCAGATTGTCTGGGTGCTACAATCGCTTGAATCGAGTGGGAGTTTATCTTCCAGATAAGATAGTGGTTGATATAGTTCTCCAAGTCACTGCCACAAAGCTACTAGAGCTTCGTGATGAACTATGAAATGCCAGGGATGGAAATAGTGATCCCCGAGCTATTCGCGATGTTTGACACCGTGAAGGTAGAAATGAAGGAGCATCAAGTGTTTATGGTTAGTAAAACCACTAGTTTCAAGAAGGGCAAGGGCAAGGAGGGAAACTTCATGGATGGCAAGCCAGTTGCTGCTCCTGTAAAGAAACCCAAGGTAGAACCCTAACCCGAGACTGAGTGCTTCTATTATGAGGAAAACGGTCATTGAAGCGGAACTTCCCTAGGTACTTGGTAGATAAGAAGGCTGGCAACGTCAACAGAAGTATATTTGATATACGTTTTATGCATGTGTACCTTGCTAGTACTCCTAGTAGCACCTGGGTATTAGATACCGGTTCTGTTGCTAAATGTTGGTAACTCGAAATAAAAGCTACGAAATGAACAGAGACTAGCTAAAGGCGAGGTGACGATGTGTGTTGGAAGTGTTTCCAAGGTTGATGTGATCACCATCGCACGCTCTCTCTACCTTCGGGATTAGTGATGAACCTAAATAAATGTTATTTGGTGTTTGCGTTGAGCATGAACGTGATTAGATCATGTTTATTGCAATACGGTTATTCATTTAAGTTAGAGAATAATGGTTATTCTGTTTCCATGAATAATACTTTCAATGGTCATCCACCCAATGAGAATGGTTTATTGAATCTTGATCGTAGTAATACACATGTTCATAATATTGATGCGAAAAGATGCAAAGTTAATAATGATAGTACCACATACTTGTGGCACTGCCGCCAAGGTCATATTGGTGTAATGCGCATGAAGAAACTCCATGCTGATGGATCTTTAACTCACTCAATTTTGAATCGGTTGAGACATGCGGACCATGCCTCATGGGCAAGATGACTAAGACCCCGTTTTCCGGTATGATGGAGCGGGCAAGTGGCTTATTGGAAATGATACATGTTGATGTATGCGGTCCAATAAGTGTTGAAGCGTGCGGTGGATATCATTATTTTCTTACCTTCACTGATGATTTGAGTAGATATAGGTATATTTACTTAATGAAACACAAGTCTGAAACGTTTGAAAAGTTCAATTAATTTCAGAGTGAAGTTGAAGATCATTGTGACAAGAAGATAAAATGTCTACGATATGATCATGGAGGTGAATATCTGAGTTACGAGTTTGGTATGCAACTTAAGACAATGTGGAAATTATTTCACAACTCACGCCACCTGGAACACCATAGTGTAATGGTGTGTCCGAACGTCGTAGTCGTGCTCTATTGGATATGGTACGTACTATGATGTCTCTTATCGATTTGCCACTATCGTTTTGGGGTTATGCATTAGAGACAACTACATTCACTTTAAATAGGGCACCATCTAAAGTCCGTTGAGATGACACCGTATGAATTTTGGTTTGGCAGAAATCTAAGCTGTCATTTCTCAGAGTTTGGGAATGCGACGCTTATGTCTGATAAGCTCGATCCCAAAGCGGAAAGGTGCATCTTCATAGGATACCCTAAGGAAACAGTTGGGTATACCTTCTATCTCAGATCCAAGGGCAAAGTGTTTTTGCTAAAAACAGGTCCTTTCTTGAGAAAGAGTTTCTCTCAAAAGAATTGACTGGGAGGAAAATAGAACTTGATGATGTTGTTGAACCTTTACTTCAACCAGAGAGTAGCGCAACGTAGAAAGATGTTTCTGTAGAGCCTACATCGGTTGAAGAGGAAGTTAATGATGATGATCATGAAGCTTCGGATCAAGTTACTATCGAACCTCGTAGGTCGACAAGGACGCGTACTGCTCTTGAGTGGTACGGCAACCCTGTCTTAAAGGTCATGTTGTTGGACAATGATGAACCTACGAGCTATGACGAAGCAATGGTGGGCCCGGATTCCAACAAATGGCTAGGAGCCATGAAATCCAAGAAAGGATCCATGTATGAAAATGAAGTATGGACTTTGGTAGACTTGTCCGTTGAACGGCAGGCCGTTGAGTACAAATGGACCTTTAAGAAGAAGACAAACGCTGATGGTAAATGTCACCATTTATAAAGCTCGACTTGTCACAAAGAAGTTTCCGACAAAGTTCAAGGAGTTGACTACGATGAGACTTTCTCACCCGTAGTGATGCTAAAGTCTGTTGGAATAATGTTAGTAGTTGCTACATTTTTCGATTATGAAATCTGGCAGATGGATGTCAAAACATCGTTTCCTTAACAGTTTCCTTGAGGAAAGGTTGTATGTGATACAACCGGAAGGTTTTGTCAGTCCTAAGGATGCTAAAATGTATGCAAGCTCCAGCAATCCTTCTATGGACTGGAGCAAGCATCTCGGAGTTGGAATATACGCTTTGATGAGGTAATCAAAGTTTTTGGGTCTATACAAAGTAAATGAGAAACTTGTATTTACAATAAAGTGAGTGGGAGCACTATAGAATTTCTGATAAGTATATGTGGATGATATTTGGTTGATCGGAAATGATGTAGAATTTCAGGAAAGCATAAAGGGTTGTTTGAAATGGAGTTTTTCAAAGGAAAACCTGGAATGAAGCTACTTAAATATTGGGCATCAGGATCTATAGGGATAGATCAAGACGTCTGATAAAACTTTCAATGAGTACATACCTTGACAAGATTTTGAAAGAGTTCAAAACGGATCAGTCAAAGAAAGAGTTCTTGCCTGATTTGTAAGGTGTGGAGTTGAGTGAGACTCGAAGCTCGACCACGGCAGAAGAAAGAGAAAGGACGAAGGTCGTCCCCTATGCCTTATCCATAGGCTTTGTATAATATGCCATGCTGTGTACCGCATCTGGTGTGTGCCTTGCCATGAGTCTATCAAGGGGTACAAGAGTGGTCCAGGAGTGGATCACTGGACAGCGGTTAAGATTATCCTTAGTAACTAGAGTACTAAGGAAATGTTTCTCGGTTATGGAGGTGATAAAGAGTTCGTCGTAAAGGGTTACGTCGATGCAAGATTTGACACCAATCCGGATGACTATGAGTAGCTATCCGGATACGTATAGTGGAGCAGCCATTTGGAATAGCTCTGACGGGGTTATTACCCCTAGGTAGGCCAAGACTAAGGAATCCACCCCCTTTTGAAAAAACCATACGGCCGGCTGGTTCGCGACCAGCTGGCGTGCTTCCGGCTGGCTCACGGCCGGCAGGACCAAGGCCGGCTGGCGGGCTGCCGGCTGACCCACGGCCGGCTGGACCAAGGCTGGCTGGCCGGCTACCGGCAGGCCCACTGCCGGCTGGCCCACGGCTGGCTGGTCAGGATCCGGCCTCCCAGCCCCTGGCCAACCTGCGGCCAGCCGCTCTACGGCCGGCCCTTCTACTGACCTCTGGACGGGTAGGCATCCGTCCTCTCCCACTGCGGCCAAGTACACCGACGGTACGCGACCACCACAATGGGCTCCGGTGTGGCTACAGCAACCGCTGACGCGCGGGCATGCGTGGCTACAGTCTGGGCGGTCGTATCGCTGACCAGGACTGATCGAGACCCAGCGAGGCAACAGTGCCGCCACGCCGCCGTCCACTCCATTACCTGCCCCGGCGTGGCTACAGCGCAGCCGGCCATACCGCTGACTTCGGCCGGCAGGCTCAAGACGACGTCGTGCGGGGCGGCCCGTGCCGCGGCAGGTAGGCGCGGGCCAATAGAAGAGCCGGCTGGCGGGCCCCAGTTGGCGATGGGACCGCGCAGCCGGCGGGCCCTACAGGCGACGAGACGGCCCGGCCGGTGGGCCCCCTGAACGGCTGGAGAGGCTGCTAGCCGGGTCCCCCCTTTTTGTACCTTAGGAATATTGTAAGCCAGGGGTTGGCCTATAAAACCCCCGAGGCCCCCATGAATCGGGCAGGCAAGCACTAAGGGATTCTCCCACCTCGCACTCTCACTCCCACATAGCAAGGGAAGAGGAGCCGGCTGCTCCTTCTTCCTCCTCTAGACTTCAACTCAAGGAGCGCCATTGTAACATCACCCACCACTCAACTAGACAAGCAGGACTAGGGGTGTTACCTCCCACGGAGGGCCCCGAACCTGGGTACATCGTGTGTCTCTCACCGCTTGTGCCTAATCCCGTTCCCAGAGCCCGTCGGCATCCTTCGGCCCCAACCACTCTCGATAAGCCACCCCATGGCATCTGTTGTGAGAAAATGACGACAGTTGGCGCCCACCGTGGGGCCGTACGCGGCGCCTGCCGGAGTCACGCTCCGGGCGGGACCCTTCACCACCTCCCCCATCCGCCCCACGTCCGGGCGGAACTGCGCGCTCGTGGGGCTTGCTCCCACGGGGCGGGACCCCGTTCCCGCTAGCCCTGCGGGTGACGCTGCCGGCCTCTCCGACCAGTGCCTCGGCAGCGACCTTCTGATCAACATCACCATCCTCACCGAGCGCCTCGGCAGGCTGAGCCTTGCCGACGAGCCAGCTGCCGACGAGTACCCTAGCCAGGTACTCAACTACCTCGACCCGCCCTCGTCTGTGGGTGCACTCGCCCCGAGCGAGGCCAATGACTCCCACATCCGCACGGGGGTAATGGCCAACGGCTCCTCAACGACCTCCGGCCGCGTAAGGGCGGAGGCGGAGGCGGCCGCCGCGGCCGCCCGCGCCGGCACCTCCGACCCCCTTGGCTCCGCGCTTCGGGGCCTTAGCACCCGCGTTGCGCCTATGACGAACCCAGCCACGGCTACGGCTGAGCTGGAGGCCGCTCGCCGGCTGCTATTCAACGAGGCAACCACGCTCGCCATTACCAAGCGCCGGATGGAGTCTGCGCAACGCGAGTATAACTCCACCTACGGCCTCACCCCCGCCAGCAACGAGCCCAGCCGACACGGTGACGTTCGCAACCGCGGCCGTGTGGTCGCGGAAATCCTCGGTAGTAGGCTCCCCACCTATGACACGCCGGCTGCCAACCTGAGGGCCGCCCAGGTGGCCTACACTGACCTCACCGACCTGGTGGGCGAGGAGCGAGAGCAGCAGGACCGGCACATCCAAGACCTCATCGCCACCGCCCATGCCCAGCAGGCCCGGCTCGATAACGCCAACGCCGGCTCCGAAATTCCCGTCCCCGAGGGGGACGCCCTGCAAACTGCTGGCCAGCGCCGGCCGGTCCAGCAAGCCTCTTCCCCCCGCGGCTCCCGCCGGCGAGGTGCTGGGTCCCATAACGGACGCTCCCGGCAGAGAGACGAGCTGCCGGCCGTCAACAACTGGTGCAACGATGCTCCGGCTGGCGGCAGCCGCCGAAGCCGGGACCATACTCTGCCCTCGCGGCAGGAGCGCGCGCACTCGCCTGCCCCGACCGTCCGTCCCGAGCTCGCCGTCCGGCTCGGCCCGCGCATCCCGCGGAGCGAGTACGACGCCCGGACTCGCATCGACCGGCTGGCACAGTCCGCCCTCCTAAAGGAGGAGGGTTCGATCGGTCCGGCATGCTTCGGCCCACGGATCCGCAAAGAGCCGTTCCCAACCGGCTTCACGCTCCCCCGCGACACCCCGAAGTACAACGGCACGGCCAAGCCGAAAGACTGGCTGGTCGACTACACCACCGCAGTTGGCATAGCCAGGGGAAACAAGCGCGTCGCCATGCGTTACGCCCCCCTCATGATGATTGGCTCGGCTCAGACTTGGCTTAACAGCCTGTCGGCCGGCAGCATCAACACCTGGACGGACTTTGAGGAGGCATTCGTCCGCAACTTCACCGGTACCTACAAGCGGCCCGGCCGGCCCCGCGAGCTGGCCATGTGCGTCCAGGGGCCGGACGAACCCCTCCGCGACTACCTCATGCGCTGGACCGAGCTCTGCAACTCCTGTGAGGGGTACACGAGGTGCAAGCCATCCAGTACTTCATTAAGGGCTGCCGCGACGGCACTCACCTCAAGCACAAGCTCCTGTGCTCCGAGCCGACAACCCTGGCGGACCTGATGGCCAAGGCGGACAAATACGCCACGGTCGATTCCGCGATGCGGATGAAGGTCACGGCCCCGGTCAAGCCGACCCCGCCGCCTGCCACGCCGCGGGCGGCTGCCGACAACCGGCAACAGCAGAACAACAAGCGCAAAAGCAACCAGCCGGATCCCCGCTATGGGAGCCGGCAGGTCGCCACTATCGAGGAAGAGCCGCCGGCTGCCCAGGCTTCCAGCCAGCGCCAGCGGACCGGCAAGGCCGCCTGGCAGCCCAAGCTCACCTTCGAGCAGATGCTCGATGCCCCGTGCAAGATGCACTCCGGGGCAAAACCGGCCACACACACACTACGACAGTGCAGCTTCTCCCAGCGGCTGGCCCGAGGCGAGGGCCTCCCTGTTCCTCCACCTCTGGTTCCCCGCGCACCGGCTCCAGCTCTTGCCTAGCCACCTGTGCCGGCTCCGGCTGCCAACAACGGCCGCCTCCATGACCAGTTCCCCGACCAGGACGGGGCTTACGTCGTCTTCACCAGTGAGGGAACTGACAAGCATAGCCGGCGCCAGCGCCGGCACGAGGTGAACGCCACCATTCCCTTGGTCCTCCAGTTCATGCACTGGTCCGAGAAGCCGGTTACCTAGAGCCGGGCGGACCACCCGACCGTAATGCCCAACCCTGGCAGCTACGCCCTCGTCCTCGATCCCACCATTGTCTCCGAGAGGCGCACCTGCCGTTTCTCGCGGGTGTTGATCGACGGGGGCAGCAGCATCAACATCCTCTATCGCGACACGATGCTCAAACTGGGGCTCCGGGAGAAAGACCTGCGAGCGAGCCGGAAGGTTTTCCATGGCATCGTGCCGGGAAAATCCTGCACCCCCATCGGCAAGATTGAGCTCGATGTTCTCTTTGGCGGCAAGAGCCACTTCCGCCGCGAACCGATATGGTTCGAGGTGGTGGACCTGGACAGTCCCTACCAAGCGCTGCTGGGCAGGCCGGCCCTTGTCAAGTTCATGGCGATCCCCCATTATGCCTACCTCAAGCTCAAGATGCCGGGCCTCAAGGGCATCATCACCATCGCCGGCGACTACAAGATGTCGATCGAGTGCACGCGCGATGGCAGCCGGCTGGCCGAGGCCCTGGAGATAGCGGAGGAAAAACGGCAGCTCGACCGGCTCGTGGCTCATGCCTCTGACCAGCCGGCCGTGCCGGCTCCTCCGTCCTAGTCGGCCCGCGAGGCGTCGTTCCAACCGTCCATGGACACCAGGCAGGCGCCGCTCGACCCGACCAACCCCAAGCAGTGCGTCACCATCGGCGCCCACCTCGACAGCAAATAGGAAGGCGAGCTCGTCAACTTCCTCTGTGAGAATTGGGACATCTTTGCATGGTCTCCGAAAGACATGCCGGGTGTTCCGAGGAAGTTCGCTGAGCAGAAACTTCATGTGCGGCCGGATGCCAAGCCGGTCAAGCAACCCCTGCGCCGTTTCTTTGAGGAGAAGCGGCGTACTATAGGAGAAGAGATCGCCCGGCTGCTCGCAACCGGCTTCATCATGGAAGTGTTCCACCCGGACTGGCTGGCCAACCCAGTCCTGGTGCTGAAGAAAAACAAAACCTGGCGCATGTGTATCGACTACACCAGCCTGAACAAGGCCTGTCCTAAGGACCCTTTCGCCCTGCCACGGATCGATCAAGTCATCGACTCCATGGCCGGCTGCGGCCTGTTGTCCTTCTTGGACGCCTATTCCGGCTACCACCAGATCAAGCTGGATCCAGCCGACCGGCTGAAGACCTCATTCATCACCCCTTTCGGGGCCTACTGCTACATCACCATGTCGTTCGGCGTGAAGAACGCGGGCGCTGCCTTCCAGCGCTGCATGCAGAAGTGTCTCCTGCCTCAGATCGGCAGGAACATCCACGTCTATGTGGACGACATCGTCGTCAAGACCAAGAAGCATTTCAGCCTCCTCGACGATCTCCGAGAGACCTTCGGCAACCTGCGCAAGTACAAGATCAAGCTCAACCCGGAGAAGTGCGTTTTCGGCGTGCCAGCCGGCCAGCTCTTGGGTTTCTTCGTGTCCGCTCGCGGCATCAAAGCTAACCCGGAGAAGATCAGAGCAATCGAGCGCATGCACAAGCCGGCCAAGCTCCGCGACGTCCAGAAGTTCGCCGGCTGCCTCGCCTTGCTCAGCCGGTTCATCAGCCCGCTGGGCGAGAAGGCGCTACCCCTCTACCAGCTCATGAGGAAAACAGCCAAATTCGAGTGGACCGACTAGGCGAACGAGGCGTTTCGCGACCTTAAGCGCGCGCTCTACGCGCCCCCGTCCTGGCGGCGCCGGCTGAGAAGGAGCCGATGCTCGCATACATCGCGGCGACCACCCGCGTGATCAGTGTCGTGCTGGTAGTAGAGCGGCCAGAGGAGGGCAAAGCGCTGCCGGTCCAGCGCCCCGTCTACTAGCTCAGCGAGGACCTCTCCGCCTCCAAGCAGAACTAGCCCCACTACCAGAAGATGTGTTACGGCATATACTTTGCCGCCAAGAAGGTCAAGCAGTACTTCCAGGAGCACACCATCACCGTGGTAAGCACGGCGCCGCTCGGCGAGATCATGAGCGGCCGAGACGCCACCGGCTGGATAGCCAAATGGGCAATCGCCCTCGCCGACCATGAGATTCGGTACAAGCCGCTTATCGCCATCAAGTCGCAGACGATGGCCGACTTCCTCGTCGACTGGGCCAAAACCCAATTCGTGCCGCCTCCCCCGGATTCCACGTATTGGCGCATGCACTTCGACGGCTCGAAGATGCGAACCGGCCAGGGAGCCGGCATTGTCTTGTCATCCCCAAAGGGGGACCAGCTCAAGTATGCACTCCAGATCCTCTTCGCCGCCTCCAACAATGTGGCCGAGTACGAGGCGCTCGTCCACGGCCTCCAGTTCGCCAAGGAAATCGGGATCCGGCGCATCCTCTGTTTTGGCGACTCCGACCACGTGGTGCAACGGGTCTCTGGCGAATGGGACACCAGGGACGCTAACATGGCCAGCTATCGCTTCCTCGTCCAACAGCTCACCGGCTCCTTTGAGGGCTGTGAGTTCCACCATGTCCCCCGGGCAGACAACGAGGCGGCCGATACATTGGCAAAGATCGGCTCCACCCGGCAGGTCATCCCAGCCGGCGTCTCCCTCGAACGGCTGCTCAAGCCTTCAATCAAGCCCTCCCCCGAATCAGAGTCTATCTTCGTGCCGGCCAACGTCGCCGGCTCTTCGCCGGTTCCGGCCGCCCTGCCAGCGCCGTCGGCGCCGGCTGCTCTGCCGGCACCACTAGCTCCGGCTGCCATGCCGGCCCTGTTGGCTCCAGCAACCAACGCCCCCGCGGCGGCCGGCTCCGGTCCCACGACCGTCATGATGGCGATCGACGCCCCTCCCACTGTCTCGGTCTCGGGTACTGGCGCTCCGGTCCCGGGGGTTGGCGAGCCGGTCCCGGGGGCTGGCGAACCGGTCCCGGGGACTGATCAGCCGGACCCGGGGGCTCCGGCTGCCTCCACGCTCCACTTGAGGTCGAGCCGGCTCCCGTCTCGACCCCCTCGTAGGCACAGCCCATTCTGGCTTTCCTCTTGCGCGGCGAGCTCCCCCTTGACGAAGCCACGGCAAGACAAATCCAGCGCCAGGCCCCGGCCTACAGCATCATCAACCGCGAGCTGGTTCATCGCAGCACCACCGGTGTGTTCCAACGCTGCGTCGAGCTGGAGAAGGGCAAGAAATCCTCCTCGACATCCACCAGGGCGAGTGCGGGCATCACGCCGCCTCCAGAACCCTGGTAGCCAAGGCATTCTGCCATGGCTTCTACTGGCCGACGGCCTTGGAAGAGGCCAAGCGGCTGGTCGATAAATGCGAGGGGTGCCAGCGCTTCAGCACACAGAGCCACCTGCCGGCAACAGCCCTCCAGACCATCCCACTCTCGTGGCCCTTTGCCGTCTGGGGGCTGGACATGGTAGGCCCCTTCAAGACCACGCGGGGCGGCATGACACATCTGCTAGTCGCTGTTGATAAGTTCACCAAGTGGATTGAAACCAGGCCCATCAAGAAGCTGGACGGCCCCACAGCCGTCCGGTTCATTAAAGACGTCACGGTCCGCTATGGCGTTCCCCACAGCATCATCACCGACAACGACACAAATTTCGCCAAAGGCGCGATGGCACATTTTTGCTCCCAGGAGGGCATCCGGTTCGACCTCGCGTCGGTGGCCCACCCATAGTCGAACGGCCAGGCGGAGAGGGCTAACGGCCTGATCCTGGCCGGCCTCAAACCTCGACTCGTGGCGCCCCTCATGCGGTCTGCCGGCTGCTGGGTCGATGAGCTATCGGGTGTCCTCTGGAGCCTCAGAACCACGCCCAACCGGTCAACCAGCTACACCCCTTTCTTTCTCGTATACGGGTCCGAGGCGATCATCCCCATGGACATCGAGTTCGACTCGCCTTGAGTCACCCTGTATACAGAGAAGGACGCAAAGGAGGCAAGGGAAGACGGCGTCGACCTACTCGAAGAAGCACGCGAGCTGGCCCTGAGCCGGACGGCCATCTACCAGCAGAAGCTATGGCACTACCACGGCAAGCGGATCCGGCCCCTCTCCTTCCGCGAAGGAGACGTGGTGCTCAGGCGGATCCAGCGGACCGCCGGCCAGCACAAACTATCCTCCCCATGGGAGGGCCCGTTCATCGTCAGCAAGGTGCTGCACAACAATGCCTACTACCTGATAGATGCCCAGATGTCGCAGAAGCGCAAAAGAGACGCCTCCGGCGAGGAGACGGAGCGCCCATGGAATGCATCGCTCCTTCAACCGTTCTACTGCTAAAGAAAAAAACCCGTGTATGTATGTATCTTCCCTTTCTGTTGGAACTTAATGAATGCAATGGGGGCCCCAAGCCGGCACTTGGGGCACGCCCCTTTTTCAATTCCATCAAAGGCTTGTCATTTTTAAGCAAGGCACCCGGGTCCGGCTCCCTGGCCCGGGGGCTCGCCGGCTCTTCTCTGAAGCGGACAAGTAGTGTGAGCAAGCAACCCTTTCCTACCCCCTACCCAGCAACAGACCGGCCCCCTGCTGTCCGGCTGGCGGAACCATGGGGTAGGAAGGAACTTATCATGCAAACGCCGCCCGAAGGGTAGCAGCCGGATAGGTCCAACCGGACCATGTTACCTCTAGAAACCAGCCTTTGCCGGCTCGCCCAAACCCTAGCCGGACGACTCTAAGGCCCGCTCGTTTTCCCCAAGGACGATGCCCCGTCCCTGTCCCAGTCCGGTTCCCGGCTGGCTGACAGGCGGGGCGGAGGCCGGAAGGAATCCTTGCGTAAATATGAGTCGAAAGGTAAAGGGCAAAGGAGGAGCCGGCATGTAAACATTTGAGACTTCAAGGAAATTCATAAATAAAAGGCCACAGGCCGAGGATTGTTTACAATACACCCCCAGTGGGTGGAAATGTGCCTTAAACGAGTTTTAGCAAAAGGAAAAGACACAAAGCGTGCTGGGCCGCCTAAGCCTCCGGTGCATCGCCAGCCGGCCCGGCAGACTGCCCAGGAGCGGTGGTCGGGTCCTCCTACATGGCCTCCGTGGCCTCAGTGTCGCTGCCGGTGCTGGAGGCGGTGCTTTCATCGGCGACCGCCCCATTGTCGGGCCCTTGGGGAATGCCGAAGGAGTCCTCGGCAATTGGCTTGCCATCCTCTCCCAGCGCCGGCAGGAGCTTGTCCGGGTCGACGTAAGAGGCCAGCTTGTTGGCTCGGCGGACGAGAGCGCCTTCGCGGGCGGCTCGCTCCGCCTCGGGGACTTCGCACATCGTGGCCTACCGGTCCAAGTTGACGCCGGGGTACCACGAGTTGACGAACCGGAGGGCCATCTGCACCCCGGCGCGGGCCGCCGATGCGTTCCAAACCTCGAGCCGGGCCACCGCGTTCTCCAGCCACAGCGCCACGCGGCCCGTCGGGGCCCCGCGACTCGGCCAGAGGGATGCAATCACCTCCGAGCTGGCCATATGGAGCCGGTCCATACCACGCTGAAAGAAGAGCAGCCGGTTCTCGATGGCCAGCGCAAACTCCGGCAAGTCCCAGCCGGCGTGCTCCTCAATCTCCTGCCCGCGCTGCCGCAGGCACTCCCGATGCTCCGCCATGACCCGCTCGGCGCGGCGCTGAGTGTCCGGGAACCGGTCTAAGGGAAGGGGAAGAATCAGAAAAGCAGGGAGAGAAGCAGCCGGCAAGGGAAAGAAGACTCAAGAATAAGAAACCTACGCTGGAAAGCCTTGTCCATCTCAATGGAAACTGAAGGCGCGCGCTCCGCTCCTTCTCCAGCGCCTCCTCCGCCTGGGCAAGGGCGGCCCCGCGCGTCTCAAGCTCGCCCCCGAGGCGAGCCACTTCGTCCTGAATAGCGGCGGCCCGCTGGGTGGCGTCGGCCGCCTGCTTGGCGGCGTCCTCCCGGGCCGCCACCTCCTTCTGCAACTCCGCGGTAAGATGCTCCTGGGCTGCCTGACCATCCACGACCAGGCCGCTCAGCCGGTCCTGCTCCGATGTGATCGCCTGGAGATTCCGCTCCAGCCAGTCCCGCTCGGAGGCCACCTAGTCCCTCTTCTGCCGGATCGGGGCTAGGACCTCCAGCTCCTCTGTGAAAGGATCGACCCAAGTTGGTTCAAAATGCGGAAGATTCGTGCCGGCTGCTGAACAGCCGGCCCGACTCTCGGGGGCTACACCCAGTGGGTGCGCTCGCGCGCCCCCACTGGAACAAACGTACCTTGCGCCTTCCGCAGCGCCTCCTAGACCTGATAAAAGCCGACCTTGCCGCGGTTTTGGATGGCGACCGCCTTGTCAAAGAGCGCCTGCCACTTGGCATTCTCAGCCTGCTCCGCGCCAAGAGACAAGAAGTTAGAGAAAAAGAAAAAGATAGATCCGGCCCGGCTGCGACGCTGCCGAGCAGCCGGCCCGAATCTCAGGGGCTACACCCAGTGGGTGCGCTCCTGCGCCCCCACTATAAGTTCAACGCAAGCTAGAGAAATCTCACCTCCACCACCTCCTCCACGGGCCGAAAATTGCTTTCGGCGGCCTCCGCAAACCTAGCCAGTCCCTCACGGCAGTGCGCCATGATGCGGCCTGGCTCCCCAGGCGCAAGGACCTGGTTGCCGGCTGGCGGGGCCGGGACGACTGGGACGAGGGCCAGCGCTTTCCAGTCCCGGATCACGTCGAGCATGGTCCTTCTCGACCGGCTCGCCCCACCACTCGACCCGGCGTTCGTCGCGGCAGCAGCCGACGGAAGGTTGGAGGTGACCACAAGGGCCCGGGAACCGGCCTCGGGCCCTTCTGCAACCAGCGTGGCCGGCTCCACCACCTGCCGGACCGGCTCGATAGCCGGCTGAGCCGGCTCGCTCCACCCACTGACCGTTGTCTCCGGTGCCGCCTCCGGCACAGCCGGGGCGACAGGCACATCTGCCGTGGCCGGCTCGATGGTGGGCGGGGTCACTACCATCTCCCCCCACTGGGCCGTCTCCTGAGCCGGCTCGGGAACCGCTCCCACCGGCCGGGTCACCTCTGCCATGGGCGGGGCCATGGCCGTCTCCACAGCCGGCTCTCGCGGCTCTCTCGACGAAGGCCTCGACATCCGCGTTGATTCCGCCGCCGAGTCCATCGCACGCGTCGGGTCGGTAGGCCGCCTCCGCCTCCCGTTGCTCGAGGACCCCGAACGCGAGGACGCGCCTTTCGCCCCTGCCTTCGCGGCCCGCAATTCTGCGAGCCTCCTCTTCTCCTCCCGCGCCGTGGCCGCGTGCTCCTGGGCCTGCAGGCTGGTTGGCTCGACCGGGTCGGCGGTCGACTCCGTGTCATGGAGCTCGATGGCGTCCCTGGGGCAAACAAAAGATGGGCCCTCAGGCGCTTGCCGGCTCGAAAACTCGAAGAAACCCATAAGAATTAGGAAAAAGTCCTTACTCGGCGACGACGGGAAGGGCCCGCCTGGCCCGGGGCAGCGGCTTCGTGGCGGCCACTCGCACTCTCTTGCGAGCCGGCGGCTGCGTCAACGGCTGCCCCGAGGCCGGCCTTTTCTCCCGACGGGAGGCCTCGGCCGTCTGACCACAAGCCGGCTGCTCCTCGCTCCATCCGCGTGGCCCCCGCCGAGTTGTGGGGGGAGGTGCGTCCAAGACCCGGACATCATCATCATCATCATCGTCAGTCCAATCTTTGATCGAGGTACCGGAGGGGAACTCACCAGCCGCTCTAGACCCGCCGGGTCCCGGGTCACCCATCGTCCCGTCCGCCTCAACCTCTCCCGAAGAGTCAACCTCCTCCTCGACGCCGCCTCCTAGCTCGAAATCCTCCAGGTCGGAATCAGCGCGTTCCGCCTCGAATATCTGGGGGTGCGGGCCGTCCGGCGTGTTTTGTCGAACAAAGTGCTGCGGTCAGCATGGCATGTGAGCAGAGGGGGCGGCTGGAGAAACACAGACGAAAAGGAAACCACCTCGACGGGGTGTACCAGGGGCGCCGGGTCATGCCGGCTGAACGGCCTCTTGCCGAAGCTCCAGGTCCCTAAGGAATAGGTCGTGTGTGGTGTCGACGAATTCCGAACATTCCTGTTCGGGGAAGCCAACCCTCGACGCCGCCTCCCAGCTCGAAATCCTCCAGGTCAGAATCAAATTACTGGGTTTACACGAGTGTTCGGACTTAAATAACCAATTACTCACCTGCAGGCTGGACGATATCAATTTCATGGCTTCCCCGAACCCTGCTCGGGCGGCTCCGAGGTGCGCGTCTGCCGTACGCAGAGCACCGAACTCTTGTTCGGAGAATGCCGGGTGACACAAGGCCTCCCGTCGCCGCCGATGATGCATAGCACTCCCAACCTCGGATTTGGTCACGGATATGGCGTCACCAGAATCGGCTGGGGCTGGATTAACGGTGGGAGCATGAGCGGAAGGCCTGGAATCTTGAGCACCACCGGACGTCCTGGCGGCGTCTTCGGCGGGGGATGGCCGAACTCTTTGGCTGAATATTTTGACAAAGAGGTCCCTTGTGAGGTTTTCATCAATCATGATACTAACGAGCGAAATACCTTTGGGATGAACTCGTAGGCGGACTCGCCCCCGCGACCGTCTCATTTGTCGGATCCCTGTTGCTTTCCGACCCAGGCACTGCTGCCGTTGCCGATGTATGATGCGCGGATCTACGGCACTTGGGAGTAGGAGCCGGCGCGATGGGGTCAGTGGAGGATACTTGCCTTTTGTGGGACGAGTTTTTCTTCTTCTTGCTTGTTACAGAGGAAGGGAAGGATCCAGGGTAATCGTCTATGATGGCCACCTTGGAGCCGTCAAGGCCCTCCTGATAAAAAACCTCGTCTTCGAGCTCGATTGACAGATCCGGGTCATCATGAAAGCCCGGATCATCATCACGGGAATAGTCCTCGGGCTGAGGAGACGGACAGTTAACTGTCTCGATGAAGCTCCTCCATTCCTGTTCGCATAAAGTTAGAGACTTCGGTCAAAAAGGGACAAATTGAGAACCCGAACTATGGTCACAGGGTAGAAAGGCTTACCCATTCGATGGGATTGTGGCTTGAGTATCCCTCCTTTGTCGACCGCCGAATAAAATCTTCTTGCTCCCCTTTGTATAGATCGGCAAGCGCGGCGGCTAATGATGTTTGATCGGCAGGGCCTAGTCTTCGGGAGCGAGTAGTGTCGCTTGTCCCATTGTAACACCACAAGGGATGTATCCTCTGTTGAAGGGGTTGGACGCACCGGGTAATGGCGGCGACCATGACGTCTATCACGGTCAGCTTATGATGGGCTAGTACCCTCACACGGGCTGCTAAATGCTGCACTTCTACACTGTCCTCTTGGGACGGGCTCTTCGGGCGCCAGTTGTACCTTTTCTTAAAAGGGGTGTCGGAGTACTCGGGCAGACCCCTCCGAGCTGGATCGAAAAGAGGGACGTCCTCGATGTAAAACCATTCCGAGGTCCATACTTCGGACTCCTTCGGCGTCCCCACGGGATATCCTGTTCCCGCTATGCGGCACACTTCGGCTCCACCAACCTCAAAAATTGTGTTGTCTCGAGTGCGAGGAACAAGGCAGAAGTACTTCCTCCACAATTCGAAGTGTGCCTCGCAGCCCAGGAACATCTCGCAAAGGGCAACAAAGCCTGAGATGTGCAGAATAGACCCTGGGGTGAGGTGGTGGAGCTGGATTCCATAAAATACCAGTAACCCTCTCAAGAACGGATGAATGGGAAACTTGAGACCCCGCAGGAGGAAGGGCACAAAGCATACACGCTCCCCCTTTTGTGGATGGGGGAAATTCTCCGCGAGGGCCTCGCCGTTGAATGAAGATAAACCGGCGCGGACAGTTGTCAGATCTGAGGAGGGAAGGTACCCTTGGGTCTCGAGGTCGCGAAGTCGAAGGAGCGACATTGAGCAGCTTGTCCAGTCCCCGGGACGGGATTCGTAAGGATGCGAGGAGGAACTGGGGGCGCTCGCCATTTTTGGTGGAAACCTTTCGCTGGATGTTTTTTCCGATGGGAAAGAGGAAGATGTGGTTTGGACCACGATTCAGTTTGTTTAAATGGGTGGTGCCTCCTTTGTGGGAGTGGTAGTCTTGTAAAAAGCTACTGAACCGCTCGCCTCCCCACGATGCGCGAAGAGCAAGAAACACTATTACTGTGGACCCAGCAATCCCGTGACGTTTGGGATTTCACCGATGATAGGATGGCTGCCGAACAAGAAGGGACGGAGGGACTCGCCTCGCAAGCCGAAGACTTCAGTGTACAAGATTATCCGAATATACCTCGGCGTTGGAGGCTAGTCCGGGGGCTACTGAGGGAGTCCTGGTTTAAGGGGTCCTCGGATAGCCGACCTATTCTCATGGGCCGGACTATGTGGGCCGCTGGACGTGCATTGGAAGATCAGGGGCCCCGTCGCCAAGGTGGTAGTTTCAAGGGGCCATGGCGTGTCCTCCAAGATGTCGACAGTAGATAGACATGTTTTCCCCCTTTGATGTGCAACCGACTATGTGTAAACCCTAGGTACCCTCGGCGTCTATATAAACCGGAGGGTTTTAGGTTGTAGGCCAAGAGAACTCATCTAGGGTTTTAGCTACTTGATCTCGAGGTAGATCAACTCTGTAATCCTCATACCATCAATATAATCAAGCAGGACGTAGGGTATTACCTCCATAGGAGGCCCCGAACCTGGGAAAAACCTTGTCCCCTTCGTCTCTTGTTACCATCGATCCTAGTCTCACAGCTCGGGACCCCCTACCCGAGATCCGCCGGTTTTGACACCGACACTGGCTTCAGCCTGAAGTTGGTGATGGCGTTCACCCTCTTCCCCACCTGGGCTGTCGTCAGCTCGAAGGTGGACAGACGGCAGGGGTCCCGTTGTCCCGACATATCGCAGATCCGGTGCGGCCTCTGCTACAGGGGCAGCACCCGGCGATCGATGAAGGCGGCCACCAGATCGGCCGCAACCAGCCCCTCTCCACTCCTCATGGTTTGGAGCCGGCCCAGCATTCCGACCAAATCTCCGGGCGGCCCGTCGGCCATCCAGTTCATCCCCGAGGACGGGGCATTGACGAAGGCCGGCAGCCGGATGTAGTCCCGTGCCGGGTCAATGATCTTCACGTAGAAGAACGTCCGGTTCCATTTCTTGACGGACTCGATGAGGGTGATGCGGGAGAATAGCGGGCCGCGGACGCAGACCACCGCTCCCCCGCAGGCGTAAACCTCATCGTTGTTCCTCAAGGCCTTGAGGTAGAAGAGTTTCCTCCACAACTCCACAAAGGGGAGAAGTCCGAGGTAGCCCTCGCAGAGAGTCACGAAGCTCGATAATTGAAGAATGGAATTGGGGCCGAGGTGGTGTGGCTGGAGATCGAAGGTGTCCATAAAGAGGCGGAAGAACTGGCTCACCGGCAGGCCGAAGCCGCGCGAGAAGTGCCAGGCGAACACCATGAACTCCCCCTCCTGGGGCTCGGGCACCACCTCGCTGCCCGGCGGACGGGCAGCGACGCGGTCCTCCGATGGCAGCAAGCGAGCGCGGCGGAGGTGTGTGATGTCCTCCTCAGTGATCTCTGAGGCAATCGAACGCGAAGAAGTAGGCGAGCGGAGTGGTAGCGCGAGCCGAAGCGGCGGGCTGCGAGAGGAGGAAGACGATGGGGTGACGGGTGCACGAACTGCCTCCGCCGCTCCCTCTCCCCTTATAAGTAAGGGGGCGACGGCCGGGCGACGTGGGGATTAACTGCGCCCACTCCCCCGATGAATCCGCGGGACGTGGGCACTGCGGGCCGCGACCGTTGGGTCCGGACACAAAGGATCCCTGCCTACGGCCCGAGGCCTACTGGGCTAGGCTCATGGCCTACCGGGCTAGGCCCAGAGCGACGTCCCGTCAAGCCCCCAGGTGGGGGGCCCTCAGCATGATTGCGCTCCGCGTGGCGCACCACGGTCCGGCACGGGACCCGAAGCGGCGCAACAGGACCCGAGGCGGCGGGAGCGGTTGCCGACGAGGGTGGTCGATCGATCCCGCGCGATAGGCAGATGCCGCCGGATGAAGCCGCCGGCCCCCCCTCGTCGGAAGGATGCGGGCCCCCGCCGGCTTCAAGGACTACTGACGGGGTTATTACCCATAGGTAGGCCAAGACTAAGTAATCCACCCCCTTTTGAAAAAACCATACGGCCGGCTGGTTCGCGACCAGCTGGCGTACTGCCGGCTGGCCCACGGCCGGCTGGACCAAGGCCGGCTGGCGGGCTGCCGGCTGGCCCACGGCCGACTGGACCAAGGCTGGCTGGCCGGCTACCGGCAGGCCCACTGCCGGCTGGCCCACGGCTAGCTGGTCAGGAGCCGGCCGCCCAACCCATGGCCAGCCTGCGGCCGGCCCTTCTGCTGACCTCTGGACGGGCAGGCATCCGTCCCCTCCCACTGCGGCCAAGTACACCGATGGGACACGACCCCCACGATGGGCTCCGGCGTGGCTACAGCAACCGCTGACGCGCGGGCACGCGTGGCTACATTCTGGGCGGTCGTACCGCAGACCAGGACCGATCGAGACCCGGCGAGGCAACAGTGTTGCCACGCCGCCGTCCACTCCATTACGTGCCTCGGCGTGGCTACAACGCAGCCGGCCATACCGCTGACTTTGGCCGGCAGGCGCAAGACGACATCGTGCGGGGCGGCCCGTGCCGCGGCAGGTAGGCACGGGGCAATGAAGAGCTGGCTGGCGGGCCCCAGTTGGCGATGGGACCACGTAGCCGGCAGGCCCTACAGGCGACGAGACGGCCCGGCCAGCGGGCCCCCTGGCTGGCTGGAGAGGCTGCCAGTCGGGCCCCCCCTTTTAGTACCTTAGGAATATTGTAAGCCGGGGGGTTGGCCTATAAAACCCCCCGAGGCCCCTATGCATCGGGCAGGCAAGCACTAAGGGATTCTCCCACCTCGCACTCTCACTCCCACATAGCAAGGGAAGAGGAGCCGGCTGCTCCTTCTTCCTCCTCTAGACATCAGCTCAAGGAGCGCCATTGTAACATCACCCACCACTCAACTAGACAAGCAGGACTAGGGGTGTTACCACCCACAGAGGGCCCCGAACCTGGGTACATCGTGTCTCTCTCACCGCTTGTGCCTAACCCGTTCCCGGAGCCCGTTGGCGTCCTTCGGCCCCAACCACTCTCGATAAGCGACCCCATGGCATCTGTTGTGAGAAAACGACGACTAGCTCCAAGTGGAGCGTGGTAGCAGCATCTACAGTATGACATAAAGATTTGCAAAGTACACACGGATCTGAATGTCGCAGACCCGTTGGCTAAAACCTCTTTCACATGAAAAACATGATCGAACCCCAGAACTCATTGGGTGTGAGATTCATAACAATGTAAATCACATAGCGATGTGAGCTAGATTATTGACTCTAGTGCAAGTGGGAGACTGTTGGAAATATGCCCTAGAGGCAATAATAATTTAGTTATTATCATATTTCCTTGCTCATGATAATCGTTTATTATCCATGCTAGAATTGTATTGATCGGAAACTCACATACATGTGTGGATACATAGACAACACCATGTACCTAGTATGCCTCTAATAGACTAGCTCGTTGATCAAAGATGGACAAGGTTTCCTAGCCATGGGCATGAGATGTCATTTGGTAACGGGATCAAATCATTAGGAGAATGATGTGATGGACAAGACCCAAACTATAAACATAGCATATGATTGTGTCAGTTTATTGCTACAGTTTTCTGCATGTCAAGTATCTGTTCCTATGACCATGAGATCATGTAACTGACTGACACCGGAGGAGTTCCTTGTGTGTATCAAACGTCGCAACGTAACTGGGTGACTATAAAGATGCTCTACAGGTATCTCCGAGGGTATCTGTTGAGTTGGTACGGATCAAGACTGGGATTTGTTACTCCGTGTGACGGAGAGGTATCTCAGGGCCCACTCGGTAATACAACATCACAATAAGCCTTGCAAGCAAAGTCACTAAAGAGTTAGCCACGGGATCTTGTATTATGAAACGAATAAAGAGAATTGCCGGTAATGAGATTGAACTAGGTATAGAGATACAGACGATCGAATCTCGGGCAAGTAACATACCGAAGAACAAAGGGAACAACATACGAGATTAGCTGAATCCTTGACATAGAGGTTCAACCAATAAAGATCTTCGTAGAATATGTAGGAACTAATATGGGCATCCAGGTCCCTCTATTGGTTATTGACCGTAGAGGTGTCTCGGTCATGTCTACATAGTTCTCGAACCCACAGGTTCTACATTCTTAATGTTCGGTGACATTTCGGTAGTATTGAGTTATGTATGGTGGTGAACGAAGGTTGTTTGGAGTCCCGGATGAGATCCCAGACGCCACGAGGAGCTCTGAAATGGTCTGGAGGTAAAGATTGATATATAGGAAGTCCCGTTTTGGTCACCGGAAAAAGTTCGGGTGTCACCGGTAGTGTACCGGGGGTGCCGGGAGGGTTCCGGGGGTCCACTGGGAGGGACCCACTCACCCCAAGGGCCACATGTGCCTAGCGGGTGGCGCACCAGCCCCTAGTGGCCTGTCCGGCCAGCGCCTAAGGGGGGCCATGAGAAATTGGAAGGAGGAAGCCAAAGGGCAAGGAGGCCTCCCAAGGCTCCACCTTCCTTGTGGGGGGAGGAGTCCTAGTTGGGGGAGGACTCTCCCCCTTGGTTCGGCCGACCCCTCCTTGGTGGAGGGGCTAGGGCTGCCTCCCCCCTCCCCTTCCTCCTATATATACTAGAGGTTTTGAGGACAGCACCTCACCTGAAAAGCCACGGCTTCCTCTCTCTCCCTCTAGATCTGTTCTCCACTAGATCATCTTGGTCGTGCTTGGCAAAGCCCTACCGGGACAGCTCCACCACCACCGCCACCACGCCGTTGTACTGGCGGAGTACTCATCTACCTCTCCGGCCCCTCTTGCTGGATCAAGAAGGCGGAGATCGTCATCGAGCTGTACGTGTGCTGAACGCGGAGGTGCCGTCCGTTCGGCGCTAGATCGGAAGGACCGTGATTGGATCGCGGGACGGTTCGTGATTGGATCGCGGGACAGATCGTGATTGGATCGTGGGACGGCTTGTGATTTGGATCGCGAAGACGTTCGATTACATCAACCGCATTTCTTAACGCTTCCCGCTTAGCGACCTACAAGGGTACGTAGATCCACTCTCCCTCTCGTAGATGCTCATCACCATGGATAGATCCTGCGTGTGCGTAGGAAATTTTTTGTTTCCCATGCAATGTTCCCCAACAAAAAGACTGACCTAATCATTTCAGCAAAGCGCTCAAATTCCTCATCATCCTTTTTCTTAGATGGCTTAGGTGGAAATGGCATGGGTTTCTAAACCCATGGCTCTCTTTCTTTACCATGTTTCCTAGCCAAAAAATCTCTTTTATCATACCGTTTATTTTTAGGTTGTGGGTTATCAAGATCAGGAGCAGGCTCTATTTGAACACCAGTATCTGGTTCTTTATCATTACTAGGTTGAGTATCATTGTGAACATTGTCGGATTTCGGGCTCCGCAAAACCCTCAAGGTTCAAACACAGGGGCGTGTGCGAAGATCCCCTGCAGCCTCGCCCGACCTAGCCCGCTACCCGATGATTCCTACGACGAACTCGCATGATGACGAGGAAGCAGATGCACACGATGATTTACCCAGGTTCGGGCCACTGTGAAGCGTAATACCCTACTCCTGCTTTGGTGGATTGCCTCTCGAGGAGGTGTGGTGGATGAACTAGTACAGTCGTGAACTGCCTCGCGAGTGCGCTCGGGTGGTGTTCTTGGTTCTCTGCCTTGTCTATTTGGTGTCTCTCCTCGTCCCCCATTTCTCGGTGCTACCTAGCCTCTATATATAGCAACGGCTCAGGTCCTCGTCCCTTATCGCAATGGCGGGAAGGGATCCCACAACGGCCAAATTCGAAGGGGGACAGGAGTACATCCCTGCCCTGTCCAAAGGTGGTCTTCGCCTACAAAGTAGCTGTCGATGATGCAGAGGTGGGCTCGGCGATGACATCCTTCCTGCTGGGCTCGTGGTCGTGGTCTCGTTGCACCAGAATAGAAACCTTTGGGGGATGCTTTGGGAACCCACGTACGTCCTTGCTCCCTTTGCACCAAAGGGGAAACTGCTCCGCCTGGCGCGCTGGTGCCCGCCTGTCCCTCCTTGTGTCATCCTTGACTCCTGAGGCCGGGTTCTGCATAGAGATCTCCGCCGCTCCAGAGCGGGCCTGAGGAGGCCCACTCCTTGCCGGTCTTGGTGCTGCTTCTTCCTTGCGAGCTTAGGGCCCTCGCAAGGGCCTTGTCTTTGGTGCGGTCCCGCCAGGCCATGCCTGGCTGACAAAGTGGGCCATGCCCTGGGCCGCAGGCAGGCAGGTCTGGGTACCACCGTTCACAGAACGCCGACAGTAGCCCCCGGGCCCAAGGCGCGCTCGTGCCGGTATACGGGCGAAGCCATTGGGGACGGCCTGAGGCGCCGCGGGCCCCAAACGCCTGTGGGCCAGGACTGGCGTACGTTGCGCGGTTGGCGTCGGGTGTCCCGTGCCTCTTCGGCCACTGCCCGAATCGACAAAAGCCTGACTTCCAGCGCTGAGCCATTATTGCTTTCCCCTTCCGCGTTCTTGCTCCTACTTCCAGATCTCCGGCCTTAGCAGAAGCCTCTCCAGATCTCGACACCTCGCCGTCTTCCCCCTTGCTTCATCGGCCCCGAGAACTTCTTGATGGCTCCCGATGACAAGTCGAACCTTGAGGCTCAAAGCTCGGCCTCCGCCTCTGCCTCGCCGGCGCTCTCGGAGTCCGCCATCGCCAAGGATGGAGACCTCGTCCCGGTGCTCCCGTCGACGGCAGACGGGACCAACCACTGGGGGCGGACCTTGAGCTGGGTTGGTTCCTCGAAGAAGCGGCGCCCGTCAAAGTTAGCCTACCCCTTCTTTCTCCATAGCGTCTTCACTTGGCTCGTCCCACCTTTCTCCAGGTTCTTCACCGCCATCCTCGACCATTACGGGATTCAAGCTCTTCATCTCCAGCCCAACTCCATCCTGCTCTTGTCCGTCTTTGCCTTCTACTGCGAGGCTTTCGTAGGCGTGAAGCCTTCGGTGGCCCTCTTCCGTCATTTCTTCAGCTTGCGGGTGCATGACGGCGCCCAACGGTCAGTGTGCGTCTCCTGCATCGCGGTCCAGAGCGGGAACATGCTCTTGAAGGCCGGGAAGAAAGTGGAGAACTTCAGGCACCGCTGGGTCCTTCTAGATCTCAAGAGCTTCAACCCCCGCTTGGATCTTCCGGAGGGGCTGCCGGAGAAGGTCCCCGCATGGAGCTCGGTGAAGCTCTCCGACCCCTGGGCTAGGCCCGTCTTGGGGCAGATCTCTCATGATATCAGCGCCAAGAAGCTGACTGGGGGGATGATAGTGAAGGAGTTCTTGACGCAACGCCTGGCGCCCCTCCAGTCTCATTCTAGGCCCTTGTGGGACTATTGGGGCAATGGCGACAACCTCAGGCTTCGGTCCGCACGCATAACCCCCGAGGAGCTGAACAGGGCTGTGCCAATCCTGCTCAACGGCGACCCCGGTGATCTTCCCGATGCCTAAGCAGCGCTGTACCGTCGCGATGACAGAGACGATCTGGTTGCTGTGATGCCCGTCTTCGACGAACTGGGGCTCTCCCCGGCCGAGGGCTACGGTTCCCCGGTGGCGGTGTCCTCCGGTGACACCACAGGCGGGGGGGATTCGGAGGAGACGGCGGATGACGATTCGGTGGAGGCGTCCCCTCCATCACAGAGCGCGCTCTTGCGTGGCCTGGAAGACGACGACGATGCTGGTAGGGCCCCTGCTACGGGTTCTCTGCGCCCTGCCCAGGTCCCCAGGGGGCCGGGGCTCACTCCTCGCACCGCATGGTCTGTCGGCCTGGCGACCCCCAGGAAGCACGGGGCTGAGTCTCCTCCGGTGTGCCCTGCCTCTGCCGGCAAGGCGGTTGAAGTGCCGGCCTCGCCCCCGCCCAAATCGCAGCTCGCAGGCAAGGCGGACGAGGCCGGGGGCATGGTGATCCCTCCAGCAGCCACCCTTGGGGACAGTGCTCCTGCTCCCCCGTGTGGTGGTGCCCTCCCAGAGAAAGGCACGGGCGCCCCCGTCGTAGTCGAAGCGGAGAGGAAGAGGAAGTGGGTCGACGTTGAAGAGTGAGTAATCCGGCTCGACCTTGGTCGCCTGCCGGTAGCTCGCGTGCTGATGATTTTTCCTTTGCTTGCTGACCAGGAATGCCGCCGTGCTAAAGATGAGGAAGAAGAAGGCGGGCGTCAAGCCAAAGGCGCCTTCCGATGCACCGCCCGCTCCCGTCGTCCCGCCATCGCCTGACGAGGCACCTGACGCTGCGGGTGTGGGGGCTCACGAGGCGACCCTCCTGGCCGCCACCGCGGAGCCCCCTGAGCCCCCGATGCCTATTGGCATGGCCGCTCCTGCCCTCGGGGGCACGTCGGCGCCGCTGCCCCAAGAGCCAGCCCCCGAGGGCCAGCTACCCGCGGACTCGTCTGCATCCACCTTACGTGTGGTTGTGGCGCAGCCTCCGGTGCTCCCTGCTCCTTGTGCTTCTACCACCCCGGGGGCGTCTCCTATGATGGCATAGGCGATCTTCCTGACGAGGCCTCGGTGTCCACATTGCGCGGCCTCGGCGTCCTGGACGGGGCCTACACCGCTCTGGGTTAGGTTCGGGACGCCCTCAGGGGCGCCGACGATCGCCTCGTGAGTGGGCGCCTGGGGCTCCTCTCTGGGTGGCTCCAGGCCTCCGCCTCCGCCATGGCAGTTTGGGACCAGGCCAAGGCCACCGCGGCGGAGAGTGAGATGGAGGCCGCGTCAGCCAAGGCAGCCCGCGAGGCGGCACTGACCGACGCGGCGTCTGCTGCACGGCGTTGTGACGAAGCGGAGGCCCGCTTGAAGGTTCTTCAGGTGGAGAAGTTCGCGCTCACGGAACAGCTGCGTCAGCAGGGGGAAGCCTTCAAGACACGTGAGGCCAAGCTTGCCGAGTGGGACTCCGAGCTGTCCCAGGCGGCGGCTAGCCAGGCCGCGGAGCGAGAGTGCCTGGACGCGCGGGAGAGGGAAGCTGCTGCGGAGAAGGCCCGGCTCGGCACCAGGGAGAAGGCTCTCGCCGCGGACGAGGAGAAGAAGGCTGCGGAGCTCAACGCCTTTCCCTCCGTCGAGCTCAGGCTTCGCCAAGCGCTCCACTCCCTCTGCCGGGATGGGTTTTCGGAGCCCCTGGCGGCTCCGAAGAGCGGCTTCGCGGGGCTCGCTTCGAGGCTCACCGAGGCTCTAGAGGGTGCCGTTGTCCAGGTGGAGGGGGTCTTGGAGAGCGAGTGCAGGGCGCCGTGGGGGCGCTGGTGAAGAAGTTCACCTGCGTTACCGTTCCTCCGCCTCCTGAAGCCGCGAGGGTTAATGGCGAAGAAGACGATGCCAGCGATGTCGACGACGAGCTCCCCACGGCCGGGACGAGTGGTGGCGGTGGCTCCTCCTAATTCCTCTTCCTTGTTCCTTTCCAGCAATGTTCATCGTGTCTCGCGGAGGCGTTAGACTTGTTTGTATTTGCGAAAACTTTTAATGCTTGTAATAACTGTTGATCTGTGTGATTGCTTTCTTCGCCTTGTTTCCTTCCTGCTTGCTGTGATGCTCTGCATCGGCAGGGCCCGGCCCCGCGCATACCTCAGCCGCCGTTGGGCCGTCCGGATCACCAGGACGGTGCCAAGGGGTGAGGGGCTACAGGACCAGTGAGGCTCCTGAGTCGCTATGCTCAGGAGTCCCCCTTGACGTACAAGCAGCCCTCATGAAGGGAACATGGTGAAGACTGGGTTACTTTGGAATTTTGAACACCTTGCGCTCTACGTCGGCAGGGCCCGGCCCTGCGCATACCTCAGCTGCCGTTGGGCCGTCCGGATCACCAGGACGGTGCCAAGGGGTGAGGGGCTACGTGGCCAGTGAGGCTCCTGAGTCGCGATGCTCAGGAGTCCCCCTTGACGTACGAGTTCCAGCATCGTCCTTAAGGGTTTTGAGCACTTTGAGCTCTGCGTCGGCAGGGCCCGGCCCCGCGCATACCTCAGCCTCCGTTGGGCTGTCCGGATCACTAGGACGGTTCCAAGGGGTGAGGGGCTACGGGACCAGTGAGGCTCCTGAGTCGCGATGCTCAGGAGTCCCCCTTGACGTACGAGTGGCTCCCATACCTTTCCTCACCAGTTTTCCTGAGAGGGGCACGTGAAGACCAGGTTTGGCAGACCTGGGGAGGCGGCGTGTACCAGGCTTGGCCTGGTAGTAGCCCCCATGCAGCCCCCTCACGCGTACATCCCAGGGGAACGCAGCGAGACGGGGCCGTGAGGGGCCTTCCTGAGGTTGGATGCAGCCGCTGGGCGCCCTCAGTTGTTTATCCCCAGCACGGAGCGTAGGGCTTCCACCTTCCATGGGCATAGTCATTGGTGGACCGTGTTGTCCGCCAGCACGGGGCATGGGGCTTCCACCTTGCGTGGGCATAGTCATTGGTGGAACGTGTTTTCCGCCAACACAGGGCATGGGGCTTCCACCTTGCGTGGGCATAGTCATTGGTGGACCGTGTTGTCTGCCAGCGCGGAGCATGGGGCTTCCACATTGCGTGCGAAGGAACCCCTCCGCATCCTCTGGGGGCTCCGGGCATGTACAGCCAATTAAGTTCGTACGCGTGGCTTGCACGGTAGAACTAGGAGGTGTATCTGGGAGCTCGCGAGGGCGCTTTGGCCTCGCGAGGTCCCTACCTCAAAGGCGGTTTGCGCCTGAGTCTTATTGTAGATAGCATCATCCGAGGTCCTGTAAATTTTGAGAAACCTGCGCCGAATGCATTTCCAAGGGCCCGAGCACAGACGTCGTGCCGACCCTTAGTCATGAGGCGGTCGAATGCAGGATTATTAGGGCGCGGCCCCATACCGGCATGATGGATAGTTAGGAAATAGATCATATGCATGAAAGGTACTAAAATATGCGTAAATAGGGCGGTTGCAGGGGTGTCTCCTGATCGCCTGAGGATCATGCAGCCCGGTGGGCGCCCTCAAACTGAGTAAACCAAAAAGTTACCTGGCACGAACCAAAAAATCACCTGGCAGTCATGCCACTGAAGGGTTGAAGCTGCCGTCGTAGCCTGATCTTGTACCTCCGTGAGCGTGATCCTCACGAGCCCGTTGTCTCCCGGGGCTCAGGACCCCTGCTCGGTCCGGGCATCTCCTCCAACTCCTCGCCGCGCCTCGCCCGGTAAGGTATGAGCATGGCCTGGGCAAGGCGGTGGATCGTGGCGCCTGCGTTCGCCAGGCCGAAGGGCATGCGGATGTAGTTGCGCGGGTAGACCCATCTGCGATCGGCGCGCATCAACCAGAAGAAGTCCTGGGACGCGGCCCTGTTGATTGCGAGCGCGTTGACGCAGACGCACGGCTTGTCGACCGGGCCGACGATGGCGGGTGCGCTTGGTGATGCAGGGCAGCTCCCGCCTCCCATGGCTTGTGCCTCCTGAAGCTCCTTGATCGCCCTGATGATGGACTCTTGCGAGCACGGCGCCTCGCACCATGCTCCTGGCTCAGGCAGACGCGCGTCAGGATGCGCTTTCAGGTTGTGTCCGAGCGCCCACCTTGTCTCACCGGCCAGGCCGGAAGCTCCCTGGATGGAAGCCCCCGAGCCCGACCCAAAGGGGGAGCCGAGCGCGCTTTCCTATGCGATGGAGGGTGGGGACCCGTCCCCGGGCGCAGAGCTTGAGGTGCCGTCCTTGGAGGTCCCAGCCCCCTGGCGCCCTACGGCGAGGAGCTGCTTCTTCTTCCTGCATGCATCCTTACGAGGCAGGGCATCTTCCTCGTCGTCCGAGCGCTCGGCCGCCGCGGCGCGATAAGCACGCTCGAGGGAGCAGACGGCATCCTTCTCATCACAGGCGATGGTGATGACGCCGCCACTCCCTGGCATCTTGAGGACGTTGTAGCCATGATGAGTCACCGCCATGAACTTGGCGAGGGCCGGGTACACAAGGATCGCGTTGTACGGGAGGTGCATGTGTGCGACGTCGAAGACGATGATCTCGGTGTGGTAGTTCTTGCGTCCGCCGAAGGTGACGGGCAAGCGCACTTGCCCACTGGGGAAGGTGGACCCGTCAGTGACTCCTGAGAAGGGTTTGGTCGGCATGAGCTGGTCGTACGGTACTTGGAGCGTCTCGAAGGTCTCAATGGAGAGGACATTGAGCCCCGCTCCGCTGTCGATGAGGGTCTTGGTGACGAGGACGTTGCCGATGGTCGGAGTGCACAGCATGGGGAGCGTGCCGGCCATGGCCGAGCACCTGAGCTGATCCCTTGAGTCGAAGGTGATTGCGGTCTGGGACCACTTGAGGGGGCGCATTGCCTCAGGCTTCGGGAGAGCTGCGTTCACCTCCCGCGTGAACTTCTTGAAGATGCGGTTCGACGCCGGGGCTTGGGCACCGCCCAGGATACAGGCTATCGCCCTGACCTCCTGGAAGCCCCCAGCCCCACCGTCTTGCCCGTCCTCTTCCTTCCTTCTGGGTGGCGGCGGTAGTGGTGGTAGGCCGGCCTCACGAGGATGGCCACGGCGTGACCCCTCCGGAGGGTCGTCATGCCAGCGGTCCTCCCGAGCTTGATCGCGCCAGCGGTCCTCCCGAGGCCGGTCTCGCCACTCCTGACGCGGCTCCCGGTTGTCCCAGCGGCCTCCGCCGTGGCCTCTGCCGCGTCCAAAGCCACGGTCCACGCGTCCAGGGCGCCGGCAGAAGTGCTCGTCGCGGACCAGCCTGAGCTCCTGGCAATCGATGGTGTCGTGGTTGTTGGTGTCGTGGAAGATGCAGGACGGTCCCCCTCCTGCTGGGTGTTCTTCGCCTCGGTTGCGCTTCGCCTCAGGCTCGCCCGCAAGTACCGTTGGGGCCTTGCGCTTCGCCTCCTTGGTCTTGGTCTTCTGGCTCCGCCTCCGGAAACGCACGGAGCGAAAGGCGGCCCTCCTTGGCCTTGGCGCACTTGTTTGCCAGGTTGAACATCTCCAGGGCTGAGCACAGTTCGTCATTCATGGCGAGCTCCTCCTTCATCTTGAGGTCCTTGACGCCGTCGGTGAACGCGGAGATGATAGCCTCATCTGACGCCCTTGGGACCTTGAGGCGTGTAGTCGTGAAGCGCTGTAAGAATTTGTGCAGGGTCTCTCCCTCCAGCTGCTTCACACGTCGCAGGTCGTTCACAGTGAGCGCTTGGTCATGGGTACCTTGGAAGTTGGCAATGAAGCGCTTGCGCAGGTCGTCCCAGGAAGTGATGGATCCCTCCGGGAGGTTGAGGAGCCAGGAGAGCGCGCCGCCCTTGAGTGCCATGGGGAACCAGCATGCCATGACCTTGTTGTCTCCTCCGACCGCCCGGATGCTCAGCGAGTAGAGCTGTAGGAACTCGGCGGGATCCGGGATGACGTCGTAGCGAGGGGGTAGGTCAGGCTTGAACTTGCAGGGCCACGTGGTTGGATGGAGCTCCAGGGCGATGGCGTGGCACCCCATCGGCTCGACGGGTGCTGCGTGTGCGGGAGGGACCCGGTCTTGACGCTCCTGAGGGGCCGCCTCGAGCGGTGCCCGGTCGCGATGCTGGTTCGGTAGCGCGGGGAGCACACGCGCGTCGACGCGCGGCCGGGGCACCACCTGGCAGCTTAATTCATCTCTCACCCTTGCCCACGGTTCGCGGGGCTGGTCGCGCGGGCGCGCTTCACGCCTGGGCTCGGGGTCGACGCCGCATTGTGGAGGAGGTGGCGGCGCATCGTGGGCCACGTCGTCTGCCAGGGAAGGCTGGGGTCGAAACGAGTAGGAGAGCGCTGAAGCATCGCCGGCAGCACTGACGAGCTCCGCGATGCGCCCGAGCCAGTCGTCATGGCGGTCGGGGGCAGGGCGGTAGCGGTGCAGTTCGTGCGCCATGGCGAGTGCGCCCGAGCCGCGCGCCGGCCCGGGTCGAGCATGGGAGGATGACCCGGTAGCCGGAACGATCGACGAAGTGGCGGTGTGGCCGTCGCGCCACGCGGTGACCGGCTGGGAGGAGTCCTGCTGTTCGTGAGCCTCCGGGCCCGTGGCGGCGTTGGCCATAGGAGAGGGGGACAGCCGCGCGGCGGCGCGGACCACGGGCGCCGTTTGGGCAACGCTGGCAGCTCGGCGCACGGCGTGGGCTCGGCGAGGTGTTAGACATCGGGGCGGCGAGGAGGAGAAAGAGCGCGGCTTGAGGAAGACTCCGACATGCCCCCTACCTGGCGCGCCAAATGTCGGATTTCGGGCTCCGCAAAACCCTCAAGGTTCGAACACAGGGGCATGTGCGAAGATCCCCTGCAGCCTCGCCCGACCTAGCTCGCTACCCGATGATTCCTACGACGAACTCGCACGATGACGAGGAAGCAGATGCACATGATGATTTACCCAGGTTCAGGCCGCTGCGAAGCGTAATACCCTACTCCTGCTTTGGTGGATTGCCTCTCGAGGAGGTGTGGTGGATGAACTAGTACAGTGGTGAACTGCCTCGCGAGGGCACTCGGGTGGTGTTCTTGGCTCTCTGTCTTGTCTGTTCGGTGTCTCTCCTCGTCCCCCGTTTCTCGGTGCTACCTAGCCTCTATATATAGCAGTGACCTGGGTCCTCCTCCCTTATTGCAATGGCGGGAAGGGATCCCACAATGGCCAAATTCCAAGGGGGACAGGAGTACATCCCCGCCCTGTCCAAAGGTAGTCTTCGCCTGCAAAGTAGCTATCGATGATGCAGAGGTGGGCTCGGCGATGACATCCTTCTTGCTGGGCTCGTGGTCGTGGTCTCGTTGCACTAGAATAGAAACCTTTGGGGGATGCTTTGGGAACCCACGTACGTCCTTGCTGAAAGCACAACATGCTCGCTTGGTGGTTTTGATAATTCATGACAACATACATTGTCTCTTGGACTAATACTTTTACCTAGTATATTTCAGATAAAGTCCACAGAGAGGGCTGGCAAAAGGATTGTGGAGATTGTGGAGATACCCCAAGATGCAAGGAAATGGATTGGCAAAGCTTCAAGCAAGAGGACTCTACATTTTACTTTGTGAGAAATCACTTTGAGTCCATAGGAAAGCCAATACTATTAAAAGGGGGTAAGGTATTGTTGGTGAACAAAATTCTCATACTTGCACAAGTGACAGTCACCAAAAACACCCAGAAGCTCTTCCACAAAAGTCTATCCAAAGTCAAATATCCAAAATCGGTGCAACCAACACTTTCCACTCGGTGCCACCGATTCCCAAACTCAGACAGACCTATGCCAAACCCTAGGACATCGGTGCAACCGATTCTGCTTTGGTGCCACCGAGTTTGGGTTGCCAACTTTCTGTTACCCAATTTCACAAAATCGGTCCGACCGAGTTTGTTGAATCGGCATCACCGAGTTTGGCAATCTGACCGTTGGTCACCTTATCGGTGCAACCGAGATTTATATATCGGTCTCACTGAGATTCAAAAGTTGCTACCTTTGGAGCAACTCGGTACCACCGAGATTCACACATCGGTGTCACCGAGTTAGTCACTTAAGGTGTAACGGATGGATTTTTGGAGATGCCTATATATACCCCTTCACCACCACCCACTCAAAAGTGAAGCACTCAGAACTATTCCATACTTGCCCCATCATATTTTCTGAGAGAGAGAGCCTCCTACTCATGTGTTGAGATCAAGCCATTCCATTCCAACCATATGAATCATGATCTGTAGCCTCCCAAGTTGCTTTCCACCAATCCCATCTTTTCCACCAAGCCAAATCTGTGAGAGAGTGGTTGTGTGTTGAGGAGTCTATCATCTTGAAGCACAAGAGCAAGGAGTTCATCGTCATTACCAAGCCTATTACCTTTTGGAGGGTGGTGCCTCCTAGATTGGTTAGGTGTCGGTTGGGAGCCTCCTACTTCGTGTTGTGGAGTTGAACCAAGAAGTTTGTAAGGGCAAGGAGATCGCCTACTTCGTGAAGATCTACCCATAGTGAGGTTAGTCCTTCGTGGACGGAAGCCGTTATGGAATAGTCAAGGTTGCTACTTCGTGGACCCTTATGGGTGGAGCCCTCCGTGGACTCTCGCGACCGTTACCCTTCGTGGGTTGAAGACTCCATAAATGTGCACGTACGATAGCACCACCTATCGGAACCACGGGAAAAATCTTCGTGTCCCTCATGCGTTTGATCTTCCTATCTCATCTCTTTACTTTCATGTGCAATGTCTTTACTTTCTGCTACCATATTTGTTGACATGCATGTGTAGGGTGTGCTAGACTTGCTATAATTGTTAAAATCTGCCAACCAATTAACTTGGGAAAAGGTTAGGTTTTAAATTCCTGCTAGTAGTCTATTCACCCCCCTCTAGACACTCTTCTAGTGATCCCACAATTGGTATCAGAGCATTGATCTCCATTGCTTCGGTATAATCACCGTGGAGGAAGATGGATGTGTCTAGT
Organism: Elymus sibiricus; assembly: GCA_039707655.1. Classification (NCBI taxonomy): domain Eukaryota; kingdom Viridiplantae; phylum Streptophyta; class Magnoliopsida; order Poales; family Poaceae; genus Elymus; species Elymus sibiricus. Next base: position 130,581,123 of record CM077675.1, on the reverse strand, counting down.
ATAGGGAGTTTGAGTTGTAGAGTGCCTATTCTTGATGGAGAGTACTATAGTCAATGGAAAACCTTGATGCTTGAGCTGTTTAATGAATTTCATTTGAGCAAATATGTTAAGAGCCCCTATGTACCTCCCATTGATCCTTTACATCCCACACACGAAGATGAAATTGATATGCTATGCAATCTTAGAACTGTTAATCTCATCGTTAGAACATTGCCTAGAAATGTGCTTCATCAAATGAAGAATTTTGAATGTGCTTATACCTTGTGGAATGACTTGGAGAAATGATATCCAAGTTATTCATTGAGTAATCTTGATGAAATTCTTCATAAAACTATTGCCTTTCACAAAATGATGCCTAGTGATCCCAAGTTTGATGACTATCTATTTGAGCTTAGAGACCTCATGCGTGCTAAAGGAGATGTCATAACCATAAACAACATCATTGTAGAATCCATTCGCATTCATAATCTTGAACATTGTCATGATCACAATCCTAACGAATCTCTTGTTCTCTGTGACGAGGATTTCCCACTTGATGATGACAATGTGGAACATGGCTACTATGATGAAGATGAGCTATTCGACATCGAGTATGAGAAGATCATGAAGAATCTAAGTCTCATGACAAACTTCAAGGATTACATGTCCGGAGGAAAAGAGTGGATTCTCGATAGAGGATGCACCGATCATATGACCGGAGATAGAGAAATGTTTGAAGAGATCAAACCAAACCATGGACTGCGAAGGTACATAACGTTTGGAGACAACTCCAAGGGTAAGGTACTTGGTCTTGGTAAGGTGGCCATATCCCATGATAGCTCTATTCAAAATGGTATGCTTGTTGAATCTCTTGGCTACAATCTTCTTTCCGTATCTAGACTTGCCGACTTTGGTTTTAATGTGCTATTCACAAAAGTAGATTGTCAAGTGTTTCGTCAAGATAATCATAACAAGGTCTTTACGGGTTTCCGTAGAGGAGATCTATACATTGTCGATTTCACTAAGAGATCCAAACCTCATACTTGTTTAATTGCAAAATCTTCTAATGGTTGGCTTTGGCATAGAAGACTAGGACATGTTGGCATGCGTAATTTGGACAAGCTTATTAAAGGTGATCATATTCTTGGTGTTAAAGATGTTATCTTTGACAAATATAGACTTTGTAGTGCTTGTCAAGCTGGAAAGCAAGTAGGTGGAAGTCATCCCGTTAAGAATATCATGACTACTAGGAGACCACTCGAGTTACTTCACATGGATCTCTTTGGTCCCAATGCTTACAAGAGTCTCGGTGGAAATTCCTATGGTCTAGTTATAGTTGATGATTTTTCCAGATTTACGTGGGTATTCTTTCTTGATGATAAGTCGCAGGTACAAAAGATCTTCAAGAACTTCGTTCGCAAAGCGCAAAATCAGTTTGAAGTGAAGATCAAGAAGGTTCGGAGCGATAACGGATCGGAGTTCAAGAACACCCATGTGTATACCTTTCTTGATGAAGAAGGTGTTTCACATGAGTTCTCGGCTACGTACACGCCTCAACAAAATGGAGTTGTTGAGAGGAAGAACCGAACGCTTATTGAGAGGGCAAGAACGATGCTTGACGAATACAAGACGCCAAGACACTTTTGGGCAGAAGCCATGGAAACAGCATGTCATGCCACGAACCGACTCTACTTGCACAAGCTTCTCGGTAAAACGGCATACGAGCTACTCACCGGTAACAAACCCCAAGTTGGATACTTTTGGGTATTCGGCTCCAAGTGCTACATTCTTGATAAGCATCGTCGTACTAAATTTGCTCCTAAATCTCATGAAGGATTCCTACTTGGTTACGGATCAAACTCTCACACTTACCGTGTCTACAACAACTTCACTCGAAAATTTGAAGAGACGGTAGATGTGAAGTTTGATGAATCTAATGGTTCGCAAGTCGAACAACTGCCAAATGATGTAGGTGATAAGGAACCTTTGGAAGCTATCCAAGACTTGTCCATCGGCAAGATTCGGCCCATGGAGGTGAAGGAAAGTACTTCGTTAACTCAAGTGGAAGCCCCTACTTCGCATCAATGTGAACCTCAACATGACATGGAGGCATCCAGAAGCGGTACACGACAAGATGATGAAGAGGAGGAAGTACATCATGAAGATCCACCACAACCTCCTTCACCACCACCACAAGTAAACGACACGTTCAACAACAATCAAGACGAAGGAGATGATGATGAAGAAGAAGCTCCACCATCCAACAAGCCTAAGCTACCCCGAGTTCGAGCAAGAGTGACCAAGAACCATCCTCTAAACCAAATCTTTGGTGACATACAAACCGGGAGAATCACTCGCTCTAAAACTCGCCTAGCTAACTTTTGTGAGCATTATTCTTTCATCTCTAGCATTGAACCCTTGAAGGTAGAACAAGCCCTTGAAGACCCGGATTGGGTGAACGCAATGCATGAAGAGCTTCACAACTTCGAGAGGAACGAAGTGTGGACACTCGTGGAGAAGCCCGAGGATGAGCACAACATCATCGGAACCAAATGGGTGTTTCGGAACAAGCAAGACGAAGACGGTCAAGTCATACGCAACAAAGGCACGTCTCGTAGCCCAAGGATATACGCAAGTCGAAGGTATGGACTACAGTGAGACCTACGCCCCCGTCGCTAGACGTGAAGCTATTCGCATTCTTCTTGCTTATGCCAATCACCATGATATCACGCTTTATCAAATGGACATTCAAAGTGCCTTTTTAAATGGTGAGATCGAAGAAGAAGTCTATGTTAAGCAACCACCTGGTTTTGTGAATCCTAAGAAACCTAATCATGTTTACAAGCTTCGTAAAGCCCTTTATGGTCTTAAGCAAGCCCCTCGTGCTTGGTACAAATGCTTAACGAAGTTTCTCACTGAAAAAGGTTTTGAAATTGGTAAAATTGACGCAACCTTATTCACTAAGAGAGTTAATGGTGAATTATTTGTGTGTCAAATCTATGTGGATGATATTATCTTTGGATCTACTAACCCACAATTTAGTGAAAGATTTGGAAGGTTGATGTCCGAGAAGTATGAGATGTCCATGATGTGTGAGCTGAAATTCTTTCTTGGTTTGCAAATCAAGCAAACGGGAGAAGGAACTTTCATCTCTCAAACTAAGTATACCAAGGACTTGATCGAGAAGTTCAACATGCAGGAGTGCAAAGGTATAAAAACTCCAATGCCTACTAGTGGACATGTTGATATTACCAAGGAGGATGAACCGGTTGATCAAAAGGTTTATCGATCTATGATTGGTTCATTGCTATATCTATGTGCTTCTCCTCCCGATATTATGCTTACACTACTGGAATCAGCAACTTTGCCGTCTGCCATGGCTGACGGCAAAGGCATGCATTGCGGACGGCAAAGGTCTTTGCCGTCAGCCAGCAGACGGCACCACATCCGGCTGAACAACCTCCGGTAAAGGCCACTTTGCCGTCTGCTGGCCGACGGCAAAGAGGCAAAGGGCATGGACGGCACACATGGCATCTTACGTCCATTAAGGGGTTAACGGCGTGCTTTGCCGTCTGCTGGCTGATGGCAAAGATGCAAAGTTCTTTGCCGTCTGCCAGCAGACGGCAAAGCAACCACATAGGCCGGCCAGTGCCCCCCAGGTTGCACAGATAGCTACCACGTGGCATCTTTGCCGTCTGCTGGCAGACGGCAAAACTCTTTGCCGTCTGCCAGCGGACGACAAAGTGCCTGTACTGCCCCTGTTTTTTCTGTTTTTTCTTAAATTCAATCAATTTCACAGATATATATATATATATACATTTGAAAATACTTTCAACAAGGATACATATCCCTGCCATATGGATATGATCATCCAACACATATACATACCAACTCAAAAGTCCATATGCAACATATATATATAGCCAACATATATCCAACAACAAGCATACAATGGTTTCATCCATACATACATATATAGGTAGCAAGTTTCACATTGTTCATCCTACAAAATCAAAACAAAAAGGAAGGACAAGGAGAAGAGTAGACTCCATCAACGCAAGCTTCCGTGATCTAAAGCAAATCTGCAAATTGGGAAAGAAGAAAGTTAGAAGAAGAAGAAGAAGAAGAAGAAGAAGAAGTAGAAGTAGAGGAAAGAAGAAGTAGAAGTAGAAGAAGAAAGTTAGAAGAAGAAGAAGATGAAGAAGAAGAAGAAGAAAGTAGAAGATGAAAGTTAGAAGAAGAAGAAGAAGTAGAAGTAGTAGAAGAAGAATTTTTCTTCTCTTTCTTTTTCTCCTCTTCTTTATCTTCTTCTTCTTCTAACGAAGGTAACTTAGGTAATTATGCCATTTTTTAGCTAAGCTAGGTAAAAATGCTAAGTGTAGGTCATTTTAGAGCTAAGCTAGGTAAATAGGTCATTTTGGAGGTTAGTAAGGTTATTATGTCATTTTCGAGGAAAATAAGCTAAGTCAATGTCATTTTGGAGGTAACCAAGATTATTATGCCATTTTTTACCTAAGTATGCTAAGTATGTCATAAATGAACTAAAGAAGCTAAGTATAGGTCATTTTTGAGCTAACCTAGGTAGTTATGCCATTTTTGAGCTAACTAAGCATATTTATTCATTTTGGAGGACAAAATGGTAAGTGTAGGTCATTTTTGAGCTATCCTAGTTAAAATCGGTCATTTTGGAGCTAGGTAAGGTTATTTTGTCATTTTGGAGGAAAATAAACTAATGATATGACAGTTTGGAGCTAAACCAAGGTTATTATGCCATTTTTTTACCTAAGTAAGCTAATTATGTCATAAATGAACTAGCTAAGCTAAGTATAGATCATTATTGAGCAATCCTAGGTAGTTATGCCATTTTTTAGCTAACTAAGCATATTAAGTCATTTTGGAGGGAAAAATGCTAAGTATAGGTCATTTTATAGCTATCCTAGGTAAAATATGTCATTTTGGAGCTAAGTAAGGTTATTATGTCATTTTCGAGGAAAATAAGCTAAGTATAGGTCATTTTGGAGCTAAATAGGTCATTTCTTAAGCTAAGTATGCATTTGTTAAGCAAAACACTTGGGAAAACTTACCATCATCACGGAGGTGAAGGACCGGTCGGGCTTGCGCCAGTGTGAGACGGAGAAGGACCGGTCGGTGCTTGTCGGGAGGCATGCTACACCAAATATCATTTGCAATGTCTCGTTAGCATGATGCAACTCAAATGTGAATACTAGTAACTAATGAACATTCAAATGAAACTCACCGTGGGCGCTATACCAATCTGGGGCATCGGCGGAGGGGTCTGACCGTTGTTCTGGCACACGGTCTGCACATTTTGTTTTCACGAGTCAGTCATATTAGTTAGTGATGAAACGAACATTACGTGCATGATTTGGCTAATATGCAGGAGAAACTTACCACGAGGAGCTCATATAGGGCCCGGTGAGACGCATCGTTCCGGTTCCTCTCCTCCTCCACCAGCCTAGCCGTCCTCTCCTCCATGTCCCTCTCCCTCTCCGCCGCCTGCCTGTTTGCCTCCGCCAGAAGCTCCTGGGCCCTAGCCTCGATGGCAAGCTCCATTGGCCGTGGACGAGGCCTTATCTCAGGATCGGAGCTCGTCTGGCGCTTCTTGATCTCCAGGAGAGTTCTAGGACAACGTATCAGTCCATCCCCAATGGCTATCGAGCCATGGGGCCTCCAGCCCCTAGATATCATCACGAGCTCTGGATCAAAAGGACGCTGGCTCGGGTTGAAGTCCTCCCCTTTCCTCCTCCTCCCCTCATCTCTGTACCTCACGAGCTTGTTGTGGGAGGAGATGTTGCTGAAGCTCTCTGGATTATCGAGATCATCCTCAGAGAATGCCTTGGCCTTCTTGTACGGGGCAGTATGGGCCATGGCATAGAGGTCGAACAGCGGTGGCACCTCCTTCTTGTTGTGTCGCGCCTAAAAGAGAGGAACATAATATTAGTTAAGGGCTCAAGCTAGCATGAAGAATGAAATTGCATGAATCATGAAGCAAACCACATATCCAGTGATCCCCAAACTCAAACAGGTCGGAGCTCCCTTGATGGTGTGGCACACCTTTCATTTGGGCACGATTATCCTTGGCCTTGTTGTGGACGGTTAGCCAGTGGGAAGAGCACAACTCATCCACCAACGCCTCCCAACAGTCCATCCTATCCGCACACCATCTCGGGGGCACCTAAGTTAGACAAGAGAAATTTCAGCGCTACGCCTACGAATCAAATCAAGGAAACTAAGTACAAGGCCTTAAGAATAGGTAATTACCTTCATGTACTTCTCCTTACTTAGAAACTTGGAGCGGCACATCTTCTTGGCCCTCTTAATGTTAGTCGAGGCGTAGTAGTCTCGAACAGCCTGCACCCGAGCCTCGTGTCGTAAGTTCTGAAATAGGCGCTTGCACTCGGCTACAAGAACAATAGCCGCGTCCGCCTCGTGTTCCTCAAGACACCTATAGAAGGTCTGCAATCAAACAAGACAACACTGATTAGTACAATCACTAGGTGCTGTTCATTTTTAATTTTGTAAAGGAGAAATTACCCAAAACCGCCGGATCACAATGTCGGCCACCGTCTCGCACAAGACACCGTCGACCCTCTCCTCCGGCGGGGCCGGGGCAGCCACATACAGCTCCCAGCTCAGTCCTAGCTGTCGAACCTCACCCTCACCGAGCAACGTGACCCACCCCGGGAATTGGTGCCGGAGAAGCACATCAAGGACCTGGTTGGGCCTGCGGACACCAGGGGCGTGTTTCCAACCCCTGGAGTATGACAAGGCCAACACATTAGATATTAATTTGAAGAAACATGAAGGCAAAAGGTTAAAAAAGAGTAAATGCACTTACTTCTCCCCATTAGGCTCAATCAACCACCTCTGATCACGGGTCGCCGGCACAGGCGGGAGCTTTGTACCACCACGCTGGTAGACCTTCTTGCCCTCCACAACCAGCTCGCCCTCGCTATAGCTATCCTCAGAAAATCTATCCTCGCCATCATCAGCATGGCCACTAGCCTCCGGAGTCACGTGGGACGAAGACTCTGGGACCGGAGTCTCCTGGGACGAAGACTCTGGGACCGGAGTCTCCTGGGACGAAGGCTCGGCGACACAAGGCTCGTCGGCCCGAGGCTCGTGGACCAGAGTCCGAGACGGGTCCACCTGAGATGGAGCACTCCTGTGGTCGGGAGAATCAGCTGGGGGTGGCGGCGAGGAAGGCACAGCAGCCTTCCTACCTCTCCCGCCGCCACGTCCACCTCTAGCACCCCTCTTCGTCTTCCCCCGACCTCTCCCGGCCGAAGAAGGAGCGCCCTCCGGTGTCTGCATACTGTGTACCAGCGCTCTCCGTAGGTGCTCGGGCGGAATAATAGCACCCCTCCCAGCACGCGCCGAGGAAGGAGGCTCGGAGCGCTCTCGACCCACGCCCACCATCTGTCAACACCTGCAATGACAAAGAGTAAACGAAATTAGTACAACATAAAAAAATTGAATACCTAATAACTAGCAAGTTTCATCGGCACGAAGACCGGCAAGTTTCATCAACAGGAGGCCGAAGAGGTGTCGGGGTTGTCGTGTCTGGGTGTCAGGGTGACGGGGTGTCGTGTCGGGGTCAGGGTGTCGTGTCGGGGGTGTCGTGTCTGGGTGTCGTGGTGTAGGGGTGTCGAGGTGTCGGGGTTTCGGGGTATCGGGGTGTCGGGCTGTCGTGGTGTCGGGGTGCCGTGTCAGGGTCGGGGTGCCCTATCGGGGTCGGGGTGTCGGGGTCGGGGTCGGGGTGCCGTGTCGGGGTCGGGCTGTTGGGGTGTCGGGGTGCCGTGTCGGGGTCGGGTCGGGGTTTCGGGGTGTCGTTTTCTTCTTCTTCCCCTCTTCTTCTTTTTTTCCTCTTTTTCCTTTTCTTCTTCTTCCTCTTCTTCCTTTTCTTCCTTTTCTTCTTCTTCTTCTTCTTCTTCTTCTTCTTCTTCTTCTTCTTCTTCTTCTTCTCCTCCTCCTCTCCTCTTTTTTTTCTTCTTCTTCTTCTTCTTTTTTTCTTCTCCTCCTCCTCTTCTTCTTCTCCTCCTCTCCTCTTCTCCTTCTCCTCTTCTTCTTCTCCTCCTATCCTTTAACTAATGCTAGACCTAACTAAATAAGCTAAGTAACCCTAATTCCTAAAATCTTACTAACTACAACTAAACTACATTTTTTACATCTTCTACAACTAACTACAACTAATTAACCTAACTACAACTAAACTAGATTTAACTAATACTAAAACATAACACAAAAATTACTAAAACAGATAAAAAAGTTAATTTAGGGCCAAGGGACAGTAGGGAAAAGCCTCCCTACTGACTTTCTATAATCAGATCAAACTGCAGTTACATAGTTTTTGTACAAACTAGATAAAAGAGGGAGAGGGGGGTTAGTGAGGGGTTAGATGACAAACCAGAGAAACAAAACTACAAATATACTAATATGAACTACATCAGAGACCACTACAGGGTCTCCACTAGGTTGTTTATAAAGGGAGCTAGCTAGTCTATTTTTTGCTCGGTGGATGAGAAGGTGAAAATCTTCTTTGAACTTTGTGCGCCACGACGCAAAAGATGGATGGATCCCTCGAAGTATTTGTTATTCCTTTCTTTCCAGACCCCCGACGCTGCAATGATAAAAACTTCCATGAACAGACGTTCTGCGTTGATGCAACAATGCAAATGTTTCATCCGAGTTGGGCCACGCGATTCCAACGGCATCCCAACACTCCCTGGAAAACGGGCATTTAAAAAACAGATGCGTCATGGCAATTCCTCTTCTTCTTTTTTTCCTCTTTTTCCTTTTCTTCTTCTTCCTCTTCTTCCTCTTCTTCCTTTTCTTCTTCTTCTTCTTCTTCTTCTTCTTCTTCTTCTTCTTCTTCTTCTTCTTCTTCTTCTCCTCCTGCTCTCCTCTTTTTTTTTTTCTTCTTCTTCTTCTTCTTTTTTTCTTCTCCTCCTCCTCTTCTTCTTCTCCTCCTCTCCTCTTCTCCTCCTCCTCTTCTTCTTCTCCTCCTCTCCTTTAACTAATGCTAGACCTAACTAAATAAGCTAAGTAACCCTAATTCGTAAAATCTTACTAACTACAACTAAACTACATTTTTTACATCTTCTACAACTAACTACAACTAATTAACCTAACTACAACTAAACTAGATTTAACTAATACTAAAACAGAACACAAAAATTACTAAAACAGATAAAAAATGAAAAAATAGAGAGGGGGAGGGGGCTCACCGGAGTGGGGGAGGTGGAAGCCGGCGTTGGTGGAGGTGGAGGAGGCCGATGCCGGCGGTGTAGGTGGAGGATGCCGGCGGCGGCGGCAGTGGGCTGGAGGAGGCAGGGGGTGGCGGCGTTGGAGGAGGGCGACGCGCGGGGACGGGGTGGAGCCGGCGGACGGGGATGGCGCCACGGGGCGGGGTGGCGGCGCGAGATGGGGACGGCGGCGCGCGCAAGAGAGTAGTGGAGAGAGAGGGGATGGGGGACGGGGCGGTGGGGCGGCGGGGGCGGCGGGTGGTGCGGCGGGGGCGGTGGCGGTGGGGCGTCGGGGGCACCGGGGAGAGAGAGAGGGGCGGGGTGGTGGGGCGGCGGCGGGTGGTGGGGGCGGCGCGCGTGCGGTGGTCGCTGTTAGTTAACTCAATTCTTTGCCGTCTGCCCCGCCTTTGCCGTCTGCCTTTTTACTCTTTGCCGTCTGCTAGCAGACGGCAACGAGGGGGGCCGTTAGGGTTTTTTGTAAGCAGCTCGTTAGTGGGCCCACCTCCCTCTTTGCCGTCTGCTGACAGATGGCAAAGATTCTTTACCGTCCGCTAGCAGACGGCAAAGGGGTGGCTGATGGCAAAGAGCTTCTTTGCCGTCAGCTAGTTCTTTGCCGTCTATTTTCTGGAAACGGATGGCAAAGAGCTTCTTTGCCGTCCACCAGCTGACGGCAAAGAACTGGCAGACGGCAAATTTGCTGATTCCAGTAGTGTTAGTGTTTGCATGTGTGCTAGATATCAAGTTGCACCTAAAGAGTGTCACCTTTTGGCCGTGAAACGTATTGTGAGATATTTGATACAAACACCAAACTTTGGCATTTGGTATCCCAAGGGATCTTCCTTTAACCTTGTTGGCTATTCCGACTCAGACTATGCCGGTGACAAGGTTGATAGAAAATCCACCTTGGGTACTTGTCAATTGTTGGGTAGATCTCTTGTGTCTTGGTCCTCCAAGAAACAAAACTCAGTATCTCTATCTACTGCCAAAGCTGAGTATATTGCTGCCGGGTCGTGTTGTGCACAATTACTATGGATGACACAAACGCTTAAGGATTATGGAATTCATGTTAAAAATGTTCCATTACTTTGTGACAATGAAGGTGCTATTAAACTTGGTCATAATCCTGTGCAACATTCTCGAACTAAGCATAGTCAAGTTAGACATCATTTCATTCGTGATCATGTTGCCAAAAGAGATATTGATCTTAAGCATGTTCGTACTAACAAGCAATTGGCCGATATCTTTACTAAGCCACTTGATGAGAAAACGTTTTGTCATTTGAGGAGTGAGTTGAACATCATTGATGCTTCAAACTTAAGCTAAACTCACTCGATTGCATGCAAGGGCATGAGCTTACTTGATTCTTCCATGATACTCTTGACATGTTATCTTATACCATGGAATTCTATGCTCCCTTGTATTGCATCTAACATTTTGTAGGTACTTGGAAGAACTTCATTCCACAAGATTGCCAACAACTCCATTCATAAGCAATCTTGTCATGACCAAGTATCCACAACCCCTTTTGATGATGGAAGGAAGAAGACAACAAAAACATATCCTTGACACATATTTATATTTCACATTTGGAATTGTGTCATATCATGTTCTTCCTTGCATGACTAACCTATGTAGGTGACAAGTGTACTCAAACGAGAAGGATTGCTCCCAACTCAAGATGATCTTCATCAACCTCGAGCATCCTCAACAAGTTCACCTACAAGCCATGTCATCAACATCACTCAAAGGTATGTACTCATATCCTTGAAAAGGCTTTACTCCAAGACATGAGCTAAAGCAACTCAAGTGATATGAAGACATTAAAATGCTTAATCGAAAAATGGTAACCCCATTTTGAGCTTAACGTTGAGTATGACCTATGATCAAGTATTCTTGCTTGGCTCCTAAGTCAATATACTCTAATATAGGTGACCTAGTCACCGCCCATCATCTAGTTAAGTATTTTGGTTGGTTCATTCTCTATTTTGCAAGATTTCTTGGAACCACTCAAATCTTCTCTAGTTGATATCTTTTTGTAAAAACTTTTGCATTCCCTATGAAAACTTCTTTTGACACTTTGTTAAAAGTTTTCTAAATTTATTTGCAAGTTTCCAAACATTGCCAAGTTTCTGTTTTAGCCTCGGAGCCGCCGATACAAATAACTTGGTTCTACCGAAATTGCAGATAAGCTGCATTATAGTATCTCGGTACCGCCGATTTGTTTGTCTCGGAGCCACCGATTTGATTTCTTCTCTTATTTGGGATCATAATTGCAAAACTGTGTTTCTTTAGTGATCCTACTAGTGATGATTTTGTTTCTTCAATGATCCCTTCTTATTTAAAAAAAACTTGGGGGGATAAATTCTTTTTTCAAGGATCCCTAACTCAAAGGAGGAGAAGTCTTACAAGATCTCAGATCAGCCAAAGGGAGAGAAATTATTTTCCATGATTCCCTCAATTTTCATTTCTATGAACCCTACATTCAATGACCCTTATTCTCAAGGATCCCTTCTTAATCAATGATCCCTGTATCTGACCCAGTGTATGACCTTTTTGGAAATTAATGCCAAAGGGGGAGAAATACCAAAGCTTCAATGCAAAAAGGGGAGATACATGCTTATGCAAAGGGGGAAGATATAATTAAGGGGGAGAGGTTAATATCAAATTACACTTATATAGACAAGGGGAGAATACCAAAGTAGGGGGAGAAAAATATGTTCGGGAGAAATATATGTCTATTTCATTTGACTACTCATCTTAGACTTTTCTCACCCCATCCAATCCCAATATCTCCATGCTAAGATTCAGGGGGAGAGGATGATCTATTTCATATCTAGGGGAGAAAGTTCTATATGATCTTGGAGACATATTAATCTTAAAGGAATATTATATTTTATATGTTCTCCATATCTTGGTACTTTTGAGTTCTATTGCCTTTTTGATTGGTAGAATACTCTTGTGTTTCCTAACATTGTTTTCTCAAGTGTGTTTCTACTACTAGTATGCTCAAGAACTCAAGGTAAGTATATGCATCATATCTTTGATCAAGATGATCTCTTGCTTCTTGCACATATTGTTTGCAAGAGTGAAGTCTTGAACAAGGATACACCTCATTCATATATATTTGATGCATATAGCCAAGATACACATGACTTATTATATCCCTTCTACTATATGTGTGTCCATGCATTCCAAAGCAACTATCCTTTAAAGGGATTGCACACATTTAGGGGGAGCGAGTCTAAGTCATGTGTCTCTCAAAGTCTTCATTATATCCATGCATATCTCTATTTGAAGCTTTGATTGTATGTTGTCATCAATTACCAGAAAGGGGGAGATTGAAAGCACAACATGCTCCCTTGGTGGTTTTGATAATTCATGACAACATACATTGTCTCTTGGACTAATACTTTTACCTAGTATATTTCAGATAAAGTCCACAGAGAGGGTTGGCAAAAGGATTGTGGAGATTGTGGAGATACCCCAAGATGCAAGGAAATGGATTGGCAAAGCTTCAAGCAAGAGGACTCTACATTTTACTTTGTCAGAAATCACTTTGAGTCCATATGAAAGCCAATACTATTAAAAGGGGGTAAGGTATTGTTGGTGAACAAAATGCTCATACGTGCACAAGTGATAGTCACAAAAAACACCCACAAGCTCTTCCACAAAAGTCTGTCCAAGGTCAAATATCCAAAATTGGTGCAACCAACACTTTCCACTCGGTGCGACCGATTCCCAAACTCAGACAGTCCTATGCCAAACCCTAGCACATCGGTGCAACCGATTCTGCTTCGGTGCCACCGAGTTTGGGTTGCCAACTTTCTGTTACCCAATTTCACAAAATCGGTCCGACCGAGTTTGTTGAATCGGCGTCACCGAGTTTGGCAATCTGACCATTGGTCACCTTATCGGTGCAACCGAGATTTATATATCGGTCTCACCGAGATTCAAAAGTTGCTACCTTTGGAGCAACTCGGTTCCACCGAGATTCACACATCGGTGTCACCGAGTTGGTCACTTAAGGTGTAATTGTTGGATTTTTGGAGATGCCTATATATACCCCTTCACCACCACCCACTCGAAAGTGAAGCACTCAGAACTATTCCATACTTGCCCCATCATATTTTCTGAGAGAGAGCCTCCTACTCATGTGTTGAGATCAAGCCATTACATTCCAACCATATGAATCTTGATCTCTAGCCTCCCCAAGTTGCTTTTCACCAATCCCATCTCTTCCACCAAGCCAAATCTGTGAGAGAGTGATTGTGTGTTGAGGAGTCTATCATCTTGAAGCACAAGAGCAAGGAGTTCATCGTCATTACCGAGCCTATTACCATTTGGAGGGTGATGCCTCCTAGATTGGTTAGGTGTCGCTTGGGAGCCTCCTACTTCGTGTTCTGGAGTTGAACCAAGAAGTTTGTAAGGGCAAGGAGATAGCCTACTTCGTGAAGATCTACCCATAGTGAGGCTAGTCCTTCATGGAATGAAGCCGTTATGGAATAGTCAAGGTTGCTACTTCGTGGACCCTTATGGGTGGAGCCCTCCGTGGACTCTCGCAACCGTTACGCTCCGTGGGTTGAAGACTCCATAAACGTGGACGTACGATAGCACCACCTATCGGAACCACGGGAAAAATCTTCGTGTCCCTCATGCGTTTGATCTTCCTATCTCATCTCTTTACTTTCATGTGCAATGTCTTTACTTTTCGCTGCTATATTTGTTGACATGCATGTGTAGGGTGTGCTAGACGTGCTATAATTGTTAAAATCTGCCAACCAATTAACTTGGGAAAAGGTTAGGTTTTAAATTCCTGCTAGTAGTCTATTCACCCCCCCCCCCCTCTAGACAATCTTCTAGTGATCCCACACTTGCTCCCTTTGCACCAAAGGGGAAACTACTCTGCCTGGCGCGCTGGCGCCCGCCTGTCCCTCCTTGCGTCATCGTTGACTCCTGAGGCCGGGTTCTGCATAGAGATCTCCGCCGCTCCGGAGGGGGCCTAAGGAGGCCCACTCCATGCCGGTCTTGGTGTTGCTTCTTCCTCATGAGCTTAGGGCCCTTGCGAGGGCCTTGTCTTTGGTGCGGTCCCGCCAGGCCGTGCCTGGCTGACAAACTGGGCCATGCCCTGGGCCACAGGCAGGCAGGTCTGGGTACCCCCGTTCCCAGAACGTTGACAAACATCATCATGATTATTTTCATTATCACTTGGTGAATGTTCACTACCAGATTGAGTTTCAGCATCGGAAATAGAGACATCATTATTATCAGGAGGTTTTTGTGTCTCAGGTTCACTAGAGGTATGCAAAGCCCTATCATTTTTCTTTTTCTTTTTCTTCTTAGAAGGACTAGGTGCACCAGGATTAATTCTCTGAGAATCTTGTTCAATTCTTTTAGGATGACCCTCGGGATAAAGTGGTCCTTGGGTCATTCTACCTCCTCTAGTTACTACTCTAGCAGCAAAATCATGCATATTATTGTTCATTTCATCAAGCAATTCTTTTTGAGACTTAGCAACTTGTTCTAACTGAGTTTGAACCATAGAGGCAAGCTTTCCTACACCTGTAACATCATTACTGATTCTAAATAGCAAGTCACTCAAGCGAGCAATCATCTCAGAATTGTATTTCAATTGTTTCAGAACATGGGCATTGAAATGATCTTGCTTCATTATATAATTGTCAAACTCATATAAGCATTGACTAGGTTGTTTATTGTGAGGGATGTCACTTTCATTAAACTTTAATAAAGAATTTACCTCTACCACCTGTGGAGGTGGTGGTGTGTCAAGGCCATGTATTTCTTCAATAGGTGGCAAATTCTTAACATCCTCAGCTTTAATACCTTTTTACTTCATAGATTTCTTTGCCTCTTGCATATCTTCAGGACTAAGAAATAAGATACCCCTCTTCTTCAGAGTGGGTTTAGGCGGTGGTTCAGGGAGAGTCCAATCCTCATAATTCTTCAATATGTTATTCAATAGTCCCTCAGCTTGTTCAACAGCTCGTTCCCTGAAAACACAACCAGCATAACTATCTGGGAAGTCCCTAGAAGTATCGGTTAGTCCATTATAAAAGATATCAGGTATTTCATTTTTCTTGAGAGGATGATCAGGCAAAGCATTAAGCAACTGGAGAAGCCTCCCCCAAGCTTGTGGGAGACTCTCTTCTTCAATTTGCACAAAATTAAATATTTCCTGTAAGGCAACTTGTTTCTTATGAGAGGAAAATATTTTTCAGAGAAGTAGTAAATCATATCTTGGGGACTACGCACACAACCAGGAGCAAGAGTATTGTACCATGTCTTAGCATCACCCTTTAATGAGAACAGAAATAACTTAAGGATGTAATAGTAGTGAATCTTCTCATCATGAGCAAAGAGGGTGGCTATATCATTCAGCTTAGTAAGGTGTGTCACTACAGTTTCAGTTTCATAGACCATGGAAAGGATCAGATTCAACCAAAGTAATTAACTCTGGGTCGACAGAGAATTCATAATCCTTATCAGTAACAAAGATAGGTGAAGTAGCGAACTTAGGATCACATTTCATTCTAGCATTCAAAGTCTTATCCTTATACTTGCATAGCAATTTCTTAAGATCGTCTCTATCTTTGGAAGAAAGAATTTCTCTAGTTATCTCCTCGTCCATAACATAACCTTCAGGTATCTTAGGCATTTCAAACTTAGGAGAGCTAGGACTAATAGGAGTTTCATAATTATCATCAGTTTCATAGGCTTCATTAGTTTCAGCAGTCTCAATATTGGTCTTAGTATCCTTCAGATTCGTCATAGTGATAAATTGATATAAATCCCAAGTCACTCAACAAATATTGCTATGCTCCCCGGCAACGGCGCCAGAAAAAGGTCTTGATAACCCACAAGTATAGGGGATCGCAACAGTTTTCGAGGGTAGAGTATTCAACCCAAATTTATAGATTCGACACAAGGGGAGCCAAAGAATACTTGAGAGTATTAGCAGTTGAGTTGTCAATTCAACCACACCTGGAGATTAAATATCTGCAGCAGAGTGATTAGTAGCACAGTAATATGATAGTTTGATAGCAGTAGTGACAGTAACAGTAGCGGTAACAGTAGTAGCAATAGTTTTGTAGCAGTTGGAACAGCAGCAACAGTAAAAGTAACTTAGCAAGAACAATAAGTGGAAAGCTCGTAGGCACTGGATTGGTAACTCGTTGGATGATATTCATCATGTAACAGTCATAACCTAGGGCGATACAAAACTAGCTCATTTCATCAATGTAATGTAGGCATGTATTCCATAAATAGTCATACGTGCTTATGGAAAAGAACTTGCATGACATCTTTTGTCCTACCCTCCCGTGGTAGCGGGGTCCATAAGGAAACTAAGGGATATTAAGGCCTCCTTTTAATAGAGAGCCGGAACAAAGCATTAACACATGGTGAATACATGAACTCCTCAAACTACGGTCATCACCGCGAAGTATCCCAAATATTGTCACTATGGGGTTGACGGATCATAACACGTAATAGGTGCATATGACTAGGCAAGATCGGATCAAGAACATTGATATAGAGATGATAACATAAACGGTTCAGATCTGAAATCATGGCACTCGGGCCCTAGTGACAAGCATTAGGCATAGCAAAGTCATAGCAACATCAATCTCCGAACATAATAGATACTAGGGATCAAGCCCTAACAAAACTAACTCAATTACATGATGAATCTCATCCAACTCCTCACCGACCAGCAAGCCTACGAAGGAATTACTCACTGCCTGTGGGGAGCATCATGGAATTGGCGATGGAGAAAGGTTGGTGATGACGAAGACCGAAGTTTCCCCTCTTCGGAGCCCCAAACGGGCTCCAGATCTGGCCTCCCGATGAAGAACAGGAGGTGGCGGCGGCTCCGTATCGTAAAACGCGATGAAACTTTCTCTCTAAATTTTTTCTTCGAAAATAGGAATTTATAGTAGCGGAGTTAGGGCAAGTGGGGCCACGAGGTGGGCACAACCCACCAGGGCACGCCCAGGGGGCCTGGCATGCCCTGGTGGGTGAGGCTCACCCTGGCCCCCCTCTTCGGTGGATTTTGGCTCCAATAATTCTCATTTATTCTGAAATAATTCTCCAAAAAGTTTCGTTCCATTCCGAGAACTTTTATTTCTGCACAAAAACAACACCATGGTAGTTCTACTGAAAACAGCATCAGTCCGGGTTAGTTCCATTCAAATCATGCAAATTAGAGTCCAAAACAAGGGCAAAAGAGTGAGGAAAAGTAGATACGTTGGAGACGTATCAGACAGCAAGAAGCAAACCTGTCACAAGTGCAAGAAAGCTGGCCACTTCATTGATGATTGTCCTCGATGGGAAAAGGAATCCAAGAAGAAGAGCAAGGACTATGACTCAGATGACAAGAAGAAGAAGAAGTATGCAAAGTCTTCATCACACAAGAAGAGTTCATCTGGAAAGGCTCATGCTTTTATTGGAAAAAAGATGGACTCACAGTTCAACCTGGCAATTTGACCCATGGGTACGGCCGCCCATGGGCACCCGACCCGAATGGGTAGGGTATGTGTTGTCATCTTCACCCATGGGTAAGGCGCATGGGTAACTCGATTAGTCGTGGGTAGGGTATGGGCATAAGTTTTTACCCATGGCTCACCCGATGGATCGCCCGATTAACTAACATGTAGGCACTGTGTGCTTAACTCCCAGCCAGACTAGTGGTCCAGTGCAGTCCGACACATAATTTCCAAAGTCCACTTCGTGACCCAATACATAATTTCTTTTAGTTATCCAAAGCCATGCACAAACAACCTGACTCACCTAGTTGGGCCAGAAGGCAAAAGCAGTAAAACTTTTTCTGAAGCCCAACAACGCACAACAATTCTATTTACACTACTAGAAAAAGCCCTATTAGTGGCGCACCTGTTTTCGTTAGTAATGGCGCACAATAGGTGCGCCACTATTAACACGCCACTAGTAACAGATAGTAATGGCGCACCTCTGGTGCGCCATTAGTAATCCAGATAGTAATGGCGCACCTCTGGTGCGCCACTACTAACCCTTAGGTGCTCCACTGGTATTCCCTCTAGGTGCGCCACTAATAGCCTTATAGGTGCGCCACTAGTAATAAAGGAAGGTGCGCCACTAATAAGGGCTGAAATGCGCCACTAGTAATGTATTTGGAAAACAAAAAAAAATCCAAATTTACAGAAAACAACCTATAAGGAAAAATAATTTAAAAACAAAAAATGAAATAGAATCATAATTTTTATTATAGTAAGAATATTACAATGTCTTTACAAGTATCCAATAAAAGAAAAATTACAAGGAAATAAAAGAAAATTCTAAAACTAATCTTCTAGTAATCTTTTCTTCTTTTTCTTTACTTTATCCCTGCAAAGAATGATAGAAATATGTGAGAATGAACATTGCAGAGAAGTGAAATTAAGCAATTATTTGCATCCGACATCGAAGATCTAAGATACCTTGAATCATAGACATGGGTCATTTCATGAAGCCAAGAGTCTATGCCATTCAGGATGCATAGTTCCCTGTCAGAAGAACTTAATTATTCAGTAAACACAGTCCTAAGCTTTTTACATGAGACTAAACATAAGGTACATGCTTGACCTCAGCTACGGCCACGCTAATCCTGCTAACAACACACATGCAACTAGCTAATCAAGATTACTACTAACATAATTCACCGAAAAGAGTAACAGGTGATGCATCAAAAGGAATCTGGCCAGATCCGATCACATTAGACGAGCCTAGGTGTGTGGATCCAAAACAAAGTGTGTAGATCTTTGATAAATGAAAGTTAAGGTTAATAATCTAAACTTTAATATTCTGAACTTTGTTACAGTTTAGCCCAAGGAGACATGCTCTATTCCTAAGAAATTAACTATTCAGTGACATAAACGTTGTGATTGATGTGACGATGAAGGAGTTTAAGTTCTGTACCTCATGCATTGCACCACCGTCCAGTGCGGCTCGCTGTGCCGTAGGGTCCTCATCTCGACAGTGTGTGCGTTTTGAAATGAGAATGTGATCTATTCTAGAACCATAACTGAATTCTTCAGCTCCAACGGTTTGATTAAAGCAAGTATAAGCTCCCTCCCTGCACAAAACTAATGAAGGAAGCATACGGTACATCGTTAGCATGTGATTATCATGAAGTACACTATAGTTGTAATAATCCTATATAACTATAAAGTCAATCCCCACTGAACATTTTTCCTGCCCTCACAGCCTACCACATCAGCAAATTACTAACTTCTTTTAGTTGTTCAAAGATGGAAACCAGCACTGATACGTGCAAAGTTCTGAGGACATTGTTTAACCAATAGTAAAATATGTACTTACATTGTTGGTTCTGAGGACATGGAGTAATAAGCTATAATAAAGTTGCAAAATTATGAGAAGAATAAGGGTAGCAAGTAAAAAACAGGAGCCGCGATACCTTTCAGGGTATTTTGATCACAGGCATCTCGTCCTCCAAACCACCGACTAGAAGAACCTGCAAAAGAGTAGTAGCAGCATTGGCAGATCAAATCTCCAAAACCAGGCAGTATTGCTTCAAGTATCATGCGTCATATTCTTCATGATCATGATCAATATGAATTCTGATTTATCGGGTTAAAAATGGGCAACGCAAAATGAAATACGACAAATGGCTAAGTCTACTGCCTACTGCCAATGCATAATTAGCACACACAAGGATTTTATTGAGTGAAACAAAATTACCATCCATACTTCCTCTACTGCCTACACATCCAACAGGATAAAAAGAAACATTTTTCAACAAAATCGAGTTAAATAGATGGATTTCCATCTTGCATACATGTGTGCTTAGCAAATAGATGGAGGGGGAGAAGAGAGAGCTTACCAACAACATCTGGTTGGGGAGGTGGTCATGAGCAGCATGTCGGAGAGGTTGCCGGCTAATGTTTCAAAATGAAGAATAGTCAAGTTAAGTGTTAACCAACATTGTACAAAATACAGTAATTCACCGTTTTGATAACTCACTTAACATTGTACAAGTTGAGGTAACTGAAGATAAAATGGAGCTTATGGAAACAATATTCAGAGAGTAGGAGAATAGATCCTAAATTAAAAGGATCCACTAACAGCATAATATTTTTCGCAGATTAGCATGTAATTTTTTTTTGGCAGAAC
Organism: Elymus sibiricus; assembly: GCA_039707655.1. Taxonomy (NCBI): domain Eukaryota; kingdom Viridiplantae; phylum Streptophyta; class Magnoliopsida; order Poales; family Poaceae; genus Elymus; species Elymus sibiricus. Next base: position 130,560,715 of record CM077675.1, on the reverse strand, counting down.
ACAGAATGCACATCTGAATCAATCGAGATGGTCAGATCAAAGATTAATTATGATTGTGAAATTCCAAACAATATTCAGTCAATCACGGGCATCATTTAGCAAACAACTACGTAATGAAGCTTAGCAGAAAATAAGAAATGGGAAGCAATTATTATGCTCCCTTGAGGCAGTCGATATACAATATATCAGTAGAAGTGTAGAACTACAAGCTTCAGGTTCAATATTATGCAAGGAAGTGCTTTAAAGTGTTATAGAAGAAAAATAATTGCTTTAGCATTAGCTTTATGGAAGCAAACAAATATCATCCCAGGTAGTAATTTCTTTAGCTAGTCAATCACAATCTCATCAGAAAATCGATAAGGAAAGTGCATGCACCGGGACTGTTGCATCTATAGAGCTGATTTCCATCGATGCACAGCAAAACGTGACAAGAAACTGCATTTCTTCTCCCCTAAAAAAATCCTGCAGCTACAAATCAATGCAGCAGATCGACGAATTTGTCTCACCTGCGTCGTGCTACCACTGCATCCCGCGGGGGGGGGGGGGGGGGGGAAGAGGATTGGGGGCTACCTGTTGGGGTACGACTCATACCTTGACCAGAAGCTACGGTGGACGACATCACGGCGCCGGCGACGCCGCTGGACGCCTCCACCAGCACGGACACGACATCCAGATGCGAGGTCCCGGCTGGCCTAGGGTTTCGTGGCGGCGCGCTTGAGGCTCGATTGGAGGCGTGTCCGCGAGGGAATCTACAGGGGGGCGGCGTCGGAGCTTCCCCGAACAGTGGCGAGGTTCGGGAGGGCTGGTAGGCGGCGAGGCTGGAGGGCCGGAGGTGGGGCGAGGCTGGGTCTCGCGCGAGCTCAGGGACAAAGGGGGATTCGGGAGAGGACTGGGAGGCGGATGGGGTAGGAGAGGTCTAGGGCCGGCAGCGGAAGGAGGACTGCGGTGGCCGGCCGGCGGCGCAGGTGAGGGGACGTGGTGGCCGGCGGCTGTTGGTGGAGGTGAGGAATCGTGAGAGGGAGCTCGAGCTATGCGGTGGATAGGTGAGAGGGGAAAAGAAAAGAAAAAGGCGGGCCGGTCGGTGCAGCACATAGCAATGGCGCACCAGGGGGTGGTGCGCCATTGCTATGTGCCATAGCAATGGCGCACCAGGGGTGGTGCGCCATTGCTATGTGCCATAACAATGGCGCACCAGGGGGTGGTGCGCCATTGCTAATTTATTTATTTTTTGCATTTTTTTCGAATTTTTTTGCCTCCAGATCTTAAAAGCATCGTAACTTTTTTCTGTTAGGTTTTTGAGGATTCTAGAAAATCGATAACGGGCATAGCCGGTTGAATTCGGATGTAACTTTTCAAGTAGATGATTTTTCATATAAAAAACTTTTTCATCGAAGGTCGTATGCAAAAGTTACGGCCATTTTACCGAAACACGGCGGCCTTTTGCAAAAAAATTCAAAATTCATGTTTGTTAATTTTCCTAACAACTAGAACACATAACACATGGGCATCTATTTTTTTGAATTTTTTTTGAATCTTTTATCATTTTCTTTTATTTTGTTTTAAACTGAAAAGACGATCCACGGGGGGGGGGGGGGGGGGGGGGGTGAGTGCGTGTGTGGGGGGTGTGTGTGTTTTTGTGTGTGTGAGACGTTAGTAATGGCGCACCCTCCCTGGTGCGCCATTGCTAACCTTAGCAATGGCGCACCAGGGAGGGTGCGCCATTACTAACGTCTCACACACGGAGGCACACACCCCCACCAGACATAGCAATGGCGCACCAGACCAAGGTGCGCCATTACTATGCTACATAGTAATGGCGCACCTTGGTGTGGTGCACCATTGCTATGTCTGGTGGGGTGGGGGGATGGACAAAAAAAATAGCAATGGCGCACTGCTCAGGTGGTGTGCCACTACTAAAAAAATAACAATGGCGCACCTGCTTCTGGTGCGCCATTGCTATATAGCAGTGGCGCACCACATTCATGGTGCGCCATTAATGTCCATATTATCTATAGCCGTTTTTCTAGTAGTGTTATTTCGGCCTTTTGCTTCTTTCACGTTTCAGCAGCCCATACAGCACACACATCGCACCTCGCTGGTTCATTGCATCTGCTAAAGTTAGTACCACCTCGTCTAGCCATGGGGAAAGGAGGGATCAACGAGTTTACAAAAGGCAGTGCATGTCCCATTGTTTGACTGTAACTTTTACAATGCGGAAACCTGTGGGCCACAGCGGGGTACAGCGAATGTATCTTCTGCCCGATGGGTGCCCGTTCGAGTCGGGTGACCCGGTGGGTTCGGGCATGGGTCTGATTTAAGATCCATGGGTAGGGTTGTGGGCGGCTGATTGACCCGATAGTGGTTTCGGGCATGGGTCTAGTTATGGTCGACCCAACCAAACCCGACCCGATTGCCAGGTTGACTCACAGTCTAAATCTGGTTCTACGGCTGAGGAAGAATCTGAGGAGGAATCTGATGCTGAAGTTGCTGGTCTCGCTATGGCTTCGGCATTCGTCTCTACATCTGTCTTCGAACCCGATGACAATGGCTCCTACTTCAATACCGAAGTCAGTGACAATGATCTCACTCCAGCCTACTGCTTCATGGCAAAAGCCTCCAAGGAAGACAAACCAAATTTCACTGAATGGGTTACGGACAGTGGATGCACTAGTCTTATGACTGGTGATCGAAGCCTATTGATGGAGCAAACTCTTTGACCTCCAACAAAATATCACATCGTCTTTCCTGACAAGACCAGCAGCAAAGTGATGGGACTAGGTAGAGTTGCTATCACAAGGGATCGACACATGGATAACGTGATGCTAGTCGAATCCTTTGGTTACAACTTAATGTCTGTCTCAATGCTCTGTGACTTAGATATGTTAGTCATATTCGGCAAATTTCGATGTGTTGTACTAACGGCCTCTTACAAAACCAAAGTCTTCGAAGGTTTTCTAAGAGGTGATCTGTATATGGTAGATTTCTCTACAGGACCACAGGTTGCCACATGTCTTCTAGCAAAAGCTTCGGAATGCTAGCTATGGCATAGAAGGCTAAGACATGCTGGGTTGAGGAACTTGCACACACTCGCCAAGAAGAAGCTTATCATTGGCGTCGAGGGTGTCAAGTTCAAGAAGGACCACCTCTGTGGTGCCTATGAAGCCGGGAAGATGACTAGGGCCAAACATCCCTCGAAGACAATCATGACGACCACTCGTCCCTTCGAGCTATTACACATGGACTTATTTGGGCCTACTCATTATTCCACCTTCTCTACCACTACAAATCTTTATGGGTTCATAATTGTTGATGACTATTCTCGATTCACTTGGGTGCACATAATACTCTATAAAACTGAAGTGCAGGATGTCTTCAGGCGCTTTGCCAACCAGTGCATGAACAACTACAACATCAAGATCAAGCACATCAGGAGTGACAATGGGACCGAGTTGAAGAACACTGGACTCGACATATTTCTTGATACACTGGGCATCACTCATGAGTTCTCTGCTCCGTACAAACCTCAGCAGAATGGCGTCGTGGAGCACAAGAATCAGACTCTCATTGAGATGGTTCGTACTATGCTTGATGAGTACAAGACACCGTGAAAGCTGTGGCCTGAAGCCATTGACACTGCATGCCACATCATCAACAGAGTATATCTTCATACGTTCTTCAAGAAAACGTCATATGAGCTACTCACTGATAAGAAACCCAATGTAAGTTATTTCAAAGTCTTCGGTGCAAGATGCTGGATAAGAGATCCACACCACACTTCTAAATTTGCACCGAAAGCACATGAGGGTTTCATGCTTGGTTATGGAAAGGATTCGCACACCTACAGAGTCTTCAACACTTTCCACAATAAAGTTATTGAAACTGTAGACGTGCGATTCGATGAAACTAATGGCTCGCAAAGAGAGCACCTACCTCCTGTGCTAGATGAACTTTCACCTGATGAAGCTATTAGGCTGATGGGCACTGGAGAGATTGTGCCACAAGAACCTTAAGTGGAGGAAGTCATTATTCCACCAGCTACTCATCGCAAAGACAATGCTGCTGATGAAGACAATGCTCTGCAGCCTGATCATAGTCTTCGCCCTCCTCATCCACGTGTGGCTAATGAAGTTAAAATCGAGAGGATGCTAGATAGCATCAATGCACCAGGTCCACTCACTCGCTCAAGAGCTAACCAACTAGCTAACTTTTGTGGGAACTTTGCTTTTGTGTCTATCTCAGAACTGACCAAAGTGGATGAAGCCTTCAAGTAATCTGAATGGATTCAAGCTATGCAAGAAGAGCTTCATCAGTTCGAGGTTAGCAACGTGTGGGAAATCATCAAGCGTCCTGATCCAAGGAAGCACAACATCATTGGCAGGAAGTGGATATTTCGCAACAAGCATGATGAATCCGGACAAGTCGTCAGAAATAAAGCTCGACTCGTGGCTCAAGGCTACACACAGGTTGAGGGTATTGATTTCGATGAAACATTTGCACTTGTTGCAAGACTAGAAACTATACGTATTCTGCTTGCTTATGCTAACCATCATGACATATGCCTATATCAAATGGATGTCAAAAGTGCATTCCTCAATTGTAAGATTGAGGAAGAAGTATATGTTGCTCAACCACCAGGGTTTGAAGATACCAAGCATCCTGACAAAGTCTACAGGCTCAACAAGGCCTTGTATGGCCACAAGCAAGCACCAAGAGCTTGGTATGACACACTCAAGGAATTCCTCAAGGAGAAAGGCTTCAAACCTGGTTCACTCGATCCCACTCTATTTACAAAATCTTATGATGATGAACTATTTGTATATCAAATATAAGTGGATTACATTATCTTCGGCTGTACTAATGATACGTCTCCAATGTATCTATAATTTTTGCTTGTTCCATGCTGTTATATTATCATTCTTGGATGTTTTACAATCATTTTATTACAACTTTATATCATTTTTTGGGACTAACCTATTGACATAGTGCCAAAGTGCCAGTTGTTGTTTTTGCTTGTTTTTTTTACTTCGCAAAAAATCAGTACCAAACAGAGACAAAATGCTGCGGGGATTTTTGTGGATTTATTACGGACTAGAAGAAAGAAGATGGGCCAAAGAACACCAGAAGAGGGGGCTAGGGTGGCCATCCCCCACCAGGGCGTGCTAGAGGCCCCCTGGCACGGCCTGGTGGGTGATGGGCACCTCAGAAAATAACCCTAGACTCTCCGCTCCGCCGCCGCAACTCTCTGTATCGACGAAAAACCAATCTGGAGACGTTCCAGTACCCTGCCGGAGAGGGGAATCCATCTCCGGTGGCCATCTTCATCATCCCGGCAGAGGCCATGATGAGGAGGGAGTAGTCCACCCTCGGGGCTGAGGGTATGTACCAGTAGCTATGTGTTCAATCTCTCTCTCTCTTGTGTTCTTGAGATGTCATGATTTTGATGTATCACGAGCTTTGTTAAGATAGTCGGATCATATGATGTGTTTCCCTCTCTATCTAGTTGTGATGAATTGAATCTTTCCCTTTGAGATATCGTTATGTTGGATTGAATATTGGATTTGAGAACACTCTATATATGTCTTGATACCCGTGGTGACAATGGGGTGTTCTATTGATTCACTTGATATATGTTTTGGTACTCAACTTGCGGATTCCCGCGGTGACATTGGGGTAATCTATGCATAGGGGTTGATACACGTTCTTGTCCTACTTTCTCCGATAGAAATCTTGGGGTACTCTTTGAGGTTCTTTGTGTGGATTGAGTATTATGAATCTGAAATTGTTTGATGCGTATCGTATAATTAACTCATGGATACTTGTGGTGACATTGGAGTATCTAGGTGACATTACAGTTGGTTGATGCGTATCATATGGTGTTATTCTAGTACAAACTCTTAGATAGATCGAACGGAAAGGATAACTTGATGTTATCTTAGTACGAACTCTTGAATAGATCGATCAGAAAGAATAACTTTAAGGTGGTTTCATACCCTACAAACAATTTCTTCTTATGTTCTCCGCTAGATAAGAACTTTCGAGTGATTCTTCGTTGCACGTTGAGGGATGGTTATATGATCCAATTATATTAGCATTGTTGAGAGATTGCACTAGCGAAAGTACGGACCCTAGGCCTTGTTTTCAAGCATTGCAATACCGTTTGGGCTCACTTTTGTCACTTGCTACCTTGCTGTTTTTATATTTTCAGATTACAAAAATCAATATCTACCAACCATATTACACTTGTATCACCATCTCTTCGCCGAACTAGTGCACCTATACAATTTGCCATTGTATTGGGTGTGTTGGGGACATAAGAGACTTTTTATTATTTGGTTGCAGGGTTGTTTGAGAGAGACCATCTTCATCCTACACCTCCCACGGATTGATAAACCTTAGGTCATCCACTTGAGGGAAAATTGCTACTGTCCTACAAAACTCTGCGCTTGGAGGCCCAATAAAGTCTACAAGAATAAAGTTGCGTAGTAGACATCAACTAACAATCGATATAGTGATGAGTTTGGGTTCATGATGCAAGAGCAATATCAAATGTCGATGATGGGGGAGTTGAAATTCCTCCTAGGGCTTCAGATTCAACAACAACCCAATGGCATCTTCATCTCTCAGGAGAAGTACCTTAAGGACTGTCTCAAGAAGTTTGGCATGAACAAAGCCAAAGGCTACAAGACGCCAATGCCAAACAACGGTCACCTCTGCACCGATGAAAATGGTAAAGATTTAGATCAGAAGGTATATTGCTCCATGATTGGCTCCTTGTTGTATCTGTGTGCATCTAGGCCAGATATAATGCTTAGCGTTTGCATATGCGCCCGATTTCAAGCGGAACCAAAGGAATCGCATCACTTAGTTGTGAAGCGAATACTTAGATATCTGGCTAACACCCCAACGCTTGGATTATGGTATCCAAAGGGCTCAAATGTGGACCTCATTGGCTACTCAGATTTTGATTTCGCTGGCGACAGAGTTGATCACAAGTCTACATCAGGCACTTGTCACTTTCTAGGACGATCTCTTGTATGCTGGTCTTCGAAGAAGCAGAACTGTGTGTCACTCTCCACTGCTAAAGCCGAATACAATGCTGCCGGTGCATGCTGCACTCAGCTTCTATGGAAGAAGCATACCTTGAAGGATTACGGCATCAACGTAAAGCGTGTTCCACTCTACTGCGACAATGAGAGTGCAATCAAGATCTCCTACAACCCTGTACAACATTCGAAGACAAAGCACATTCAGATACGACATCATTTTCTTCGAGATCACGTGATGAAGGGCGACATCAACATCAAGCATGCAAACACTCAAGATCAGTTGGCCGATATCTTCACGAAGCCTTTGGATGAGAAGGGATTTTGCAAGTTGCGGTGTGAGCTAAATATATTAGAATCCTCAAATGTCCTTTGAATGGTAATACATCCTAACACTTATGCATGTTGATGACTATGATGCACAACACACAAAGTAATGTATGTCTTCAAACTCATGTGACTTACACTCTGAGTGTGAATATATTAACGAAGAATATGACTACATAGCGCCACGATAATTGTGCGCCGTGTCTGGGTCAAACATTCCTATACGGTGGGTAACGCCACCACAAAACTTGAAGATATTGCTTTTATCTTCGCATTTCTCTATGTCTTCGAAAATTTAGTTTGTCTTCGAAAATTGTGTTTCTCGATTTTGCATATTATGGAGTTATGTCCTCTATAGCATTGCACCTATAGTTATATCCTCAAAGTTTTTACCTAGGCCAATGTGATCGGACCCACAACTTATCTATTCTACTCTCGTCTTATTCTATTCTACTCCAGTCATATGCACTCTACTTGACACGTGTTGATTGTCTTCTCTGCGTCCTTGTCAGACGAAGACAAACTCAACCAGATGCTTAAAAGTCCAATTTGTTCTCCATTACCGCACTTATCTCAACAACTTCCCGCGTCGTCGTTTCCGGTCGCTTAATGGGGATGTGAGACGTGTTGCATGCTCGCCACGTGTCCCACTAATACCGAAGCATCAGGGGCATATCTGTCCAAAAATCTCGGATGTCCCTCTCCTTATGAATACACAAGCCCCATCGCATTAATTACCTTCCTCCCCATGTCATCCACTCGAGCTCCACAACCCTAGCCCCACCGCTGGATTCCATCGCCGCCGAAGACGAAGCGCTTCGCTGCCGCAACTTCTTCGATGACGTACTCAAGCAGGCCGCGACAATCTCCTCTCGCTGCCGTCGTAGCCATCTACCACCACCAAGTTAGGGTGTGGTAGATCGAACCGTTCGGCCTCTGCGCCTCATCAAACTGTTCTTCGTGTTCTTCACCGCGGTAATTAAATCTCAATTTTTACCATCCTTTTGATGCAAAAAGTTACTGCACTTTATCGATTGCTGTTTTTCCACCTTCTATCCAAACAACACTCAACTGTTGAACTCTATCAACCTAATGCTTTCATTTTGTAACAATACTTGGCTTGATTTCTCACTTGTACAAATTTTTGAACTTGTACAAATCTGAAACCACCATATCCTTTGCAAAAGTGAATGTCTTCGTGAACGAGGTCAATGTCTTCGAACCTTGAATTATCTTCAAAATCTTCTGAGAATTCATATGACCTCTTCTATTCCCTCGCATATTTAACTCTTTCACAGGTACATGTCCATAGAAGAATCCCTTGGATCTCATAGTCTGAATTCATTTGCAGACTACTTGCAGATTCATCTGGACTCATCTGGTGCGTGTTCTTTCTTGCGCACTCCTACGAAGACTTTGTCTGAGCCGAAGACAATGGCAAGAGACAATGCTCCCAAGAAAGGTGGCAGGCAAAAGAAACTGAACACTGCTAAAGATCTTCCTCCAAAACTATATGAGAAGTACAAGTCAGATGATGTGGAAACCTATGGTCAGCGCATGAGTCGGATTCAGTGGATCCGAAGATATTGGGCTGTTGAATCGTACAATTACCGCTTTGTCACTGAAGAGTATACTGAGAAGCACTATGAGCAAGCTCCATGGACTGATATGGTCTACAAGATTCTTCCTCCGAAGACAAAGGTCGACGCCATAAGGATTGGCTTCTACCCATGCATATTCAGGCCATCATTGCCAGAGAATCCCAATCCAACAAGCATCCAAGGTTTTGTTGTTTTAGAGAATGCTGAACACCGAGTTCAAACCCCTGTCACTAATCCGAAGCCATTGAGAAGAGTAAAAGCTTCAAGGGCAAAGGCTTCAAAGGCTTCAAAGCCTATAGCCACATCACCTTAGGCTTCGCGATCTCCTTTTGCTGACCCCAAAGAAACAGATGATGAAGCCCGCACTGTTAGGCGGATGAGGAGGAAAGCTGATGCTGCTCGTGGACCATCGCCATCTGTCTCCTTGATGGATGCGGCAAATATGATTGAGCTTTCTGATGACGAGTTTGACGATGAAGTGTTGGCGAAGCTAATCCAGCAAAAGGAACAGGAAGCTAACATCTTGAAGACTTACCTCTCTTTGACCCCGCCATTCTTGATCACTTTATTGATGATTGGTTTGCTAATCCCTCCCTCACCATCGACGCCCTACAGCTTCCCATTGGACTGAGTGTCACTTTTCAAGGGCTGGTGAATGTGGAGCTTACTGTGGCTCAGAAAGCCAAATAGCAAAGAGCGGAGATTAGCCATGAAAAAACTGTCTTCCAAGAAAATGTCCATAGGATCACTGCTAGTCACATCCAGGGCTATCAGCTGCAGATGAAAGACCTCAAAGCTGAATTTGAGAAGAGGTGTGAGGCTGTCAAAGGCGCCCTAGCGAGTCTCAAAAGGAAAGTTGCCATCATGGTTCAAGCACATAATGATATGCTGAAGAGAAAGGCTCTTGGCCAGCCTGCCCTTGATCCCAGAATCATTGAACGCTCCAAGCAAGCTTCAATGTCTTCGGGCCAGCCAAATCCTTCAAGATCTGAATCTCGAGGCATTGTTTTTTCTGTTGGCTTCTTAGGCTCGAGGACCCGTCCATCTTCCACTGCTACATCTAGCAAGAGGACCAAGCAGGATGAAGCTGAAGCCAAGAAACGCAAAAGGTCTCAGCCCACCGAAGCCCAACCCTCTCTACAGCCGAAGACAAAGAAAGTAAAGTCTTCGTGCCCTACTCAAGTTCAACAGTCCCCTCAAGTTCCCTCAAGCACACCTCCTGTTCAAGACGAACCCCTCCGTGTCACACCAATCTCCTTTGCTCCAACTGCCTCTGAAAACACTGAGTTCTTCATGAGTCTGCTACCACAGAGGCTCAGAACACAGAAGAGATTCCAGCTGCCGACCCCAATGCAGCTAAAGATATTGCTCGCGAAGACTTTGCCCCTGAAGACAAATGTCAAGCTAGATCAGGTGCCTCAAGTTGATGCACCAATGGTATCATTGCCACCACAAACCAGTGAATATGTGGATATTGCAACTCCACTCAGGCCAGAGATACCTGAAGCTGATCCTGGTACTCCTTCACCGCCATTCTTCCCACCTGTACCATGATCACCTGAATCACCCTTCGTGGCTAGAGAGAATGAAGCCACTGAAAGTGTGTCACCCCTCAAACGCCTTCGTCGAGGACCCAGAACTACTATGTCCTCCATTCCTGAAGATGAAGTGCGTGTTACTCCGGCTGCATCAGTCGAAGAAGTTCTCATAATTGAAGATGTTCCTCGTGATCAACCTGAGACTGAAGCCAAGGCAGCTGAAGACATTGCTACCAACACCACTATGGGCGAAGTTAATGCCCAAACCCTAGATGGACCTCCTGTCCTAGCTATGCCATCAACTGATGACAATGCTAACAACATTGTCCTAGCTCGCAACAGGGAAGGAGAAATGGTGCCTGTAAAATGGCCCAGGCTTGTTCCACCACGAAGGATGGGCCCGCAATATGAATTCAACATCCATCACCGCCCTAGTGTCATGAATCCAATGCCCAGACTTTCAAGTCTTCGATAGTCTGGCCCTTCAAGACCCTTGGTCTTCGATGTCAACAGCTTCAGATTGAACAACTCTTTCCTTGACTCAGACAAGAATCCATACAATCATCCGAAGATTCAGTCTGACAGATTCTGGAGTGCACCACAACGTCACTACTAAATGTGTGTATTGTATGGACAAAACAAGATTTCCCCCCACAAGCACCTCAGCTTTGAAGCTATGAAGGATCTTCCACGTTTTGATCAAGCACTGGATTGTCTTCAGGATGTTGGTCTGTTGCCTTTTGTCACTGATCATGAAGACTGGAATGAAGAACTCATTCTCTAGTCCTATGCAACTCTCCACATCTCCGGTTATGGCAAGGATCTGAACACCTGGAAGATGGACTTCATGATTCGTGATGAGCACATCACTGCCTCTGCTATAGACTTCTTTCCTCTCACTCCACTTGCTGCCTCAGGAGAAGGATTACATCCATCATCCGAAGCCTATGCTACTGCCTCTCGAAGCATTTTCCAGACGCCAAAGCCCAATATGACTACTATGCTTACACTGATGAATCCATTGGCTCAAGATGCAGAGTTGCCCACATCCTTCTATGTTGATGATCTTCAGTGTCTGCTGAAGACTATCTATCATATTCTTAGGCATACCATCTGGCCAATCAAAGGGCACAACTCTTCACGAAAACTGGAAGGTGCTCTGAAGACATTGGTCTACAACGTAGTCTATGGCATCAGGATTAATCTTCAAGATTTATTCCTTCGCAATCTGGCAGCAAATGGCATCAATCTGTTTGAACCGAAGATATATGCCCCATGGATTATGCGGTTCATCAAGTACAGAACCAGCACCAGGTTTCTGCCCTCTGCTCCAAATCGTGGCACTTATCTTCTAGATATTGAGGTTGTCCAAGCAGATCTGTACCCCTCAAAGAGAAAGAATCCCATCGTGGAAGGCACAAGTGGCACTGCTGACGATGAAGGTCTTCACCTTCCTTCTGATCTCTCAAGGGCTAGACCGATTGGCTTATTCCGCCAACCACAGCCAAGTGCTACTCCTACTGAAGCCACTGCCAGTACCCTGCCTCGCCAGAACCTGTCCCGAAGGGAGCGGACCTTAACTGATCGAGAGCTTCTAGTCTCTCTGATCCAGAAGCAGGATCGGCACCACGAGTGGACGCGAAGACAAATGCATTCCATGGTCCAAGATATCAATCGCATTTGCAACCTTTCTAGCAAGAACGCCTTTCTGGCGCATGAGACAAATTGTTGCACCTAGAAGACATTAACTATGCTGGCACCTGAGGATGATCATGATCTTTGTGAGGATGGCTTCGAGCGGTTCCACAAATTTGGCGCCCCTCCTCCTCGTTTGGAGAAATGGCGCAAGACTCCCTCACTCGAAGATAGTGATTTCTCCTCTTCAGCTCCTTCGGTCAACGTCAGGCTTGCAGATGAAGCTGATGACGCCACCTCTATGCCTCCATCCACTCAGCGACGCGGCACTACACCGAGCTCAGCTACGCGAATGCGTCATGACTCAACTGCACCATCGACCTCAACACATGTTGGGGATGCGTAGTGCTCCATGTCTTCATCCCTTTTTGGTCATGCGATGACAAATGGGGAGAAGCATTGGCTGATAGTCTTCAAACGGGTCTTATATGGGCTGGGTGCTGCTAATTTTGTTAAGTTTACAACTCTCGTTCTGAACATTTGCTATTTGGGTTGTAAAACTTAAGTCCTGATGGATGTCTGCACACTTTATGTTTATCTTCTTTTGGCGCTTATTCAAGTTCTATCTTATGCGCTCAAATTCATACTGCAGACGCCCATTTTTTATTATGCATTTCATTATCTTCGAAATATCACATAAATGCATAGTGATTGGATTCCAAGATATAGGAGGAGATCTCCACAAATCAAAACCTGCCATGTGCTTTTTCATTCCAAGCAAAACATTTACAAGCACATCTTCAGGGGGAGCTCTCTATATCTTGCAATCATAATCTCCAAGTTCTTATCTTCATATATTTTATCCCCGCTGAAAACTTCAACCAGTTTGTCATCAATCACCAAAAAGGGGGAGGTTGTAAGTGCATCTAGTGCCACCCTTGTTTGGTTTTGGAGCATTCAAGACAAACGTGGTTGAGGGACTAATGTGTTTGTGAGAGTTCACAGGAGAACATAGATAGAAGTCCCTGGAGATTCGGTTTAACCGTGGAAGACAACCCCTAAAAATGTTTCAAGACATTGATGATGGTAGAAGCCATTGGTGGTATGCGAAGACAATCGCTTGAAGATAATGAAACATGAAGACATAGTCTTTTGGTAGTTTTGTTTCTTCTTTCCTGAGTCATAGGAACCATCGTATTGTTAAGTGGGGTTGATGTGATCGAAGTTAGACACTGACGTGATGCTCAACCCATACCAATGTCTTCGAGCGAAGACAATGAGAGGAAATCTCTTCCAGAGTTGGTTGAGTCAGCCTTACTTGTAGCCCAAGTAATGTTGACGCCTGTGTTTGAAATCCGACCGTTGGGACACGTGTCAGTTGACCATTGACCCAGGGTCATTTTGGTCATATCATGTCGGGTTGCCTTCTGGCTATAAATAGCCCACCCCCTCCACCATAAGTAGGTAGGCTGCTCAGAGAGAGATACGGCTGTTGTCATTTTCGAGCAACCCACCTCGAAGACATTGAGAGAGAATCATTCGGCGAGGATAAACCTAAACACCTAGAGCTAGAGCGTTTGAGCATCACTGAAGTCATTCTGTTCTGAGAGAGCTAAAGACTTATTACACTTGAAGACTGTGGTCTTCTAGACGGTTAGGTGTCTAATTTCTTCAAGCACTGAAATTGTAGGTAACAGATAGTTCGATAGCAAGATAATTGGTAACGAGCAAGTAACGGTAATGGTAAATAAGGTGCAGCAAGGTAGCCCAATCCTTTTGTGGCAAAGGACAGGCCAGAACTGTTTCTAGCAATAGGCAAAGTGTTCTTGAGGGTACACAGGAATTTTATCTAGTCACTTTTATCATGTTGGTTTGGTTTGTGTTCGCTACTTTGATAATTTGATATGTAGGTGAACCGGTACTTCGTTGTTGTTCTTACTTGAACAACCTCCCACTTATGATTAACCCCCTCGCAAGCATCCGCAACTACGAGAAAAGTATTAAGATAAAATCTAACCATAGCATTAAATGTTTGGATCCAAATCAGCCCCTTACGAAGCATCACATAAACTCGGGTTTAAGCTTCTATCACTCTAGCAACCCATCATCTAATAACTACTCCACAATGCATTCCCTTAGGCCCAAGGATGGTGAAGTGTCATGTAGTCGATGTTCACATGACACCAGTAAGGGAATCACAACATATATATCATCAAAATATCGAACACATATTAAATTCACATGATTACCTGCGACATGACTTCTCCCGTGACCTCAAGAACAATGGTAACTACTCACAAATAATAATCATGCTCAAGATCAGAGGGGTATTGAATAGCATAATGGATCTGAACATATAATCTTCCACCAAATAAACCATATAGTAATCAACTACAAGATGTAATCAACACTACTAGTGACCCATAGGTACCAATCTGAGGTTCCGGTACAATGATTGAACAAAAGAGATGAACTAGGGTTTGAGAGGAGATGGTGCTGTTAAAGATGTTGATGAAGATTGGACTCCCAAAGATGAGAGGGGTGTTGGTGATAACGATGGCTTCGATTTCCCCCTCCGGGAGGGAAGTTCCCCTGGCGGAATCACTCCGCCGGAGGGCAAAAGTGCTCCTGCCCAAGTTCTGCCTCGAGACGGTGGCGCTCCATCCCGAAAGTCCTCTCCTATTTTTTTCAAGGTCAAAAGACCTTATATACCAAAAGATGGGCACCGAAGGTGGGCCGAGGAGGGCACCGAAGGTGTCTTGTGCCCACCAGGGTGGCCCCCTCCAGTAGTTCTTTGCTCCAGTATTTTTTATTAATTCCAAACATAATCTCCGTAAAATTTTAGCTCCATTGGAGACGTGTTGAATAGGTATCTCTGATGTGCTTTTTCAGGTCCAGAATTCCAACAGCCGGTATTCTCCCTCTTTGTGTAAACCTTGGATATTATGAGAGAAAAGGCATTAGAATCACTCCCTAAAGCATTATTATTCAACAAAACATAGTAAATAACAGTAGGAAATCATAATGCAAAATGGACGTATCAACTCCCCCAAGGTTAGACATCACTTGTCCTCAAGCCAAAAGCCGAAATTGAAAAGCATGTCCACATGATTTGAGAGAGAGGTGTTAATAAAAACAAAATACGGACATAGTAGCATCATTGTTATTATCATAACAACAACAAACTCAATCATAAGACTTATTCGTATACTTTCATCATATAGCTTCTCATGCACAAGTAACAATTCATCACAACATAGAAGTATGAAGTATAAACCTTATTGAAAACCAACAAACTATGTTCTCAGTCAACTTTGCAACTACAATTCATCATATTTTCAGGAAGGGTCTCACGTCGGAGCCTTTTGGTAAGTCCACATACTCAACCATCATTTAGTCTTCTATGATTGCTAACACTCACATCATACACATGAACAAAAAATTTCAACCGGACACATAGAAAGATAGGGGCTTATAGTTTCGCCTCCCAACCTATTCACCTCAAGGGTGATGTCAACAATAATAACTCATGCCCACTCACGTCCAACTAGATATATGTGCCTAGATCTTTCCTAACCACATGATGCTTGCAAAAGAAAAAGTAAAAAGGAATAGGGAAGAATACTTGACTCTTGCATAAAAGTAAATACATAAAAGTAAAACATAGGACCTTCACAGACTGAAGCAGAGGTTGTCATGCGTTTTTTAGTTTGTATGCCCAATCCCTTAATGTAAAAGAACGTCACGCTATATTGCCCCCTATGATAGCAACCTTTATTATGCAGTCTGTCGATTTTACTAGTTTGCCATCATAAGTTCATATAGCGCTCAATCTTCTCTTACACTAATTGATCAAAACACATTTAGAATCAATTTTATTGCCTTATTGCACCGATGACAACTTACTTGAAGGAGCTTACTCGATCCGTAGGTAGGTATGGTGGACTCTCAAAGAATGAATTTGGCTTTGGGTTTTTGGATGCACAAGTAGTATCTCTACTTAGTGCGGAATTTTTGGCTAGCAAAGGTATTGAGAAAGCACCACCTGTTAAAGGATCTATGACAATATAACTTCTATGTGGATATGAACAAAAATAAATCATTACGTTGTCTTCCTTGTCCAACGTCAACCATTTTGACATATAATATTTAATGGGGGCTCACAATCATAAAAAATGTCCAAGATAGTGTATTTGCATGTGAATCTTCTCTTCCCTTATTAATTCTTTCATGAATTGCATCATTGACCAATGCTCTGTTTCTCAATCTCCAATGAATTTTACTACTTATACTTTTCCTTATGTGATGTCATTACTCACCATAAGATTAGCATATGATTCTTTTCATTTATTTCTTTTTCCTTTATTTTGATTGCAACAAGAAAGTAGAGAGGCAAAAACTCAAACTAAACTTTATTATATAACTCTCACTCGATTACATAGATAGATAGACCACGAAACTAACACACGAAAATAGATCATGATAAAATTTTATTCAGCTAAATCAAAAGGGAACTAAAGATCGAACTAAAAAAGTAAAGGTGAATAAAAGTGATGATGATACGATACAGGGGCACCTCCCCCAAGCTTTTCTCAAGCCAAGGGGAGTGCCCATACCCATGTGCTCAAGTCTCCTTTGGTGGTGGTGATGAAGTAGGTGGTAGTGATGATGTAGTAGGCTTGTCCTCCAGCTCCCAGGGCAAGGGCTCACCATCAAAAGCTGACGCAAGAGTCCCCTAAGTCCTACAACTGGCAGCTAAACTCATACCTTTAAATCTTGCTTCATATTCAAAAACTTGGTTTTGAAGATCGTAAACTTGGCTTTGCAGAAAATTGATTTGCTCGTTGAGGGTGGAGATGGTGTCCTTCACAGACCGGCCATCCACCATATGATCACGGGTGAATTCCGTGATCATGGAGTGATTGGCACTAAGTCCACGCTCCACCATCCTTTGGCACTTGAAGATGTCTTGTTCCACCGCCTCGAGCCTAGCCTCCATGCTTCTGGTCCTCTTGGGTCCCTGCACATCGCGGATGTGGAGCACCCCCTCACGCATCTCAATGGCTTGAGGGTGCTTCATCACCTCCGGCAAGTACGGGTTGTTGACCTTCTCAAAGAACTTGTCCTTGGAGGAGCTTGGGGGAGCCATGGAGATTTAGATATGACGAGAAAACAACAAAAAACAAGAACAGAGTATTTTTCTGCGGTGCGGTCGTCAAAACAGTCGGGGGGTATATATAGAGAATTTTTATTCTTTGGAAACAAGCATATGGAAGGAAAACGGAGTCAGGAAGGTGTCCGAGGTGGGCACAACCCACCAGGACGCGCCTGGCAGGGCTGGCGCGCCCTGGTGTATCGTTCTCACCTCGATCGCCTTCCGGTTTATTTCTTAATTTCCAAAAATTTCTAATACTCCAAAACTGACAAAAAATAATTTTGTGGATTTTTCGATGTCCGTTTACTTACCGTATCACGTACCTCCTATTTTTTCGGAATTCAGGAGTGTTCCGGAAGGTTTCTTTTATGTGTTCCTCCGGTGTCATGGTTTGGATAACATTGCTTTCAACGTTAATAGGCGTACCTGAGATATAGTGCTTAATTCTTTGTCCATTGGCCACCTTCGGGTTAGTACCTTCGGCATTATTAATCTTGATAGCTCCAGAACTATAAACCTCTTCGATAATATAAGGTCCTTCCCATTTAGAGAGAAGCTTACCTACAAAAAATCTTAAAAGAGAGTTGAACAAAAGAACATAGTCTCCTAATTTGTATTCCCGCTTTTGGTTTCTTTTGTCATGCCATCTTTTTACTTTTCTTTGAATAGTTTGGCATTTTCGTAGGCTTGGGTTCTCCATTCAACTAGTGAGCTAATATCAAATAGCCTCTTCTCACCGGCAAGTTAGAAATCATAATTGAGTTCTTTAATTTCCCAAAATGCTTTATGTTCTAACTCTAGAGGCAAATGACAAGCTTTACCATATACCATTTTGTATGGAGACATACCCATAGGATTTTTATAAGCTGTTCTATAGGCCCAAAGTGCATCGTCTAGTTTCTTAGACCAATTCTTTCGAGACCTATTGACAGTTTTTGTAATATTAATTTTATTTCCCTATTTCTAAGTTCAACTTAACCACTAGATTGAGGATGATAGGGTGATGCAATTCTATGGTTAACATCATATTTAGAAAGCATCTTACGGAAAGCACCATGAATAAAGTGTGAACCACCATCAGTCATTAAGTATCTAGGGACTCCAAGTCTCGGAAAGATAACCTCTTTAAGCATTTTAATGGAGGTGTGGTGATCAACACTACTAGTTGGAATAGCTTCTACCCACTTAGTGACATAATCAACGGCAACCAAAATATGAGTGTACCCGTTAGAGGAAGGAAAAGGTCCCATATAATCAAAACCCCAAACATCAAATGGTTCGACAACAAGTGAATAATTCATAGGCATTTCGTGGCGCTTACCGATATTACCAATTCTTGACATTCATCACAAGACAAGACGAACTTACGGGCATCCTTGAAGAGAGTAGGACAATAAAAACCAGATTGCAATACCTTGTGAGCAGTTCTATCTCCCGAATGATGTCCTCCATAAGCTTCGCAATGACATTTCTGTAAGATTCGTTCCTGTTCATGCTCAGGTACATAACGTCTAATAATACTATCTACTCCTTTATAAAGATGTGGGTCATCCCAAAAGTAATGTCTTAAATCATAGAAGAATTTTTTCTTTTGTTGGTATGTGAAGCTAGGTGGTATATATTTAGCGACAATATAATTAGCATAATCAGCATGCCAAGGGGTGTTTTGAGAAACACTTATTGCAGCTAACTGTTCGTCAGGAAAACTATCATCAATAGGTAGTGGGTCATCAAGAATATTTTCTAACCTAGACAAGGTATCAGCTACGGGGTTCTCAGCTCCCTTCCTATCAACGATATGTAAGTCAAATTCTTGAAGCAAGAGAACCCACCTAATAATTCTAGGTTTAGCATCCTTCTTTTCCATAAGATATTTTATAGTATCATGATCAGTGTGAACAATAACTTTGGAGTCAACAATATAGGATCTAAATTTATCACAAGCAAACCCAACTGCTAAAAATTCCTTTTCAGTAGTAGCATGATTTCGTTGGTCACTGTCTAGAGTTTTGCTAGCATAATGGATAACATTTAATTTCTTATCAACTCTTTGTCCTAGAACAGCACCAACAACATAATCACTAGCATCACACATAATTTCAAAAGGCAAGTTCCAATCAGGTGGTTGAACGATAGGTGCAGAGGTTAAGACTTTCTTGAGTGTTTCAAAGGCTTCCACACAATCATCATCAAAAACAAAAGGAATATCCTTTTCCAAAAGATTAGTAAGAGGCCTAGAAATTTTAGAGAAGTCTTTAATGAACCTCCTATAGAAACCAACATGACCA
The DNA here is from genome assembly GCA_039707655.1 of Elymus sibiricus. Classification (NCBI taxonomy): domain Eukaryota; kingdom Viridiplantae; phylum Streptophyta; class Magnoliopsida; order Poales; family Poaceae; genus Elymus; species Elymus sibiricus. The sequence goes on along the minus strand of CM077675.1, from coordinate 130,541,128 downwards.
AGGAAACTTCGAATACCTTTAATATCTTTAGGACACGGCATTTTCTCAATTGCATCAATTTTGGCTTTATCCACCTCAATACCTCGTTCAGATATTTATGCCCCAAGACAATACCTTCATTAACCATAAAGTGGCACTTCTCCCAATTCAAGACAAGATTAGTTTGTTCACATCTCTGCAAAACTCGATCAAGGTTGCTTAAGCAATCATCAAAAAGAAGTCCCGTAAACGTAAAAATCATCCGTGAAAACCTCCACAATCTTTTCACAAAAATTAGAGAATATAGCATTCATACATCTTTGAAAGGTAGCAGGTGCATTGCATAAACCAAAAGGCATACGTCTATACGCATAGGTCCCAAAAGGGCAAGTAAATGTGGTTTTCTCTTGATCAGATTGCGACATAGGTATTTGAGAGAAACCAGAATATCCGTCCAGAAAACAAAAGTGTGTGTGCTTAGATAATATTTCTAGCATTTGATCAATGAAAGGTAGAGGGTAGTGATCCTTTCTAGTAGCTTTATTTAATTTTCTAAAGTCAATCACCATTCTATAGCCAGTAACAATTCTTTGGGGAATGAGTTCATTTTTATCATTAGGAACAACAGTAATACCTCCCTTCTTAGGGACACAATGAACGGGACTTACCCATCTACTATAAGCTATGGGATAGATTATACCTTCTTCTAGAAGCTTTAATATTTCAGTTCTTACCACCTATTTCATATTAGGATTTAATCGTCGTTGGTGATCAACAACGGGTTTAGCATCAGGTTCCACATTAATCTTGTTCTGACATAGAGTGGGACTAATGCCCTTAAGATCATCAAGAGTATATCCAATAGCAGCCCGGTGCTTCTTCAGAACTTTTAATAATCTCTCTTCTTCATGTTCTGAAAGGTTAGCACTAATAATAACATGATATATATTTTTCTCATCCAGATAAGCATACTTCAAAGTATCAGGCAATTGCTTTAATTCAAACACAGGACCACCGTTAGGTGGAGGTGTGATGACCCACAAGTATAGGGGATCTATCGTAGTCCTTTCGATAAGTAAGAGTGTCGAACCCATATGATTCGCGTTCGTTACTTTGATAATTTGATATGTGGGTGGACCGGTGCTTGGGTGCTTCCCTTACTTGGACAAGCCTCCCACTTATGATTAACCTCTCTCACAAGCATCCGCAACTACGAAAGAAGAATTAAGATAAATCTAACCATAGCATGAAACATATGGATCCAAATCAGCCCCTTACGAAGCAACGCATAAACAAGGGTTTAGCTTCTGTCACTCTAGCAACCCATCATCTACTTATTACATCCCAATGCCTTCCCCTAGGCCCAAATAATGGTGAAGTGTCATGTAGTCGACGTTCACAGAACACCACTAGAGGAGAGATAACATACATCTCATCAAAATATCGAATGAATACCAAATTCACATGATTACTTATAACAAGACTTATCCCATGTCCTCAGGAACAAACGTAACTACTCACAAAGCATATTCATGTTCATAATTAGAGGAGTATTAATTATCATTAAGGATCTGAACATATTATCTTCCACCAAGTAAACCAACTAGCATCAACTACAAGGAGTAATCAACACTACTAGCAACCCACAGGTACCAATATGAAGTTTTGAGACAAAGATCGGATACAAGAGATCAAATAGGGTTTGGAGAGGAGATGGTGCTGGTGAAGATGTTGATGGAGATTGACCCCCTCTCGATGAGTGGATCGCTGGTGATGACGATATCTTCGATTTCCCCCTCCGGGAGGGAAGTTTTCCTGGTAGAACAGCTCCGCCGGAGCCCTAGATTGCTTCTGCCTAGGTTCCGCCTCGAGATGGCGGCGCTTCGTCCCAAAAGCTCTCTTATGATTTTTTCCAGGTCAAAACCCTCCATATAGCAGAATATGGGCACCGGAGGGCTGCCAGGGGGCCCACAAGCCACAGGGGCGCGCCTTGGGGGGTAGGGCGCGCCCCCAGGCTTGTGACCTCCTGGTGGGTCCCCTCTGGTATTTCTTTCGCCCAATATTATTTATATATTCCAAAATAATTCTCCGTAACTTTTCAGGACTTTTGGAGTTGTGCAGAATAGGTCTCTCATATTTGCTCCTTTTCCAGTCCGGAATTCCAGCTGCCGGCATTGTCCCTCTTCATGTAAACCTTGTAAAATAAGAGAGAAAAGGCATAAGTATTGTACCATAATGTGTAATAACAGCCCATGATGCAATAAATATCAATATAAAAGCATGATGCAAAATGGACGTATCAACTCCCCCAAGCTTAGACCTCGCTTGTCCTCAAGCGAAAGCCGAGATCGTTAAATATGTCCACATGTTTAGAGACAGAGGTGTCGATAAAATAAAATACGGACATGAGAGCATCATGATCATCTTTAGAACAACAATACTTATTGATATATAATTTCTTATACTAGAGTAACAATTCATTCACAAGTCAAAGTATGAATCAAGAACTCTATTGAGAACCAACAAACTATGATCTTAGTCATTGAATCAATTGCAATTTATCATAACATCGGAAACTGTCAATATAAGGGCTTATAAAGCAAATCCACATACTCAATCATCTTCTAGTCTTTCATAATTGCTAATACTCACGCGGTACTTATGAGGTCAAAGCTTTAATTGGACACAGAGAAAGATAGGGGCTTATAGTTTTGCCTCCCAACTATTTACCTCAAGGGTAATGTCAACAGAAATAACTCATGATCACCCACATCCGAGTGGATATATGTGTCTAGATCATTCCCCAACACATGACGCTTGCCAAGAGAGAAAGGCGAAATAAAGGAAGTGGTGAAGATCACCACGACTCTTGCATAAAGGTAAGTACTAGAAAGTAAAAGTAACAGATAAGCCCTTCGCAGAGGGAAGCAGAGGTTGTCATGCGCTTTTATAGTTGGATGCGCAATCTCTTAATGCAAAAGAACGTCACTTTATATTGCCGCTTGTGATAAAGAACTTTATTATGAAGTCTGTCGCTTTTATTTCTTCCATATCACAAGTTCGTATAAAGTTTATTTTCCTCACACTAATAGATCATACATATTTAGAGAGCAATTTTTGTTGCTTGCACCGATGACAACTTACTTGAAGGATCTTACTCAATCCATAGGTAGGTATGGTGGACTCTCGTGGCAAAACCAGTTTGAGGGTGTTTGGATGCACAAGTAGTATCTCTACTTGGTGCGGAAGTTTTGGCTGATATGGGGTGGAAGCAAGCGTCACATGTTAAAGGACCTATAACCATATAACTTCTATTCGGAAATAAGCAAATTAACATAACCCATTATGTTGTCTTCCTTGTCCAACATCAACTTATTAGCATATAATATTTTAATGAGCGCTCACAATCATAAAAGATGTCCAAGATAATATATTTATATGTGAACCTCTCTTTCTTTATTACTTCCTTTTAATTGCAGCAATGACCAATCGCTATGTTTGTCAACGCACAACAAATTTCAATCGACATACTTCTTATATGTGAAGTCATCACTCCCCATAAGATCATCATATATACTCTTTGCTTTTATTCTATACTTCTTTCTATTTCTTTTTCTCAAGATAATAGCAAGCAAGCAAAGCCCTCAACTCAAAACTACTTTTTATTATATAACTCTCGGACTCGCTTACATAGGGGGAACATAAAGCAAAACTCAAAACTAGATCACACTAAAAACTTTATTCTACTAGATCAAGATATAACCAAAAGGATCGAACTAAGAAAAACGATAAAAGTAAAAGTTGTGATGGTGATACGATACCGGGGCACCTCCCCCAAGCTTGGCACAAGCCAAGGGGAGTGCCCATACCCATGTGTTTAGTTGTCTTTCTTCGGAGGTGGTGATATTGGAGTTGTTGATGAGGTTGGAAGCTTGTCCTCCGTCTTCCAAGGCATAGGCTCACCATCATAAAAAGATGAACGAGTCTCCGGGATCCTCAAATCTGTAGCCAAACTCATTCTCTTAAATCTATATTCATACTCACAGTTTTGGTTTTGCAGGTCATAGATCTGGGCTTGGAGATGCTCGATTTTCTCGTAAAGCTTGAAGATGTGCTCCCCGATGTCCTTGGCATCCAACTTGTGCTTATGGGTAAACTCCGCGATCATCATGTGATTGGCATTGAGTCCGCGTTCCACCATCCCTTGGCACTTGAAGACTTGCTGCTCCATTGCTTCGAGCCTTGTCTCCACGCTTCCGGTCTTCTTTGCCCCTCAACATCACGGATGTGCAGTACCCCCTCACGCATCTCAATGGTTTGAGGGTGTCGCAGCACCTCCGCAAGGTAGGGGTTGATGACCTTCTCAAAGAACTTGTCCTTCGAAGCACTTGCGGACGTCATGGCGATCTAAATCTGTCCGGAAAACAACTCGAAACAAAAACAGGAGATATTGTTGTGATACGAAGGTCAAAACCTTCGGGAGATTATATAATGAATTTTTACCGACCTAAAGGAGTATACCACAAGAAAACGGAGTCCGGAGGGTGCATGGGGTGGCCACAAGCCACAGGGGCGCGCCCCCTTGGCTTGTCGCCTCCTCGTGCACTTTTCGGACTACTTTAAATTTTCCTAATTTATTAAATATTCCAAAACAGAGAAAAATTGCTATTGGAAAAGTTTTGGAGTCGGTTTGCTTACCGTACCACATACCTATTCCTTTTCGGAGTCTGAAACGTTCTGGTAGGTCTCCCTAATGTACTCCTCCGGAGTTTTGGTATTGATGATATTGGTTTCAACATTTATGGGAGTACCTGAGATATAATGTTTGATTCTTTGCCCGTTTACCACCTTTGGGTTAGTGCCTTAGGCGTTGTTGATCTTGATGGCACCGGAATGATATACTTCCTCGATAATGTAAGGCCCTTCCATTTAGAGAGAAGTTTTCCTGCAAAAAATCTTAAACGAGAATTGTATAGCAAGACATGGTCACCTACATTGAATTCACGCTTTTGTATCCTTTTATCATGCCATCTTTTAACTTTTTCTTTAAACAACTTGGCATTCTCATAGGCCTGGGTTCTCCATTCATCAAGTGAGCTAATGTCAAATAACCTCTTCTCGCCAGCAAGTTTGAAATCATAGTTGAGCTCTTTAATTGCCCAATAAGCTTTATGTTCTAGTTCAAGAGGTAAGTGACATGCTTTACCATAAACCATTTTATACGGAGACATACCCATAGGGTTTTTGTAAGCAGTTCTATAAGCCCATAATGCATCAACAAGTTTCTTAGACCAATTCTTTCTAGATCTATTAACAGTCTTTTGCAAGATCAATTTAATTTCTCTATTGCTTAATTCTACTTGACCACTAGACTGAGGATGATATGGAGATGCAATTCTATGATTAACATCATACTTAGCAAGCAATTTACGAAAAGCACCATGAATAAACTGTGAACCACCATCAGTCATTAAATATCTAGGGACTCCAAATCTAGGGAAAATAACTTCTTTAAGCATTTTAATAGAAGTGTTATGATCAGCACTACTAGTTGGAATAGCTTCCACCCACTTAGTAACATAATCAACAGCAACTAGAATATGAGTATACCCGTTGGACTTTGGAAAAGGTCCCATATAATCAAAACCCCAAACATCAAATGGTTCAATAACAAATGAGTAATTCATAGGCATTTCCTGACATCTACTAATATTACCAATTCTTTGACATTCATCACAAGACAAGACAAACTTACGAGCATCCTTGAAGAGAGTAGGCCAATAAAAACCAGATTGTAATACCTTGTGTGCAGTTCTATCTCCAGCGTGGTGTCCTCCGTAGGCCTCGGAGTGACACTTGTGTAGGATCTGTTCCTGTTCATGCTCAGGTACACAATGTCTAATAACACCATCTACTCCTTCTTTATAAAGGTGTGGATCATCCCAAAATTAATGTCTTAAATCATAGAAGAACTTTTTCTTTTGTTGGTATGTGAAACTAGGTGGTATAAATTTAGCGACAATGTAATTAGCATAATCAGCATACCATGGAGCATTACGTGAAGCATTTATGACAGCTAATTGTTCATCAGGAAAGCTATCATCAATAGGTAGTGGGTCATCAAGAACATTTTCTAACCTAGACAAGTTGTCTGCTATGGGGTTCTCAACTCCCTTTCTATCAATAATATGCAAATCAAATTCTTGTACCAGAAGAACCCACCTAATAAGTCTAGGTTTAGCATCTTTCTTTTCCATAAGATATTTAATAGCAGCATGATCAGTGTGAAAAGTTACTTTGGAATCAACAATATAAGGTCTGAACATATCACAAGCAAACAAAACTGCTAAAAATTCCTTTTCAGTGGTAGCATAGTTTCATTGAGCACTGTCTAGAGTTTTACTAGCATAATGGATAACATTTAATTTCTTATCAACTCTTTGTCCTAAAATAGCACCAACGGCATAATCACTAGCATCACACATAATTTCAAAGGGTAGGTTCCAATCAGGTGGTTGAACAACAGGTGCATAAATCAAGGCTTTCTTAAGAATTTCAAATGCTTCTACACAATCATCATCAAAAACGAATGGAACATCTTTTTGCAAGAGATTAGTGAGAGGCCTAGAAATTTTAGAGAAGTCTTTAATAAATCTCCTATAGAAACCAGCATGACCAAGAAAACTTCTTATACCTCTGATATCCGTGGGACACGACATTTTTTCAATAGCATCAACTTTAGCTTTATCCACCTCAATACCTCTTTCGGAGATTTTGTGTCCCAAGACAATGCCCTCATTAACCATAAAGTGGCACTTCTCCCAATTCAAGACAAGATTAGTTTCTTCACATCTCTGCAAAACTCGATCAAGGTTGCTCAAGCAATCATCAAAAGAGGTTCCGTAAACGGAGAAATCATCCATGAAAACCTCAACAATCTTTTCACAAAAGTCAGAGAATATAGCAGTCATACATCTTTGAAAGGTAGCAGGTGCATTGCATAAACCAAAAGGCATACGTCTATAAGAAAAGGTACCAAAAGGACAAGTAAAAGTGGTCTTCTCTTGGTCCTCTTTTGACACAGGTATTTGAGAAAAACCAGAATAACCATCTAGAAAGCAAAAGTGTGTGTGTTTGGATAGTCTTTCTAGCATTTGATCAATAAAAGGTAGAGGGTAATGATCTTTCCTAGTAGCTTTATTTAATTTCCTAAAATCAATTACCATTCTATATCCTGTAACAATTCTTTGCGTGATCAATTCATTTTTATCATTAGGAACAACGGTAATACCTCCCTTCTTAGGGACACAATGAATGGGACTAACCCATCTACTATCAACAATAGGATAAATTATACCTGCCTCCAGAAGCTTTAATATTTTATGTCTTACCACTTCTTTCATTTTAGGATTTAACCGTCGTTGGTGATCAACAACTGGTTTAGCATCAGGCTCCATATTAATTTTATGCTGACATAGAGTGGGACTAATGCCCTTAAGATCATCAAGAGTATATCCAATAGCAGCACGGTGCTTCCTCAGAGTTTTCAATAATCTCTTTTCTTCATGCTCTGAAAGTTTAGCACTAATAATAACAGGATATATCCTCTTTTCATCAAGATAAGCGTATTTCAGAGTATCCGGTGATTGTTTAAGCTCAAACACAGGATCACCCTTGGGTGGAGGAGGATCCCCAAGTATTTCAATAGGCAGGTTGTGTTTCAAAATAGGATGCTGATCAAAGAAAATCTTATCTATTTCATTCCTTTCATTCATATGCATATCGTTTTCATGGTCTAGCAAATATTGTTCTAAGGGATCAGTAGGAGGCACAACAATAGAAGCAAGACCAACAATTTCATCTTTACTAGGAAATTCTTTGTCATGGGGTTGTCTACGAAATTTAGAGAAACTGAACTCTTGATACACATCCCCAAAACTTACAGTAACAGTTTCTTTCTCACAATCTATCTTAGCATTAACAATATTCAAGAAAGGTCTACCAAATATAATGGGACAAAAATCATCTTGTGGGGAACCAAGAACAAGAAAATCAGTAGGATATTTTCTTTTCCCACACAAGACTTCAACAACTCTAACAATCCCAACTGGTGCTATAGTATCTCTATTAGCAAGCTTAATGGTAACATCAATTTCTTCTAACTCAGCAATAGGTCTATGTTTATCTTTAGTATCAGGTCTAGCAATTCTAGCAGCTTCATCACAGAAATGAATAACATGCCCATCAATATTATCAACCAAGAGATCTTTAACCATAGCAATACTAGGTTCAACTTTGATTTGTTCAGGGGGTCTAGGTGTTCTAGTATAACTCTTAAGAACCACAGTTAAAGCTTTAGCATGTTCCTTTATTCTAACGGGGAAAGGTGGTTTCTCAATATAAGCAGCAGGAATAACAGGATCAACATTATAAGTAATAGTTTCTTCTTCAACTTTGATAGGTTCAACTACTTTCACTTCAATGGGAGGGTGATATTTAAACCACTTCTCCTTAGGGAGATCAACATGAGTAGCAAACGATTCACAGACAGAAACTACTATCTCAGAGTCAAGTCCATATTTAGTGCTAAATTCACAAAAAGCGTTGGTATCTATAAAGGATTTAACACAATCAAACTTAAGGTTTATACCTGACTCCTTACCTTCATCGAGTTCCCAATCTTCAGAGTTGCGTTTAATTCTTTCCAATAAATCCCATTTGAATTCAATATCTTTCTTCATAAAGGAACCAATACAAGAAGTATCGAGCATGGATTGATCATTACGAGAAAGCCAAGCATAAAAATTCTGAATAATAATTTCTCTTGAGAGCTCATGATTGGGGCATGAATATAACATTGACTTAAGCCTCCCCCAAGCTTGTGCGATACTTTCTCCTTCACGAGGCAAAAAATTATAAATATAATTCTGATCACGATGAACCAGATGCATAGGATAAAACTTCTGATGAAATTCCAATTTCAATCGGTTGTAGTTCCATGATCCAATATCATCACATAGCCTATACCATGTCAATGCCTTCTCCTTCAAAGATAAAGGAAGGACCTTCTTCTTGACATCATCCTCGGGCAAACCTGCAAGCTTAAATAATCCACAAACTTCATCCGCATAGATTAGATGCAAATCAGGATGTAGTGTTTCATCTCCTGCATAATGATTAGCTAGCAGTTTCTCTATCATACCCGAAGGAATTTCATAATAAATATTTTCAGTAGGTTCAGTAGGTTGAGGAGAAACTCTTTGTGCTTCCGGTCGGGGTGAAGCTACCCCGAACAAGCCCCTCAAAGGATTATTTTCCATAGTAACAAGTGACAGTAAATTTCAGCACACTATATAAAATTTTCCTTACCAAATTCCACTCACCAAAGGCGCTTCACTCCCCGGCAACGGCGCCAGAAAAGAGTCTTGATGACCCACAAGTATAGGGGATCTATCGTAGTCCTTTCGATAAGTAAGAGTGTCGAACCCAACGAGGAGTAGAAGGAAATGACAAGCGGTTTTCAGTAAGGTATTCTCTGCAAGCACTGAAATTATCAGTAACAGATAGTTTTGTGATAAGATAATTCGTAACGGGTAGCAAGTAACAAATGTAGCAAAGGTGCAGCAAGGTGGCTCAATCCTTTTTGTAGCAAAGTACAAGCCTGGACAAACTCTTATATAAAGCAAAGCGCTCCCGAGGACACATGGGAATTTCTGTCAAGCTAGTTTTCATCATGCTCATATGATTCGCGTTCGTTACTTTGATAATTTGATATGTGGGTGGACCGGTGCTTGGGTGCTTCCCTTACTTGGACAAGCCTCACACTTATGATTAACCTCTCTCACAAGCATCCGCAACTACGAAAGAAGAATTAAGATAAATCTAACCATAGCATGAAACATATGGATCCAAATCAGCCCCTTACGAAGCAACGCATAAACTAGGGTTTAGCTTCTGTCACTCTAGAAACCCATCATCTACTTATTACATCCCAATGCCTTCCCCTAGGCCCAAATAATGGTGTAGTGTCATGTAGTCGACGTTCACATAACACCACTAGAGGAGAGACAACATACATCTCATCAAAATATCGAACGAATACCAAATTCACATGATTACTTATAACAAGACTTATCCCATGTCCTCAGGAACAAACGTAACTACTCACAAAGCATATTCATGTTCATAATAAGAGGAGTATTAATTATCATTAAGGATCTGAACATATGATCTTCCACCAAGTAAACCAACTAGCATCAACTACAAGGAGTAATCAACACAACTAGCAACCCACAGGTACCAATCTGAGGATTTGAGACAAAGATCGGATACAAGAGATGAACTAGTGTTTGGAGAGGAGACGGTGCTGGTGAAGATGTTGATGGAGATTGACCCCCTCTCGATGAGAGGATCGCTGGTGATGACGATGGCTTCGATTTCCCCCTCCGGGAGGGAAGTTTCCCCGGCAGAACAGCTCCGCCGGAGCCCTAGATTGCTTCTGCCTAGGTTCCGCCTCGAGACGGCGGTGCTTCATCCCGAAAGCTCTCTTATGACTTTTTCCAGGTCAAAACCCTCCATATAGTAGAAGATGGGCACCGGAGGGCTGCCAGGGGGCCCACAAGCCACAGGGGTGCGCCCTGGGGGGTAGGGCACGCGCCCCAGGCTTGTGACCTCCTGGTGGGTCCCCTCTGGTATTTCTTTCGCCCAATATTTTTTATATATTCCAAAATAATTCTCTGTAACTTTTCAGGACTTTTGGAGTTGTGCAGAATAGGTCTCTCATATTTGCTCCTTTTCCAGTCCAGAATTCCAGCTGCCGGCATTCTCCCTCTTCATGTAAACCTTGTTAAATAAGAGAGAAAAGGCATAAGTATTGTACCATAATGTGTAATAACAGACCATAATTCAATAAATATCAATATAAAAGCATGATGCAACATGGACGTATGAAGGTGAACCTCCAAGAGTTTCGATAGGCAAATTGTGTTTCAGGAGAGGTTGTTGTTCAAAGAAAATTTTATCTATTTCATTTCTTTCACGCAAGTGCATATCATTTTCATGGTCAAGCAAATATTGTTCTAATGGATCGGTAGGAGGCACAACAATAGAAGCAAGACGAATTATTTCATCCTTACTAGATAATGCTCTATCACAGGGTTGTCTACTAAACTTGGAAAAATTGAACTCATGAGACACACCACCAAAACTGACACGGACAGTTTGTTTTTCACAATCTATCTTAGCAATGATGGTGCTCAAGAAAGGTCTACCAAAGATAATGGGACAAAAGTCATCTTGTGGGGAACCAAGAACTAGAAAATCAGTAGGGTATTTTACTTTCCCACACAAGACTTCAACATCTCTAACAATCCCAAGTGGTGTGATGGTGTCTCTATTGGTAAGTTTAATAGTAACATCAATGTCTTCTATTTCAGCAGGTGTTATTTCATTCATAATTTCTTGGTATAAAGTAAAAGGGATAGCACTCACACTAGCACCCAAGTCACATAAACCATGATAGCAATGATCTCCTATTTTGACTGAGACAACAGGCATGCCCTCTATGGGTTTGTGTTTATCTTTTTCATCGGGTTTAGCAATTCTAGCAGCTTCATCACAGAAGTAGATAACGTGCCCATCAATATTTTCTACCAATAGATCTTTAACCATAGCAACACTAGGTTCTACTTTAATTTGCTCAGGGGGTTTAGGTGCTCTAATATTACTCTTGCGAACCACAGTTGATACCTTAGCATGTTCCTTTATCCTAACAGGGAAAGGTGGTTTTTCAATATAAGCGGTAGGCACGACTGGATCAACATTGTAAATGATGGTTTCAAATTTAGCTTTTATCGGTTCTTTAATTTTTTCTTTAATAGGGGGATGATATTTAAACCACTTCTCCTTAGGGAGATCAACGTGAGTAGCAAATGCTTCACAGAAAGAGGCTACTATCTCAGAGTCAAGTCCTTATTTAGTACTAAACTTGTGAAAAGCATCGATATTCATAAAAGATTTAACACAATCAAAGTCAAGCTTTATACCTGACTCATTACCTTCGTCGAGTTCCCAATCTTCAGAGTTGCGTTTAATTCTTTCTATGAGAACCCACCTGAATTCAATCGTCTTCTTCATAAAAGAACCAGTACAAGAAGTATCGAGCATGGATTGATCATTATGAGAAAGCCGAGCATAAAAATTCTGAATAATAACTTCTCTTGGGATATCATGATAGGGGCATGAGTATAACATTGACTTAAGCCTCCCGCAAGCTAGAGCGATGCTTTCTCCTTCATGAGGCCAAAAATTATATATGTAATTCCGATCACGATGAACTAGATGCATGGGATAAAACTTTTGATGGAAATCCAATTGCAATCGATTCCAGTTCCATGATCCAAGATCATCACATAGCCTATACCATGTCAATGCTTTTCCCTTCAAAGATAAAGGGAAAACCTTCTTCTTAGCTTCATCTCCGAGTAAACCTGCAAGCTTAAATAATCCACAAATCTCGTTCACATATAACAGGTGCATATCAGGATGTTCAGTTCCATCTCCTGCATAAGGTTTAGCAAGCAGTTGTTCTACCATACCCGAAGGAATTTCATAACCAATATTTTCAGTAGGTGCAGTAGGTTGAGGGGCAACTAATTGTGGTTCCGGTCAAGGTGAAGATACCGCGAACAAACCCCTCAAAGGATTGTTTTCCATAGTAGCAAGTAACAATAAATTTCAGCACGTAGTATAAGTTTTTCCTTACCGATTTCCACTTACCAAGAGTGTAGAACCCTGCGAGAAGCAGAAGGAAATGACAAGCGGTTTCAGCAAGGTAATTTCTGCAAGCACTGAAATTGTAGGTAAGAGATAGTTTGATAGCAAGATAATTGGTAACGAGCAAGTAACGGTAACGGTAAATAAGGTGCAGCACGGTAGCCCAATCCTTTTGTGGCAAAGGACAAGCCAGAATAGTTTCTAGTAATAGGCAAAGTGTACTTGAGGGTACACGGGAATTTCATCTAGTCACTTTTATCATGTTGGTTTGATTCATGTTCGCTACTTTGATAATTTGATATGTCGGTGGACCGGTGCTTGGGTGCTGTTCTTACTTGAACAACCTCCCACTTATGATTAACCCCCTTGCAAGCATCCACACTACGAGAAAAGTATTAAGATAAAATCTAATCATAGCATTAAACGATTGGATCCAAATCAGCCCCTTACGAAGCAGCGCATAAACTAGGGTTTAAGCTTCTGTCACTCTAGCAACCCATCATCTAATAACTACCCCACAATGCATTCCCTTAGGCCCAAGGATGGTGAAGTGTCATGTAGTCGACGTTCACATGACACCACTAAGGAAATCACAACATACATATCATCAAAATATCGAACGCATATCAAATTCACATGATTACTTGCGACATGACTTCTCCCGTGACCTCAAGAACAAAGGTAACTACTCACAAATAATAATCATGCTCAAGATCAGAGGGGTATTGAATAGCATAATGGATCTGAACATATAATATTCCACCAAATAAACCATATAGTAATCAACTACAAGATGCAATCAACACTACTAGTCACCCACACGTACTAATCTGAGGTTCCGGTACAAAGATTGAACACAAGAGATGAACTAGGGTTTGAGAGAAGATGGTGCTGTTGAAGATGTTGATTAAGATTGGCCTCCCAAAGATGAGAGGGGTGTTGGTGATGACGATGGCTTCGATTTCCCCCTCCGGGAGGGAAGTTCCCAAGGCGGAATCGCTCCCCCAGAGGGCAAAAGTGCTCCTTCCCAAGTTCCACCTCGAGACGGCGGCGCTCCGTCCCGAAAGTCCTCTCCTAATTTTTTTTCTAGGTCAAAAGACCATATATACCAGAAGATGGGCACCGGAGGTGGGTCGAGGAGGGCACAACCCCCTGGCACGCCCTGGTGTCTTGTGCCCACCAGGGTGGCCCCCTCCGGTAGTTCTTCGCTCCAGTATTTTTTATTAATTCCAAAAATAATCTCCATAAAATTTCAGCTCCATGGGAGATGTGCAGAATAGGTATCTCTGATGTGCCTTTTCAGGTCCAGAATTCCAGCTGCCGGTAGTCTCCCTCTTTCTGTAAACCTTGCATATTATGAGAGAAAAGGCATTAGAATCACTCCCTAAAGCATTATTATTCAACAAAACATAATAAATAACAGTAGGAAATCATGATGCAAAATGGACATATCAACTCCCCCAAGCTTAGACCTCGCTTGTCCTCAAGCGAAAAGCCAAAATTGAAAAGCATGTCCACATGGTTTGAGAGAGAGGTGTTGATAAAAAGAAAATACGGACATAGTAGCATCATGCTTATTATCATAACAACAACAAACTCAATCATAAGACTTATTCGTATACTTTCATCATATAGCTTCTCATGCACAAGTAACAATTCATCACAACATAGAAGTATAAAGTATAAACCTTATTGAAAACCAACAAACTATGTTCTCAGTCAACTTTGCAACTACAATTCATTATATTTTCAGGAAGAGTCTCATGTCGGAGCCTTTTGGCAAGTCCACATACTCAACCATCATTTAGTCTTCTATGATTGCTAACACTCACAGCATACCCATGAACAAAAAAATTCAACCGGATACATAGAAAGATAGGGGCTTATAGTTTCGCCTCCCAACGTATTCACCTCAAGGGTGATGTCAATAATAATAACTCATGCCCACTCACATCCAACTGGATATATGTGCCTAGATCTTTCCTCACCACATGATGCTTGCAAAAGAAAAAGTAAAAAGGAATAGGGAAGAATACTTGACTCTTGCATAAAAGTAAAAGATAGGCCCTTCGTAGAGGGAAGCAGAGGTTGTCATGCGCTTTTTAGTTTGTATGCCCAATCCCTTAATGTAAAAGAACGTCACGCTATATTGCCCCCTATGATAGCAACCTTTATTATGCAGTCCGTCGCTTTTATTACTTTACCATCATAAGTTCATATAGTGCTCAATTTTCTCTTACACTAATTGATCAAATCACATTTAGAAGCAATTTTTATTGTATTATTACAAGTCATAGAAAAATATCTGCAACATAAGACGTTGCAGTCGTGTAGGTCAGTACATCGAATGCACTGGCAAGATCACAATAAGAAGAACAGATGATAAAGACTATTCTATATGCAATAAGGCTTTGTGGCTCTATGACTGAGTTTTTGCATCACAACTGGTTTTATTTTCTTTTTCCTACAACAAAGGAATATCAGGAGTCTTCACTACGGAGTTATCTAATATGACATGGTTCCGCCAACCGATGTCTCATAGCCCACAAGTATGGTAAGTTGCCCACAATTAATTATCAGTTTGGTGTTGAGAGTTCAGAGATAGATCCAAGTCCAGAGGCTTAAATTGTCCGTAACCGGGGACACGGCTAATCGATTAGGTTTGAACTCTATAGAGTGGTGTGCACTTTACCCACAAGATTCGATCCCTTTTTTATGTTCTCGCACTTCATGGTGTTTGAGAATAAGATGACCAAAACATGGTCTTTCAAGGAGCTTCCCTAACTACCGCCAGTGCCCATCCCATCTTACTGTAGCTCTACATCTCGTAGCACTGGACCAGTCAGAGTCACTGCGATGATCGAAAGCCAGAGCCCATAATGACTTGTGGCTGCACAGGTAAGCATCCGAGCATGAAGTATTCATCCGTCTCTTTGAGTCTGGGTGGAGCTTTCCACATGAGTACTGGCCTACTCCAGCTCACAATGCATCCACTGGGTTCTCCAGGGTGCCGCACAACCATCCTCCACCCAGTAGTGTGTGTTGAAATCTTGTCTTGAGTCTCGAAGTCTTGAGGTCTTGAAGATGCCATCATGAAGTTGTCGTCATTGACGTAGAATCCTTCTTCTCACACCACTCCCGAGCACTCATACCAACCCCGTCTATGATAGCATAGCATTTAAAATAAGTAACGTTCCTGGGGCTTGATGTCAGGGTGTGGATTCCTACCTCATGCATACTACTCAACTACAAGAATCAACATCACTACTGGAGGGAATGGTGAAATGGTGACACCAAAAATGCAATAAAACATAGGTATGAAAAGCATGGTCAAAGTGAACTTGCTTGGTATTGTTTGATGAAGATAGTCGCTCTCACAATCCTGATAATTCTACTCGTCACACTCCAAGTAATCTATCGTAAGCAAATAACATTCAATAAATAACCTTGCAAAAAGGAAGAACCAAAAGAACGCAAGAACAAAATATGGCATAGTGCGAAAATAACCACATACTAAGGTTTAATAAGAAAAAGATAGGTTCTTATGGTGTTGTAAGGTGAAAGGTGAAGAAATCAACTCAAAAGAGTCAATGGATGATCAACTATAGGTACATAAGCTTGGATTGCAAACACTATGGGAGATGATAAAAAAATATACGAAGAACAACATGAATGTTGTTTGACAAATATCATAAGACATACGAATTTATTTGTAGAAAGAATTAATTAAAATGGAGCACTACAACGCAAGTTATAGCGAATTGAGCATGAATATAATTAGAATTCAGAAATTGGAATGTATTGAATTGTAGTATGGTGAATGTGAACATAAAGTACATGACACAAATGTTTAGGTGCAAAAGGAATCAATTGAAAAGGTGCTACAGTTTTCAAGATATGACCAAATGGAGGTTCGAGTTCAAATTGAAATCGCTCAAATTTGAAAGGTTAAAAAGTTGAAACTAATGATGTTACTGGAAATGGGAGCTCAATATGAACATGTAGAAAAAAAGAATTACTAGATTTGGAATAACTGATCAAAGGATATAAGTAATCCAATATAGCTTTGAATCTAGTTAGAACGTTGTGTGGAAACACTACTGTGGACTAGTGGAGTAAGATGACTATGATCAAAATTATATGTTGAAAATATATCAATAATGGTATGAACGGAAAGATTACTTTGATATGAATCCGACGCAGTTGGCTTCATCGGAAACGGAGTTACGGATAAAAAGATATGATCAAAAGAAGATTAAATATGGATGTGAACAAATTTCGAGATTTGAAATTTGTAAAAAGTTGATTTGATATGTTCACTAGATATGTGAGGTCAAGACGAAAACCTAGGCATTGGTTTCATCTAGTTTGGATGAACGAGTAAAAAGTTATGCCTATTTGAAAAATTAGGGTCAAGCTGTTTTACGGAAGAAAATAGTTATGGCTAAAAGAATTATAGGACTAATGTGTAAATACGGAGACTAATTAATAATCTAATTAGTCTACCATATACTAGTCTAGGAATACTAGTCCAGGAATAATAAACTACACGAGTATAAAAGAAAATACGAATAGAATACCTTTAAAATGCACAGAAGAAATAATTCCAAAGAGGAGACGACTTCCAGAAATCCCGGAGAAAAGAAAAATATTTTCTTTAATAAACCTAGTCAAACCCAAAAAATGATTTAACCCGAATTGAATGATTTTTGGGTGCTCATATGAGTCTATATTTATAGGTGCAAGAGAGGTTTAAAGGTCTAAGACTAGGCGAGGTGGGACTAAACATATAAAAAAAAAGAAAAAAAGAGTACCGCATGGGCCATAGGTTTCGGGCGGCCGTGCGCGCGCAGTGCACACCATGCGCATGCATGCTGGCGGGCCGGTTGGCCTAGCCAGCGTTTTTTTTTTCTGATTTTTTTCTAATTTTTTTTTTTTGGAAAACAGCGAAGAACAAGAAAAAAATAAAATAGAAATATATTTTATATAGGCATATTGTATATCAAAGTTTTCAGAATAAAATTTCCTACAATAAGAACATATTTTCTAGACCAAATAAAATACTTTTAAAAAAAAATAATTTTTTGCAATAACTTTAAAATGAAAAGAAATTTGAATTTCAAATAAATTGCAAATAGTTTTTATTTTAAAATTTGAATCAAAACATTGTCTCTGATTTTGGAGTGTCATTTTCCTCCTCTCATTTTAATTGTTTATCAGAGCGTTTTGAAAATATTCGTACTCAAAATTGAATAGGGTTTCAAAATAGAATTTTTTTGGGAAAGTCCTTTTATTCCCTATCATTAAATTTTCAAAAAGTTTCGAATTCTACTCAATTTCACACAATCAATCACACATCATCCAAGCAAAAAAAATCATAATTACTTATTTAATATAACATTCCAAAATTTAGAATTTTGGGATGTTACAAAGACTTCCATAAAAGACGCCTATTCATACCCTCTAGTCAATAACTAGCACTTTCAGTAAGAATGGGTACTACATTGCATACAGTTCCTGCCAAAAAATTGTGTGCGATGAACTTCAATTTCATTTTCAATTGGAAGATGGAATGGGGATATGGCGGCAAATTTTTTGTTCGAATTTCCCTGGTTACAGTGGTCATCCACGTCGTCACATAATTTAACATCAATTGCTAATTTGGGTACTACACAAAAGAGCCTACACCACAGCCCGCACTTACTTAATCGAGCAATTAAAAAGAGCTGGTTAACCGAAACATTAGTCTAACAAAAGACCAACGCTCTAAACAAACACTAATGTTTTGCCTGACGCTCGTCGATCTCCGCCGCATCCTCCATGACCAGCTCGTGCTCGATGACCTCCAGTGGAAGGGGCTCCATGGCATCCATCGCCACATACTCTGCAAGCATCTTGCAGTCCGCGTCCGCCATCTCTTTGGAAAAGGCCTCCACGAGTATGGTGTGGACGGCTGCGGTCCGGGCATTGACGGCCTCCATCTCGGCAAGGGAGGCTGCCGACGAATGGACGGCTACCCGAGCGCTCTCGGCGATTGCCAACTCTTCGGACGTAGGTTGCCAACCCTTGTCGGAGAAGGCCGCTGCTATTTGTGTGGTGACCGACACGAGCTGGGCATGTGTGGCCTCGGCATAGGCGTGGGCCGCCGCCATCAGGGCTACGGCGGCCGTCGAGGAACAAACAGCTGTTGTGCCGTTCTTGCCATTTGCTATCCCGGTCGCGGATGTTGCTGCCGCCATCTCAGATGCAGCAGTTGCTCTTTCGGCGGCTACAGCCGCCCTGTCGGAGATTGTTGTCGCGCTCAAGGATGTTGTGAGCGCGTTCATGGCTAATGCAGCCGCGCTCGGGCCGGAGTGGGTTGCTGAAGTTGCCCTCACGACACGGATCCACGTCCCCATCTTTC
This sequence comes from Elymus sibiricus, assembly GCA_039707655.1. Classification (NCBI taxonomy): domain Eukaryota; kingdom Viridiplantae; phylum Streptophyta; class Magnoliopsida; order Poales; family Poaceae; genus Elymus; species Elymus sibiricus. Next base: position 130,521,972 of record CM077675.1, on the reverse strand, counting down.
ACCAGTGAGGCTTGAACAGTACAATGGTCTAGGGGAACAAGTGTGACTGTGTGGTTGACGTGTCGGCGGTGGACTGAAGCTTCCGGCCTAAGCCATATATGAGGATTGGCCCAAGATATTTTTATTCCACATCACACATGTTTCCTGGTCAAGAACTTTTTGCGATGTATTTCATTTCCATAGTGCTTTCAAACGAAAATTAAGTTACATCTACAATTGAAGGTGTTTGGATGGCAATAACATTTATCTGCAGTGAACGTGCAACTATAGGAGTGTCTGTTAAATATGGAATTATTCAGGGTTGTTTAGGCCCTTTTAAACATTTAAAGAGTTTTTTAGACAATGCATGTGCATAGTTCAAATTTGAACTGCAGTTAAGCACATACTGGAGTGCACCTGAATGGGTTGAAAATCATCTATGTGTCACTGGATACATGTTTTGGTCCCATGCAAGAAATGGAAATTAAACGAATTCCAAACCTCTCAGTATTTTGGCTCGCCCGTAGACTTTGAGAAGCTGTGTTTTCAAATTCGAGGAAATCCAAATATCGTCAGAAATTCATGAAACTTTGCATGGTGTTATGTCATGGCTCATGTGTGTTCTGGTAAAAAAAATGCCCAGTTCAGGACAAGTTTTGGCACAAACCTCTTACAAACCGAAGATTCTCACAAGAAGTCATGTGGTTTCAATAGGGAAAGTTCACATTTTATGTGCGAGACAACATCCGTTGTCTCTTCTCGCCTTGAATTTACTTCTAGAGTCTCCATAGAGCAACATGAATGTGTCATGCTAAAAAATGGAATCTTACAGAGTTCGTTTGGCCTTTTTAGTACATTAATTGAGTATTCTAGGCACTTAATGTGCATAATTCAAATTTGAACTACAATCACACGGTCCAGCGCATGAAAATAGGACAAAAATCATATACATTTCCCTGGCTGCATGTTTAGGTCACACGCAAGAAATGGGAATGAATTTCAAACATATCATCATCTTGGCTCGACCGCAAACATTGGGAAACTTAGTTTTTAAATTCATGTAAATTCAAACCTCGATAAAAATTCATGAAATTTGGGCATGGTGTCATCAATTGCCCTGTTGTGTGTGTTGTGGTAAAACAAATTGCCCAATTTTGGACAAGTTTTTGCATAAAGCCTCTTACAAACCGGAGATTCTCACAAGAAAGTCATGTGTTCCGATAGGAAAAGTTCACCTTTTATGTGCGAAAGAACATCCGCTCTCTCTTCTCGCCTTGAATTTATTTCTAGAGTCACCATAGAGCAACATAATAGTCATGCTAAACTATGTATTTTTTTTAGGGTTCATGAGACCTATTTAATACATTAATTGAGTTTTCTAGCCATTTAGTGTGCATAATTCAAATTTGAACTACAATCACAAGGTCCAACGCATGAAAAATAGGTTGAAAAAATCATATGCCTTTCCTTGGATGCATGTTTAGGTCCCACGCAAGAAATGGGAATGGATTTCTAACATCTCATTGTTTGTTGGCTCGGCCGCAAACATTGAGATACTTTGTTTTCAAATTCCCGTAAATCCAAAACTCGTCAGAAAGTCATGAAACTTGGCATGGTGTCGTCACAAGGGCACACATATGCCGTGGTAAAAAATTGTCCAAATTGGACATGTTCTTGCACAATCCCCTTACAAATCGGAGCTCCTCACAAGAAGCTTTTGTGGTTTCAATAGGGAACATTATATATGCATGTCACATATGCGGGCGAAAAGACATCCGATGCCTCCTCTCTCCTTGATTTTTTGTATAGAAACAACATAGACATGTAGGTGCGAAGTCCAAAAATATGAATAAATTAAGGAATCATCTGGCTTTTAAATACATTAATTGAGTTTTTGGTGCATTATTTAATGTGCATAATTCAGATTTGATCTACAATCACAAGGTCCAGGGCAGCAAATGGGTTGAAAAATCATATATGTGTCCCTGGATGCATGTGTTAGGTCACATGCAAGAAATGAGAACGAATTTCAAACATCTCAGCATGTTGGCTCGACCACAAACGTCGAGAAACTTGGTTTTTAAATTCTCGTAAATCCAAAACTCCGTCAGAAATTTATGAAACTTGGAATGGTGTCATGACAAGGCACACATATGCAATGGTAAAAAATAATACCAAGATGGACATGTTTTGTCACAAGCCTCTTACAAACCGGAGCTTCTCACACAATAAGCTACGTGGTTCCGATAGGGAATATATGCATGCCACATCTGCGGGTTAAACGACATCTGATGCCTCTTCGCTCCTTGATTTTTTTCTAGAAACAAAATAAACCAATAGGTGTGTACTGCAAAAATATGAAATTATTAAGGCTTCGTATGGCTTTTTTATACACTAATTGAGTTTTATGTGCATTTAATGTACATAATTCAAATAGGAACCATTGCCCTCGTCATATAAAGCACAAATATGCTATGGTATTTTTAGTGTCCACTTTGAGAGAAAGAGCAAGCATTGTTAATAGCCTACAAAGACATTTTGGAACAAAAATCTATCACGTTACCATCGCAAATGGACGTATTATTTATAATTCGTGGACGTTCTACAGACTATTTACATGCTGCCACGTGTCGCTCTCTGTATTGGCAAGGAGGTAGCGTGCGGATATGTGTTTGAGTAGATGGGTGGCGTGCGAGCAATGTTCTCCGCACGCTCATCGGGGAGGCGTGTCCTTTGCCAATCATCAAAGACGTTTCATACTGAATACCTATATGCAGACCGAGGGCAATGGTTCCTTCCCTACTAAGCCAAGCGAAAATCTGGCGCGAAGGAGTTTTTTCATTGTGTCATCGCAAACGGTTGTGAATGATGACCCGTGTGCCCTTCCAAATGCTCCACCTTGTACTGGTGCTAACTGCTAAGGTTGCCATGTATGGAAAAAATATGATGTGGGAAGATAATTAAGAGGAGAGATATGAGTTTGGTGCACATGAATAAACAATGCCAAGCGCGTGCACCTTGGCCAAACACTTAAATGAAGGAAACTCACCAATGCATGCAAGAGTTTAGTTGATAAATCATTAAATGAAGGGACCTTAGCAACAATGCATTGTGGACTTGAGTTGCTAAGACATTTAATACATTAAGCACCCCATCTAAGCACCAATCGATGCATTGGCAGCAGCAGTCAGGTAAGATTCGAATCTATCATATTGGGTAAATTTTCATTTGTCAAATTGGAAACACTGACATTTTTCAAATTTTGCAGGAACAAAATCAGTATTACGATGCAATTTTGCAACTAAAATTCAGTAAACATAGATTTCATTCATAGATTAAGTATTGGTCTTTGTACAAAATAGTTCAACTCGACATCTGAATCGAACAAACTTTTCCCCATTTGTTGCCAACCACGTACTGAAATAGCTAGTTCAACTATATATAGTAGCTAATTTAAAGTGGGTGGGACAGTTCAACCATATCTATAGTTAGATGAACTGAACAAAATAGCCCCTAAATACTACTCCGGAGTTGCTTTATGCTACTGCCAGCAGCCTTCTCCTCTGCCGAGCGCGTTCAGTAAGAGGCAGAGGAGGAGTAGCCTACCAACAAGTTGGCGGAGTCGAATTCGTCGGCTGTCGCTGCTGCCCTCCGTCGCTCCTGACACGCCTCCTTGAAGCGGCGGGACTCGGTGTAGATCTTCTCATTCCGCGCCACAGCTGTGGCGTGTGCTGCGGCCATGGTGGCGGTGAGCCTCCTTGCATGCTCGACCTGGCGCTCCTCCTCCTCATGTAGCAAGTTGATGTTGTTCGGTAGGCCGCTGACGTAAAAGCCGACCGGCTGGGCTTCGGCGGTGGCTTCCTCCTCCCGCCTTCGGGCCGCGGTGGCGGAGCGGGTGTTGGCCCCGGCGACTGACTGTGGGGTGGCTGCCAAGGCGAACGCTGGTGTGGTGGCGGCCAAGGAGGCCACTGGTAAGGTGGCGAAAACGACGGCCAGCGATGGGGTGGGGCCCACGGTGGTCGCCGGCAGCAGCTGCCTTCGGTCAAAGGTGGAGGAGCGTGTGGTGGGCGCCGTGCGCACAGCCAATAAGGACGCCACACGCATTACACGCTTCCAGGTACTGTGCCGCCGACGTGGTGCAGCCTCCCAGCTTGAGCTACCCTCTGGCGGAGTGGCGGAGCGACGACAACGGACTGGTGCCATTGGCGATTGGGAGAGAAGCAAACTTGGGAAGCTACGGGCACGGAGGGGATGAATGCGGTGTGGAGACTCCGGCCATGAGGGTTTATAAAGCAGTCGGCCAAGGCAAACCGGGCGGGAAGCTTGCGCACGTTCCAGCGCATTTGCACGGGAACGGGAAGCCCAAAAGAAATGTTGCGCGCTCCCGAAGCATTGGGTGTTTGGGGGATTTCGGCGAGCCGGGCGGGAAGATTGCGCAGGAACCTGCGCGCTCCCGAAGCGTGCAATGGAATCCTCAGGCGGCAACGCGGTGACAAGATGGGACGGAGGTGGGAGAAATGACAAGCACACAAACGGTTAATAATTAAAAAACCATTTGCATTTTATTACAAAGCAACCGGTAGTTCTGTACGCACCGTCGCGAATTGATCTACGCATGAGGCGGTTGTTGCGACCTTGGCGCGCTATGCTTGCGGCCGTGCGCGCCCGCTCTGCCGGTGTCCACGTGTGAACGATCACGTACATTTAGGGCGCCATATGCATGCAGTTGCGCTGCTCCCGGCGCCACCATGCAGTTAAGCGCTGCAAAAACTGCCATGCGGACGTGCTAAAGTTCCAGGCCGTCCAGCGCAATTTATTGCCGCGGCCATTTACCTTCGTCTCTTCCACCTTCCGATCGTGCTACACAACACAAGAAACACACCCACGATGGCAAATAATAGAGAGAGGATGCACATCTCTTCATCGCTTCAACCTTCCCGCGCGGATCCGATGGCGGCTGCCGGCGCCGAGCGGCAGTTCGCCACTATTGTGAAAGTGGACACCCACATCAAGAAGACAGAACTCTCGGTGGTGTACACCAACGACCCAGCCGTGGTGGTGAACTCCATCAACACGTTGCAGCAGCTGCTTGTTGAGGATGACAAGTACAAAGTGGTCGGCTTTGACCTCGAGTACACCAGCGGTCGTGCCGGGCATGATCAGAAGGTTGCCGTCGCCCAGTTGTGTGTGCGCCATCACATGCTCGTCTACCACTACTGCCTGGCCACAAGGCCTTGCGAGCATTTCGCCAGGTTTGTTAATAGCCCCGACTACAGGTTCGCAACGGTGGACACCACCAACGACCTAAATGTGCTCAAGTCTTCAAGCTTGTCTTGCCAGAAGCTTGTCAACATCCAACGTCAGTACATGGTCTGGGGCGGCGAGAAGAAGAAGCAGAAGGACTCCATGGTTGACCTTGCCGCGGCCATCATCGACCCCTACTACAGAGACATGAAGGCTCAGTGCCACAAGGACAAGTCTGCCTGGGACAAGGCCTTGGTGACCAAAATGGATGAAGAACACATCAAGTATGCGACCAAGGACATGTACACAAGCTACAAGATGTACAGGAGGATCATTGACATGAGGAAGTGCCTCCTACTTGCAGACGACGAGGGATAGCCACAAGCAGAGCAGTGTCGGCAAGCGTAGTCAGAAGAACAATATGATTTGGTGATCGTCTACTTCTTGTAAATTTATATTGAGGAATGTACATGTGTTTTGTAGTCACTTATGTAACTGGATGTTCAAGTTGGTTATGCAACAATAATGTTGGTGTTCTATAGACAGAGCATATAGATGTCATGCAAGCAGAGCAAATCACATCTCATACAATTATTAGCGGCAATGGTCTGCCCACAACACACACAGGTTGTCAGGATGAATCGTTTGGGTTATTATTGGTCTTCCCACACAATTCTGATGAATGAACTGTTTGCCGGATACCCACAACACACACGGTTGTCATGATGAATCGTTTGGGTTATTATTAGTCTTCCCACACAATTCTAATGAATGAACTGTTTGCCGGGTATCACACACGCCTTCTTAGGCTAACTCGTTTGTTTTCTGTTGGATCAATGCAAACAGTTTGTCCGAGCGAACTGTATGCCGCACTACGCACATGTACATAGTTCGTTAACCGTTTCTGTTATCTTCCATAATCACAAACAGTTCATAAGAACAAACTGTATGTGACGCATTACACATGCAACTATTTTTTGAATCGTATTTGATGGTTCCTCCATCGCACACGGCTTTCGTCATTGGCGGCGGAGCTTGAACTATACCATTTGCAATTGATGGATCACACACAGTATGGACAAAGTGTCTCTGATTGATGTGTCGTCTTTGGACCATCTTGCAGTAGTGTGTGTGCCTTGCCATGAGTCTGGCAAGGGGGTACAAGAGTGATCCAGGAGTGGATCACAGGATAACGGTCAAAATTATCCTTAGGTTCCTAAAGGGGACTAAGGAAATGTTTCTTGGTTATGGAGGTGATAAAGAGTTCATCGTAAAGGGTTATGTCGATGCAAGCTTTGACACCGATCCAGGTGACTCTGAGTCGCAAATCGGATACGTATAGTGGAGTCGTCATTTGGAATAGCTCCAAGTGGGGCATAGTAGCAGCATCTACAGTATGACATAGAGATTTGCAAAGTACACATGGATTTGAATGTTGCAGACCCGTTGACTAAAATCTCTCTCACAAGCAAAACAAGATCAAACCCCAAAACTCACTGGGTGTTAATCACATGGAGATGTGAGCTAGTTTATTGACTCTAGTGCAAGTGGGAGACTATAGAAAATATTCCCTAGAGGCAATAATAAATTGGTTATTATCATATTTCCTTGTTCATGTTAAGCGTTTATTATCCATGCTAGAATTGTATTGACCGAAAACTCAGATACATGTGTGGATACATAATCAACAATGTGTCCCTAGTGAGATTCTACTAGACTAGCTCGTTGATCAAAGATGGTTAAGGTTTCCTAACCATAGACATGAGTTTTCATTTGATAACGGATCACATCATTAGGAGAATGATGTGATGGATAAGACCCAACCGTAAGCTTAGCATTTGATCGTATCAATTAAGTTTATTGCTACTGCTTTTTTTCTTGTCAAGTATCTGTTCCTAAGACCATGTGATCATGCAACTCCCTGACACCGTAGGAATACCTTGTGTGCTATCAAACGTCACTTCATAACTGGGTGATCATAAAGATGCTCTATAGGTATCTCCGAAGGTGTCTGTTGGATTGGCATGGATTGAGATTGGGATTTTTCACTCCGTATGACGGAGAGGTATCTCTGGGCCCTCTCGGTAATACATCATCACAAGAATCTTGCAAGCAATGTGACTAATGAGTTAGTCATGGGATCTTGTATTACAGAACGAGTAAAGAAACTAGCCAGTAACAAGATTGAACTGGGATGGAGATACCAACCATCAAATCTCGGGCAAGTAACATATCACTAGACAAAGTGAACTGCATGCAGGATTGACTGAATCCTTGATATAGTCGGTCGACCGATAAAGATCTTTGTGGACTATGTACGAACCAATATAGGCATCCAGGTCCTGCTATTGGTTATTAACCGAAGAGGTGTCTCGGTCATGTCTACATGAGTCTCGAACCCGTAGGGTGCGCACGCTTACCGTTCGGTGATGCTAGAGTAGTATTGTGATCTGACTACTGCAGGATGGTCCAAAGACGACACATCAATGAGAGACCCTTCGATCAAACTGTGTGCGATGCACGAATCGCGAACGGTATAGTTATAGCTCCATCGCCAATGATGCAAATTGTGTGCGATGGCGGACCAATCAAATACGATTCAAAAAATAGTTGCGTGTGTGATGCACCGCATATAGTTTATTCTTACGAACTGTTTGGGATTATGGAAGATAACAGAAACGGTTAACAAAACCGCATACGTGTGTGAAGTACGACATACAGTTCCCTTGGATAAACTGTTTGCGCTGATCCAGCAGAACACCAATGGATTAGCATAAGAAGGTGTGTGTCATACGGAGCAAATATTTCATTCATCAGAATTGTGTGGGAAGACCAATAATAACCGAAACGATTCATCCATACAAGTTGTGTGTGTTGTGGGAAGACGGTTGCTGCCAAACAATTGTCAGCGATTGATGAAATCATTCCCGATGCTACATATGGAAGTGTCGTTTGCCCGTATTAATATCGCAGACGTTTTATTACTACTACCCGTCTGCCAGCGAATCACCCCTTCTTCCTCTCTCACGTCTTGTCACCGAGTTTTCGCTGGAGGATTCCAGTACTGCACACTTCGGCACCGCACATGCGCTTCTTTTGGCCACGTTCCTGCGTGCAACCGTGCATGTTCCGGCGCTAGCTTCCACATCTCTTTCCTGCTAGAAGCGAACGAGCATAAAAGCCAGCGCACTACACACGCGGATGCACACCTAGTCCAGCCTAGCCCATCTACCAAGCATGCCAACCCGACCAAGCGCCTCCTCTACCAACAACCTCCTCGATGACAAAAACGATCCGGTGCAAGTAGAACGGCCTGTCGAGGGCGATGGCATGCCCGGCGACGCGCCGGACAATGCTGTGATACGCGTATTCACAAGGCTTGAGCAGACCCTTGGCGCAATGCGCGGCTGCACTGCCGAGCAACATAGTCGTGTCACCACCGAGAGGCTGCAGCTCGCCGCACAACAAGATCATCGGTGGTGCTCGGTAGGGCAAAACATGTACGCCCGCGCCGAGAGGGCAAGGCGCGCAGCACAGCAAGACCGATGGAGGGGCGCAGAGCGAGAGGCGCGGCGTGCGGCAGAGCAAGAGCGGTTCCATCCCCGCTTGCCTGTTGTCCCACACGACATGATGTTGCAGCTGTGTCCACGACACGTCAGTAGCCTGATTTCTCGCTAGGAATGGGCAGCGGGCGTTTGCTCGGTACTTGCACGAGATGCCGGCCGCACCGTACTTGCACCGGACGCCGGCCATGCCGTTCGCATGGGTCGCGTTGTTCGCCTTGTCCGCGGCCCCTCGCTGTCGATGGACTGGTCGGTAGGCTCGAGCGCCTCCTTGGCCCTGGTGTCCAGCGGGAAGTAGTAGAATAAAATGGCCGTCGCATCCTCGAGATGGTAATCTTCGACGAAATAGCCAGCTTGGAGCTCGAGATTGCGCTCCAGCTGTACCGCGAGCGTGTAAACGGCATGGACGAACGCCTGACCGAGTTCAGGCAGAGCCAAGAGCTTCCGTAGGTTAGTGTGGTAGTCATGGACGCGTTTTATTTTGTTGAATCATTTTGATGTCGATCCCAATGTCTGGACAACAATCATAATATTGATATGTTTTGATTTGTGAATGATGTATGTTCTATTCTTATGTTTCAGTATGTGTAACAACTAGAGACAGAAAATTGACATGGGTTGAGACTGCATCGGTATTTCCCCAAAGAGGAAGGGATGATGCAGCACAGCGACGGTAAGTATATCCCTCAGTTATGAAACCAAGGTTATCGAACTAGTAGGAGGATCACCACCACCCAATAAGCAGCACCTGCGCACAAATAACAAATACTTGCAACCCGACGCGAAAGAGAGGTTGTCAATCTCTTTACGGTAAAAAGATAGATTAGGTAGTGATGGATAGGAGAGATAGATCTATCAAGAACACAAAATAAAAAGGGCAAATAAAAAGTGCAGCAATATTTTTTTGAGTTTTTGGAATTGTAGATTTGGAAACAAAGAGGCAAAAAGATAGATCAGAAAGCAATATGTTGGAAAAGTAGACCCGGGGGCCGTAGGATTCACTAGTGGATTCTCTCATGAGTATAGCGCACGGTGGGTGAACAAATTACTGTTGGGGAATTGATAGAAGATCAAATAATCATGACGATATCCAAGGCGATGATTGACATGGCTTGGACTGCGTCGGTATTTCCCCAAAGAGGAAGGGATGATGCAGCACAGCGACGGTAAGTATTTCCCTCAGTTATGAAACCAAGGTTATCGAACCAGTAGGATGATCACCACCACCCAATAAGCAGCACCTGCACACAAACAACAAATACTTGCAACCCGACGCGAAAGAGAGGTTGTCAATCTCTCGACGGTAATAAGATAGATTAGGTAGTGATAGATATGAGAGATAGATCTCTCAAGAACACAAATAAAAAGAGTAAATATGCAGCAATATGTTTTTGGGTTTTTGGTTTTGTAGATCTGAAAACAAAGAGTGCAAAAAACGTAGATCGCAAAGCAATATGATAGGAAAAGTAGACCTGGGGGCCATAGGGTTCACTAGTGGCTTCTCTCATGAGTATAGCGCACGGTGGTTGAACAAATTACTGTTAGGCAATTGATAGTAAATCGAATAGTCATGACGATATCCAAGGCGATGATCATTATATAGGCATCACGTCCAAGATAGATAGACCGACTCGTGCCTGCATCTACCTCTATTACTCCACACATCGACCGCTATCCAGCATGCATCTAGTGTATTAAGTTCATGGAAAAATGGAGTAATGCAATAAGAACGATGACATGATGTAGACAAGATCTATTCATGTAGGAATAGACCCCATATTGTTATCCTTAATAGCAATGATACATACGTGTCTTGCTGCCCCTTCTGTCACTAGGAAATAACACCGCAAGATCGAACCCATCACAAAGCACCTCTTCCCATGGCAAGAAAAATTGATCTAGTCGGCCTAACTAAACCAAAGATTCGAAGAAGAAATACGATGCTATAAGAAATCATGCATATAAGAGATCAAAGAATACTCAAATAATATTCATGGGTAGAAACTGATCATGAACTCAAAATTCATCGGATCCCAACAAACACACCGCAAAAGTTTACATCAAATAGATCTCCAAGAGACAATTGTATTGAGAATCATAAGAGAGAGAGAGAAGAAGCCATCTAGCTACTGCCTATGGACCCGTAGGTCTATGGTGGACTACTCACGCATCATCGGAGAGGCACCTATGAGGAAGATGAACCCTTCCGTGATGGTTTTTAGATTGGATCTCGCGGTTCTGGAACTTGCGGCGGCTGGAATTATGTTTCATCGACTCCCCTAGGTTTTTTGGATTTCCAGTAGATTTATAGGAACGATAGTCGGTTGAGGGGATGTCGGAGGTGCCCAGCACCCACCAGGGCGCGCCAGGGGGCCTCTGGCGTGCCCATGTGGGTGCTGGCCACCCTGGGCCGCCTCTTCTGGTATTCTTTGGCCCATCTGGTTTCTTTTGGCCTGGAAAAAATCCACAAAAATTCCCGCAGCGTTTTATCTCCGTCTGGTACTGATTTTCTGTGAAGTAAAAAACGAGCAAAAACAACAACTGGCACTTTGGCACTATGTTAATAGGTTAGTCCCAAAAAATGATATAAAATTGAAATAAAATGATTGTAAAACATCCAAGAATGATAATATAAACGCATGGAACAAGCAAAAATTATAGATACGTTGGAGATGTATCAGCATCCCCAAGGTTAATTCCTACTCGTCCTCGAGTAGGTAAATGATAAAAACAGAATTTTTGATGTGGAATGTTGCCTAACATGTTCATCATATTCTTTTCTTTTGTATAGCATGGACATTTGGACTTGTAAATGATTCAAAGCAATAGTCTAGTTTTAACATAATGACTTCAATACTCAAGCATGTCAACAAGCAACCATGTCTTTCAAAATATTAACACTAAAGAAAGTTATCCCTAGCCCATCATGCTCAATCATTGATCCATTCATGAAACACACTCAAATATTAGCTATGCCCAATGCTCAAGTACGATCATAGTGCCCCCTAGTTGTTGCTTATAAGAGAAGATGGAGACTCAAAGCAAAAATAAAAATTGCATAAAGTAAATAGATAGGCACTTCGGAGAGGGAAGTAGGGATTTGTAGAGGTGCCAGAGCTCAAAGTTTTAAATTGAGAAATAAAAAATATTTTGGGTGGCATGCTTTTCCTGTCAACGAAAACGACAAAGTAGCTCACAATAATTTCCATGCTAGATATATTATAGGCGGTTCCCAAACAGAAAATAAAGTTTATTCCTTTTTCCACCAAACTTTCACTTTCCATGGCGGGCCGTATCCACGGTTGCCTTCCATACCAACACTTTCCAAGGAATTTATTATTTGACAACATAAAGTAAATAATTTTTCTTTTTCATTTCGGGAATGGGCATCCCTATTACCGCCGCACTCTCGTGCAATGACAAGTGAATAAACAATCATCTTGAGTATGACACGTCTAGCATGGAAAAATATTGGACACTCCCCTCCGTTTCATGAGCGGTACGGGCACACAAAAGAGAAAAATTATTTTGAAAATTTAGAGATGGCACATACAAATTTGCTTGGAACGGCATGGAAATACCGCATATAGGTAGGTATGGTGGACTCATAAGGCAAACTTTGTTTAAGGATTTTGGATGCAGAAGTAGTATTTCTACGTAGTGCAAATGAAAGCTAGCAAAAGATTGAGAAGCAACCAAACCAAGAGACGAAAAATCACATAAGTGAGCATTGAACATAACTAACACCGAATAATGCACCACAAGTAGGATGTAACTTCATTGCATAACTATTGATTTTCGTGCATGCATAGGGAATCACAAACCTTAACACCAATATTCCTACTAAGCGTAATTACTCATTAACATGACTCACATATTACTATCATCATGTTTCAAAACTATTACAAGGAATCAAGTTTAATTTGTCCAATGATCTTCATGAAAGTTTTTATTATATCCTCCTTGGATATCTATCACTTTGGGACTAGTTTCATATATTGACATTGCTTTTTGGCAAGCTCAAACAAATTTAAGTGAAGAACATGAGCATAAAGATTTCATCTCTCAAAAAGGTATAAGTGAAGCATGAGAGGATTTCTTAAAAAATTTACTAACTCTCAAATTAATCTAAGTGAAGCATGAGAGTATTTCTACAAAAGTTTCCAAGCAGACCGTGCTCAAAAAGATATAAGTGAAGCACTATAGAAATTCTATAGCTCAAAAAGTTTAAGTGAAGCACATAGAGCAATTCTAACAAATCATATCATGATTGTGGCTCTCTTAAATAGGCGTGTACAGCAAGGATACAAAAGAAAAACTAACAAACAAAGCAAGCACAGATACAAGACGCTCCAAGCAAAAGACATGATATGTGACGAATAAAAATATAGCTCCAAGTAAAATACCGATGGTCGTTAGAAGAAAGAGGGGATGCCACTCGGGGCATCCCCAAGCTTAGTTGCTTGTTACTCTTTGGATATATCTTGGGGGTGCGGTAGCATCCCCAAGCTTAGGTTCTTGCTACTCCTTATTCCTTCATCCATCGTGATCTCACCCAAAACTTGAAAACTTCAATCACACAAAACTCAACAAAATCTTCGTGAGATCCGTTAGTATAAGAAAGCAAATCACTACTTTAGGTACTGTTGTAAACCCATTCAAATTTTATAATTGCATTATACCTACTGTATTTTAACTTTACCATGGCTTATACCTCCAAATACAAACCATAGATTCATCAAAACAAGCAAACAATGCAACAAAAACAGAATCTGTCTCAAACAGAACAGTCTGTAGTAATCTGTACCATACCCATACTTCTGTAACTCTCAAAATTCTGAAAAATTAGGACAACGTAAGGAATTTGTATAGAAATACTGTGTTAAAATTGCAGCTCAAGATCACGTTCCAGCAAAAAATGAAAATTCATATACTGGACGCAAAGTTTCTGTTTCAGATTCAGCATCACTTCTACTCATCCTAACGGTTCTACTTGGCACAAGCACTAAATAAACCATGAAAACACAATCATAACAGAGGCATAATTGTGTCAACACTCAAAAACAGAAAAGAAAAAAGCAAAAAATTATTTATTCATTGGGTTGCCTCCCAACAAGCGCTATCGTTTTACGCCCCTAGCTAGGCATATTGGATAGATTCAAGTATTGTCATCTTTAGTTTTGGCCAACTTTGTGAGGGCCTTCTCGAATCCGGGGGGCTCTTTCCGCTGCCCCAAATTTTCAGGAGAAGAAACCATCTTAAGATCCAAAATATCCAAACGCTTATTGCAAAGGGTAATCAAAGTGTTCAAACGATTGAGGTTCCCACTAATATGCTTGAGGGGTTCATGATATTTTTGTAACTCGACCAAGTGCTTTGTAAGCCACCCAATTTGTCAAGAATTTGAACTCCCTCTTGTGAAAAAGCAAGCCCCTTTTTGGGTGGAGGAACCCCCAAGATTCCTTCCAAAACTTCATAAGCGGCATTTGCATCAAGTTCAATAAAATTGCCTTTTGAGGCGAAATCCAAAAGCTCTCTATAATGCAAAGCCAATCCAATATAAAAATTTCTAAGCAAAACTTTTGCGTCTCCTTTTAGATTGGAAATATGATAGGATTCCATTAGCCTATACCAGGCATCTTTCAAATTTTCCCCTTGTTTTTGTTTGAAGTATAGAACTTCAAAATCTGGTGACAAAGGGGGAGTAGTAACGCTAGTCATGGGAACAAGCAAGATATCTGACGAGAAAAAGGGCGAAGGAAGAAGAGGGCGAATAAAACGGCAAATTGGTGAAGTGGGGGAGAGGAAAACGAGAGGCAAATGGCAAATAATGTAATTGCAAGGAGATAAGATTTGTGATTAGGAACCTGGTAGATGACGATGGAGTCCCCTCGGCGCCTACGATAGGCACTACTAGGAAAACGGCTATACCTAATATGGACATTAATGGCACACCATGTATGTGGTGCGCCACTGCTATATAGCAGTGGCGCACCAGATATGGGTGCGCCATTAATGGCCATATTACTAATGGCGCACCTGGTGTGTGGTGCGCCATTACTATTTTTGTCCTGGCCCCACACCCCTCCCCAGACTTAGCAGTGGCGCACCAGGGGAAAGTGCGCCATTACTAGTTTTAACTAGCAATGGCGCACCACACCCACGGTGCGCCACTACTAAGTTTGTCCTGGCCCCACACCCCTCCCCAGACTTAGCAGTGGCGCACCAGGGGAAAGTGCGCCATTACTAGTTTTAACTAGTAATGGCGCACCACACCCACGGTGTGCCACTACTAAATTTTTTTTTTCAAAACTAGTAATGGCGCACCACACACCAGGTGTGCCATTAGTAACCCTGGTTACCAATGGCGCATTCTTAGGAGGTGCGCCATTGGTAACCTGAGAGCAGCTAGATATTTTTGACAGCCACCTACCACACTCACTTTCCCCACTTCATTCTCTCCACCTCTACCAAGCTTGGTCTCGGCTGCCTCCTCCTCCTCACCTCATTTGCACCATAGATTCACCCAAATTAAGTGGTTAAATTTCCTTTTGATAGGTAAGTAAGGGGAAAGCTTTCTTTATGTTCTAGATCTACATTTTTCTCCCTCCAACGTACACACTTTTTATGGCCTAGATCTACACTTTTCTCATTGAGCTAGATCTACGTATGTTTGTGGTGTTGCATATGTTTGTGTTTGCAGGTACCGGTATTTGAAATGCGATAGTTGCCAATATTTTGCCGGAATGTTGATTCATTTCCGTTTTGGCGAGAATTTGGCACTATGCATTCTTTTTGGTCCTATTTTTAGGCAAAGTCATGCCAATTTTTTTTTTGGTTCTAAAATATCGTTTTGCTCTACCCCGCAGGCGACCATGGTCCGCACGATGACCGGAGGCATCGTGAATAGGTTTTTGAGCTCCGCGAAGGCCGAGATGCTTTAAAAGAACGAGACGGAGATAAGATGTCCATGTCGAAGATGCAAGCTGAAGAGCCTTATGGACCCGGATTCCAGACAGGTGCGGCACCACCTGCTCGTGCGTGGTTTCATGGATGGCTATCGGTGGCAAGGTGATGAAGATGATTATGAAGTCGTCCATGGGGGCCGGGCAAGAAATAAGGAAGGGCAGCAAGACAAAAGCGGCGAGGGCGGGCGAGAAGATGAAGAATCTCCAGGACATGATCACGAAGTAGATGCAGGACACAGTCATCATGTAGAAGATGCCGGACATGATGATGAGGAAGATCAAGACGAAGGGCATGATCATGAAGATGAAGATGCCGGGGCAGACGACGATGGACCATCGATGGGCTGGGTGCAGGACCCTCATATTCAAGAGCTGCTTCTCAAGCAGACGGGTAACGCAAGAGCTGCCGCCCGAGAGAAAGCCAAGCTGGATCAACTGGAGATAGACGCGGTTACTCCATTGTATGAAGGATGCAGGCCCGAGGATACCCGCCTGAAAGTAACGCTCATGGCTCTGGATATGAAGGTAAAACACAAAATGACCGACGCATGCTTCGACGAGAACATGTCATTCTGGCACGAACGTCTTCCCAAGGGGAACAAGTGCCCGACCAGTTTCGAGGAGGCAAAGAAAATCATGTGTCCTTTGGATTTACCGCACGTGAAATACCATGTGTGCATGAACGATTGCATCATTTATCGGGACGAGCACGCGGAGTCTACCATATGTCCGGTGTGCGGCGTCACTCGATACAAGAAGAGGAAGAAAGCTCCTCGAAAAGTGGTGTGGTACTTTCCGATCACTCCTCGTCTGCAGCGGTATTTCGCGGACCCTAAGCTAGCAGAGCTCCTGCGTTGGCATGCGGATAGGGAGGAGAAGAAGCGAGAAGATGACGGAAATGATCCGGAGATAAATAAAAAAGACAAGATGCTGAGTCACCCTAAGGATGCGAGCCAGTGGCAAGCGTTGAACTTCGAACACCCAGAATTTGGGGACGATCCAAGGAACATCATGCTGGGCACGAGCACCGATGGAGTCAATCCGTTTGGCAGCCAGAGAAGCACACATAGCACCTGGCCTGTGTTTGTGTGGATGTACAACCTTCCCCCCTGGATGTGCATGAAGAGGAAGTACATTCACATGAGTATGCTAATTGAAGGGCCGAAACAACCAGGGAACGACATCAATCTGTATCTGGGGCTGCTGAAAGAGGAGCTAGACAAGCTGTGGAAAACGCCAGCCAATACGTGGGACGCCGCAGCGAAACAATATTTCCCTATGAGAGCCGCACTGCTCACGACGGTGCACGACTATCTCGGTTACGGATATGTCGCGGGGCAGGTGGTCCACGGATTTTGTGCATGCGTCAGGTGCATGGATGACACAACGTATCGCCAGCTAGATAGAGATCCCGGGTCTTTGAAAACCGTGTTCATGGGACATCGAAGGTGGCTTCGCGACGATGACGCATGGAGAAAACGCAAGGATCTGTTCGATGGTGAAACCGAACCCTGAAGACCCCCACGTACAAGGAGCGGCGAGGAAATAGACGAGCTGTTGAAAAATTGGAAAGAGTGCCCACCGCCGGGAAAGAAGCGAAAGGCGCCAGAGGCATTGGTGTCTCCGGCGGAGGCGGCATTGGTGTCTCCGGCGACGGCGCTAATATTGGAGCTTAATGCACCCGGGTGTGGGAAGAATACGCCGGCCGGCACCTCGGCAGCAAGCGGCCCCTCCGTCACTTGCATGCCCGCCGTTGGCGGTGCCTCGACATTAGCCGAGCTCGACGCCATCACAGTAACTAAGCCTCGGCCGATGACTTCATCTACTTGCCTTTGACTGGGCATCCCTGACGCCCTACATGTTTTCGCAGGGCGCCGCCAACGTTCCATGCACTCTCCTGCACTTCGTGAACGGCGAGTTGATCGATGTCGCCAAGGCCAAAATCGTTGAACCGGGCAACCGCGTGTTCCACGGTAATCCGATGCCACCCACCGTGTATAGGGTTCAACTGGTTCAGGTGCTGCGGGGCTGCGACGACTTGTTACCTCCGTATCGACCCCCTGGGGCCGACGAAGATGATGTGGTGACCCTCAGCACCTGCTTAAACTGGTCCATGCTTTGGCCGAAGAGCCAGATTCATTTGGGGGCGGGGGACACCACCCCAAAGACAACACCGCCAGTCGTGCCGGCGCCAAGCCATGGCAAGACCGCCGCAACGCTACCGCCGTCAGCTGATCCGAACATGCATATGGCACAGGATCCGGACGACGACAACGATACATTTTCCAACATCGATAAGTACATCAACAAACATGGGTATGGTGACGAATTCTTGGGGCCTCCTTCTCAAGAACCCAACCCTGCAAAAGACGATCGTGATCTAGTTGGTACCGCGGAGAAACCCAATTGCAACAGGCGTCGTCTGTTCAGTTCTTAGGAGACGCCTCCAGCTGCCGCCTTCACCGAGACTCAAATAGCCGAGGTGCGAAATATTATCAGCCCCAACACACTCAAGAAGGTGGTCTCTGAGCAGAACTCGATCCCATTACAATAGAAGAAGCAGAAGGGACGGAAAAGAAAAAATAACAAGGGTGCAAGCTAGCCGGCACCGAGTACGATCCGTGCTCAGGACGGGCCACCAATACCTAAGGATATCATGAGGAGGTTGCATGTGGCGGGTAGGCCGATGCTACCGACTAATCTGCTCAATGCTGCAACCGGTGCTATGCGGAGTCTGCATGACGGTGTTCTTTCTATGGAGAAGCGGCGTCTCTCCGAGAATGATGTGGCATACCCGGTTTTCGTGGCCAAGGTGCCAGAGGGCAAGGGCTTTGTCGATAGCACCATCGGGCGTATGATCATCCTGCGGTTTGATGACATCTTCGCTATGTTTAACCTTTATCCGCTGCACTACACCTTCATTCGGCTATTTTCGCTCAGTATGGAGATGCAGATCATTAGAGACAAGACCCCGGACATTGTGATAGTCGACCCCTTCTACATGCGTGCCAAGATCTTGGGCAGCGCTGGGGACCGGCAAGTCGCGAGTTCATACCTCGAAGGCCTCATTCTGGCGAACAAGGATAAGGATAACTTCCTCGTGCCTTACTTTTCCGAGTAAGTCATCCCCTCACCGCCCCGTAACATATGATTTCTTAGATTTCGATCGTTCTTTTTTTTTCTAACATTCCGTGTTTTGTGCAGTGACACACAGTGCACACTCATCCTCTTAAGCCCGAAATATTCCATGGCCACGTATTTCGACTCGGACCGTCAGTCGAAGAAAGACTACACAAATATCAAGAAAGTTCTTGATGATGCTCTCCCCGGGTATGCCAAATCTGGAGGTACCTTCAGGAGGCCAATTTGTAGGTACGGCAAGCACGTGTTCACCCACGTAACGACGTTCCCCTGCGTCAAGCAGCCGCCTGGCAGTCAGAAGGATGCCTACTACGCCCTCCATCACATGCAGGCGGTCGTACGGAACCATCATCACCTTATGCTACCAAATAATCTCAAAGAATGGGCCGCACGCTTGTCAGCAATCCAGGACGACGACATTAGACAAGAATTCTTTCGCATCCAGTCGGAGTTTGCGGAAATCATCTATCAAGATGTCCTTCGTACCTCGGGGCAGTTCTACCTCAACTATCAACCGTCCAACAGTGAAATAGAAACAACGCTACAAATGCAGGCTGACAACGACCGCACATTCATGACCATCACGAAAGACGGCGGCTTCATCCACGCTCTGGTCCCTGAGTCGAGTCGAAAGTATTGATGCTATGTAGTTCTGAAATATCGATTAGCTCATGTTGTAATTAAACTTTAATGAACTTGTATGTCTCTTTAGTTTGGACAGTCGTTCAACTTATATGTAATCGATGCTATTTATTAGTAGGACCATGAATCGTGCTATTAATGTGTTGCTTTTCTCTTCCGATCCTTTTGTTGCATACTTATATATTGCTTATATATTATCTGTGAGTTGCTACTAACGTTTTGTTTGTCTAGTGCATAGAGATGCCGTCGTATGTCGTGTACAAGGGTGAGGTTCCCGGAGTCTACGACGACTGGGAGGAGTGTCGGAGATAGGTTCACCATTTCAGCGGTAACAGTTACAAAGGGTACACCACTAGGGCGGAGGCGGAAGCTAGATACGCGCGCTATCTAGCGGGAGAGAGGAGGGAGCGGAGGAGGAACCGGATGAAGACCAGTTTCATCGCGATGATGCTCATCGTGACCGCAGCTCTCTTCTATGTGATGGTAGTTTAGATGATCGATATCGACTTTGTAATGTGACGACAAACTCGCTACTCGCGGTCTCGAGACCTAAACTTCGCTAATGTTTGAAGTTTGTTCACTATTTCGAATTCGGAGACTAATATGATGAATTGTATATATTATGTGATGTTTATACTTGACTAATTGTGGTGCTGTATTGTACTATATATTCTGTGCATATTTGTCTGTGCTGTATATTGTATTTTGTAACCTGTGCAAATACCAGAAAATCAAAAAAAAAATTCCTAATATTCATAGTAGTGGCGCACCATATTGAACATTAGTGGCGCACCAAGCCTAAATACCAGTGGCGCATTATGGGGCATAGTAATGGCGCACTTGGGGGCATAGGTGAAGGTATATATGGCCCCCTAGGAGGCATAGTAATGGCGCACCGTTTACATAGTAATGGCGCACTATGTGGTCCGCCACTATTATCTGGGATACTAATGGCGCACCAGTGGGGCGCCATTAGTATTTGTTACTAGTGGAGTGATAATAGTGTCACACCTATAGTGCGCCATTAATAGCCAAAATAGGTGCGCCACTAACACCCTTTTTTCTAGTAGTGAGGCATGTAGAAGAGACCGCTTCTTCCCCGGCAACGGCGCCAGAAATTCCTTTGACGTGGCTTGGACTGTGTCGGTATTTCCCCAAAGAGGAAGGGATGATGCAGCACAGTGACGGTAAGTATTTCCCTCAGTTATGAAACCAAGGTTATCGAACCAGTAGGAGGATCACCACCACCCAATAAGCAGCACCTGCACACAAACAACAAATACTTGCAACCCGACGCGAAAGAGAGGTTGTCAATCTCTCTACCGTAATAAGATAGATTAGGTAGTGATAGATAGGAGAGATAGATCTCTCAAGAACAAAAATAAAATGAGTAAATATGGAGCAATATGTTTTTGGGTTTTTGGTTTTGTAGATCTGAAAACAAAGAGTGCAAAAAACGTAGATCGGAAAGCAATATGATAGGAAAAGTAGACCCGAGGGCCATAGGGTTCACTAGTAGCTTCTCTCATGAGTATAGAGCACGGTGGGTGAACAAATTACTATTGGGCAATTGATAGAAAATCGAATAGTCATGATGATATCCAAGGCGATGATCATTATATAGGCATCACGTCCAAGATAGATAGACCGACTCCTGCCTGCATCTACCTCTATTACTCCACACATCGACCGCTATCTGGCATGCATCTAGTGTATTAAGTTCATGGAAAAACGGAGTAATGCAATAAGAACGATGACATGATGTAGACAAGATTTATTCATGTAGGAATAGACCCCATCTTGTTATCCTTAATAGCAAGGATACATGCGTGTTTTGCTGCCCCTTCTATCACTGGGAAAGAACACCGCAAGATCGAACCCATCACAAAGCACCTCTTCCCATGGCAAGAAAAATCGATCTAGTCGTCCTAACTTAACCAATCATGCATATAAGAGATCAAAGAAGACTCAAATAATATTCATGGATAGAAACTGATCATGAACTCAAAATTCATCGGATCCCAACAAACACACCGCCAAAGTTTACATCAAATAGATCTCCAAGAGACCATTGTATTGAGAATCATAAGAGAGAGAGAAGAAGCCATCTAGCTACTGCCTACGGACCCGTAGGTCTATGGTGGACTACTCACGCATCATCGGAGAGGCACCTATGAGGAAGATGAACCCCTCCGTGACGGTGTTTAGATTGGATCTCCCGGTTCTAGAACTTGCGGCAGCAGGAATTGTGTTTCGTCGACTCCCCTAGGGTTTTTGGATTTCCAGGGAATTTATAGGCACGATAGTCGGTTGAGGGGGTGCCGGAGGTGCCCAGCACCCACCAGGGCGCGCTAGGGGGCCCCTGGCGCGCCCATGTGGGTGCTGGCCACCCTGGGCCCCCTCTTCTGGTATTCTTTGGCCCATCTGGTTTCTTCTGGCCTAGAAAAAATCCACAAAAATTCCCCCAGCGTTTTATCTCCGTGTGGTACTGATTTTCTGCGAAGTAAAAAACAAGCAAAAACAGCAACTGGCACTTTGGCACTATGTTAATAGGTTAGTCCCAAAAAATGATATAAAGTTGTAATAAAATGATTGTAAAACATCCAAGAATGATAATATAACAGCATGGAACAAGCAAAAATTATAGATACGTTGGAGACCTATCAATGATCATTATATAGGCATCACGTCCAAGATAAGTAGACCGACTCCTGCCTGCATCTACCACTATTACTCCACACATCGACCGCTATCCAGCATGCATCTACCGTATTAAGTTCATGGAAAAACGGAGTAATGCAATAAGAACGTTGACATGATGTAGACAAGATCTATTCATGTAGGAATAGACCCCATCTTGTTATCCTTAATGGCAACGATACATGCGTGCCTTGCTGCCCCTTCTGTCACTGGGGAAGGACACCGCAAGATTGAACCCATCACAAAGCACCTCTTCCCATGGCAAGAAAAATTGATCTAGTTGGCCTAACTAAACCAAAGATTCAAAGAAGAAATACGAGGCTATAAGTAATCATGCATATAAGAGATCAGTGAAGACTCAAATAATATTCATGGATAGAAACTGATCATGAACTCAAAATTCATCGGATCCCAACAAACACACCGCAAAAGTTTACATCAAATAGATCTCCAAGAGACCATTGTATTGAGAATCAAAAGAGAGAGAGGAAGCCATCTAGCTACTGCCTACTGACCCGTAGATCTATGGTGGACTACTCACGCGTCATCGGAGAGTCACCTATGAAGAAGATGAACCCCTCCGTCATGGTGTTTAGATTGGATCTCGAGGTTCTGGAACTTGCGGCGGCTGGAATTGTGTTTCGTCGACTCCCATAGGGTTTTATGAATATTTGGGAGTTTATTGGCGTCAGAGGCGGTGGGGGGGGGCCCGTGGAGGGCACAACCCACCATGGCGCGCCGGGAGGCCCCTGGCGCGCCCATGTGGGTTGTGGCCTCCACATCCCACCTCTCTGGTACTTCTTTGGCCCACTGGGTGTCTTCTGGTCCAGAAAAAATCTCCAAAAAGTTTCGTCGTGATTGGACTCTGTTTGGTACTGATATTCTGCGAAGTAAAAAACAAGCAAAAACAGCAACTGGCACTTTGGCACTATGTCAATAGGTTAGTCCCAAAAAATGATATAAAGTAGTTATAAAATGATTGTAAAACATCCAAGAATGATAATATAACAGCATGGAACAAGCAAAAATTATAGATACGTTGGAGACATATCAAAAATCAGTACGAAAACTGATAGAAATGTGAAACTAACAATATATATTAATTGTTTAATAGCTCATTGCATACATGATACATATATATATCATCACATATACGTGATGATAGTACTTAACTAATACATACAATGAATAAAAACTAAACTAATAATAACCTCTCCTTGAGCGGGGAGCAGTAAAGCGACAGCCTCTCGCCAGCAGCTCCCTGGTGCGCGGTGGCATCCCAACGCGGAGGGAGTTCGCCGCCTCCTCCGCCTCGCAGCGTTCTGCGTGCCCATCAACATCTTGCTTGCGGAGGCTCACGACCATGCAGGACATTTCACTGGGCGCCCACCGGAGCTCTTTGGAGGTGGCACGCTTGAGCTAATCGGCCCACGACCACACAACGGTGACGCGCCTAGTGCCTATGGCTATCATTGCATGGTACCTGCCGTCTTCGTACACCTCCTCCGCTCATCGATGCGCCCGCCGCCAAGGCTCCAGCTCCTCCATTTTCGATGTGGCACTAAGGGCATTCCAGGCCGCGAGGTCCCTTGCGCGCTCCTGAGCCCGCTCATTCTTGAGCGCCACCTGCCTGGCTCTCTCAGCGGGCGGCAGCGCCTTCCACAAAGCCAGATTGTACTGGCCCGAAAACCAATCTTCAGTTGGGGGGTCTGGCGCGACCTCGTCTGGGGGCGCGAAGTGGTCCTCCTCGTTGCTGCATTTCTCCCTGTCCTCACATGGTGGAGCCTCCTCGTGCACAGCCGGCCGCGCCATGGCAGTGTTTTGTGCGAGGGGTGGGGGAGAGAGACGAGAGAATACATGCGCAATGATGTCTCTATGGGTAGCATTTATAGGCGGCTGGAATCTTGATCGACGCCAGCCGAAAAAGGGGGGGCGGGGTAGGCGGGAGACTGTAATGGACGCGCCGGTCGTTGGAATTCAATGGCTCAATTGCAAACGATTTCCTAGTCAACAGCCGTGTGTGACTTAACATCACCGACGGTTCCCAATGCATGACCGCGTGCGATTAATAGCCCGCAAAAATTGGCTTCCAAAACTCGAAACGCGAAACAGAGTGCCAATCATGTGGGACCCGTTTGTCTTGCCAAATATTTACATTTTCTATTTAAATGTAATGCATATATGCCATTTGTGTTACTGAAGCAAGTAAACCTGGGCATACGTCGGGCTGGGACGAGTTTCCGGCCAGGCTTGTAAAAGTTCGACGTTCTTTTCTCAAGCCCGAGCCCGACCCCAAGCCCGAAATACATTTTTTTCAAGACTGAGCCCGGCCGGAAGCCCGAAATACACTCTTTTTTCTAGCCCAAGCCCGGTCCAAAACGCGGCCCGAAGCCCGAAAGCGCAGCCCAGATGCTATTTTTTATTGTTCGCACGTGTAAGCCCAGCCTGAAGCCCGAAAGCCCAGCCCAAAATCCTTAAAAAGAGAAGCCCGAGCCCGACCCGAACTATCTTTCGGGCTGGAAAAGGAAGCCCGAAAGCCCGGGCCGAATGCTATTTTTTATTGTTTGCACATATAAGCCCGGCCTGAAATCCTTAAAAAGAGAAGCCCGAGCCTGGCCCGAACTATCTTTCAGGCTGGAAAATGAAGCATGAGCCCGGACCAAATGCCAAGCCCAAAGCCCGGTTTTTTCGGGCCAGGCTCGGGCCGGGTCGTCGGGCCAGGCTGTCCATGCCTAGGTTTAGAAGCAAGTCTAGTCCTTTAACCACGACATCTTGGCCCCATGGCTGGAAATCATGCAGATTTTCCTGTACTTCATTGCATTTTTTTATTTTTTGAATTTAGAAACCTAAATTCTCACTGCTTGTGTCCGAACCGTTACTCAATATGTTTGGAAATCCTTCAAATTTATTGTATGGGGCATATATACAGAAGCAAGTACTACGGAAATATGATTTTTCCAGTAGTTTTTTCTTCATCTTGCATCGTGTGTTTCAGTTTTGAACTATGGCCATTAAATTTCTAGAAACTAATTTAATGTTTAAAAATGCCAATAGAACGCTGAATGTTTTTTAATTTTAGGATGCTGGTCGTATTCGTGCATTGTAATGATGAAAAAAAAAACTAGGTCAAATGAGACAATGATTGGCGGTTCGTCGTCACACAAGGCCCCATGCTCCCTCTCGGAACCATGCGCCTTCGTGTGCTCCGGTTTACGAGAGGCATGTGTCTCAAGCTGGAAATGGGGATTACTCAGGAGGGTATTGGAGTCCCATTTCCGTCCCCATCACCGCCCTCCCTTCCCCGTCCCCGTCTATGTACCCGTGCGCGGGGATAAAAAGTTTCACATCCCCGTCCCCACCTGGTTCTTTATCCCCGTGGGGAAGTCCACACATGCATTTAAGAACAACATTCATGTATTTCAGTAGAAAAAAATAGTATTTCAACGCTATAAACAAGATGTTGTTGCTAGGTTTAGGATTTCTTAGGGAATTTTGGGCCAATGGGGTGGGATGTGTGGAAATTTGGGTGATTGAGGCCACAAATTACGTGGGTCTACTAATTTCAGAGCCCACATGTAAGTACTTCAATTCATTGGTAGGCTGGGTAATGATATCCCATCCCCATCCCTGTCCTGCACGAGCGGTAAGGTATTTGACCCACCAGATTCCTGATGGGCACTCAAGCTGGCACCCATGCCCTAATAGAGTAATTACCCATGGTTATGCGGGTAACAGCTAACCATTTCCAGCTTGACATGTGTCAAAGCTTATCGCGATTACTTTGACCACGACATCTTGGCCCCATGTCGGGAAATCATGCATATTTTCATGTACTTTGGCGCTTTTTTTTTCATTTTTTGATTTTCAAAACCTAGATTCCCAATGCTTTTGTGTCCAAACCATCACTCAAGATGTTTGGAACTCCTTCAAATTTATTGCACGTGCCATATATACGGAAGCAAATAGTACCTAAATATGATTTTCCAGCGTTTTTTTGCTTCATCTTGCTTGTTCATGTGTTTTAGTTATGAACTATGGCCACTAAATTTCTAGAAACAAACTTAATGTATAAAAATGGCAATAGAAAGCCAAAAAAATTCCAATTTTAGGATGACAATCGTATTCATACATTGTAACGATGAAAAAAAACTAGGCCGAATGACGCAGCGATTGGCGGTTCGTCACAACGCCCCACACGTTCCCTCTCGGAACTACAAGTCTGCGTGTGATGCTTCGGTTTGTGAGAGGCATGTGTGTCAAAGCTTATCTCGAACAAGTAATTACTTTGACCACGACATCTTGGCCCCATGTGGGGAAATCATGCAGATTTTCATGTACTTCAGAGCATTTTTTATTTTTTTGAATTTAAAAACCTAGATTCATAATGCTGTGTCCAAACCGTTACTCAAAATTTTTGGAACTCGTTCAAATTTATTGTGCGTGGCATATAAACGGAAGTAGTAGTACATAAATATGATTTTTCCATCAGTTTTTGCTTCATCTTGCACATGTCCATGTGTGTCAGTTTCGAACTATGGCCATTAAATATCTAGAAACTAACTTCATGTATAAAAATGCTAATTAAAACCCAAAAATGTCCAAATTTCAGGATGCCGGTCGTATTCGTGCATTGTAACGATGAAAAAAAGCTAGATTAAATGACCCAAGGACTAACGGTTCATCATCAAACAAGGCTCTATGTTCCCTCTCGAAACCATGACCCTTCGTGTGATGCTCTGGTTTGTGAGAGGCATGTGTCAAAGCTTATCTCGAACAAGACATTACTTTGACCACGACATCTTGGCCCCATGTCAGGAAATCATGCAGATTATTATGTACTTCAGAGCATTTTTTCACTTTTTGAATTTTCAAACCTAGATTCCCAATGCGTGTGTCCAAACCGTTACCCAAGATGTTTGGAGCTCCTTAAAATTTATTTCAAGTGGCATATATAGGGAAGCAAGGAATACATAAATGTGATTTTCTAGCAGTTTTTGCTTCATCTTGCATGTTCGTGTGTTTCAGTTCTGAATTATGGCCATAAAATTTCTAGAAAAAAACTTAATGTATAAAAATGCCAATTGAACCCTGAATATTTCCTAATTTTAGATTGTCGTTCGTGCATTGTCATGGTAGGGATCTTTTTCTTACAATTAAAACAATATCCGTTACCGCTGTACCCCAAAATAGTTTTACAATTCAATACAAAAAATGAACTACATACACACGGTTCCATATATGAACTGTTTGCGATGAAAATTGACGGTTCTATTTATGGCTTACGAGGGAAGCTTCGTCTGCTTTGTCTAGCTTGGATTCCGTTCACCCTCGATCCCCATTCCCAAACAAACCCTTTCTACAAAAAATGACGCAATGGGAATGCTTCGTAAGGTTGCGTATGACCACCTCCTCGGCCCCGAGCACTCACGCCTCTACCAATAACGCGACCGCCTCGACCGAGAGCGCAACCGCATCCGCCTTAAGCGCGGCCGCATCCGCCGAAAGGGCCTCTGCGGCGGCCGAAAGGGCGTCTGTAGCCGCGGAGACGGCAACTGCTGCTGCTCCGACGGCGGCTGCAAACGCCAAGAGCGCTCGAGCACTGTATCGTGCCGCGAAGGTCGCCCTGGACTGGGTCGAGGCCATCCAGGCCAATATCAAGAACGCCCACGCCAAGATACTCCAGGCTTCCTCGGAATCCAGCATGTCCGACACGTCCGGAGAGGAGGCTGCGGCGGATGCTGAGATGTATGCCGATGATGCGGCGGGGGAGGCCATGGAGCCCCTTCCCCATGAGATCTCTGAGCGATAGCTAGAGATGCAGGAGCCGTCCAAGAGTGCCGAGCACTGGGAGGAGTTGCGCGTGGCTCAGGAGGAGGTCAAGAAGCGCCTGTCCATCAAGGAATCGGTGGTGGAGTACCAACGCGAGCTCTGGCGGCATCACAGATACTTGTGATCTACGTTGGGTTTTTTTGTGAAGAGGAACGGGTAATTACAGCACAAAGCAGATAAGTATTTCCCTCAGTCATTAAACCAAGGTTTATTGAACCAATAGGAATATCAATCCTCAACCACCTTCAGCGGCTGCACACAAATGAACAAACAACTTGCACCCAACGCGGGCAAGAGGGTTGTGAATCCCCTTGATCTCGTTATTTGCAAGCAAATGAGTTGTGTAGATAGTTGTTGATAAATATAAATTGCAAAATAAATAAAAAGTAAATAAAGGCAGCAAGGTAAATATAGTGTTTGCGAATATATAAGTGAATAGACCCGGGGGCCATACTGTTCCCTAGCGACATCTCTCATGTAAGCAGCATACGGTGGGTAAACAAATTACCGTTGTGCAATTGATAGAAAAGCGGATAGTTATGCGATGTTCACTGCAATGATCATGTATATATAGGCATCACGTCCATAAGAAAATAGGACGACTCCTGCCTGCACCTATTAGTATTACTCCACTCATCGACCGCTAGCCAGCATGCATCTAGAGTATTAAGTAAAACAGAGTAATGCTTGGAGAACGATGACATGATGTAGACAAAGTAAACTCAAACAATATGAATAAACCCCATCGTTTTATCCTTAGTAGCAACAACACAAAGACGCATCTTGTCCCCTACTTTGTCACTGGGATATAGAAACTCGCCAGGTTGAACCTACCACAACGCACCACTCCCACCGATGAAATATCAATCTACCTAGCCAAAGCATATCAATAGATCGAAGAGCATTACGAAGCTATAATGATCATGCACATAAGAGATAATATAATTCAGAGGCATCTCAAATACTTTTTATGAATAATCTGAACATAAACCCACAATTCAACGGATCCCAACAAACACACCACACAATAGGATTACATCGGATAGATCAAAGCGAAGATGCGATGACCATTGTATTCAAGATCATAAGAGAGAGATTGCCATCTAGGTACTAGCTATGGACCCATGGGTCTGTGGTGAACTACTCAAACATCATCATGAGGGCAGCAAGGTTGATGAAGAGGCCCTCCGTGGTCGATCCCCCCTCCGGCAGGGTGCCGGAACGAAGCTCCAGATGGCCTCGTGATGGAACGGAGACTTGCGGCGGCGGAAAAAGGGTTTCGGGACTGCCTACAGGTTTTTCAGAATATTAGAAAATTTATAGGCCGAAGAGGGACGTCGGGAGGTGCCCGAGGGGGCCACCACATATCAGGGTGCGCCCCCCCAGGGCGTGCCCTGATGTGTGGTGGGGCCCTCGTGCGCCTCCCGGCCTCCTTATGAAGCTTCCAGGTCTTCATATCATCCAGAAAAATCATCAAAAACTTTCGTGGCAATTGGACTTCGTTTTGTGCAGTAAACCTGCAATGGCAAAAACACGCAGAAAGGAGCAACTGGCACTGGGCACTGGGTCAATAGGTTAGTGCTCAAAAATATTATAAATTGGTAAATAATGACCCAAAAAATATCCTAGAATGATAATATATCAGCATGGAACAATAAAAAATTATAGATACGTTGGAGACGTATCAAGAATCCCCAAGCTTAATTCCTGCTCGTCCTCTAGTAGGTAGATGATAAAAACAGAATTTTTGATGTGACATGCTATCCACTATGTAATCTTATTCAGGTATGCTCATTGAGAAAAGATGAATCAACAAATATTAACATAGCAATATTCAAAGTGTAAGAAACAAAATTGTTAATTCCTAAAAGTATACGATTCTCAAGAAATGTTTACCCTCCATTCATCTTATTGTATTAGCAAGGCATGGCTCCATCTTTGCCACATTAATACAAACGTTAAGCACCACGGTGTCCAAGTCACGCAATTGGTTCATACTTTTTCAATATGCATCAACTTTTTATTCTTCACACAACACATGAGCGTGAGCCATTGGACATAGCATTTAGGTGGAATAGAGTATGGTGGTAGATATCAAAAGGGTAGGACCTGGAGAAGATAGTCTCACATCGACTAGGCGCACCAAAGGGCTATGGAGATGCCCATCGATAGATGTCAATGCAAGGAGTAGGAATTGCCATGCACATGATGCACTAGATCTATAAGTGTATGAAAACTCAAATGAAGCTAAGTGGGGTGTGCATCCAACTTGCTTGCTCATGAAGACCTCGGGCATTTGAGGAAGCCCATCGTAGGAAGATACAAGCCAAGTTTGAAATAATGAATTGGTAATTCCCACTAGCATATGAAAGTGATATATCATGAGACTCTCTTCATGAGGAACATGGTGCCACTTTGAGGGACAAGTGTGGTAAAGGATAGTAGCAATGTAGCTTCTCTCATTTTCTCTTAATTTTTTGAATGGATGGTGGGCTCATTTGGCCTCCCCCGTCTTTATTTTCGTCAGGAGTCTCATCTCGACTTATGGGACAATCATCGTCTCCATCATTCTTTCCTCAATGGGACAATGCTCTAACAATGATGATCATCACACTTTTATTTACTTACAACTCAACATGAAGAACTGATATGAATATATGACTCCGTATGAATGCCTCTGGCAGTGTACCAGGATGTGCAATGATCTAGAGTGACATGTATCAAAAATATTATGAAGGTGGCTTTGCCCCAAATACTATGTCAGCTCTATATGATCATGCAAAGCAATATGACGATGAACGAACTAGTCATGTGAAGTGACGATGGAATTTGCATGGCAATATATCTCGGAATGGCTATGGAAATGCCATGATAGGTAGGTATGGTGGCTGTTTTGAGGAAGATATAATAAGGCTTTATGTGCAACAGAGCATATCATGTCACGGGGTTTGGATGCACCGGCAAAAGTTGCACCGATCCTCGAGGTGAGAACGGGCTATGCACGGTACCGAAGAGGCTAGCAAATTTGAAAAGGTGAGATTGCGTATGTCCATGGTTTCACATTAGTCATAAAGAACTCATATGCTTATTGCAAAGTTTTATTAGTTTATCATAAATAAAGGTACTAATCACACCGCGAGGGAAGAGGTTGGTAGGACTTAATCATCGCGTGCTTCCGACCCGAAACAACACTAGGATTTCAACAAGGAATAGAAATGCTCACACATCATCACCATGCCTCTTTAATTTTTAGATGAATAAAAAGGTCAACCCCTCTTAATATCGACACTTCTACAGTTTAACAATTATGAACTCACACCTATTTCATATTACTACATCAATATCATTAACCCACAATTTATTTATATGTGCTACATGATGGTTTTGATTATCACTCTTTGAATACCTAATATTTTTGGACTAGTCTGTATGACCCATGCAAATTATCATCACTATTTATTAACTCTCAAACAAATATAAGTGAAGAACAAGAGTGAAATCATTTCTTTACAATCTACACCCCACCGTGCTAAAAAAGATATAAATGAAGTACTAGAGCAACTGCTAAGCTCAAAAGATATAAGTGAAGCACATAGAGTATTCTAACAAATTACGATGAAGGTGTGTCTCTCTTAAATAGGTGTGTCCAGCAAACAATGATTGTGGAAAACTGAAAGTAAAAGCAAACAACGCTCGAAGCAAAACTCATATCATCTGATGAATAAAAATATAGCTGCGAGTGAGATACCGATGGATTTGAGACGAAAGAGGGGATGCCTTCCGGGGCATCCCCAAGCTTAGACGCTTGAGTATCCTTTAAAATATTACCTTGGGGTGCCATGGGCATCCCCAAGCTTAGGCTCTTGCTACTCCTTATTCCTTTGTCCATCAAGATAACACCTAAAACTTGAAAACTTCAATCACACAAAACTCAACAAAACCTCATGAGATCCGTTAGTATAAGAAACATATTGCATACTTTAAGTACTGTTGTAAATTGATTAAAATTTCATAAATGCATAATAGGTACTGTATTATAACTTCTCCAAGGCTTATACCCCCCGATACAATCCATAGTTTAATCAAAATAAGCAACTATGCAAGCAAAAACAGAATTTGTCTAAAACAGAATAGTCTGTAGAAATCTGTAGAGAGCCTATACTTCTGTAACTCTAAAAATTCCAGAAAATTAGGAAAACCTCGAAAATTTGTATAGCAATACTGTGTAATTTTTTTAGATCATTATCACGGTCCAGCAAAAAATTAAAATTCCTTTACAGGAGTCAAAAGTTTCTGTTTTGTTTCAGCTGTCGGCGTTCTGGGATCGGGGGTACCCTGACCTGCCTGCCTGCGGCCCAGCGCGTGGCCCACCACGATGGCCCAGTATGGCCTGGTGAAAACCCCCCGGGACAAGACCCTCGTGAGGGCCCAGGCCTCGCGAGGAGAATGATGACAAGACCTCCAGAGGAGCTGCCTCCTCAGGTTGCCTCCCGAGGAGCGGAGATTCCTATGTAGGTGCCCAACCTCAGGAGGCAACGATGATGTGAGCCATGACGACCCAGGCCAGCGGGCGCAGGGGGGCAGTTTCCCCTTTGGTGCTAAGGAGGCAAGGACATACGCGGGTTCCCAAGGGATCCCCCAAAGGTTTCCATTCCGGTGCAACAAGACCAAGACCACAAGCTCGGCAGGACGGATGTCATCGCCGAGCCCACCACTGCGTCACGCCCAGTTGCTTTTCAGGCGAAGACCACCTTTAGTCAGGATAAGCTGTACCTCCTGTCCCCTTTCAGATTTGGCCGTTGTGGGATCCCTTCCCGCATGTGCGATAAGGGAAGAGGACCAAGGCCACTATAAATAGGGACTAGCCTCCACCGTAGAGAGGGATCCTGGAGAGACCGGACCACCCACAACCAAGAGCGCACGCGAGGTCGCTCACCACTGTACTTGTTCATCCCCGAATCTCCTCGTGAGGCCAATCCACCCAAAGCAGGACTAGGGTTTTACATCGCGAAGTGGCCCGAACATGGGTAAATCATTGTGTTCATCTTCTTGCCTGCTCGCACGCACTCAGCAAGGCTAGGGTCTGGAGAGGCGACCTTGAGGCTTTGCCTGGTTGGGATCTACGCACACGCCCTAGTGTTCGAACCTTCTTGGGTCTGCGGAGCCCCGATTCCGACATTTGGCGCGCCAGGTAGGGGCGTGTCGAGGTCTTCCTTCCGGATCCACTTCGTCTCCGCTTCGTCACTCCCATGGCCGACGCCCGCCGAGTCTGCGCCGAGCACCGAGCTGCCCGCGTCGCCCAGACGGCGCCTGTGGGCCGCGCCGCTCTGCCTCTCCTGGAGCAAACGCTTCCACTGGTCCAGTCGTTCAAGAGCAGCAGGACTCGTCGCAGCCACCCACCACGCGGCGCGATGACCGCACTGCTGCTCCGTCCCTCGTCATTGCCTTGGTGTCGTCCTCTCACGCTCACTACGGGCCGGCGAGCATGCAGGCTGCGCTGTTCATGGCGCGTGTCAGGACCGGTTTTTCCAGGATATTAATTTCCCAGTAAATGGTCCTTGTGCTCACC
Source organism: Elymus sibiricus (assembly GCA_039707655.1). Lineage (NCBI taxonomy): Eukaryota > Viridiplantae > Streptophyta > Magnoliopsida > Poales > Poaceae > Elymus > Elymus sibiricus. The sequence goes on along the minus strand of CM077675.1, from coordinate 130,488,337 downwards.
AGCCCCAGGATTACTGTTAGCTGATGAGGCACAATCTTGATACAGAAATTCCAAGCAAAATACAAAATATGGAGTACAAGACCATTCTGGTCTATGAGTACAACAAAAGGTTTCTAGTGGTTGATGGCGGAAGCGGTTTGCGGATCATCAGCGTCTATGGGACCCCATTTCCCACAGGAACAGCTGACCTGGATAACTCCTATCTTCACAAGGCTGCTATCTTCGTTGCCTAGGTTCCGGGCTGTCGTCGTTGTGCTCCTCTTCAAACAAGAAATCTGGCCAAGACAATAGCCAGGGACAAGCCAGTGAGTACTTTGAATGTACTCGCAAACATCATGAAAACAGGTATAATACAGCAGGTGATAATCATGCACTGAAACAATCCACGATCACTTAGTCAGTCCCAAAATAAAATTCATGATGCACGCAAGCAAGTCATTCATATTAAACAGGAATAAGCAATCAGAGAATAAAAATCAGATAAACTGATCGAGTGTCTGAATGCGACGCCTCGAAAGGATAAAAATATAAAGCATTCCTCAGTCGGGCATCTGGGCGACACCACATAAAGGGCTTATATGGAAAATAAATAACAAGCATGCCACAGTCGGGCGTCTGAGCGACACCACATAAAGGGCTTATAAGGAAAAAAAATAAGAAGCATGCCACAGTCGGGCGTCTGAGCGACACCACATAAAGGGCTTATAAGGAAAAATAAATAACAGGCATGCCACAGTCGGGCGTCTGAGCGACACCACATAAAGGGCTTATAAGGGAAAATAAATAACAGGCATGCCACAGTCGGGCGTCTGAGCGACACCACATAAAGGGCTTATAAGGGAAAATAAATAACAGGCATGCCACAGTCGGGCGTCTGAGCGAGACCACATAAAGGGCTTATAAGGGAAAATAAATAACAGGTATGCCACAGTCGGGCGTCTGAGCGACACCACATAAAGGGCTTATAAGGGAAACTAAATAACAATAAGTATCCAGGAGGTAGAACCGTTCCAAGGATACTCAATAATACAAATATTAAAAATGGTTAGTCCACAATAATAATAGTCAAAATCATCATTTTCACATGCCAAGATCAATATTCTGGTTTAGAAGTTTTTCCTCCGAAGACCGACACTAAGACCGACACTTGACCCATCCCAGACTGTAGTCCTTAACCGCGGACACGGCTATTCAAATAGATATAAACTCTGCAGAGGGTGTACTCTTTACCCACGAGTAACGGATTTCTTTAGTCCACCAGGACTAATTCCGTTTACGGTCTTTGAATTGAAAACACACCTGACCCGCACACACCAGCTTAACTTACCGGTGCCTGGAATCACCCACGACACTCGTTAAGCAAAACTCTAAGAGGGGAGGCTCCAACCTTGAATAGCATGGGATCAAATTTATATTCGCGCGCTCTAAGGGGTGCCCCCCTCTCGGTCCAACCGGAAACACCCATGCCCCCAGACCAAGTGACATGCCTACCAGTGGCCACTGGTATCTTTCACTATGGCCTCTCTGTACGGTGTGTGCCAAGAAAGGGGTTGACAACTTACTGGACCGTACCCTACCTGCGGCAGGGACAAGTGGTAGTACGGAACAAGTATGGGGGTTACTGGAACAAGACTCGATCTATGGTCGACTCAGGAGGCTTATGTGTTCCCTGCATGGTTAGCACAACAATTATTTTTCACAGTTTCCAAACAGAATCACCACTCATCACACCCCTTCATGTATCACTGACCACTCTCGCTTCAACGAGATGTCAACACCAAGCTCGTGTCTACCCGAGACAGAGACTTCTCCGGATCCCTTCCGGTAGGCATGAGAGGTGTAAGAGTATGAATACTGTCACAAGTATATAAATTCCAACAGCAAGGAATTTCTATCATGCACTCAGGAGCATGATCACGGCACATAAAATAATGCATGCTTCGAGTCAATATGGTGTTGTAGTTACGTCAAACAACACCAAACAATTATTATGCCCGGGTTCAGAATGCTTGCCTTAAGTGTGTGGAGAGGTAGGGTGCATCACAAAACTTTTGAAAGTTTTTCTCCTCTCTCCAATTCCTATTTTGAAAAATATTTGAATTAACACGCAATACAAAAACAGTACAAAAAGTTGTCTTGGAAAATTTTCAAATAAATATGGAAATAAACTAGATGAAATTTTAGAGAGGTAGGAAAAAGAATCAAATCAATCGGAGTTTTATTTTAAAAGTTATAGCCAGTCAAAACGATTGCCGGCGCTACAGGCCACCATTCGTGGTGCTCTGCATATGGGGATGCTCGGGAGAGAATTCCGCGTCCGTTGGAGACGGCTAGGGGCGCGGTAGAGCTCGAGGGTGAGCAGCCCTTCCTCCATGGCGGAAGAGGCTTCGGCCATGAGAGGGAGCTTTGCACACCGAGACTCTCGGGCGAAATTGGCAAAGGGGTCATGGTGGAGCTAGCGGTGAAGAGCTTGGAGAAGGGGAGGCCCTAGTTTGGTCGTAATCGACCGGAGGGCGGCGGCGGTGGTTCGGCCGGACACGGGGAAGATGGGTTCCCCCGGTCGTCAGGCTGCTTTGGGGGCTTCAATACAGGACCAGGGAGGGCGATGGAGGGGCTAGTCGTGCTCGGGGCTCCTTTTTATAGTGCGACGAGGTCGGTTCCCGCGGCGGCCATGGATAAGAACGACGACGAACCGCCGTTCTATTGCTAGGGGAGACGTGGCAGCGACGGGCGCTATCGGACGAGCTCGCGGATAAGAACAGCATGGTCCAGGGGGCAGCTGGCGCGCTGGGGAGGCTCGGGCGGCGCCGGCCATGGCAGGGGCTCGCTGCGGCCGCAGGCTTGCCGCCAAGGGGCCACTGCTGCCGCTCTGGGAGGAGTAGGACGCGACGGGCAGAACCAGGGGGCAGGGGGGATGAATGGAACGAGCGGGGGAGGCGGCATCTGGTCGCGGCGGCTCGGGAGCAGCACGAACAAAACGTGCGCTCTGGCCGCGCTCTGGCCGCGCCCAGAGCACGCACGCCAAGCGCTCGACGAAATGCCTGTGCTAGCTATAGGGCTTGGATGGAGCTGAAATTTACAAGGATGGATGGGTGGTTTGCTAAATCTCTATTGGACATGCCGGTTTGGTCTGGGGAACTAGTTCATAATGCAAACCTAGAAGCATGCCAAATCTGGCCATGCTCCTAACCTGCTTGATGAAATGCCAAAGGCATCTAGGCATCTCTTCTGGTGGCCAAAATCTCCAGGTTAGTGTCTCTTTAGGTTCAGGTGATGATGGAGAAGTTAGTTTCGCCAAAGGAGAAACTTGTTAATGCAAGTTTTGGTGGAAAACAATTCTGGACAGAAAAAGAAAGGGGCAATTTGGTCAACTTAAGACATGCATATGGGACTGATCTTTTGGACTTAAGGTTTTGATAGGGTGGACTAAAAGAAGGAAAAATCCCAAGGGCAATAGGGCAAGATAAAATGAGGTTGCAGTACAAACTGCCAAACTGGACCAGAATGCAAATGAGGATGGTTTGCTCAAAATTTTCAAAGAACCCAAATGGATTTTTTCATAAACATGAGTTATATACCTCTACTGACATCCCCAAATTTTTATGGAATTTTTAAAGAGATATTTAAATAGGTTGCAGTGCAAACTACAAACTGAACCATATTTGAAAGCTTGAAGTGGAGCTTAAAATTTACAAATGGCCAAGCTGGGTTTTTGCATAAAAGTGATCCAGGGACATCCCATGAATTCTACAAATTTTTGTGGAATTTATAAATGGAGTTATAAAATAGTTGTACTGCAAATGAGGCTCTTAAAAGGGGTAAAATGCTATTAAATGAATTTAAATCTTGACAAATTTTATTTTGAAATTTTTTCCACTGGTTTTAATGAATGCAATAAAATGATTAAATAAAACACTCAAGCCACACAACGCTATTCAAAAGTTTTCAGATAAGAGGGAAAAATTGAAATCCAGAGAAAAGAAGTGGTTCTGAAATCCATAGAAAAATCTAGAAAGATAGAAAATAAATACTCCTGGCAAAATTTTAATTTATAAAACATGATTATTATTTTTTTTGGGGTGTTACAACCCTACCCCCCTTAAAAAAAATCTCGTCCTCGAGATTTGCTAAAGGACGTACTTTGCAAAAACATCATTCGTACCACATGGCAATCGTAACAAGAAAAACAAATATTCCACATACACACGATAGGACGGGGTCACAGTAAGAATCGCTGACTAATGTGTAGTTGTGGTGTTCTAGCGAGGTAATCGATTAGGTGATAAATGAACGCGCGGCCTTGCATTTAGCGTACGCGTCCTGTGGGTCGTATAACGCGAGGTCATGCAAATTAAATTTTTGTTGGAAAACATTTTTCATCGCAGTGGTCTTTTAAGAAAAAATCTTATTATGAAATTGCTATAATGAAATCTATTGATTATCAATCACAAGAAACAACTGCAACCAACACAATGAATTCTGACAGAAAATTTTAAAACACAGCACTGATATCACGACAAGCGGCAGATGATACGTAAACTAATACAACTAAAGTGCTGACGGTTCAGGTAGTAAGCTATAGATCGAGAGTAATTATTCGCTGCAGTGGGATATACCTTCGTCTATTGGAGAGCGGATGGAGGACTCACAAAATGCGTCTCTCTTGGCCTCAGGGGTCTGCTAATGGCGGCTTGGGTTTACCGCAACAAAGGTGTGGGAAAGTCCCACAATTATTTTAGTAAAATTCCTCGGGGTTGTATCTGGGGTCATTATATGAATCCCAAGGTGTGGTTGTGAAGGCAGTGCACAAGGTGAGGGATGTTTGGTAAGGTCACGGAGTGGCCTGATGTATGGCATCTGGGCTGGGTGACATATTGCGGTGTGTGGGCAATATTAATTGTCGTTTCTGCTACATGGTGGTCGAGGTCAATGCCACAGCTATATACATCGCAAAATGCGACGTATTATTGTGGTTGTCAGTTGGGGCAAACGTCCCCTTTATATAAATAAAACGGAGTCTTCCTTCGCATGCTTGCGAATGGGACAACTCAGGTGTCGATCACGGGCGTGTGATCGATGGGCTAGTCTGATAAGTTGGGCACCGACTGCCAAAAGCTGTCGGGGTCACTGTGTGGGCTATCGGGTAGGATAGGCTTCGCTGTGGTGGGGTTAAGGTCTGGTGGGTGGTTTATCCTAAGTTTTCTTGACCCGGCTAAGATAGGGTTAGCCAATGGTCAGCCTGGCTCTGATACCAAGGTTGTCAGGACCGGTTTTTCCAGGATATTAATTTCCCAGTAAATGGTCCTTGTGCTCACTAGCCCCAGGATTACTGTTAGCTGATGAGGCACAATCTTGATACAGAAATTCCAAGCAAAATACAAAATATGGAGTACAAGACCATTCTGGTCTATGAGTACAACAAAAGGTTTCTAGTGGTTGATGGCGGAAGCGGTTTGCGGATCATCAGGGTCTATGGGACCCCATTTCCCACAGGAATAGCTGACCTGGATAACTCCTATCTTCACAAGGCTGCTATCTTCGTTGCCTAGGTTCCGGGCTGTCGTCGTTGCGCTCCTCTTCAAACAAGAAATCTGGCCAAGACAATAGCCAGGGACAAGCCAGTGAGTACTTTGAATGTACTCGCAAACATTATGAAAACAGGTATAATACAGCAGGTGATAATCATGCACTGAAACAATCCACGATCACTTAGTCAGTCACAAAATAAAATTCATGATGCACGCAAGCAAGTCATTCGTATTAAACAGGAATAAGCAATCAGAGAATAAAAATCAGATAAACTGATCGAGTGTCTGAATGCGACGCCTCGAAAGGATAAAAATATAAAGCATGCCTTAGTCGGGCGTCTGGGCGACACCACATAAAGGGCTTATATGGAAAATAAATAACAAGCATGCCACAGTCGGGCGTCTGAGCGACACCACATAAAGGGCTTATAAGGAAAAAAAAATAAGAAGCATGCCATAGTCGGGCGTCTGAGCGACACCACATAAAGGGCTTATAAGGAAAAATAAATAACATGCATGCCACAGTCGGGCGTCTGAGCGACACCACATAAAGGGCTTATAAGGGAAAATAAATAACAGGCATACCACAGTCGGGCGTCTGAGCAACACCACATAAAGGGCTTATAAGGGAAAATAAATAACAGGCATGCCACAGTCGGGCGTCTGAGCGACACCACATAAAGGGCTTATAAGGGAAAATAAATAACAGGCATGCCACAGTCGGGCGTCTGAGCGACACCACATAAAGGGCTTATAAGGGAAACTAAATAACAATAAGTATCCAGGAGGTAGAACCGTCCCAAGGATACTCAATAATACAAATATTAAAAATGGTTAGTCCACAATAATAATAGTCAAAATCATCATTTTCACATGCCAAGATCAATATTCTGGTTTAGAAGTTTTTCCTCTGAAGACCGACACTAAGACCGACACTTGACCCATCCCAGACTGTAGTCCTTAACCGCGGACACGTCTATTCAAATAGATATAAATCTGCAGAGGGTGTACTCTTTACCCACGAGTAACGGATTTCTTTAGTCCACCAGGACTAATTCCGTTTACGGTCTTTGAATTGAAAACACACCTGACCCGCACACACCAGCTTAACTTACCGGTGCCTGGAATCACCCACGACACTCGTTAAGCAAAACTCTAAGTGGGGAGGCTCCAACCTCGAATAGCATGGGATCAAATTTATATTCGCGCGGTCTAAGGGGTGCCAACCTCTCGGTCCAACCGGAAACACCCATGCCCCCGGACCAAGTGACATGCCTACCAGTGGCCACTGGTATCTTTCACTATGGCCTCTCTGTACGGTGTGTGCCAAGAAAGGGGTTGACAACTTACTGGACCGTACCCTACCTGCGGCAGGGACAAGTGGTAGTACGGAATAAGTATGGGGGTTACTAGAACAAGACTCGATCTATGGTCGACTCAGGAGGCTTATGTGTTCCCTGCATGGTTAGAACAACAATTATTTTTCACAGTTTCCAAACAGAATCACCACTCATCACACCCCTTCATGTATCACTGACCACTCTCGCTTCAACGAGATGTCAACACCAAGCTCGTGTCTACCCGAGACAGAGACTTCTCCGGATCCCTTCCGGTAGGCATGAGAGGTGTAATAGTATGAATACTGTCACAAGTATTTAAATTCCAACAGCAAGGAATTTCTATCATGCACTCAGGAGCATGATCACGTCACATAAAATAATGCATGCTTCGAGTCAATATGGTGTTGTAGTTACGTCAAACAACACCAAACAATTATTATGCCCGGGTTCAGAATGCTTGCCTTTAGTGTGTGGAGAGGTAGGGTGCATCACAAAACTTTTGAAAGTTTTTCTCCTCTCTCCAATTCCTATTTTGAAAAATATTTGAATTAACACGCAATACAAAAACAGTACAAAAAGGTGTCTTGGAAAATTTTCAAATAAATATGAAAATAAACTAGATGAAATTTTAGAGAGGTAGAAAAAATAATCAAATCAATCGGAGTTTTATTTTAAAAGTTATAGCCAGTCAAAGTTCATGTCAAAATTCTGTTTTTAAATAAAACAGAAAAAAAAACGTTTCGGACCGAATACGCTTTAGGGAGAAGGAAACGTACTTCGGGGCCAATACGCGTACCTTAAGCAAAAGCGTATTCTCCGGAGTACGCCTTCCCCGTGGGAACACGCAAGCGAGGGGCTGCGCCACTGGGGCGTCTGGCTGGGTCACCGACAGGTGGTCCCCACCTGTCGGGTTCGTCCCTCACCTCTCGCGCACGCCTGGGACAGAGGCAGTGCCGGACTCCGGCGACGATTGCCGGCGCTACAGGCCACCATTCGTGGTGCTCTGCATATGGGGATGCTCGGGAGAGAATTCCGCGTCCGTTGGAGACGGCTAGGGGCGCGGTAGAGCTCGAGGGTGAGCAGCCCTTCCTCCATGGCGGAAGAGGCTTCGGCCATGAGAGGGAGCTTTGCACACCGAGACTCTCGGGCGAAATTGGCAGAGGGGATGGGTTTTAGGGGTCATGGTGGAGCTAGCGGTGAAGAGCTTGGAGAAGGGGAGGCCCTAGTTTGGTCGGAATCGACCGGAGGGCGGCGGCGGTGGTTCGGCCGGAGACGGGGAAGATGGGTTCCCCCGGTCGTCAGGCTGCTTTGGGGGCTTCAATAGGGGACCAGGGAGGGCGATGGAGTGGCTAGTCGTGCTCGGGGCTCCTTTTTATAGTGCGACGAGGTCGGTTCCCGCGGCGGCCATGGATAAGAACGACGACGAACCACCGTTATGTTGCTAGGGGAGACGTGGCGGCGACGGGCGCTATCGGACGAGCTCGCGGATAAGAACGGCATGGTCCAGGGGGCAGCTGGCGCGCTGGGGAGGCTCGGGCGGCGCCGGCCATGGCAGGGGCTCGCTACGGCCGCAGGCTTGCCGCCAAGGGGCCACTGCTGCCGCTCTGGGAGGAGTAGGACGCGACGGGCAGAACCAGGGGGCAGGGGGGATGAATGGAACGAGCGGGGGAGGCGGCATCTGGTCGCGGCGGCTCGGGAGCAGCACGAGCAAAACGTGCGCTCTGGCCGCGCTCTGGCCGCGCCCAGAGCATGCACGCCAAGCGCTCGACGAAATGCCAGTGCAAGCTATAGGGCTTGGATGGAGCTGAAATTTACAAGGATGGATGGGTGGTTTGCTAAATCTCTATTGGACATGCCGGTTTGGTCTGGGGAACTAGTTCATAATGCAAACCTAGAAGCATGCCAAATCTGGCCATGCTCCTAACCTGCTTGATGAAATGCCAAAGGCATCTAGGCATCTCTTCTGGTGGCAAAAATCTCCAGGTTAGTGTCTCTTTAGGTGCAGGTGATGATGGAGAAGTTAGTTTTGCCAAAGGAGAAACTTGTTAATGCAAGTTTTGGTGGAAAACAATTCTGGACAGAAAAAGAAAGGGGCAATTTGGTCAACTTAAGACATGCATATGGGACTGATCTCTTGGACTTAAGGTTTTGATAGGGTGGACTAAAAGAAGGAAAAATCCCAAGGACAATAGGGCAAGATAAAATGAGGTTGCAGTACAAACTGCCAAACTGGACCAGAATGCAAATGAGGATGGTTTGCTCAAAATTTTCAAAGAACCCAAATGGATTTTTTCATAAACATGAGTTATATACCTCTACTGACATCCCCAAATTTTTATGGAATTTTTAAAGAGATATTTAAATAGGTTGCAGTGCAAACTACAAACTGAACCAGATTTGAAAGCTTGAAGTGGAGCTTAAAATTTACAAATGGCCAAGCTGGGTTTTTTGCATAAAAGTGATCCAGGGACATCCCATGACTTCTACAAATTTTTTTGGAATTTATAAATGGAGTTATAAAATAGTTGTAGTGCAAATGAGGCTCTTAAAAGGGGTAAAATGCTATTAAATGAATTTAAATCTTGACAAATTTAATTTTGAAAATTTTTCCACTGGTTTTAATGAATGCAATAAAATGATTAAATAAAACACTCAAGCCACACAACGCTATTCAAAAGTTTTCAGATAAGAGGGAAAAATTGAAATCCAGAGAAAAGAAGTGGTTCTGAAATCCATAGAAAAATCCAGAAAGATAGAAAATAAATACTCCTGGCAAAATTTTAATTTATAAAACATGATTAAATTTTTTTTTTGGGGTGTTACAGCGCGCGAGCTGCTGTGCTACCGCCCTGCCCATGATCGCTATGACGACTGGCTTGGTCGCATCGCCGAGCTTGTCAGCGTCGCCGCCGAGTTCCCGGCGCCCACCCACTCGTTCCGTCCTCCGCCCTCCCAGGCGGGTGACGTGGCTCATGGCGCACCTCCCCTTCCTTCTCTGCACGACCCCGAGCCCAGGCGCAAAGCGCGTCCGCGCAACCAGCCACACGGGGCGCCGGTGCAGGCAAGGGACGAAGCAAGTTACCAGGTGGTGCCAAGGCTATGAGGTGACGCGCGTGTGCTCCCCGCGCCACCGCGCCGTCATCAGGACCTTGCGCCGCCGGAGGCCGCGGCGCATGGACGTCAAGACCCAGCTCCCCTCATACACGCCGTGCGTGTGAGCGGAGCAGCCTCCCGCGCCTTCTCCCCGGAGCTGCGCCATGTCAACTGGCCCGACAAGTTCAAGCCGTACCTGCCTCCACGCTACGATGTCACCCCAACCCCGCAGAGTTCCTTCAGCTCTACGCGCTGAGCATTGAGGTGGCAAGCGGCGACGACAAAATCATGGCGAATTGGTTCCCCATGGCCCTCAAGGGCGGCGCTCTCTCATGGCTCCTTAACCTCCCGGAGGGATCGATCTCTTCCTGGGATGAGCTCCGAGAGCGCTTCGTCGCCAACTTCCAGGGCACGCGCGACCGCGCCCTTGGAGTGAACGACCTGCGGCGCGTGAAGCAGCAGCCAGGCGAGACCCTGCACAAGTACATACAATGCTTCACGAACGTGCGCCTCAAGATCCCGAAGGCGTCGGACGAGGCCATCATCTTGGCGTTTACCGACAGTGTTAGGGATGTCAAGATGAAAGAGGAGTTCGCCATCCACGATGAACTATGCACGGCCCTGGAGATGTTCAACCTGGCGAACAAGTGCGCAAGGGCCGAAGAGGGTCGTCTCTCCCTCCTCGAACTTCTAGAGGTAGACCCTCAGGACAAGAAGGCCAAGGCTAAGGAGCCGAAGTGCAAGGGGCCCGCAGTGCTAGCGGCAGAGCCCGAGATGAAAGGCGGTCGTGACCAAGAAGAGCCCCCCAAGGGCGGCCGCCCATTCTGCATCTACCACTACACCAGCAGCCACAACACCGAAGACTGCCAGGAGCTCAGGACGCTCCACAATGAGCACTTAGACCGCCGTCCCGAGCGCGGCGACCGTGGCTACGGCCGTGGAGGGGGGCGCGGCGGAGGCCGCTGGGACAGCCGCGACCCACGTCAGGACTGGCGTGATCAGCCTCGCGAGGACCGCTGGCGCGACGAGCCTCGCGATGGACCCCGGTGCGACCAGCCTCGCGAGGCATGCCCTGAGGGCAATGATGGCCTCCCTTCGCTGCCACCGCGACCAAGGAGGAATGGCGGTGACCGGCGAGATGATGGGGCTGGGGGCTTCCAGGAGCCCCGTGCGATCGCCTCCATTCTGGGCGGTGCTCAGGCCCCTGCCTCGAACCGCATCTTCAAGCAGTTCTCTCATGAGGTGAATGCAGCCCTCCCGAAGCTCGAGGCCGCGTGTCCCCTCAGGTGGTCGAAGTGCGCCATCACTTTCGACTCCAAGGATCACCTCAATTGCTCGGCCACCACAGGCGCGCTCCCCATGCTCGGCACGCCCACCATCAGCAACGTCCTCGTCACCAAGACCCTCATTGACGGTGGGGATGGGCTCAATGTCCTCTCTGTCGAGATGTTCAAGACGCTCCATGCCCTACGATCAGCTCATGCCAACCAAGCCCTTCTCAGGAGTGACCGATGGCTCCACTACTCCCTTGGGGCAGGTGCGCCTCCCAGTCACCTTCGGCATGCGCGATAACTACCACACTGAGCTCATCGACTTCGACGTCGCCCACATCCAACTCCCGTACAACACCATCCTCGGTTACCCTACACTCGCCAAGTTCATGGCGGCAACCCATCATGGCTACAACATCCTCAAGATGCCGGGGAGCGGCGGTGTCATCACGGTCGCCTGCGATGAAAAGGATGCAGTCTGCTCCCTCGAGCGTGCTTACCAGGCTGCAGCGGCTGAAAACTTTGACGACGAGGGCGGCATCCTGCCTCCCGAGGACACACCCAAGAAGAAGAAGCAGCTCCTCCCCAAGAGCCGTCAGGGGACGGAGACCCCCAAGAGCGGCACCTCAGGCCCAACGTCCATTGCGGGGGCGCCTCTTCCTCTCGCATAGGAAGGCGCGCCCGGTGCTTCCCTCAGGGCGGGCTCGGGGGCTCCCTCCTGAAGAGCTCCCGACCCGACCGGTACGACGAGGGAGGTGCTTGGGCACCACTTGGAGGCGCGTTTCGACGCATGCCCCCACAAGCAAGAAGCACGGCGCGAGGCGCCAGGTTCAAGAGAGTTCATCACCAACACGACCGAGGAGCTTCAGGAGGCGCTGGCCATGCGCAGCGAGCGTCGCCCCACACCACCCAGTGCAGCTGCCGCCCCCGACGTGGGCGGCAGGCTGCGCGTCTGTGTCAACATCCCGGGCCTCAACAGGGCCGCATCCCAGGACCTGTTCTGGCCATCGCACGTCGGCCGTAGTGGGGGCTACCCCTACAACTACATCTGCATGCCTTTCAGCCCCGTGAACGCGGGCGCCACGTACCAGCGCCTCGCACAGGCTGCGTTTGCGTCTCACGAGGCCCGACGCCATGCGATCCTTCAAGAGATCCCGGACCTCGCGAGCCCCTCGAGCCTTCGGAGCCCTCAGGCTTGTGAGGATCAAGCTTTGACAACTACCCCAACGCTCCAGCGGCATCGTACCAGGTGACTTTTTGGTTTGTTCAAGGGCGCCCCTCGGGCTGCATCATCCTCAAGCTGTTAGGGCCCGCACCGGCAGCTGTATCGTTTTGCGCATGTATCAGAACTGGTTCTGCATTTGATGAATTTCCAAAGTATTCCTACCTGCATGTCCGGTGCTTCGTCACCATGAATGTCGTGTGCCCTACCAACCCCGCCCTCGACCGCCTCACGATTGAGGGCTGCCACGGCGTCTGTGCTCGGGTCTGTCCCTGCAGCGTCGATAAATCCAAGCGGCCGAGCTTTGTCTCGCGGGCCAGTCCCGTGCACGTCACCTCCCGGGGCCCTTGGTGCTTTGTCCTCACGTGAGCTAATCGGGAGTGGGTGAGTCAGGGCACGCGGCCCGGTTCGTATAACCGCAGTTCGGCGTTTCATCATCGCGGGAGCCGCGCGCCGTGTGTTTTTCCTCGGGTTTGTCGCATGAGAAGACTAGGCACGACGTCTGTGCTCGGGTCCGTCCCTGCAGCGTCGATAAACCCAACGATTGAGCTCTGTCTGGCGGGCCGGCCCCGTTCACGTCACCTCCTGGGGTCGTTGGTGTTCGGCCTTCTCATGCGGTGGCCTCCGGAGATTCATTCGGCGCAGGTGACCCCATCACACAGGTTTTGTAGGCGTGCCCCACGCCAGAAGACTCAGGCGCAACCCACCTTGAGGTAGGGCCTCGTGAGACCCGCGTTGGCTCACGGGTGCCCAGATACACCTCCTCCAGTTCTGCCGTGCCAGTCACGCGTGCGAACGAAGTTGGGCTGTACACGCCCGTAGACTCTAACACTGAGCTCCTTTCCCATGCCCAAGTGGAAGCACCATGCTCCGTGCTGGCGGACGTCATGGTCCTCCAATGACTATGACCATGCCCAAGTGGAAGCCCCATGCTCCATGCTGGCGGACGACATGGTCCTCCAATGACTATGCCCACACTGAGTGGAAGCCCCATGCTCCGCGCTGATGGATAAACAACTGAGGGCGCCCAAGCGGCTGCACCAACCTCAGGACGGCCTCTCGGCCCCGTCATGCAGCATTTCCCTGGGATGTACGCGTGAGGGGGCTGGACGGGGGCTACGCTCAGGCCATGCCTGGCGCGTGCCACATCACCAGGTCCCTGGCACCTGGTCTTCTCGCGCCCCTCCCAGGCGAAAGCTGGCGAGGAAAGGTATGGGAGCCGCTCGTACATCAAGGGGGACCCCTGGACATCGCTACCCAGGGGCCTCACTAGTCACGTAGCCCCTCGCCCCTTTGTCTCGTCCTGGTGATCCGGACGACCCAACGGCGGTCGAGGTATGCGCGGGATTGGGCCCTGCCGACGCAGAGCACTAAGGTGCTCCAAATCGACTCTGTTGTCGCCATGTCTCCGTTGTGAGGGCCGCTCGTACATCAAGGGGGACCCATGGGCAACGCGACCCAGGGGCCTCACTAGTCACGTAGCCCCTCGCCCCTTGGTCTCGTCCTGGTGATCCGGACGCCCCAACGGCGGTCGAGGTATGCGCGGGATTGGGCCCTGCCGACGCAGAGCACAAAAGCAAGCAGGAAGGACACAAGGCGCAAAAGGAAATCACAGAATTGAAACAAGTTATTACAAGCACACGATGTTTTGTGATTCAAACAAGTCTTATGCCTCCACGAGGCACGATAAATGTTGCATGTCAGAATCTAGGAGGAGGAGCCGTCATCGCCAAGGCCGCCGCCGCCGATTGCCCTAGTCACGTCAAGCTTGTCATCAACATTGCCATCGACGCCTTCGTCACCACTGCTCACTTCCATCGTAGGGGGCTCGGTGTCGGGGACGCAGCCGAACTTCTTCATCAGCTCATCCACGGAATCCTTCATGGCCGTTGCCGCGATGGCGCAGGACTCAGGGGCAACAGAGGTCATCACCGCATTGAAATCAAAGCCGGGCTTGTGGAGGTAGAAGTGGCTGAAGACGCGCGTCGCGGCCGTGGAGAAAAGGCCGCGACACTCGGCTTCCAGGATGGTGTCCACACTGGCGACCGTACCTTCGAGCACCTCAGCGAGCTTGGAGGAGAGCCCGGCGTAGCCGCCCTCAGGAGTCGTCAGTGGCTCCCCGAATCCTCCCCTGCAGATGAAGCACAACGCCCGGCGAAGCCTAAGCTCGATGGAGGGGAAGGCGTCGCGCTCCGCGGCCGCCTTTTCTACAGCAGCGGCAAGGGTCTTCTCCCTAGCATCCAGCTAGGCCGTCGCGTCGGAGACATGCGAGGCATGGGATGTCTGGGCCTCCATTACCTCATCATTCAGCTTGGCAAGACACTCACGCTCTGCGACTTGGTCAGCAGCTACCTCGGACAGCGCAGAGTCGCGATTGGTGAGCTTCGCCTCGCGAGCCTTGTGGTCCTCCTCCCGTTGGTGAAGCCGTTGCGCGTGCGCAGCTTGCTCCTCCTGAAGGGCCTTCAGTTTGGCCTCCGCCTCACCGCAGTGCTCTGCGGTAGCCGCTACCTTGGCCAATGTCGCGTCGCGAGCTGCCACGGCTTTGGCGGCCTCCTTCTTGCTCTCCGTGGAGGCAGCCTCAGCCCGACCCCAGGCCGTCTTGATGGCTGCATCAGCTTGGAGCCACACAGAGATAAGCTCCAGGCATTCCCCCCGCGAAGGAGCGCCTGTCGGCGCATTGTAGGTTGGCCCGGATCCGGTCAAGTGCGGTGTAAGCCTCATCCAAGGCGCCGGACCCGACCGGAGGGCCGCTGCCCATGAGCGCGAGAGCCTGACCAGGAGGCGGCGCCGGAACTTCGACAGGCACTGTGTCCAAGAGAGCGGTGGCGTGGCTGGCTTGGGGCGCTGGAGGCGCCAGTCTCTCCTCGAGCGCGACAAGGGCGGACGACTTCTCAGCATGATGGCCCACGGGGGCTGACTCCTCCTGAGGTCGCGTCGCTGCGTAATGAAGGGCGGACTCCGTCAGAAGGGGGGGGAGATCGCCCCCTCCGCCGGCACTGGAGTCGCCACGGCCGCGGCAAGGGGTGCCTCCTCGTGAGCCTCCGCGCTCTCAGTGACCGGCCTCCGGAGCGGCGTCGTCACGGCGTCAGAAGAAGGCGTTATGCCCGCCGGCACGAGCGCGGTGCCGCCAGGGCACTCGAGGGCCGCGCTAAGCTGTCGTGACGCGCTCCCTCGCCCGCCGCATCCGCGGCCAGAGGCCGATGGCGCCCTCCAGACAGGGGGCTCCTTCGACTCGGTGCTCGCCTTCCTCCTCTTCAGCTCGACGACGACCCTGGCCATCAAGGAGAAAAGGGGCCGTGAGTATGCGCGCAATTTATAATCGACCAGAGGCAAGGCAAGTTACTTACTCATCGTCCGCTACCCACCTCCTCTTCCTCTCCACGTCATCGAGGGCCGGGATGCTCCCGCCTTTCTTCGGCGTGGCGCTGTCGCTCGGAGGGGTGGCGAGATTGCCCAGAGGGGCCGCGGCCGGAGGGGCCACGTCTGCCCCAGCGGCAGCCGCTCCGTCTTTTGGCTGCGGCCCGGATGGAGACGAGACCGGCGTCTCAGGCGCCCTGCCGGAGCACGGGGAGCCTGTCGGAGGAGACGCGGCCATGCGTTTCTTCGGGGTTGCCCGGCCAGATGCCGACGCGGTTTGGGAGGCAGGCCTTGGCCTCCTGAGGGCCCTGACAAAGCGCAGGGAGTCCGCGGCCGGGAGCTCATCGGCGTCGTCGTCTTCAAGATCGCGGAGGAGCACGCTCTGCAACGGGGGAAACACCTCTTCTAGGCCATCATCCTCAGTCTTCTCCGAGTCTCCCTCGTCACTGGCGTCTCCGGAGGACACCGGCACCGGGGAGTTAGGGCGCTCGGGCGGCGTGAGCCCCCGCTCGTCAAAGGCGGTCATGGCAGCGACCAGCTCCCCCCTGTCGTTGCGGCGGTACAGTGGAGCGTAAGCCTCGGGGAGGTCCCCGAGATTGCTGTGGAGCCGGGTAGCCACGGCCCTGCCTAGTTCCTCATTTTTCAGGCTGGTGGACCGAAGCCTGATGGTGTCCCTCGCACCATCGTACTCCCACATGGGTTTCGAGTGCGCCTGGAGCGGCGCCAGGCGCTGCACCAGGAACTCCTTCACTATCATCGCCCCGGTCAGACGCTTGGCATCCATGTCCAGGGAGATCCGCTCCAAGACGGGCTTCGCCCGGGGATCGGTGAGTTCGCGGAGCCCCACACGAGGGTCTTCTCAGGCAGCTCCGTCAGGAGCTCCAGGCACGGGTTGAGGCCCATAGTATCCAAGAAGACCCAGCGATGTCTGAAGCCTTCCACCTTGTTTCCGGCCTTCAGGAGCATATTTTTGCTCTGGACTGCGATGAAGGAGGTGCACGCCGACTGCTGCGCACCATCGTGAAGCCGCAGGCTGAAGTAATGGCGGAAGAGGGCCACTAAGGGCATCATGGCCACGAAGTCCTCACAATAGAAGGAGAAGATGGATAAGAGCAAGATGGATTTGGGCTTAAGATGGAGGGTCTGGATCCCGTAGTGCTCGAGGATGGCGGTGAAGAACCCCGAGAAGGGTGGGACGAGCCCGGAGAAGACATTGTGGAGGAAGAAGGGGTAGACCGTCTTCGCCAAGGTATGCTGCTCGGCAGAGCAGCACCAGATCAAGGTCCGCCCCCACTCGTTGGTACCACCCGCTGTCAGCGGGAGCGCGGTGGTGAGGTCCCCCTCCTTGGCGATGGTGGATTCTGTAAGCGCCGACGAGGGAGAAGAGGAGGTCGGGGACTGGGCCTCAGGCTTTGACTTCCCGGCAGGCGCCATCTGAAGGATTCTGGGGATTGGAGGAGCAAGAGGAAGTACGGCGCTGCACCAAGATCTGGAGGAAGCTCTCGCAAGGGAAAGGGGATCTAAGCAAGGAAGCAAGGGCGCAAGGAAGGAGAGCAATGATGGCTCAGCAGCAGGCGCCAGGCTTT
Organism: Elymus sibiricus; assembly: GCA_039707655.1. Taxonomy (NCBI): domain Eukaryota; kingdom Viridiplantae; phylum Streptophyta; class Magnoliopsida; order Poales; family Poaceae; genus Elymus; species Elymus sibiricus. Next base: position 130,470,940 of record CM077675.1, on the reverse strand, counting down.
TGCCGGCCTGGGCAGTTGCCGAGGTGACGTGGGAGCGGAGGTGCCCGTGTCCTGCCACGCGCCATGCATCGAGCTCGGCCCGTAGGTGGTTTGGGCCCACGGCGTTTCGGTCTTCCTTCCTTGGCTTCGCCTCGAAGCCAGCCCGAGCGCACCTTGGGCCCGGGGGCTACTGTTGGTGTTCTGGGATTGTGGGTACCCAGACCTACCTGCCTGCGGCCCAGCGCATGGCCCACCACGACGGCCCAGTACAACCTGGTAACAAACCCCCCGGGACAAGACCCTCATGAGGGCCCCGGCCTCGCGAGGAGAACGACGCTAAGACCTCTAGAGGAGCTGCCTCCTCAGGTTGCCTCCGGACGAGCGGAGATTCCTATGCAGGTGCCCAACCTCAGGAGGCAGCGATGACGTGAGCCATCACGACCCACACCAGCGGGCGCCAACGGGCGCAGGGGGGACAGTTTCCCCTTTGGTGCTAAGGAGGCAAGGACGTATGCGGGTTCCGAAGGGATCCCCCGAAGGTTTCCATTCTAGTGCAACAAGACCAAGACCACGAGCTCGGCAGGACGAATGTCATCGCAGAGCCCACCACTGCGTTACGCCCAGTTGCTTTGCAGGCGAAGACTACCTTTAGTCAGGATAAGTTTTACCTCCTGTCCTGTTTCCAATTTAGCCGTTGTGGGATCCCTTCCCGCCTGTGCGATAAGGGAAGAGGACTAAGTCCACTATAAATAGGGACTAGCCTCCACCGTAGAGAGGGATCCCGGAGAGACAGGACCACCCACAACCAAGAGCCCTCGCGAGGTCGCTCACCACTGTACTTGTTCATCCCCGAACCTCCTCGTGAGGCCAATCCACCCAAAGCAGGAGTAGGGTTTTACACCGCGAGGTGGCCCGAACCTGGGTAAATCACTGTGTTCATCTTCTTGCCTGCTCGCACGCACTCAGCAAGGCTAGGCTGTGGAGAGGCGAGCTTGAGGCTTTGGCTGGTTGGGATCTTCGCACACGCCCCAGAGTTCTAACCTTCTTGGGTCTGCGGAGCCACGATTCCGACATCAGCATCGATTCTACTCATGTTGTGAGTCATCCAAAAGGCTTTACTTGGCACAAACACTAATTTAAACACAAAAACATAATAATTACAGAGGCAATAATCATTTTATTAAAAATAAACAGAAAGTTCAATGCAAAAATTTAAAGATAACTATTGGGTTGCCTCCGAACAAGCGCTAATGTTTTATGCCCCTAGCTAGGCATAATGCATAGTTTCAAGTGTTGTCATCTTTGACACTCCACCCATAAGTGGCTCTCATAATTGATTCATAAGGTGGTTTAATTCCCTTTCTAGGGAAGTTTTCCATCCCTTTCTTTAATGGGAATTGGAATCTTATGTTTCCCTCTTTCATGTCAATGATTGCACCTATAGTTCGTAAAAAAGGTCTTCCAAGTATTATGGGACAAGAAGGATTGCAATCAATATCAAGCACAATGAAATCTACAGGCACATAATTTTTATTTGCAACAATAAGCACATCATTAATTCTACCTAAAGGTTTCTTGATGGTAGAATCCGCAAGATGCAAGTTGAGGGAACAATCTTCAATATTATTGAGACCGAGTACATCACAAAGAGTTTTAGGAATAGTTGAAACACTAGCACCAAGGTCACACAGAGAATTGCATTCATATTTATGGATCTTTATTTTGATAGTAAGTTCACACTCATCATGCAATTTTCTAGGAATAGAAACTTCAAGCTCAAGTTTCTCATCATAAGCTCTTATCATAGCTTCTACTATGTGCTCGGTAAAAGCTTTGTTTTGTTCATAAGCATTGGGTGAGCAAATAATGGATTGCAACAAGGAAATACATTCTACTAAAGTGCAATTATCATAATTAAAGTCCTTGTAATCCAAGATAGTGGGTGCATCACTAGTTAAAGTCTTAACCTCTCCAAACCCACATTTTTCAGTTTTACCATCAAAATCATCACCCTCCAAGTAAACGGGATGCTCCTCTATTAAAGTTGATTCATCTCCAGTCCCTTTATCATTTATATTCAGAGAAGTAAACAAAGATTCGATAGGAGAAACACCAATCATTTTTCACTCTGGTTGTGTTAATATCTGGTTCAAGAATTGAGTATGTGAAAATTCATCTTCATTCGCAGTGTATTGTCAAAGAACATAACTTCAGGAGGGAGACAGTTCAACCCCCAACTACCTATGCAGCACGTGATCGTTTATCCGGTAAGACAACGAAATCCGTTAATTTCAGAAAATGCTAGTCAGATGTTCAAGTTTCTAAGTAAACCTCTTTCTATTTCTCTCCAAAGGAAAAAAGAAACAACTTACACCGGTTAGGTTGTTCCTAACAGGGCAAATACATGACTAATATTGTACAAAAATTTGCAGTGTCCTCAGCGACAACAAGGGACCAGCCTATGTGGATACTATGTTTGCTCACACATGATTAACCTATGCAGACATGTTGAAAGGGGTGTCGATGCTGACAAAATTGAACCAGTAAGTTTGTTTCTTAATTACTATCTTCTACTACACATGTATGCAACATTCTGATCTAAAAGTCGTGCCGTTGACCTTCGGACCGATGACCTCTGAACCCTCGCCGCAGATGAATTGTTGTCTATTAGGAAATTCATCAGTAGCTTCTTTGTGAATCACTATATCAAGATCTCTAAAGACGCCGCAGATTTCAGGATTCTTATCCCCCAATAATAAGTACGCATTCATATAGTGTTATCAGCTAAACATATACGCATGGATGCATATTGTTTTCCGTGTGATCATGTCTTCGTATCTCGTACACTATGATTATGTACTGCATATGTCGGTCTTACAACTGTGGAATTTAGCTAGCATTTGCTCAATTGCATATTGTCATGAATTGTGAGGAATGCTAACATTCTTCCTGTGGACACTATTCGTTCAATTGCATATTGTGCCGAATTATGATGAATGTTCTTCATGTGGATACTATTTGTCGATTGCATATTGTGGTGAATTTGCTATTTGCAGGGTGATTAAAATGCAATATTATACAATAACCTGGCCATTTGAGCGCACATGGTTCAAGCAACTAAGCGTCTGGGATCCAGAACGGAAAGCACACACAACTCATAGCGCAACCGCCTGTGATCAACAGGAAAAGCACACGCAACTCATAGCACAACCACCTGTGATCTATAGGAAAAGCACACGAGATATAAACTGAAACGTTGGTGATACATAAGAAATCGCAAACGATTTGCAGCACTTGTACGTGTGCGTAGGAGCTCGTGAATCGTTTGCAATAGCACCTTATCTCACACGTGAGCCAGCAGGAAACCGTGCCCGATGCAAAGACGATCCCACGTGTAAATTTTTCGGGAAACGTGTCCGTGATATCATGCTTGGCAGACGGTTTCCAGGGAAATCTCGTGTGCGATGATGAAGATATCACACACAGTTTATACCATGGCCCGTGTGGATTAGGTAATGTTTCAAAAACGGTAAAAGGTCAAACACCGTTTGTTTTCCATGAGCAATTAGACACGTTTCACTCATGATAGACATGTGTGATTTATCCCAAATCCCACGTGTATGTTGAAAAATAGTGTGTGCGATATATTCCTGCACCGCACACGATTATGTTTGGCAGATCGTTTGCATTCGTTGGTCAACATCGCCAACGGGTTTTCCGTGTCGTGTGGGATGGACCCCCCTATCGCCCACACATGCATGGCGGCGGTTAAAAACTACGTCGCAGAAAGGGGTTAAAAACCGTTTGTATAGCACGTCGCTGCACCAGTGTATGTACGTTGGTGACCAAATGTTGTTCGGAGTCCCGGATGAGAACCTGGACGTCACGATGAGTTCCGGAATGGTCCAGAGCTAAATACTTATATATGGAAATTCATATAGTGGGTACCGGGAAAGTTCCAGGTTTTGCCCATATTGCACCGGGAAGCTTCTAGAAGGTCCTAAAAGGTTCCATAGGGTTCCGGAGGAGTCCAGAAGGGTACGTCTAGCTCCTAGGGCGTGCATAGAATGTAAGGGGTGCTCCCTAGCCTTATTGGGCTAGGCGTACCAGCTGTCGGTGTGAAAACTGATAGATCCCGGGTAGGGGGTCCCGAGCTGTGGATCTTGGATCAATGGGTTACAGGAGACAAACGGGACAGTGTGTCGGTGTCAAAACCGGCGTATCTCGGGTAGGGGGTCCCCAGCTATGGATCTGGGATCGATGGTTAATAGGGGACAAAGGCGACGATGTTTACCCAGGTTCGGGCCCTCTTGAGGAGGCAAAACCCTATGATAACCCACAAGTATAGGGGATCGCAACAGTTTTCAAGGGTAAAGTATTCAACCCAAATTTATTGATTCGACACAAGGGAAGCCAAAGAATATTTGCGAGTATTAGAAGCTGGGTTGTCAATTCAACCACACCTGGAGATTAAATATCTGCAGTAGAGTGATCAGTAGCACAATAATATGATAGTTTTGATAGCAGTGGCAGCAGTAACGGTAAGAGTAATAGTGACAACAATAGTTTTGTAGCAAGTGTAACAGTAGCAGTAGCAATAGTAACTTAGCAGGAACAATATGTGGAAAACTCGTAGGCACTGGATCGGTGAACTCGTTGGATGATATTCATCATATAACAGTCATAACCTAGGGCGACACATAACTAGCTCCAGTTCATAAACGTAATTTAGGCATGTATTCCGTAAATAGTCATACGTGCTTATGGAAAGAACTTGCATCACATCTTTTGTCCTACTCTCCCGTGGCAGCGGGGTCCATAAGGAAACTAAGGGATATTAAGGCCTCCTTTTAATAGAGAACTAGAACAAAGCATTAACACATGGTGAATACATGAACTCCTGAAATTATGATCATCACCGGAAAGTATCCCGACTATTGTCACTCCGGGGTTTACGGATCATAACACGTAATTGGTGCGTATGACTAGCAAGATCGGATCAAGAACATAGATATAATGGTGATAACATAAATGGTTCAGATTTGAAATCATGGCACTCGGGCCCTAGTGACAAGCATTAAGCATGGCAAAGTCATAGCAACATCAATCTCAAAACATAGTGGATACTAGGGATCAAGCCCAAACAAAACTAACTCGATTACATGATGAATCTCATCCAACTCCTCACTGACCAGCAAGCCTACGAAGGAATTACTCACTCCCGGTGGGGAGTATCATGGAATTGGCGATGGAGAAGGGTTGATGATGACGAAGACCGAAGATTCCCCTCTCCGGAGCCCCAAACGAGCTCCAAATCTGGCCTCCCGAGGAAGAATAGGAGGTGGCGACCGCTCCGTATTGTAAAATGCGATGAAACTTTCTCCTTGATTTTTTTCTCCAAAAATAGGATTTTATAGCATCGGAATTAGGGTTAGTGGGGCCACGAGGTGGGCACAACCCACCAGGGCGCGTCGGGGGGGGGGGGGGGGGGGGCTGGCGCGCCCTGGTGTCTTGGGCCCACCCAGGGCCCCCCTGCAGTGGTTCTTGGCTCCAGTATTTTTTATTTATTGTAAAATAATTCTCCAAAAAGATTCGTCCAGTTCCAAGAACTTTTATTCCTGCACAAAAAAACACCATGGTAGTTCTGCTGAAAACAGCGTCAGTCCGGGTTAGTTCCATTAAAATCATGCAAATTAGAGTCCAAAACAAGGGCAAAAGTGTGAGGAAAAGTAGATATGACGAAGACGTATCAACTCCCCCAAGCTTAACCTATTGCTTGTCCTCAAGCAATTCAGTTGACAAACTGAAAGTGATAAAGAAAAACTTTTACAAACTCTTTTGTTCTTGTCTACATATATATGCTTAAGTATCACCTAGGTTTTCAGCAAAGATTATGAATGACCATGCCAGCAATAACTCTTAGAAATTATATTAACTCATATCAATAGCATAAACAACTAGCGAGCAATAATAAAGTATCTCAAGCGCCAACACTTTGTCAAAACAATCATGATATAATATGACAACAGTGGTATCTCGCTAGCCTGTTCTGAAACAGCAAAACATAAATGCAGAGCACCTCCAAAGTTCAAGTAGCGACTAAACATTGTAATTCATGGTAGAAAAGATCCAGTCATGCTGCACCCAACATCAACTATACATAATGCATGAGGATGACAATAGTGCTCTCAGGTCTGGCGCTTATTGAAGAAGGTGATGACTCAACATAAAAGTAAATAGATAGTCCCTTCGCAGAGGGAAGCATGAATTTGCAGCGGTGCCAGAGCTCAAGTTTTAAAAAAGAGATAGATATAATTATGGGAGGTGCACCCTTCCTGTCAATGTTACGACCAAGAATTATCAATATGTTCCATGCTAAACACATTAGCGGCGGTTCTCAAGCGGTAAAAGTAAATGTTTACTCCCCCTCCACCAACAATCACACTCCATGGCTAGCCGAATCCACGGGTACCGTCCGTACCAACAACATTCCTGGGGGAGTATTGTTTAATTATTTGTAAGTTTTGGTTTCGGGATTGGGAATCCCTATTACTGCCCTCTCGTGCAAGGATGACTGAATAAACACTCATCATGAGAATAACCCGCTTAGCATGGAAGATACTGACCGCCGCCTGTCGCTCCATGAGCGGTCCAGGCACACAAAACAGATGTTCATTTGAATTTTTAGAGATGGCACATGCAAATTTACTTGGAACAGCAGGGTAATACCGCATATAGGTAGATAATGTGGACTCATCTAGAATAACTTTGGTTTAAGGGTTTTGATGCACAAGCAGTATTCCCGCTTAGTACAGGAAAAGGCTAGCAAATAGATTGAGAAGATGCCAGCTAGAGAGCGAAAACGGTCATGAACATGCATTACATATAATAAACATTGACCACTAGCATGAGTAGGATATGGACAACATGAACATAAATATCATGAAGGCTATTTTGGTTTTGATTCAACTACATGCGTGAACATGTGCCAAGTCAAGCCACTTGAAACAGTCAGAGGAGGATACCGTAACATCATACCACATCACAATCATTTTAATGCATGTTGACATCCAAGATAAATCATTATCCACTCCTAGCTACTTAAGCATGGCATGAACAACTATAATCTCTAATGGTCATTGCAAACATGTTTGATCATAATATGCTGAATCAAGGATACTAGGTTAAACCTATTTACAAAAAACAAAAATAAGTTGAGTTCATACCTGCTTTTCTCTGCCACAACCACTCCATCAAATATCGTCATTATTGCCTTTCACTTGCACAACCGAATGATAAGAGAATAATAATAGTGCAAGAGTGCTGTGGACTAAGCTGGAATCTGCAAACATTTTATTCAAGAGGAGAAGACAAGGTAACATGGGATCTTTGTTAGATTAAACAATAGTGCATATGAGAGCCACTCAACATTTTCATAGTGGTCTTCTCCTTGGTACGACTCAAATAAAAGGAAAAGAATTTCAGAGAAACACACTGAAATATTTTTGGAGTTTTTTGTTTTTCCGAAGAAGGAAAATTAAAGAGGGAAAAACAAAAACGAGAAAAACCATTTACACGGGAAAGCTCCCAACAAGCAAAAGAAGAAATGAGAAATCTTTTTGGGTTTTCTTTTGATCCTACAATTAAATTAAGCTAGAAATAAAGACCGAAAAGAAGTAGGAAATATTTTTGGGTTTTCTCAAAGTTTTTCAAACACACAAGAAGAGTGCGAGAAAATAAATTTAGCGTGGATATTACAATGAAAAAGTATGAACACCGACATATCGAATGAAATGTGTGAACATGAATGTAATGTTGGTGGAAATACGTACTCCCCCAAGCTTAGGCTTTTGGCCTATCTTGGTAATCACCATCCGTAGCGTGGGTAATAGTCGGAGTGATAGCCTACCGAGGCCCTTGGTGCGGACTCTTCAGCCCTCCTGGTAGCTTCAACCTCCGCATTGTGCGCATGTGCCTCGCTCTCAAGAATATAATATCTTCCCCTACTATGAAAATAAAAGAGAGCAGGAGTAGGCAAAGTGACCGGCACAACGTTTTTTTTATCAAGTCTCATATTATAGGTATAATTAGTGGCCGTGCCCGTAAGGAACTTGTGACGCTTCATGGCCTCAAACTCTAAATACTGAATAGGTAAGATGGGGTCATTAGGCCAAGGTGATACGTTTAGCTTCTTTGCTACACGGGAGGCATAAATTCCTCCATAAAAATTACCACTAGCAGCATTGTGCTGCAATCTCCGTGCAACAATTGCTCCAAGATTATAACATTTATTTCCAATTATGGCAGTGTGTATGCGACTCAAATCAGGAGAACACAGTGTGCTAAAATCTTGTTTGCCTATGATACATTTACCATTAAAGAGTGCGAAGTAGTGTATTGATGGGAAATGGATGCTTTTAATTCTTCCTTGTGTTACTCCCCTATATTCACCATAGCAAAGATTAACCAAAAATGACTCGTACTCAGATTTTGGTGGTTCATCAAGGGAACCCCAATATGGAATTTTGCATGCTTCACTGAACAATGCTGAAGGCATGGTGAAGGAATGGTCATAGAGGTTGAATGAAACTCTAGACTCATGAGGAAAATATTTAAATTTGTTTGTGAATGTTTTCATGAGTTCGAGATGTTGGGGGCACTTATCTGCGATGAAGCGAGCAAGTTGTGCATTGTGGATAAAGTGTTCGAATTCCACCTTAATACCTGCACCTTCCATGAACTCGTCGCACGGCCACAAGCATGATTTGGTAGCGGCATCTTGCATCGAGCTTTCACTTGGATCAACATAAGATTATCAGACTGAGCTTCCACTTGACGAGGCCTCCGAGAACCTCCTCCTCGAAGAACTCCAAAAGAATTGCATTTTTATTTGCGAACAAATTTCTGAAATATTTTCGAGACACAAAATTTTGTTAACAAAACTTTGTAAGATTGATAGCAACTACTCCCAAGGATGCATAGAGGCCATATTGAGCATTCAAACTACTTGGAACTCTAAGAATTCAACATGCAAGCTCATCTACAGCAGCACCAAGAGTAGCTAATTGCTCTAAAAATAACCCACTAAATCAAAAACTAATTGGAGCAATGGAGGAGTCACATACCAAGTAGCAATCCCTCCAAACAGTTTCGGAAATGGAGCTTCGAGCAAAGAGATCGAAATCCACGAGTTTGAGAGCAAGAACACGGGAATGGAGGCTATGGTGATTTTTTTCTGGAGGTAGGGGATGCCATGGGTAAAGGAATAAGTGAGGGGGGCCACATGGGGGCCACAACACACCAAGGGGCACCTAGGGTTGCTCGCGTGCCCTGGTGTCTTGTGGGCACCAAGTGCACCCCCTCTGATGTTATTTGCACCAGAAATTCAGAAATATTCAGAAACAAATCGTATCAAATTTTCAGGATATTCTGAGAACTTTTATTTTTGGGTCATTTTTTATTGCACGGAGAAAACAGAAAACAGGATAAACATGGCAATTTATTTTATTTGACTAAGTAAAACAGAAAATGAAAGGTGGGGGCAGAGAGTTGTGCCTACTAGATTCATGAACTTCATACCTCTCAAAAATGATCCATTAATAAGGTTGATCAAGTCTTATTAACAACCACCTTCGATTAGCATGAAACCGAAGAATTTTCGTAAAACAGTAAGTTACCTCAATGGGGATGTGCATATCCCCAACAATAAGTATATCATATTTCTTTTTGGCAGTAGGTAGAGGTAATTGAAAACTTCCAATAGTGATTGTCAGAGATTCTTCAATAACATTTATACCATTCACTTGGAGTTGTTTCTTCGGAAAGTCCACCGTATTCAAAAAGGGTCTACCAAGGATAATCGACATGTTATCGTCCTCGGGCCTCTCAAGAATAACAAAGTCCGTTAAGATAGTAACATTTGCATCAACAACAGGAACATCCTCACAAATACCGATAGGTATGGCAGTTGATTTGTCAGCCATTTGCAATGATATTTCAGTAGATGTGAGTTTATTCAAATCAAGTCTTTTATATAAGGAGAAAGGCATAACACTAACACCAGCTCCCAAATCACACAAAGCAGTTTTGACATAGTTTCTTTTATGGAGCAAGGTATAGTTGGTATTCCTGGATCTCCAAGGTTTTTAGGTACTCCATCCTTAAAAGAATAATTAGCAAGCATGGTGGAGATTTCAGCTTCAGGTATCTTTCTTTTATTAGTGATGATGTCTTTCATGTATTTATCATAAGGGGCCATCTTTAGGATATCAGTTAAGCAGGTACGCAAAAAGACTGGCCTAATCGTTTCAGCAAAGCATTCAAACTCTTCATCATCCTTTTTCTTAGATGGTTTAGGTGGAAAGGGCATGGGTTTCTGAACCCATGGCTCTCTTTCTTTACCATATTTTCTAGCCACAAAGTCTCTTTTATCATAACGTTTATTTTTAGGTTGTGGGTTATCAAGATCAACAACAGGATCTGTTTCAACATCATTATCTGGTTCTTTATCATTGTTCGGTTGAGTATCCTCATGAACATCATCATTATCATTCTCATTATCACTAGGTTGATGTTGACTACCAGATTGAGTTTCAGCATCAGAAATAGAGACATCATTATTATCTAGAGGTTTTTGTGTCTCAGGTTCACTAGAGGTATGCAAAGTCCTATCGTTTTTATTTTTCTTTTTCTTCTTAGAAGGACTAGGTGCATTAGTATTAATTCTTTGAGAGTCTTGTTCAATTCTTTTAGGATGACCTTCAGGATAAAGAGGTTCTTGGGTCATTCTACCTCCTCTAGTTACTACTCTAGCAGCAAAATCATTCATATTATTATTCATTTCATCAAGCAATTCTTTTTGAGACTTAGCAACTTGTTCTAACTGAGTTTGAACCATAGAGGCATGCTTTCCTACACCTCTAACATCATTACTGTCGGTGCACTTGGACAGGGGTATCCAGTGCCCCTGACTTTTGCACAGGTAGTAGTAGCAAAACCCGTCGATACAAGTTACCACACCACCAAGCGAGCATTCAAGAACCAGACCCCGGCAGCAACGACCTGTAGAAGGCCAAGCAAATGCCGGCAAGACTATTGCAACGACCCAGTAAGGGCCCAAAGCGCGCCAACCATGTCCCCGGAGCCTGCCGGTGACCGAGGCGCGCACATCTCAGGAAGACCCGGCAAGCCATCCCCCGGCAGGCACGAGCTGACCGGCCACCGCTCCACCGCATCACGACGCCAGTCACTTGTCGATGCGGTTTCGAGCCCTCAGGCATCTAAGTGGCTCTCGCTAAGCAAGTGGCGACGCACCGGAAGACAGATTATACCCAGTTGACACCCATCCAGTAGCGTGTCAAGACCCTAAGCGACAGCCGGCTAAGCAGTGGCAAGAGCTTGCCGGGGATGCATCCCCGAGCGCCACCTAGTCTAGCAATCATGGTATTTTGTCCTAAATGCCAGAGTTAGCTATGATAGCTCTGTTTGCTATCTAATTGCCAGATAAAGACTGTTTTGCCACTGTGGTTGCCCCTTGCACTATAAAAGGAGGCCCAAGGCAACCCAGCTCAAGATTCGGACCTTTGGACACTTGTACTCACGTAGTAGTTCTCACCGACGGCAACCCTTGCCGGGATTAAGCGCTGCGTGTTCTTCGTGTTCCTTTGATCAATCCACCAAAAGCAGGAGTAGGGTTCTACGCTTCACAGCGGCCCGAACCTGGGTAAAAATGTCAGCGTCCCGATCGTCGTGCTGCCTCATAGTCTCCGCTCTTTGCGCAACATGACCCCCCTTGCCGAACCACAAAGGGTCCTCTGGTCCCATAGGTGATCGTGTGCATCCGTGCCCCGACATCTTTGGTGCGCCAGGTACGGGGTGCGTCATTTGCGCGAACCCGAATTCGTGAATAGCGAAGTCGATCTTCATCATCGTCATCTTCATCCATGGCTCCCAAGAAGAAGCCCGGCACGGCCGCACATTCCTCCACTTCAAAGGCTCCCTCGCATGCTGCCGCGGGCACCGTGGGCGTTGCGACGGCTGCGAGTGAGGCGGGCGTCGTGGGCGACGCGGCTGGCGCAGGCGGTGCCAGCGTCGTATCCCCCGCGGTCGAGGTTGGAGCGGGGAACGCCGGAGAGGAGTGACAGCAGCAACATCCTGCACGCCCCTGGTACCGCGGGCGAAGGAAACGACCAATCACCACCTCCCCCGCCGCGCGGATGGCCGTGGTCGTCATGGTGGCACACAATTCGGAGCGAGCCATGATCCCCCATCTGTGCCCATCACCAGCGCGGCTACTGGACGCACGCCTCGTCCAGAACAAGATGGAGCGCCGAGCGGGGTCACGATCCCGCGGGCTCGGCCTCCCCCACAACAGACTGCCCCAGCGAGCAGCGCATGGCAACAGGGACGCAGTGACGCCCCTCTTGGCTCCACTAGGATCCTGGCGACATCGCGGTCTGCCTCTTTCGCCATGCCGAACACGGCATCGGAAGCGATGGTGCAAGCCCAGTTGTTGCTAAACTTCCCGCCGGCGGCCGATAAGATGGATGAGTGGAGAGCTACTATCCAGAGCTTGATATCCTTCGTCGAAGCCTACAAATCTCAGCATGCAGAGCCATCGCGACACACGCGTACAGCTACGGCGGCCCGGGCCGGCGATCATGTCGAGGGGGACACACCAACGACGCAGTCCCCTCCGTGACAGCAAACCCAGGAGCAGCCGCGGCGAGCTTCACATGCTGACGAGTTCGACGAAACATCTATGGCCTCGTCCGGCCCACACGATCGCCGGGACCAGCGGCGTGTCCTGGATGATCGGCAGAAAGAAGACGCGCGCATCACCATCGAGGAGCATCGAGAAGCACACCGTCAGTCTGACAGGCTCAATGGCCCAGGTGCTGGCGACCCCGCGCCCAGTGCTGGCGGGTACCTGCCTTATGAGGTTGGGTGCCCTGCCTTCACTCGCGAGTTGCGGCAGGTCCGCTGGCCATCAGCCCGAGCTTTCAAACCAGAGCTGACGGAGAAGTATGAAGAAAAGCTAAACCCTGCAGAATTCCTGGGCATCTACACGATAGCCGTTCAAGCTGCCGGAGGAAGAGATGAGAAGGTGCTCGCCAACTACTTCCCTTTGGCACTCAAGCCAAATGTGAGGTCGTGGCTGATGCACCTGCCGGAGAACTCCATTTCATCATGGGCTGACTTGTGCAACGAGTTCATTGGCGCCTTCACAGGCGGCCACCAGGAGCCAGGGTAGCCCAGCGACCTGCAAGTCCTTCCACAAAAAGAAGGAGAGACTCTGCGGAAGTACATTAAGAGATTCAGTCTTGTGCACCGCAACATCCTAGAGATACACCCCGCTACCGTGATTGCCGCGTTCCATTCGAACGTGCGCAATAGGAGGGTGCGGGCCAAGATGAATGTCAGACTCCCCAAGACCATTAACGAGCTATACACGTTAGCGGACAAGTGTGCTCGTGCTAAGGAAGGAAGGCGCTTACCCGGAGAGGAGGCTGGTGTCGAAGTCGACTCGGACAACGACGACGATGCCCCCAGCCCGAAGGGGAAGAGCCGGAAGCGCAACAAGAAGCGTAAGGGAAGAGCAGTCTTGGCCATTGAGGGCTCCGGTGACCTCAGTACCGGCAAGAAGGCCAAAGCAGAGGCCCCCGGCAAGGGAGCTGCCACGTGCGCTGATTGCCGGAAGGCTGGTGCTGCTGTGAAAACTGGGAAGTCCGACGGGTCGTACTGCAAAATCCACCGCACTAAAGGCCATGATCTCCAAGAGTGCCGCCAAGTTGAGCAGCTTGTCGAGAAGCAGAAGGCCGAGTACGAGAAGCGTGACAAAGAGAAGAACCAAGATGGTACTGGTGGGAAGGGCCGTGGCGGCAGAGGAGGCCGCCGTGGCAAAGCTCCGCAGCAGAAGGAAATGCCAGCTAGAGGCCGCGAGAAGAAAGAAGCAGAGGACATGAGTGAGGATGAAGATGACGAGGAGGATTCCAGTGATCGAGAATTCCAGAGGGCAACTGAAGCCATGTGTGTTGACGGGGGTGCGTCATTGCATTCCTCTCACCGTCAGCTTAAACAGTGGGCGTGGAGCCAAGTGCAGAGTCCAAAAAGGCACTCAAATGGTGAGGAGGACCACCCTGACCGCACCTCTACGGTCGGATGTTTGCCATTGTTGGTCTCCCTGACAATCCGCAACCTCAAGGTCACCAAGATGCTAGTTGACGGCAGGGCGGGATTGAACTTAAACTCCCCGAAAGTGGTTGAAAGGCTACAGATCCCTGACGGAGAGCTCAGAGCCACGGGTACATTCCAAGGAGTTAACCCCGGCAGGAGCCGACCTAAGGGAAAGATCACCTTGCATGTGACGTTTGGCGTGGAGTTGAACTACCGGACTGAGAAAGTGGTGTTCGACGTGGTTGAGCTCCCCCTACCGTACAACGGAATTCTTGATCGGCCACCCTGGCAAAGTTCATGGCAGCATCCCACTATGCTTACAACACTTTGAAGATGCCCGACCCCATTAGAATCATCTCCATCCCATCTGACAAGAAGGATGCAGTCATATGCATAGACAAAGATGTATCGAGACGCGGTAGCAGCTGAGGCTGGAGAAATCCCAGCTCCCACCAAGGAATCGAAGAAAGTAAAGAATCCTAGCATGAACACTGGCAAGGACTCCAGGAAGCGCGCCTCTTCGGAGTGCGCTGCACCTGATGATGACCTTCCGAAGAGTTCCATTAGCAAGAAGACCAAGGTCACCTATCCTGAGATGAAGAAGATCCCGGCAGGGCTAGATGGCACTGGTGGTACGTTCACCATCAGCGCCACCCTCACTGAAAAATAGGAAAGCGTGCTCGTTGCCTTCTTGCGGGCAAATGTTGATGTGTTTGCTTGGCAACCATCTGACATCCCCAGTGTTCCCAGGGAGGTAATTGAGCACCAACTTGCTGTCTGCCCCCACGCCAGGCCCGTCAAGCAAAAGGTTAGGAAGCAAGCCTTGGAGCGACAACAGTTCATCGCCGAAGAGATCAAGAAACTTGAAGCAGCTGGATTGGTCAGAGGAGTGTTGCACCCAACTTGGCTAGCCAACTTGGTAGTGGTGCGCAAGGCGAATGGGAAATGGAGGCTCTGCATAGATTTCACTGACCTGAACAAAGCGTGCCCGAAGGACCCTTTCCCCTTGCCGGGCATCAACCATATTGTTGATTCCACCTCCGGGTGCAACCTGCTTTCCTTCTTGGACGCTTACTCCGGATACCACCAGATTTTCATGGCTAAGGAAGATGAGGAAAAGACCGTGTTCATAACTCCGTGCGGCACGTACTGCTTTGTACGGATGCCCTTCGGGTTAAAGAGCGCTGGTTCTACCTTTGCCAGAGCCATGTAGACTGGATTTGGACCACAGTTGCACAGGAATGTGGAAGCTTACATGGATGATATAGTCGTCAAGACCAAAGATGAAGCAACTCTCATACCAGACTTGCAAGAAACCTTTGCAAACTTGCGCAAGATCAATCTGAAGCTCAACCCTGAGAAGTGTGTATTTGGCGTCCCATCCAGGAAGCTACTTGGGTTCTTTGTATCTCAGTGAGGAATAGAAGCAAATCCCAACAAGATCAAGGCAATTGAGCAGATACAAGCACCCAAGACCATCAAGGACATCAGACGTTTGACCGGATGCATTGTCGCGCTTAGTAGGTTTATCTCCAAATCCGCTGAATGCGCCCTGCCATTCTTCAAGATCCTGAAGAAGGCAGGCCCGGTAAAGTGGACCCCGGAAGCAGAGGCAGCACTGCAAGATGTAAAAACATACCTTTCTTCTGTCCCCACCTTGGTCTCTCCTAAGCCACAAGAACCGTTGCTGCTATACTTGGCGGCAACGAATCTAGTGGTTAGTGTAGTGCTGGTGGCGCAGCGAGAAGTAGATGAGGATGCAGCCGCTGTGGGTGATGCTGCCGGGGACAAAACCGAAGCATCTGCGGCAGGACCCAATGTAGAACTAGGGGAATCTCGGCAAGCTGACGAAGGCAGTTCCAAGGAAGTGGCGAAGAGGAAAGTGGTGCAGCGGTCCGTGTACTTTGTCAGCTCCCTATTGCAGGGGGCTAGGTCAAGGTACTCTGGAGTGCAAAAGTTGATCTTCGGCCTCATCATGGCCTCGAGGAAGCTGCGACACTACTTCCAAGCCCATGAGATCACAGTTGTCACTCGCTTTCCGCTACAGCACATATTTAGGAACCCCGAGGCCACTGGCAGGATAGTTGAGTGGGCACTTGAGCTGTCAAGTTTCGGATTGAAGTATGAGAGCACTTCCACAATCCAGAGCAGGGCGCTGGCGGATTTCATCGCTGAATGGATGCCCACGCCAGATGAAGAAGTTCCAGAAACAGTCCTCCCCGGCAAGGAAGCACCTAAAGAGTGGATCATGTACTTTGACGGCGCCTTCTCACTCCAGGGCGCCAGAGCAAGCGTGATCCTCAGCGCCCCCATCGGAGAGCACCTCAAGTATGTGGTTCAGATGCACTTTCCTCGAGAGGAAGCCACCAACAACATCGCCGAGTATAAAGGGCTCCTTGCCGGACTCAGAATCGCGGTGGAGTTGAGGATCAAGAAACTGATCATCCGAGGCGGATCTCAGCTTGTGGTGAAACAAGTCAACAAAGACTATCAGAGCCCATTGATGGAAGCATACGTGGAAGAGGTGAGGAAACTGGAGGAGCGCTTTGACGGATTACAAACAGAGAATGTGCCGCGTGCAAAAAATAGTATTGCTGGTCATCTGTCAAAGTGCGCTACGCAACAGCTCCCTGTAGAACCAGGAACCATTATCCTTCGCCTCACTCAACCATCAGTATCCCCATCAAGGATGGCCAGGAAAATAAGAAAGCTCAAATTCGGCAAGCATTTCCCGGTAGAGCTTCCCGAAGCCGCTGGTAGAGAAGCTGCCGGGGACAGTCTCGTTTTGCCAGGTGAGCAGCTTTCTCCTGCGGACTCCCAGGTTCTCGCGATCGAGACAAGCGCTCCCACGGACGAGGAGATGCCTTTAGTCCTAGTTGTCAAGCCCTAGGTTCCAACTTGGGCACATCATATAGTCCGCTTCCTTCAAACAGGAGAACTTTCCGAAGAGCAAGAAGAGGCCGAAAAAGTAGCCCGTCAGTCAAGCATGTACCAGTTTGTCGATGACATTCTGTACAGAAAAAGAACCAACGGCGTGAAATTAAAGTGCATTTGCCGGGAGGATGGACTGAAGCTGTTGGCAGAGATTCACGGAGGCATATGTGGCTCTCACATTGGATCAAGGCCTCTTGCCGGAAAGGCCTTCCGGTAGGGTTTCTATTGGTCCGCTGCCCTCCAAGATGCAACTGAGTTGGTCACCAAATGTGAAGCCTGCCAGTTCCATTCCAAAAACATCCATCAACCTGCGCAAGCTCTTCAGACGATCCCTTTATCCTGGCCATTCTCGGTCTGGGGGCTCGATATCTTGGGCCCCTTTCCCCGCGCTGTCGGGGGCTTTGAGTTCTTGTTCGTAGCAATCGACAAGTTCACAAAGTGGCCTGAGGTGGAGCCAGTGAGGAAAGTGACCGCACAGTCAGCTATCAAGTTCATGAAAGGACTGGTGTGCCATTTTGGGGTGCCCAACAGGGTGATCACCGACAACGGCACCCAGTTCACGAGCCGCGCCTTCATGCAATACATCCAAAGCCTTGGAAGCAAGGTCTCCTTCGCCTCTGTTGCCCATCCAAGAAGCAACGGGCAAGTCGAGAGGATGAATGCTGAAGTGCTGCGAGGTCTCAAGACAAGGACTATTGATAGACTGCGGAGGAGCGGCAAGTGCTGGATAGATGAGCTGCCGGTGGTTCTTTGGTCCCTCAAAACGACACCGAATCGAGCTACCGGCCAGACGCCCTTCTCCCTAGTATACGGGGCGGAAGCAGTGCTCCCCACAGAACTCATATGCGGGTCACCTCGAGTACTTGCCTACGATGAAGTAGAGCAAAAGTAGCTATGTCATGACGATGCCATTCTCCTCGAGGAAGATCGTCTCCAGGCCGCTGTGCGTGCTGCACGCTACCAGCAAGCCCTGCGCCGCTATCATAGCCGCAGGGTCCACGCCCGGAGCCTTGAGGAAGGCGATCTTGTCCTTAGGCGCGTTCAGTCCGCCAAGGGTACCAACAAGTTGACACCAAAGTGGGAAGGCCCTTACCGGGTAGCACGAGTCACCAGACCTGGCGCAGTCCTTCTGGAGACCGAAGATAGCACCAAGGTGCTTAACTCATGGAATATTGAGCATCTTCGTAAGTTCTACCCGTGAGGCGCGGCTGCCGGGCCCAGTCCCTAGCAGCCACCTTTTGTACAAGCTTTGCCGAAGCTGCATGTAACCCTTTGTACAAAGCCAGGCGCAGACCCTGTGCAACAATAATAAAGCTAGGAGTTGCATTATATCATTGCATTGCATGTTCATTATGCATTTTTATGATTACGATGTCATCACCTCTTAAAGTTTTAGAGATTCGCTAGAGTACTTGTTAAGCCTATAATCCTTGTTGCCGCACTCTCTTCTCAAAGGATAGAGGCCTCTTGCCCCGCGTGTTTTGCCACCACGTAAACATAGAAGGAGGGCAAAGGAACAAGGACGGTGGCCCAGCATACTCCAGAAAGGGATACTGCCTAAAAAGAGATAAGTCTAATCGCATATCCCAAGTTTTATGATTGTTAGCTCCCTTAAAGGAAATCCTTTCTCTCTTTTTGAATGTGTTCAGTGGAGTCCCCCATGTGGTGAAAACCCTTGTCGGGACTAGCTGTTCCCCAGCTCCTGATACTTATCAGTTCTGGGGGACCGCGCCGATACCGACAAGGAACCCTGCCGGAGAACAACGCCAACCTGCTGCCGGGGGCTCGCTCCCCTTTTGGCTCTCGTGGTTAATAGTGACCAGGCAGGCGGTCCCGTGCGGCAAGGACAAACACCCTGACACAGTAGAAACAAAGGGAAAAAAGGATGGTACTCAGGGAAGAGAGATAACATTCATTCATTCGTTTGTTGATACAAATCGGATAAGAATTACATTACAATTAACTAAAACTTGGCGAGCGCCTACATCTTTTGACTTGTAAAAAGATAAGTGCCCTGTAATGCCTTTCTTGTCCCTCTCCTCCTAGGAATTAGGTGGAGAAGAAACAGAGGGTGAAAGGAGCGTCTGGCTGGGATTTGGCGCCTCCCCGCCAGGACCAGAGGGACGCGTCCGAAGAGCAGAAGGGCCCCATCCCCAGGCAGGGCGGACGAAGCCGATAGAGCGAACAAGACTGACAAGGGGGAAGAAGGCGAAGGGCAGGTGCAGATGGTGGCACTGCCGGAGCCTAGCTAGTGATGATGGTGCTGCCGGGGAGCGCGACGCGTCAAAGCCGTCATCCGCACTCCTGAAGCGTCGTGTGTCCCCGACCGCCATCGTCTTCCTCAACGCCACCGCTCGAGGGAACACCTCCGCCGTCGTCCAAGCTCCCGACGCAGCAGCCGAGGGGCCCCACAGAGAGCATGGTCGCCCCTGGTGGCCAAAGGCGGGGAATTCCCCTGCCCTTAAGAACACACGGGCGAAAGACTCCCACCCTTGCGCGCCATACATAATGCCATGGGTGGTGAAATCTACCTCGACGAACGACGAACTGCTGCTACGACCGCTCTCACATGGTCGGTAGCCGTGCGGGCGTTTTTTCTCCATCGCCTTGAAGAAGGGGCGCAGAGACCGCGATCCGCCACGATGCTGTGTTCCCATCATAGGCTCCAGCACGGTGTCGACAGCGTGGCATCCTATCAAGACCGAAACAGCGGGCGACGCAGCAGCAGGTGTGCTGCCGCAGCTATCCCTAGCGCGATCGCTGTGCCGCCCGCTCCCCCATCCAAGACCCTTCCGGCCGGCTCCTAGCCCGAGGCCGTCGATCCGGAGCGGGAGCTGAGCATTGGCATAAAGAGATGACCTTGCAATGGCAAGCGCGCTCGCCAGGCCTTTTCCCCCGACCATTAGGAGGGAAGGGGCGGCCCGAAGGCGAACCAGAAGAGGAGGACAAGCAATGTAGACTTGGGAACAAGGAGGAGATGGAGATGGATGAGCATCGCTGCCGTGACCCCCTAATTTATAGGGGAGAGTGCGGGGGCTGGCTCTCCCCCGCTCCAGAGCGGCCGCCCATCTCCACCAATCCCACTATCCATGACTCACGGGCAAACAGGTAACCACCCCATCGCTCCAATCCATGGCACCGCGGTTTCTACCACGATCAGGCCTTTAAGTAACGAGCGCCCACCACAAGCTCCCCGCTATGCATGCGGCGCGCGTGGCGGAAACAGCCTGAAGTAGTGGGTCAGTGCTGACTAGTAAATTGGCGGTTACTCCCTCACATTGCGCGCATGTGCATAAATTTTGGGCCTGACCCAACGGCACTAGGCAAGCGCGTGTGAGCCAGACCCGGGGGCTCCTGTCGGTGCACTGGGACAGGGGTATCCAGTGCCCCTGACTTATGGATAGGCAGTAGTAGCAAAACCCGCCGATACAAGTTACCACACCACCAAGCGAGCATTCAAGAACCAGACACCGGCAGCAACGACCTACAGAAGGCCAAGGAAACGCCGGCAAGACTTTTGCAACGACCCAGGAAGGTCCCAAAGCGCGCCAGCCACGTCCCCGGAGCCTGCTGGGGACCGAGGCACGCACATGTCAGGAAGACCCGGCAAGCCATCCCCGGCAGGCACGAGCTGACCAGCCACCGCTCCACCGCATCATGACGCCAGTCACTTGTGGATGTGGTGTCGAGCCCTCAGGCGGCTAAGTGGCTCTCGCTAAGCACGTGGTGACGCACCGGAAGACAGGTTATACCAAGTTGGCACCCGTCCAGTAGCGTGTCAAGACCCTATGCGACAGCCAGGTAGGCGGTGGCAAGAGCTTGCCGGGGATGCATCCCCGAGCGCCACCTAGTCTAGCAATCATGGTATTTTGTCCTAAATGCCAGAGTTAGGTATGATAGCTCTGTTAGCTATCTAATCGCTAGATAAAGACTATTTTGCCACTGTGGTTGCCCCTTGCACTATAAAAGGAGGCCCAAGGCAACCTAGCTCAAGATTCAGACCTTTGGACACTTGTACTCACGTAGTAGTTCTCCCCGACGGCAACCCTTGCTGAGATTGAGCGCTGCGTGTTCTTCGTGTTCCTTTGATCAATCCACCAAAAGCAGGAGTAGGGTTTTACGCTTCACAGCGGCCCGAACCTGGGTAAAAATGCCAGCGTCCCGATCGTCGCGCCGCCTCATGGTCTCCGCTCTTTGCGCAACCTGACCCCCCTTGCCGAACCACAAAGGGCCTCTGGTCCCGTAGGTGATCATGTGCATCCGTGCCCCGACAATTACTAATTCTAAATAGAAAGTCACTCAAGCGAGCAATCATATCATAATTATATTTCAATTATTTCAGAACATGTGCATTGAAATGATCTTGCTTCATAATATAGTTATCAAACTCATATAAGCATTGACTAGGATGTTTATTGTAAGGGATATCACCTTCATCAAACTTTCATAAAGAATTTACCTCTACCACCTATGGAGGTGGTGGTGTGTCAAGGCCATGTATTTCTTCAATAGGTGGTAAATTCTTAACATCCTCAGCTTTAATACCTTTTTCCTTCATAGATTTCTTTGCCTCTTGCATATCTTCCGGACTGAGAAATAAGATACCCCTCTTCTTCGGAGTTGGTTTAAGTGGTGGTTCAGGAAAAGTCCAAGCATCATAATTCTTCAATATGTTATTCAATAATTCCTCGGCTTGATCAATAGTTCATTCCCTAAAAACACAACCAGCACAACTATCTAGGAAGTCCCTAGAAGCATCAGTTAGTCCATTATAGAAGATATCAAGTATTTCATTTTTCTTAAGAGGATGATCAGGCAAAGCATTAAGCAATTGGAGAAGCCTCCCCCGAGCTTGTGGGAGACTCTCTTCTTCAATTTGCATAAAGTTAAATATTTCCTATAAAGCAGCTTGTTTCTTATGAGCAGGAAAATATTTTTCAGAGAAGTAGTAAATCATATCCTGGGGACTACGCACACAACCAGGAGCAAGAGTATTGTACCATGTCTTAGCATCACCCTTTAATGAGAACGGAAATAACTTGAGGATATAGTAATAGCGAATCTTCTCATCATGAGCAAAGAGGGTGTCTATATCATTCAACTTAGTAAGATGTGCCACTACAGTTTCAGTTTCATAGCCGTGGAAAGGATCAGATTCAACCAGAGTAATTAACTCTGGGTCGACAGAGAATTCATAATCCTTATCGGTAACAAAGATAGGTGAAGTAGCAAACTTAGGATCACATTTCATTCTAGCATTCAAAGTATTTTCCTTATACTTGCATAGCAATTTCTTAAGAGCATCCCTATCCTTACAATAAAGGATTTCTCTAGCTATCTCTCCAAACAAAACATAACCTTCAGGTATCTTAGGAATTTCAAATCTAGAAGAGCTAGGACTAATAGGTGTTTCATAGTCATCAGTTTCAAAGGCTTCATCAGTTTCAGCTATCTCATCGGTTTCAGTAATTTCATTCTCTTTAGCTCTAGCAATTTGTTCATCAAGAAATTCACCTAGTGGCACATTATCATCAACCATGGTACTAGTATCATCATAAGCATCATTCATAGAAGAAGTAGCATCATCGATAACTTGTGACATATCAAGATTACTAGCATGTGGTGGTGTTGCAAACTTACTCATAACAGAAGGTGAATCAAGTGCAGAGCTAGATGGAAGTTCCTTACCTCCACTCGTCTTAGATGGAAAAATCTTGGTTTTTGGATCATTCAGATTCTTCATAGTGATCAAATGATATAAATACCAAGTGACTCAACAAATATAGCTATGTTCCCCGGCAACGGCGCCAGAAAAGGGTCTTGATAACCTACAAGTATAGGGGATCGCAACAGTTTTTGAGGGTAGAGTATTCAACCCAAATTTATTGATTTGACACAAGGGGAGCCAATGAATATTTGCGAGTATTAGCAGCTGAGTTGTCAATTCAACCACACCTGGAGATTAAATATCTGCAGCAGAGTGATCAGTAGCACAGTAATATGATAGTTTTGATAGCAATGGCAGCAGTAACGGTAACAGTAACAGTGACATCAATAGTTTTGTACAAGTGTAACAGTAGCAATAGCAATAGTAACTTAACAGAAACAATATGTGGAAAACTCATAGGCACTGGATCGGTGAACTCATTGGATGATATTCATCATATAACAGTCATAACCTAGGGCGACACAGAACTAGCTCCAGTTCATAAATGTAATGTAGGCATGTATTCCGTAAATAGTCATACATGCTTATGGAAAAGAACTTGCATGCCATCTTTTGTCCTACCCTCCCGTGGCAGCGGGGTCCATAAGGAAACTAAGGGATATTAAGACCTCCTTTTAATAGAGAACCGGAACAAAGCATTAACACATGGTGAATACATGAATTTCTGAAACTACGGTCATCACCGGAAAGTATCCCGACTATTGTCCCTCAGGGGTTTACGGATCATAACACATAATAGGTGCGTATGACTAGCAAGATCGGATCAAGAACATAGATATAATGGTTATAACATAAACGGTTCAGATTTGAAATCATGGCACTCGGGCCCTAGTGACAAGCATTAAGCATGGCAAAGTCCTAGCAACATCAATCTCAGAACATAGTGGATACTAGGGATCAAGCCCTAACCAAACTAACTCGATTACATGATGAGTCTCATCCAACTCCTCACCGACCAGCAAGCCTACGAAGGAATTACTCACTCCCAGTGGGGAGCATCATGGAATTGGCGATGGAGAAGGGTTGATGATGACGAAGACCGAAGATTCCCCTCTCCGGAGCCCCAAACGGGCTCCAGATCTGGCCTCCCGAGGAAGAACAGGAGGTGGCGGTGGCTCCGTATCGTAAAACGCGATGAAACTTTCTCCTTGATTTTTTTCTCCAAAAATAGGATTTTATAGCGTCGGAATTAGGGTCAGTGGGGCCACGAGGTGGGCACAACCCACCAGGGCGCGCCGGGGGGGGGGGGGGAGTTGGCGCGCCCTGGTGTCTTGTGCCCAGCCAGGGCCCCCCCTCCGGTGGTTCTTGGCCCCAGTATTTTTTATTTATTGTAAAATAATTCTCCAAAAAGTTTCGTCCAGTTCCGAGAACTTTTATTTCTGCACAAAAACAACACCATGGCAGTTCTGCTGAAAACAGCGTCGGTCCGCGTTAGTTTCATTCAAATCATGCAAATTAGAGTCCAAAACAAGGGCAAAAGTGTGAGGAAAAGTAGATACGACGGAAAGATATCACCCTACGTCCTGCTTGATTGTATTGATGTGTATGATGATTACAGAGTTGACCTACCTCGAGATCAGATGAGCTAAAACCCTAGATGCGTTGACTTGTCCTCTACGATCTAAGCCCTCTTGTTTATATAGACACGAGGGGTACCTAGGGTTACATGTAGTCGAATGTTACCGAGGGTTCAAACACGCCTATTCTAACATCTGTGACTTGGAGGACACACCACGACATCTTTATAGTTCGATCTTCCCACAGTAGCCACCAAGCGTCCCATGAGTTCGACTCACACGGGATAAGTCGGCAGCCCAAGGACCCATTAGTCCCGGACTCCCTTAGTAGCCCCCGAAATAGCCTCCAACGCCGAGGTATATAGTCTTCTATAGCTCCACATGTCCAAGGTCTTCGACACATGCTGAAGTTGATGCTGGGGTCCCTGTTGCGGACTAGCTTCCTGAGGATTCCGAGGAAGTCTCGGTTACTAATTCCGAGGTTGAAAGTGCGATGAATCATCGGCAGCGAGAAGAGTCATTGCGCCACCCAATATTTTCTGACCAAGAGTTTAATGCTCTTTATTCGGTGGACGCTTAACTCGGAGCTGCCCGAGCAGGACTCGAGGGAGCCTTCAGACTAATGTCCACCAACCTGCGGGTGAGTGGTCGGTTTTGACAACCGAACACAAATCCTAACCCAGTATCCACCAAGTCTTAATTTGGTCGGGACGGCCGAATTAAGGGTCTAAATATTGTTTTGTTGTTATGTAGGATTCATGGCAACAAAACGAGAAGTTGTTCGAGGATCTCGAGTCGAGCCAGACAGAGTTCCGAGCCATCAAGGCCGAACTTGAGGAGGTGAAAAAGTTCACCAGAGAGGCACACGGTGAGTAAAAAGTATTTTTATGTGCCGAAATTGTTGAGACACCCTTTCTAATGAAAGATTTCTTCATAGCAACTGAGTCCATAGGTCAGCTGTAGAAGGATTTGGAGGCATCCCGAGAATCTCAAAGGTATGCCGAGTCTCAGTTTGAGGCTGGCCGCCGTGTATTGACCCGAAGTCATGAGGAGAAGAACCAGCTCAAGGAGGAAAACCAGCGACAAGCCGAAGAAATTGAGAGTTTAAAAACTCAATTGGCGCAAGCCCACGAAGAGAACCAGAGATTAAAGGGTGGCATGTTTTGTAAGTGAAATTCTAACCTAGAATTCGGTAAAGTACGTTTATTTTGTCGAGTGTAAGAAGCATGTCGCATTTCGTGCTTATGTCTCCTAACCGGGCGTCCCGGGGAAGAAGCCAGCTCATTCAGAGGGAACCTATTGAAGGAATTGTCCGTCGTGCACGAGCGAGCTCGGAAAGCTATGAGGAGCATGACCAAGGCACTCTAGCCAACCGAGACGACTCCAGAAGGGATGGCCGAGTTGGCCGATCGATTTAAAGGAGCCCGAAGTCATTTTGAGCTATGGAAGACCTCGTCCTGTCGAGAGGGATCATGGGAGGCGTGGGCCATGGTGAAGACCCGCTTTACAAAACTCAACCCAGAGCACTTGGCTCGGGTTGGTCCGGTAGGGCTGGATGGTCAAGAGGTACCTCTTCACTTGGTCTATGACCAAGGTATACCCGCCGCTCGTATTTCACAAGAGGACTGCGCCCTGGATGTCATAATAGATATTCTTGACCGACAACCTAGTGTTTGATTCTATGTAGTTATGTACTTTACATCAAACCGACTCTGTCCATGCTGTAAACGTTGTCTTAACCGGCCATCGGCTTCTGCCTCCCCCGCCAATAGCTGGGGAGTGTTATGTACTGTGTATCCTGCAATAACAGGAAATCATTTCGGAGAACTAGGCAATCCGGCCATCTGGTGCGAACAAACAGAACGCGCACAGGGAGGTATGTTATATTACTGTTTAACATAAGAAACATCTTTCGAAGAAAATAGTTCCTCTATGAGTTCCTTTCTTTAGGTTGCTACGTAAATCGTAGACGTTGTAGCTGTGTACCCGTAGTATGCGAATAATTGCTACTTTGGGAGAATAATCCCAGTTTGTGGTGAAGATCACCAATTATATTTACTTCCTTTCTGGCTGACCAATTTGTTTCTTAAGAACGCTAGCTTTCGGCTTCACCCGTCTGAGGTACGTATCCGGGTAATCCGGTCGTAACAATCGCACAGGTGCTCCCTTTACCCCCTAGCCGAACAATCTGGAACGTAGGGGGTAAGCACAGGAGCAAGGCATCCCAGCTTGGCTAAATCTTAAGTCCAATTGATGCATATAGTGGCTTAAAACGATACCGGAAGGATGCATACAAGACAGATAGATGCAAAAAATATATTGCTTGGCTTCGTTAAGAAGCCCCAAGGTGTTACCGGGTAAGACATTTGAGAATGTATGCCGATGAAAACTTAAGGTAGTTCGGTTTAGCCAAACACAGCCTGGGAAAGTCTAACCAATCCTATAAAAGTAAATAAGGAAGGGGGGAATACAAGGGTTTAGAGAAGGTGACGACGCCGGTCTAGCCGTAGAAGCGTAGAAGGTGAGCTGAGTTCCATGGGTTCGGTTCGAGGCGATTGTCTTGCGAGTTACAGAGGCAATATGCTCCTCCTACCATTACTTCATCAGTTATGAAAGGGCCCTCCCACTTGGGGTTGAGTTTATGCTTCTGCTTCTCTCGGAGGTGTAAGATAAGTTCGCCACATTATATGCTTTCACTCGAACCTCCCTACTTTGGTAGCGCCGAGCCTGCTGTTGATAAAAAGTAGATCGGGCCCAAGCTATATCGCGCTCTCCTTCCAGGGCGTCTAGGTCGTCCTGCCGATCTAGCTCGGCCTCTTTTTCTTCGTACATGCGCACCCTCGGTGCGTCATGGATGATGTCATAGGGGAGGACCGCTTCTGCCCCGTACACCATAAAAAATGGTGTGTACCCCGTTGATCGATTCGGGGTGGTGCGCAAACCCCATAGTACGGAGTCGAGTTCCTCCACCCAATGGCAGTTAGATTCTTGAAGATATTGGACCAGACGAGGTCTGATACCACTCATAATGAGGCCGTTGGCCCGTTTGACTTGTCTATTGGTCTGCGAGTGATACACCGAGGCGTAGTCGAGCTTGATGCCCAAGTTAGCGCACCAGTCCTTTACCTCCTGGGCGGTGAAGTTGGATCCATTGTCCATTTTTATACTGTGCGGGACACCATAATGGTGTACCACGCCGGATATGAAGTTGATGACTGGCCCAGACTTAGCCGAACTTACTTGTTTTGCTTCGATCCATTTAGTCAACTTGTTGACCTTGACGAGTAGATATTTCTTTTTCTTGGTCCCTCCTTTAAGTGGTCCGACCATATCTAGACCCCATACCGTGAAAGGCCAAGTAATCGGTATCGCCCGAAGAGCCGTTGGGGGCATGTGGCTTTGATTTCCAAAGAGCTGACAACCAACAAATTGTAGAACGAGTGTGTGGGCGTCCACTTGAGTGGTGGGCCAGAAGAATCCGGCTCGAAAGGCCTTGCTTACCTGGGCCTGATACGTCTCCAACGTATCTATAATTTTTGATTGTTCCATGCTGTTATATTATCATTCTTGGATGTTTTACAATCATTTATAGCAAATTTATATCATTTTTTGGAACTAACACGGACTGACGCTGTTTTCAGCAAAACTACCGTGGTGTTGTTTTTTGTGCAGAAAACAAAGTTCTCCAAATGCAATGAAACTTTTTGATGGTTTTTTGGAACAAAAGAGGCACTAGAAGCTTCGTTGGAGGACCAGAAGAGCCACGAGGTGGGCACAACCCACATGGGAGCGCCAGGCCCCTCCGACGCGCCCTGGTGTCTTGTGGTCCACTCGTGGCCAATCTTCGCGCGAAACCGACGCCCAAAAATCATATATATTCAGAAAACCCCAGAATTAACCCTAGATCAGAAGTTTCGCTGCTGCAACTCTCTGTATCGACAAAAAATCAATCTGGAGGCGTTCTAGTACCCTGCCGGAGAGGGTAGATCATCTCCGGTGGCCATCTTCATCATCCCGGCGGAGGCCATGACGAGGAGACAGTAGTCCACCCTCGGGGCTGAGGGTATGTACCAGTAGCTATGTGTTCAATCTCTCTCTCTCTCGTGTTCTTGAGATGTCACGATCTTGATGTATCACGGGCTTTGTTAATATAGTCGGTTCATATGATGTTATTCCCTTGCTATCATGTTGTGATGAATTGAATCTTTCTCTTTGAGATGTCGTTATGTTGGATTGAATATTTTGGTTGAGAACACTTGATGTACGTCTTGTGTGGGATACTCGTAGTGTCATTGGGGTATAATATTGATTCACTTGATATATGTTGAGGCATCAACTTGCGGATTCCGGTGACCTAGGGGATCTATGCATAGGGGTTGATTGCACGTTTTCATACAATGTTCTCCGATAGAAATCTTGGGGCACTCTTTGAGGTTCTTTGTGTTGGATTGAGTATTATGAATCTAAAATTGTTTGATGTGTATCGTATAATTAACTCATGGATACTTGTGGTGACATTGGAGTATCTAGGTGACATTAGAGTTGGTTGATGCGTATCATATGGTGTTATTTTAGTACGAACTCTAGATAGATTGATCGGAAAGGATAACTTGGTGTTATTTTAGTACGAACTCTTGGATAGATCGATCGGAAAGGATAACTTTAAGGTGGTTTCATACCCTACAAACAATTTCTTATTATGCTCTCTGCTAGATAAGAACTTTGGAGTGATTCTTCGTTGCACGTTGAGGGATGGTTATGTGATCCAATTATATTAGCATTGTTGAGAGATTGCACTAGCGAAAGTA
The DNA here is from genome assembly GCA_039707655.1 of Elymus sibiricus. Classification (NCBI taxonomy): domain Eukaryota; kingdom Viridiplantae; phylum Streptophyta; class Magnoliopsida; order Poales; family Poaceae; genus Elymus; species Elymus sibiricus. Next base: position 130,441,799 of record CM077675.1, on the reverse strand, counting down.
CGGACCATAGGCCTTGTTCCCAAGCATTAATATATCATTTTGCTCGCTGTTTTACACTTGTTACCTTGATGTTTTTATATTTTCAGATTACAAAAACCTTTATCTACCATCCATATTGCACTTGTATCACCATCTCTTCGCCGAACTAGTGCACCTATACAATTGGCCATTGTATTGGGTGTGTTGGGGACACAAGAGATTTCTTGTATTTGATTGCAGAGTTGTTTGAGAGAGACCATCTTCATCCTACACCTCCCGCGGATTGATAAACCTTAGGTCATCCACTTGAGGGAAAATTGCTACTGTCCTACAAAACTCTGCGCTTGGAGGCCCAACAAGAGTCTACAAGAATAAAGTTGCGTAGTAGACATCAAGCTCTTTTCTGGCGCCGTTGCCGGGGAGGTGAGTGCTTGAAGGTATATCTTTAGATCTTGAAATCGAATCTTTTTAGTTTCTTGTTTTATCACTAGTTTGGTTTATAAAAGAAAACTAAAAAATGGAATTGAGGTGGCCTCATATTATTCGTCTTTATCATGTCTTTGTTGAAAATGATGGTTCGGAAAATTGTGCTCAGTTGGTAGAAGAAGAGTTTATGAAAATACTTGATGAGAATTCCTTGAATGATGAACATGATTGAAATGTTGCTAGTATGAATTCTCTCAATATTAATGATGCTAATGATATGCAAAGCCACAAGCCTGGGGATGCTATGTTTGATGAAGATGATATTTTAATTCCCCCAAGTTTTGATTAGCAAATTTATTATGATGATGGCATGCCTCCTATCTATGATGATTATGATGATGACATGTATGATATAAAGAGTGATAGTAACCATGAAACTTGTCATCATGATTTTAATATTGAATGTGGTTATGTCAATCAAGTGTCTCATGATAGTTATTTTGTTGAGTTTGCTCCCACTACCATGGATGAAAAGGAATTTGCTTATGTGGAGAGTAATAAATTTTCTATGCTTGTAGATCATGAAAATAATGCTTTATGTGATATTTATATTGTTGAATTCCTTCATGATGCTACTAAAATTTATTATGAGGGAGGAACATATGCTTGTACGAATTGCAATAATATCAAGTTTCCTCTCTATGTGTTCAAAGTTTTGAAGTTATGCTTGTTTTGCCTTCCTATGCTAGTTGATTCTTGCTCCCATAAATTTTTTGCTCACAAAATACCTATGCATAGGAAGTGGGTTAGACTTAAATGTGCCTGTCATGAGATTCATGATGCTCTCTTGCATGTTTCAATTACTATTCCTATGTGAGCGTCATTGAAATCATCATGCCTAGCTAAAAGGCTTTAAACAAAAGCACTTGTTGGGAGACAACCCAACACTTCTCCTTTCTGTTTTTGTGTGTTCACATGATTAATCTACTGTATTAATCATGTTTTGTGTCTTTTATTTCAATAAAGTGCCAAGTAAAGCCTTTGGGATGACTCACAAGTTGAGAAGAATTGATGCTGAACCTAAACAGAAACTTTTGACTCCAGTACAGGAATTTGCATTTTTTACTGGAGCGTGATAATGATCTGAAATTTTTACACAGTGTTGATATACAAATTATTAAGGTTTTCCTAATTTTTCAGAATTTTTAGAGACAGGGAAGTATGGATATACTACAGATCTTCACAGACTGTTCTGTTTATGACACATTCTGTTTTGCATGCATAGTTTGCTTGTTTTAGTGTTTCCATAGCTTATATTTAGTGGTATAAATTATGGTAATGATAGAATACAGTAGGTATCATGTGGGAACAATTATTAATCTTGTCTTAACAGTACCTAAGTGAATGATCTATATTTACTATACTAACCCATGTCACGAAGTTACGTTAAGTTTTGTGTGATTGTACTTTTCAAGTTTTGGGTGAGACACCGATATGAGAAAAATAAGGAGTGACAAGAACCTTATATTAGGGATGCCCAAGTCACCCCCAAGGTAATATCCACCAAAGACTCAAGCGCCTAAGCTTGGGGATGCCCTGGAAGGCATCCCCTCTTTCATCTTCAACATTATCGGTATATCTTACTTAGAGCTATATTTTTATTCTTCAGATAATATGTGCTTTGCTTGGATTGTCATTATATTTTGTTATTTTCTGTTAGGTGTTATTTATAATCTTGTTTTTCAACAAAAAGTTTCAAGAATTGCCTCTTAGGATGCTTGAATTGAATGTTTGATGTGTGCTGTGTAAAAACAGAAACTTTTGCTGTAGTGCTTGAATTTTGATATTTTACTAAAAGGTGGAAAGTTTCTGAAATTTTTACACAGTATTTTCATATAAATTCTTTATCATGTTCTAAATTTTCATAATTTTTTGAGTTACATAAGTACACTGTTTTCATAAATTGCTACAGACTGTTTTGTTTGGACAGATTGCTGTCATAGTTTTGTTATCTACATATCCTATAGTTTCCATAGCCTATATTGGTGGATATAAATTGTGGAAATGATAGTAAACAGTAGATGATGTTTGAAATTATTATGCAACTTGTCTTGGCAGTACATAAAGAGTTGATTTATTATTATGTGCACTAACCTATCTCACGAGTTCTTTTCAAGTTTTGTGTGGATGAAGTTTTTGGAATAGGTGAAACCGGGATATGAGAGGATTGAAAGATATACAAAAGCTCAAGAGTGGGGATGCCCAAGGCACCCCAAGTAAATATTTCAAGAAGTCTCAAGCATCTAAGCTTGGGGATGCTACACATCCCACCTCTCTTCGTCAACTATCGGTTAGCCTATGTTGAGCCTAAATTTTTATTCGTTCACATGACATGTGCTATTCTTGGAATGCTATTTTTATTTTGTTTTCTGTTTGGATAAAATACTCAGATCTGAAAATCTTCATTGAGAGAGAGTCCTCACATAGCTGCTTAATTGTTTGACTACTCATTGATCTTCACTTATATCTTTTGAGAGTAGCTTGTCATTTACTCTCATGCTTCACTTAGATTAATTTGAGAGTTAGTAAATTTTGAAGAAATTCTCTCATGCTTCACTTATATTATTTTGACAGATGAAATTTTTTATGCTCATGTTCTTCACTTAAATTTATTTGAGCTTGACAAAAGCAATGGAAATATATGAAACTAGTCCCAAAGTGATAGATATTCAAGAGGGATATAATAAAAACTTTCATGAAGATCATTGGAAAAATTAAACTTGATTCCTTGTAATAATTTTGAGACATGATTTTAGTAATTTGTGAGTCATGTTGGTGAATAATTATGCTTTAGTAAGAATATTGGTGTTAAGGTTTGTGATTCCCTATGCAAGCACGAAAGTCAATAGTTGTGCAATGAAATTACATCCTACTTATGGTGCATTATTCGGTGTGAGTTATGCTTAATGCCTGTTTATGTGAATTTTTGTTTCTTGGTTGGTTGCTTCTCAATCTATTTGCTAGCCTCCACTTGTACTAAGTAGAAATACTACTTGTGCATCCAACATCCTTAAACCCAGTTTTGCCATATGAGTCCACCATACCTACCTATATGCGATATTTCCGTGCCGTTCCAAGCAAATTTGTATGTGCCATCTCTAATTTTCAAAATGAATTTCCTTTTTGTGTGCTCGTACCGCTCATGAAACGGTAGGGGGTGTCCAATATTTTTCCATGCTAGATGTGTTATTCTCAAGATGAGTGTTTATTCACTTGTCATTGCACGAGAGTACGGCGGTAATAGTGATGCCCAGTCTCGAAATGATAAAGAAATTTACTTTATGTTGTCAAATAATAAATTCCTTGGAAAGTGTTGGTATGGAAGGCAACCGTGGATACGGCTAGCCATGGATTGTGAAAGAATGGTGGAAAAAGGAATAATCTTTATTTTCTTTTTGGGAACCGCCTATGATGTATCTAGCATGGAATGTATTGAGAACTACTCGGCCATTTTCGTTGACAGGAAAGGCATGCCACCCAAAATATTTCTCTCTCTCAATTTAAGCTTTGAGCTCTAGCACCTCTACAAATCTCTACTTCCCACTGCGAAGGGCCTATCTGTTTACTTTATGCAATTTTTATTTTTAATTTGAGTCTCCATCTTCTCTTATAAAGCACCAACTAGGGGGCGCTATGATCATACTTGTGCATTGGGTGTAGCTAATATTCGAGTGTGTTTCATGAATGTATCAATGATAGAGCATGATGGGCTAGGGATAACTTTCTTTAGTGTTGATATTTTGAAAGACATGGTTGCTTGTTGGTATGCTTGAGTATTGAAGTCTTCATGTCAAATATAGACTATTGCTTTGAAACATCTAAAAGTCCAAATGTACATGCTACAAAAGAAAAGAATATGTGATGAACATGTTAGGCATCATTCCGCATCAAAAATTCTGTTTATATCATTTACCTACTCGAGGACGAGCAGGAATTAAGCTTGGGGATGTTGATACGTCTCCAATGTATCTATAATATTTGATTGTTCCATGCTTTTATATTATCATTCTTGGATGTTTTACAATCATTTTATAGCAACTTTATATCATTTTTTGGAACTAACCCGGACTGATGCTGTTTTCAGCACAACTACCGTGGTGTTGTTTTTTGGGCAAAAACTTTTTGACGATTTTTTTGGAACAAAAGAGGCACTAGAAGCTTCGTTGGAGGGCCAGAAGAGCCACGAGGTGGGCACAACACACCAGGGCGCGCCAGGCCCCTCCGGCGCGCCCTGGTGTCTTGTGGTCCACTCGTGTCCCATCTTCGCGTGAAACCGACGCCCAAAAATCCTATATATTCCGAAACCCCCAGAATTAACCCTAGATCAGAAGTTCCGTCGCTGCAACTCTCTGTATCGACGAAAAATCAATCTGGAGGCGTTCCAGTACCCTGCCGGAGAGGGTAGATCATCTCCGGTGGCCATCTTCATCATCCCAGCGGAGGCTATGACGAGGAGGTAGTAGTCCACCCTCGGGGCTGAGGGTATGTACCAGTAGCTATGTGTTCAATCTCTCTCTCTCTCTCTGTTGTGTTCTTGAGATGTCACAATCTTGATGTATCACGGGCTTTGTAAATATAGTCGGATCATATGATGTTATTCCCTTTCTATCATGTTGTGATGAATTGAATCTTTCCCTTTGAGATGTCGTTATGTTGGATTGAATATTTTGGTTGAGAACACTTGATGTACGTCTTGCGTTGGATACCCGTAGTGACATTGGGGTATTCTATTGATTCACTTGATATATGTTGAGGCATCAACTTGCGGATTCCGGTGACCTAGGGGATCTATGCATAGGGGTTGATTGCATGTTTTCATACCAAGTTCTCCGATAGAAATCTTGGGGCACTGTTTAAGGTTCTTTGTGTTGGATTGAGTATTATGAATCTGAAATTGTTTGATGCATATCGTATAATTAACTAATGGATACTTGTGGTGACATTGGAGTATCTAGGTGACATTAGAGTTGGTTGATGCATATCATATGGTGTTATTTTAGTACGAACTCTATATAGATTGATCGGAAAGTATAACTTGGTGTTATTTTAGTACGAACTCTTGGATAGATCGATCGGAAAGGATAACTTTAAGGTGGTTTCGTAACCTACAAACAATTTCTTCTTATGCTCTCCGCTAGATAAGAACTTTGGAGTGATTTTCCACTGGTACCGTTACGTGCTATACAAACGGTTTCTAACCCCTTTCCGCGACATAGTTCTGAACCGTCGCCTTGCATGTGTGGGCGATAGGGGGGGTCTTCCCACACGACACCAAAACATCGTCTGCGATGGTGCGAGCACCTGCTGACAATTCGCCTAATGTAAACGTTTGTGAACTCGTAGCCTATCCCACACGCCACACTTTAACGTTATGTTTCTGATCAAGCACACATCCTAGGCGATGGCACAGATATATTCGTGTGCGATAGTTATTCCGATCGCACACGCAAAACATATATCAACCGTCTTCTTATCGTCCTACATTACACACGCACGCAGGTTTGGAACCATTTGTGTTATTGACGGCAAGCGCACACGGTTATGACGTGCAAACGCGTGTGTGACAGTGCGCGCATCCCACACACGCAAAATATGCGACCGTGTGATGTAAACCTGATAATCACACACGCTATTCTTCAAACAATTGTGTGTGACATATGATACCATCGCACATGGTTTAATCGTTCTAGCTTTGTGCGCTGTAATTTATTACCTAATAGCTTATTTTCGGTAATTTATCTATTATCTACTAAAAGCAAAATACGTAGATAATAAGAGAAATTTCTAGAAAATCCCACATTAATTAGAAAATACCAGCCCTTGATCTGGTGGACGTTTCAAAATCAGTAAATTGTATCCGTTCGATTTACGTTACACATCCGGTGGGACTCAGACCCAAATATGATAACCACGATCTTAATTATACACCATGTCTCACGGAATAAAAAATATAGAATAACCACGATCTTAATTATACACTATGTCTCACGGAATAAAAAACATCAAATCTGCCTCTTGCTAGATGCAAATTCATGTCATATGCATAAACAAAAACGTGCCCTATGTCCTCACGCAAAAAAAAAGTAATGCCCACCTGATCCTTGCCGCCCAACATCCTTCTTCCTTCTTCTCTGCACAGCCGCCGTCCTCCTCACAAATACGTCCGGCTGCTGCGTGTGTAGTATGGCAGGTCGACAGGTGTCCACTGCGTGCCATGTTCAGCTTTCGCTCCGGTATGAGTTCTTTCTGAGGGAGTCACGCATGCGTGTGTGCTGGCTTCAAGTAGATTACTTACAGGCAAGTGCCCCGAGCTAAGCAGCTTGATTGTTTATCCCTGACGAACGTACCATGCACATTAATCTAGCCGGCTGGAAGTGCGCGTACGCAGGTGGTGCAGCCGCGCGTAGGTACCAAGTATGTCACGACAAATTGTCTCCTCGCAGATGACCGGCGGACGAGGCCTTCATGTGTGCATGCCTGACAAAAAATCAGGGTTCCGCATTCCTTTGCATGAAAATGCTTGACTTAAATTACGGACTGATTCTACGGACATGTCCTTCTGTACCCCGCAGTTGCCGAGTGCTATCGATCGGCTGGTAAACCCAGGCCAGCAACCATGTGCATGCAAGTCGCTTTTGTATCTCACATCTCAGTCCTATAGCAAGAAGCAATGCAAGATCAAACAGAATACTAATCGTTAAACTACCTTCAAAGTTTGCATGCTCAACAAGATCGATCAAAATACTTGCCTCATGCATGAAGACGTTGTGCATGCATGCTCAAAAATAATGATGAGGAAACCTTATGAAGGCCGTGACCACGTCCTGGCTGCTGATGTCAAATATCAGGTGTCTTCACGGCTTCGCGCACGCTACCCAGCCACCGTATTGCGATCTGCTAGCGCACCGACATGCACGATGTCGCTGCCGCTACCGTATTCACCTCCGTTCCTTGTATGGTGGATTCTCCTCCACGTCTACGCATGCTACAACAATTCACATCGACATTTTTCTCTAGCAAAACCAAAATATCAGCATCATCTATTTTCAGTCATGCTCATGTATGCATGCATGCCGTACGTCGTGCAAGAATGCAAGATCGATCCATCCATCCATAAGTAGCCTTGATCCAGGTAATGTGACGTACACATGTATCTTTCCTTTGACTTCTACTTCTATTTCTTAGCAATCCAGCACATTGGCTTGATAACTTTCTGAGCATTACCAACATGGAACAAGTGGTGCGTCTTTGTCAATATGCAGTAACATGATTAGGTGTGCAATTGCTCTAGTGTGAAGTTTCAGTTTTATAGCATATATGTGACTTGTGCTTCAATAATTTTGTTGTTAAAATTAGTTATGATACAAATTTGTACAAATATGCTAGCGAAAGAGAGGGAACAGCCAGAGCACTTGAAATTTACAAGAAATAAATAGTGCACTCGAAATTCATAAGAACTGCTGTTTTTCTAGACAAAATTATTAGTGCAATCTCTCTTAGAAACAGCATGTACCATTTTGTCTTGGCTAACGATGATGGGCCTCATCCATCAAGCAACCATGTGAATCTCGAGTAACTATTTGAACATATATTTACTTGTGTGTGCACCTTAATTCCCATGTCTTCTCGGTGGAGTTTTTTTAAATCATATTTTAAATAAAAGTAGCCCATATGATTATGTATTTAATTATTAGTAATAAAACATCCTTTGGTAAAAAGATATTTTGTTTAAGTAATAACATCCACTCTAGAACATTTGCTTAATCAATAGCAAGTTTATAAATGAACTTTTTTTTACAGTCGTTTTCTATAGACTTTGTCATTGCAAGTTCTATATATATTCACACATGTCCTCCTCTATAGATACTAAAGTCGTATAGAGTTCTGATCCAATTTTGTGTACTGAATACCATAGAATAGCTTATGGGACCAAGTAATTGTTCATCTTAAGTCTATCAACAAGCAAGCAAATTTCTTCAAAAATAAGGAAGCAACTTCATGTCAGCGAGGATATGCTGCGACACATTTTCCCATATAGCATAGTGAGTGTCGAAAAGACTAGCAAGATTAGAGTTTGCTGTTTTATTTTAGCTCCGTGGCATGACCATTTGTTGGCACAATTCAGAGAGAGGGAGAGGGACAAGGGAAGAGTGGGAGACAAAGGCAGAGAAAGATCTTAAATTTCTAGAGAAATCACAGTTTGATTTGCATGATTAGAAATTTTACGATTCTTTATACAGCCCGCTCCTGTTGGGAAAATGCTAATTGCTCTTCACCACCAATATATGCCTTTCTTGGTACAATATAATCAAACACACATATATTCCAACTAAAAATAAAGAATCAACGGTGGTATATGCACTAAAGATCTAGCCCTCGCATTTGCGAGGGCCACCTTCAAAAATATAGAATAACCACGATCTAAATTATACACTATGTCTCACGGAATAAAAAACATCGAATCTGCCTCTTGCTGGATGCAAATTCATGTCCTACGCATAAACAAAAACGTGCCCTATGTCCTCACGCAAAAAAAAAGTAATGCCCACCTGATCCTTGCCGCCCAACATCCTTCTTCCTTCTTCTCTGCACAGCCGCCGTCCTCCTCACAAATACGTCCGGCTGCTGCGTGTGTAGTACGGTAGGTCGACAGGTGTCCACTGCGTGCCATGTTCAGCTTTCGCTCCGGTATGAGTTCTTTCCGAGGGAGTCACGCATGCGTGTGTGCTGGCTTCAAGTAGATTACTTACAGGCAAGTGCCCCGAGCTAAGCAGCTTGATTGTTTATCCCTGACGAACGTACCATGCACATTAATCTAGCCGGCTGGAAGTGCGCGTACGCAGCTTGTGCAACCGCGTGTAGGTACCAAGTATGTCACGACAAATTGTCTCCTCGCAGATGACCGGCGGACGAGGCCTTCATGTGTGCATGCCTAACAAAAAATCAGGGTTCTGCATTCCTTTGCATGAAAATGCTTGACTTAAATTACGGACTGATTCTACGGACATGTCCTTCTGTACCCCGCTGCTGCCGAGTGCTATCGATCGGCTGGTAAACCCAGGCCACCAACCATGTGCATGTAAGTCGCTTTTGTATCTCACATCTCTGTCCTATAGCAAGAAGCAATGCAAGATCAAACAGAATACTAATCGTTAAACTACCTTCAAAGTTTGCATGCTCAACAAGATCGATCAAAATACTTGCCTCATGCATGTCCACGCTGTGCATGCATGCTCAACAATAATGATGAGGAAACCTTACGAAGGCCGTGACCACGTCCTGGCTGCTGATGTCAAATATCAGGTGTCTTCACGGCTTCGCGCACGCTACCCAGCCACCGTATTGCGATCTGCTAGCGCGCCGACATGCACGATGTCGCTGCCGCTGCCGTATTCACCTCCGTTCCTTGTATGGTGGATTCTCCTCCACATCCACGCATGCTACAACAATTCACATCGACATTTTTCTCTCGCAAAACCAAAATATCAGCATCATCTGATTTCAGTCATGCTCATGTATGCATGCACGCCGTACGTCATGCAAGAATGCAAGATCGATCCATCCATCCATAAATAGCCTTGAGCCAGGTAATGTGACGTACACATGTATCTTTCGTTTGACTTCTACTTCTATTTCTTAGCAATCTAGCACACTGGCTTGATAACTTTCTGAGCATTACCAACATGAAACAAGTGGTGCGTCTTTGTCAATATGCAGTAACATGATTAGGTGTGCAATTGCTCTAGTGTGAAGTTTCAGTTTTATAGCATATATGTGACTTGTGCTTCAATAATTTTGTTGTTAAAATTAGTTATGATACAAATTTGTACAAATATACTAGCGAAAGAGAGGGAACAGCCAGAGAACTTGAAATTTACAAGAAATAAATAGTGCACTCGAAATTCATAAGAACTGCTGTTTTTCTAGACAAAATTATTAGTATAATCTCTCTTAGAAACAGCATGTACCATTTTGTCTTGGCTAACGATGATGGGCCTCATCCATCAGGCAACCATGTGAATCTCGAGTAACTATTTGAACATATATTTACTTGTCACTACTGGAATCAGCAACTTTGCCGTCTGCCATGGCTGACGGCAAAGGCATGCATTGCGGACGGCAAAGGTCTTTGCCGTCAGCCAGCAGACGGCACCACATCCGGCTGAACAAGCTCCGGTAAAGGCCACTTTGCCGTCTGCTGGCCGACGGCAAAGAGGCAAAGGTCTTTGCCGTCTGCCAGCAGACGGCAAAGGGCATGGACGGCACACGTGGCAGCTTACGTCCGTTAAGGGGTTAACGGCGTGCTTTGCCGTCTGCTGGCTGACGGCAAAGATGCAAAGTTCTTTGCCGTCTGCCAGCAGACGGCAAAGCAACTACATAGGCCAGCCCAGTGCCCCCCAGGTTGCACAGGTAGCTGCCACGTGGCAGCTTTGCCGTCTGCTGGCAGACGGCAAAACTCTTTGCCGTCTGCCAGCGGACGGCAAAGTGCCTGTACTGCCCCTATTTTTTCTGTTATTTCTTAAATTCAATCAATTTCACAGATATATATATATATATATATATATATATATACATTTGAAAATACTTTCAACAAGCATACATATCCCTGCCATATGGATATGATCATCCAACACATATACATACCAACTCAAAAGTCCATATGCAACATATATATATAGCCAACATATATCCAACAACAAGCATACAATGGTTTCATCCATACATACATATATAGGTAGCAAGTTTCACATTGTTCATCCTACAAAATCAAAACAAAAAGGAAGGACAACGAGAAGAGTAGACTCCATCAACGCAAGCTTCTGTGATCTAAAGCAAATCTGCAAATTGGGAAAGAAGAAAGTTAGAAGAAGAAGAAGAAGAAGAAGAAGAAGAAGAAGAAGAAGAAGAAGTAGAAGTAGAAGAAGAAGAAGTAGAAGTAGAAGAAGAAAGTTAGAAGAAGAAGAAGAAGAAGAAAGTAGAAGAAGAAAGTTAGAAGAAGAAGAAGAAGAAGAAGTAGAAGTAGAAGAAGAAGAATTTTTCTTCTCTTTCTTTTTCTCCTCTTCTTTATCTTCTTCTTCTTCTAACGAAGGTAACTTAGGTAATTATGCCATTTTTTAGCTAAGCTAGGTAAAAATGCTAAGTGTAGGTCATTTTAGAGCTAAGCTAGGTAAATAGGTCATTTTGGAGGTTAGTAAGGTTATTATGTCATTTTCGAGGAAAATAAGCTAAGTCAATGTCATTTTGGAGGTAACCAAGATTATTATGCCATTTTTGACCTAAGTATGCTAAGTATGTCATAAATGAACTAAAGAAGCTAAGTATAGGTCATTTTTGAGCTAACCTAGGTAGTTATGCCATTTTTGAGCTAACTAAGCATATTTATTCATTTTGGAGAACAAAATGGTAAGTGTAGGTCATTTTTGAGCTATCCTAGTTAAAATCGGTCATTTTGGAGCTAGGTAAGGTTATTTTGTCATTTTGGAGGAAAATAAACTAATGATATGACAGTTTGGAGCTAAACCAAGGTTATTATGCCATTTTTTTACCTAAGTAAGCTAATTATGTCATAAATGAACTAGCTAAGCTAAGTATAGATCATTATTGAGCTATCCTAGGTAGTTATGCCATTTTTTAGCTAACTAAGCATATTAAGTCATTTTGGAGGGAAAAATGCGAAGTATAGGTCATTTTATAGCTATCCTAGGTAAAATATGTCATTTTGGAGCTATGTAAGGTTATTATGTCATTTTCGAGGAAAATAAGCTAAGTATAGGTCATTTTGGAGCTAAATAGGTCATTTCTTAAGATAAGTATGCATTTGTTAAGCAAAACACTTGGGAAAACTTACCATCATCACGGAGGTGAAGGACCGGTCGGGCTTGCGCCAGTGTGGGACGGAGAAGGACCGGTCGGGGTTGCGCCAGACGGAGAAGGATCGGTCGATGCTTGTCGGGAGGCATGCTACACCAAATATCATTTGCAATGTCTCGTTAGCATGATGCAACTCAAATGTGAATACTAGTAACTAATGACCATTCAAATGAAACTCACCGTGGGCGCTATACCAATCTGGGGCATCGGCGGAGGGGTCTGACCGTTGTTCTGGCACACGGTCTGCACATTTTGTTTTCACGAGTCAGTCATATTAGTTAGTGATGAAACGAACATTACGTGCATGATTTGGCTAATATGCAGGAGAAACTTACCACGAGGAGCTCGTATAGGGCCCGGTGAGACGCGTCGTTCTGGTTCCTCTCCTCCTCCACCAGCCTAGCTGTCCTCTCCTCCATGTCCCTCTCCCTCTCCGCCGCCGGCCTGTTTGCCTCCGCCAGAAGCTCCTGGGCCCTAGCCTCGATGGCAAGCTCCATTGGCCATGGACGAGGCCTTATCTCAGGATCGGAGCTTGTCTGGCGCTTCTTGATCTCCGGGAGAGTTCTAGGACAACGTATCAGTCCATCCCCAATGGCTATCGAGCCATGGGGCCTCCCGCCACCAGATATCATCACGAGCTCTGTATCAAAAGGACTCTGGCTTGGGTTGAAGTCCTCCCCTTTCCTCCTCCTCCCCTCATCTCCGTACCTCACGAGCTTGTTGTGGGAGGAGATGTTGCTGAAGCTCTCTGGATTATCGAGGTCATCCTCAGAGAATGCCTTGGCCTTCTTGTACGGGGCAGTATGGGCCATGGCATAGAGGTCGAACAGCGGTGGCACCTCCTTCTTGTTGTGTCGCGCCTAAAAGAGAGGAACATAATATTAGTTAAGGGCTCAAGCTAGCATGAAGAATGAAATTGCATGAATCATGAAGCAAACCACATACCCAGTGATCCCCGAACTCAAACAGGTCGGAGCTCCCTTGATGGTGCGGCACACCTTTCATTTGGGCACGATTATCCTTGGCCTTGTTGTGGACGGTTAGCCAGTGGGAAGAGCACCACTCATCCACCAACGCCTCCCAACAGTCCATCCTATCCGCACACCATCTCGGGGGCACCTAAGTTAGACAAGAGAAATTTCAGCGCTACGCCTACGAATCAAATCAAGGAAACTAAGTACAAGGCCTTAAGAATAGGTAATTACCTTCATGTACTTCTCCTTACTCAGAAACTTGGAGCAGCACTTCTTGTTGGCCCTCTTAATGTTAGTCGAGGCGTAGTAGTCTCGAACAGCCTGCACCCGAGCCTCGTGTCGTAAGTTCTGAAATAGGCGCTTGCACTCGGCTACGAGAACAATAGCCGCGTCCGCCTCGTGTTCCTCAAGACACCTGTAGAAGGTCTGCAATCAAACAAGACAACACTGATTAGTACAATCACTAGGTGTTGTTGATTTTTAATTCTGTGAAGGAGAAATTACCCAAAACCGCCGGATCACAATGTCGGCCACCGTCTCGCACAAGACACCGTCGACCCTCTCCTCTGGCGGGGCCGGGGCAGCCACGTACAGGTCCCAGCTCAGTCCTAGCTGTCGAACCTCACCCTCATCGGGCAACGTGACCCACCCCAGGAAGTGGTGCCGGAGAAGCACACCAAGGACCTGGTTGGGCCTGCGGACACCAGGGGCGTGTTTCCAACCCCTGCAGTATGACAAGGCCAACACATTAGATATTAATTTGAAGAAACATGAAGGCAAAAGGTTAAAAAAGAGTAAATGCACTTACTTCTCCCCATTAGGCTCAATCAACCACCTCTGATCGCGGGTCGCCGGCACGGGCGGGAGCTTTGTACCACCACGCTGGTAGACCTTCTTTCCCTCCTCAACCAGCTCGCCCTCACTATAGCTATCCTCAGAAAATCTGTCCTCGCCACCATCAGCATGGCCACTAGCCTCCGGAATCACGTGGGACGAAGACTCTGGGACCGGAGTCTCCTGGGACGAAGACTCTGGGACCGGAGTCTCCTGGGACGAAGACTCTGGGACCGGAGTCTCCTGGGACGAAGGCTCGGCGACCCGAGGCTCGTCGGCCCGAGGCTCGTGGACCGGTGTCCGAGACGGGTCCAAGTCAGACGGGTCCACCTGAGACGGAGCACTCCTGTGGTCGGGAGAATCAGCTGGGGGTGGCGGCGAGGAAGGCACAACAGCCCTCCTACCTCTCCCGCCACCACGTCCACCTCTAGCACCCCTCTTCGTCTTCCCCCGACCTCTCCCGGCCAAAGAAGGAGCGCCCTCCGGTGTCTGCATACTGTGTACCAGCGCTCTCCGGAGGTGCTCGGGCGGAATAATAGCACCCCTCCCAGCACGCGCCGAGGAAGGAGGCTCGGAGCGCTCTCGACCCGCGCCCACCATCTGTCAACACCTGCAATGACAAAGAGTAAATGAAATTAGTACAACATAAAAAAAATTGAATACCTAACAACTAGCAAGTTTCATCGGCACGAAGACCGGCAAGTTTCATCAACAGGAGGCCGAAGAGGTGTCGGGGGTGTCGTGTCTGGGTGTCGGGGTGTCGGGGTGTCGTGTCGGGGTCGGGGTGTCGTGTCAGGGGTGTCGTGTCTGGGTGTCGTGGTGTAGGGGTGTCGAGGTATCGGGGTTTCGGGGTGTCGGGGTGTCGGGCTGTCGGGGTGTCGGGGTGTCGTGTCGGGGTCGGGGTGCCGTGTCGGGGTCGAGGTGTCGGGGTCGGGGTCGGGGTGCCGTGTCGGGGTCGGGGTGCCGTGTCGGGGTCGGGTCGAGGTTTCGGGGTGTCGTTTTCTTCTTCTTCCCCTCTTCTTCTTTTTTCCTCTTTTTCCTTTTCTTCTTCTTCCTCTTCTTCCTTTTCTTCCTTTTCTTCTTCTTCTTCTTCTTCTTCTTCTTCTTCTCCTCCTCCTCCTCTCCTCTTTTTTTCCTTCTTCTTCTTCTTCTTTTTTTCTTCTCCTCCTCCTCTTCTTCTTCTCCTCCTCTCCTCTTCTCCTCCTCCTCTTCTTCTTCTCCTCCTCTCCTTTAACTAATGCTAGACCTAACTAAATAAGCTAAGTAACCCTAATTCCTAAAATCTTACTAACTACAACTAAACTACATTTTTTACATCTTCTACAACTAACTACAACTAATTAACCTAACTACAACTAAACTAGATTTAACTAATACTAAAACAGAACACAAAAATTACTAAAACAGATAAAAAAGTTATTTTAGGGCCAAGGGACAGTAGGGAAAAGCCTCGCTACTGACTTTCTATAATCAGATCAAACTGCAGTTACATAGTTTTTGTACAAACTAGATAAAAGAGGGGGAGGGGGGTTAGTGAGGGGTTAGATGACAAACCAGAGAAACAAAACTACAAATATACTAATATGAACTACATCAGAGACCACTACAGGGTCTCCACCAGGCTGTTTATAAAGGGAGCTAGCTAGTCTATTTTTTGCTTGGTGGATGAGAAGGTGAAAATCTTCTTTGAACCTTGTGCGCCACGACGCAAAAGATGGATGGATCCCTCGAAGTATTTGTTATTCCTTTCTTTCTAGACCCCCGATGCTGCAATGATAAAAATTTCCATGAACAGACATTCTGCGTTGAGGCAACAATGCAAATGTTTCATCCGAGTTGGGCCACGCGATTCCAACGGCATCCCAACACTCCCTGGAAAACGGGCATTTAAAAAACAGATGCGTCATGGCAATTCCTCTTCTTCTTTTTTTCCTCTTTTTCCTTTTCTTCTTCTTCCTCTTCTTCCTTTTCTTCCTTTTCTTCTTCTTCTTCTTCTTCTTCTTCTTCTTCTTCTTCTTCTTCTCCTCCTCCTCTCCTCTTTTTTTTCTTCTTCTTCTTCTTCTTCTATTTTTCTTCTCCTACTCCTCTTCTTCTTCTCCTCCTCTCCTCTTCTCCTCCTCCTCTTCTTCTTCTCCTCCTCTCCTTTAACTAATGCTAGACCTAACTAAATAAGCTAAGTAACCCTAATTCCTAAAATCTTACAAACTACAACTAAACTACATTTTTTACATCTTCTACAACTAACTACAACTAATTAACCTAACTACAACTAAACAAGATTTAACTAATACTAAAACAGAACACAAAAATTACTAAAACAGATAAAAAATGAAAA
This sequence comes from Elymus sibiricus, assembly GCA_039707655.1. Taxonomy (NCBI): domain Eukaryota; kingdom Viridiplantae; phylum Streptophyta; class Magnoliopsida; order Poales; family Poaceae; genus Elymus; species Elymus sibiricus. The sequence goes on along the minus strand of CM077675.1, from coordinate 130,425,320 downwards.
AATAGAGATGGGGAGGGGGCTCACCGGAGTGGGGGAGGTGGAAGCCGGCGTTGGTGGAGGTGGAGGAGGCCGACGCCGGCGGTGTTGGTGGAGGAGGCCGGCGGCGGCAGCGGTGGGCTGGAGGAGGCAGGGGTGGCGGCGTTGGAGGAGGGTGACGCGTGGGAACGGGGTGGCGCCGGCGGACGGGGATGGCGGCACGGGGCGGGGTGGCAGCGCGAGATGGGGACGGCGGCGCGCGCAAGAGAGTAGTGGAGAGAGAGGGGATGGGGGACGGGGCGGTGGGGCGTCGGGGGCGGCGGGTGGCGCGGCGGGGGCGTTGGCGGTGGGGCGTCGGGGGCGCCGGGGAGAGAGAGAGGGGCGGGGTGGTGGGGCGGCGGCGGGTGGTGTGGGCGGCGCGCGTGCGGTGGTCGTCGGGGAGGAGAGGGAGAGAAACAGAGAGAGAGGGCGGGGTGGGCGCTGCCGTTAGTTAACTCAATTCTTTGCCGTCTGCCCCGCCTTTGCCGTCTGCCTTTTTACTCTTTGCCGTCTGCTAGCAGACGGCAAAGAGGGGGGCCGTTAGGGTTTTTTGTAAGCAGCTCGTTAGTGGGCCCACCTCCCTCTTTGCCGTCTGCTGACGGATGGCAAAGTTTCTTTGCCGTCCGCTAGCAGACGGCAAAGGGGTGGCTGATGGCAAAGAGATTCTTTGCCGTCAGCTAGTTCTTTGCCGTCTGGTTTCTGGAAACGGATGGCAAAGAGCTTCTTTGCCGTCCGCCAGCTGACGACAAAGAACTGGCAGACGGCAAATTTGCTGATTCCAGTAGTGTGTGTGTGCACCTTAATTCCCATGTCTTCTCGGTGGAATTTTTTTAAATCATATTTTAAATAAAAGTAGTCCATATGATTATGTATTTAATTATTAGTAATAAAACATCCTTTGGTAAAAAGATATTTTGTTTAAGTAATAACATCCACTCTGGAACATTTGCTTAATCAATAGCAAGTTTATAAATGAACTTCTTTTTTACAGTCGTTTTCTATAGACTTTGTCATTGTAAGTTCTATATATATTCACACATGTCCTCCTCTATAGATACTAAAGTCGTATAGAGTTCTGATCCAATTTTGTGTACTGAATACCATAGAATAGCTTATGGGACCAAGTAATTGTTCATCTTAAGTCTATCAACAAGCAAGCAAATTTCTTCGAAAATAAGGAAGCAACTTCATGTCAGCGAGGATATGCTGCGACACATTTTCTCATATAGCATAGTGAGTGTCGAAAAGACTAGCAAGATTAGAGTTTGCTGTTTTATTTTAGCTCCGTGGCATGACCATTTGTTGGCACAGTTCAGAGAGAGGGAGAGGGACAAGGGAAGAGTGGGAGACAAAGGCAGAGAAAGATCTTAAATTTCTAGAGAAATCACAGTTTGATTTGCATGATTAGAAATCTTACGATTCTTTATACAGCCCGCTCCTATTGGGAAAATGCTAATTGCTCTTCACCACCAATATATGCCTTTCTTGGTACAATATAATCAAACACACATATATTCCAACTAAAAATATAGAATCAACGGTGGTATATGCACTAAAGATCTAGGCCTCGCATTTGCGAGGGCCACCTTGCTATTTATTAGAATTGGAAATTTAAAGTTTTTAATTATGAAATGTGGATTTCACATCCATGAATACATACTCTAATTACAATGGTTCAACAGCCAATGAATAAATCAAAAGCTCAGTAGATGTTCCATGGTTACATAGTTCGGTAGATTATTAAATATGATGGTCCACAATATATAGTACTAGAGGCGGTAAAGGTGAAGAGAGAATTGTAAATGCTTTTGGCTGTCGATGGTGTTGAAGAAGCGGAATACCCATAATGTGCCCTCCTCCATGCCAAAGGTGCGCACAACTTTTGTCCAACCCCTTGTGATGATCGCCCGTCCATCCTTCACCGCCTTCAGGAAGACTTCTAGACCATTATCATGGTAGCATGAATTATATACTATCAACTTCTTTGCCTCCACATCGGTCAGGTAGTTTGCTAGGTAATCTTCAGTAAATTCCTTCGGAAACCACTGAAAAGAGGCAATTTTCAGGTATTCATGTCTAATAGAGTAGCTTGTTCTGGGCTGGAAAAGAAGGCAATATATTACTTACCATCCTAAAGTTCACTGATGTCTTCGATAAAGTATAAATAAAGAGTTTAATTCCAAGCAGATGTCTCTTCTTCCTAACAATTTTTCTTAGTTTCCTCACTTGATGCTTGTTCATGTTTATCTCATTGCCCCATATGCAAAGGGGGTCGAACCATCAATCACTACCGCTGACAGATGTACCTACAAGTAACAAATAAATGTTAGAACATAAGCTGCAATTGCACAAATGATGTAAAATATTATAAGAAAATCGTATGTGACTAACCTCGATGGTAAACAACAGCATCGCGCATCGTAGCCCTACATAAACACATAGAAAGGCGTGTTAAATACAACAGGGTTAACATTCACCAAAAATAGCAACTGTTAATTAAACGACAGTATCTCGAGTGATATTTTCATTGCGAGGAGTAGCACGGTAACAAAGGGACAGATATTGGTGAAATTAAACTGGATGTGTTAACTTCAGAGTACAGATAACCTAACATAGTCATTAAAACTTGTACCAGTGAAACAGAAATTGACACGGTTAAACATCAAGAGCCAGTTCATACTTGGTAAATCCCGAGGGGTAGTTGCTGGGGTAATTCAACTCGGCCAGAGCCCGCACAAAGTTGGTGGCTAGGTGTTCCTGCTGGTCGCAGCATGGATCAGTACCGCTAACATATGTACCTACAAGCAACAAGTAAATGGTACAAGCTAAACTGCAACTGCACAAATGATGTAAAATACTATAATATATTGGGATGTGACTAACCTCGACGGTAAACAACATCATCGTGCATTTTGACACTGCGTAAGTACATGAAGGCATGTCAATTACAACAGGGTTAACATCCACCAAAAATATCTTCTTTGTGAAGAGTAGCACGGTACCGAATGGACAACGTAATAAATGGATATAACTGTTGACTATAGCAGGCTTAACAGCAACCTAGCATAGGCATTGTAAGTTTGTAACTGGTATTGGTGAAATTGAACTGGACAGTTCATACTTGAACAACACAGCGTGCATAATTGAAATGAACAACGGACGTGTTAACTACATAGTACAGACAACCTAACATGGAAATTTAAACGTGTACCGTTCCACCTGAAATTGACATGGTTAAACATTGCTATACTGGTATTCGTCAAAATGAACTGGATAGTTCATACATGGTAAGTCCTGAGGGGTAGTTGCTGGGGGATTTCATCTCGGCCAGAGCCCGCACCAAGTTGGCGGCCTCGACGGCAAGGTGTTCCTCCTGGTCGGCACGCATAGTGTTCACCGCACCATCGATGGCCATGATTTGCTCCTCGAAGTCCGCGTGACATGTGGTTGGGCTTATGCGGGGATGCTCGGCGATAGGGGGTGGGGATGCGGAGGCATGAGGGTGGTTTGCAGGCTCCATCTGAGCAATCGGGCCGGGGCGGTGATGGAGATCGGATGTTACCTCACTAGATCGACGAGCGAGACTGGGGCAGAACGTAGATTTGGTTGCGGCGGCGGTGGTGGTTTGGGCTGCAGTTAGAGGGGGGTATAGGTGGTGGGGTGGGAGGAATAACTTCTGAAATTGCGCGCCTATTGAAATTTTAGCGGCGAAACTCGAATCTTACGCGAGGGGGGGGGGACACGCAATGCAGACGAACCGCATCAAATACCCGTGTGCGAGAAAAGGGAAAATTGGTGATCCCGCGTCGGAAAAAATTCAAGTATTCTCTCTCTCTTGTGACATCGGACGTTTCGCAAACGGTTTGTTGTAAGGAAACGTTTGCCTTTAAAGCTGTATTATGAGCACAAAAGGCCTGGAAAATACACAAAAAGGACTAAATACGGTAAACCAGGCTGAAAAATGTCAAATTTTGGACAGGGTGCATTCTAGTGGGTGTGATGATCGTAGAAAATCAATCAAGTAGGAAGGACCAAGGGAATATGGGTTCCTCTTCAAAACATGGCGACTTCGCTCCCCGAACCATAAAACTCCATAGGTGATGGTCCGGTATATGAAAAGTTTGTATCACGACATTATCCATACCTCCTCAAATATTTACCACATCATATTGTGGTCATGCCTAGGCACCACACGAGGTAACATGCTTTTCAGGCATGTTTTCCATTTTTCTAGAGTTACAAAACAAATAAACGACACATCTGTGGTTGCCTCTTCCCACACATATAATTTAAAATTCAATTAATTTCCTATAAAATACATGAAAAGTTATTGAACGACACAATTGCGAATTTTCGAGTCCTTTTTAAACACCTTTTCATGTACAGAACGTTCGAACTTTGAATTATAAGCACAAAAGGCCTAGAAAGTACACAAAAAGGACTAAATACGATTAACCAGCCTGAAAAATGTGAAATTTGGACGCGGTGCATTCTAGTGGGTACGGTGATCGTAGAATATAAATCAAGTTCAAAGGACAAAGGGAATATGGGTTCCCCTTCAAAACATGGCGACTTCGTTCGTCGAACCATGAAACTCCATAGGTGATGGTCCGGTATATGAATAGTTTGTATCACGACATTATTCATATCTCCTCAAATATTTACCGCATCATATTGTGGTCATGCCTAGGCACCACACGAGGTAACATGTTTTTCAGGCATGTTTTCCATTTTTCTAGAGTTATAAAACAAATAAATGACACATCTGTGGTTGCCTCTTCCCACGCATATCCTTTAAAATTCTATTAATTTCCTGTAAAATACATGAAAGTTTATTCTATGACACAACTACGAATTCTTTTAGTCCTTTATGAACACCTTCTCATGTACAAAACGTTCGAACTTTGAATTATAAGCACAAAAGGCCCGGAAAATACACAAAAAGGACTAAATACGGTAAACCAGCCTGGAAAAATGTCAAATTTTGGATAGGGTGCATTCTGTGGTTGTGACGATCGTAGAAAATAAATCAAGTTGGAAGGACCAAGAGAATGTGGGTTCCCCTTCAAAAGATGGCGACTGATATGTCTCCAACGTATCTATAATTTTTGATTGTTCCATGCTATTATATTATCTATTTTGGATGTTTTATATGCATTAATATCCTATTTTATATTATTTTTGGGACTAATCTATTAACCAAGTGCCCAGTGCCAGTTTCTGTTTTTTCCTTGTTTTTGAGTATTGCAGAAAAGGAATATCAAACGGAGTCCAAACGGAATAAAATTCTACGATGATTTTTCTTGGACTAGAAGGAACCCAGGAGACTTGGAGAAGAGGCCAGAAGACCCACGGGTGGGTCACAAGCCACCTGGGCGCGCCCCTGGGGGGCGGCGCCCCCCTGGCTTGTGGGCCCCCCGTAGCTCCTCCAACCCTAATTCTCCGCCTATAAATTCAGAAATATTCCCCCAATACCAAAGAGAGCCACGATAATACTTTTCTGCCGCCGCAAGCCTCTGTTCCCGTGAGATCCCATCTTGGGGCCTTTTCCGGTAATCTACATCAACACCATTGCCCCTCCGATGATGCGTGAGTAGTTCACCTCAGACCTTCGGGTCCATAGCTAGTAGCTAGATGGCTTCTTCTCTCTCTATGATCTTCAATACCATGTTCTCCATGATCTTCATGGAGATCTATCCGATGTAATACTCTTTTGCGGTGTGTTTGTCGAGATCCGAAGAATTGTGGGTTTATGATCAGATTATCTATGAATATTATTTGAATCTTCTCTGAATTCTTATATGCATGATTTCATATCTTTGCAAGTCTCTTCGAGTTATTGGTTTGGTTTGGCCAACTAGATTGGTAATTCTTGCAATGGGAGAAGTGCTTAGTTTTGGGTTCAATCTTGCGGTGTCCTCACCCAGTGACAAAGTAGGGGTAGCGAGGCACGTATTTGTATTGTTGCCATCAAGGGTAAAAAGATGGGGTTTTCATCATATTGCTTGAGTTTATCCCTCTACATCATGTCATCTTACTTAATGCGTTACTCTGTTCTTCATGAACTTAATACTCTAGATGCAGGCAGGAGTCGGTCGATGTGTGGAGTAATAGTAGTAGATGTAGAATCGTTTTGGTGTACTTGATACGGACATGATGCCTATATGCATAATCATTGCCTTTGATATCGTCATAACTATGCGCTTTTCTATCAATTGCTCGACAGTAATTTGTTCACCCACCGTATTATTTTCCTTCAAGAGAGAAGCCTCTAGTGAAACCTATGGCCCCCGGGTCTATTTTCCATATTATATTTTCAGATCTATAAACCAAAAATACCAAAAATACTTTGCTGCAATCTATTTACTTTTATTTGACTTTTCGTTTTAGCAATCTTTTATATCTATCTCTATCATATCTCATCCTTGCAAGTAACCTTGAAGGGATTGACAACCCCTTTATAGCGTTGGGTGCAAGTGTTTGATTGTTTGTGTAGGTGCAAAGATTGGGGCCTTGCTTGTACCTCCTACTGGATTGATACCTTGGTTCTCAACAACTGAGGGAAATACTTATCTACTTTGCTGCATCACCCTTTCCTCTTCAAGGGAAAACCAACGCAAGCTCAAGAAGTAGCAAGAAGGATTTCTGGCGCCGTTGCCGGGGAGGATACATAGCAAGTCAAGACAAAACTCTCCCGTCAACTTGCCAATTTCTGGCGCCGTTGCCGGGGAGGATACATAGCAAGTCAAGACATCAAGCCTACCAAGTACCCATCACAAAATCATCTCTTGCATTTACATTATTTGCCATTTGCCTCTCGCCCACTTCTAAAACGATTTTCAGAAAAAACCAAAAAGATTTGTCTTTTTATTTGCCCTTTTTCCGTTCGTCTTTTCGTTTGCTTTTTGTTTGATTGTGTGCTAGATTGCCTGCTTTGTCATGATGACTCAAGATAATACCAAGTTGTGTGACTTCTCCAATACTAATAATAATGATTTTATTAGTACTCCGATTGCTCCCGCCACTAGTGCGGAATCTTATGAAATTAATGCCGCTTTGCTTAATCTTGTTATGAAAGAACAATTTTCCGGCCTTCCTAGTGAAGATGCCGCATCCCATCTAAATACTTTCGTTGAGTTGTGTGATATGCAAAAGAAGAAAGATGTGGATAATGATATTGTTAAATTGAAGCTATTTCTGTTCTCACTATGAGATCATGCTAAAACTTGGTTTTCATCTTTGCCTAAAAATAGTATTGATTCATGGAATAAGTGTAAAGATGCTTTTATTTCCAAGTACTTTCTGCCCGCTAAGATCATCTCCCTTAGGAACGATATAATGAATTTTAAGCAACTTGATCATGAGCATGTTGCACAATCTTGGGAGAGGATGAAATTAATGATTAGAAATTGCCCCGCACATGGTTTGAGTTTATGGATGATTATACAATTTTTTTATGCGGGATTGAATTTTACATCTAGAAATCTTTTACATTCCGCCGCGGGTGGTACTTTTATGGAAATCACATTAGGAGAAGCTACTAAACTCCTAGATAATATTATGGCAAATTACTCTCAATGGCATACCGAAAGATCTCCTACTAGTAAAAAAGTGCATGCTATTGAAGAAATAAATACTTTGAGTGAAAAGATGGATGAATTAATGAAATTGTTTGCTAGTAAGAGTGCTCCTATTGATCCTAATGATATGCCTTTGTCTTCTTTGATTGGGAATAATAATGAATCTATGGATGTGAATTTTGTTGGTAGGAACAATTTTGGTAATAACGCGTATAGAGGTAATTTCAACTCTAGGCCGTTTCCTAGTAATTCCTCTAATAATTATTTTAATTCCTACAACAATCCTTATGGAAATTATAATAAGGTGCCCTCTGATCTTGAGAATAATATTAAAGAATTTATTAGTTCGCAAAAGGTTTTCAATGCTACGATTGAAGAAAATTTGCTCAAGATTGATGATTTGGCTAGGAACGTTGATAGAATTTCGCTTGAGTTTGATTCTTTGAAAATTAGATCTACTCCACCCAAGCGTGATATTAATGAGTCTTTAAAAGCTATGAGAACTTCTATTGATGAGTGTAAGGAAAGAACTGCTAGAATGCGTGCTAAGCGTGAATGGCTTGAAAAAGTGTGTTCTCGTGATAAATATGATGAAGATCTTAAAGTGATTGATGTGACTCCTATTGAATCTTTGTTTTCTAATACAAATCTTGATAAAGATGGGACTGGAGATAAATCAACTTTAGTTAAAAGTCGTCCCAATGATTCGGAGTTTATAGATCTTAATGCTAAGATTGATAAAAGTGGGATTAAAGAGGTCAAAACTTTAAATAGCAATGAACCCACTCTTTTGGATTTCAAGGACTTTAATTATGATAGTTGTTCTTTGATTAATTGTATTTCCTTGTTGCAATCCATGTTGAATTCTCCGCATGCTTATGATCAAAATAAAACTTTTACTAAACATATCATTGATGCTATGATGAAATCTTTTGAAGAAAAACTTGAGTTGGAAGTTTATATACCTAGAAAGCTTTAAGATGAGTGGGAACCTACTATTTATATTAAAATTAAAGATTATTAGTGCCATGGTTTGTGTGATTTGGGTGCTAGCGTTTCCACGATTCCGAAAACTTTATGTGATGTGCTAGGTTTCCATGAACTTGATGATTGCTCTTTAAATTTGCATCTAGCGGATTCCACTATTAAGAAACCTATGGGAAGGATTAATGATTTTATTATTGTGGCAAATAGGAATTATGTGCTCGTAGATTTCATTGTTCTTGATATAGATTGCAATCCTACATGTCCTATTATTCTTGGTAGACCTTTCCTTAGAACGATCGGTGCAATTATTGATATGAAAGAAGGAAACATTAGATTCCAATTTCCGTTAAGGAAAGGCATGGAACACCTTCCTAGAAATAGAATTAAATTACCTTATGAATCTTTTATGAGAGCTACTTATGGATTGCATACCAAAGATGACAATACCTAGATCTATTGCGTTATGCCTAGCTAGGGGCGTTAAACAATAGAGCTTGTTGGGAGGCAACCCAATTTTATTTTATTTTTGTTTTTTGTTTGTGTTTCTGTTTTTTAGTGCTTTACACATTATTAACTATGTAGTACTTGTGTTTTAGTGTTTTAATTAGTGTTTGAGCCAAGTAAGACCTTTGGGATGGTCTACGGTGATTGTTAATTTGATTTTGCTGAAAAACAGAAACTTTTGTGCTCAGTCCAGGAATTTTATAAATTCACCAGAGCATATAATGAGTCTGAAATTTTTACACCAGATTGATATACAAATTTCCAGATTTTCCTAATTTTTCAGAATTTTTGGAGTTACAGAATTATTCGAAGTTTACAGATTGCTACAGAATGTTCTGTTTTTGACAGATTCTGTTTTCTTTGTGTTGTTTGCTTATTTTGATGTATCTATGGGTTGTATCGGGGGGTATGAACCATGGAGAAGTTGGAATACAGTAGATATTACACCAATATAAATAAAGAATGAGTTCACAACAGTACCTAAAGTGGTGATGTATTTTTCTTATACTAACGGATCTCACAAGTTTTCTGTTGTGAAGTTTTCAAGTTTTGGGTAAAGATTTGATGGACTATGGAAGAAGGAGTGGCAAGAGCCTAAGCTTGGGGATGCCCAAGGCACCCCAAGACATATTCAAGGATACCAAAGAGCCTATGCTTGGGGATGCCCCGGAAGGCATCCCCTCTTTCGTCTTCAATCCATCGGTAAATTTACTTGAGGCTATATTTTAATTCACCACATGATATGTGTTTTGCTTGGAGCGTCTTGTATGATATGAGTCTTTGCTTTTTATTTTGCCACAATCATCCTTGCTGCACAAATCTTTTGATAGGGACACGCATGCATCTTGAATTTATTAGAATACTCTATGTGCTTCACTTATATCTTTTGAGCTAGGCAATTTTGCTCTAGCGCTTCACTTATATCTTTTTAGAGCACGGTGGTGTTTTATTTTATAGAAATAATTGAACTCTCGTACCTCACTTATATTATTTTGAGAGTCTTTAAACAGCATGGTAATTGGTTTAGGTTATGAATTTAGTCCTAATATAATGGGCATCCAAGAGGGATATAATAAAAACTTTCATATAAAGTGCATTGAATACTACGAGAAGTTTGATTCCTTGCATATAGTTTTCAGATATAAAGATGGTGATATTAGAGTCATGCTAGTGAGTAATTGTGGATTGGTAGAAATACTTGTGTTAAAAGTTTGTGATTCCCGTAGCATGCACGTATGGTGAACCGTTATGTAACGAAGTCGGAGCATGATTTGTTTATTGATTGTCATCCTTTGTGTGAGGGTCGGGAGCGCGCGGTGGTTAACTCCTACCAACCTCTCCCCTAGGAGCATGCGTCTAATACTTTTCTTCGATAACTAATAGACTTTTGCAATAAGTATGTGAGTTCTTTATGACTAATGTTGAGTCCATGGATAATACGCACTCTCACCCTTCCACCTTTGCTAGCCTCTCTAGTACCGCACAACTTTCGCCGGTGCATTAAACCCACCATATACCCTTCCTCAAAAGAGCCACCATACCTACCTATTATGGAATTTCCATAGCCATTCCGAGATATATTGCCACACAACTTCCACTGTTCCGTTTATTATGACACGCACCATCATTTTCATATTGCTTTGCATGATCATAAGACAGCTAGCATGATGTTTTCATGTCTTGTCCGTTTTTTGATGTCATTTGCTATGCTAGATCGTTGCACATCCTGGTACACCGCCGGAAGCATTCATATAGAGTCATATTTTGTTCCAGGTATCGAGTTGTAATTCTTGAGTTGTAAGTAAATAAAAGTGTGATGTTCATCATTATTAGAGCATGGTCCCATGAGAGGAAAGGATGATGGAAGCTATGATTCCCTCACAAGTTGGGATGAGTCTCCGGACTTTACAAATAATAAAAGAGGCCAATGAAGCCCAAATAAAAAAAAGAGGCCAAAGATGCCCACCAAAATAAAAAAAAAGAGAGAAGGGACAATGCTACTATCCTTTTTCCACACTTGTGCTTCAAAGTAGCACCATGATCTTCATGATAGAGAGTCTCCTATTTTTCATTATATAACTTGGCTTGTATATTCCAATGACGGGCTTCCTCAAATTGCCCTAGGTCTTCTTGAGCAAGCGAGTTGGATGCACACCCACTTAGTTTCTTTTTGAGCTTTCATACACTTATAGCTCTAGTGCATCCGTTACATGGCAATCCCTACTCACTCACATTGATATCTATTAATGGGCATCTCCATAGCCCGTTGATACGCCTAGTTGATGTGAGACTATCTTCTCCTTTTCCTCACAACCTCCACCATATTCTATTCCACCTATAGTGTTATATCCATGGCTCACGCTCATGTATTGCATGAAAGTTGAAAAGGTTTGAGAACATAAAAGGTGTGAAACAATTGTTTGACTTGTCATCGGGGTTGTGCATGATTTAAATACTTTGTGTGGGGAAGATGGAGCATAGCCAGACCATATGATTTTGTAGGGATAACTTTCTTTGGCCATGGTATTTTGAAAGGACACGATTGCTTTGATAGTATGTTTGAAGTATTATTGTTTTTATGTCAATATTAAACTTTTGTTTTGAATCTTATGGATCTGAACATTCATGCCACAATAAAGAATATTACATGGATAAATATGTTAGGTAGCATTCCACATCAAAAATTCTGTTTTTATCATTTACCTACCCGAGGACGAGCAGGAATTAAGCTTGGGGATGCTTGATATGTCTCCAACGTATCTATAATTTTTGATTGTTCCATGCTATTATTTTATCTGTTTTGGATGTTTTATATGCATTAATATGCTATTTTATATTATTTTTGGGACTAATCTATTAACCTAGTGCCCAGTGCCAGTTTCTGTTTTTTCCTTGTTTTTGAGTATTGCAGAAAAGGAATATCAAACGGAGTCCAAACGGAATAAAATTCTACGATGATTTTTCTTGGACCAGAAGGAACCCAGGAGACATGGAGAAGTGGCCAGAAGACCCACGGATGGGCCACAAGCCACCTGGGCACGCCCCTGGGGGGCGCGCTCCCCTGGCTTGTGGGCCCCCCGTAGCTCCTCCAACCCTAATTCTCCGCCTATAAATTCAGAAATATTCCCCCAATACCAAAGAGAGCCACGTAATACTTTTCCACCACCGCAAGCCTCTTTTCCCGTGAGATCCCATCTTGGGGCCTTTTCCGGTAATCTGCCGGAGGGGGATTCGATCACGGAGGGCATCTACATCAACACCATTGCCCCTCCGATGATGCGTGAGTAGTTCACCTCAGACCTTCGGGTCCATAGCTAGTAGCTAGATGGCTTCTTCTCTCTCTATGATCTTCAATACCATGTTCTCCATGATCTTCATGGAGATCTATCCGATGTAACACTCTTTTGCGGTGTGTTTGTCGAGATCCGATGAATTGTGGGTTTATGATCAGATTATCTATGAATATTATTTGAATCTTCTCTGAATTCTTATATGCATGATTTCATATCTTTGCAAGTCTCTTCGAGCTATTGGTTTGGTTTGGCCAACTAGATTGGTAATTCTTGCAATGGGAGAAGTGCTTAGTTTTGGGTTCAATCTTGTGGTGTCCTCACCCAGTGACAAAGTAGGGGTAGCGAGGCACGTATTTGTATTGTTGCCATCAAGGGTAAAAAGATGGGGTTTTCATCATATTGCTTGAATTTATCCCTCTACATCATGTCATCTTACTTAATGCGTTACTCTGTTCTTCATGAACTTAATACTCTAGATGCAGGCAGGAGTCGGTCGATGTGTGGAGTAATAGTAGTAGATGCAGAATCGTTTCGGTCTACTTGATACGGACGTGATGCCTATATGCATAATCATTGCCTTGGATATCGTCATAACTATGCGCTTTTCTATCAATTGCTCGACAGTAATTTGTTCACCCACCGTATTATTTTCCTTCAAGAGAAAAGCCTCTAGTGAAACCTATGGCCCCCGGGTCTATTTTCCATATTATATTTTCAAATCTATAAACCAAAAATACCAAAAATACTTTGCTGCAATCTATTTACTTTTATTTTACTTTTCGTTTTAGCAATCTTTTATATCTATCTCTATCAGATCTCATCCTTGCAAGTAACCGTGAAGGGATTGACAACCCCTTTATAGCGTTGGGTGCAAGTGTTTGATTGTTTGTGTAGGTGCAAAGATTGGGGCCTTGCTTGTACCTCCTACTGGATTGATACCTTGGTTCTCAACAACGGAGGGAAATACTTATCTACTTTGCTGCATCACCCTTTCCTCGTCAAGGGAAAACCAACGCAAGCTCAAGAAGTAGCAGCGACTTCGCTCCCGAACCATGAAACTCCATAGGTTATGGTCCGGTAAATGAAGAGTTTGTATCACGACATTATCCATACCTCCTCAAATATTTACCGCTTCATATTGAGGTCATGCCTAGGCACCACACGAGGTAACATGTTTTTCAGCCTTGTTTTCCATTTTTCTAGAGTTATAAAACAAATAAACGACACATCTGTGGTTGCCTCTTCCCACGCATATCCTTTAAAATTCTATTAATTTCCTGTAAAATACATGAAAGGTTATTCAACGACATTATTACGTATTTTTAGTCCTTTTCGATCACCTTTTCACGTACAAAACGTTCAATTTTTGAATTATAAGCACAAATGGCCCGGAAAATACACAAAAAAGGACTAAATACGGTAAACCAGCCTGAAAAAATGTCAAATTTCGGACAGGGTGCATTCTAGGGGGTGTGATGATCGTAGAAAATAAATCAAATTGGAAGGACCAAGGGAATATGGGTTCCCCTTCAAAACATGGCGACTTCGCTCCCCGAACCATGAAACTCCATAGGTGATGGTCTGGTATATTAAGAGTTTGTATCACGACAATATCCATACCTCCTCAAATATTTACCGCATCATATTGAGGTCATGCCTAGGAAACACACAAGGTAACATGTTTTTCAGGCATGTTTTCTATTTTTCTAGAGTTATAAAACAAATAAATGACACATCTGTGGTTGCCTCTTCCCACGCATATCCTTTAAAATTCTATTAATTTCCTGTAAAATACATGCAAAAGTTATTCAACGGCACATTTATGAATTTTTTAGTCCTTTTCGAACACCTTTTCACATACAGAATGTTCGAACTTTTAATTATAAGCACAAAAGGCCTAGAAAGTACACAAAAAGGACTAAATACGGTAAACCAGCCTAAAAAATGTCAAATTTCGAACAGGGTGCATTCTAGTGGGTATGATGATCATAGAAAATAATTCAAGTTGAACGGACCAAGGGAATATGATTTCCCCTTCAAACCATGGCGATTTTGCTCCCCGAACCATGAAACTCCATAGGTGATGGTCCGGTATATGAAGAGTGTGTATCACGACATTATCCATAGCTCAAATATTTATGGCATCATATTAAGGTCATGCCTAGGCACAACACGAGTTAACATGTTTTGCACGCATGTTTTTCATTTTTCTAGAGTTACAAAACAAATAAAGGACACATCTGTGGTTGCCTCTTCCCACACATATCCTTTAAAATTCTATTAATTTCCTGTAAAATACATGAAAAGTTATCGAACGACACAATTGCTAATTTTTGAGTCCTTTTTAAACACCTTTTCATGTACAGAACGTTTGAACTTTGAATTATAAGCACAAAAGGCCTAGAAAGTACACAAAAAGGACTTAATATGATTAACCAGCCTGAAAAATGTGAAATTTGGACGCGGTGCATTCTAGTGGGTATGGTGATCGTAGAAAATAAATCAAGTTCGAAGGACAAAGGGAATATGGGTTCTCTTCAAAACATGGCGATTTCGCACCCCGAACCATGAAACTCCATAAGTGATGGTCCCGTATACCTCCTCATATATAAGGACATTTTCCATACCTCCTCATATATTTACCGCATCATATTGAGGTCATGCGTTGGCACCACACGAGGTAACATTTTTTGAACACCTTTTCATGTACAAAACGTTTGAACTTGAATTATAAGCAGTAAATGCCTAGAAAAGTACACAAAAAATACTAAATATGGTAAACGAGCCTGAAATAATGTGAAATTTGGACACGGTGCATTCTAGTGGGTATGTTGATAGTAGAACAATAAAAATGGAGAAACGACCAAGGAAATATGGGTTTCCCTTGAAACTTCGTGATTTGTTTGGGCAAAAAGTTACTTTTAGAATGTCGTGTGCGTTCACCCCATTATGCGCTGTGTTCTGATTGGCCAGAACCCCAGCCACACGGATCGCGCATGAGCACCGTAGGATGCACCTCGAACGAACGGCAATCCACACTTCTCCTGTCACACCCGTATATTGTAGTTGATGTTTTTCTTCGTACATGCACTAAATTAAGCTACGAACACAAACTTTAATGGCATTAATCACACACGGTTCTTGTTTACAAACCGTTTGCTATGCGGAACCTCTAGCCCCTCTTCGTCCTCATTTGCATCGTTGTATAGTTGCTCGTTCTCGACCTCGGCCCGCCCAAATTTTCGAGCTCGATGACGCCTGTCGTAGCCGGCTGCCGCCGACGAACGCCACCGTAGTGTCCATCGTGCAAGCACAAATCAGGCATGAGCAATTCTATCGAGCATTTACATGCTCAAATTGGTACAGTGCATAGTTGGCGGAGTAATTTACAAAACATTAGCTCGCAATTTTACATCAATATAATACATATGAACTACGTGTGCGCAAAACTGCTACTTCACCTAATGTCGATCCAGCACGCTTCCATCGATATCGTGTCGTTCCTGGGCTCAGGAGGACATGAGGTCGCCAAGTCGATGACCTACACCTTGATCGACCGAGGAAGGGTCAGCCTCGACATTGGTGATCGCTGCTACTGCCTCGAACGCGGCTCTCACCAGGACTGCGGCGTCCACCGGTAGGTACATCGTCTCGGCGGCCGACAAGACCCTAGCCATCACCAATGCTGCAGCAACGGCCGCAAGCCCTCCCCCGGCGTCCGGAGCTGCGTCCTCCTCCATCTGGGACATAAGCCTGCACCTCGTGCGGCCGCCACTGACGCAGTTGTCCTTGCGGCGTCACGGTTCCTGCTCCACCGCCTGCACCATCCGGAGCACTCTGTGCCGAGCCCGCAGTATCGCCCGCTGGCGATCCCTAGATCCTTTCAAGACGACCCTGGCTAACCTCTTGCCTTGCTCATGTCGTGATTCCTGCCTCCTCTTACCATAGTCTAGAGAGGTAGCGGCATGGCCGTCGATCCTCAAGCCGACCATCGCGCCGGCAGCCTTGATTCCGCCGTTGCCCAACTCCATCCTGTCGTCGGCCATTGGGGGTTTGATGGTGTGTGTGGCAACTAGCTAGGGGATCATTCACTCGCCGCAGCCGGCCATCGCTGTGGTTATTTATAGCTAGCTGCTGCCAAGGGGGTTGGGGATTTTATAATTTAACGTTGTGGCTGGCGCTTGCTCTTGCGCGGGAAGCATTTTCACAATTTTTGAGTCTTTGCTGTGCACACATAATCGTACACGGAACACATATAGCAACTGTCTGCAATCGTGTATAGGGTCATAAAAAATATCACCACTCTTCGCTATCCACCGTATCTTTCCCCTCTTGCACCCCCCAAATCTGGCCTTCTTCTCCCCCTCTGTCCTCGCCTCCACAAAATCCTCAACATTACACATGTCATCCGCGCGGAGGAGCCCGCAGCGGAGGAGCACGCGGTTGAGGCATATCTTATGCGCGGAGGAGCCCGCGGCGGTGGCGGCGGTAGGCGCTGCTGAGGGCCCAGAGGCCTTGGAGGCTGCGGCGGTAGGCGCTGCTGAGGGGCCGAAGGCCTTGGCGGAGGTACATGCTGCTGAGGCTCCTGAGACCTGGGCGGTACGCACTCCTGAGGGTCCGAAGGCCTTGGTGGCAAGAGCGGAAAATCTGAAGGTTACATTAGATTGGTTGCAGGCAATCACACTTGTGTACGTGGAACGCTCGGCTGTGGCCTTCGAAAGGGCATCATGCGCCGATCAGTTCGCCGTTGCCTTGGTGGCTTGCGTGGATTTGGCCTCGGTAAGTGCAACAGCCTCCTTAGAGTCTACTACAGCTCTAGCACAGCAAGCTGCTCTTGGCTTTCGTGTTTACGACTGCTTTGAATATCTCTGTCGTCAGATGGTCGTACGCACGCCTTCGGTCGTGGATGGGATTTTCCACGAGACCGGACCTACTATGATGGAGCAGGAGCATATGAAAGTCCGGGCCTATGAAGCGTTCAAGAACATGGTCATCGCCGACCCGAAAGTGGATCCTTCTTCCATAGAGAAGATGTTGCATGAGTGTAGACAATATTTCGACATTGGCGAACCAACAGGCCAGCCCCGCAACAACGCCAACGAGTAGCTGTTTCCATTTTGTTGTTTTCTAAACCTTGCTGATATGTAATGTCGCTATGATGTTGTTTAGTCGATTACATGTAGTAGTGCGAACGATAATTTGTGCTATCACTTTCAGAATCAGGTGCTTATTACCAGGAATCTTTTGTGTTATTATGTGTCTGTGTTATTTTCTGTCTTTCCACACAATTTAGATTACTAACCTGTTTGCTGGGCATCAGCATCACACACATCCTGTTACGACCAATTGTTTGTGTTATTCTGGCTCGCACAATTCATCCGAGCGCACGGTATGCCGTCTATCGCACACATCTATATTTGTGCAATCATTTGTGTTATTTTGGCTCATCAAAAATAGTTCACCCGAGTGACCTGTAGGCAGCATAGATGTTGTGCAAACAGAGCAAATCATAGTACACACTGACGTGGTTTGAGACTGCGTCGGTATTTCCACAAAGAGGATGGGATGATGCAGCACTGTGATGGCAAGTATTTCCCTCAATTATGAAACCAAGGTTATCGAACCAGTAGGAGGATCACCACCACCCAATAAGAAGCACCTGCACACAAACAACAAATACTTGCAACCCGACGCGAAAGAGAGGTTGTCAATCTCTCTACGGTAAAAAGATAGATTAGATAATGATAGATAGGAGAGATAGATATGTCAAGAACACAAAATAAGAAGAGCGAATAAAAAGTGCGGCAATATGTTTTTGTATTTTTGGTTTTGTAGTTCTGATAACAAAGATGCAAAAAGATAGATCGGAAAGCAATATGTTGGAAAAGTAGACCCGGGGGCCGTAGGATTCACTAGTGGCTTCTCTCATGAGTATAGCACACGGTGGGTGAACAAATTACTGTTGGGCCATTGATAGAAGATCAAATAATCATGATGATATCCAAGGCGATTATCATTATATAGGCATCATGTCCAAGATAGGTAGACCGACTCCTGCCTGCATCTACCTCTATTACTCCACACATCGACCGCTATCCAGCATGCATCTAGTGTATTAAGTTCATGGAAAAACGGAGTAATGCAATAAGAATGATGACATAATGTAGACAAGATCTATTCATGTAGGAGTAGACCCCATCTTGTTATCCTTAATTGCAATGATACATGCATGCCTTGCTGCCCCTTCTGTCACTGGGAAAGGACACCGCAAGATCGAACCCATCACAAAGCACCTCTTCCCATGGCAAGAAAAATCGATCTAGTCGGCCTAACTAAACCAAAGATTCGAAGAAGAAATACGATGCTATAAGTAATCATGCATATAAGAGATCAAAGAAGACTCAAATAATATTCATGGATAGAAACTGATCATGAACTCAAAATTCATCAGATCCCAACAAGCACACCGCAAAAGTTTATATCAAATAGATCTCCAAGAGACCATTGTATTGAGAATCATAAGAGAGAGAGAGGAAGCCATCTAGCTACTGGCTACGGACCCGTAGGTCTATGGTGGACTAATCACGCATCATCGGAGAGGCACCTATGAGGAAGATGAACCCCTCCGTGATGGTGTTTAGATTGGATCTCAAGGTTCTGGAACTTGCGGCTGCTGTAATTGTCTTTCGTCGACTCCCCTACGGTTTTTGGAACATTTGGGAATTTATAGGCATCAGAGGCGGTGCAGAGGGGCCCCGTGGAGGGCACAACCCATCAGGACGCGCCGGGGGCCCCCTAGCGCGCCTTGGTGGGTTATGCTCTCCACAGCCCACCTTCCTGGCTCTTCTTTGGCCGACTTGGTCTCTTCTGGTCCAGAAAAAAATCTCCAAAAAGTTTCGTCGTGATTGGACTTCGTTTGGTATTGATATTCCGCGATGTAAAAAACAAGCAAAAACAACAACTGGCACTTTGGCACTATGTCAATAGGTTAGTCCCAAAAAATGATATAAAGTTGTTATAAAATGATTGTAAAACATCCAAGAATGATAATATAACAGCATGGAACAAGAAAAAATTATAGATACGTTGGAGACGTATCAGCATCCCCAAGCTTAATTCCTACTCGTCCTCGAGTAGGTAAATGATAAAAACAGAATTTTTGATGTGGAATGCTGCCTAACATGTTCATCATATTCTTTTCTTTTGTATAGCGTGGACATTTGGACTTATAGATGATTCAAATCAATAGTCTAGTTTTAACATAATGACTTCAATACTCAAGCATGCCAACAAGCAACCATGTCTTTCAAAATATCAACACTAAAGAAAGTTATCCCAAGCCCATCATGCTCAATCATTGATCCATTCATGAAACACACTCAAATATTAGCTATACCAAATCCTCAAGTACGATCATAGTGCCCCCTAGTTGGTGCTTATAAGAGAAGATGGAGACTCAAGGTAAAAATAAAAATTGCATAAAGTAAATAGATAGGCCCTTCGCAGAGGGAAGTAGGGATTTGTAGAGGTGCCAGAGCTCAAGGTTTTAAATTGAGAGAGAAAAATATTTTGGGTGGCATGCTTTTCTTGTCAATGAAAACGACAAAGTAGCTCACAATACTTTCCATGCTAGATATATCATAGGCGGTTCCCAAACAAAAAATAAAATTTATTCCTTTTTCCAGCAAACTTTCACTTTCCATGGCGTGCCGTATCCGCGGATGCCTTCCATACCAACACTTTCCAAGGAATTTATTATTTGACAACATATAGTAAATATTTTTTCTTTTTCATTTCGGGAATGGGCATTCCTATTACCGCCGCACTCTCGTGCAATGACAAGTGAATAAACACTCATCTTGAGAATAACACATCTAGCATGGAAAAATATTGGACACTCCCCACCGTTTCATGAGCGGTACGAGCACACAAAATGGAAAATTTATTTTGAAAATTTAGAGATGGCACATACAAATTTGCTTGGAATGGCATGGAAATACCGCATATAGGTAGGTATGGTGGACTCATAAGGCAAAACTTGGTGTAAGGATTTTGGATGCACAAGTAGTATTTCTACTTAGTACAAATGGAGGCTAGCAAATAGATTGAGAAGCAACCAAACCAAGAAACGAAAATTCACATAAGTGATCATTGAGCATAACTAACACCAAATAATGCACCACAAGTAGGATGTGATTTCATTGCATAACTATTGACTTTCATACTTGCGTAGGGAATCACAAACCTGAACACCAATATTCCTACTCAAGCATAATTACTCACTAACGTGACTCACATATTACTATCATCATGTTTCAAAATTATTACAAGGAATCAAGTTCAATTTTCCCAATGATCTTCATGAAAGTTTTTATTATATCCTCCTTGGATATCTTTCACTTTGGGACTAGTTTCATATATTGCCATTGCTTTTTTGACAAGCTCAAACAAATTTAAGTGAATCACATGAGCATAAAGATTTCATCTCTCAAAATGGTATAAGTGAAGCATGAGAGGATTTCTTAAAAATTTACTAACTCTCAAATTAATCTAAGTGAAGCATAAGAGTATTTCTACAAAAATTTCTAAGCACACCGTGCTCAAAAAGATATAAGTGAAGCACTAGAGCAATTCTATAGCTCAAAAAGTTTAAGTGAAGCATAGAGAGCAATTCTAACAAATCATAGCATAATTTTGGCTCTCCCAAATAGGTGTGTACAGCAAGGATACAAAGGAAAAACTAACAAACATAGCAAGCAAAGATAAAAGACGCCCCAAGCAAAACTCATGATATGTGACGAATTAAAATATAGCTCCAAGTAAAATACCGATGGTTGTTAGAAGAAAGAGGGGATGCCACTCGGGGGCATCCCCAAGACTAGTTGCTTGTTACTCTTTGGATATATATTGGGGCACAGTAGCATCCCCAATCTTAGGCTCTTATCACTCCTTATTCCTTCATCCATCGTGATCTCACCCAAAACTTGAAAACTTCAATCACACAAAACTCAACAAAATCTTCGTGAGATCCGTTAGTATAATAAAGCAAATCACTACTTTAGGTACTGTTGCAAACCCATTCATATTTTATAATTGCATTATACCTACTGTATTTTAAATTTACCATGGCTTATACCCCCCGATACAAACCATAGATTCATCAAAACAAGCACACAATGCAACGAAAACAGAATCTGTCTTAAACAGAACAGTCTGTAGTAATCTGTACTCTAACCATACTTATGTAACTCTAAAAATTCTGAAATATTAGGACAACGCGAGGAATTTGTATAGCAACACTGTGTTAAAATTTTAGCTCAAGATCACATTCCAGAAAAAAAAGAAAATTCAAATACTGGATGCAAAGTTTCTGTTTCAGATTCAGCATCGCTTCTACTCATCTTATCAATCATCCTAAAGGTTCTACTTGGCACAAACACTAAATAAACCATAAAAACACAATCATAACAGAGGTATAATTGTGTCAACACTCAAAAACATAAAGGAAGAAGAAAAAATAAATTTATTCATTGGGTTGCCTCCCAACAAGCGCTATCGTTTTACGCCCCTAGCTAGGCATAACGCATAGATTTAAGTATTGTCATCTTTGGTTTTGGATCCATAGGATGACCTCATGATTGATTCATATGGTGGCTTAATTCTTGTTCTAGGGAAGTGTTCCATACCCTTTCTTAGTGGAAATTGAAAACGAATATTTCCTTCTTTAATATCAATCACGGCACCTATAGTGCGTAAAAACGGTCTACCAAGTATAATGGGACAAGACGGATTGCAATCACTATCAAGCACAATAAAATCAATAGGCACATAGTTCCTATTTGCAAGAATAAGAACATCATTAATTCTTCCCAAAGGCTTTTTAATAGTAGAATCCGCTAAGTGCAAATTAAGAGAGCATTCTTCGATATTTGTAAGACCAAGCACATCACATAAAGATTTCGGAATCGTGGAAACACTAGCACCCAAATCACATAAAGCAAAACACTCATAATTTTTAATCTTGAATTTAATGGTGGGTTCCCACTCATCATGTAATTTTCTAGGAATAGAAATCTCCAACTCCAACTTTTCTTCAAAAGATTTCATCATGGCATCAACGATATGTTTAGTAAAAGCTTTATTTTGCTCATAAGCATGGGGTGAATTCAACATGGATTGCAGCAAAGAAATACATTCAATCAAAGAGCAACTATCATAATTAAATTCTTTGCAACCCAAAATAGTGGGCACATCACTAGTTAAAGTTTTAACCTCTTCAAACCCACTTTTAGCAAAATTTTCATCAAGATTTTCACCCTCCAAATTATTGGGACGCCTTCTAGCTAAAGTTGACTCTACTTCAGTCCCTTTATCATCAATTTTAATATTACTAAACAAGGAATTAATAGTATAAACACCAAGCACTTTAAGATCTACATCTTTTTTATGAAGGCAATCACTAGAAAACAATTTTTCTAAGATTTATCTTTTAGCTCTAACCATGGCGGTTCTTTTCTTACTTTCATCCATAGAGACATATAAAGCTTTAATAGATTCATCAATCTTAGGCACAAAAGCTTTCAACTTGAGATTTTCAACATCATGAGAAATTCTATCAATGCTTCTAGACATATCATCAATCTTATTCAACTTTTTTTCTATCGTAGTATTGAAAGCCTTTTGCGCATTGATAAATTCTTTAATATTAATCTCAAGATAAGAGGTGTTCCTATTATTATTGTAAGAGGAATTACCATAGGAATTACCATAATTATTAGAGGAATTTCCAAGGAAAGGCCTAGGATTAAAATTACCTCTATTATAATTGTTATTGAAATTGTTTCGCGAGACAAAGTTCACATCTACGGAATCACTATTTTGCTCAATCAAGGTAGACAAAGGCACATCATTAAGATCAATAGGAGCATTTTTACTAGAAACCAATTTCATCAAAGCATCAACCTTATCACTCAAAGTACTAATTTCTTCAACCGAATTAACTTTTTTACTAGTTGGTGCTCTTTCGGTATGCCATTGTGAATAATTTTCCATGATATTATTTAGCAATTTGGTAGCTTCACCCAAAGTAATTTCCATAAAATTACCACCCGCGGCGGAATCTAAAAGATTTCTAGATACCAAATTCAACCCCGCATAATTTTTTTGTATGATCATCCAAAGATTTAAACCATGAGTAGGACAATTTCTTAGCATCAACTTCATTCTTTCCCAAGATTGTGCGACATGTTCATGCTCAAGTTGCTTAAAATTCATGATTTGCGTCCTAAGGGAAATAATTTTCGCGGGCGGAAAATACTTAGTAATAAAAGCATCTTTGCACTTATTCCAAGAATCGATACTATTGCGAGGCAAAGAGGAAAACCAAATTTTTGCACGATCCCGCAAGAAAAAGGAAATAATTTCAACTTCACAATATCATTGTCGACATCTTTTTTATTTTGCATATCACACAATTCTACGAACGTGTTTAGATGGGACGCGACATCCTTACCGGTAAATTGATCTTTCACGACAAGATTCAACAAAGCGGCATTAATATCACAAGACTCCGCACTAGTGGCGGGAGGAGCAATAGGAGTACTAATAAAATCATTGTTATTAGTATTGGAAAAATCACACAACTTGGTGTTTTCTTGATTCATCGTGATTACGCAAACAAGATTGCAAGCAAGGAAGAGATCCGGCAAGAAAAAGGCAAACGACAAAGAGGGCGAATAAAACGGCAAATTGGTGAACTGGGGGATGGAAAACGAGAGGCAAATGGCAAATAATGTAATTGCAAGGAGATGAGATTTGTGATTAGGAACCTGGTAGATGATGATGGAGTCCCCTCGGCGCCTTAGATAGGCACGCCGAAGAGACCGCTTCCTCCCCGGCAACGCCGCCAGAAATTCCTTTGACGTGGCTTGAGACTGCGTCGGTATTTCCCCAAAGAGGAAGGCATGATGCAGCAAAGTGACGGTAAGTATTTCCCTCAGTTATGAACCCAAAGTTGTCGAACCAGTAGGAGGATCACCACCACCCAATAAGCAGCACCTGCACACAAACAAGAAATACTTGCAACCCGACGCGAAAGAGAGGTTGTCAATCTCTCTACGGTAAAAAGATAGAATAGGTAATGATGGATAGGAGAGATAGATCTCTCAAGAACACAAAATAAGAAGAGCAAATAAAAAGTGCAGCAATATGTTTTTGTATTTTTGGTTTTGTAGATCTGAAAACAAAGATGCAAAAAGATAGATCGGAAAGTAATATGTTGGAAAAGTAGACCCGGGGGCCGTAGGATTCACTAGTGGCTTCTCTCATGAGTATAGCACACGGTGGGTGAACAAATTAATGTTGGGCAATTGATAGAAGATCAAATAAATATGACGATATCCAAGGCGATGATCATTATATAGGCATCACGTCCAAGATAGGTAGATCGACTCCTGACTGCATCTACCTCTATTACTCCACACATCGACCGCTATCCAGCATGCATCTAGTGTATTAAGTTGATGGAAAAATGGAGTAATGTAATAAGAACGGTGACATGATGTAGACCAGATCTATTCATGTAGGAATAGATGCCATCTTGTTATCCTTAATGGCAACGATACATGCGTGCCTTGCTGCCCCTTCTGTCACTGGGAAAGGACACCACAAGATCGAACCGATCACAAAGCACCTCTTCCCATAGTAAGAAAAATCGATCTAGTCGGCCTAACTAAACCAAAGATTCGAAGAAGAAATACGAGGCTATAAGTAATCATGCATATAAGAGATCAAAGAAGACTCAAATAATATTCATGGATAGAAACTGATCATGAACTCAAAATTCATCGGATCCCAACAAACACACCGCAAAAGTTTACATCAAATAGATCTCCAAGAGACCATTGTATTGAGAATCATAAGAGAGAGAGAGAGGAAGCCATCTAGCTACTGCCTACGGACCCGTAGGTCTATGGTGGACTACTCACGCATTATCGGAGAGGCACCTATGAGGAAGATGAACCCCTCCGTGATGGTGTTTAGATTGGATCTCGAGGTTCTGGAACTTGCGGCGGCTGGAATTGTGTTTCATCGACTTCCCTAGGGTTTTTGGAATATTTGGGAATTTATAGGCATCAGAGGCGGTGCAGAGGAGCCCCTGTGGAGGGCACAACCCATCAGGGCGCGCCGGGGGCCCCCTGGCGCGCCCTGTTGGGTTGTGCTCTCCACAGCCCACCTTCCTAGCTCTTCTTTGGCCCACTGGGAGTCTTCTGGTCCAGAAAAAATCTCCAAAAAGTTACGTCGCGATTGGACTCCGTTTGGTATTGATATTCTGCGAAGTAAAAAACAAGAAAAAATAGCAACTGGCACTTTGGCACTATGTCAATAGGTTAGTCCCAAAAAATGATATAAAGTTGTTATAAAATGATTGTAAAACATCCAAGAATGATAATATAATAGCAGGGAACAAGCAAAAATTATAGATACGTAGGAGACGTATCACACACGGACAAAACTACGAAACCCGTCGGTGATGATTTCATTAATCGCTGACAAAGTGTATACCAGCAACCATTTCCCCACAACACACACAGGTTATTAACACCAATCGTTTGTGTTATTTCTTGTATTCGCACATGATTCTGATTACTCACCTGTTTTCCCTCTATCGCACACATCTTGTTATACCGAACCGTTTGTGTTCTGCTATGTCATCGCACACAGTTTATACTAGTGAACTGTGTGCCCTATATCACACACATCTTGTTATGCCAAATCGTTTGTGTTATGCAATATCATCGCACACGGTTTATGGTAGTGAACTGTGTGCCCTATACCGCACACATCTTGTTATGCCTAATCGTTTGTGTTCTTCTATATCATCGCACACAATTTATGTTAGTGAACCGTGTGCCCTCTATAGCACACATCTGGATCTGTGTAACCGTTTGTGTTACCTTCGCTAATCACAAACGGTTCGTAAGAACAAACTATCTGCCGTAGATCACACACACAAAAAAATTCAGAATCGTATTTGATGGATCCTCCATCGCACACAGCTCATGTCATTGACGACGGAGCTTGAACTATATTTATTTTATTTGATTGTAGGGTTGTTTGAGAGAAACCATCTTCATCCTACACCTCCCAAGGATTTATAAACCTTAGGTCATCCACTTGAGGGAAAATTGCTACTGTCCTACAAAACTCTGTGCCTGGAGGCCCAACAAGAGTCTACAAGAATAAAGTTGTGTAGTAGACATCAGGGCCCGCGCTGCTGCGTGGTGGCCGCCGATGCATGCGTGTATCTCGGCCAAGAGCTGCTTCCCTTCTTCTTCAGATGTGCACTGTTGGAGGACCCCAGTAGTGCTTTTCTTGTATAATTCACCCTCATGGACCTTTTAGGCCTTTGATCACCGGATTATGCGTCTTGCCTCAGTCTGGTCGTCGGGGAGTTCTTTGCGTATAAGCTATGCAAGGAAGGGCTCAGTCCATGGTGCAATTACTGCCATGACTCCATGAGCCGAAGGTATTTCTTCAATAGCTGAGCCGCTGATGATTTGCTTATCTGGTTCGACTATAGGGGGGACGACCTGTTCTGCACCATTGGTTCCGGCGTCCTTGCTTTCACCCTGCCATACCATGGATGGCTTAAAGAGCCTCTCTAGGAAGGTGTTCTTAGGGACGGGGTCATGCTTGGCGCCCATGCTGGCGATGACGTCGACAGCTTGATTGCTATCACTAGAGACGTGGTGGAATTCTCGCCCCTCAAACTGTGTGGATATCTTGAGGACGGCATTTATGTATGCTGCCATTTTTGGGTTTTTAGCATCGAATTCACCATAGATTTGCGAGATGGCGATATTAGAGTCTCCCCGTACTTCGAGCCGTTGTACGCCCATTGATGTTGCCATCCGAAGTCCGTGCAACAGTGCCTCGTATTTGTCCGCATTGTTTGAGTCGGCGTACATGATCTGTAATACGTATCAGACGTTGTCTTCGGTAGGGGATGTGAGGATAACTCCAGCCCCCAGTCCAGCAAGTGTCTTGGACCCATCGAAGTACATCGTCCAATGGGAATATGTGATGTATTCTCTGGGGAGCTCGGCCTCTGTCCATTCGGCAAGAAAATCAGCCAACACCTGAGATTTAATAGCTTGTCGTGGCTTGTAAGCGATTTCGAATGGAAGGAGTTCGATGGCCCATTTAGCTAAGCGGCTTGTGGCATCCCTGTTGTTGATTATGGCATTCAGGGGTACTTGGGATGCCAACGTGACCGAACACTCTTGAAAATAGTGTCTGGGCTTGCGTGATGCCATAAACACTGTATAAGCTATCTTCTGGTAATGTGGGTATCTGGACTTGCACGGAGATTACTTCCAATGCATAGTAGACTGGCTTCTGTACCCGGAATTTGTGGGCCTCGGCCTCCCGCTCTACGACGAGAACCGCACTGACGAGCTGATTGGTGGCCGAGATGTATAGTAACATCAGTTCACCGGCGCTAGGTGAGGGAGTCCGGGATTAAGGGGTCCTCGGGCTGCCGACCTATCCCGTGTGAGCCGAACTAATGAGCTGCTCGGTGGCCATTGTGGGAACACCGAACTATAAAGATACTCCGTGATCGGGAATGAAGCCTCAGGTGTCGTGGTGTGTCCTCCAAGTCACAGATGGTAGAATAGGTGTGTTCGAACCCTCGGTAACAACCGACTACATGTAACCCTAGGGGCTCCTGGTGTTTATATAAACCAGAGGGTTTAGTTCGTAGGGCCAAGTCAACTCATCTTGGGTTTAGCTCATCTGATCTCGAGGTAGATCAATTCTATAATCATCATACCCATCAATATAATCAAGGAGGACATAGGGTTTTGTAACGCCCAAGATGCGGTCCTATCCCTATTAAGGCAGGAGGGCCTCGACGGGGATAGAAGCGCATCTAGTCGTTTCGCAAGTACAGAAATCATTGCATACATGTGGGAAGAGATGAGTATATGAGTCGGCTTACACTCGCCACAAGCTATCTTACAAATCCACACCATATTCATACATTCATCCAGAAGACAAGGTCCTTCTTCGGACTAAATCAAACGACAAAAGAAAGCAATAAAATTGTCTTGCTATCCTAGGAACACCACCACGAAGCTCCCCTACTCATCAGGATACGTAACGTACATACGCCTACGTTCTTCATCGTAATCCCACTGGAGCTGAGACACATCATCTAGCTCGTACTCGTCAACACCTATACCTGTATTGTAGTAATTTGTGAGCCACATGGACTCAGCAATCTCATAACCCGGGTACCGAAACTATGTAAGCCAATAGGTGAGGAGAGGTTAAGTGGTGAGGCTACAACAAGCACTAAGCATGTATTTGGTGGCTAACTTACGGGAACATGAATGTAAATATGGTGGCCTACACATGACGATCGTGAACTATAACGATCACTAAGTGATCCTGAAAACCTACTTACTGTCGGGACCTCAATCCTAAGTCATATGAATCCAGCCTGTAACATGTCACACCACTTTGCGGCCTCACGCACGGTAAGCCACGGCTGCCACCTTACCTTAGCCGGGACCGTTTGCGCCTTTTGGCTCACGGATATGAACATATCGCTAGCATTCACACGTCAAAGAACCTGGGTCGACATGACTAGTCGTATAACCCAAGTGGCACATCCATACAGGGACAGGCATACGTAACCCAACAATGCAGGTGTCGGTCTCAGCATGTCTAGACGAGTCATAGCAAGCTACAGGGACTCCATTACGCTGTGGGACATAAATGTCCTCAACTGCGCATAGACGAGTCATAGCAGGCTACATGGACTCCATTACACTGCGAGACATTTCCCCAAAGGGACAGACACAACAGCAAAGAAGGATACACGCCGGTCAATCAATGTGTCCGGAGCAGTAGCAAGCTACCAAGGCTCGGTGGAAGCACAACGAGGCATTTCCCCATAAAGAGTACTACTAAAGGCACACAACTAGGTGTCGAATCCCACACATACCAATGCATTTCAAACATACACGCAATATGCACGATATGTGTAGATACAACATGGCATCACAACACAACTCTATGACTCAAGTATTCATTAATGACTCATAAGAGCCAACATAGTGTGATATTACAAACAGGGGTCACATGACCCAACACTCAAGTCATACAATCAACAAGCGGAAGCAAGACATGTCTGGGTACAGACATCTACTAAAAGTGGCTGGAGGAGCCTGAAAAGCTACAACAACCCTACCAAAGGAACCAGACCTCCGTCTGGGATTCCCAAGCTATTCCGGACAATGTTGAACTTCACGTCGTAAGAATCACTAATGAGACTGACGTCTCCTCTGCAAAAACAAAAATTAAGCAACCGTGAGTACAAAGGTACTCAGCAAGACTTACATCAGAACTATCTACATATGCATTAGTATCAATAAAGAGGATTGTGGAGTTTATTGCAGCAAGCCAGCTTTGACTCTTGGCTAACCTGTACTATGACTACAAGTACTTTGTTTGAGGTGAGGTAGCGCACACGAGTCCACATATTCACCATATCAATACACCACTACGGATCCACTCCCGTCTCCCTACGAGAAGGCCAACCATAGCACTCACGCTTATCTTGCGCATTTTAAAGTATCCATGTCAAATTGTCTATGAACCACGTAAGTTCTCCAAGTAGTCCATATCCGAGGACGCGGCTATTCGAACAGATTGATAACCCTGTAGGGGTGCACTTCTTCACACACGCTCTGGCCACTTATCGCCATGTGCACGTAAGAAGGCACCTCGGCAACCATCAAGCAGAAGCCCAGCGAGGGAGTCGACCACGACCGTCAACCACACAAGACCCTAGTCCAGGTTTATCGCCTATTTGAGACTGAACCCTCATGGATGTCCGGCCGAAGTTTCCGCTACGGCCTCAAATGATGTGCGCAGGGTTCCCAAGCCCACCGTTCGGGTGCCACTTGGTACACCGTGCCACTGTGTATCTACCGCACCACAGCCCACCCCGTCGGGCAGCGCTATGCACGGCCGCCAACACTTTTCCTACAAACACCAGAAACTAGTTGCAACTCCTGGACAAAGATCTAGGCGGTTAATAAGCCGAGAGGGGTCGAGTTACCGGAACCCAATGTGTGGTAGTATGTTGTCTTGGATAACATACAAAGAACTTAGTTCTTAAGGAGGGTCCCAATGAGACAATCCGCCATGTACTCCTACATGGCCTCTCATTGCTACCTTTACCAAATCGTGTTCACACACTTGGCTCTCACACAGTAGAACATGCACACTGCCATTCCGATTCATCGTCCAGATGGATCAGACCCGACACGACACGACTCTAAGCATAGCAGGCACAGTAAGTAAGCAAGCATGGATGAGTGGGTACATCAAGGCTCAAACAGTTGCTACTCATGCTAAGTGGTTTCAACTATTTACTGTGACAAAGACAAGTCATGCAAAGGAATGGGTTCAACTACCGAGAACAGGTAACAGTTGAATCGTTATTGTCCTAATGCAGTAAAAGAGAGCAGGAGCGAGAGAGTGGGTTCATATCAGTATGCTCAAGGGGGGGGGGGGTTTGCTTGCCTGACACTTCTGAAGATATCAATGAGTCTTCATCGGTGACAACGATCTCAACGTCGGAACAACGTCTACTAACGGGGAACAACCACCGGCAAACAAGAAGGAACACATTCAATGCAATGCAACAAACATGATGTATGATATGGCATCTTAAAGCATTGAATTGACCTAGTGCAAAAGATAAACATATTAATTGAAGTGGAATTCAAACCTAGTTCAAATTCCAACTCCAATGCTATTTCATACATTACCCTAATCATGAAATGTCCTACTTGGTGATGTTTGCTTGCTCAAACATGCATGAACATGGCATAGACAGATTCATTGGATTTTTCTGATCATTTTTCATATATAAATTATTTTCATCCGAGTTATAGATTATTTTCTATGATTTTTAGAAGTTTTAAACATTTTCTGAAAAATAGATAAATCATTTTAGATTTATCTAAAATCCAGAAATCAATTTATTACGTCAGCACTGAGTCATCATGACATCAGCAGTCAACAGATCCGGTCCAGGTCAAACCTGACCAGCTGGGCCCACACGTCAGAGACACATGGTCATCTTCAGAGGCTGATTGGTGGGACCAGTCAACCCTGACGTGGCCAGGTCAAAGCTGACTTGTGGGACCCGCCAGTCAGTGACACAGGAGGTTAATTAGGTTTTAATTAAATCCTAATCAAATTCATTCATGGCTAGGCCCACTAGTCAGTGACTATGGGTGGTTGTTAGCGTGGGGGGTTAAGTCCAAATGACGGCGCCACGTCAGTGTCGCCGGCAGCGACCATATCCCGCGGCGGAGGCACGCCGGATTTGGCCGGAACGGTGCTAAAAGCCACGGATTCGAGCGCCACTTGGTCCTACATGCTCCTAGAGGTGCGCCGCATCCATTGGTGCTAGCGGCTGGGCGCGGGGACTCCGGAGTTCTCGACGGCGTCGACTCGAGCGGCGGCCGGAGTTCGGTCAGGTGCCGGCGTGACGCCACAGGGGGGGGGGGGCAAGCGGGGCTGCGGGTGGCTTTGGGCTCCTGGAACCTCCAGGAGCTCTTCCACAAGCTCCGACACGAGCTCGGGGAGCCCTGGCCACGACGGCGATGTGCAACGGCGGCGGGTAACTCCGGTCATGGCGGGGGGCAGGCTAGAGGATGCGCGGGAGAGAGGGGGCATGGGGAGGAGCAAGAGGGGCTCACTGGGAAGCTGCAGGGATGGTAGCGGTGCTCGGGGACGGCCGGGACAGTGCGAATCGACGGCAACATCCGACGACCATTGGCGGTGAAGACGGCGGCGATGCAGGGCTCCCGAACTCGCGCGCCTCCATGAAGAGACGAAGACGACCATGGCAGAGCTCCCTAGCTTGCTTGAGGGTCGCCAGGTACTCGGTGGCCACGACAAACGGCGACAGCAGCGAGGGTGGCGCTCGAACATCGGGGGGGGGGGGGGGGGAAGAAGCGGCAGAGGGCGAGGAGGAGAGAGGCGAGAGGGTCAGCGGGATCCAGACGGCACGGGGAACTCATCCCCGACGTCGCGCTGGCCAGTGAAGAAGCCAGGCTGCTGCCGCCGTGGCGCGATGCCGCGGGCGCCGTGGCCTCCTTCTCCTCTGCCTTCTAGCAGGAGGAAGAAGATGGCGACGCCCCTGGTGGGCTGGGCTGGCTACTGGGCCAGGTAGGCACTCTCTCTCCCTCTTCTATTTCTGTTTTATCTTTTCTATTTTCTGCTTTGTTTTATTTGTTTTGATTTGATTTGAAGCATCAAATCATTTTTAAACTTTATGTAAATTTTTATGTGGGCCCAGGGCACTAGTCCAAAGTCACATGCAAACTTGAAAAAAAATATTTGGACTTTATTTCTTATATAACAGAAATAAATCCAAATCAAATAGCTATGGGTTAAATCATAGGCCACAGAATAAATGCCTCTGTTATTCCAAAATTATTGGTTTGAATCCCAACCCTTGCCAATAATTTCAAAGATTAACAGGAACATTTTCTTGGACACATTTGAAAGATTTGAACTTGATCATCATTTTTTTAATGATTTCTGAAGATTTGAAAATTCCCTCAATTCACTTTCAGAGAAATAATCATGATGACATGATGATTATGCAATGACAAGCAAGCTTAACTAGGGTTGTGACAACTCACCCCCACTAAACAAGAATCTTGTCCCGAGACTAAGGTGTAGGGTAAAAGTATTGAGGGGACAGTAATCCATCGGAATCTTCTCGATCCAGTTGTCCTTCTCGAAGATGTTGATTCATGGCATCATGATGATCTTGACATTTTTGCTCTTGAGATCTTCATCTAAACACAATGACAAAAGAACAGGATAACTCTACAAGAATCGATCTTCTCGAAGATCGAGTAACTCATGATCAACTCATGGAATGAGACATAAGAACGTCTGTTGAGCTGAGACACAAAACACATATTAAGAGCGACGAATAGAGATAGATGACGAAGGCTCAATTGGTAGGCAACAATTCCACACTAAAACAGATGGTGAATAGGTTTCAAAGTATCGAGGAGATAATTGCCATGATTCCATAACGGGGCACCTTAGGGGGTGACTCGTAGAGTATTCCCTTAAGTGGCAAAAAGAATTACTTTTGATCCAGAGATCATTGAAACTCTTTATACCAGCCTAAGGCAATTCACAAGCGATCGTTTGAAGGAATTCGAAAGAAATGGCATGCTCAGCTTTGAAAGGGAAGTGGGATTATAGAACAACTCGATCAACGGAAGGCACATTCCAATTGATACCGAGGTATAACCCAGTGTCTGAGCGTGCTCTCAAGAACTTAAGGATCTCCATATTCATCAGAGTTTTACCAACGTCCGTCCCAAGGATGCTGGCAACACATCATACTACCATGATGAATAGCAATGGAGGATGCAGATCCAAAGGAAGACAACACTTTCTCAGATTTCACCTTAGCTATGCCAAGGGAACGAAATCTAGATGATCGACCAAGAGACATTTAGCACTCCGCTTCTAATGTTCTCCTTGATGAAATAGGATTACCCAATTATAGATAACTTTTGGTACCTAGAAGATCAAGTAAAGGACGGACTTCGGGCTCAAGGGGTCCATGAGGAACAACTTCTAGATTAAGTCATATGGAGTCCTCATGGGGAAGTGGCCAAGTTGCTGAATGAAGAAACTATAATAATAGGTCTGCCGGCTAGGTGTGTTGGCCACAACATCACTTTACCGGGTTATAGAGAGATCAATATTATAATTCTTGGGAAATGTTCCAACCATTATATCTGCCTGAGATTCAGATCTGGTTGGTGTCAGGGTATTCCAGACTCAGCACGTCTGGAAAGGAAGTTTTACAACACAAATCGAAGAGATCACGTTGCGAGATTCTCGGGAAATGAACCACGAAAGCCAGCTTCAAAACATGAGCTGGATTGCAAGGCACATGTGAACACGATGTCCAAGAAAAGCATGACCACATAGTCCTACAACAAAACACTACCGAGTTCTGGGTGTGAACCATCATTGCGGATAGCGAAGCCAGATACAAATCTGTCTGGTACCTTCAGGAATAGCACATAACTTCTTTTCCTTAACAAGTCAATCAGTGGCTTGGTGTGCTAGGAGATACATATGGAATGGAGATGATCAGTCTATCAAACCATAGAATACTTCGCACATGCATGACAGACTTGAGATGATTCCAAAGGAGGCAAAACAACTTTTCTCAATTCACGGCGGCAACTTGCACCAAATGCACGTGGACTAAGAAGAAGTCACTTCTTACACCTAACATATACTTCATGTACCGGACACGAAGATATTGCCTACAAAGTTTCCAGCACTAGCTTTATGTTCATCATGAATCATGGAATAGATGAAAATGTTGTCGATGGGCTCAACAACAATTCATCGAGATATCCATATGGATGGAATTCCACAACTATGAGAACAAGGTGATAGCATTGGTCAGGCCAAAGGATATAACAGTGTATGCTCGAGGATACATCCACGAGTAAAAACAACATTATGAGGATCTTTGGTTCTGATTTTGATTTGACGATAGCCCACACTCAAATCAAAGATTGGATAAGATAATAGATGCCACAATAGACCACAAGGATCATTCGATGAAGGTATCATCTTTCTTCGACACGCAAATGAGATATCCCTTTTGAATGAACTAAGTTAGACGAAGCTTTTACCTTCCAACTCTCCAAGTTGTTGTTTAGCTTAACCAACTAGCACAGGGGTATCCAACATAGATTCTTGGAGAAAGGATGGTTTATAGGGAAAACCAACTTGATCACGAACTCAACATAACGGTCAGGGTCAACCCGGTAATACTTCCGAGAAGATATTCGGAAAATCACAGACCACCGATGTGTTATTGAACTCAGGAACAATCTTGCTTTTCAGGGCAAGATGATATGATCAACAGAGAGAGGGATTGACACAATCCGAACTCATAGATCGAGGAGTGCACCAGGAAAAAATGGACTAGGTACGTAGCACGATCAATCTTAGGATGACAATTCAATAACCATCACACTAAGAGTGAAATTATTGTCCATTAACTAACAAGCAACAACATTGCTAGGAGTATCGATTTCACGCATCACGATTCACTTGTCGGTATTATGGTTACAACAACACAGAGACCAAGGAGTGAATGATGATGGCGAGAAGTATCACTGTATCAAGAAGTCATAAGAGGTGGTGCAATTCCCATGACAATCCTGACTTAAAGGGGGTAATACTTCAAGGTGGAACAGAGCAAAAGCTGGATTGGCATTTCGATCTGCAGAATACCACTGCTTTGACCCAATCCTGAAAATGGATGAGGTACTGGAGTTTGCTTCTCCTAGTCATTCTGAAATGGAATGGCTTGACGGACCACAAGAATAGTCAACATCGATAACACAAATGCATAACATACTCTTGACTATCCACTGATAGATGAAGGTCGGAATACAATTGAAGAGGGGCAACTCAAGAGAACATGATTTTCTGAGTTGTAGATGCATAGATTGAATACGTTGAACAACCTTCAACATGTTTCTTCCAGATAACCCATGCAGAAAGGTAGGATTGGCAGAGTCACAATTATGGAATGGAGAACTCATCATGAGCACTCATGTTGTGATCTTTCGTTCACGAGGAACTTCTGCCATAACTGGTTCATGGTATTGGAAGAATGATAAACCACGAACCTTGAAGACTATAACAAGGTTACTAATCATCCTAAAGGAACGAGCAAATACTATCAACGGGAGTGAGCAGAATGATTCTTGGGTTCAAGAACCCAGAAACAGAATACCTATTGTCTAAGTAGCATCACAGCATGCTTTCGACAATGATGGCCAGAATTATCACACTGGGAACAAAAGACACAACTAGACTGTTGGCTGGTTCACTTATATAGCATGGTTTCCTAAACACCTTTATCATATACGTCGAGGTAGTAGAGTACCTCAACACAACAATTAGTGTGCTTTGTCTGGCCAAAAGACATTAACTCGGGATGAAAGGATCTGCAATTGCATCAGATTATTTATAAACCTTGGATAACTCGGACAGCATAATGGCTGTACGGGCATGAAATATGAGGCAACCTGCATGAAACTGACAACAAAACAACTGAATTCTTATAGAGACATCGATCTAGGAACACAACAACTTTCCTATAAGTCTCCATCATGGTAACTCGTCATCCTGATAGATAGATAAGAGGCCTAATTCTTAAACCCCGTAGAATAAGGAAGAGGGTGACTCAGAATTAGAATGACACGAGGAAAGGAGTAAAATGAATCTTACGTTCCCTTCCACAATCAATTCCCTTATATAACTAAAGTTGTTCTAGACTCAACATCGACCAGTTCGGCTTGGTAATCCTACAGGCAGTCAAGCTCTGATATCAACGCTGTCGGGACCCCGATCCTAAGCCATATGAATCCAGCCTGTAACATGTCACACCACTTTGCGGCCTCACGCACGGTAACCCACGGCTGCCACCTTACCTTGGCCGGGACCGTTTGCGCCTTTTGGCTCACGGATATGAACATGTCGCTAGCATTCACACGTCAAAGAACCCGGGTCGACATGACTAGTCGTAGAACCCAAGTGGCACATCCGTACAGGGACAGGCATACGTAACCCAACAATGCAGGTGTCGGTCTCAGTGTGTTTAGACGAGTCATAGGAAGCTACAGGGACTCCATTACGCCGTGGGACATAAATGTCCTCAACTGTGCATAGACGAGCCATAGCAGGATACATGGACTCCATTACACTGCGAGACATTTCCCCGAAGGGACAGACACAGCAGCAAAGAAGGATACACGCCGGTCAATCAATGTGTCCGGAGCAGTAGCAAGCTACCAAGGCTCGGTGGAAGCACAAAGAGGCATTTCCATGTAAAGAGTACTACTAAAGGCACACAACTAGGTGTCGAATCCCACACATACCAATGCATTTCAAACATACACGCAATATGCACGATATGTGTAGATACAACATGGCATCACAACACAACTCTACGACTCAAGTATTCATTAATGACTCATAAGAGCCAACATAGTGTGATATTACAAACAGGGGTCACATGACCCAACACTCAAGTCATACAATCAACAAGCGGAAGCAAGACATGTGTGGGTACAAACATCTACTAAAAGTGGCTGGAGGAGCCTGAAAAGCTACAACGACCCTACCAAAGGAACCAGACCTCTGTCTGGGATTCCCAAGCTATCCCGGACAATGTTGAACTTCACGTCGTAAGAATCACTAATGAGACTGACGTCTCCTCTGCAAAAACATAAATTAAGCAACCGTGAATACAAAAGTACTCATCAAGACTTACATCAGAACTATCTACATATGCATTAGTATCAATAAAGAGGATTGTGGAGTTTATTGCAGCAAGCCAGCTTTGACTCTTGGCTAACCTGTACTATGACTACAAGTACTTTCTTTGAGGTTGGGTAGCGCTCACGAGTCCACATATTCACCATATCAATACACCACTACGAATCCACTCCCGTCTCCCTATGAGAAGGCCATCCATAGAACTCACGCTTATCTTGCACATTTTAAAGTATCCATGTCAAATTGTCTATGAACCACGTAAGTTCTCCAAGTAGTCCATATCCGAGGACGCGGCTATTCGAACAGATTGACAACCCTGCAGGGGTGCACTTCTTCACACACGCTCTCGCCACTTATCGCCATGTGCGCGTAAAAAGGCACCTCGGCAACCTTCAAGCGGAAGCCTAGCGAGGGAGTCGGCCATGACCGTCAACCACACAAGACCCTAGTCCAGGTTTATCGCCTATTTGAGACTGAACCCGCATGGAAGTCCGGCCGAAGTTTCCGCTATGGCCTCAAACGATGTGCGCAGGGTTCCCAAGCCCACCATTCGGGTGCCACTTGGTACACCGTGCCACTATGTATCTACCGCACCACAGCCCACCCCGTCGGGCAGCGCTATGCACGGCCGCCAACACTTTTCCTACAAACACCAGAAACTAGTTGCAACTCCTGGACAAAGATCTAGGCGGTTAATAAGGCGAGAGGGGTCGAGTTACCGGAACCCAATGTGTGGTAGTATCTTGTCTTGGATAACATACACAGAACTCAGTTCTTAAGGACGGTCCCAATGAGACAATCCGCCATGTACTCCTACATGGCCTCTCATCGCTACCTTTACCAAATCGTGTTCACACACTTGGCTCTCACACAATAGAACATGAACACTTCCATTACGATTCATCGCCCAGATGGATCAGACCCGACACGACACGACTCTAAGCATAGCAGGTACCGCAAGTAAGCAAGCATGGATGAGTAGGTACATCAAGGCTCAAACAGTTGCTACTCGTGCTAAGTGGTTTCAACTATTTACTGTGACAAAGACAGGTCATGCAAAGGAATTGGTTCAACTACCGAGAACAGGTAACAGTTGAATCGTTATTGTCCTAATGCAGTAAAAGAGAGCAGGAGCGAGAGAGTGGGTTCATATCAGTATGCTTAAGGGGGGGTGCTTGCCTGACACTTCTGAAGATATCAATGAGTCTTCATCGGTGACAATGACATCAACGTCGGAACAACGTCTACTGACGGGGAACAACCACCGGCAAACAAGAAGGAACACATTCAATGCAATGCAATAAACATGATGTATGATATGGCATCTTAAAGCATTGAATTGACCTAGTGCAAAAGATAAACATATTAATTGATGTGGAATTCAAACCTAGTTCAAATTCCAACTGCAATGCTATTTCATACATTACCCTAATCATGAAATGTCCTACTTGGTGATGGTAGCTTGCTCAAACATGCATGAACATGGCATAGACAGATTCATTGGATTTTTCTGATCATTTTTCATATATAAATTATTTTCATCCGAGTTGTAGATTATTTTCTATGATTTTTAGATGTTTTAAACATTTTCTGAAAAATAGATAAATCATTTTAGATTTATCTAAAATCCAGAAATCAATTTATTGTGTCAGCACTGAGTCATCATGACGTTAGCAGTCAACAAAGCCGGTCCAGGTCAAACCTGACCATATGGGCCCACACGTCAGGGACACATGGTCATCTCAAGAGGCTGACTGGTGGGACCAGTCAACCCTGACGTGGCCAGGTCAAAGCTGACCTGTGGGACCCGTCAGTCAGTGACACATGAGGTTAATTAGGTTTTAATTAAATCCTAATCAAATTCATTAATGGCTAGGCCCACTAGTCAGTGACTGTGGGTGGTTGTTAGCGTGGGGGTTAAGTCCTAATGACGGCGCCACGTCAGCGTCGCCGGCGGCGACCAAATCCCGCGGCGGAGGCACGCCGGAGTTGGCCGGAACGGTGCTAAAAGCCAAGGATTCGAGCGCCACTTGGTCCTACGTGCTCCTAGAGGTGCGCCGCATCCATTGGTGCTAGCGGCTGGGCACGGGGACACCGGAGTTCTCGACGGCGTCGACTCTAGCGGCGGCCAGAGTTCGGTCAGGTGCGGGCGTGATGCCGCAGGGGGGGGCAAGCGGGGCTACGGGTGGCTTTGGGGTCCTGGAACCTCCAGGAGCTCTTCCACAAGCTCTGACGCGAGCTCGGGGAGCCTGGCCACGACGGCGATGAGCAACGTCGGCGGCTAACTCCGGTCATGGCGGGGGGCAGGCTAGAGGATGTGCGGGAGAGAGGGGGCATGGGGAGGAGCAAGAGGGGCTCACTGGGAAGCTGCAGGGACGGAAGCAGAGCTCGGGGACGGCCGGGACGGTGCGAATCGACGGCGACATCCAACGACCATTGACGGTGAAGACGGCGGTGATGCAGGGCACCCGAACTCGCGCGCGTCCATGAAGAGACGAAGACGACCATGGCGGAGCTCCCTGACTTGCTTGAGGGTCGCCAAGTGCTCGGTGGCCACGACAAACGGCGACGGCAGTGAGGGTGGCACTCGGACATGGGGGGGGGGGGGGGGGAAGAAGCGGCAGGGGGCGAGGAGGAGAGAGGCGAAAGGGTCAGCGGGATCCAGACGGCACGGGGAACTCATCCCCGACGTCGCGCTGGCCAGTGAAGCAGCCAGGCTGCTGCCGGCGTGGCACGAGGCCGTGGGCGCTGTGGCCTCCTTCTCCTCTGCCTTCTGGCACGAGGAAGAAGACGGCGATGCCCCTGGTGGGCTGGGCCGGCTACTGGGCCAGGTAGGCACTCTCTCTCCCTCTTCTATTTCTGTTTTATCTTTTCTATTTTCTGCTTTGTTTTATTTGTTTTGATTTGATTTGAAGCATCAAATCATTTTTAAACTTTATGTAAATTTTTATGTGGGCCCAGGGCACTAGTCCAGAGTCACATGCAAACTTGCAAAAAAATATTTGGACTTTATTTCTTATATAACAGAAATAAATCCAAATCAAATAGCTATGGGTTAAATCACAGGCCACAGAATAAATGCCTCTGTTATTCCAAAATTATTGGTTTGAATCCCAACCCTTGCCAATAATTTCAAAGATTAACAGGAACATTTTCTTGGACACATTTGAAAGATTTGAACTTGATCATCATTTTTTTAATGATTTCTGAGGATTTGAAAATTCCCTCAATTCACTTTCAGAGAAATAATCATGATGACATGATGATTATGCAATGACAAGCAAGCTTAACTAGGGCTGTGACACTTACGTCAAACATAACCCCACCGTGTTCTCTCTCGGTTCATGTTCGCGAGCAGAGATAGTCACGATTACGCACACAGTTGGTGTATTTTATTTGAGTTTACTTCAAGTTTACTATAACCAGTTGCTAAACAAATTTCCAAGTTGCCATATAACCACGGGCACGGCTTCTAGAAAAGATGTAACCCAGCAGGGGTGCTCCAAATCATCCATCACAAACTAACCACACGCCGCGGGAACAACCTCGACCATGAATCCCATGATCTCCTAGGAAATTCCGTTGGAAAGCCTCAACCTCGAGATAGCCCGAAAATTCCTCGGAATTCCTCGCGCAAGACATTCGAGAAAGGTAAAACAAGTCCAGCAAGACCGCCCGGCAGGCCAGATCCCAATAGGAGCCGCATGTATCTCTTTCTCAGGGCACTACAAGATGGGCAAGACGTCAGGTTGGCTGAAACCCTGGGTGACCAGGGGGCGCCGGACATCGCCCGGTTTGGACCAACACTCCTGAGGAGCACTGGCCCGGGTTGTTGATTAATTATCCACGGGGTAGCTAAGCGCTATACATTTTAAATAGGTTGATTAGCAAATGTAGTACCAATGTTGGGTCTTTCCAGACAAGTTTTAATCTAAAATGAATGGTCAAGGGGGTCCCCATAACAACCCCGAGCATGTTAGGAGCGCAAAATATGGAACATAACACCGGTACTCGGAACTAGTGCGGCAAAAGTGTAACAAAACACCGGGAAAAAGGCCAAGCCTTCCACCGTTGCCAGATATATATGTGCATTAATTTATATAACAGTAAATAAAGTTGATATCTCTAGATATCCATGATAGCACATGGAAACAGTTTGCACCTGCAACTAGCAACGCTATGAGATAAGGGCTGAGCAGCGGTAACGTAGCCAATCAATGTTTTGCTAGGAAGTGGAGCAGTTAGAGGCTTTCATGCAATTTGGGAGGCTGACAATATAAGTGGTAGGCAACGATACATAACGGTAAAAGCGAGACATCTAGCATAGCAAAAATAGTGTCGGGATCCGGGTACGATCATCTTGCCTGTGGGGTCTTTAGAGGGACAAAAAGTTGGGTCCTCGTAGTTGTACTCTCCGGGATCCTCGTACTCAGGCTCGACACCCGCATCTACCCAAAGAGCAACATCACCAAATAAACATACAAATAAAGTGCAATGCGCAAACAAAGATGATGCATGACCAATGTGAAGTATTTAACATGGAAACTCTATGCTAGTCATGTTTCTCATGCAGTTATTAAGTTCTTTAGTATTCTAGACAGAACCTCAAGATTAGTAATTTGAACATACATGACAAATATGAATGCTCCATGTAAGAACGATGCAAATGCATTTGTAGAACGTTGCAAACAGAGTAACGAAGCTCACGGTACACTCACGACAAGGTACGAACGTTTACGGTGACAAAACAAAGATGAGGGAGGCCATGGGCTATTCCTTGGTATTCCAAGGATGCCACTGGATAGGAAATGAAAATCTAACTAGAATAGAGCTAAAGCTCAAGCAAAACAATGGAGTATAGCTCCCACAAGTCACAAAACATCTAAACACACAATTTGTCCACAAACAGCAACATGTCATCATGTAACCACACATATCTAGAGCTACAACAAGTTTTAAATCACAACCAAGGCATGGACATGGAGTACACAGCATGCTTAACAATTCACCTATCTACAGCAACATGAAAGGAAGCATAGATCAATGGCAAATGGGCTCACAAGATGGCATGTTGAATTAGTTTTCAGGGACTTGGAGAAAATTCCAGTTTCACAGAATCTGAGTTAACATGCTAGCATCTTGACAGCAACTTTTATATATGCTATAGGAACTTTCATGGCATGAAAATCAACAGGGTGATAGAGGGTAACATGTACTTCAATTAATTACATTATGGCAACATCAAAATATGCATGTATCAATGGCTACCATTCTCACAAGATGACATATTGAGAATAGCAGATTCACAGACTTAGTGAAATTCAACAAGGGGCAAACAAGGCACTTATTAACAGAATGGCATATTGACAACAAGTTTTAAATAAGATGCAATAGACTAATCCACAATGGCTTGGCACACATCTACAGAGGATGACAAGCACAACAATGCATTCCCTTGTGTCAACTCCAAAGGAGCAACATATACACGGGAATCATCAAGGCAACATGGCAACCAAATAACAGATTTCCACACTTAGAATTATTTGAACATTTGGAAACATTATTTTGGTGACATGTTGACAGCAAGAAAGCCACTCATATCATAATCTATCGTGGCAAGCA
This sequence comes from Elymus sibiricus, assembly GCA_039707655.1. Classification (NCBI taxonomy): domain Eukaryota; kingdom Viridiplantae; phylum Streptophyta; class Magnoliopsida; order Poales; family Poaceae; genus Elymus; species Elymus sibiricus. The sequence goes on along the minus strand of CM077675.1, from coordinate 130,381,876 downwards.
AAATACCACGAGCTAGAGCACACACTAATGGACATATTTCATGCTGACAAGATTATCATATGATGCAAGGATTAATTCATGTGAAAAAGACAAAATGGCATATGATCACAAGGTAATATTTTTGCAAGCATGCTCAAATGATAAAACCAACTCCACCACTGGATTCCCTGGATTTTTCTACCCCAAAATCATCTATCACATGCCTATGTTCCTATGAACAAAACTCACACAATTGCATTCACAAGAAATCATATATCACTTATAACAACTTATATGCCAAATTTGGCATGTCCTAAGAATCTGGACAGATCTGGAAACTACCTAATCTGGCAATATTCCAAAAATGGAAATATCTCAAAATCACTGAAAAACAAAACAAAATAAATAAGACAGAAAAAACAAAACCACCAAGCCCACCTGGCATAAATACCAGGGCCTGTAGGGTTGGCATGTGGGGCCGGGCCCACTGTCATACACACGGGGATTAAATGGAAAAAGAGGGGGAGCCGGGGTTCGAACCCAAGACCACCTGGGTGGAGGAGGGTGGGGCTGACCACTGGGCTAGGAGGGGGGATTCGATCTAAAGTGGGGTTTGGCTCCTTAAGTACAGACAAGGAGCGTTGGTTTCTTCTACCTCTGGACAACGAACTTGACGTCGTCACCGGCGAGCGGGACGGCGGACAAGGGTTGCCGGCGGGGGTGCGGGATCCCTAGGGGGTCCCGTTCCCGGGGCTGCCACGGGAAAAGTGAGGCAAGGCGGGGTCGAGCCTCTCCGGTCACAGAGAAGGCAACGGCGGCAGGCAGCTCGTAGTAGAGAGCTCAGCGAGCGGGGCAGGCAGGTGCGGGCGCGCGGCTGCGGAGCTGCAGGTGTGCTACGGCTGCGGGTGCATAGGCGCGAGCTGGGCGCTGGGCGGACCAACTCATAGCAACAAAAAAAAATCCCTCCTTGATACAGAGCTCGGAGAGCACGTCGATGACATGGGCGAATCTACGCGTACGAGATGCTAACAGCGAGTAGGCGAGGGGGTGTGGAAGGAGGGGATATAGCTCCTAACCAAGGACAAGAAGCCGATGGCTGGCTGCAACGAGGGGGTCGACGGGGAGTCGAAGAGCTGCGGCGACGCAGGGTTCCGGTCTGCTGGAAGAAGATGGCGATGTTGAGGGAGCTCCGGGGTTGATGGCGTTGCGTTCGAAGCGGCACCAGATGGAGGGGTCGCCGGGCTTGCTATCCACGCCGGTCGGAGGGTCAGAGACGCAGCGAGGTGGCTAGCCCGAGCTCGAGTTCTTGCTCGCTCGGGTCATGGCGAGAAGGCGACGGCTATGGCGTGGGAGCGACTTACCGGCAGCAGCGAGGGAAGAAGAAGGTGGGAATCAGTCGAGGGAGGCTAGGGCTAGGTCGGGGACATGCTTTATAGGGGGCTAGGGCTACCGTCGTCCGTCAAATCACCGAGGTCGTCAACGTGGAGCTCCTGGATGACCGTCGTACAGAAGGACGACGATGCGTGCACGCTGGTGGGCTGCGGGCTGCGGGGGATTAGCTGGGCCGTTGGTTTTGGGCTGGTCGAGACCTCTCTCTCCCCGAAAAGCCTTTTCCTATAAATAAGAAAAAGGCTACTTGGAAAAACCACAAAGAAAAAGAAGGAAGGGTTTTGGATAAAACAAATATATTTGAACTCACAGAATTACGCATATTTTACAAAATTGGTTTGGTCATTTTTAGAGATCGAAAATAAAATGCCCTTTTATTTATAAAACCAAGCATATGTATTAAAGTTAGAGGCAGGGGAATGTTGCACCTGACCAAATTAAGTTTTAAAAATCCAAATAGAATATTTGGCAAACAAGCAACATTTTACTTGATATGAATAGGAAAGTAAAAATACCACCTATGGAATTGCTATGAAAAAGGTGGTTTAGGCAAGGTTTTTTTTTGTGAAATAGTTTGGGAGAGGATCCACACACACCAACTCACTTGCAAGCACACCTTTTCACACATACACTCACATCACAACAAGCACACCAATCTTATGGTGCAACAAATACTTTATGTGATGATGCCATGATACCATGATGAATGATGAATGTCATGAAGCAATTCTATTATAACTCAAGCCACATATGGCATGCATTGAAGGTTCCACATGAAAATATTACAATTATGGCAAGGGGATGCACCTGGGCTGTTACAGGTTTTACCTCGTCAAGAGATCTTGAACCTAGGTAAACATCGTCTCCTTCGTCCCCTGTTAACCATCGATCCTAGATCCACAGCTTGGGACCCGCTACCCGAGATCCGCCGGTTTTGACACCAACATTGGTGCTTTCACTAAGAGTTCCGCTGTGAATCGCCGAAAGATCGATGGCTCACTTAATCCTCAGCGATGAAGTATGGAACAGGGACATCTTTGTCCCTGGTCAGATCTTCGCTTTCAGAAGCATCGTGCTGCATGCCGATTCGGCCGGCCACCTCGGCCAGGTCGGAAGTTTCACCCCCGATCAGGAGGTCAGGTTCGAGAACCTAGAGTTTATCGCCGACTCCCGGGGAGATCTTGTTTTAACAAAGCTCCCGGATCCCTTGAAGAGCCCACGAGCCCCGACGCCTTGACTTCGGGAGCGGTGGATCCCGCCACTGGGGCGGCCTCAATCCCTGGTTCGGCCCTAAAGCCTAACCTAGTCGATACGCCCGGATCAGCCTCGACCGCACATAGCCCGGGGGCGTCCTCGAACGACCCCAGGGCAACAGCGCCGCAAATCGACCCCAGGCATTCGTATAACATGGACCGTGCCAAAATCTCATCATTGAATGAGTTACTCGGTCGGATTCAAGCCATGGGCATGACCAATGGCCAACCTTCGGTCTACGACCAGATTGGACTTAGGCCCGAGGACAGGGAAATTCATGTCCCACTGGTGACTTGGTCGCCACCGTCCGGTGTCCGGTCGGAAGTATGCCCCCTCAATCACCGGAGTTAAGAACGGTTTATATCCAGGTCTCCGACCACCCGGATCCCTCTCGCAGTCCGGAATCTGGGCATCACACCGGTAACGATTCGGGATCAATAGCCGATTTAGCACACGACCTGGAGTCCGTGCAGCAAGGCCCCGTCGATACTACACACTCCGAACCCACTGTGCCAGACCCCACAATGGCACGAGACACGGCCGTCAGGATTTCGGGCTCGCATCTCATTGGAGTACAAAATTTTTACCCACCCACCACCCAAATCATGCATTCTCCAAGAGCAGGAGAGCCCGTCACATTGGGCTTACGGGAGGTCAAACAACAGCCAGGGGAATCGGCCCACCATTTTTGGGCCAGGTTCCTCCTTAACAAAGACAGGATGAAGGGCTATAGCGGCCAGGAGATGATAGAAACCTTCCGGCATAACTGCCATGATGAAGGAATTCTCAACGCCCTCGCCCATTGCCGCATTAAAAATTTCTCTGAGCTCTCAGACCTGGTGCGCAAGTATTGCGCCATGGAAAGCACAACAAATGTGCATGGAGCCAGTCCATGCCGAACAACCTACAGGAGTTCGGAAGAGGCTCATACCACGGCCGGCCAAACGCGAACCCGTCGAGAAAAAGTATAAACACCCTATAAGAGCCAGAATCGTCCTTGATGGAATATTGGACAAGCCATGCCCTATATACTTCGTCTTGCTGAACATGAGCCCGACTCACAGCCTTCGAGCTTGCTGGGTCGTTAGGCAAGTCGCAAAGAGCGGAGAGACCATCCTTGGGGCCTCACCCCACGCAGACGTTCGGCAACGCCACCTGTAAACAACGCTGAAGTCCTAACAATCTACAAGACGTTTTCCTCCAGAAACCAGAGGAAGCGAGCTCTTCGAGACCTCGACCAAATACACCAGGTGGCAGCGACAAATTCAGGGACAGACACACCGATCACTTTCGGCGAGGATGACCAACCGATAACCCGCATAGAGCGAACACCTGCCGCCCTGGTCCTCCACCCCATAGTAGATGGCTTCAGGTTGCACAAGGTGCTAATGGACGGTGGCAGTGGTCTAAACCTCATTTACGAGGATACCTTGGACAAAATGCAGTTCGATAGGTCTCGAATCAAACAAAGCAACACAACTTTTCGAGGAATCATCCCCGGGAAAGAGGCACGTTGTACAGGACGAGTTACCCTCGATGTAGTATTCGGCAACCCCGAGAACTGCAGATCCAAAGAACTTCTTTTCCATATTGTGCCCTTTCATAGTGGCTATCATGCTCTATTAGGGCGCGATGCCTTCACAAGATTTCAAGCTATCCCACATTACAGTTATATGAAGCTCAAAATGTCAGGACCCAACGGTGTGATCACAATTATAAGTGACCCGGATAGAGCCCTTCGAGCTGAAAACAAAACAGCATCACTAGCCCTCGAGGCACTAGCTGAGACCCTCGCTGCAGAGGAACTGACCACACTCCTTTCTATAGTGGATAAGGACGATGTAATCCTCGGCAAAAGGCCAAAATCCACATCCTTCAAACATGTAGATGGAATCGTCAAATTTCAGGTACAATCAACGGACCCTAATTAAACAGCGTCCAACGGAGCTCAACTGGACCCCACAGTTGATGAAGCACTACGCACATTTTTGCGTGAAAATTGGGACATATTCGCCTGGCACCCCTCAGATATGCCAGGAATCCCACGAAGGCTGGCGGAACACAACCTGAACATAATCGCAGGCTTCAAGCCTGTCGAACAGGCTTTACACTGATATTCAGAACCCAAGCGTCAAGCTATGGGCGAAGAACTTGCCAAACTACTCGAAGCCGGATTCATTAGAGAAATCAAACACCCCGAGTGGTTGGAAAATCTGGTCATGGTACCGAAGAAAGACAAATCCTGGCGGTTTTGCATCGATTTCAAAGACCTCAATAAAGCTTGCCCCAAGGATCCTTTCCCTTTACCCCGCATTGACCAGATCATCGACGCCACTACTGAACACGACTCACTGTGCTTCCTCGACGCCTATTCCATATACCATCAGATCAAAATGAAGGAGTCCGATCAAGCCGCAACCACCTTCATCACCCCTACGGGCCATTCTGCTTTAACACAATGCCCTTCGGTTTATAAAACGCATGCTCCACATACCAGCGCATGATTCAGACATGTCTGTAAAAAAATCGGCAAAACAGTCTAGGCATACGTGAAGGACATGGTCATCAAGACCAAACACGTCAGCAAGTTGGTGGAGGACCTTAGACAAACCTTCGGTAGTTTGCGGGAATATGATATATGGCTCAACCCGGACAAATGCGTCTTCGGGGTCCCTGCCGGTAAACTACTCGGATTCATCGTCTCCCAAAGAGGAATAGAGGATAATACCGCTAAGATCCGAGCCGTATCCCAACTAGCGATGCCCATGGAGCTCAAGCACGTTCAGAGACTAGCATGCTGTGTGGCGGATTTGAGCCGCTTTATCTCCCGCCTTGGTGAAAAGGCTCTACCACTCTACAGGCTGCTGAAACGGACCAAAAACTTCGAGTGGAACGATGAAGCAGCAGCCGCACTGGAGGAAATCAAGACACTGCTGGCTAGTAACCCCATACTAGCAGCCCTTGGTGCCGGTGAACCGATGTTACTATACATGTCGGCCACCAATCAAGTCGTCAGTGTGGTTCTCGTCGTAGAGCGGGAGGCCGAAGGCCACAAATTCCGGGTACAAAAACCAATCTACTATGTATCAGAAGTGCTCACTCCGTGCAAGTCTAGGTACCCACATTACCAGAAGATAGCCTATACAGTGTTTTTGGAATCATGCAAGCTCAGACACTATTTTCAAGAATGTTCAGTCACGGTGGCATCCGAAGCACCCCTGAACGATATAATCAACAATAGGGACGCCACCGGCAGCATAGCCAAATGGGCCATTGAGCTCCTTCTGTTCGAAAACGCTTACAAGCCACGTCGAGCTATTAAATCTCAGGTGTTGGCCGATTTTCTAGCCAAATGGATGGAGGCCGAGCTCCCCAAAGAATATAGCACATATTCCCATTGGACGATGTACTTCGACGGGTCCATGACACTTGCCGGATTGGGTGCTGGAGTTATCCTCATATCCCCCACCGGAGACAACATCCGATACATATTATAGATCTTGTACGCTGACTCAAACAATGCGGCCGAATATGAGGCACTATTGCACGGACTTCGGATGGCAACATCAATGGGTGTATGATGGCTCGAAGTACAGGGAGACTCTAATCTCGCCAGCTCACAAATCAATGGCGAATTCGATGCTAAAACCCCAAAATGGCGGCATACAGAAATGTCGTCCTCAAGATATCCGCACGGTTCGAGGGGCTAGAATTCCACCATGTCTCCAGAGACAGCAATCAAGCTGCCGACGTCCTTGCCCGCATGGGCGGCAAATGCGTCGCCGACCCTAAGAACACATTCCAAGAGAGGCTCTTCAAGCCATCCGTGCTATGGTAGGATGACAGCAAGGATGCTATAGCCAATGGAACAGAACAGGTCATCCCCCATATAATCGAACCAGATGAGCAAATCATCGGCGGCTCCGCAATCGAAGAAACACCATTGGCTCACGAAGTCATGGCAGTAATCGCCCCATGGAACGAGCCCTTCCTTGCCTACCTTCTACGCAAAGAACTCGCCGACGACCAGACTGAGGCGAGACGCATAATCCGGCGATCAAAGGCCTACAAGGTCCATGAGGGTGAATTATACAAGAAAAGCACTACTGGGGTTCTCCAACTGTGCATATTCGAAGAAGAAGGAAGGCAGCTGTCGGATTTCGGGCTCCGCAAAACCCAAAGAGGTTCGAACCCAGGGGCGTGTGCGCAGATCCCCACTAGCTTCGTTCTCAAACTCACAGCTCGACTGCCTAGCCCGACGAACTCACACAATCGAGGGGAAGAAGACTAGCACACGAGGATTTACCCAAGTTCGCGCCGCTGCGAAGCGTAAAACCCTACTCCTGCTTTTGGTGGATTGCCTCACGAGGAGGTTTGTGGATGAACTAGTACAGTGGTGAGTAGCCTCGCGAGGGTGCTCGGGTGGTGTTTTGTCATCCTCCTCTACGGAGCAGCCTAGCCTCTATTTATAGTGGCCCGGGTCCTCTTCCCTTATCGCAATGGCGGGAAGGGATCCCACAACGGCCAATATCGAAGGGGGACAAGGAGTACACCTTATCCTGATGAAAGGCGGTCTTCGCCTGCAAAGTAGACGGTGGAGATGCAGAGGTGGGCTCGGCGATGACGTCTGTCCTGCTGGTCTTGTGTTCTTGGTCTCGTTGCGCCGGAATGGAAACCTTTGGGGGGGTGCTTTGGGAACCTGCGTATGCCTTTGCCTTCTTTGCACCAAAGAGGAAACTGTCTCCTCTGCGCGCGCTTGTGCCCGCCTGGCCTGGCTTGCGTCACCCCCGGCCTCCCGGGCTGATCGTTGCATAGAGATCTCCGCCCCTCGGGAGGTAACCTGGGAGGCCTCCTCCCTCCGAGGGTCTTGGCACCGTCCCCCTCGCGAGCGCAGGGCTCTCGCGAGGGACTTTCCTTGAGTGAGGCCGCGCTGGGCCGTATCGGGCCTTCATAGTGGGCCACGCCCTGGGCCGCAGGCAGGCAGTTCTAGGTACCCCCGTTCCCAGGACACTGACAGTAGCCCCCGGGCCCAAGGCACGCTCGAGCTGGCTTTGGGGCGAACCCGAAGTAGATGGCCCGAAGCACCACGGGCCCCAATTACCTGCGAGCCCAGCCTGCCGCACGGCAAATAACGAGGCGCAGACGCCTCCACTTCCCCATGGCGCCTCGACAACCATTCCGGCTGACCAGCAACCAGCGCACGTCGCAGGGCCATCATTGCCCGGGATGCGGAGGGGTGCCGATTGGCCTCCACCCAGCTATAAATGGGGGGAGGGGACCGAGCCCCCAGCCCATTCCTACTTCTCGCTCCCCTGCCTTCGTCCTCCGCCTCCTCGATCATGACACCGGTGAGGAGGTTTTCTGCTATCGAGAAGGGGAAAACCTGCCAGGAGGGGCCGGACCAACAGCCTCCCAAGAGGAGCCGGGGTCGTCCTCGCAAGTATACCGAGGCGTCGACGGCGGCGCCCCGTGGGCGCTGCCGTGCCTCCGCGAGGGCTGGTGCCTCCGCTGGCGCAAGCAGAGGCGGCGGGCGCGGCGGCCGTGGCCAAGGAGGGAGACCCGCAGTAGGTGCTCGGCCATCGCGCCCGCGAGTCCACACGGTCGATACGGGCCAGGAGTTCCGGGTGCTGGTGGATAGGCCGGCGATCACCTGGTTCCAGCTCCCACGCTTCTTCGTGGAGACGCTGCGGGCCGACGAACCTGTAGGTCTGTGGCTGCAAGCCGATGGTTGTTGTAGCGGCGCGTTGTGGGTGGAGGTCGAGGTTACCCCCGCAGGCTACGCCTTCTTGAGCCGCGGGTGGCAGACCTTCGCACGCGCCCACGGCTTGGAGGGGAGGCTCACGCTCCACTTTAAGCACGACGGCGCCGCGACGCTTTTCGTCAGGATCTTCAGGGAGGACGGCAGGCGCTTGGGGTGCTGCCCAGAGGGAGACGGTGGCGGCGACCTTGGAGGTGACCTTGTCCCTGGCGACGGTCGTCATGCTTCTAGCGGTAGCGACACCTCCTCCGAGGAGAGCCCGAGCGACGACAGCTATGACACACCACCACGTCGGCGCGCTCGGACTTCGAGTGGTAGCCAGCCGCGACGGCGCTGCTCCCCCGCCCGGGAAGCGGCTACGCCGGCATGCCACCACGGGCCCGTCAAGGAGGAGGAGGACTCCGGCTGAGCGCTGGCGCGCCGGAGCCTGGGCCTCAGGAGTGGCAGCCCCCGAGGGGGGCTCCTTTGCCTTCTTCTTCCTTTCCTTTCCCTATAACCAAAAAATCATGGGGGGCCCCTCTGGGCATGTAATGAACTTTGGCGCTTGCGCCCTTATATTAGTACTCTCATCATGTATTCCGGTCCTTGTGTTACTATTAATTGAGACTTCCTGTTGGTCGTGATTAGGGTACTTAGCTTGATGCGTCCGCGGCAGGCCTCTGCGTCGTGAGGTATGACAGTGGCACCTGGGGAGCTTGGGGGTCTTGGAGGATTCCTCTTTCTTGCGAGTGAGGCGATTTGGGAGCCCTTTCGGCACTCTACGTCGGCGGGGCCCAATCCCGCGCTTACCTCGACCGCTGTTGGGGCGTCCAGATCAACAGGACGAGACCAAGGGGCGAGGCCTCGACCGCCGTTGGGGCGTCCAGATCACCAGGACGAGACCAAGGGGCGAGGAGCAACGCGATCAGTGAGGCTCCGGAGGCGCGTTGCTCAGGAGTCCCCCTTGACGCTCAAGCGGCGCTCTACGTCGGCGGGGCCCAATCCCGCGCATACCTCGGCCGCCGTTGGGGCGTCCGGATCACCAGGACGAGACCAAGGGGCGAGGGGCTATGTGACTGATACGTCTCCAACGTATCTATAATTTTTGATTGTTCCATGCTATTATATTAGCTATTTTGGATGTTTTATATGCATTAATATGCTATTTTATATTATTTTTGGGACTAACCTATTAACCTAGTGCCCAGTGCCAGTTTCTGTTTTTTCCTTGTTTTTGAGTATTGCAGAAAAGGAATATCAAAAGGAGTCCAAATGGAATAAAATTCTACGATGATTTTTCTTGGACCAGAAGGAACCCAGGAGACTTGGAGAAGAGGCTAGAAGACCCACGGGTGGGCCACAAGCCACCTGGGCGCGCCCCTGGGGGGGGGGCGCCCCCTGGCTTGTGGGCCCCCCGTAGCTCCTCCAACCCTGATTCTCCGCCTATAAATTCAAAAATATTCCCCCAATACCAAAAAGAGCCATGATAACACTTTTCCGCCGCCGCAAGCCTCTGTTCCCATGAGATCCCATCTTGGGGCCTTTTCCGGTAATTTGCCGGAGGGGGATTTGATCACGGAGGGCATCTACATCAACACCATTGCCCCTCCGATGATGCGTGAGTTGTTCAGCTCAGACCTTCGGGTCCATAGCTAGTAGATAGATGGCTTCTTCTCTCTCTATGTTCTTCAATACCATGTTCTCCATGATCTTCGTGGAGATCTATCCGATGTAATTCTCTTTTGCGGTGTGTTTGTCGAGATCCGATGAATTGTTGGTTTATGATCAGATTATCTATAAATATTATTTGAATCTGCTCGGAATTCTTATATGCATGATTTCATATCTTTGCAAGTCTCTTCGAGTTATTGGTTTGGTTTTGCCAACTAGATTGGTAATTCTTGCAATGGGAGAAGTGCTTAGTTTTGGGTTCAATCTTGTGGTGTCCTCACCCGGTGACAAAGTAGGGGTAGCGAGGCACGTATTTGTATTTTTGCCATCAAGGGTAAAAATATGGGGTTTTCATCATATTGCTTGAGTTTATTCCTCTACATCATGTCATCTTACTTAATGCGTTACTCTGTTCTTCATGAACTTAATACTCTAGATGCAGGCAGGAGTCAGTCGATGTGTGGAGTAATAGTAGTAGATGCAGAATCGTTTCGGTCTACTTGACACGGACGTGATGCCTATATGCATAATCATTGCCTTGGATATCGTCATAACTATGCACTTTTCTATCAATTGCTCGACAGTAATTTGTTCACCCACCGTATTATTTTCCTTCAAGAGAGAAGCCTCTAGTGAAACCTATGGCCCCCGGGTCTATTTTCCATATTATATTTTTAGATCTATAAACCAAAAATACCAAAAATACTTTGCTGCAATCTATTTACTTTTATTTTACTTTTTGTTTTAGTAATCTTTTATATCTATCTCTATCAGATCTCATCCTTGCAAGCAACCGTGAAGGGATTGACAACTCCTTTATAGCGTTGGGTGCATGTGTTTGATTGTTTGTGTAGGTGCAAAGATTGGGGCCTTGCTTGTACATCCTACTGGATTGATACCTTGGTTCTCAACAACTGAGGGAAATACTTATCTACTTTGCTGCATCACCCTTTCCTCTTCAAGGGAAAACCAACGCAAGCTCAAGAAGTAGCACTGACCAGTGAGGCTCCTGAGTTGCGCTGCTCAGGAGTCCCCCTTGACGCTCGAGCGGCTCCCATACCTTTATGCCGGTTCCTGCCCCGAGAGGTGTGAGCCTCCAGAGGCTCCAAGATAGCGCGTCGGGCCGTGGCGGAGCCCCCGAGCGAGGGTGAGGCGACCCGCGCCTGCTAGCTCACTCGAGAGCGCCACGCAAGGGCCAGGACACCAAGGCCTTGGCGAGGTGTGCACGCGGTTTGGGAGCCCTTTCGGCACTCTACGTTGGCGGGGCCCAATCCCGCACATACCTCGACCGTCGTTGGGGCGTCCGGATCACCAGGACGAGACCAAGGGGCGAGGCCTCGACCTCCGTTGGGGCATCCTGATCACCAGGATGAGACCAAGGGGCGAGGAGCTACGCGATCAGTGAGGCTCCTGAGGCGCGTTGCTCAGGAGTCCCCCTTAACGCTCAAGCGGGGCTCTACGTCAGGGGGGCCCAATCCCGTGCATACCTCGGCCGCCGTTGGGTCATCCGGATCACCAGGACGAGACCAAGGGGCGAGGGGCTACGTGACCAGTGAGGCTCCTGAGTCGCGCTGCTCAGGTGTCTCCCTTGACGCTCGAGCGGCTCCCATACCTTTTTGCCGGTTCCTGCCCCGAGAGGTGTGAGCCTCCAGAGGCTCCAAGATAGCGCGTCGGGCCATGGCGGAGCCCCCGAGCAAGGGTGAGGCGACACGCGCCTGCTAGCTCACTCGAGAGTGTCACGCGAGGGCCAGGACGCCAAGGCCTTGGCTAGGTGTGCGCACCGTGCCCGTAGCCCCCGCTCACGGGGCGCGAGAGGGAGAGGCTGGGAGGTGTTAACCCAAAGAAAGAAACTTCAAGATAGAAAACTGCAAGGAGAAAAATTCCGGGCCCTTTTTCTTAAAATATGGTTGAAAAGCCTCGGGTTTCATTCCAGAAAAATGGAAAATTCGAATACAGAAAAGGAAAGAACAGCTGCGTCCGGCACATAGGCTAGTCTTCGTCTTCCCCCAGCGCGGTGCATAGGGCATCCACGTTGCGTGGACATAGTCATTGGAGGACAGTGTTGTCCGCCAGCGCGGAGCATGGGGCTTCCACTTGGGCGTGGGATGGAACCCTTCCACGTCCTCGGGGGCTCCGGGCGTATACAGCCCACTCATTATTACGTGAGAGTGTCATGGCCGAAGATAGCTGGGCAAGCCTCAGGCGCACGGCCTAGGTGCTCCCAACTCAGTCAAGAACCATCCCGCGCATTTCTGCGTGGTTGCGCGCCCCTATAGCCCAAACCTGAGTGCATTGTTCCCCGCGTAGCCGCGGGATTGCGCTCCCGCGGCCCAAGCATGAGCACAATGCACCCAGCGCAGCCACAGGGGTGTTGTGTCGGTGAAGCCGCCACGTGAGGCGTCGGGGCGCCGGCCGGACCACGACCCGAGGACCTCATGAGGCCCTGCCTCCTGAGGGCCGTGCCGATGCCCCCGTTGCCGCGCGTGGCCCGCGCTGTTCGTATCATGCCGACCCCCCTAGGCGGTTGCCCCTGTGGCCCAGAGGGCTCTGCTGCGTGCTGCTTGCTCGCGAGGGCGACGACTGTGTCGCGCCCCCGCGCATCCCGGGACGCCCACTCGCTTGCACCAACCTGGCCCGGTGCCCCCTCAGTGGAAGCCCCTAGGCCCGGCTTGGAGAGGACATCCGGGACATCTCCCTACTCCGGGAAGATGCTGGCACCCACAGGGGGCGCGTGATCCACGAAGCCTTTCGCGGGTACAACACACCTCGGAACATAGGCCTCTGTGTAAAGGCCTTACCTTCCTCCTGAATCGTCTCCGCGCGCCCCATGGGCAGCCTCCCTAGGCGCGCAGCCCACAGACCCTCTTGCGGCGAGCCTCCACCCGAAGCTGCTTACCTCTGCCGTCGCCGTGGGGTGGGTCGCGCGTGTCTTGACGTGGGTTGCCTCCCTGGTTATCCACCGCACCTCCTTTATGGTTACCTGCCTGCCCGGAAGCCTGAGCCGCCCGGTCCCTGGGCCGGTCGGCGCCCTCTCGCCGGGAGGACCCAGGTTGTTGATGATCCACCAGGGTATGAGTGCGCGCATTGAGGCGCGCGCGGAGCGTCCTGTCACCTTCCTCGATCGCACCACCGGCGGGGCTGGACGGCGCCCTGAAGCCGGTCACCGAGATCCGGAGGAGAAGGAGCACGGCGTGCGGCGGGCCTTGCCCAGGCTGGCCCGGGCATGGGGCGGGCACGCCATCTGCCGATAAGGTGAGCGGCATGGCAAGCGAGCCCCTGGCACCCAGCGTCGGGGGTCGAGAGGTGTGGTGCGGAACCCAGGCCCTCCAAGCGACGGTGACCAACTCGGCGATGTGGTCGGCCCAGGCGTCGAAGCCCCCGTGTGCCGTGCGATGGCGAAGCAGCTCACTTGCCATCAGTAGCGCGTCATGCGCGTTGAGGTCTCCCACGTGGGTATAGGGTGATGTCGGTCCCGCGGGCGCCGCACGCCCGCCTCGCACCTGGCCGGCACGAACAGCGACGGCGCTGGTGGCCTGGTAACGACCGCCCAGCACCGAGCTGCCAGGGCGTGTGTCATGGGTAGTAGCGGCGAGGTTGGTGAAGGTGGATCCACTGGGGCCGAAGGAAGCTTGCCGGGCGTCGGCCATCGAAATGACGAAGCAGATAAGAAGCGAAGCTTGCGGAAGACTCGGACACGCCCCCTACCTGGCGCGCCAAATGTCGGATTTCGGGCTCCGCAAAACCCAAAGAGGTTCGAACCCAGGGGCGTGTGCGAAGATCCCCACTAGCTTCGTTCTCAAATTCACAGCTCGACTGCCTAGCCCAACGAACTCACACAATCGAGGGGAAGAAGACTAGCACACGAGGATTTACCCAGGTTCGGGCTGCTGCGAAGCGTAAAACCCTACTCCTGCTTTTTTTGGATTGCCTCACGAGGAGGTTTGTGGATGAACTAGTACAGTGGTGAGTAGCCTCGCGAGGGTGCTCGGGTGGTGTTTTGTCGTCCTCCTCTACGGAGCAGCATGGCCTCTATTTATAGTGGTTCGGGTCCTCTTCCCTTATCGCAATGGCAGGAAGGGAGCCCACAACGGCCAAATTTGAAGGGGGGCAAGGAGTACAGCTTATCCTGACAAAAGGCGGTCTTCGCCTGCAAAGTAGCCGGTGGTGATGCAGAGGTGGGCTAGGCGATGACGTCCGTCCTACTGGGCTTGTGGTCTTGGTCTCGTTGCGTTGGAATGGAAACCTTTGGGGGGTGGTTTGGGAACCTGCGTACGCCTTTGCCTCCTTTGCACCAAAGAGGAAACTGTCTCCTCTGTGCGCGCTGGTGCCTGCCTTGCCCGGCTTGCGTCACCCCCGGCCTCCCGAGGCTGATCGTTGCATAGGGATCTCCGAGGGTCTTGGCGCCGTCCCCCTAGCGAGCGCAGGGCTCTCGCGAGGGCCTTGCCTTGAGTGAGGCCGCGCTGGGCCGTACCGGGCCTTCGTAGTAGGCCACGCCCTGGGACGTAGGCAGGCAGTTCTGGTTACCCCCGTTCCCAGGACACCGACAGCAGCTCCTGGCCGAGATACACGCAGGCATGGGAGGCCATCATGCAGCAGCGTGGGCCCTGGTAAGCAAGGCCTTTCGATCCGGGTTCTTCTGGCCCACCGCTCGAGCGGACGCCCACACACTCGTCCAACATTGTGTTGGTTGTCAGCTCTTTGCAAATCAAAGCCACATGCCCCCAACGGCTCTTCCGACGATACCTATTACATGGCCATTCGCAGTCTGGGGTTTAGATATGGTCGGACCACTTAAAGGGGGGACCAAGAAAAAGAAATATCTACTCGTCATGGTCGACAAGTTCACTAAATGGATCGAAGCAAAACCAGTATGTTCAGCTAAGTCTGGGCCGGTCATCGACTTCATATCCAGTGTGGTGGACTGTTATGGTGTCCCACACAGTATAATAACGGACAACGGATCCAACTTCACCGCCCAGGAGGTAAAGGACTGGTGCGCTAACTTGGGCATCAAGCTCGACTACGCCTCGGTGTATCATCTGTAGACCAATAGACAAGTCGAACGCGCCAACGGCCTCATTATGAGCGGTATTAAACCTCGTCTGGTCTAATCTCTTCAAGATTCTGACTGTCATTGGGTGGAGAAACTTGATTCCGTACTATGGGGTTTGCGCACCACCCCGAATCGATCAACGGGATACACACCGTTTTTATGGTGTATGGGGCCGAAGCGGTCCTCCCCTGTGACATCATCCATGACGCACCTAGGTTGCACATGTACGAAGAAAAAGAGGCCAAGCTAGATTGGCAGGACGACCTAGATGCCTTGGAAGGAGAGCGCGATATAGCTCAATCTGGATCTACTTTTTATCAACAGCAGGCTCGGTGCTACCAAAGCAGGGAGGTTCGGGCAAAAGCATACAATGTGGGCGAACTTGTCTTACGCCTCCTAGAAAAGCAGAAGCATAAAATCAACCCCAATTGGGAGGGCCCTTTCATAATTGATGAACTACTGACAGGAGGAGCTTATCACCTTCGTAACTCGCAGGACAATCGCCTCGAACCGAACCCATGGAACGCAGCTTGCCTTCGGCGCTTCTACGGCTAGACCGGTGTCCTCACCTTCTCTAAACCCTTGTATTTCCCCTCTTCCTTATTTACTTTTTTAGGATTGGTTAGATTTTCCCAGGCTGTGTTTAGCTAAACCGAACTACGTTAAGTTTTCATCGGCATAGATTCTCAAATCTTTTACCCGGTAACGCCTGGGGGTTCTTACCGAATCCAAGCAATATATTTTGCCGCATCTATTTTTCTTGTATGCATCCTTCTAGCATCGTTTATGCCACTATATGCATCAATTGGGCTTAAGTTTTTTCCAAGCCGGGTTGCCTTGCTCCTGTTCTTACCCTCTATGTTCCCGATTGTTCGGCTAGGGGGTAAAGGGAGCACGTCTGTGATTGTTATGATTGGATTACCCAGATACGTATCTCAGACGGGTGAAGCTGAAGGATAGCGTTATTAAGAAACAAATTGGTCGGCCACAAAGAAAGAAAATATAGTTGGTGCTCTTTGCCACAAATAGGGATTATTCCCCCAAAGTAGCAAACTATCCGCATACTACGGGTACATGGCTACGACGTCTAAGATCTACGTAGCAACCTGAAGAAAGGAACAAATAGAGGAACTATTTTCTTCGGAAGATGTTTCTTATATTAAACAGTAATATAACATACCTCCCTATACGCATTTCGTCTGTTCGCACCAGAGGACCGGATTACCTAGTTGTCCAAAATGATTTCCTGTTATTACAGGATACACAGTACGGAACACTCCCTAGCTATTGGCGGGGGAGGCAGCAGCCGATGGCCGGTTAAGACAACATTTACAGCACAGATGGAGTCGGTCTGATGTAAAGTACATAGCTACATAGAATCAAACACTAGGCTGTCAGTCGAGATGATCTATAATGACATCGACGGTGCAATCCTTGGTCATAAACGAAGTGCAGAGGTACCACTCGACCATCTAGCCCTACCGGCCCAACCCGAGCCAAGTGCTCAGGGTTGAGTTTGGTAAAGTGGGTCTTCACCATGGCCCATGCCTACCGTGATCCCTCTCGACAAGCCGAGGTCTTCCATAGCTCAAAACGACTTCGGGCTCCTCTAAATCGATCGGCCAGCTCGGCCATCCATTCCGAAGGCTTCTCGGTTGGCCAGAGTGCCTTGGTCATGCTCTTCATAGCTTTCCGAGCTCGCTCATGCACGACGGACAGTTCCTTCAACAGGTCCCCTTTGAATGACCTGGCTTCTTCCTCGGGATGCCCGGTCAAGAGATCTAAGCAAGAAATACGACATGCTTTTTACACACACCACAATAAAAGTGCTTTACGGAATTCTAGGTTAGAATTTTACTTACAGAACATGCCACCCTTTAATCTTTGGTTCTCTTCATGGGCTTGCGTCAATTGAGTTTTTAAAATCTCAATTTCTTCGGCTTGTCGCTGGTTTTCCGCCTTGAGCTGGTTCTTCTCCTCATGACTTCGAGTGAATACACGGCGACCAACCTCCAACTGAGACTCATCATACCTTTGAGATTCTCAGGAAGCATCCAAATCCTTCGGCAGCTGACCTATGGACTCAGCTGCTATGAAATAATCTTTCCTCAGAAAGGATGTCCTATCAACTTCCGCACGTAACAATACTTTTTACTCACCGTGTGCCTCTCTAGTGAACTTTTTCACCTGCTCAAGTTCGGCCTTGATGTCTCGCAACTCTGCCTGGCTCGACTCAAGATCTGCCGACAACTTCTTGTTTTGTTGCTTTGAAGCCTACAGAATAACGAAAACAATATTTAGACCCTTAAACTCGGCTGTCCCGTCCAAATTAAGGCTTGGGGGCTACTGGGTTAGGAATTGTGTTCGGTTGTCAAAACCGACCACTCACCCACAAGTTGGTGGACATGATCTGGTGGCTCCCTCCAGTCCTGCTCTGGCAGCTCCGAGGTATGAGTACACTGAATTAAGAGCATTAAATTCTTGGTCGGAAAATACTGGTTGGCGTAATGACTCTTTTCGCTGCCGATGATTCATCGCACTTTCAACCTCGGAATTAGTAACCGAGACTTCCCTCGAATCCTCAGGAGGCTGGTCCGCAACAAGGACACCCGCATCTACTTTGGCATGTGCCGAAGACCTCGGCTCATGAGGGCTATCTGACACCTTGGTAACGTCTTCAGATGAAGGTGGTTGTACTCGTCTCTTGAGTATTTTTGTCAGAAACAATGAGTGTTTAAGACGGTTATAACAATGACCAGATTACAAGATTAAATTTAGAGCACCTCTGGGTGGGGGAGCGGTCGATGTGGTTCCCGCCATCGTCCCTCGCTCGGGAATCCTGCCGCCATTTGATGCAGACCCTGCCTGTGTAACCCTTGATGGTGTTCGGTGCGTGGTCCGGCGACCCTTGGGGGTAGAAGTCGGTATGTTCGGAATGACCGGGGGCGCGCGTCCTTTTCGAGAAGAAGCCCTCTTTTTACTTACTGCCGAGGAAGGGAGTGGTGTGGGGTGATCGGCCAGAAGGGCCACCTTAGATTCATCAATACTCCCCTGGTAAAAGGTCCCGTCCTCAAAATCAATCGAAATCTCTGGATCATCACGAAATCCAGGGTCATCGTTGCAGGAATAATTCTCTGGTTGCGGAGCGGGGCAGTTGTTGTCTCGATCCAACGCTTCCATTACTGTTCCGAAAGACACGGAATTTTGATCAGTAAAATCGAATATAAGCGTCCGAACTATAGAAGCATGATTGAACTTACCCATTCAATGGGGTTATGAGTTGAATAGCCCTCCCTGATCTTCAGTCGAACAAATTCTTCTTTTCTCCTTTAAAGAGATCGGCCAATATGGCCGCCAGCGCTGCCTGATCGGTAGGCCGTTGCCGTCTGGAACGGGTTGTGTCGCTTGTCCCGTTCTAACGCCACAGGGGATGAATCCTTTATTGAATAGGTTGGACACATCAGGTAATGGCAGCGGCGATCACATCGATGATGGTTTGCTTGCTATGAACTAGCAACTTCACCTGGGTGGCTAGACACTTTACTTCAGCGCTCTCCTCTTGGGAGGAGCTCTTTGGACGCCAGTTGAATCGTTTCTTTAAAGGAGCATCGGAGTATTCGGGCAGACCCCTCTGAGCTAGGTCGAACAAGGGGGCATCTTCAATATAAAACCACTCTGAGGTCCACTCTTTGGATTCCTTCTTTGGGGTCCCGATAGGATATCCCGTCCTGGCTATACACCATACTTTGGCTCCACCCACTTCTCGGATTAACTCTCCCCTAGTGCGGGGGACAAGACGAAAATACTTTCTCCATAAATCGAAGTGGGGCTCGCAGCCTAGAAACATCTCGCAGAGGGTGATGAAGCCCGAGATGTGCAGATTCGAACCGGGGGTAAGGTGGTGGAGCTGGATTCTGTAGAACTCCAGTAAACCCCTCAAGAAGGGGTGAATGGGGAAGCCTAGGCCTCGCAAGAGGAAGGAAACGAAGAATACCCTCTCGTCCTTGTGTGGGGCAGGTAAGTTCTCCCTAAAAGCCTCGCCGTTTGCATAAGTCAATCCAGCGCGAGTGGGCTCTAGATCCGAAGTGGGGAGATACCCCTGTAACTCAAGATTGCACGGTTGAAGCAGGGAAACAAAACACCTCGCCCAGTCCCCCGGAAGGGGGCCATGAGGGCGCGAGGAGGAACCTGGAGCGCTCGCCATATCTCCAAGCTCGTTGATTTTAGGGCCTCTCGATGGTGAGGGCAGAAGAAGTGTTGCCTATGGCAAGTTTAGCTTGCTTAAAATAGGTGTTTTCCCACTTGGCCTACTAAGGGAAGTTCTGTAAAAGACTGTTGGGCTGCCTATCCTTTATTGGTTTGCAGAAATCGAAGCGTGTCGTGGATCCTTGGGCAGAGAAATTAAAGTGGTGGGCCCCGTGACGTTTCGACGATCGAAAACTTGTCATTGGCCGGATTATTGTTCAACAAGATGGAGGAAGGAGAAGAACTCGCCTCGCAAGCCGGAGACCTTGGACGTGGGGCATTGCGGAATACTATGTACCTCAGCATTGGAGGCTAGTTTGGGGGCTACTGAGGGAGTCCGGTATTAAGGGGTCCTCGGGCTGCCGACCTATCCCGTGTGAGCCGAACTCATGAGCTGCTCGGTGGCCATTGTGGGAAGACCAAACTATAAAGATACTCCATGATCGGGAAGGAAGCCTCATGTGCCCTGGTGTGTACTCCAAGACACAGATGGTAGAATAGGTGTGTTTGAACCCTCGGTAACAACCGACTACATGTAACCCTAGGGGCTCCTGGTGTTTATATAAACCAGAGGGTTTAGTTCGTAGGGCTAAGTCAACTCATCTAGGGTCTAGCTCATCTGATCTCGAGGTAGATCAACTCTGTAATCATCATAATCATCAGTATAATCAAGCAGGACGTAGGGTTTTACCTCCTCAAGAGGGCCTGAACCTGGGTAAACATCATCTCCTTCGTCCCCTGTTAACCATCGATCCCAGCTCCACAGCTCGGGACCCCCTACCCGAGATCCGCCGGTTTTGACACCGACACCAGGGGATGCTAGTATGGGGTTACTGGCCAGCAGTGTTTTGATTTCCTCCAGTGCGGCCACTGCTTCATCGGTCCACTCGAAGTTTTTGGCCCGTTTCAGCAGCCTGTAGAGCGGTAGAGCCTTTTCACCAAGGCGGGAGATAAAGCGGCTCAAAGCCGCCACACAGCCCGCCAGTCTTTGAATGAGTTTTAGCTCCGTGGGGATCGCTAGTTGGGATATGGCTTGGATCTTAGCGGGATTAGCCTCTATTCCTCTTTGGGAGACAATGAATCCGAGTAGTTTACCAGCGGGGACTCCGAAGACACATTTGTCCGGGTTGAGCCGTATATCGTATTCCCGTAGACTAGCGAATGTTTTTCTCACGTCGTCTACCAGTTGGCTGACATGTTTGGTCTTGATGACCACGTCGTCCACGTATGCCTCGACTGTTTTGCCGATTTGTTTTTCCAAACATGTTTGAATCATGCGCTGGTATGTGGCGCCTACGTTTTTTAACCCGAAGGGCATTGTGTTAAAGCAGAATGGCCCATAGGGGGTGATGAAGGCAGTTGTGGCTTGATCGGACTCCTTTATTTTGATTCGATGATATCCAGAATAGGCATCGAGGAAGCACAGTGAGTCGTGTTCGGCTGTAGCGTCGATGATCTGGTCTATGCGGGGTAAGGGGAAAGGATCCTTGGGGCAGGCTTTATTGAGGTCTTTGAAATCGACGCACAGCCGCCAGGATTTGTCTTTCTTCAGTACCATGACCAGATTTGCCAACCACTCGGGGTATTTGATTTCTCTGATGAATCCGGCTTCGAGTAGTTTGGCAAGTTGCTCGCCCATAGCTTGACGCTTAGGTTCGGAAAATCGGTGTAAAGCCTGTTTGACGGGCTTGAAGCCTGCGATTATGTTCAGGCTGTGTTCACCCAGCCTTCGTGGGATTCCTGGCATATCTGAGGGGTGCCAGGAGAATATGTCCCAATTTTTGCACAAAAATGTGCACAGTGCTTCGTCAACCGCGGGGTCCAGCTGAGCTCCGATGGACGCTGTTTTATTGGGGTCCGTTGGATGCACCTAAAATTTGATGATTTCATCTGCAGGTTTGAAGGATATGGATTTTGGCCTTTTGCCAAGGATCACATCATCCTTATCCACTATAGAGCGGAGTGTGGTCAGTTCTTCTGCAGCGAGGGTATCAGCTAGTGCCTCGAGGGCTAGTGATGCCATTTTATTTTCAGCTCGAAGGGCTCTATCCGGGTCACTTCTAATTGTGATCACACCATTGGGTCCCGGCATTTTGAGCTTCATATACCCAAAATGTGGTATAGCCTGAAATCTTGTGAAAGGGCACAATATGGAAAAGAAGTTCTTCGGATCTATAGTTCTCGGTTGTGCCGAATACTACATCGAGGGTAAGTCGTCCAGTACAATGTGCCTCTTTCCCTAGGATGATTCCTCGAAAAGTTGTGTTGATTTGTTCAATGCGAGATCTATCGAACTGCATCTTGTCCAAGGTATCCTCATAAATGAGGTTTAGACCAGTGCCACCGCCCATTAGCACCTTGTGCAACCTGAAACCATTGACTATGGGGTTGAGGACCAGGGCTACAGGTGTTCGGTCTATACGGGTTATCGGTTGGTCAGCCTCGCCGAAAGTGATTGGTCTGTCTGTCCATGAACTCGTTGCTGCCACCTGGTGTATTTGATCTAGTTCTCGAAGAGCTATCTTCCTATGGTTTTTGGAGGAAAACATCTCGTAGATTGTTAGGACCTCGGCGTTGTTTTCGGGTGGCGTTGTTGAACGTCTGCCAGGGGGTGAGACCTCGAGGATGGCCTCTCCGCTCTTTGCGACTTGCCTAACGACCCAGCAAGCTCTAAGGCTGTGAGTCAGGCTCGTGTTTAGCAAGACGGAGTGTATGGGGCATGTCTTTTCCAATAGTTCATCCAGGACAGTTCTGGCTTTTGTAGGGTGTTTATTATTTTTCTCAGCAGGCTCGTGTTTGGCCGGCCGTCATGGGGCTACGAGCCTCTTCCGAACTCCTCTAGGTTGTTCGGCATGGACTGGCTCCACGCATATTTGTTGTGCTTGCCAGGTGCTTTCCATGGCGCAATACTTGCCTACCTGGTCTGACAGCTCGGTGAGGTTTTGAACGCGGCGACGGGCGAGGGCGTTCAGAATTCCTTCATGGTTGCAGTTATGCCGGAAGGATGCTATCATCTCCTGGCCGCTATATCCCTTCATCATGTCTTTGTTAAGGAGAAATCTAGCCCAAAAATGATGTAGCGATTCCCCTGGCTATTGGTTGACCTCCCATAAGCCCAATGTGTCGGGCTCTCCTGCGACTCTTGAAGAATGCTTGATTTGGGTGGTGGGTGGGGAAAATTTTCGTACTCCAATAGGATGTGAGTCTGAGATCCTGACGGCTGCGTCCCGTGCCATTATGGGGTCTGGCGCGGCGGATTCGGAGTCCGTAGTATTGACGGGACCTTGCTGCATGGACTCCAGGTCGTGTGCTAGATCGGCCACTGATCTTGAATCGTTCCTGGGGTGAAGTCCGGATTCCAGACTGCAAGAGGGATCCAAGGGGTCAGAAACCGGGATATAAACCGTTCTTAACCCCAGTGGTTGAGGTGGCGAACCTTCGGCCGGGCATTTGATGGTAGCGACCAAGTGTGTGACTGGTGGGACATTAATTTCCCTATCATCGGGTCTAAGCCCGATCCGCTCATAGACCAAGGGTTAGCCGTCAGTCAGGCCCATGACTTGAATTCGGCCGAGTAACTAGTTTAACGATGAGATTTCGGTTGAGTCCACGTCATATGAGCGCCTGGGGTCGATCTGCGGCGCTGTTGTCCGGGGGTCGTTCGAGGACACACCCGGGCTATGTTCAGCCGTGACCGATCCGGGTAGATCGATTAGGTTGGGCTTTAGGGCCAAACCAGGGATAGAGGCCGCCCCAGTGGAGGGATCCACCGCTCCCGAAGTTAAGGCGTCGGGGCTCGTGGGGTCTTCAAGGGGAGCCGAGAGCTTCGTTAAAACAAGATCTCCCCGGGAGTCGGCGATGAACTCTAGGTTCCCGAACTTGACCTCCTGATCGGGGGTGAAACATCGGACCTGGCCGAGGTGGCCGGCCGGATCGGCATGCAGCATGATGCTTTCGAACGCGAAGATCTGTCCAGTGACGAAGACGTCCCTGTTACAGACTTCATCGCTGATGATTAAGCGAGCCATCCATCTTTCGGCGATTCACAGCGGAACTCTCAATGAAAGCACCAATGTGTCGGGACCCTGATCCTAGGCCATAAGAATCTAGCATGTAAAAATTCACATTACTTTGCAGCCTCACGCACGGTTATCTCCACGGTTGCCACCTTACCTGTGCCGGGACCATTTGCGCCTTTTGGCTCACGAATGTGAATATGTCGCTAGCATTCAAATGTCCAAGAACCCGGGTCGACATGACTAGTCGTAGAACCCAAGTGGCACATCCGTACAGGGATAGGCATACGTAACCCAACAATGCAGGTGTCGGTCTCAGCGTGTGTAGATGAGTCATAGCAAGCTAAAGGGACTCCATTACGCCGTGGGACATAAATGTCATCAACTGCGCGTAGACGAGTCATAGCAGGCTACATGGACTCCATTACACCGCGAGACATTTCCCCGAAGGGACAGACACATCAGCAAGAAGGATACACGCCGGTCAATCAATGTGTGCGGAGCAGTAGCAAGCTACCAAGGCTCAGTGGAAGCACAAAGAGGCATTTCCCTATAAAGAGTACTACTAGAGGCACACAACTAGGTGTCGAATCCCATACATACTGTTACACGTCACACGTATGCACGACATGTCCGATATGCATAGATACAACTATGGCATCACAACATAACCATACAACAATACAATATTTATTTAGAAGGCTCCAGAGAGCCTACGTAGTATAATGTTACAAGCACAGGGTCACATGACCCATCATTCAGAGCAGACAATAAACAAGCGGAAGATACATGTCTGGATACAGACATCTATTAAAAGCGGCCAGAAGAGCCTGAAAGGCTACAACGACCCTACCAAAGGAGCCAGACCTCTGTCTGGGTTTCCCAAGCTAACCCGGTCAACATCGAACTTCACGTCATAGGGATCACTAATGAGACTGACGTCTCCTCTGCAAAAACATAAATTAAGCAAACGTGAGTACAAAGGTACTCAGCAAGACTTACATCAGAACTAGCTACATATGCATCATTGTCAACAAAAGGGGTTATGGAGTTTATTGCAGCAAGCCAGCTTTGACTCTTGGCTAACCTATGAACTACGACTACAAGTAGTATCTTTGAGGTGGGATAGCGCACATGAGTCGACATATTCACCAAATCAATACACCACTATGGATCCACTTCCGTCTCCCTATGAGAAGGCCTTCCATAGCACTCACGCTTATCTTGCGCATTTTAGAGTATCCATTTCAAGTTGTCTATGTACCACATAAGTTTTCCAAGTAGTCCATATCCGAGGATGCGGCTATTCGAACATATTACTTCACCCTGCAGGGGTATACTTCTTCACACACGCTCCCGCCACTTACCGCCATGTGCACGTAAAAAGGCACCTCGGCAACCTTCAAGCAGAAGCCCAGCGAGGGAGTTGGCCACGACCGTTAACCACACAAGACTCTAGTCCAGGTTTATCGCCTATTTGAGACTGAACCCGCAAGGAAATCCGGCCGAAGTTTCCATTATGGCCCCAAATGATGTGTGCAGGTTTCCCATGCCCACCTCGACGGATGGTACTACGCTTGGTACATCGGGCTACGGTGCATCTACCATGCCATAGCCTACCCCTCCGGTCAGCGCTATGCACGGCCGCCAGCACATCCTATAAACACCAGAAACTAGTTGCAACTCCTGGACAGAGATCAAGGCGATTAATAAGCCGAGAGGGTCCATTGGTTTTGGGCCCAATGCATGGTAGTATCTTGTCTTGGATAACAAACATAGAACACAGTTCTTAAGGACGGTCCCAATGAGACAACCCACCATGTACTCCTACATGGCCTCTCATCGCTACCTTTACCAAATCGTGTTCACACACTTAGCTCTCACACAGTAGGACATGAACACATCCATTCTGATCCATCGCCCAGATGGATCAGACCCGACACGACTCTAAGCATAGCAGCCAGAGAAAGCAAGCATGGATGAGTAAGCACAACAAGTCTCAAGCAGTTGCTACTCATGCTAAGTGGTTTCAACTATTTACTGTGACAAGGACAGGTCATGCAAAGGAATGGGTTCAACTACCGAGAACATGTAACAGTTGAATCATTGTTATCCTAATGCATTTAAAAGAGAGAAGGAGCGAAAGAGTGGGATATTATCGGGATGCTCAAGGAGGTTGCTTGCCTGACAGTCCTAAAGATATTACATCTTTTCATTAGTGTCAACGATCACAACGTCGCAACCATCGTCTACCGAAAAGGAACAACACCGACAAAACAAGAAAGGAACACCTTCAATGCAATGCAACAAACATGATGTATGGTATGGCATGTTAAGGTACTGAATTCACCTAGTGCGATATTTATTCATATTAATTGAAGTGGAATTCAAATAGGCATCAAATTCCAGCTCCAAACTATTTATCAAATTTGCCTTAATCATCATTTGTCCTATTTGGTGATTTTAACTTTCTCAAACATGCATGATTATGGCATAAACAGATTCCTTGCATTTTTCTGATAATTTTTCATATATAAATTATTTCCATCCGAGTTATAGATTATTTTATATGAATTTTACAAGTTTTAAACATTTTCTGAAAATAGATAAATCATTTTAGATTTATCTAAAATCGAGAAATCAATTTATTGCATCAGCCTGATGTTGGGATGACGTCAGCGGTCAACAGGGCTGGTCCAGGTCAAACCTAGCCGGTGGAACCCGTATGTCTGCGTCTCTGACTTTAACTACAGAGGTTTATTTTTAAGCCGGGGTTAATTAGCCGATGGGGTCCAGTGTCAGTGGCACGGGAGGGGTTAGTTAATCCCGTCAATAGTGCTAATGACGGCGCCACGTCATCGCTACCGGCGGCAACCGTCGGCGACCAACAGATCGACGGAGGCGCGCCGAAATCATGGCTCCGGCGTCCATTCGATGCGCAGACGGGCGGAATGGGTTCGCGGGGCCTCGGCGCTTCCGTTGATGGCGGCTGGCTGGCCGGAGGGGCACCAGAAGTACGCCAGCGACGAGACTATGCGG
The DNA here is from genome assembly GCA_039707655.1 of Elymus sibiricus. Taxonomy (NCBI): domain Eukaryota; kingdom Viridiplantae; phylum Streptophyta; class Magnoliopsida; order Poales; family Poaceae; genus Elymus; species Elymus sibiricus. Next base: position 130,355,493 of record CM077675.1, on the reverse strand, counting down.
CGGCGGGAATCAGCCGTGGTGGAAAAACGCGGCTAGGGGTCGAGCGGGGCATCAGGGTTAGGGGGGAGCAAGGGAAGCTCACAGGGAGGCGGATAAGCTGGTCAGCGGGCTCGGGGAGGGCCGGGATGGTGCAAATCGACGGCGAGGATCCGAGGCGGCCGGCGGTGAAGAAGGAGGAGTTGGCGACGATTTCTGGCAGCCGAGCACCCGATCTTCAGCTGGGAGATGAGGGGGAGGCCGGCGATGCTCCTGGACATGGCGATAGGTCGAGGGGGGGACGGTGGCCACGACTGCGACGAGCTCCGCTCGGTGGCTCTGTTATAGCGAGACAGGGACGAGAGGGAGGGGAATGAGGACGAGGGAGAGACCAGGTGGGTACCCGGGGTGTCGTGGCATCCTCAGAAGGTTCGGGGCGTCGTGCTGGAGGCAGGAGGTGGCAAGGCGTCGTCGGCGAGCTTGCCACGACTCTGCATGTCCTCTTGGCACGGGGAAGAAGACGACTCTGCCCCTGGTGGGATGGGCCTCTTCTGCCACTTAAAGCCCAGGTACTTCTCTCTCTCTTTTTACTTGTTTATGTTTTCTATTTATTTCAATTTGTTTTGATTTGATTCAAAACCAAAGCATTTTCAAAACTCCTGGAAATTTATATGTGGGTTATAAGGACTTAACCAGTGCCACATAATAAGTTTCAAGATTAATGGACAAATATTATATATATAATAGATATAAGTCCATTGCAAATAATTTTTGGTTTAACTCAAATGCCCAAGATAAATAATCCAGTGAGCCCAAAAATATTGGTTTGAATTTTACATCTTGCCAATATTTTCACAGAATAAGAGGAACATTTTCTTGGACTTCTTTGAGGCAATTTTTATATTACACTTTTGACAAAAATTCACTTTTGAGGCTTGATCACTCCTCACTTCAAATTCATTGGAAAATAAATAGATGCATGCATGAATGCCACTGATGCAACTAATATAATTATTGCAACCAAATTCTAGGGCTGTGACACAATGTCGGTGTCAAAACCGGCGTATCTCGGGTAGGGGGTCCCGAGCTATGGATCTGGGATCGATGATGAAGATTGGACGAAGGAGACGATGTTTACCCAGGTTCGGGCCCTCTTGAGAAGGCCAACCCCTACGTCCTGCTTGATTGTATTGATGTGTATGATGATTACAGAGTTGACCTACCTCGAGATCAAATGAGCTAAAACCCTAGATGAGGTGACTTGTCCTCTACGAATGAAACCCTCATATTTATACAGGCACCAGGGGTACCTAGGGTTACATGTAGTCGGTTGTTACCGAGGGTTCAAACACGCCTATTCTACCATCTGTGACTTGGAGTACACACCACAGCACCTGAGATTTCCTTCTTGATTACGGAGTATCCTTATAGTTCAATCTTCCCACAGTAGCCACTGAGCGTCCCATGAGTTCGGCTCACACGGGATAAGTCGGCAGCCCGAGGACCCCTTAGTCCCGTACTCCCTCACAGTGTTTACCCAGGTTCGGGCCCTCTTGAGGAGGTAAAACCCTACGTCCTGCTTGGTTGTATTGATGTGTATGACGATTACAAAGTTGATCTACCTCGATATCCGATGAGCTAAAACCCTAGATCAGTTCACCTGCCTCTACGAACTAAACCCTCTGGTTTATATAGACACCAGGGGTACCTAGGGCTACACATAGTCGGTTCTTGTCGAGGGTTTAAACATGCCTATTCTACCATCTTTGGCTTGGAGGACACACCATGACACCTGAGGTTTCCTTCCTGATCGCAGAGTACTCTTGTAGTTCGGTCTTCCCACAGTAGCCACAGAGTGGCCCACGAGTTCGGACCATAAGGGATAGGTCGGCAGCCCGAGGACCCCTTAGTGCCGGTCTCCCTCACCAGCACCATAAGGACCATGCGCCAAGGGAAGGGGAAACCCTAAGGGGGAGGGCCCTCCACTTGTCTTTGAGGGCTCTCCTCCCCCCTTTGGCCGCCACCCCGTTCTTGGAGGAGGGGCAAAGGGGGCTGCTCCCCTCGCCCTTGCTCCTATAAATAGAGGAGGGGTAGGGAGGGAAGCAAGACACCAATTCATCTCCCCCTCCCTTGGGCAGCCCCACTCATGTCTTCCTAAGTTCTTCCTCGTTCGTAGTTCCGAAGGTGCTTGACGAAGCTCTACTGGCACTGCTCCATGACCATCTCCACCATGTCGTTGTGCTAGTCAAGATACCATCTACTTCTCTGCCCTCGCTCGGTGGATCGAGTTGGCGGAGATGTTATCGATCGCATGTGTGCTGAACGCGGTGGTGCCATCCATTCGGCGCTAGATCGGATCGGATCGCGATTGGATCGTGAAGACTACGACTACATCAACCGCGTTATATACGCTTCTGCTTAACGGTCTACAAGGGAATGTAGACACACTCTCCCCTCTCGTTGCTATGCATCTGCTAGAATAGATCTTGGGTGTTTCGTAGGATTTTTTTTTATTTTCATGCTATGTTCCCAATAGGAGCAGCTTGACCACTCTCCTAGGAGAGGGCAGTGTGGACGTGAGGAAGGGCCTGGGGTGCTGGCCTCCAATGCCAAGGTATATAGTCCCTGGCAGCTCCACGCGTCCAAGGTCTCCGGCTTGCGAGGCGAGTTCTTCTCTTCCCTCCTGTTTGTCAAACAATAATTCGGCCAATGAAAAGTTCTCGATTGTCGAAGCGTCGCAGGGCCCACAATTTTAATTTCTTCGCCTGAGGATCAATGACACCCCTCGATTCCCACATACCAATAGGAGATGTTCAGTTTTCCTTCTCCAACTACGCGATCTTGAGGTACAGGGAATCTCCCTGTTTCGGATCTAACGTCCACTCGCCCCGGATTGACTTTCGCGAATGGCAAGGCCTTTGTAGAGAGTTTCCCTGCTCCACGCAAAGGAGAGAGGGTATGCTTCGTGTCCTTCCTCTTATGAGGCCTAGGCTTCCCCATTCATCACTTCTTGAGGGGTCTGCTGGAGTTTTACAGGATCCAGCACCACCATCTTACCCCCGGGTCCATTCTGCGTATCTTGATATTCGTCGCCCTCTGCGAGATGTTCTTAGGCTGTGAGGCCCATTTAGATTTATGGAGAAAGTATTTCTGTCTCGTCCCTCGCACTCGGGGAGGGACAATTTGGGAAGTGGGCAGAGCCGAAGTATGGCGCATAGTCGGGACGGGGTATCCTATTGGGACCCCGAAGAAGGAATCCGAGGAGTGGACCTCAGAGTGGTTTTATATCGAGGACGTCCTCCTATTTGACCTAGCTCGGAGGGGTCTACCAGAATACTCCGACGCTCATTTAAAGAAACGGTTCAACTGGCGACCGAAGAGCCCCTCCCAAGAGGAGAGCGCCGAAGTAATGCGTCTAGCCGCCCAGGTGAGGTCGCTAGCCCATAATAAGTTAACTATCATCAATGTGATGGCTGTCGCCATTACTCAATGCGTCCAACCTCTTCAACAAAGGATGCACGCCCTATGGCATTACAACAGGACAAGCGACACAACCCACTCCAAATGGCAAGGGCCTACCAAACAGGCAGCATTGGCGGCCATACTGGCCAATCTCTTTAAAGGAGAAAAAGAAGAGTTTGCTCGCCTGAAGGTCAGGGATGGATATTCAAGTCATAACCCCATGGAATGGGTAAGTTCAGTCATGTTCCCATAGTTCAGATGTTTATTTTCGATTTTGCTTATCGAAACCTTTGGCTTCTGAACAGAGCTGGAGGCGTTGGATCGAGACAGTCAACTGCCCCGCTCCTCAACTAGAGAATTATTCCCATAATGATGACCCCGAATTTCACGATGATCCAGAGATGTCGATTGACTTTGAGGATGGGGTCTTTTACCAGGAGAGTATTGACGAATCTAAGGTGGCCATTCTGGCCGATCACCCTGGACCACTCCCTTCCTCTGCCGTAAGTAAAAAGAAGGCTTCTTCCTGAAAAGGGTGCACGCCTCCCGTCATTCCGAGTATACTGAGTTCTACCCCCAAGGGTCGTCGGACCACGCGCCGAACACAATTGAGGGCTACACCGGTCGGGTCTGTACCGAATGATGGCAGGATCCCCGAGCGGGGGACGACGGCGGGAACCACCTCGACCGCTCCCCCGACCAAGAGGTACCTATATTAACCTTGTAATTTGGTCATTATCATAACTGCCGTGAACACTCATAGTTTTTTTGTTGAAATATTCAAGAGACGGGTATAGCCACCTTCATCCGAGGACGTCACCGAGGCGCCAGGTAACCATCATGAGCTGAGGTCTTCGGCACATGCTGAAGTTGATGCGGAAGTCCCTGTTGCGGACTAGCTTCCCGAGGATTCCGAGGAAGTCCCAGTTACTAACTCCGAGGTCAAAAGTGTGATGAATCACCGACGGCGAAAGGAGTCATTTTGCCACCTAGTATTTTCCGAACAGGAGTTCAACGCTCTTAATTCGGTGGACGCATACCTCGGAGCTGCCCGAGCAGGACTCGAGGGAGCCGCCAAACTAATGTCAACCAACCTTCAGGTGAGTGGTCGGGTTTGAAAACCGAACACAAATCCTAACCCAGTAGACACCGAGCCTTAATTTGGCCGAGACGGCCGAGTTAAGGGTTTGAACATTGTTTCGTTATTATGTAGGCCTCAAGGCAACAAAACGAGAAGTTGTCTGAGGACCTAGAGTTGAACCGAACACAGTGGCAAACCATGAAGGCTGAACTTGAGGAGGTGAAGAAGTTCACCAGAGAGGCACACGGTGAGTAAAAAGGATTTCCATGTGCCGAATTGTTTTGGACACCCTTTCTAATGAAAGATTGTTTTATAACAACTGATTCCATAGGTCTGCTGCAGAAGGATTTGGATGCGGCTCGAGAATCTCAAAGGTATGCCGAATGTCAGTGTGAGGCTGGCCGCCGTGTATCTAACCGAAGTCATGAGGAAAAGAACCAGCTCAAGGCGGAAAACCATCGACAAGACGAAGTAATTGAGAGTTTGAAAACTCAATTGGCGCAAGCCCACGAAGAGAACCAGAGATTAAAGGGTGGCATGTTCATTAAGTGAAATTCTACCTATAATTCTGTAAAGTACATTTATTGTGTCGAGTGTAAGAGGCATGCCACGTCTCGTGTTTAGGTCCCCTGACAGGGCGTCCCAAGGAAGAAGCCAGCTTATTCGGAGGGAACCTGTTAAAGGAACTGATCGTCATGCACGAGCGAGCTCGGAAAGCTATGAGGAGCATGACAAAGGCACTCTGGCTAACCGAGATGCTTCTGGAAGGGATGGCCGAGCTGGCCGATCAATTTAAAGGAGCTCAAAGTCGCTTTGAGCTATGGTAGACCTCGGCTTATTGAGAGGGAGCACGGGAGGCGTGGGCAATGGTGAAGACCCGCTTTACCAAACTCAACCCAGAGCACTTGGCTCGGGTTGGGCCGGTAGGTCCGGATGGTCAAGAGGTACCACTTCATTTGGTCTATGACCAAGTGGTGCCCGCCGCTCGTATTTCACAGGAGGACTACGCCCTAGATGTCATAATAGATCATCTCGACCAACAACCTGGTGTTTGTTTCTATGTAACTATGTACTTTACATCAAACCTACTTCATCCGTGCTGTAAACATTGTCTTAATCGGCCATCGGCTTCTGCCTCAGCCGCCAATAGCTGGGGAGTGTTCCGTACTGTGTGTCCTGCAATAACAGGAAATCATTTCGGAGAACTAGGCAATCCGGCCATATGGTGCAAACAGACAGAACACGCACACGGAGGTATGTTATATTACTGTTTAACGTAAGAAACATCTTTTGTTGAAAATAGTTCCTCCATGGGTTCCTTTCTTCAGGTTGCTACGTAGATCATAGACGTCATATCCTTGTACCTGTAGTATGCGGATAGTTGCTACTTTGGGAGAATAATCCCAGTTTGTGGCGAAGATCACCAATTATATTTACTTCCTTCGTGTCCGACCAATTTGTTTCTTAAGAACGCTAGCTTTTGGCTTCACCCGTCTGCGGTACGTACCCGGGTAATCAGGTCGTAAGAATCGCAGAGGTACTCCCTTTACCCCCTAGCCGAACAATCGGGAATGTAGAGGGTAAGCATAGGAGCAAGGCAACCCAGCTTGGCTAAATCTTAAGTCCAATTGATGCATATATTGGCGTAAAACGATACTTGAAGGATGCATAAAAGATAGATAGATGCACACAAAATATATTGCTTGGCTTCGTTACGAAGCCGCCAGGTGTTACCGGGTAAGACATTTAAGAATGTATGCCGATGACAACTGAACGTAGTTTGGTTTAACCGAACACGGCCTGGGAAAGTCTAACCAATCCTATAAAATTAAATAAGGGAGGAGTGGAAAAATATAAAGAGAAAGGGTTTTAAAGAACGTGACGACACCGGTCTAGCCGTAGAAGCGCCGAAGACGAGCTGCGTTCCATGGGTTCGGTTCGAGGCGATTGTTCGGTGGGTTACGGAGGTGATAAGCTCCTCCTGCAAGTGCTTCATCAATTATGAAAGGGTCCTCCCACTTGGGCTTGAGCTTATGCTTCTGCTTCTCTCGGAGGCGTAAGACAAGTTCGCCTACATTGTATGCCTTCACTCGAACCTCCCTACTTTGGTAGCGCCGAGCCTGCTATTGATAGAGGGTGGAGCGGGCCCGAGCTATATCGCGCTCTCCTTCCAGGGTGTCTAGGTTGTCCTGCCGATCTAACTCGGCCTCTTTTTCTTCGTACATGCGCACCCTAGGCGCGTCATGGAAGATGTCGCAGGAGAGGACTGCTTCTGCCCCGTAAACCTTGAAAAACGGTGTATATCCCGTTGATCGATTCGGGGTGGTGCGCAAACCCCATAATACGGAGTCGAGCTCCTCCACCCAATGACAGTCAGATTCTTGAAGACATCGGACCAGACGATGTTTGATATCACTAATAATGAGGTCGTTGGCCCGTTCGACTTGTCCATTCGTCTGCGGATGATACACCGAGGTGTAGTCGAGCTTGATGCCCATGTTAGCACACCAGTCCTTTACCTCCTTGGTGGTGAAACTGGATCCATTATCTGTTAATATACTGTGCGGGACACCATAACGGTGTATAGATACGTCTCCGTCGTATCTATAATTTTTGATTGTTTCATGCCAATATTATACAACTTTCACATATTTTTGGCAACATTTTATATGATTTATTGGACTAACAAATTGATCCAGTGCCCAGTGCCAGTTCCTGTTTGTTGCATGTTTTTTCTTTCGCAGAATATCCATATCAAACGAAGTCGAAACGCGATAAAAATTTATGGAGATTTTTTTGGAATATTTGTGAATTTTGAGAAGTGGAATCAACGCAAACGGAGGCCCACAACCCCCACAAGACACCAGGGCGTGGCCAGGAGGACCTGGCGCGCCCTGGTGGGTTGTGCTCACCTCGTACGTCGGCTGGAGCTCTCCTTCCAGCACAAGGAAGCTAATTTTTGGATAAAAACCCCCATAAAATTTCAGCCCGGTCGGTGTTACGGATCTCCAGGAATATAAGAAACGGTTTTCGGCCAGAAAACAGGAACGTGAAACCGAAGAAACAGAGAGGGAGATCCAATCTAGGAGGGGCTCCTGCCCCTCCGCCGCCATGGCGGCCATGGACCAGAGGGGGAACTCTCCTCCAATCTAGGGCGGAGGCCATGGAAGAAGAAGAAGGAGGGGGCTCTCTCCCCCTCTCTCCCGGTGGCGCCGGAACGCCGCCGTGGCAAGGATCGTGATGGCGATCTACATCAACAATCTTGCTACCGTCAACACCAACTCTCTCCCCCTCTATGCAGCGGTGTAACTCCGCTTTTCCCCACTGTAATATCTACTTAAACATGGTGTTCAACTCCATATATTATTTCCCAATGATTTGTGGCTATCCTATGATGTTTGAGTAGATCCGTTTTGTCCTATGGGCTAATTGATGATCGTGGTTGGTATGAGTGTATATTTTATTATGGTGCTGTCCTACGATGCCCTCCGTCTCGCGCAAACATGAGGGATCCCCGATGTAGGGTGTTGCAATGTGTTCATGATTTGCCTATGGTGGGTGGCGTGAGTGACAGAATACACAGACCCGAGTAGGTGGGTTGTTGCATATGGGAGTAAAGAGGACTTGATACTTAATGCTATGGTTGGGTTTTACTTTAATGATCTTTGGTAGTTGCGGATGCTTGCTAGAGTTCCAATCATAAGTGCATATGATCCAAGTAGAGAAAGTATGTTAGCTCATGCCTCTCCCTCATGTAAAATTGCAAGAATGATTACCGGTCTAGTTATCAATTGCCTCGGGACAAATAACCTTCTTGTTTGACAAAAGCTTTCTACTAAACAAATAACTTTTATTATCTTGCTATTTACTCGTAGTTTTATTTCCCGCAAAGTAATTCTAGTGTTATTCATGCAAACTGTCCTATCACCTACAAAGTAGTTTCATACTTGTTCTAGGTAAAGCAAGCATTAGCGTGCGTAGAGTTGTATCGATGGTTGATAGAACTTGGGGGAATATTTGTTCTACCTTTAGCTCCTCGTTGGGTTCGACACTCTTACTTATCGAAAAAGGCTACAAATGATCCCCTACACTTGTGGGTTATCAAGACCTTTTTCTGGCGCCGTTGCCGGGGAGCAATAGCGTGGGGTGAATATTCTGGTGTGTGCTTGTTTGCTTTATCACTAAGTAATTTTTATTTCTGTTATAAGATGTTTTATATCTTTAGTTATGGATATGGAACACGAAACACCAAAAAAATTAGTGGTAGTTGCTACTCATGGAGATGGGGAACCTCCTAAAACCCTCGATGCTAGTTATGTGCAAAGTATTAAATACTACTTTGATAATCCTGAGAAGACCCCATTCAACTTGATAATGGGAGTAATGTTGGATCAACGTGAATACTTTAGAGATTATCGCTTGACTGAAAAAGGGAGATTGTTATGGGATCAAATTCATATGTTGCATTGGTATGCTCGAGAGCTATGCTTGAGATATGATATTACTTGTTGCTCTAGGATTTACGCTCCACACCTTCCCTTTTCATGCAAATTTAATGATACTGAAACCTTTGCTTCTTATGCTAAAGGTATTTATGATTACTATGACGTGGAACAAATATAAGACTTTGTTGCTTTTAAAGGTGCTTATGAAGTTGCTTCTTTGATGGAAAAGTATGATGATGTTTCTTATGAATCTGAAAATCTTGCCATACTTAAATATTGCTATGAGAATTATGATTGCAATGCTGATATTATTGAATTTATTGAAAGAATGTCCGCTGTCTTGGAAGAGACTAATATTTTGCAGGGACCTATGGAAAAAGAAGTTGCTGAAATTGTGAGCTCATTAGATGAAAAAGATGAGGAGAGCGAAGAACAAAAGGAGGAAGAGCGGATTAGCTACCCGTGCCCACCTTCTAATGAGAGTAACTATTCAACTCATACATTGTTTAATTTCCCTTCGTACATACCTAAGGATGAATTCCATGATGAATGCTATGATGATTGCTATGATCCCGTGGATTCTTTTGAAATATCCCTTTTTGATGAACTTGATGCTTGCTATGCTTGTGGCCATGATGCCAATATGAATTATGCTTATGAATATGAACTTGCTATAGTTCCTTATGTTAAGCATGAAATTGTTGCTATTGCACCCACACATGATAGTCCTATTATCTTTTTGAATTCTCCTAACTACACTATATCAGAGAAGTTTGCTCTTATTAAGGATTACATTGATGGGTTGCATTTTACTATTACACATGATGATTTTAATGAATACAATATGCATGTGCTTGCTGCTCCTACTTGCAATTATTATGAGAGAGGAACTACATCTTCACCTCTTTATGTTTCCAATAGTATGAAATTGCAAGAAATTGTTTATACTATGCATTGGCCTTTACTTAATGTGCATGAATTGTTCTTGTATGACATGCCGATGCATAGGAAGAGAGTTAGACTTCGTTGTGACATGATATATATCACTTTGTGCTCCAACTAAATTACAAATCATTGTTAATTAAAATTGGCTTTGATATACCTTGGGATCCGGGTGGATCCATTACTTGAGCACTTTATGCCTAGCTTAATGGCTTTAAAGAAAGCACTTCCAGGGAGACAACCCAGAAGTTTTAGATAGTCATTTATTTCTATTGTGTGCTTTTATAAAGTTTAAAAACCAAAAAAATATAGAGGGGAACCTAAAACTTCACAAAAGGAAAGGTGAAAGTGAGAAGAGATGATGAGCATCGTTGAAGTGGGGGCTAGCCTTGAACTTTTGTTCATGCCCATGGAAACTTTGTGAATCTTGAATCACGGAAACTTTTCCAACAAAAATAATTATGCCCTTGTACAAATCCATTGTATTATAAAAATAATGTGCCAAGATTTGCCTTTAGGATGTTTGAATTGCTTGTTTGTTGTGTGCTGTGGAAAAATAGAAACTTTTTCCGTAGTGTTTGAATTTTCATATTTTACTGGAGCATGCAAAAATTCTGAAATTTTTACACAGTATTTTTATGCAAATCATTTATCACGTCCTAATGTTTCAGAATTTTTCGAGCTACAGAAGTATACATGTCTACAAATCTTTACAGAGTGTCGTATTTTTCACAAATTGTTGTTATAGCTGCTTTGCGTGCTTATGTTTCAATTCTTGTTGAGCCCCATTGCCTTGGGAGCCATAGAATTGTGATAGCATACAGTGGGTAATGTTATATTATAATTATGCAATAATGTTATGGCAATACATGATGGGATTTGGTGTTATGTGTACTAACGGATCTCACGAATTTTCTGTTAAGTTTTGTGTGATTGAAGTTTTCAAGTTTTGGGTGTTATCACGATGAGAAGGAATAAGGAGCAGCAAAAGCCTAAGCTTGTGGATTCTGAAGGCACCCCAAGGTAATATTCTAGGAAGACTCAAGCGTCTAAGCTTGGGGATGCCCCGGGAAGGCATCCCCTCTTTTATTCCAAATCATCGGTATGTCACTTGGAGCTATATTTTTATTCATCACATGATATGCGTAAATCTTGGAGCGTCTTTTGTGTTTAGTTTTCACTTTTCTTTTATGCACCATGCTGGTATGAGATAGTCCATCGTTGATTTATAGAATGCTCATTGCACTTCACTTATATCTTTTGAGTATGGCTTTATAGAATGCTTCATGTGCTTCACTTATATCATTTGAAGTTTGGATTGCCTGTTTCTCTTCACATAGAAAACCGTTATTCGTAGAATGCTCTTTTGCTTCTCTTATATTTATTAGAGCATGGTATTTTGTAGAAAGTATTAAACTCTCTTGCTTCACTTATATCTATTTAGAGAGTCAACATGAATTGGTCATTCACATGGTTAGTCATAAAATCCTACATAAAACTTAGGGATCACTGAATATGATATGTTTGATTCCTTGCAATAGTTTTGCGATATATAGATGATAATATGTGGGAGGTACTAGTGGATGATTGTGTTTAGTAAGATATTGGTGTTAAGGTTTGTGATTCCCGAAGCATGCACGTATAGTCTCCCGTTATGCTAGGAAGTTGGAGCACAATTTATTCTTGATTGTCTATCTTTGTGTGAAGGTCGGGGGCGCGCGATGGTTAACTCCTACCAACCTCCCCCCTAGGAGCATGCGTAGTAATACTTTGCTTCAAGAGAGCTAATAAAACTTTTTCAATAAGTATGTGAGTTCTTTATGACTAATGTGAGTCCATGGATTATACGCACTCTTACCTTTCCGCAATTTGCTAGCCTCTACGGTACCGTGCATTGCCCTTTCTCACCTCGAGAGTCGGTGCAAACTTCGCCGGTGCATCCAAACCCCGTGATATGATATGCTCTATCACACATAAGCCTTATTATATCTTCCTCAAAACAGCTACCATACCTATCTATTATGGCATTTCCATAGCCATTCCGAGATATATTGCCATGCAACTTCCACCGCCTCCATTTTGATGACTTGAGCATTGATTGTCATATTGCATTACATGATCGTAAGATAGCTAGCACGATGTTTTCATGGCTTGTCCGTTTTTTTTATATCTTTGCTACGCTAGATCATTGCATTCATATAGAGTCATACTTTGTTCTACTATCGTTGTAATAATTGAGTTGTAAGTAAATAGAAGTGTGGTGATCATCATTATTCATTATTATAGCATGCCCCAGTGATTAAAGGATGATGGAAACTATGATTCCCCCACAAGTCGGGATGAGGCTCCGGACAAAGAAAGAAAAGAAAAAAGGAAAAAAAAGAAAAAAAAGAAAAAGGAAAGAAAAGAAAGAAAAAAAATGAAAGAATAAGGAATAGGGGCATGCTAATTCCACACTTGTGCTTCAAAGTAGCACCATGTTTTTCATATAGAGAGTCTCCTGTGTTGTCACTTTCATATACTAGAGGGAATTTTTCATTATAGTTAGATGCATACCCACTTAGTTTTCATATTGATCTTTCATACACTTATAGGTCCTAGTGCATACGTTGCATGGCAATCCCAACTCCTCGCATTGATATCTATTGATGGGCATCTCCATAGCCTGTTGATACGCTGAGTTGATGCGAGACTTTCTTCTCCACTTTTACCCCTTTGAAACCTACCACCATATTCTATTCCACCCATAGTGCTATATCCATGGCTTGCGCTCATGTATTGCGTGAGAGTTGAAAATGCTGAAGCGCGTTAAAAAGTATGAACCAATTGCTTGGCTGACACCGGGGTAGTACATGATTTATACTTTGTGTTAAGAAGACAGAGCATGACAAGGCTATATGATATTGTAGGGATAGCGTTCTTTAGCCTTGATATTTTGAAAGACACGATTGTTTGTTGGGATGCCTGAGTATTAATGTCTTTATGTCAAAACTAGACTATTGCTTTCAATCACTTGTGTCTTAATATTCATGCCATGATTAGATATATGATCAAGATTATGCTAGGTAGCATTCCACATCAAAAAATATCTTTTTTTATCATTTACCTACTCGAGGACGAGCAGGAATTAAGCTTGGGGATGCTGATACGTCTCCGTCGTATCTATAATTTTAGATTGTTTCATGCCAATATTATACAACTTTCACATATTTTTGGCAACATTTTATATGATTTATTGGACTAACATATTGATCCAGTGCCCAGTGCCAGTTCATGTTTGTTGCATGTTTTTTGTTTCACAGAATATCCATATCAAACGAAGTCCAAACGCGATAAAAATTTACGGAGATTTTTTTGGAATATTTTTGAATTTTGAGAAGTGGAATCAATGCAAACGGAGGCCCACAGCCCCCACAAGACACCAGGGCGAGGCCAGGGGGCCCAGGCACGCCCTGGTGGGTTGTGCTCACCTCGTACGTTGGTTGGAGCTCTCCTTCGGATGCAAGGAAGCTAATTTTTGGATAAAGATCCCCTCAAAATTTCAGCCCGATCGGAGTTCCAGATCTCTGGGAATATAAGAAATAGTTTTCGGCCAGAAAACAGGAACGTGAAACCGAAGAGAACAGAGAGGGAGATGCAATCTAGGAGGGGTTCCTGCCCCTCCGCCGCCATGGCGGCTATGGACCAGAGGGGGAACTCTCCTCCCATCTAGGGGGCAGGCCAAGGAAGAAGAAGAAGGAGGGGGCCTCTCTCCCCCTCTCTCCCGGTGGCGCCGGAACACCACCGGGGCAAGGATCATGATGGCGATCTACATCAACAATCTTGCTACCGTCAACACCAACTCTCTCCCCCTCTATGCAATGGTGTAACTCCCCTTTTCCCCACTGTAATCTGTATGTAAACATGGTGTTCAACTCCATATATTATTTCCCAATGATATGTGGCAATCCTATGATGTTTGAGTAGATCTGTTTTGTCCTATGGGCTAATTGATGATCGTGGTTGGTATGAGTGTATATTTTATTATGGTGCTGCCCTACGGTGCCCTCCGTCTCACGCAAACGTGAGGGATCCCCACTGTAGGGTGTTGCAATGTGTTCATGATTTGCCTATGGTGGGTGGCGTGAGTGTTAGAATACACAGACCCGAGTAGGTGGGTTGTTGCATATGGGAGTAAAGAGGACTTGATACTTAATGCTATGGTTGGGTTTTACCTTAATGATCTTTGGTAGTTGCGGATGCTTGCTAGAGTTCCAATCATAAGTGCATATGTTCCAAGTAGAGAAAGTATGTTAGCTCATGCCTCTCCCTCATGTAAAATTGCAAGAATGATTACCGGTCTAGTTATCAATTGCCTAGGGACAAATAACCTTCTTGTTTGACAAAAGCTTTCTACTAAACAACTAACTTTTATTATCTTGCTTTTTACTCGTAGTTTTTATTTCCTGCAAAGTACTTCTAGTGTTATTCGTGCAAACTGTCCTAGCACCTACAAAGTAGTTTCATATTTGTTCTAGGTAAAGCAAGCATTAGCGTGCGTAGAGTTGTATCGGTGGTCGATAGAACTTGAGGGAATATTTGTTCTACCTTTAGCTCCTCGTTGGGTTCGACACTCTTACTTATCGAAAAAGGCTACAAACGATCCCCTACACTTGTGTGTTATCATGTACCACACCGGATATAAAGTCGATGACCGGTCCGGACTTAGCTGAACTTACTGGTTTTGCTTCGATCCATTTAGTAAACTTGTCGACCATAACCAATATGTATTTCTTTTTCTTGGTCCCCCCTTTATGTGGTCCAACCATATCCAGACCCCATACCACAAAAGGCCAGGTAATCAGTATTGACCGAAGAGTTGTTTGGGGCATGTTGCTTTGATTTGCAAAGAGCTGACAACCAACACAATGTTGCCCGAGTGTGTGGGCATCCACTCAAGCGGTGGGCCAGAAGAACCCGGCTCGATAGGCCTTGCTTACCAGGGTCTGCACTGCTACATGGTGGCCGCCCATGCCTGCGTGTATCTCGGTCAAGAGCTGCCTTCCTTCTTCTTCAGATATGCACCGTTGGAGGACCCCGGTAGTGCTTTTCTTGTATAATTCACCCTCATGAACCTTGTAGGCTTTGGATCGCCGAAATATGCGTTTCGCATCAGTCTGGTCATTGGGGAGATCTTGGCGGAGAAGCTAGGCAAGGAAGGGCTCGGTCCATGGCGCGATTACTGCCATGACTTCGTGAGCCGAAGGTCTTTTTTCAATTGCGGAGCCGCCGATGATTTGCTCATCTGGTTCGACTATAGGGGGATGACCTGTTATGCACCACTGGTTCCAGCGTCCTTGTTCTCGTCCTGCCATACCACGAACGGCTTGAAGAGCCTCTCTAGGAAGGTGTTCTTAGGGACGTGGTCGCGCTTGGCGCTCGTGCGGGCGAGGACGTCCGCAGCTTGATTGCTATCCCTGAAGACGTGGTGGAATTCTAGCCCCTCAAACCGTGCAGATAGCTTAAGGACGGCGTTTCTGTATGCTGCCATTTTTGGTTTTTTAGCATCGAATTCGCCGTTGATTTGAGAGATGGCGAGATTGGAGTCTCCTTGTACTTCGAGCCGTTGTACACCCATTGATGTTGCCATCCGAAGTCCATGCAACGGTGCGTCGTATTCGGCCGCGTTGTTTGAATCGGCTTACATGATTTGCAATACGTATCGGACGTTATCTCCGGTGGGGGATGTGAGGATAACTCCAGCCCCTAGTCCAGCAGGTGTCTTGGATCCGTCAAAATACATCATCCAATGGGAATATGTGTTGTATTCTCTGGGGAGCTTGGCCTCCGTCCATTCGGCAAGAAAATCAGCGAACACCTGAGATTTTATAGCTCGTCGTGGCTTGTAAGCAATTTCGAAAGGAAGGAGTTCGATGGCCCATTTGGCTATGCGGCCGGTGGCGTCCCTATTGTTGATTATGTCATTCAGAGGTACTTCGGATGCCACCATGACCGAACACTCTTGAAAGTAGTCTCTGAGTTTTCGCGATGCCATAAACACTGTATAGGCTATCTTCTGGTAATGAGGATACTTGGACTTACATGGCGTGAGTACTTTTGATACATAGTAGACTGGCTTCTCGTTCTACCACAAGGACCGCGCTGACCACCTGATTTGTGGCCGAGATGTATAATAATGTGGGTTCACCGGCGCCGGGCGCTGCTAGTATGGGGTTGCTGGCCAGCAATGTTTTGATTTCTTCCAATGCCGCCACTGCTTCATCGGTCCACTCAGCAGTCTGTAGAGTGGTAGAGCCTTTTCGCCAAGGCGGGAGATAAAGCAGCTCAAAGCTGCCACACAGCCCGCCAGTTTTTGAACGTGCTTTAACTCCGTATGGATTGCTAGTTGGGATAGGGCTCGGATCTTAGCGGGATTAGCCTCTATTCCTCTATGGGAGACAATAAACCCGAGCAGTTTACCGACAGTAACTCCCAAGACACATTTGTCTGAGTTGAGCCGTATATCATATTCCCATAGATTGGCGAAAGTTTGCTTGAGGTCGTCTACCAGATGGCTGACGTGTTTGGTCTTGATGACTATGTCGTCCATGTATGCCTTGACTGTTTTGCCGATTTGTTTTTCTAGACATGTATGAATCATGCACTGGTATGTGGTGCCTGCGTTTTTCAACCCGAAGGGCATTGTGTTAAAGCAGAATGGCCCGTAGGGGGTGATGAAGGTGGTTGCGGCTTGATCGGACTCCTTCATTTTGATCTGATGGTATCCGGAATAAGCATCGAGGAAGCACAGTGAGGCGTGTTCGGCTGTGGCATCAATAATCTGGTCTATGTGGGGTAAGGCAAAAGGATCCTTGGGACAGGCCTTATTAAGGTCTTTGAAGTCGACGCACAGCCGCCAAGATTTGTCTTTCTTCGGTACCATGACCAGATTTGCCAACCACTCGGGGTGTTTGATTTTTTTAATGAATCCGGCTTTGAGCAGTTTAGCTTGCTCTTCACTCATAGCATGACGCTTGGGTTCAGAAAATCGGCATAAAGCATGTTTGACGGGCTTGAAGCCTGCGATTATGTTCAAGTTGTGTTCCGCTAGCCTTCGTGGGATTCCTGGCATATCTGAGGGGTGTCAGGAGAATATGCCCTAGTTTTCGCGCAAGAATGTGCGCAGTGCTTCGTCAACCGCGGGGTTCAGCTGAGCTCCGATGGACGTTGTTTTATTGGGGTCCGTTGGATGTACCTGAAATTTGATGATTTCATCTGCAGGTTTGAAGGACGTGGATTTGGGCTTCTTAGTGAGGACCACATCATCTTTATCCACCATTGAGCGGAGTGTGGTCAATTCTTCTGCAGCGAGGGTCTCGGCTAATGCCTCGAGGGCGAGTGATGCTGTTTTATTTTCAGCTCGAAGGGCTCTATCTGGGTTACTTATGATTGTGATCACACCGTTGGGTCCCGGCATTTTGAGCTTCATATACCCGTAATGTGGTATAATCTGAAATCTTGTGGAGGCGTCACGCCCTAGTATGGCATGATAGCCGCTGTGAAAGGGCACAATATGGAAGAGAAATTCTTCGGATCTGTAGTTCTCGGGGGTACCAAATACCACATCGAGAGTAACTCGTCCAGTACAGCGTGCCTCTTTCCCGGGGATAATCCCTCGAAAGGTTGTGTTGCTTTGTTCGACGCGAGATATGTCGATCTGCATTTTATCCAAGGTGTCCTCGTAAATGAGGTTTAAACCTCTGCCGCCGTGCATTAGCACCTTGTTTAACCAGAAGCCGTCGACTATAGGGTTGCGGACCAGGGCGACAGGTGTTCGGTCGGGTGACGTGGCTGGGACTGCGTCGGTATTTCCCCAAAGAGGAAGGGATGATGTAGCATAGCGATGGTAAGTATTTACCTCAGTTATGAAACCAAGGTTATCGAACCAGTAGCAGGATCACCACCAACCAATAAGCAGCACCTGCACACAAACAACAAATACTTGCAACCCGACGCGAAAGAGAGGTTGTCAATCTCTCTACGGTAATAAGATAGATTAGGTAGTGATAGATAGGAGAGATAGATCTCTCAAGAACACAAATAAAAAGAGTAAATATGCAGCAAGATATTTTTCTGTTTTTGGTTTCGTAGATCTGAAAACAAAGAGTCCAAAAAACATAGATCGGAAAGCAATATGATAGGAAAAGTAGACCCGGGGGCCGTAGGGTTCACTAGTGGCTTCTCTCATGAGTATAGCGCACGGTGGGTGAACAAATTACTGTTGGGCAATTGATAGAAAATCGAATAGTCATGACGATATCCAAGGCGATGATCATTATATTGGCATCATGTCCAAGATAGATAGACCGACTCCTGCCTGCATCTACCTCTATTACTCCACACATCGACCGCTATCCAGCATGTATCTAGTGTATTAAGTTCATGGAAAAACGGAGTAATGCAATAAGAACAATGACATGATGTAGACAAGATCTATTCATGTAGGAATAGACCCCATCTTGTTATCTTTAATAGCAACGATACATGCGTGTCTTGCTGGCCCTTCTATCACTGGGAAAGAATACCGCAAGATCGAACCCATCACAAAGCACCTCTTCCCATGGCAAGAAAAATCGATCTAGTTGGCCTAAATAAACAAAAGATTCGAAGAAGAAATACGAGGCTATAAGTAATCATGCATATAAGAGATCAAAGAAGATTCAAATAATATTCATGGATAGAAACTGATCATGAACTCAAAATTCATCGGATCCCAACAAACACACCGCAAAAGTTTACATCAAATAGACATCCAAGAGACCATTGTATTGAGAATCATGAGAGAGAGAAGAATCCATCTAGCTACTGCCTACGGACCCGTAGGTCTATGGTGGACTACTCACGCATCATCGGAGAGGCACCTATGAGGAAGATGAAACCCTCCGTGATGGTGTTTAGATTGGATCTCGCGGTTCTCGAACTTGCGGCGGCTGGAATTGTGTTTCGTCGACTCCCCTAGGGTTTTTGGATTTCCAAGGAATTTATAGGCACGATAGTCGGTTCAGGGGGTGCTGGAGGTGCCCAGCACCCACCAGGGCGCGCCAGGGGGCCTCTAGCGTGACGATGTGGGTGCTGGACACCTTGGGCCCCCTCTTCTGGTGTTCTTTGGCCCATCTGGTTTCTTCTGGTCCGTAAAAAATCCACAAATATCCCTGCATCGTTTCATCTCTGTATGGTACTGATTTCCTGCAAAGTAAAAAACAAGCAAAAACAGCAACTCGCACTTTGGCACTATGTTAATAGGTTAGTCCCAAAAAATGATATAAAGTTGTAATAAAATGATTGTAAAACATCCATGAATGATAATATAACAACATGGAACAAGCAAAAATTATAGATACGTTGGCGACGTATCATCGGGGCGGCTTATCGGTTGGTCAGCCTCGCCGAAAGTGATCGGATTGTCTGTCCATGAATTTGTTGCTGCCACCTGGTGTATTTGATCGAGTTCTCAAAGAGCTCTCTTCCTCTGGTTTCTGGAGGAAAACGTCTCGTAGATTGTTAAGATTTCGGCATTGTATTCTGGTGGCGTTGCTGAACGTCTACCCGGGGGTGAGGCCTCGAGGATGGCCTCTCAGCTCTTTGCGACTTGCCTAACGACCCAGCAAGCTTGAAGGCTGTGAGTTGGGCTCGTGTTCAGCAAGACGGAGTGTATCGGTCATGGCTTCTCCAATAGTCCATCGAGGACAATTCTAGCTCCTGTAAAGGGTTTATTCTTTTTCTCGGTGGGCTCGTGTTCGGCCGGCCGGCCTGGGGCTATGTGCTTCCTCCGAGCTCCCCTAGGTTGTTCAGTATGGACTGACCCCGTACACAACTGTTGGGCTTGCCATGTGCATTCCACGCAATATTTTCACACTAGGTGCGATAGCTCGGTGAAATTTTGAACGCGGCAACCGGCGAGGGCATTGAGAATTCCTTTGTCGTGGTAGTTATGCCGGAAGGTTGCTATCATCTCCTGGCCACTACAATCCTCTATCCTGTCTTTGGTAAGAAGGAATCTGGCCCAAAAATGATGGAATGATTCCCCTAGCTGTTATTGGACTTCCCGTAAGACCGGTATCCCGGGCTCTTCTGCACTGCTTGAAGAGTGCTCGACTTGGGTGGTGGGTGGGAAAAAGTTTGATATTCCAATAGGATGCGAGCTCGAGATCCTGGCGGCCGCGCCCCGTGCCATCATAGGGTGTCACATCTCTAGTTTTAGCATGCACTAAGATCCATGTTTGGAGTTGCATCATGTTTAAAGTAAATAGATAGGCCCTTCGCAGAGGGAAGTAGGGATTTGTAGAGGTGCCAGAGCTCAAGGTTTAAATTGATATAGAAAAAATATTTTGGGTGGCATGCTTTTCCTGTCAACGAAAACGTCAAAGTAGCTCACAATACTTTCCATGCTAGATATATCATAGGCAGTTCCCAAACAGAAAATAAAGTTTATTCCTTTTTCCACCAAACTTCCACTTTCCATGGCGGGCCGTATCCACGGTTGCCTTCCATAGCAACACTTTCCAAGGAATTTATTATTTGACAACATAAAGTAAATATTTTTTTTCTTTTTTCATTTCGGGAATGGGCATCCCTATTACGGCCACACTCTCGTGCAATGACAAGTGAATAAACACTCATCTTGAGAATAACACATCTAGCATGGAAAAATATTGGACACTCCCCACCGTTTCATGAGCGGTACGGGCACACAAAAGTGAAAATTTATTTTGAAAATTTAGAGATGGCACATACAAATTTGCTTGGAACGGCAAGGAAATACCGCATATAGGTAGGTATGGTGGACTCATAAGGCAAAACTTGGTTTAAGGATTTTGGATGCACAAGTAGTATTTCTACTTAGTACAAGTGAAGGCTAGCAAATAGATTGGGAAGCAATCAAACCAAGAAACGAAAAATCACATAAGTGAGCATTGAACATAACTAACACCGAATAATGCACCACAAGTAGGATGTAACTTCATTGCATAACTATTGACTTTCGTGCATGCATAGGGAATCACAAACCTTAACACCAATATTCCTACTAAGCATAATTACTCACTAACATGACTCACATATTACTATCATCATGTTTCAAAACTATTACAAGGAATCAAGTTTAATTTATCCAATTATCTTCATGAAAGTTTTTATTATATCTGCCTTGGATATCTATCACTTTGGGACTAGTTTCATATACTGCCATTGCTTTTTGGCAAGCTCAAACAAATTTAAGTGAAGCACATGAGCATAAAGATTTCATTTCTCAAAAAGGTATAAGTGAAGCATGAGAGGATTTCTTCAAAATTTTACTAACTCTCAAATTAATCTAAGTGAAGCATGAGAGTATTTCTACAAAAGTTTCCAAGCACACCGTGCTCAAAAAGATATAAGTGAAGCACTAGAGCAATTCCTATAGCTCAAAAAGTTTAAGTGAAGCACATAGAGCAATTCTAACAAATCATAGCATGATTGTGGCTCTCTCAAATAGGTGTGTACAGGAAGGATATAAAGGAAAAACTAACAAACAAAGCAAGCAAAGATACAAGACGCTCCAAGCAAAACACATGATATGTGACGAATAAAAATATAGCTCCAAGTAAAATACCGATGGTCGTTAGAAGAAAGAGGGGATGCCACTCGGGGCATCCCCAAGCTTAGTTGCTTGATACTCTTTGGATATATCTTGGGGGTGCGGTAGCATCCCCAAGCTTAGGTTCTTGCTACTCCTTATTCCTTCATCCATCGTGATCTAACCCAAAACTTAAAAACTTCAATCAGACAAAACTCAACAAAATCTTCGTGAGATCCGTTAGTATACTAAAGCAAATCAATACTTTAGGTACTGTCATGGGAATGACCCTGACAATAGTACTAGGGGTATGAATGGAGGGGCGAAGTCTAACTACGGCTCAGGTGTTTCACTCGGATGTGTACGAGTTCAGGCCCCACTCGGAAGTGGTAAAAGCCCTACGTCTCGAGCCCAGAGGCTGGTTTGTTTTTCTTATGTGGGAGTATGAGAATACAAGTGTCGGAACCTTGCTACGGCGTCCGGTGGTGGCTTATATAGAGTGCGCCACCACCAGCCGAGAGCCGCAATAAATGCTAGTTAAAGCTACGTTACAGGAACTGCCGCTTTAACTAGAGCGTTACTGGTAACGCACGATTGATCAATCCCAGAGCACGTCTCTTTGTATTACTCAATGCTACGTCCTCTGGACTGTTGTGTTCTTGTTGATCGAGTGTGGCTGTGGCCATCCGAGTGTATCTTCAGGCGCGTCCGAGTGACTCTTCAGGTCTGACCGAGTGCACTTCCACCTCTGGAGTTTCAATATCGATGAGGATCCCTAGGTGGGCCAAGAAGTCAGCCTTGTGACCCTACCCATGGTAGACGACCTCATCAGTAGCCCCAAAATCCGTGACGTTTGAATGGTTGGGTGATTGACATTCGGGAATGTCAACGACTCTTCGGAGGTGCTTCTAGAAATGACCTGGATCGTTTCTCACCCGGCTCCAAATCTTGACGGATTCAGGATTAACATTCCTTGGCCGAATGACTTAATTTGCACATTCGATGTTATTTCTGTAATTGAAGGGTTTCCCTGGAGAAACGATCCGAATGCCCAGTTATTCCGTTCGAATGTCTCATTATAGACTGCCTGGTCATTCGGTTTATAAATGGATTGTCAGGCGATCCGGAGCATGGAGCTCTCCTCTTATAAGGCATGAAGAGGTCTTCACGCGTTCGAAATCGCGGAGAGCGCGCACGGACGTGCGATGAAATGGTTACTCCATGGGATTTGGGGGTAGTGGGCACGACGCCGCGATAACCACGCCGCGATTTTCGCCACGTGTCTCTGAGAGCCTGAACAGTGGATCCGCGGATCTCTCTCCGTTTGCGGATTGACGACCACAGATTTCGCCCAATTTTTATTATAAGTACCAAGGGCACTGTGCGGAGGGGAACAGATCTCACTTCTCCTCCCTTCCTTCGGCTTCTCCGACACCAACTATCGCACTCCACAGATAACTCCGCCGCGAGCCGAGCCCAGTATCGTCGGAGATGAGCCGCACGGCGACCGCGAAGGCCGAGCGGGTGAAGAAAGGCTCGCGCGGTTCTTCCTCGAGTGCCGGAACGCTGGCGGGATGGACTCAAGGTGACTGGATGGTGTCACGGGTCACCGAGGCCCGGTTGCTCGAGATGGAGGACCAGGGTCTCCTGGCCAAAGGGAGCTGACGGGTGCCGGAGGCGGGAGAAGACGATCCTTGGTAGCTCACCTCGAACGAGGTTTTTCCCTTCCACCCCATCCGTTTTTCCGTCGCTTCTTGGATTTCTTCGGTGTTCAGCTTCACCACATTCCACCCAATTCCATGGTATACCTAGCTGCTTTCGTTTCTTTGTGTGAGAACTTTCTCGCCTGCCACCCTCATTGGGGCTTGTTTAAGCACCTGTTTACTTGTCGGGTGATGACCGTGAAGAAACCCACTCGGTCAGAAGATAAGACCAGCGTGGTTCAACTGTGCGGGGGATTGGGTATCCAACTACGGGGCAAGGTCTGCTTCCTATTGATCAACTTTCCTGACTCGGTGAAGGGCTGGTAGGAGAACTGGTTCTACTGCCAGGATATCCCAGTCCGAGAAAATCAACCAGGACTCCCCCTGTATACGTCGGAATGCATTCAGTCACTTCGCAGGCTGACTGTAACCAAAGAAGAGAAGGTAGATGTAGACATTCTGGTGATTGCTCTGGTAGCCTTAGTGCAGAAGGGCGTCAACGGACTGGACTTGCTCGAGGTTTTCTATCAGAGAAGGATCCAACCATTGCAAGCTAGAGTCCACCCCATGTGGGAATATACCGGAGCAGACGACGTCACTCGGACGCACCCTGAAGAACTTGATGCAGAGACGGTTGAAGCCAAGATCAAAGCAGTCACTCCAGCGCGAGATAACCCCAGGGGGAGCAGGTTGGTGCTTCCGCTCTCATCGAAAAATCCGCCGAATGAAGTAACTTCAGAGTCCCACCTCTTATCCGAATGATATTGTTGTTCTTGCCGAATATCAGCTTGATTGATCTATTCTTCATTCGATAGGCTTTCGTGGGCTTGATTAGTGAGATTCCAGTTGTCAATCAAGGTTCGATTGATGTGGCGAGCGATACAGACCTCGCGGGAGATCCAACCGGAGTGGAATAGGAGGAAGAAGGTGGCGACAACGAAGACGATGACGACGAGGAGGACTCGGACGAGAGCTACGAGGTGGAGTCCTCGCGTTCGGAAGGCCGCGTGCCCGAATCCCGCTCCAAGTCACGCCATGACCCGGGGGTTGCTGGCGGCGGCCCGAAGGCCTCGAATGTTGTCAAGCCGACTGCGAATGCTCCCTCGACCCGTAATTCGAAGCCTGGCCATGCAGAACTGGCTTCGTTGCCTGAGAAGGTCGCGAAGCAAGCTAAAGTTGTTGCAACAAAGCCCCGGAAGGGCGTGCCCATTCCGAGGATCAAGATGACCATCCCGGTTGCTTCGGCGTAAGAACTTTCACTCGAAGATTGCTGTCGAAATCTATCCGAGTGAGTTTAAAAATCCGAATGTTTCTTTTGTAGTGCTGATACTTCAACTACTTCGCCTGAACCCCAAACTCTGGAGAAGGAGCGAGCCGAAGTAGACGCGGCGTCTTCGAAGGGTCAACTTCGAGACTTTTCTTGTATATGTTGCGATTTTGCTTCTGCTCATTTCCGAATGATTTTTGTACACTTGAAGCTCCGACTGAAGTGATCGACCTCGATGTGGTTGACAAAGCTGATCTGCCAAATCCTACTGCAAACATAGAAGGTGTAATGCAAGAGCCATCACTTGCCGGTGCCTTGGCGTCATCACAGGGAACTAGCTCGAGCGCTGGAGTCGCACTCGGAACCGGCACGTCGACTCTTATGCCGACTCCTCGTGAGACCATCATCTTCTTGCTACACCATGTCCCAGAGGACTAGACGGGAGCAAGCAAAGAGGTGCTGATCCAGCTGGAGCTAATGTGCGATAAACTGAAGACGGCGTACGACGCGAGTGCGGCGCTGCAGAAGAATGTCCGAGTAAGTACTCTCGTAAGTACCTTCCTCATTCGGTATCTTGGTCAATTTGTCCATGGTTTAAGACCCGAGTGGGTTTGCATCTGGGCACACCCAGTGGGTGTTGACTTTCCAGTGGGGGTGCGCTGAGCGCACCCACTGGGTGTAGTCCCCGAGACTGCCGTCGACTGAAGCAGTCGGCGGTAGTCTAATAGCGTAGAAATGTCTGTCCTGCCATCGACAAAAAGTGTCTTGAACTTAAATTTTCCAGTGGGGGCGGGCTGAGCGCACCCACTGGGTGTAGTCCCCAAGGCTACCGTCGACTGAAGCAGTCGGCGGGAGTCTTAGAGTTTTGGAATCTGACCGAATGATCTGTACGTAGTATCCGATTGACGAATCATATATCTTTGCTTGATCATAATTTTTCTTCCATTTGTCGTTTGTAGTCTATTTGTGAGCTCGGAAGCCACTACAATGCTCTGAAGGAGGAGGTGTTGACCCTGCGTCTCGACCTTGATGCTGAGAAGGCCAAGAGCGCCCGACTGGAGCAAGAGAAGAATGCGTTGGAAGGTATTATTCTCCCTGACCGACTGTTACCGTCTCTGATCTTTCTCCCTGTCCGACCGAGTCTACTTCATCAGATCTTCGTGGAGAAAATCGTAAGCTTGTCGAGAGACTGAAGAATTATGTTTCTTTAGTGACTGTGAAGACAGCCCTCGAGAAGAAGGACACAGAACTGGCAGCAGCTCAGAAGGAGGCCAGTCGGAAGGCCAAGGAGGCCGAGGAGAAGTTGAAGTCAGTCTAGAAGCTAGAAGAGGAGAAGAAAACCCTCGAGGTCGCTGTGAAGAAGTCCAAGGAGGAACTCGTCGAATGGAAGACCAAACTTGAGCATATCATTCCCAGGAAGGCTGAGCTGGAGCAATTCGTCGAGGAGTTCGGCGATACCGTGAGTGAAAACCTCAAAGGTAAACTCTCCCGAATGACCCATGTGTATTTCTGAACAACCGAATGAAATTTGCTTGACTTTGATTCCTTTTTTGTTTGGCTGAACCCAGAATTCTGCTTCTACATTGGTGAGGAGACCGAAAAGATCGAGAAAGAGCTAGATCCATCCCGTGAACTGCTCAAGGACGGTGCTGCCATGGCCTTTCTCCGTCTAGAAGAATGCGTCGACGAAGCGGTTTCGTTCATCAAGAGGCTCTGTACCGGCATCGTGGACATCGAAAAGGAACTCTTCTCCGATGAAGAACCCTCCAAGGACCTGGAATCCATTCTTAACCGAGTGAGAGATGTCCCGCACCGAGTGAAGATCTGGAAGAAGTCAGCAGCCCGAGCCGGAGCTGACATTGCTCTCTCACTAGTTCGGGTCCACTGCAAGGGAGTGGATGAGAAGAAACTGAAGTCCTTGGAAGTCGCCAATCGGAAGCATGCCAGAATTCAAGACTTCATGCAGATGTTCATGGAGGCGGCCACCCGGATGGCAGAGAGCCTTGACCTGGATACGTTCGTCGAAGCAGTGCCTAACCCCGAGTGATCGCCGGGTTAAAAACTTCTTTAAACATTTGCCTCGAAATGCCGAGTAGTATCTGTATCCATAAGACCTTTTAATGAGCCTGAGGCTCCTATCGTCCGTACTTCTGCTTTGAACGATGCAGTTTTCATTTGCCTTATCTTGACTTGATCTTTGATCTTAGAATGTTTTATACTCGAGCGATTGGAGGATCGCGCATGAAGTTTTGAGTGTGTATAATATTCGCACTTGGCATGAATTTAAACTTAGGCGATGCAGAGTCGCGGCTAAGTCCCCGGGTGTGGGCTAAACCTGCACTCGGAACAGTTTTTGTGAACAATGATGGTCCTGTCCATCTTGCCGTCCGAGTGAGAAGGATATCTCACCCTAGACATTTCTAACTTAGGCGATGCGGAGTCGCGACTAAGCCTCCGAGTGTGGGTGAAACCCTCACTCGGAGTAGTTTGTCTTTAGATGAACAACGATACTCCTGTTCATCTTGACAACCGAGTGTGGAAGATGTCCCACTCGAGAGGTTTTCTAACTTAGGCGACGCGGAGCCGCGGCTATGCCCCCGAGCGTGAGTGAGACCCTCACTCGGATTAGTTTGTCCTTAGACGAACAATGATGGTCCTGTTCATCTTGACAACCGAGTGTGGAGGATGTCCCACTCGAAAGGTTTTCTAACTTAGGTGACGCGGAGCCGCGGCTAAGCCCCCGAGTGCGGGCGAGACCCTCACACGGAATAGTTTGTCCTTAGACGAACAATGATGGTCCTATTCATCTTGACAACGGAGTGTGGAGGATGTCCCACTCGAAAGGTTTTCTAACTTAGGCGACATGGAGCCGCGGCTAAGCCCCCGAGCGTGGGCGAGACCCTCACTCGGAGTAGTTTTTCCTTAGACGAACAATGATGGTCCTATTCATCTTGACAACCGAGTGTGGAGGATGTCCCACTCGAAAGGTTTTCTAACTTAGGCGACGCGGAGCCACGGCTAAGCCCCCGAGTGCGGGCGAGACCCTCACTCGGAGTAGTTTGTCCTTAGATGAACAATGATGGTCCTATTCATCTTGACAACCGAGTGTGGAGGATGTCCCACTCGAAAGGTTTTCTAACTTAGGCGACATGGAGCCGCGGCTAAGCCCCCGAGCGTGGGCGAGACCCTCACTCGGAGTAGTTTTTCCTTAGACGAACAATGATGGTCCTATTCATCTTGACAACCGAGTGTGGAGGATGTCCCACTCGAAAGGTTTTCTAACTTAGGCGACGCGGAGCCACGGCTAAGCCCCCGAGTGCGGGCGAGACCCTCACTCGGAGTAGTTTGTCCTTAGACGAACAATGATGGTCCTATTCATCTTGACAACCGAGTGTGGAGGATGTCCCACTCGAAAGGTTTTCTAACTTAGGCGACGCGGAGTCGCGGCTAAGCTCCCGAGTGCGGGCGAGACCCTCACTCGGAGTAGTTTATATTTAGGCAAAATCATGTTTGCGGCTAAGTGTTTTGTGTTTTACACCCACAGGGGGTGGCAGTCAAATTTCAACAAGATATAATGAAATAAAACTTTATTCATCGAGATCACTCGGATTCATTACTGGAATGACAAGCTAAAGTAGTTATGTTCTAGGTGTAGAACTTGCGAAGCAGGTCCGCGTTCCAAGTCCGAGGTTCTTCTACTCCATCTTCGATATTGTAAAGCCGGTAGGCTCCATTGTGAAAGACTTTGGAGATTGCATACGGCCCCTACCATGGAGGCGCTAGCTTGTGGGGTTTCTGCTGATCCAGTCGGAGAACAAGGTCTCCTTCCTGAAAGGCTCGGCCCTAGACGTGTCTGTCATGGTAACGCCTCAGATCCTGCTGATAGAGCGTCGATCTGATGAGGGCCAGCTCTCTCTCTTCCTCCAAAAGGTCGAGGCCGTCTTGCCGAGTGGCTTCGGCTTCAGCTTCATTATATAGTTCCACTCGGGGGGAATTGTGCTGAAGATCACTCGGTAACACCGCCTCTGACCCGTACACCATGAAGAAAGGCGTGCGCTTCGTAGAGCGGTTTGGGGTTGTCTGAATGCCCCATAAGACAGAAGGCAATTCTTCGACCCAAGCTCTAGCAGCGTACTCCAGGTCTCTCGTCAATCGGGGCTTCAGACCTTGCAGAATCATTCCATTTGCGCGCTCTGCCTGTGCATTTGACTGCAGGTGAGCCACTGAGGCGTAATTAACCCGAGTGCCTTGAGAGAAACAGAATTTGCAGAACTCTTCTAAGTCGAAGTTCTTCCCATTATCCGTGGTGATATCATGCGGTACTCCAAACCTGAAGATGATTTGCCGAATGAAACTAACGGCAGTGCCTGCATCCCAACTCTTGATGGGCTTTGCTTCGACCCACTTGGTGAACTTGTTAACCGCGACGAGCAGATGTGTGAATCCACTCGACCCAGTCTGTAAGGGACTGATCATATCAAGGCCCCATACTGCAAATGGCCAAGTGATCGGGATCGTCTTGAGCGCGGATGCTGGCTTGTGGGACTTATTCTTGTAGAACTGACACCCGACACACAGGTCTACCAGGTCCCTTGCTGCTTCATTGGCTCGGGGCCAATAAAAACCTGCTCGGAAAGCTTTAGCGACCAAAGTCCGAGAGGACGCATGGTGGCCACAAGTTCCCGAGTGGATTTCATGTAAGATTTGCAGCCCTTCCTCTCAGGAGATGCATTTTTGGGTGACTCATGTGGTGCTTTTCTTATACAACTTGTCGCCCATAACTTCGAATGACTTAGATCGACGGACGATCTGACGGGCTTCTTCTCATCATCGGGTAGTTCTTGTCTGAGCAAGTATGCCAAATAGGGTTGAGTCCACTCGGGAGTGATTACCAGCATTTCGTGGACCAGATCCACTATAGCTGGAACTTCAACCTCAGTCGGATCAGATGGACCGACTGCTTGCGGGGGCTCCTCTGTGAAAGGATCTTCTGCGATTGTTGGAGCGCGCAGATGTTCAAGGAATATGTCTTTCGGGACCGCTCACCGAGTGGACCCGATCTTTGCCAGGTCGTCTGCTGCCTGATTCTTTGCGCGAGGAATGTGATGCAGTTCTAGGCCTTCAAAATTCTTCTCCAGCTTGCTAACCGCGTTGCAGTATCCGGTCATTGCTGGACTCCGATTGTCCTACTCCTTCATCACTTGGTTGACAACGAGGTCCGAGTCGCCATAAACCATCAAACGACGAATGCCGAGTGATATGGCCATGCGGAGCCCGTACAGGAGGGCTTCATATTCGGCCTCATTGTTTGATGAGTCGAAATGGATTTGGAGGACATAATTCAGCCGGTCTCCTTTGGGAGAGACAAGAACCACGCCAGCACCCGAGCCATTGAGAATCTTGGATCCATCGAAGAACATAGTACAGTGTTCGGGAACACTAGGAATTGGTTTCTCCTGCTCGATCCACTCGGCCATAAAATCAACCAATGCCTGGGACTTGATTGCTTTCTTAGCTTCAAACTTGATCTCCAGCGGAAGGTGCTCGATTGCCCACTGTGCCACTCGGCCGGCGGCGTCCCTGTTATGCAAGATCTCCGACAGGTGAGCGCTGCTGACGACCGTGACCGAGTGATCTTGGAAGTAATGAACCACCTTTTTGGCAGTCAGGTAAATACCATAGACCAGCTTTTGGTAGTGCGAGTACCTTTGCTTGGAAGGGGTTAGTACTTCTGAGATGTAATATATGGGTCTTTGCACTTTGAATGCTTTTCCTGGCTCTTCGCGCTCTACCGCAAGGACTGTGCTCACCACCTGGCTGGTCGCCGCAATGTACAGGAGTAGAGGTTCCTGGCTACCCGGAGCAGCTAACACCGGCTGGGTGGAAAGCAATGCCTTAAGTTCTGCGAACGCGGCTTGCGCTTCATTGGTCCACTCGAATTTGTCGGACTTCTTCATCAATCGGTAGAGAGGAAGTGCCTTCTCTCCGAGTCTTGAAATGAATCGGCTCAGGGCCGCAAGACATCCTGTCAACCT
This sequence comes from Elymus sibiricus, assembly GCA_039707655.1. Lineage (NCBI taxonomy): Eukaryota > Viridiplantae > Streptophyta > Magnoliopsida > Poales > Poaceae > Elymus > Elymus sibiricus. The sequence continues at coordinate 130,324,989 of CM077675.1, read as the reverse complement.
TTGTATGTCGTGCAAATGCTCGGGTTGCTTCATTCGTACTATGGCGCCGATTTTGTCCGGATTGGCGTCAATCCCTCGTTCGGAAACGAGGAAACCGAGTAACTTTCCTGCAGGCACTCCGAATGTGCACTTAGCTGGATTCAGTTTTATCCCAAAGCGCCGTAGGTTCATGAAGGTTTCGGCGAGGTCAGTCAGGAGGTCGGAACCTTTCCTAGACTTGACTACGATATCGTCCGTATAGGCCTCCACGTTCCGACTGATTTGCTTTTGCAAGCACTTCTGGATCATGCGCTGAAAAGTGGGTCCAGCATTCTTCAAGCCGAATGGCATCGTGACGTAGCAAAAGCACCTGAATGGGGTGATGAAGGCTATTTTTATTTCATCGGGGCCATACATTCGGATCTAGTGGTACCAGGAGTATGCATCCAGGAACGACAGACGTTGACATCCGGCCGTAGAGTCTACTATCTGATCTATCCGAGGCAAAGGAAAATGATCCTTCGGGCAGGCCCGATTGAGATGTTTAAAGTCAATACACATACGGAGCGACTTGTCCTTCTTCGGTACCAAGACAACATTCGCGAGCCACTCGGAGTGGTAAATCTCACGAATGAACTCAGCGGCGAGGAGCCAAGCTATCTCTTAACCAATCGCCTTGCGCTTCCCAATGGAGGATCGGCGCAAGTACTCCTTGACTGGCTTGGCCTTGGGATTGGTTCGGAGTCGGTGCTCAGCCAGTTCCCTGGGAACACCAGGCATGTCAGACGGTTTCCATGCGAAGATGACCCAGTTCTCAAGGAGGAACTGGATGAACTCGGCTTCCTATTTGTCTCTGAGTGAGGTGGAGATGTTCGTCGGAGCGGCACTCGGGTCACTCGGATGGACATGGACTTGCTTAGTCTCGCCAGCCGACTGGAAAGCTGATTCTGAAGCCGGCCGCTTTGACCTGAGCAGATCAGCCGTGTCTACTTCTTTCTTGTACCCTTCAAGCTCGACAGCAAGCACTTGTTCATTGGCTATCTTTGTGCCTTGCTGAAGGCACTCTTCGACGACCTTCCGATCACCAGTGACCGTAATCACACCCTTAGGTCCTGGCATCTTGAGCTTCAGATACACGTAACATGGCCTGGCCATGAAACGTGCGTAGGCGGGCCTACCTAGGATGGCGTGGTAAGCACTGCGGAAGTCAACCACCTCAAAGGTTAGCCTTTCCTTTCGGAAATTCTTTTCGCCGCCGAATACTACGTCCAGGGTGATCTGGCCGAGTGACTCTGCCTTCTTTCCAGGGACGATCCCATGAAAATGCATGTTGCTCTTGCTCAATCGGGACATCGGGATGCCCATAGCCTTGAGCGTGTCGGCGTATATGATATTAAGCTCGCTGCCTCCGTCCATTAGGACCTTGCGCAATCGGACTCCGCCCACCGCTGGGTCAACAACCAGTGCCTGCCTCCCAGGGGTGGCAATGTGGGGCGGATGATCGGACTGGTCGAAAGTGACAGGCGTCTTCGTCCAGTTAAGGTACTTGGGAGCAGTCGGAACTGCCATATTAACCTCCCGATTGATAACCTTCAGCTGCCTCCTGCTCTCAACATTGGTGAAGATCACATTGAGGACTTTATCCACTTTCGGATACTCGTAAGTATCTTCTTCATCTTCGACATCGACCTTCTCAGTCCAGGGCTCAGCGCCCATCTCCTGCTTGAGCAGGCGACATTCCCGAGTAGTATGCTTCGGAAACACAACGTTGCCTTGTTCATCCGTTTTGGTATGAATCTGGCACGGTTGGTCAAGAATGTCGGATTTGTACTCGAACTTCTTCTTGGGAATCCAGTCTTTCTTCTTTTTCTTGGGCTTCGGCTTGCCTTGCCCTTGCCCTTGGACGGCTGCGACCTCTGCTTTGCCGGAGGCGTCTGCTTTTCGCTTCTGATTTTTTCCGGCGTTGCCTCCCGATTGAGGGGCATTGCCGGCTCTCTCCTTGCCGCTACGGAGGCGGTCTTCTTCCTCGCCATTGGCGTATTTGTTTGCAATCTCCATGGCCCGACTGAGGGACAGATCCCCAGACCGATCGAACTTCAAGACTAATTCCCGATACCGAGTGCCTGCCTTGAAGGCGCACACGGCCTGATGCTCGGTGACATTTTCCACGGTGTTATGCAACGTGGTCCAGTGCTGAATGTACTCTCGGAGACATTCATTGTTCTTCTGAATGCAGTGCTGGAGTTCCGTCAGTCTACCCGGATGCTTGTAGGTGCCTTCGAATGTCTTGACGAACACTCGGGCCAAGTCTTCCCAACAATAAATGTAGTTGGCGGGCAACTGATTTAGCCACGCCCGTGCCGACCCTTCCAACATGAGCGGAAGGTGTTTCATGGCAACGAAATCATCGCCGCCGCCGATCTGGACAGCGACTCGATAATCTTCGAGCCAAGTCTCTGGCTTGGACTCGCCATTGTACTTTCCAATTCCGGTTGCCAGTCGGTAATTGGGGGTTATTTCTGCCTCTCGGATGTATCTGCTGAAACACCCAAGGCCGATCATGCCTCAGCCGCTCGCCCGATCTCTGTCATATCTGTTCCGATCAACTGCTCGCTGAGTGATGTCAGATCGGGCATCGTAGCCCCTGTGCCGAATAGGACTCCGCTCGCGGTTTCTCCCGAGTGGATAGCCTCTGTCATATGGACGTTGGCCACGCGGATCGCCCCTCGGAGGGTGACGGTGTCCTGGACTAGGGGGTACTCACCATGTCGTCTCCCGACAAGTGGGTCAGGCCGAGGACCCCAAGGGCGATTCACTAATGGGCCAGCTCGGAGAGCCCATGATGCAAACAAGGGAGATTCCACAAGACTTGGCGCACAAGACAAGGACTCCTCTAAACCCTAGGCCTACGGTGCATTATATAAACCGAGGCCAGGCTAGTCAATAGACAATCTCAATCCCATATTCATTACAACAATCTCGTGGTAGATACATGTACTATGTACTATCCCCATATCAATATAATCAAAAGCAGGACGTAGGGTATTATCTCTCTGAGAGAGCCTGAACCTGGGTAAAATCCTGTGTCATGTTACCATCGCTCCAAGACGCCTAACTTAGGACCCCTATTACGAGATATGTCGGATTCAGAACAGTAATTGGTGCTTTCATTGAGAGCCTGTTGGGTAGTCGCCGCGGTGCGATGGGAATTCAGATCGGCTCCATCGCGATCTACGTGTCGGAACCGAGCTACATCGTCAACGTCGGCATCTTCGTCGCCGGCTTGACTGGTCACCCCGGCTAGGCCGAGGACTGCGTGCCACATTGGATCATCTAGATCGGATGGGTGTCTTCATCAACATCAACTCCAATCTCAACCAAGATCATGGAAGAATCCTCCATGGTGCTCGGGGGCTCAACGTCAATATTGCCCTCGCGCGATCATGCAGTTTTTTTGGACAGCGAATTCGTGTTCGTCGTCCTGGCCTCCTCGAGTGTCGCTTTGACGATTGCTTCGGTATAATTGTGCGGAATTGAGTCTAGAACAACCCTGCAAAATTTCGTCGCGTTCCGGAGGAGGAATCTCCGGCGATCTACAATATACCAGAGCCCTGTCAAATCTGGACGTGAATCTAGACGACTTTAGTGCTAGGTGTCCAGCGCGCAGCTCGTTCGTCCTTTGGAAGATCCAACCGTTGATCCGCTGCGGAATTCCTACATAGACAACCCCTCAAAATTTCAGCTAGATCCGACCGTTCAAACTCCGGGAACGGACCGATAAGTGCGTCAATTTTCGGATCTGTTTCCTGCGCGAAAACGAATCCGACCCGAATTCATCTTTCTTCATGAACGGGATATTGGACATCCTTCTTAAAGGAATTTTTTTTCTAAGGTACTGTGTTGTTCTCAAACACGTGCCCACAAATTTTAAATCTTTTTTGAGGCGATTTTCACCGTCGTGCCAATGTCAAACCGGCCCGACAACATTGCTCCACGGCTGCCGACCTGCGCTAGATCGTCGCTTCGTCGAGCCGAGGTCAACCTCTTCAGATTCATCACCTCGGCAAGCCAACCAAGAGTTCGGCAACCCAACCAAGAGTTCGGCAACCCGACCAAGAGTTCAGCATTGTCGCCCCACGGATTGCACGGGGCTGGCACACCGGAATCGCCGCGCGGTCACTTCATCAAGCTGGCATCGACCGCGTCACAAAATTTAACCTCCGTTAGCACCGACGTGCCGCCTTTTCTTCAAGCCAGTAACCACCACGCCGACCTGCTTTAACACGTCGGCTGACATGGAGGCTCCAGCATCTCTTTGCCGATCTGCTCCAACATCCCGGCTAGACCGGGGGCTTCTCCATTTCTTCATCAAGCTGCTCTGGGGACTTCGGCGTCACCAGCCGACCACTTTCGTCTCCTCGGCTGAACCTGGGGCTTCGCGTCATCATATTGACCGTGTTGCATGGCCACTTCATCAAGCCAAGCTTTCCGCCCGGGCACCTCGGGACCGGCTTGGGGGCTGGGACCACGACCCGCCGCAAGCTCGGACCACGTCATCAACACTCAGCACATTAATCAGCTAAGTCGCTTTCATGCTCAACTTTTTTCAATTTTCAATTTTTGTTCAGTTCGACCATGCATTATATTTATGTTAAATAAAAAAGTTTGTTTGTTAAAAACACTTCCTTTTCCCATGATAACTGGGGGCTTCGCCGTCATGCTGCCGAACTACTCTGTCTCCTCGGCTGGACCGGGAGCTTCGCCTCGTCGCAGCAACCGTGTTGCATCGCCACGTCTCAACTGGAGATCTTCGCTCGATTACCTCAGGCTTGGGGGCTTTGACCTCGGCCAGGCCGAGGACTACGTCTCCATCCCGCCACAACCCCGGACTGCACCGAGCACATTAACAAGCTAAGTCGTTTTCGTGTTCAGCTCTCTTTGAAATTTTATTTTTTGTTCGGTTCAACCAAACATTATATTTTTTGTTAAAAAACAAAAAATTGTTTGTTAAAAATTGTTTTACCCGATTTAACCGGGGGCTCTTTAATTTGTATGAGCTATTTTATAATAAATGTGTTTTCTTCTTGGTCGTTGCAAAGTCTTTTTCTACTACTCCTTTTTTCGACATTAGTGTGTGGTCAATAGCCGGATAGCTTAGTTTCTTTCTAAAGCCGCTCGAGTTTAGTTCGCTAAACAGGTCTCGGAGAAACACTCCGCCTTCGGGATATGGAGGTTGAAGCCAAAGGCTGGCCCGCTTGGAGCCCGGAGATCTGATGTATCATGTTAAAGCACGACCGAAGCACATATTAATTTTAAGACCAGTTTCGGATTGGCACAATTTTCTTTTATCTAAACATAAAGTTTTTGCATAATTTTTTGTTTTTTCCGATCATAACTCTCACAGTACACTTTTAAAGCATCGGCAATATCAACAGGGGGTTGCGACTAGAGCCGAACCCACCAGAAGCCAAGGCACTCCGAGGAGTCCTCGACAAAACGTTCTCGGATATTGCTTTATATGCAAAAGTTTTTAATTGTGTCTTCGGTTAATAGTTGGGTTGCCCGGCTCCTGTGCTTGCCTCCTACGTTCCGCTTTGTTCGGCTAGGAGTGCAAAGGGAGAACCACAGCGATTGTACTTCCGGTTTAGCTGGTCAAGTACCTCAGTGGAGAAATTCGGAAACTGACTGTCACAATGAGCATAAACTGGTCGGCGATCCGATGAACATATTAAACATCGGGCCTTTCATAAAATTGGCCGGTGTGTTAACGACTTGACCTCGGCTGACGCCGAACACTAACCGGGGGCTAGTAACTAGCCTCCCAAACTTTAAGCTCCCATGACCAAGTGAAAGTTACAAAGCCTAGATATCTGATTGCCTCATTCCCGCTAACACAACCGCCTCCGGGCACCGAGACGTCAGCTAAGGGTTGTCTTGGTACTGCGGAAACACCATGCGTAGCATCTACAAAGGGGTAGAAGCCGATGATGGGCCACTCTCAAATGATAAACGGTCACGAAGGAGTCAAAATAGCATATAGCATAAAAGCATTTGTATTCAATATTCGAGTGCTGCCTTCCGTAATCATCTTTATAAAGCCATAAATATGCATCAATTTGACTTAAGATTTTGGCCAAGCTGGGTTGCCTGGCTCCTGTGCTTATCCCCTACGTTCCCGATTGTTCGGCTAGGGGGTAAAGGGAGCACCTCTGAGATTGTTACTTCCGGGTTATCCGTGATAGTACCTCAGACTGGGTGAAGCCGAAAGCTAGCCATCTTAAGAATATAATTGGTCGGCAACGACGGAAGTGAAAATTTAGGTTCACTAAGGACCACAGAGTTCGGAAACTTTCCCCGAACTAAATCCTCAATATTTTCCTCCCACATTGATCGGAGTTGAGGTTTCACGATCATGGTCAACATGATAGCCTGGGAAAAGGAACTTGTAAAGGAAATATTTTTCCCAGAAGATGTTTCTTACGTTAAATAGTAATATAACATATCTCTCCGCGTACCTTTGTTTATAAAACCATATGGCCGGATTGCCTTGTTTGCCGTAAATCTTTGCCCTCATAAAGGCTTTATAAAGTAGGACAAACACACCTCGGCTACTAGCTGAGGAGGTTGAAGCCGATGGTCGGTCAACAAAGTCTTGTACAATGCGGATCCGAGCATTAATGATGTAAAGTACTTGGATACATAGAATCATTACACATAAATTGTGTCAAACGTAACAAAGTTTGTGTCACATAAATATCGATCCTTAATTCGACCACCCGTGCCCAAATTAAGGCTCGGGGGCTACTGCACTGCCTATTCAATGCAGCAAATTCAAAGTGCAATACTGTTTCCATAGAGAATCGATCCTCGGGTTGGTTGGCTGCACCCAACCGGAGTCTGGGAAACTAGGTGCACCGCGTTTCTGTCCTAAGTATGCTGCCGAGCAAGGACTTGATCCTTAGGCCAATTTTGCAAATCGACCTAAGTCTCCAGGGCTACTGGGATTAGTGGTTTTCTTTTATCCTTTAGGTGCATCTCGGGTTTTAGACCGACACACACCTTGAGGGCTACTGGCTATGCATCTCGGTAGTAAATAAATTGAGGCGATCGTAAATAAATCCCCCAAAAACAGCCCGAGACCAAGGTGGTGCACCACCTTGGAAGTAGTCCGACATAAAGCTTGGATGCAAGTGGCTGGCTCCATAAAGGGCATTTTTGGCATTAAGCTCGGTTGAACTCCTTCAACCTTTTCAAGACCGAGGTAATCTATGACACCTCGGATACAATCCGGCGTTGGAGATCGAACACAGTCCGGTGTTGGAGCTCGGCTGCAAAAAGATACCTCAGATACAATCCGACATTGGAGCTCGGACATAGTTCGGCGTTGGAGCTCGGATGCAAAAAAGACACCTCGGATGCAGTCCGGTGTTGGAGCTCAGACGCAAGAGGACACCGCCACACGGGAAGCACTTAAAACCCGAGATGTGGTATAAAAAATAACAAGACATTGATAATGGCCGAGAACTTAAAGGGGCTCCTCGGATGCCCGATGTGTGAACTCTTCAGATAAACCTCGGCGATTCTCAACATGGGAGAGGGGAAGATTTGTTGAACCAGTTTTCAAGACCGCCGGCTGAAGATGAAGAACAGTTCGGAAGAACCGAGGAGCGTCCCCAACTTGAAGACTGACGGTGTCCTGGACTAGGGGGTACTCACCACGTCATCTCCCGACCAGTGGGTCGGGCCGAGGACCCCAGGGCAATTCACTAATGGGCCAGCTCGGAGAGCCCATGATGCATACAAGGGAGATTCCACAAGACTTGGCGCACAAGACAAGGACTCCTCTAAACCCTAGGCCTACGGTGCATTATATAAACCGAGGCCAGGCTAGTCAATAGACAATCTCAATCTCATATTCATTACAACAATCTCGTGGTAGATACCTGTACTATGTACTATCCCCATATCAATATAATCAAAAGCAGGACGTAGGGTATTATCTCCTTGAGAGAGCCCGAACCTGGGTAAAATCATGTGTCCATGTTACCATCGCTCCAAGACGCCTAGCTTAGGACCCCTACTACGAGATATGCGGGATTCAAAACCGACACCAGTTAATTAACCCCCTAGGTCACTGACATATGGGCCCGGCCCTGTTAATTGATATTTAGGATTTAATTAAAACCCACTTATTTAACTGAGTCAGTGACAGGTGGGGCCCAGCCACCAGGTTTGACCTGGGCTGGCGCCTTTGACCTGCTGACATCACTGTGACATAAAGCTGACGCAATAACTGTTTTTCTGGGTTTAAATAATTCCAGAAATTGGTAAAAACTTAGAAAATTCATATAAATTAATCTGTAAGTCAGATGAAAATAATTTATATATGAAAATTGATCAGAAAAATCCAATGAATCCATCTATACCATTTTCATGCATGATATAGCAATCTAGATAGGAGAACTTGGACATTCTTGTTCAAATACAATATGAAACTTAACGTATGGAGTTGAATTTGAACCTTGGGTTCAAACCTATTGCATTTAACTATGCTGCTAGATGCATTCGGCCAAACCACATCATATTGCCATGTCATTATCATGCATCATAATGCTGCATTTGATGTGTATTGATTTGTCCCCCCCTTCGATGGTTGTTCTTCGTGTTAGGCATGGTTTCAGAGGGTACGGGCGAGTATCCATCTGAGGAGCAGTAATGTGTTGACGTCTTATCAGGCAACCAACCCCCTTGACCATCTCCGATACAATCCCACTCTCTCGCTCTTCCTCTCACTTATTGCATTAGGACAAAACGTTTCAACTTTTACTTGTTCCGGTAGTTGAACCCATTCCTCTACATGACCTGTCATTGTCATAGTAAATAGCTGAACCAAGCAACCTAGCATACCTGGTAGATGTTTGTGCCATGTTGTGCCATTACCCTGTTATGCTTGCTATGCTTAGAGTGGTGTCAGGTCTGATTCATCTGGGTCATGGACCGGAGTGAACTGGTTGTGTTCCGATGATGAGAGTTAAGTGATGAACCTGTTTTGGTAAAGGTAGTGATGAGAGGCCATGTAGGAGTACATGGTGGGTTGTCTCATTGAGACCGTCCTTAGGAACAGAGTCGAGTGTATGTTATCCAAGACTAGCTACTAACCGCGCATTGGGCCCCAAACCAATGGACCCTCTCGACTTATTAATCGACCTGATCTCTGTCCAGGTGTTGCAACTAGTTTCTGGCGTTTGTAGGCCGTGCTAGTAGTCTACTGAGTGGCACCCCGTATAGGTGGGCTTGGGTCAGACTAGGCACCGTGGCCTGATGTACCAAGCGTAGTACCATCCGTCGAGGTGGGCTTGGGAACCCTGCACACATAGTTTGGGACCGTGATGGAAACTTCGGCCGGACTTCCATGGCGGGTTCAGTCTCAAATAGGCAATAAACCTGGACTAGAGTCTTGTGTGGTTAACGGTCGTGGCCGACTCCCTCGCTGGGCTTCCTTTTGAAGGTTGCCGAGGTACCTTTTTACGTGCACACGGCGGTAAGTGGCGGGAGCGTGTGTGACGAAGTACACCCCTGCAGTGTAATCATCTATTCGAATAGCCGCGTCCGCGGATATGGACTACTTGGAGACTTATATGGTTCATAGACAACTTTAATGGTTACTCATAAAATCTTCAAGAAAAGTGTGAGTACAGTGGATGGCACTCTCGTAGGAAGACGGGAGCGGATCCATGGTAGTGTATTGTTGTGGTGTTAGTGGACTCGTGTACGTTTCACAAACTTTTCAATGTACTGGTAGTCGTAGTACAGGATAGCCAAGAGTCAAAGTTGGCTTGCTGCAATAAACCCCACAACCCCCATGTTGATACCGATGCATATATATGTAGTTAGTTCTGATGTATGTCTTGCTGAGTACCTCCATACTCATCGTTGCTTTATTTATGTTTTTGCAGAGGAGACTCCAGTCTCGTTAGTGGTTTCTACGATAAGATCGATGCCGACCAAGTAGCATGGGAATCCCAGACAGAGGTCTGGTTCCTATGGAGGGTCTTGTAGATAGACAGGCTTCCTCAGCCTTCTTCATTTCTAGATGTCTGTACCCAGACGTGTTAAGCTTCCGCTTGTTGCTTGTATGACTTGTGTGTTGGGTCATGTGACCCCTGTTTGTAATATCACACTATGTTGGCTTTGATGAGCCTTTAATAAACACTTGTGTCATAGAGTTATGTTGTGATGCCATGTTGTATCTACACATATCGTGCATATTGCATGTATGACTGAAATGCATTGGTATGTGTGGGATTCGACACCTAGTTGTGCCTTTAGTAGCCTTCATTACGGGGAAATGCCTCTTTATGCTTCCAATGAGCCTTGGTAGCTTGCTACTACTCCGGACACATTGATTGACCGGCGTGTATCCTTATTTGCTGTTGTGTCTGTCCCTTCGGGGAAATGTCTCGTAGTGTAATGGAGTCCTTGTAGCCTGCTATGACTCGTCTACGCATAGCTGATGACAGAAATGTCTCACGGCGTAATGGAGTCCATGTAACTTGCTATGACTCATCTACACACGCTGGTGACTGACACCTGCATTGCTGGGTTACGTATGCATGTCCCTGTACGGTTGTGACACTTGGGTCTATAGCTAGTCATGTCGACCCAGGTTCTCTAACATATGATTGCTAGCGACATACTCATATACCTGAGCCAGAAGACGCAAACGGTCCCGGCTAAGGTAAGGTGGCAGCCGTGGGGATTACCATGCGTCAGGCCACAAAGTGATATGATATGTTACATGCTTGATTCGTACGGCTTAGGATCGGGGTCCCGACAACGTTGGTATTAGAGCCTGATTGACTGTAGGATTAGCAAGCCAAACTGGTCGATGTTGAGTCTAGCAACTCTTTAGTTATATAAGGGAATTGACTATGGAAGGGAACGTAAGGCTCTTTTTACTCCTTTCCCCATGTTATTCTGATTCTGAGTCACCCTCTTCTTTTCTACGGGGATTAAGAACTAGGCTTCTTACCTATCTATCAGGATCTCGAGTTACTATTCCGCAGACTTATAGGAATGGTTGATCTGAGTTGCATTCCAGTCCTCGAGTGTTGCCTCTGTAGCCTGTTAGCTCGATCAGAATCTTGAGATTGTGATGTTGAGGAGTCTCTGTAGCCTAAATCTTTTGCAGGATGTCTCATTTCTGAGCATTCACAACCGTTATGCTGTCCAATCTTCCCTAGGAGTTCTATGAAGATCTAATGCATTTGCATTTCCTTCAATCTATCTGGTATGTCGCTCTGCCTAATCTCAGTGTATCATCCTCAGGATGTCTCTCAGTAACCGAGCTGCCACTGGCCGCAAGAAGGGCCAAAGACGTGGTACCGAAGATGCTGAAGTTCTGCCGGATTCACCTTCGTTGGCACAGTTCATGCTAGACATTGAGAAGGACAAGCGTGAGTCAAATCGCTTGCTGGCACGTATTCAGGAAAACACCACACATTAGTGTGCTGGGACAGTGACCATCCGTGACTTCATCAAGTTGTATCCACCCACCTTCCGACACTCCATTGAGCCACTCGATGCAGATGACTGGCTCCGTCGCATCACAAATAAGCTGTGTTCCGCGAACGTGGCTGAGGCTGACAAGGTCACCTATGCTACTGATGACCCACAAGTATAGGGGATCAATATTAGTCCTTTCGATAAGTAGGAGTGTCGAACCCAACGAGGAGCATAAGGAAATGACAAGCGGTTTTCAGAAAGGTAATCTCTGCAAGCACTGAAATTGTAGGTAACAGATAGTTTGATAGTGAGATAATTGGTAGCAAGCAAGCGAAGGTAATGGTAAACAAGGTGCATTAAGGTAGCCCAATCCTTTTGAGGCAAAGGACAGGCCAGAACAATCACTAGTAATAGGCAAAGTGTTCTTGAGGGTACACGGGAATTTCGTCTAGTCACTTTTATCATGTTGGTTTGATTCGTGTTCGCTACTTTGATAATTTGATATGTGGGTGGACCGGTGCTTGGGTGCTATTCTTACTTGAACAACCTCCCACTTATGATTAACCCCGTCGCAAGCATCTGCAACTACGAGAAAAGTATTAAGATAAAATCTAACCATAGCATTAAACGTTTGGATCCAAATCAGCCCCTTACGAAGTAGCGCATAAACTAGGGTTTAAGCTTCTGTCACTCTAGAAACCCATCATCTAATAACTACTCCACAATGCATCCCTTAGGCCCATGAATGGTGAAGTGTCATGTAGTCGAGGTTCACATGACACCACTAAGGGAATCACAACATACATATCATCAAAATATCTAACACTTATCAAATTCACATGATTACTCGCAACATGACTTCTCCCATGACCTCAAGAACAAAGGTAACTACTCACAAATAATAATCATGCTCAAGATTAGAGTAGTATTGAATAGCATAATGGATCTGAACATATAATCTTCCACCAAATAAACCATATAGTAATCAACTACAAGATGTAATCAACACTACTAGTCACCCACAGGTACCAATCTGAGGTTCCGGTACAAAGATTGAACACAAGAGATGAACTAGGGTTTGAGAGGAGATGGTGTTGTTGAAGATGTTGATGAAGATTGGCCTCCCAAAGATTAGAGGGGTGTTGGGTGATGACGATAGCTTCGATTTCCCCCTCCGGGAGGGAACTTCCCCCGGCGGAATCGCTCCGCCGGAGGGCAAAAGTGCTCCTGCCCAAGATCCGCCTCGAGGAGGCGACGCTTCGTCCCGAAAGTCCTCCTCTGATTTTTTCTAGGTCAAGAGTGACCAGTGACCTTATACTAAAAGATGGGCACCGGAGGTGGGCCTGGGTGAGCACAGCTCATTAGGGCGTGCCCAGGGGGGCTGGCGCGCCCTGGTGGGTTGTGCCCACCTGGGGGGCCTCCTCCGGTAGTTTTCAGCTCCAGTATTTTTTATTAAATGCAAAAATAATCTCCGTAAAATTTCAGCTTCATTGGAGTTGTGCAGAATAGGTATCTCTGACGTGCTTTTCTTGGGTCAAGAATGCCACCTGGCGGTATTCTCCCTCTTTGTGTAAACCTTGCATATTATGAGAGAAAAGACATTAGAATCACCCCCCAAAGCATTATTATTCAACAAAACAAAGTAAATAACAGTAGGAAATCATGATGCAAAATGGACGTATCAACTCCCCCAAGCTTAGACCTCGCTTGTCCTCAAGCGAAAGCCGATATTGAAAAGCATGTCCACATGGTTTGTGAGAGAGGTGTCGATAAAAACAAAATACAGACATAGAAGCATCATGCTTATTAACATAACAACAACAAACTCTAACACAAGAACTTATTTCAATACATTTTTATCATAAAGCTTCTCATGAACAAGTAACAATTCATCACAACATAGAAGTATGAAGCATAAACCTTATTGGGAACCAACAAACTATGTTCTCAGTCAACTTTGCAACTACAATTCATCATATTTTCAGGAAGGGTCTCATGTCGGAGCCTTTTGGCAAGTCCACATACTCAACCATCATTTAGTCTTCTATGATTACTAACGCTCACGGCATACCCATGAACAAAAAGTTTCAACCGGACACGTAGGAAGATAGGGGCTTGTAGTTTTGCCTCCCAACTCACTCACCTCAAGGGTGATGTCAACAATAATAACTCATGCCCACCCAAATCCAACTGGATATATGTGCCTAGATCTTTCCTCACCACATGATGCTGGCAAAAGAAAAAGTAAAAAAGGAACAGGGAAGAATACTTTGACTCTTGTATAAAAGTAAATGCATAAAAGTAAAAGATAGGCCCTTCATAGAGGGAAGCAGAGGTTGTCATGCGCTTATTGATTTGTATGCCCAATACCTTAATGTAAAAGAACATCACGCTATATTGCCCCGATGATAGCAACCTTTATTATGCAGTCCGTCACTTTTATTACGTTGGCATCATAAGTTCGTATAGCGCTCAATCTTCTCTTACACTAATTGATCAAAACACATTTAGAATCAATTTTTATTGCCTTATTGCACCGATGACAACTTACTTGAAGGAGTTACTCGATCCGTAGGTAGGTATGGTGGACTCTCAAAGAATGAATTTGGCTTTGGGTTTTTGGATGCACAAGTAGTATCTCTACTTAGTGCGGAATTTTTGGCTAGCAAAGGTATTGAGAAAGCACCACCTGTTAAAGGATCTATGACAATATAACTTCTATGTGGATATGAACAAACATAAATCATTACATTGTCTTCCTTGTCCAACGTCAACAATTTTGACATATAATATTTGATGGGGGCTCACAATCATAAAAGATGTCCAAGATAGTGTATTTGCATGTGAATCTTCTCTTCCCTAATTAATTCTTTCATGAATTGCATCATTGACCAATGCTATGTTTGTCAATCTCCAATAAATTTTACTACTTATACTTTTGCTTATGTGATGTTATTACTCACCATAAGATTAGCATATGATTCTTTTCATTTGTTTCTTTTCTTTTCCCTTATTTGATTGCAGCAGGAAAGTAGAGAGGCAAAAACTCAAACTAAACTTTATTATATAACTTTCACTAGATTACATAGATAGATAGGCCACGAAACTAACACACGAAAATAGATCATGCTAAACTTTTATTCAACTAAAGCAAAGGGAGACTAAAGATAGAACTAAAATAGGTAAAGGTGAATAAAAGTGGTGGTGATACGATACCGGGGCACCTCCCCCAAGCTTGGCTCAAGCCAAGGGAAGTGCCCATACCCGTGTGCTCAAGTCTTCTTTGGTGGTGGTAATGAAGAAGGTGGAGGTGTTGATGAAGCCTTTTTCTTCAACTTAAATTTAAGCATAAAGTTTTCCTCCCTTAAATCATCATTCTCCAACTCAAGATTTAATATCCTTTGGCATAAGGCCTCCTTGCTTTCCCGCAGAAAACGAGACGGGATAAATTAGACCTTAGGTTTGTATCTTCTAGGGAGGCTTGACTTCTTGAATTCCACATGCATGTCTCCGGATTGAGGCAATGGATCATCCTCTTCCTCAGAGTTGTCATCTTTTGTTTCCTGCATGGTAGCATCTTCTTCCTCCTCCGAGGTCCATAGATAGGGATAAATTTCCCTAAAGATCTTCGGGTCTGGAACATAGGGATCAACATGGCTCCCCTCTCCGAATCTTGAGACGCCATATTTCCGGATCTGCTAGGAAAACAGCACGAAACAAGAACAGAGGATTTTTCTACGATGCGGTCGTCAAAACAGTCGGGGGTATATATAGAGAATTTTTATTCTTGGCAAACAAGTATTTGGAAGGAAAACGGAGTCGGGAAGGCATCCGAGGTGGGCGCAACCCACCAGGGCACGCCCAGGGGTGCCTGGCACGCCCTGGTGTATCGTACACACCTCGATCACCTTCCGGTTTATTTTTTTCCCAAAATTCTAAAATATTCCAAAACTGACAAAAAAGATTTTTGCGGATTTTTCGGAGTCCGTTTACTTACCGTGTCACATACCTCCTATTTTTATGTATTCTGGAGTGTTCCGAAAGGTTTCTTTTATGTGTTCCTCCGGTGTCATGGTTTGGATAACATTGCTTTCAACGTTAATAGGCGTACCTGAGATATAATGCTTAATTCTTTGGCCATTGACCACCTTCGGGGTTAGTACCTTCGGCGTTATTAATCTTGATAGCTCCAGAACGATAAACCTCTTCAATAATATATGGTCCTTCCCATTTTGAGAGAAGCTTTCCTGCAGAAAATCTTAAACGAGAGTTGAACAAAAGAACATAATCTCCTATTTTGAATTCCCGCTTTTGGATTCTCTTGTCATGCCATATTTTTACTTTTTCTTTGAATAGCTTGGCATTTTCATACGCTTGGGTTCTCCATTCATCTAGTGAGCTAATATCAAATAGCCTCTTCTCACCGGCAAGTTTGAAATCATAATTGAGTTCTTTAATTGCCCAAAATGCTTTGTGTTCTAGTTCTAGAGGCAAATGACAAGCGTCCATACACCATTTATATGGAGACATACCCATAGGATTTTTATAAGCTGTTCTATAGGCCCAAAGTGCATCATCTAATTTCTTAGACCAATTCTTACGAGACCTATTGACAGTTTTTTGTAATATTAATTTTATTTCTCTATTGTTAAGTTCAACTTGACCACTAGATTGAGGATGATAGGGTGATGCAATTCTATGGTCAACATCATATTTAGCAAGCATCTTACAGAAAGCACCATGAATAAAGTGTGAACCACCATCGGTCATTAAATATCTAGGGACTCCAAACCTCGGGAAGATAACCTCTTTAAGCATTTTAATGGAGGTGTGGTGATCGGCACTACTAGTTGGAATAGCTTCTACCCACTTAGTGACATAATCAACCGCAACCAGAATGTGAGTGTACCCATTAGCGGAAGGAAAAGGCCCCATATAATCTAAACCCCAAACGTCAAATGGTTCAACAACAAGTGAATAATTCATAGGCATTTCTTGACGCTTACCGATATTACCAATTATTTGACATTCATCACAAGACAAGACAAATTTACGGGCATCCTTGAAAAGAGTAGGCCAATAAAAACCAGATTGCAGTACCTTATGAACAGTTCTATCTCCCGCAGGATGTCCTCCATAAGCTTTGGAATGACATTTCCGTAGGATTTGTTCATGTTCATGCTCAGGTACACAATGTCTAATAATACCATCTACTCCTTCTTTATAAAGATGTGGGTCATCCCAAAAGTAATGTCTCAAGTCATAGAATAATTTTTTCTTTTGTTGATAAGTGAAGCTAGGTGGTATATATTTAGCGACAATGTAATTAGCATAATCAGCATACCAAGGTGTGTTTTGTGAGACACTTATTGCAGCTAGCTGTTCGTCAGGGAAACTATCATCAATAGGTAGTGGGTCATCAAGAATATTTTCTAACCTAGACAAGTTATCAGCTACGGGGTTCTCAGTTCCTTTCCTATCAACAATGTGTAAGTCAAATTCTTGAAGCAAAAGAACCCACCTAATGAGTCTAGGTTTAGCATCTTTCTTTTCCATAAGGTATTTTATAGCAGCATGATCGGTGCGAACAATAACTTTGGAGTCAACAATATAGGATCTAAATTTATCACAAGCAAACACAACTGCTAAAAATTCTTTTTCAGTGGTAGCATAGTTTCGTTGGGCACTGTCTAGAGTTTTACTAGGATAATGGATAACATTCAATTTCTTATCAACTCTTTGTCCTAGGACAGCACCAACAGCATAATCACAAGCATCACACATAATTTCAAAAGGCAAGTTCCAATCAGGTGGTTGAACGATAGGTGCAGAGGTTAAGGATTTCTTGATTGTTTCAAAGGCTTCCATACAATCATCATCAAAGACAAAAGGAATATCCTTTTGCAAGAGATTAGTAAGAGGCCTACAAATTATATAAAAGTCTTTAATGAACCTCCTATAAAAACTAGCATGACCAAGGAAACTTCGAATACCTTTAATATCTTTAGGACATGGCATTCTCAATTGCATCAACTTTAGCTTTATCCACCTCAATACCTCGATCGTTCATATATTTTATGCCCCAAGACAATGCCTTCATTAACCATAAAGTGGCACTTCTCCCAATTCAAGACGAGATTAGTTTGTTCACATCTCTGCAAAGCTCGATCAAGGTTGCTTAAGCAATTATCAAAAGAAGTCTCGTAAACGGAAAAATCATCCATGAAAACCTCCACAATCTTTTCACAAAAATCAGAGAATATAGAAGTCATACATGTTTGAAAGGTAGCAGGTGCATTGCACAAACCAAAAGGCATACGTCTATAAGCATAGGTTCCAAAAGGGCAAGTAAAGGTAGTTTTCTCTTGATCGAATTGTGACAGAGGTATTTGAGAGAAACCAGAATATCCATCTAGGAAACAAAAGTGTGTGTGCTTAGATAGTCTCTCTAGCATTTGATCAATGAACGGTAGAGGGTAATGATCTTTCCTAGTAGCTTTATTTAATTTTCTAAAATCAATTACCATTCTATAGCTAGTGACAATTCTTTGTGGAATGAGTTCATTCTTATCATTGGGAACAACGGTAATACCTCCTTTCTTAGGGACACAATGAACGGTACTTAACCATCTACTATCAGCTATGGGATAGATTATACCTGCTTCCAGAAGCTATAATATTTCAGTTCTTACCACTTCTTTCATCTTAGGATTCAATCGCCATTGGTGATCAACAATGGGTTTAGCATCAGGTTCCATATTGATCTTGTGCTGACATAGAGTGGGACTAATGTCCTTAAGATCATCAAGAGTATATCCAATAACAGCCCGGTGCTTCCTTATAACTTTCAATAATATTTCTTCTTCATGTTCTGAAAGGTTAGCACTAATAATAACAGGATATATCTTTTTCTCATCCAGATAAGCATACTTCAAAGTGTCAGGCAATTGTTTCAATTCAAACACAGGATCACCTTTAGGTGGAGGAGGACCTCCAAGAGTTTCAATAGGCAAATTGTGTTTCAAGAGAGGTTGTCGTTCGAAGAAAATTTGATCTATTTCATTTCTTTCACGCAAGTGCATATCATTTTCATGGTCGAGCAAATATTGTTCTAATGGATCAGTAGGAGGCACAGCAATAGAAGCAAGACCAATTATTTCATCCTTACTAGATAACGCTTTATCACGAGGTTGTGTACTAAACTTGGAAAAATTAAAGTCATGAGACACATTACCAAAACTGACACCGACAATTTGTTTTTCACAATCTATCTTAGCATTGACGGTGCTCAAGAAAGGTCTACCAAAGATAATGCTACAAAAGTCATCTTGTGGGGAACCAAGGACTAGAAATTCAGTAGGGTATTTTACTTTCCCACACAAGACTTCAACATCTCTAACAATCCCAAGTGGTGTGATAGTGTCTCTATTAGCAAGTTTAATTGTAACATCAATATCTTCCATTTCAACAGGTGCTATTTCATCCATAATTTTTTGGTATAAGGTAAAAGGGATAGCACTCATACTAGCACCTAAATCACATAAACCATGGTAGAAATGATCTCCTATTTTAACTGAGACAACAGGCAATCCTTCTATGGGTCTATGTTTATCTTTTTCATCAGGTTTAGCAATTCTAGCAGCTTCATCACAAAAGTAGATAACATGCCCATCAATATTTTCTACCAAGAGATATTTAACCATAGCAACACTAGGTTCTACTTTAATTTGCTCGGGGGGTTTAGGTGCTCTTATATTACTCTTACGAACCACGTTTGATACCTTAGCATGTTCCTTTATCCTAACAGGGAAAGGTGGTTTTTCAATATAAGCAGTAGGCACAACTGGATCAACATTGTAAAAGATGGTTTCTTCCTTAGCTATGATCGGTTCTTTAATTTCTTCTTTAATAGGGGGATGATATTTAAACCACTTCTCCTTAGGGAGATCAACGTGAGTAGCAAATGCTTCACAGAAAGAGGCTACTATCTCAGAGTCAAGTCCATATTTAGTGCTACACTTGTGAAAAGTATCGGTATTCATAAAAGATTTAACACAATCAAATTCAAGCTTTATACCTGACTCATTACCTTCGTCGAGTTCCCAATCTTCAAAGTTGCATTGAATTCGTTCTAAGAGATCCCATTTGAATTCAATAGTCTTCTTCATATAAGAACCAGCACAAGAAGTATCGAGCATGGATTGATAGTTATGAGAAAGCCGAGCATAAAATTTTTGAATGATAACTTCCCTCGGAATGTCATGATTGGGGCATGAATATAACATTGACTTAAGCCTCCCCCATGCTAGAGCGATACTTTCTCCTTCACGAGGCCAAAAATTATATATATAATTCCGATCACGATGAACTAGATGCATGGGATAAAACTTTTGATGGAATTCCAATTGCAATCGATTCCAGTTCCACGATCCAAGATCATCACATAGCCTATACCATGTCAATGCTTTTCCCTCCAAAGATAAAGGGAAAACCTTCTTCTCCGGGTAAACCTGCAAGCTTAAGTAATCCACAAATTTCGTTCACATATAAAAGATGCATATCAGGATGTTCCGTTCCGTCTCCTGCATAAGGTTTAGCAAGTTGTTGTTCTAGCATACCCGAAGGAATTTCATAATTAACATTTTCAGTAGGTGCTGTAGGTTGAGGGGTAACTAATTGTTGTTCCTGTCGAGGTGAATATACCCCGAACAAACCCCTCAAAGGATTGTTTTCCATAGTAACACGTGACAATAAATTTCAGCACGTAGTATAAGCTTTTCCTTACCGATTTCCACTTACCAAGAGCGCTTCACTCCCCGGCAACAGCGCCAGAAAAGAGTCTTGATGACCCACAAGTATAGGGGATCAATTGTAGTCCTTTCGATAAGTAGGAGTGTTGAACCCAACGAGGAGCAGAAGGAAATGACAAGCGGTTTTCAGCAAGGTAATCTCTACAAGCACTGAAATTGTAGGTAACAGATAGTTTGATAGCGAGATAATTGGTAGCAAGCAAGCAACGGTAATGGTAAACAAGGTGCAGCAAGCTAGGCCAATCCTTTTGAGGCAAAGGACAGGCCAGAACAATCACTAGTAATAGGCAAAGTGTTCTTGAGGGTACACGGGAATTTCGTCTAGTCACTTTTATCATGTTGGTTTGATTCGTGTTCGCTACTTTGATAATTTGATATGTGGGTGGACTGGTGCTTGGGTGACGTTCTTACTTGAACAACCTCCCATTTATGATTAACCCCCTCGCAAGCATCCGCAACTACAAGAAAAGTATTAAGATAAAATCTAACCATAGCATTAAACGTTTGGATCCAAATCAGCCCCTTACGAAGTAGCGCATAAACTAGGGTTTAAGCTTCTGTCACTCTAGCAACCCATCATCTAATAACTACTCCACAATGCATACCTTAGGCCCATGAATGGTGAAGTGTCATGTAGTCGAGGTTCACATGACACCACTAAGGGAATCACAACATACATATCATCAAAATATCGAACACATATCAAATTCACATGATTACTCGCAACATGACTTCTTCTGTGACCTCAAGAACAAAGGTAACTACTCACAAATAATAATCATGCTCTAGATTAGAGGAGTATTGAATAGCATAATGGATCTGAACATATAATCTTCCACCAAATAAACCATATAGTAATCAACTACGCAAGGTAATCAACACAACTAGTCACCCATACCAATCTGAGGTTCTGGTACAAAGATTGAACACAAGAGATGAACTAGGGTTTGAGAGGAGATGGTGCTGTTGAAGATGTTGATGAAGATTGGCCTCCCAAAGATGAGAGAGGGGTGTTGGTGATGACGATAGCTTCGATTTCCCCCTCTGGGAGGGAACTTCCCCTGGCGGAATCGCTCCGCCGGAGGGCAAAAGTGATCCTGCCCAAGTTCCGCCTCGAGGAGGTGGTGCTTTGTCCCGAAAGTCATCCTCTGATTTTTTTCTAGGTCAAGAGTGACCTTATACCAGAAGATGGGCACCGGAGGTGGGCCTGGGTGAGCACAGCTCATCAGGGGGCATAGGGGGGCCTGGCGCGCCCTGGTGGGTTGTGCCCACCTGGGGGGCCTCCTCCGGTAGTTTTCAGCTCCAGTATTTTTTATTAAATGCAAAAATAATCTCCGTAAAATTTCAGCTTCATTTGAGTTGTGCAGAATAGGTATCTCTGACGTGCTTTTCTTGGGTCTAGAATTCCACCTGCCGGTATTCTCCCTCTTTGTGTAAACCTTGCATATTATGAGAGAAAAGGCATTAGAATCACTCCTCAAAGCATTATTATTCAACAAAACAAAGTAAATAACAGTAGGAAATCATCATGCAAAATGGACGTATCTGCTGCATATCACCTGGAGGGTCCTGCTAGTATATGGTCTGAGAATTATGAGACTATAATTCCAACATGCCAGATTCCTACCTTGGAAGAATTCGTAAAGGCCTTCCGCGAGCATCATATTCCTCAGGGTCTCATGGACTGAAAAAGGGAAGAGTTTTGTAACGTTACTCAGGGTAAGATGACTGTAGATGCATACAGTCGAGAGTTTGAGAACCTTGCTCGTTATGCCATTGAAGAAGTGTCTACGGACGCCAAGAAGCAAGCTAGGTTCAGGAAGGGTATCAACCCAAAGTTGCGTCGTGATCTTCACCTGCATCATTGCGACACTTTCTAGGCTCTTGTGAACAAGGCCATCAATGCAGAGACAGCTCAGCTCACTTATGAAGAGTCTCGCAAGCATAACCCTGATTGGGCTTCTACCTCCGGCTCTGGATCTTAGAAGCGTCGGATTTGGGTTCCGAATTCATCACTTCCACCAGGATATGCCCCGAGGCCATCCTATGTGGCGCTTCGTCCAACTCAGCCAAATGCTCCACCCAAGCCTATTGGTGGACCGCCTGCCAATGCGGTTCCACGTTCAACTTCTGTGACTTGTTATAAGTGCGGAGAACCAGGCCACGTTGCTCAAAATTGCACTCAGTCCAATATTGCTCCACCCCAGCCTGGCAAGTCTGTTAGATGTAATAAGCCACCAGTCAAACCGATCCATGCCAAGCCAGCTATCATTGATCGTGGTTGTGTGAATCACGTCTCAGCCGAAGAAGTTCATGAGGATCATGATGTTGTCCCTGGAACGCTCCTCGTAAATTGTCATCCAACATCAATTCTGTTTGATACTGGAGCATCACATTCCTTCATCGCGGAAGGCTATGCCCAGTTGCATGACATGACATTTTGCGATATGCCAACTGCTCTTCAAGTTTAGACTCCAAGGTCTAGATGGAAGACCACAAGAATAAGACATGGAAATGAAATCCTTGTTGATAGACTTGTATTCCTTGCTTCGCTGATAGCTTTCAAGCCTTCAGATATTAACATCATCTTGTGTATGGATTGGATGACAACTCATCATGCCAAGATTGATTGCTCCACCAGGTCTGTTCAGCTTACGCACCCATCTGGCAAGATAGTCAATGTTTCAACTCGAGTTGCAAAGCATCATCTCTATTCGCTCAATGCCAACCCTCTTCATGAGCTTGAAGATATTCCGGTAGTCCGAGATTTTCTGGATGTCTTTCCAGAAGAATTGCCAGGTATCCCACCTGACAAGGATGTGGAGTTTGTGATAGATCTCATCCCAGGAACTGTTCCAATTTCAAGAAGACCTTATAAGATGGCACCCTTGGAGCTAGCCGAGCTTAAGAAACAACTTGATGAGTCCTTGCAAAAGGGTTTCATCCGTCCTAGATCTTCTCCTTGGGATTGTCCCATTCTCTTTGTCAAGAAGAAGGATGGAACGGACCGAATGGTTGTAGATTACCAACCCGTCAATCTGGTCAAAATAAAGAATAAATATCCGCTCCCCAGGATCAATGATCTGTATGATCAACTCGCTGGATCCTCAGTGTTCTCCAAGATGGATTTGAGGTTAGGCTACCATCAAATCAAGATCAAGAATAGCGACATTCCCAAGACAGCTTTTGTCACTCGTTATGGCCAGTATGAGTACACGGTCATGTCTTTTGGCGTGACCGATGCTCCAGCCACATTCTCCCGCCTGATGAACTCAATCTTCATGGAGTATCTTGATAAGTTTGTCGTGGTTTACCTCGATGACATACTAATCTACTCAAATAATGAAGCAGAGCATACTGAGCATCCCAGACTTGTGCTAGAAAAGCTCAGAGAGCACCGTCTTTATGCCAAGTTCTCCAAGTGTGAATTTTGGTTACCAGAAGTGACCTATCTAGGTCATGTGCTCTCTGGTAAGGGCATTGCAGTCAACCCAGAAAGAGTTCAAGCCATTCTTGATTGGACTCCACCTGAAACAGTTAAGCAAGTTAGGAGTTTGCTTGGTTTAGCGAGGTATTGTCACCGCTTTGTTGAGAACTTCTCCAACATTGCCAAGTCCCTGACAGAACTCCTCAAGAAAGATAAGAAGTTCGAGTGGACCCCATAATGTGAGCACAGTTACCAGGATCTGAAGAGACATCTGACCTCTGCTCCCGTGCTTGTGCCACCGGATTTCTCCAAAGACTTTGTCATCTATTGCGACGCTTCAAGACAAGGACTTGGATGTGTTCTTATGCAAGATCGACAAGTGATCGCCTATGCATCTTGACAGTTGCACCCACATGAGTAGAATTATCCAACACATGATTTGGAGCTTGCAGCAGTAGTCTATGCACTCAAGACATGGCGAAATTACCTCCTTGGTAATCGTTGCGAGATTTACACCGATCATCAGAGTTTGAAGTATATCTTCACCCAACCAGATCTGAACCTCAGACAAAGACGATGGTTAGAGCTGATTACGGATTACGACTTAGGAATTACTTACACCAGAGGCAAGGCCAATGTCATGGCTCATGCATTAAGTCGTAAGTCGTACTGCAACAACCTTATGCTGCAACAAGGCCAACCCCTTCTTCATGAGGAATTATGCAAGCTTAACCTTCACATTGTTCCTCGCGGATCCCTTTCTACCTTGGTTGCAAAACCTACTCTGGAGGATCAGATCATTGAAGCTCAAAAGGTTGATCCAGGGATATCCCGCATCAAGAAAAACATCAAGAAAGGAATTGCAGGTTACTTCTCAACAAATGATTAGGGAGTCGTATTCTTTGGGAACCGCTTGGTGGTTCCCAAGGTACGGAACTTGAGACGGTTGATCCTTAAGGAGGCCCATGAATCCCCTCTCACAATTCATCCCGGTAGTACCAAGATATATCAGGACCTACGCCAGAGATTCTGGTGGACTAGGATGAAAAGGAAAATCGCTCAATTCAATGCTAATTGCAACGTTTGTAGTCGCGTCAAGGCAGAGCATCAGAGGCCTGCTGGCACCCTTCAGCCTTTAGCTATGCCGGAGTGGAAATGGGATAAAGTTGAAATGGACTTCATCACCGGATTTCCTAAGACCAATAAAGGAAATAATTCAATCTTCGTGGTAATTGATCGCCTTTCCAAAGTGGCTCATTTCCTTCCTATCCGAGAGAGTATCAGTGCTAGTCAGTTGGCTGACTTATACATCTCTTGAATAGTGTCTCTTCATGGTGTTCCATTAGAGATCAATTCAGACCGTGGAAGTCTTTTCACCTCTCGATTTTGGGAACCCATCTCTCCTTTAGCACTGCTTTTCACCCTCAGTCAAGTGGTTACGTTGAAAGAGTCAATCAGATTCTCGAAGACATGCTCAGAGCTTGTGTCATCTCATTCGGAATGGATTGGGAGAAGTGTCTTCCATTTGCCGAGTTTGCGTATAACAACAGCTACCAATCTAGTCTGGGCAAAGCTCCATTCAAAGTTCTTTATGGACGAAGATGTCAAACACCTCTGAACTGGTCAGAAACCGGGGAAAGACAATTCATTGGACCAGACATGATCCAGGAGGCAGAAGAGCAAGTTCGTGTTATCCGCGAGAATCTCAAGACAGCTCAGTCCCGTCAGAAGAGCCAGTATGATCGCCATCATAAGGAAGTAACTTATGAGGTGGACGAAAAGGCTTACCTTCGGGTTACCCCTCTAAAGGGTACCCATCGTTTCGGTATCAAGATCAAATTAGCTCCTTGTTACATTTGTCCCTTTCGCATTCTTGCTAAACGAGGAGAAGTTGCCTACCAATTGGAACTGCCCCCTCAGCTTTCCCGAGTCCATGATGTCTTCCACGTGTCTCAACTCAGGCGTTGCTTCAAGGATCCTATTCGCGAAGTGGACCACGAAATGCTTGATCTTCAAGATGATCTTTCATATCGAGAATATCCTGTTCTTATTATCGATCAAGCTGAGTGTGTCACTCGGCGTCGGAACATCAAGTTTCTCAAGGTTCAGTGGTCCCATCATTCGGAGAATGAATCTACGTGGGAACGAGAAGATCGTCTTCGACTTGAGTACCCCGCCCTTTTCCCGATGACTCCTGAATCTCGGGGCGAGATTCTTTTAAGTGGGGGTGACTTGTCACATACCTAGTTTCAGCATGCACTAAGATCCTTGTTTGGAGTTGCTTCATGTTTAAATTTTCTTAAACATCAAATGGGGATGAACAAAAGCCCTAGCACTATTTGAATTCAAATAGGTTTACCTAAAATAATTTTCAATGAATCCAAAGTGGTCTTGTAAAATGTTTAGCATCTCTGGAAAAATGTGGCAACATCAACCAGAGGTGACCCATATTTTTACTTGCCACTTTCGTTTATTGAATTAACCCAATAATTTTTTGAATTGGAGCTATAAAATCTATAAATAAGTTTATAGATCCAATAAATTTGAAACTTGGCCAGGGCCTTTGGAATATTTCAATTAGTGCCCAGAAAAAGTTTCATATTTTTCTAAAATGTTTTAGTGCCTAAGCTAAAACCAATCAAACTACAGAAAATAGAAAAACATAATATAAATAATAAAAAGAAAAGGGGAAACGTACCTAAGGCCCAGCACTGTTGCTGGCTGGCCTAGCCCAGTCCGGAGGGGCAAGGGCGTCTTCAACCTCTTGCCAGAAGGCAGAGGAGAAGATAGCCACGGCGCGCGCGCGGGCGCCTCGCCTCCTGCTTGGCTGCCTGTGTCCCCGGCTAGCGAGGCGTCGCGGATGCCCCGTGAGAGGCGTCCGGATCGAGCCGGCCTCACCATTTGCCCTTCCCCTCTCTGCTCTCTCTTCTCCCCTTGGACCCGAGACGCCATGGACACGCCGCCGCCGATAGCGTAGCCCCGACCACCTACAGCCGTCGCAGTTGTGTCCAGAAGAGATACAGCGTCGTCACCATCCTCTCCATCAAGCCACGTGAGCGCAGAAGCACTGCATCGCCGCCATCGAGCTCACGTTTGTCCTCGGGACCCGCCGGACGTCTCCGGTCGATTCGCCGGCCACCGCGCGTCCCCGACCTCGCCACCAGCGCTAGAAGAA
Organism: Elymus sibiricus; assembly: GCA_039707655.1. Classification (NCBI taxonomy): domain Eukaryota; kingdom Viridiplantae; phylum Streptophyta; class Magnoliopsida; order Poales; family Poaceae; genus Elymus; species Elymus sibiricus. The sequence continues at coordinate 130,298,093 of CM077675.1, read as the reverse complement.
CCACCGTCAGCACCTCGATGTCTTCCCCCTTCCTTTCCTTTATTTTCGCGCCGTAGGCGCGTTAGCCACCGGACCCGTGAGCCACTTCCCGCCGGCGACATGGCCGACATGGCCAGAGCATTTGCCCTGCTCGTTTGAGCACTTCAGCGTGCTCGTAGGGGCCCGTAGATGCTGCCCCGACCTCCAACTCCTCCTGGCGCATCAGTTCCCGGATGGGTTCAAACCCGTGAACATCGAGCAATACGAAGGCACAACTGACCCAGCAGTGTGGATCGAGGATTTCCTCCTCCACATTCACATGGCACGAGGAGATGATCTCCTCTCCATCAAGTACCTCCCCCTTAAACTTAAGGGACCAGCTCGGCACTGGTTAAACAGTCTCCCCGAAAATTCTATCGGGAGCTGGGAGGACATCGAGGATGCATTCCGATCTAACTTCCAGGGAACCTATGTGCGGCCTCCGGACTCCTCCGACCTAAGCAATGTCGTCCAAAAGGCAGGAGAGTCCGCTCGACAATTCTGGAATCGGTTCTTGACCAAGAAAAACCAGATCGTCGATTGCCCAGATGCCGAGGCTATAGCCTCCTTCAGGCACAATATTCGGGACGAATGGCTGGCTCGCCAGCTCGGTCAGGATAAACCTAGGACCATGTCCGCCCTTACATCACTCATGACCCGCTTTTGCGCGGGCGAGGATAACTGGCTAGCGAGACGAAGCCACAACCCCGAAGACCCCGGCACCTCCGAAGTCCGAGATGGAAACGGGAAACCACGACGCAACAAAAACAAATGCCGGCATGGCTCTAGCGATGCCGACGACACGGCTGTTAACGCTGGCTTCCGCAACCCTCGATCTGGGCAGCGGAAGAAGCCTCCTAAAGGAAACCGCGACGGACCCACCCCGCTGGACAAAATCATGGAGAGGCCTTGCCAGATCCATGGAACTCTAGACAAGCCCGCCAACCACACCAACCGTAACTGTTGGGTGTTCAAACAGGCCGGCAAACTCGCAGCCGAGGAGCAGGGCAAAGGCCCACGCAGCGAGGACGACGAGGAGCCCCGCGGTCCGAGCAATGGAGGTCAGAAGCAATTCCCTCTAGAGGTAAAAACTGTGAACATGATATACGCCACTCATATACCGAAAAAGGAGAGGAAGCGCGCCCTTCGAGGGGTCTACGCCGTAGAGCCTGTAGCCCCGAAGTTTGACCCATGGCCGGCCTACCCGATCACTTTTGGTCGACAAGATCACCCGACCAGTATCCGTCATGGAGGTTCGGCGGCCCTCGTCTTAGACCCTATTATCGATGGGTATCACCTCACTAAAGTCCTAATGGACGGAGGAAGTAGCCTAAATCTGATTTACTTAGATACGGTGCAAAAGATGGATATAGATCCATCAAGGATCAAACCCAGCAACACTGCCTTTAAAGGAGTGATCCCAGGCGTCGAGGCCCAGTGCACGGGCTCTGTGAGCCTGGAAGTGGTGTTCGGCTTGCCCGATAACTTTCGTAGTGAGAACTTAATCTTCGACATCGTACCTTTCCGCAGCGGCTATCACGCCCTGCTGGGCCGTACAACATTCGCTCGCTTTAATGCCGTCCCACACTATGCATACCTCAAGCTCAAGGTGCCTGGGCCCAAGGGGGTCATCACCGTCAACGGCAACACAAAGCATTCCCTCCGAACTGAGGAACATGCATTGGCCCTGGCGGCCGAATTCCATTATGAGGACGGTCGGCAAACACCTAAATCTGCCATAAAGGCCCGTAAGGTCGACAAACCAATTCGGTTTCAATCCGAACTCCTAGATTCTTCTTCTCCCCAGAAATAGGGACACACCCCCCATTGCACAACCCTAACGACCGTCAAACACGTGCCAAGAAGGCACAACTTCACACTCAAGATTCCATGGGAAGCAGTGGGGAACAACCATCAAAGGGTAAGTGTTCGGCCGGACCGAACCATTACCAGTACACGTCCTCGGACAAAACACAGGCACCATCAAGGACCTGCTAAAGCGTAAAGCCCATCCACACTTCGGCGACTTCTCAAGACCTTCTTCCCAAGGTCCGCTCGGCGACAGCATCACCCTTAAAGGGATGCAACCCCCACAGAGGAATATGAACGTACAGGCGACAGGGCACATCGAGGACGTCATGCCACCAATCGAAGACCCCTGGTACAACCTCCCCTCTGTAAATTTTATATTTCACCCTCAAATACCTGTAAACAGTTGCTTCGGCAAACGGAGCTATAAGAATTATTGAGCAAATACAAGACCATTATACATGGCCACTTTGTTGTATTTTATATTTCCTTTGTTCTTCCCTTATCAACTCTTCTTGCGACAACTGTTCGGTATACATCATGAGGCAACCGGCTAATAGACCGGGGACTTGAAATTAAAAAATCGCCCTGAGCATCACCCCAACACAACGGGTCGTGTGCTCGGCGTCTTGGATTTCGCTTTATATGCATCGGATCCGAACTATATCTTGGGTCAATAGTTGGGTTGCCCGGCTCCTGTGATTGCCCCCTTATGTTCCGCTCGTTCGGCTAAAGGGGCAAAGGGAGAACCACTGCGATTGTGTTTCCAGTTCACCTGGTCAAGCACCTCAGGGGAGAAAGACGAAAACTGACCGTCATAGTAAGCGAGAACCGGTCTGCAAATCCAAGCATAAGTGTCATACTAAAAGATCGATAGAGGTTATGCCGTGTTATACGATGGGTTTCGTTCTTGTACAAACCATATGATGATGGCTTCGGCCCCGGTACATCCGAACATCACACCACACAGGGGGCTGGTCATCAGCCCCCGCATTTTTTCTATGCTCCCACGGCTAAGTGAAAGCGATAAAGCATCATAGTCTGATTGCCTTGTCTCCCTCGCACTACCGCCTTCGGGCACCGATACCTCGGCTAAGGGTCATAGTGCGGATACAGAGACACCCCGCGTAGTATCTACGCGGGGGCTGAAGCCGATGACTCGCAACTTTCAGTTAAACCGGCCACATAGGAGTCAAAATAAAAGTTAAATACTTATAAGACATGATAAACCATGCAACACTGATTATAAGGCGTTAAAGTCGTCGGACATATTACAACGCGCTCATTCATACAAAACATCTTCGGAGCATTGGGCCTCTATTGCCCGAGCACCCTCCATCACTGCGGGGAAGTATAGCTCTGGGCGCCTATGCCCCTTGTCAGGAGGCGGAGGTGCGGTGGCCATCTTGGTCGGCTAGAGCTTCGGCCAGTGCACCATGGTCTTTGAAAAGGCCATCCGAGCTCCCTCGATGCATGTAGAGCGCTTCAGCACATCAACCCGAGGCGCAACATCGCATAGTTTCTGCACCAGGCCGAAGTAGCTGCTCGGCAACGGCTCCCCAGGCCACAGCCGGATGCAGAGGTCCTTCATGGCCGGCTCCGCCATCCTGTGCAGCTCCATCAGTTGCTTCATTTGCTCGATGAGGAGAGGAGAGCGCTCGGGGGACTCAAATTGCACCCAGAACAGCCGAGCCTGATCATCCTCCTCCCGCGAAGCATAGAACCTGTTCGCGTCCGCTGCACTCTTATGGAGATCCGCACAGACGCCTGAGGAATGCCACACCTGGGTGAGCAAAGCAAACCTGCTACCACCAAAGGCGCATTGTAGTGAATACGGCTTACCATCTGTGATAGCCTTGACTTGGCGGACCTCCTCTTCAAAAGACCGCCTATCCACCCGCTCCTTCTGGAGCTTGGATTTTAGCGCGGCTAGCTCGGTGGCTTGTTCTTTGCCTTTCTGCTCAAGGGCCTTGCACTTCATGCCGGCATCCTTGAGCTCTTGCTGCACCTCCTCCACCCGGGCCTCATGCTTGGCACTTGCAGCCTTCAAAGCGGAAAGCGCGGCTGGTGCTTGTTTGGCAGCCGCCTTCTCATCCGCGGCCTCTTGCTTCATTTTCTGGAGCTCAGCCTTGAGTTTTTCAACCTCCAAAGCGGAAGCTATAGAAGCAATAACTAATTACACTGGGTCACCAGTACGGATCATTAAACAGCCCGGACATCAGAATTCGGATTACCTTGTGCCTCGTCGAACCTCTTGTTCAGGCTATCAAGCTCCTCTTCGGAGATCTTGAGCTTCCGATTTAGCTCGGTCAGCTCAGCGGCATTAACGGCCGCCCCCGATGATGAGGCCTACAAAAAACAAAAAATATGCATCCAGTTATGTGCATTCCAACCTCCGAACTGTCAAGGATATGACTCTCTGTTCGGTCCTCTTAAGGGCTTTTAGAACATTGCAGGACTAAATGGTGCCTTGTGCATCATTGTTCATTCCTTATTATTTGACCCCCGGATGCGTTTTTGCAAACCCATCCGGGGCTCGGGGGCTACTACATATATAAATATAGCACAAACTTAAAATTAACGTTGTTCGGGAAAAGGGTATTACGTGACTCACCTTGAAGCCCGCCAAGAGACCATTGAAGGCCTCTTTTAGTCCGTTATCAACGGACTGAATTCCTTGTAAAACCGCACCCATAAGAGTGCGGTGATCCTCGGAGATGGGGGTGCTTGCTAGCGCCTCCTCCATAACCGGCCACCCAGCCATCGGTGGCATCGGTGGTGACCGGACAGTCCGATCTCTGACCGGGGACTGAGCCGCTAGCTCCGGAGGCACAACGTGCTCTGGAGACGTCCTCGGAGGGGACTGGGCATCTCTTCGCCCTTCCTCTTCGGTGGCCAGGGGAATATTCTCCCCCTGGTCCTCAGCAGCCTAGGGAGTTTCCTCTCCCTGGCCTTCGGCAGCCGCAGCGTCAAGCTCGGCCATGGCATGGTCACCCCCACCGCCCGTGTTCGGCTCCAACGGAGCCTGGCTGGATGACACCTCCGCGGCATCCTTCGCGGCCCCTGGAGTTGTGGGGTGCGATACAGTCCCGCTCTCAGCCAGCTCGGCGGGTGGACACTCCCCATCCGATATTTGGTCGGTGGGAAGAACGCGCGGTGGGCTGCAGATCAAAAGACGTTCTTGTATTTAAAACATTGAAAACTTTGCATAAATAACTCAGGAGTCTTCGGATTCATACCTTTGAGCGGGCGGGGGGGGGGGGGGGGTTGACCCTTAAGTTCCTTCGGGGAACCCTCTCAAATTCCTTGGATTCTGCGTCAGAATCCGAGCTGTCGTCGGGTAGGATCAACCTCGCCCGACGCGCCCTCTTCAGGGCAGGAGGAGCTGCATCCTCCGCGGCGTCCGATGACGCCGCCCTCTTTCTTGTGAGGGGGGAAACGCCTTCCCCCCCGTATTCATGCTCTTCCTCATGACTAGAGGAGGCATGGGTTTCCTTGGATGCGCCGTCTGGCTGGTCCTTTATGCGGAGACCCTCTCTGGCCTTTTTTTTCTTCTCCTTCTTCTTGGGCGCCGAGTACGGCGCCACAATGAGCAGCGCCGTCAGCAACTCCGACCTGGGGTCTTCGGGTTGTGGAGCCGGGCAGTTAACTCTCGCGGCTTTGCTCAGCCACTTCTATGAAAGTAAGGGAGAAGGCGTTCAGTCTTTTGGTTGAAGAAGCAGAGTCAGCGGATTAAAATTATGCCATACCTTGGTGGGAGGGTTGTCGGTGCTTAGGCCCGAATCCTCCTCCTTGGCCGGCCAGCTTTTCCGAGGCTTGAACAAAGCCTTCCACAACCTCTCAGGGGTGGTGCGGAAGAGTTGGCGCACGGTAGGCTCGTCCTCAGGCTGGTAAGCCCACATGGGGGAAGCCCGGCGCTGGCAAGGAAGAATACGGCGGTGGAGCATAACCTGGACTACGTTAACCAGCTCCACCTTGGCCTCGATCACCGAGGTAATGCGCTTCTGCAGCAGCTTCACCTCAGCATCCGACCCCCAGTCAAGGCCCTTCCTGAGCCACGAGGTTAACCTCGTGGGAGGTCCGGATCTGAACTCGGCAGGCGCCGCCTAGCTCTCGTCCCTTGGCTCGGTGATGTAGAACCACTCCTTCTGCCAGATCTTGATTGTGTCGATGAAGGTGCCGGTTGGCCGCTCGACGTGGAGGAGCTTGCTGATTACCGCCCCTCCGCAGTCTGTGTGCTCGCCTGCCACGGTCTTCGGCTTGACGTTCAAGACCTTGAGCCACAGGCCGAAGTGCGGCTTGACCCGCAGAAAGGCTTCGCAGAGGATGATGAAAGCTGAAAATGCATAAAAGAATTCGGAGGAAGATCGTGGAAGTCGAACCCGTAGAAGAACATAAGGCCCCTGACGAAGGGGTGGAGTGGGAAGCTCAGTCCCCGGATGAAATGGGGGACAAAGACTACCCTTTCACCTGGCTTCGGGGTGGGGACGACCTATTTCGCCTCTGGGGCGCGGTAGAAGACGTTGGCGGGGAGGTAGCCAGCGAGCTTTAGCTCCCAGATATCCTGGTCTGTGACCGTGGAGGCCTCCCACTTGCCCATGGAGCCTGAACCCGCCATGACTAAGCTCGGAGGGGAAGTTGAGGAGAAACTAGATCTAGGCTCTTGGAGCTTGGGAAGATTGGGGAAGCAGAGGAGGTGAATGAGAAAGTGTGAGTAATCCTTGGGGTTTTCTCCCTTTTATGAGGCGTCACGCCGATTAGCCTCCCTTTACCGCGCCGCGAGTCTCTCCGCTTCCCAAGGCGTGCGTGCCGTTATAAATGCAGAAAATAAGCTCGGAGTTATGATTACATCCCGTATCAAACGGAGCACAATCTGTACATTGATGGGTCGTGTCAATGTGAAAATAGCCTCGAACCGCGAATCGAGTTGTCATAACTGGTTCAGCGGTCGTGGTAGGCCACGACCCTTCGTCAGAAGGGGGCGTCAGAAAACACTGTTTACACTCTAATGATTGGCCTTCGGGGCTAAGCTATTCATGGTGTTCGGACGATCGTATGATCGGATGGAAGACATGTCATCGAGAGCCGGGTTGGACTCGGCTGATCATTTACGGGAAGAAGAACTCACCCCGCAAGCCGAAGACTCCAGTCACAGAAGCTGCTAGAGCTGAGACTTTTTGGCGTTGGGGGCTAGTTCGGGGGCTACTGAGGGAGTCCTGGACTAGGGGGTCCTCGGGCCGCTGGCCTATCTCCCAATAGGCCGGCTCGATGGGCCGCTCTCTGGTCATCATGGGAAGGGCCGAATGTATCGAAGACCCCACGTTCTAGAAGGAAGCCTCGAAGGCGCGTCGTGCACTCCAAGTCAAGATGAGGAGATCGGCATTCCCATCCTCGGTAGGAGACCTTTCATGTGTAAACCCTAGGTACCCCCCGGTGTCTATATAAACCGGGAGGGTTTTAGAATGTGGGACAGAGAAACTCATCTAGGGTTTTAGCTAGTCTATCTTGAGGTAGTTCAACTCTATAACCTTCATATCATCAATATAATCGAGCAGGACGTAGGGTTTTACCTCCATAGGAGGGCCCAAACGTGGGTAAACATCGTCTCCTTCGTCCCTTTGTTACCATCGCTTCTAGACTCACAGCTCGGGACCCCCTACCCGAGATCCGCCAGTTTTGACACCGACAGTGGGCATCGCTGCCGACCTCTCCGACGAGGGGTGCGGCAGCGATCTTCTGATCGACGTCGTCGCCCTCACCGAACGCCTCGGTGGGCTGAGCCTCGCCGACGAGCCAGCCGCCGACAAGTACCCTAGCCAGGTGCTCGACTACCTCGACCCACCCTCGTTCGTGGGCGCACTCGCCCCGGGCAATGCTGATGATTCCTGCGTCCGCGCGGGGGTGATGGCCACCGGCTCCTCCACGACCTCCGGCCGCGTTAGGGCGGAGGCGGAGGCGGCCGCCGCGGCCGCCCGCGCCGGCACCTCCGACCCCCTCGGCTCCGTGCTTCGGGGCCTCAGAACCCCCGTCGCGCCTAAAATGAACCCAGCCACGGCTACGGCCGAGCTGGAGGCCGCTCGCCGGCAGCTGTTCACGGAGGCAACCACGCTCGCCACCACCAAGCGCCGGATGGAGTCCGCGCAGCGCGAGTACAACTCCGCCTACGGCCTCACCCCCACCGGCAACGAGCCCAGCCGGCGCGGCGACGTCCGCAACCGCGGCCGTGTGGTCGCGGAAATCCTCGGTGGCAGGCTCCCCACCTACGACACGCCGGCTGCCAACCTAAGGGCTGCCCAGGTGGCCTATGCCGACCTCGCCGACCTAGTGGGCGAGGAACGAGAGCAGCAGGAGTGGCATATGCAAGACCTCATCGCCACTGCCAACACCCAGCAGACCCGGCTCGATGACGCCTGCGCCGGCTCAGAAATTCCCGTCCCTGAGGGGACGCCCCGCCCACTGCTGGCCAGCGCCGGCCGGTCCAGCAAGCCTCTTCCCCCCGCGGCTCCGGCCGGCGGGGCGCCGGGTCCCACAACGGACGCTCCTGATACGGAGACGAGCCGCCGGCCGTCAACAGCCGGCGCAACGACGCCCCGGTTGTCCGTCCCGAACTCGCCACCCGGCTCGGCCCGCGCGTCCCGCGGAGCGAGAATGACGCCCGGACCTGCATCGACCGGCTGCCGCAATCCGCCCTCCTTAAGGAGGAGGGGCCGATCGGCCCAGCGTGCTTCGACCCCCGGATCCGCAACGAGCTGTTCCCAACTGGCTTCACGCTCCCTCGCGACACCCCGAAGTACTATGGCACCGCCAAGCCGGAGGACTGGCTGGTCAACTACACCACCGCGGTCGGCATAGCCAGGGGGAACAGGCACGTCGCCATACGCTATGTCCCCCTCATGTTGATCGGTCGGCTCGGACCTGGCTCAACAGCCTGTCGGCCGGCAGCATCAACACCTGGACGGACTTTGAGGAGGCATTCGTCCGCAACTTCACCGGCACCTACAAGCGGCCCGGCCAGCCCCGCGAGCTGGCCATGTGCGTCCGGGGGCCGGATGAGTCCTGTCGGCGTTCTGGGAACGGGGGTACCCAGACTTGCCTGCCAGCGACCCAGGACATGGCCCACTTTGTCAGCCAGGCACGGCCTGGCGGGACCGCACCCAAGACAAGGCCCTCGTGAGGGCCCTAGTCTCGCGAGGAAGAACAACACCAAGATCAGCAAGGAGTGGGCCTCCTCAGGCCCCCTCCGGAGCGGCAGAGATCTCTATGCAGAACCCGGCCTCAGGAGTCAAGGATGACGCAAGGAAGGACAGGCGGGCGCCAGCGCGCCAGGCGGTGCAGTTTCCCCTTTGGTGCAAAGGGAGCAAAGACGTATGCTGGTTCGCAAAGCGCCCCCCAAAGGTTTCCATTCCGGTGCAACAAGACCATGACCACGAGCCTAGCAGGACGGATGTCATTGCCGAGCCCACCTCTGCACCATTGACAACCACTTTGCAGGCGAAGACCACCTTTGGACAGGGCGGGGATGTACTCATGTCCCCCTTCAAATTTCGCCGTTGTAGGATCCCTTCCTGCCATTACGATAAGGGAAGAGGACCCGGACCGCTGCTATATATAGAGGCTAGGTTGCACCGTAGAGAAAGGGAGGGGAGAGAGAACAGACACCCTACAGGGCAGAGAGCCAAGAACACCACTCGAGCGCCCACGCGAGGCTCTCCACCATTGTACTAGTTCATCCACCACACCTCCTCGAGAGGCAATCCACCAAAGCAGGAGTAGGGTATTACGCTTCGCAGTGGGCCGAACCTGGGTAAATCATCGTGTGCATCTTCTTCCTCGTCATTGCGCGAGTTCGTCGTAGTAATCATCGTGTAGTGAGCTAGGTAGGGCGAGGCTGCAGGGGATCTTTGCACATGCCCCTGTGTTCGAACTTCTTGGGGTTTTGCGGAGCCCGAAATCCGACATTTGGCGTGCCAGGTAGGGGGCGTGTCGAAGCTCCCCCACTCGCGGTGATAGACGGGCTTCGGTTCGACGATCCCATGGCAGACGAGATCCCCGGCGCCGGCCGGCCCTCAACGCGCAATGGCGCCATGGCGTGCGGGGCAGGCCCCGTCGTCGCGTGCATCATTGGCGGATCACAGGCGCCACCTCCAGCCGCCAGGTCAAGCAGTTCTTCCGCCGCGCAGGAGCGATTCGGCCGCAGTCCTAGCCCACACCGCGTCGGGCGTGGCTGGAGACCGACATCACCTTCGGCCCCGAAGACCACCCCAAGACAACGAAAGCCGCCGGAACGCTCCCCATGTTGTGCACGCCAACCATAAGGGGCGTGGCCGTCTCCAGGACCCTCATAGATGGTGGCGCCGACCTCAACGTCATCTCCGTGGAGGCCTTCGACGCGCTGCAGCTACCCCATGACCTACTCGCGCCTTCAAGGCCCTTATGTGGGGTGGTCGGGGGATCCGTTGTCCCCGTGGGGTGGGTGCGCCTCCCCGTCACCTTCGGTACCCGCTCCAACTTCCGCACCGAGTAGATCGACTTCGACGTCGCCCGCATCCATCTTCCGTACAACGCAATACTCGGCTACCCCGCCCTGGCCCAGTTCATGGCGGCAACGCACCCGGGCTACAACGTCGTCAAGATGCCCGGGAGCGGCGACATCCTCACCATCATGGGGGATGCCAAGGATGCGTCCCACGCACTCAAGCTCACCTACAAAGCGGTGGCCGCGGCGCGCCCCAGCGCCGGGGACGCCATGCAAGCCACGGAGGACTCCGGGGGTGTCCCCGACATCGCTCCGGTAAAGAAGAAGCAGTTGTTCTCTCAGAGCTGGGCGGAGACGAAGCAGGTGCCTGTGGACAAAGGAAGCCCCGGCCCTACCTTCACCATCGGCGCCGACTTGCCCCAGGAGCAAGAGGAGGCGTTTGTGGCCTTCCTCCGTGCAAACAAGGAGGCATTTGCATGGAGCGCCTCCGACCTGGTGGGGGTCCCGAGGGACGTGATCGAGCACCACCTCATGGTGTGACCGAATGCACGTCCGGTGAAGCAAAAGGCAAGGAGGCAAGCTCAGGAGAAGCAGGCGTTCATCGCCTAGGAGGTCGGCAAGCTAAAAGAGGCCGGGGTCATCCGGGAGGTGCGTTACCCGGAGTGGCTAGCCACCGGTGGTCGTCCCGAAGAAGTGCGGGAAGGAGCATATGTGCGTCGACTTCACGAGCCTCAACAAAGCCTGCCCCCAAGACCCATTCCAGCTGTCGCGCATCGATCAGCTCGTGGACTCCACCGCAGAGTGTGACCTATTGTGCTTCCTGGACGCTTTCTCGGGCTACCATCAGATCAAAATGGTGGTGGAGGACATCGAGAAGACGGCCTTCCTCACCTCATGCGGAGTGTTCTGCTACACATGCATGCCCTTCGGGCTGCGGAACGCTGGGGCAACCTTCCAGTGGCTGATGCACATCGCCCTGGGGCCGCAGCTCGGGAGGAATGCAGAAGCTTACGTCGACGACATCATGGTCAAGTCCAGGGAGGCCAAGACCCTGATCGAGGACTTGGAGGAGACGTTCGCCAGCCTGAGGGAGGTGAACCTGAAGCTCAACCCCGAGAAGTGCGTCTTCGGGGTCCCATCGGGCAAGCTGCTCGGTTTCTTGGTGTCGCACCGGGGAATCGAGGCGAACCCGGAGAAGATCAAGGCCATAAACAAGATGAGCGCGCCCCAGACCCTCAAGGAAATGCAGAAGTTGGCAGGTTGCGTGACCTCCTTGGGGCGCTTCATCTCCAAACTCGGCGAACGGGCCATGCCGTTCTTCAAGATAATGAAAAGGAAGGGCCCCTTCGAGTGGACTCCTGAGGCCGACGCAGCCTTCGAGGAACTCAAGCAGTACCTCACGAGCCCGCCAGGGATGGTGGCACCCCGTCCCCGGGAGCCCCTGCTGCTATACCTGGCTGCCACCCCCCACTCCGCCAGTGCTGCGTTGGTGGCGGTCAGGGAGGAGCGTACCGACATGCGCGGCACTTCGATGGGCGCCGGCGGGCCCCCCAACATGGAGCAAGGGGGCTCGCAGGATGCCGAGAAGCCCGCTCCCTCCCAAGACGGTGCTCGTGAGGCCCCCGCCGCCCCGACGGACCCTGGGGCGCTCAATCCTCATGAGGCCTCGGCTGCTTCGGCGGCCCCCGAGGCGCTCGAGCCTCTTAGGCCCACCACGGAGCAGGGCACCACAGGGGCTTCACCCTCGTCGAACACCCAGTGTACTACGTCAGCACAGTATTGCGGGACACGCGCTCACGCTACCCCATGCAACAGAAGCTCCTCCTAGCACTTCTTGTCGCTTCGAGGAAACTGCGCCACTACTTCCAGGGACATCCCATCAAGGTCGTCTCTGCGTACCCCTTGGAGAAGGTCCTGCGCAACCCCAACGCGGCAGGGAGGGTTGCTGAGTGGAACATCGAGCTACAGGCCTTCAATATTGAGTTCAACATGACCAGGGTTATCAAGGGGGCGGCCCTGGCGGACTTTGTGGCGGAGTGGACAGACGCTCCTAACCGGGGGCTGGACGGGAGCCAGTCCCTCATCCCTGGCGACGAGGCACCCGAGGGTTGGACCATGCATTTTGACGGAGCCTTTTCACGCATGGGAGCAGGGGCCGGAGTCGTGCTCATCTCCCCGACGAGGGACAAGCTCCACTACGCTGTGCAGCTCTGTTTCCAGCATTGGGAAAAGGTCTCCAACAACATCGCGGAGTACGAGGGCCTCATCGCCGGCCTCAAGGCGGCGGCGGCCTTGGGGATTCAGCGCCTCACCATCAAGGGCGACTCCCAGCTCCTCGTCAACTTCTCCAACAAAGAGTATACACCAAAGGAAGAGCACATGGAGGCGTATTTGGAGGAGGTACGTAAGATCGAAAAACATTTTCAGGGCTTGGAATTGCAGCACATCCCGCGCGGCGCGAACAAGGAGACAGATGACATCGCCAAAAGGGCATCGTGCCGCGAGCCCCAGGAGCCGGGCGTCTTCGAGGAGCGACTCTTCAAGCCTTCCGCAGCGCCCTCAACCGAAGGTCTGGCGCCACGGAGTGAGGTGCTCCCCCCAGCACCGCCCTTGGGGGCTCCGGACTGTGGCCCGGCCTCAGGAGGCCGACTGCTCCTGGCACTAGAGCCTCAGGTCGACGACTGGATGCAGGAGTTCAGGGCGTACCTACTTCACGGCACGCTGCCGGAAAAGGAGGAAGATGCGGAGCGCGTGGCGTGGCAGGCCACGGCTTACTGCCTGCAGGACGGCGACCTGTACCGCAGGCGCCCGAATGACGTCGCGCTGCGGTGCATCTCCAAGGAGTAGGGGTGCGAGCTGCTGGCCGACATCCACGGAGGAGACTGCGGGCACCACTCCTCGTCGCGCACCCTTGCAGGAAAGGCCTTTCGATCAGGCTTCTACTGGCCCTCAGCGCTTAACGACGCCATCGAGCTGGTCTGGTCTTGTGAGGCCTGCCAGTTCCACGCTAAGTAGATTCACCAGCCCGCGGAGGGCCTCCAGACCATCCCGCTCTCCTGGCCCTTTGCGGTCTGGGGGCTGGACATATTGGGGCCCTTCCCGCGGGCAGCGGGCAGGTAACGCTACCTCTACGTCACCATCGACAAGTTCACCAAGTGGGCGGAGGTGGAGCCCGTGCGCGCCATCCTAGCCAGATCAGCCGTCAAGTTCATCAAGGGCCTCGTAAGCCGATTCAGCGTCCCCAACCGCATCATCACCGACAACGGTTGGCAGTTCACAAGTAACCTCTTCAGGACCTATTGCGCTAACCTTGGAACGCAGATATGCTACGCCTCAGTAGCCCACCCACGGAGCAATGGCCAGGTGGAGCGCGCCAACGCGGAGGTCCTGCGGGGCCTCAAGGCAAGGAGCTTCAAGAAGAAGCTTGAAGCTTGCGGCAGGGGTTGGGTCGATGAGCTTCAGTCCGTGCTGTGGTCCATCCGCACCACCGTGACCAAGCCCACCGGCGAGACCCCGTTCTTCCTCCTCTACGGAGCCGAAGCCGTCCTTCCACACGAGGTCAAGCACCGGTCCCCGCGAGTCTTGGCATTCGACGGGGAGCGTCAGGATGCCGCACGAGGAACAGACCTCGTGCTCGGGGAGGAGGCACGCCGCCGAGCCTCGCTCTGAGCTGCGAGGTACCAGCAGGCGCTGCGGTGCTACCACCACCGTAACATTCGCTCCAGGACCCTCGAAGTCGGAGACCTCGTCCTAAGGCGGGTTCTCTCCAAGGAGGGCTTGCACAAGCTCTCACCCATGTGGGAGGCCCCGTTCAAGGTCTCTCACGTCTCCAGGCCTGGCACCGTGCGCTTGGAGACTCAGGACGGGGTCCCCATCCAGAATGCCTGGAACATCCAGCACCTCCGGAAGTTCTACCCGTGACACTCTCATGTAATAATGAGTGGGCTATATACGCCCGGAGCCCCCCGAGGACGCGGAGGGGTTCCCACCCACGCCCAAGTGGAAGCCCCATGCTCCGCGCTGGCGGACAACACTGCCCTCCAATGGATATGCCCAAGCAACGTGGATGCCCTACGCTCCGCGCTGGGGGAAGACGAAGATGAAGACTAGTCTAGGCGCCGGACGTGGCTGTTATTTGCTCTTCTGATGTTTGAATTTGCCAACATTTTTGAAACAAAGCTTGGGGTTTTCTTCACCATGTTTCAAAGAAAAAAGGGTCAGGGATTTATTTTCATCGCCATTTCCTATCTTGGGTTCTCTCTCTATGAGTCGAGCACTCGCCTGCTTCCCTCCCCCTCGCACCCCGCGAGCGGGGGCTGGGGAGCACGGTGCTCGCACCTCGCCAAGGCCTTGGCGCCCGGATCCTCGCGTGGCGCTCCCGGGTGAGTCAGCAGGCGCGTGGCGCTTCATACTCGCTCGGGGGCTCCACCCACGGCCCGACGCGCCATCTTGGAGCCTCGGGAGGCCCGCGCCTCCCGGGGCAGGAAACAAAATTTTTTGGGAGCCGCTTGAGCGTCAAGGGGGGCTCCTGAGCAACGCGCCTTAGGAGCCTTACCGGTCATATAGCCACTCGCCCCTTGATGTCATCCTCGCGATCCGGTAGGTGTCAAGGGTGTCGAGGCCTCACCTCGTAGTTGCGTCCTGGTGATCCGGACGTACATTACGGTGGTCGAGGAATGTGTGGGACTGGGACCTGCCGACGCAGAGCTGCTTGAGCGTCAAAGGGGGCTCCTGAGCAGCGTGCCTCAGGAGCCTTACCGGTCATATAGCCACTCACCCCTTGATGTTGTCGTGGCGATCCGGTCGGCGTCAAGGGTGTCAAGGCCTCACCTCATAGTTGCATCCTGGTGATCCAGACGTACATTACGGTGGTCGAAAAATGTGCGGGACTGGGGCCTGTAGACACAGAGTGCCAAAAGGGCTCCCAACCCGCCTTGCTTGTGAGAAGAAGAAGCCCCCCGGGACCTCCAAGTCCCCCAAGCGCCACTGCCACGCCTCCCCGACACAGAAGCCTACCGCGAGCATGTCAAGCTAAGTACCCTAATGTGGCACCCCGGCTCAGAGGAAACCGGAACGCCCCGTATTCCAGCCCAGAGACAAGTCTTTTGGAATACGGCACTGTTGGCATAGAACAAATCAGCTCTTTATTACTATGGATAAGGTTACAAGGGTACATGGATTACATCGGGACGGCGACACTACGCCTGCCAAGGGTGGCTCTATACTAACAGCGGAACAACCCGAGGAAGCGGAGTAACTCTCGGCAGCGGAGCGACGACTATGGTGATGGACTCCACTCCGCAGGGACTCTGGCTGGAACGCTTATCCTAGCTCGCAAACTCAGAATCCTTGACAAGCAAGCATTCATGGTATGACCTGCAAACTGGCATGACACGCCAGGTGAGTACTTTGAATGTACTCGCAAGCTCACAGCAACCAAAGCAATCAAGACAAGCAATGACATGGCATTTACAGGTTAAGCAGGTGTGAACATGATGATGCTAGAACGTTATGGCATATGGGCATGATGACACTGCATGCAATAGGTTCAAACTATCATGATGCAACTTACTCTGTTCCGGGGTTACCTCCTAACCACCACATGTAAGAACTTACCCTCGAGTGTGCCACATGATAACCTCGGGACCAACCAAACTTGGTATTACAATACCGTAGTGACAACATGATCACAAGGAGCTTGGTCTTTACCCGAGATCACAACATAACACCATCAACCAAATCCAGTATCCATGATACCACGGTGATCCTCTCGTGATCACGATCAACCAACATCGGTATCCTTGATACCACGGTGATCCTCTCGCGATCACATAAAGATCAACCATCTTCTTTCTCATCGAACGGGGTTCTTATAAGCAAGATTATTATACTGTTGACCCATAGAGTGTCCTACTACAAACTGTGCCCATGACCGAGGATGCGTCTATCGATAGATCATACACTCTGCAGAGGTTAGTACACTGTACCCACAACACTGAACTCATGGCCTCGTGCTCCCATTCGGGTGGACCAACGATGTTCCGACCAAACCCAATCTATTGCATGGCACTCTCCCGGCCACTCCGACAAACTCCCCTTTGGGCTATGTCATGGGTGACCCCTGTGTCCTTCTGACACCTGCCACCGTCGTGGCCAAACAAAACTGTCCCAAACAGGGACCTGAGCTCAATACCAAAACTGGGTTCACAAGGTTATAGCCGCCTACCTGATCAGGGTAGCACGCACTCATAACCTTCCCTGGTTGGAGGTACCAGCGAGAGGCATGACAATAGACCGAATTAGGGCCGCCCCATCCCATCAAGTGTGGTTGCACTGGTTAGCTCGATTCGGTGGCGCACTATGACCCAGCCAACAGGTGTTTAAGTTCGATTAACATCCGATTTAACTTGAATGTAAATGAGCTGAGTCACGACAACATGATAAAGTAACTATGCAAATGAGCATGATATCAACATGATAATAACAGTAGCGAGTAATCACTTAACCAACTAGATGCAAACGATCATGGTATACAGATAAGCATGGATTCACAAGCAGTTATAAAGCAATCACAAAAATATTAACCTGTGCAAAGTATTTAAATATTTAAGTGGAAAACCATGGCTACTGCAAGGCTATCATGCAAGTGGCTGTCGTGGCTTGCCTGGGAATGAGGGATCCATCAAGGAGAAGTGCGGAGAGTTCGCGGAAACAATTGCCGGAAACAGTTCTCTCTCGGAGGGGCTGTTTATGAGCAAGGGCAAAATGCTCATTTTCACTGTGTCAAAACATAATGAAAATGATACCAAATGAACGGTCTCGACGAGATGAAGAAGTAGGCTTTGGAATCACCTCACTCGGAGTTGCAGATGAAAAGATACAGCCAGTGGAATGTCAGGGACCCATTTGTAAAAAGAATATCCACAAATAAGCCCCTGGCTGCAAAATAGAAAACGCTTTCTGGGAAATACGTTTTCTGAAAGCGAAAGCGTATTTGTGGAAATATGTTTCCACTTATCCTTGTCAGCAGCGCTGGGTCAACGCCCGTGCGGCTGCCAGGTGGGGTCCGCGGGAGGTGGGGCCCTCCTGGCCTGGGCGTCGTCTTCTTCCTCGCTCCCCCGACCAGAAACAGAGGAGGCAGGGGAGGGCCACGGCGCCGGTGACGTCCCCCGGTGGCTCTGACCACCTCTGGCAGGGGCAAAGCCACCGGCGGGCGCGGAAGGAGGCGCTGCTCCCGCATGGAGCAACAGCAGACGCCGGGGAGGGGCAGAGCAACGGCGGCTCGCGGCATCAGAGAGCCGGGGAGGCGGCGGCCGACCGATGGGGGCGCGGCCACAGGGCATTCCGGCGGCAGGAGGAGTGGATGGAGAGGAGCGCCGGCGTGAAGGGGAGTTGCTGGAGATGTCAGGGGTGGAGGAGGAGCTCGGCTCGGAGCCAATTTAGGCGGTGGAGGGCGGCGGCCATGGCGGTGATTGGAGGTGGTGAGAGCTCCTCGGGCTCGGGCAGGTGGCTAGGTAGGGGTAGAGGAGAGTGGTGAGTGCGCTGATGAGCTCGAGAGGGGCTCGGGTGGCTTTATATAGCCGGGACGGCGCAGGGCTCGGGCACGGCCTCGGTGACGCGTGCGCCACGCGCCGGAGCTTGGGGAACACTCATGGAGGAAGGGAGAGGTGTCCAGAGGACTCACGGGGGAAGTAGAGAGGTCTCAGGCGAGCTCGGGAAGGCTCGGGAGAGCTCTGGCAACCGGACACGGCGGCGACCGCGGCTGCAGGTCACGGGTTTGGCTGCCGCATCGTGTAGGAGGGGACGCAAGAGGGGGAGAGGGGTCCAGGAGAAAGAAGACGTCGAGGGGAAGCTCCTAGACATGGCTAGGTGGTGAGGGAGAGGAAGAAACCGACGAGCACAGCACCGCGGTTTGCCAGAGCGCGTGGACGTGCATGCCAGCCACGCGGTCACCGCGTGAACAGGCGCACGCGGTGCACCCTGGCCGGCCTAATCTTGTCAGGAGGAGTGGTCATTCGAAGGAGAAGGCCAAAGAGGAAAGAAACAGGCATAGTAGAGCTTGAGATGACCACAGCTAGCAGATTTGTTCAGGAACAGCAAGGTGTTTGAAATGATGTGAGAGGGATTGATCAAGAGATAGACTCTGGTCTTTGGCTGGGAGTGATCACATGCTAAGAACTATGTGTGGGCCAAAAATCAGCTCAAATGGATAAGTAGATATATCACTTGCTGTACAAGTGACCCCACTGACCAAAAATGCAAATCTTGATGTGGCACTCACATACTGGCTTGGATTGTGCTGAAATTTGGAGGAGGTGAGTTATATGGGCATATGAAGGCTCTGTATAAATTTCATACCATTTGGATAAGCCAAAATGGTACTTCCTTCACACAGCATCCCATTGGACAGAATCTTAGAAAAATAGCTGAGGATAAATGGCTGGATTAAATGAGCCCAAATTTTGTGGAGATAGGTTATATGGGTAGGAGAATGCTCTGGTAAATTTTCAGCAATTATGAAGCAATATAAAATATAGTTGCTTCACAACAGGAAAATATGACCAGAAGCCAAGATTTGATGGTGTGATCACATAGTAGATGGTATGATGCTCAAATCTTGTGGGTGGTGTTAAGTTGAGCATATGAAGATGCTTGCAAAATTTCAGCTCATTTGGATACTCTTAGCTAGCACTTGCTCCACAAAGCTTCCTCTGGATGAGAAACTTTGGAAATTTGCCAAGAAATATTTACTAGCCAAATTTAGTTGAATTTTGTCATATGGCAATTATATGGATAGGAAAGAGTGCACAAAAAGTTTGAGAGCAAGAAAGCAAATATAAAGGGTACTTGCTTCTCAACTTGACAGCTGGGGCAAAATCAGAAAAGGAATATTGGTGAAATATTTTTGAACATGGCAAGGAAAGATTTTGAAACATCTGAGGAAGATATGACCCAAAAAATTTATGAGAATTATTTGGGAATTTTTGGAATGATGGAAATGTGGGTTGCTTCACAACCCAGGCAGACAGGGTTATTCCTTTAATAGAAAAGGAATATTCCCAGGAAAAAGAATATTGGGATTGGTCCAAGATGGAAATGGCAAGGTCTTGAGATGGTTTTGAGGTTGACAAGCCACTTGGGAGAGGAATCAAGGTAATCTCTCCAGGTTCCAAGACCACTAAGCCACTGAGAAAGTAAATCCAGACCAAAATCAAAAGAAAAAGAAATGGGCAAAATCCAGGGTGTTACACCTAATCATGGCCGACAGGAGGTTCCAATTAACAATAACGTAAAGGCCAGGACACGTAATAAAGATGCTGAAAAATAAAGAGGCGAGCGCCCAAATTCATTACACGCCCACAGGGCTTCCCCTTGGTTCTTTGATTGTAGGAACGGGAAATGAGGAGGAGGAAGAAAGTAAGGAAGCCCCCTCGGGGGCTGCAGTTTCGGGAGCCCTGGCGTCGGCGCACCAACACTCAGTCGGAGTCCTCCTCTTCCTTCACGGGCCTGTGGGGGCGCGCCGGCGTGGTCGCCTCGGGAGCAGAGAGCGACGCCGCGGCGGCTGGCCACCCCCCGAGGTCCGGGCAGCACCCCAGGCTGCTGTCGCCATAGCTGCTGTCGCCACTGTCGCTCGGGCTCTCCTCGGAAGGGGTGTCGCTGCTGCTGGAGACGCGGCACCCGTCATGAAGGGCAAGCTCATCTCCAAGATCGCCGCGGCCGGCGTCTTCCGGGCAGCACCCCAGGTGCTCACCCTCTCCTCCGAAGATCTTGACGAAGAGTGTCGCCACCCCGTCGTACTTGAAGTGAAGGGTGCGCCTCCCCTACAAGCCACGGGCGCGGGTAAACGTCTGCCACCCACAGCTCAGGTACACGTCACCCCCGGGGGTGACCTCGACCTCCACCCACGAAGCCACGCTGCAACAGCCATCGGCCTGCAGCCATAGGCCAGCAGGCCCCCCGACCGGCAGCGCCTCCGCGAAGAAGCACGGGAGTTGAAACCAAGCGGCCTCCGGCCTCTCCGCCCACACCACAAACACCTGGGCCATGTCGGCTGAATGGAGCCGCGGGCGCGGCGACCGGGTGGCCACCGCCAGCCTCCCACCACGGGCGCCACCACCACGACTACCGCGGCCGCACGCACTGGACGAAGCCCCCCCGCGGCTGCCGACGGAAACCCCGCGCCGCGTTGATGCACGCCCGCGCCCACGGGGAACCAGCACCGATGTCGTGGCGCACTTTCGGGGACGACCGCGGCCCCTCCTGGGCGGCGGTGAGGCAGGGCTCTTCTCGGAGGCCTTCCCTTTCTCGGCGGCAGAGAGTTTCCTCATGGATGCCATGGCTCGAAGAGCGGCAGCTTGAAGATTGGGAGGCAAAGCGGATCAAGATGTGTTGAAGGTTTTCTCGCCCTCGCCCGCTTATATACAACCAAGGGCCAACCGGCGCCTCCTCACATCCTGGGCAGCGTGCGGCCCTGCCCCGCGTCGGTTCGTCAGCCTCTGAAAGGTCACATCCACGTGGCCCGAGGGGATAAGACCGAGGGAACAGCCGCATTCAAAGAAAGGTAATGATGACCGGTGCGGCGCGCAGGCGTCAACTCAGTCTGACCGGGGGTCCTCGACATCCTCGGGAGTGGAGGCGTCGTCCCCTGGGGGCGTGGCACGTGTTGAGCCTGGCCCGCAGGCGTTTGGGGCCCGCGACGCCTCGGGCCATCCTCAAGGGCTTCGCCCGGAAGCCAGCCCGAGCGCGCCTTGGGCCCGGGGGCTACTGTCGGCGTTCTGGGAACGGGGGTACCCAGACTTGCCTGCCTGCGACCCAGGACATATGAAAGCACAACATGCTCCCTTGGTGGTTTTGATAATTCATGACAACATACATTGTCTCTTGGACTGATACTTTTACCTAGTGTATTTCAGATGAAAGTCAATGGAGAGAGGATTGGCAAAAAGGGCCATGTGGAGATACCCCAAGATGCAAGGAAATGGATTGGCAAAGCTTCAAGCTAGAGGACTCTTCATTTTACATTTGTGAGAAATCACTTTGAGTCCATAGGAAAGCCAATACTATTAAAAGGGGGTAAGGTATTGTTGGTGAACAAAATGCTCATACGTGCACAAGTGATAGTCACCAAAAACACCCACAAGGTCTTCCACAAAAGTATGTACAATGTCATATGTCCAAAATCGGTGCAACCAACACTTTCCACTCGGTGCCACCGATTCCCATACTCAGACAGACCTAAGCCAAACCCTAGCTTTTCGGTGCAACCGATTCCGTTTCGGTGCCACCGAGTTCAGCTTGCCAACTTTCTGTTACGCAATTTCACAAAATTGGTCCGACCGAGTTTGTTGAATCGGCATCACCGAGATTGGTCAATCTGACCGTTGGTCACCTTATTGGTGCAACCAAGTTTTATATATCGGTCTCACCGAGATTCAAAAGTTGCTACCTTTGGAGCAACTCGGTACCACCGAGATTCACACATCGGTGTCACCGAGTTGGTCAGTTTAGGTGTAACGGTTGGATTTTTAGAGATGCCTATATATACCCCTTCACCACCACCCACTTGAAAGAGAAGCACTCAGAACTTTTCCATACTTGCCCCATCATATTTTCTGAGAGAGAGCCACCTACTCATGTGTTGAGATCATGCCATTCCATTCCAACCATATGAATCTTGATCTCTAGCCTCCCCAAGTTGCTTTCCACCAATCACATCTCTTCCGCCAAGCCAAATCTGTGAGAGAGTGATTGTGTGTTGAGGAGTCTATCAGCTTGAAGCACAAGAGCAAGGAGTTCATCGTCATTACCGAGCCTATTACCTTTTGGAGGGTGGTGCCTCCTAGATTGGTTAGGTGTCACTTGGCAGCCTCCTACTTCGTGTTGCGGAGTTGAACCAAGAAGTTTGTACGGGCAAGGAGATCGCCTACTTCGTGAAGATCTACCCATAGTGAGGCTAGTCCTTCGTGAACGGAAGCCGTTATGGAATAGTCAAGGTTGCTACTTCGTGGACCCTTATGGGTGGAGCCCTCCATGGACTCTCGCGACCGTTACCCTCCGTGGGTTGAAGACTCCATAAACGTGGACGTACGATAGCACCACCTATCGGAACCACGGGAAAAATCTTTGCGTCTCCAATTGCGTTTGATCTTCCTATCTCAACTCCTTACTTCATGTGCAATGTCTTTACTTTCCGCTGCCATATTTGTTGACATGCATATGTAGGGTGTGCTAGACTTGCTAGACTTGCTATAATTTTAAAAATCTGCCAACCAATTAACTTGGGAAAAGGATAGGTTTTAAATTCCTGCTAGTAGTCTATTCAGCCCCCCTCTAGACACTCTTCTAGTGATCCCACAATTGGTATCAGAGCATTGGTCTCCATTGCTTCGGTTTAATCACCATGGAGGAAGATGGATGTGTCTAGTATAGGAAGTTTGAGTTGTAGAGTGCCCATTCTTGATGGAGAGTACTATAGTCAACGGAAAACTTTGATGCTTGAGCTGTTTAATGAATTTCAATTGAGCAAATATGTTAAGAGCCCCTATGTACCTCCTTTTGATCCTTTACATCCCACACACGAAGAGGAAATTGATATGCTATGCAATCTAAGAACTGTTAATCTCATTGTTAGAGCATTGCCCAGAAATGTGCTTCATCAAATGAAGAATTTTGAATGTGCTTATACCTTCTGGAATGACTTGGAGAAACGATATCCAAGTTATTCATTAAGTAATCTTGATGAAATTGTTCATAAAACTATTGCCTTTCACAAAATAACGCCTAGTAATCCCAAGTTTGATGACTATCTATTTGAGCTTAGAGACCTCATGCGTGCTAAAGGAGATGTCATAACCATAAACAACATCATTGTAGAAGCCATTCGCATTCATAATCTTGAACATTGTCATGATCACAACACTAACGAATCTCTTGTTCTTTGTGACGAGGATTTCCCACTTGATGATGACAATGTGGAACATGGCTACTATGATGAAGATGAGCTGTTCGACATCGAGTATGAGAAGATCATGAAGAATTTAAGTCTTATGGCAAACTTCAAGGATTACATGTCCGCAGGAAAAGACTGGATTCTCGATAGCGGATGCACCGATCATATGACTGGAGATAGAGAAATGTTTGAAGAGATCACACCAAACAGTGGACCGCGAAGGTACGTAACATTTGGAGACAACTCCAAGGGTAAGGTACTTGGTCTTGGTAAGGTGTCCATATCCCATGATAGCTCTATTCAAAATGTTATGCTTGTTGAATCTCTTGGCTAGAATCTTCTTTCCGTATCTAGACTTGCTGACTTTGGTTTTAATGTGCTATTCACGAAAATAGATTGCCAAGTGTTTTGTCAAGATAATCATAAAATGGTCTTTACCGGTTTCCATAGAGGTGATCTATACATTGTCGATTTCACTAAGAGATCCAAACCTCGTACTTGTCTTATTGCAAAATCTTCTAAAGGTTGGCTTTGGCATAGAAGACTAGGACATGTTGGCATGCGTAACTTAGACAAGCTCATCAAAGGTGATCATATTCTTGGTGTTAAAGATGTTATCTTTGACAAAGATAGACTTTGTAGTGCTTGTCAAGCTGGAAAGCAAGTAGGTGGAAGTAATCCCGTTAAGAATATCATGACTACTAGGAGACCACTCGAGTTACTTCACATGGATCTTTTTGGTCCCAATGCTTATAAGAGTCTCGGTGGAAATTCTTATGGTCTAGTTATAGTTGATGATTTTCCAGATTTACGTGGGTATTCTTTCTTGATGATAAGTCGCAGGTACAAAAGATCTTCAAGAATTTCGTTCGCAAAGCGCAAAATCAGTTTGAAGTGAAGATCAAGAAGGTTCGGAGCGATAACGGATCGGAGTTCAAGAACACCCATGTGGATACCTTTCTTGACGAAGAGGGTGTCTCACAAGAGTTCTCGGCTACATACACGCCTCAACAAAATGGAGTTGTTGAGAGGAAGAACCGGACGCTTATTGAGATGGCAAGAACAATGCTTGACGAATACAAGACGCCAAGACACTTTTGGGCAGAAGCCGTGGAAACAACATGTCATGCCACGAACCGACTCTACTTGCACAAGCTTCTTGGTAAAACGACATATGAGCTACTAACCGGTAACAAACCCCAAGTTGGATACTTTCGGGTATTCGGCTCAAAGTGCTACATTCCTGATAAGCATCGTCGTACTAAATTTGGTCCTAAATCTCATGAAGGATTCCTACTTGGTTATGGATCGAACTCTCACACTTACCGTGTCTACAACAACTTCACTCGAAAAGTTGAAGAGACGGTAGATGTGAAGTTTGATGAATCTAATGGTTCGCAAGTCAAACAATTGCCAAATGATGTAGGTGATAAGGACCCTTCGGAAGCTATCCAAGACTTGCCCATCGGCAAGATTCGTCCCATGGAGGTGAAGGAAAGTACTTCATCAACTCAAGTGGAAGCCCCTACTTCACGTCAAGGTGAACCCTAACACGACATGGAGGCATCCACAAGCGGTACACGACAAGATGATGAAGAGGAGGAAGTACATCATGAAGATCCACCACAACCAAGATCTTCAAGATATTGTGGGACTTTACCTGCAGTACCATGAGTTCTACCCATCCACCCCAGTACGAGCTGCTCAAAGCAAGGATCACCCCAGTCGCCTCGAAATATTGGGCAGTAGTACACATCCCTCCCGCAAACCCAAACCAAGATCCCACGGAAGTCTCTTTCGTGGGGAGATCTATGCCAACTCCGCAAATGGCCATAGAAGCTGCTGCGTACAAAGCAATTACTCGTCTTCGCTTCGCAATACCCTATGCCAGCGAAAGGGGGTATATTTACTTTCCGAGTCGTGCAGCACCCGGAGAAGTAGCCTCTTTTCCCGGTGGACGAATAGAGAGGGACCCAGTACTGGCCAATCTTGCCCAGTACGTCATCGCTCAAGAGCATTTGACCCAGCGAGTAATGAGTTATCTCCAGAGACTCGCTGATTTAAATCCTCAGATCGCCATTGGCGGACCCTTGAGGCCAGACCAGGAAAGGCACGTTCTTCGACTTGTCAATCCGCTTCCTCCGATAGAAGAAGAATGTGTCCCAGTGCCGGAGACATTTTCTCAGGACCCAGCATATTTTACATTTGCGCCATAGACGCCACTACTATGTTTGTTAGCCTAGCGTTTATTTATGTGTTGTAGCTTATGCGTTGTATCCTAAGTTTGTGCAATGAATAAATTGTTTAATTTCAATTATGTGTGAGAATTATTTTTTGAAACCGTCCTTAGCAAATCTCGAGGACGAGATTTTTCTTAAGGGGGGTAGTGTTGTAACACCCCAAAATTTTAACCATATTTTGTTAATTAAAATTTTGCCAGGAAATTTTAAAAAAAAATTCTTTCTGGATTTTCTTGTGATCTCAGAGCCACTCCTTTTGTCTGAATTTCAAAAATTCTTCTATTCTATCTGAAAACTTTTGAATATTGTTGTGTGGCTTGAGTGTTTTATTTAATCATTTTATTTCATTCATTAAAACCAGTGGAATAATTTTTATAATAAAATTTGTCAAGATTTAATTCATTAAATAGCATTTTACCCCTTTTTAGAGCCTCTTTTGCACTGCAACTATTTTATAACTCCATTTATAAATTCCACAAAAATTTGTAGAAGTCATGTGATGCCCCTGGATCACTTTTATGCAAAAACCCAACTTGGCCATTTGTAAATTTTGAGCTCCACTTCAAGCTTTCAAATCTGGTTCAGTTTGTAGTTTGCCCTACAACCTATTTAAATATTTCTTTAAAAATTCCATAAAAATTTGGGGATGTCAGTAGAGGTATATAACTCAGGTTTATGCAAAAATCCATTTGGGTTCTTTGGAATATTTGATCAAACCATCCTCATCTTCATTCTGGTCCAGTTTGGTAGTTTGTACTGCAACCCCATTTTAATTTTCTCTATTTCCCTTGAGATTTTTCCTGCTCATAGTCCACCCTATAAAACCCTTAAGTCCAGGAGTTTGGACCCATTGGGATACTTTTGACACATGCAATCTTAGCCAGAAGTTGCTGTCCAGAACTGTAGTTTTGCAAAACTTGCACTAACTAGTTTCTGTTTTTCTCAAACTAACCTTGCCATCCTCTTTACCATCTAAAGAGACTCTGATCTGGAAAGTTTGGTCACCAGCAAAACCTTCTGGATGCCCCTAGCATTTTGTCGAACAGCTGGAGTGCATGAACTGTTTTGACATGATCTTTGCTTTGCATTGGAAGTTAGCTCATCTGGCCATCTCAGCTTGTCCTCTAGCTTTGCCTTGGCTAGCAATCCATCCTGGTAGAGCCCCGTGGGCGGAGGAGCCTCCTGGCTCATCTTGGCGTTTCATCGAACGCCTCCCGTGCACGCCCGGAGCGCGAGCAGAGCGCGCGTTTTGCACGTGCTAGCGCCCGAGCCCGCACGTTCCTAGATAGCTCTTCCCGAGCTCGTCCTGATCTTCTCCCTGTAGCCGCGTCGTGCCAGAAGACTCGACCACTCCCTGGCTCTCTACAGCGCCGCCGTCAGAGCTCCTTTGGCAGCACGCCGGCGACCGCAGCGGGTTTCTGTCAGGTCGGCGCCGTCCGAGCCACCAGCGCCCGCCAGCTGCCCTCTAGAGCAGCCCGAGCTTATCCGCGAGCTCGTCCGCTAGCGCCGACGTCCTGCAAGCCGCAGCAAGGCAGCCCGCCGTTCTTATCCATTGCCGTCGCCGTTCTTATCCATTGCCGCCGCGGGAACCGACCTCCCCGAGCTATAAATAGGACCCCGAGGCCGCAACGCATCTCCATGGTCCTCCTCGACACCGTAGCCAGCCGCTCCTAGCTCCAATTTAGCTAGTAGCCACCGTCTTCCCCAACTCCGGTAGCCACGGTCGCCGCCGCACTCCGGTTAAAATTCCCCGCAGCCAGAGCGCCCCAGCCTTCGCTATCGCTACCATCCCCTCCCCCTCGACCTTGCGAAGCCACCTCACCCCTCAGCCTCAACTAGGAACCACCATAGCCCGAGACCCAAACCGCTCCCGAACCGCCATCCGCTGGAGGTCTTGTCACCGGCAACTCCGTCAACCTCCGTGCCCCTGAAGACCACCGGGAGGACCGCCCTTGAGCGGCGGATCCATCCCTGCCATCTGGACCCCGTGAGAGGCCGCCGTTCGCCGGCGGCGATCACCGGAGACGCGCCCGTCTCTATCCCAGAGAGAGGGAGGAAGAGGAGAAAGGTCAAACCTGACCAGTGGGCCAGGCGGGCCCACTGTCAGTGACCTGAGGCTGCGGATCAGCCGGTTAAGTGGAAGCGTAAAGCCCCAGAGTACGTCTTTCCCCTCTCAATAGCGTTTTCTGGCCCGAAACGTTTTCTGTTCGCGCAAGCGTATTTTTCTTTAAAGCGTCTTCCCTTCTCTGGAAACGTATTCTGGACCGATGCGTTTTCCTTTTTTTGGTTTTTATTAAAACAGGACTTTGACCAAACTTTGACTGGGCATATCTTTTAAAATAAAACTCCGATTGATTTGATTCCTTTTCCTACCTCTCTTAAATTCCATCTAGTTTATTTTCATATTTATTTGAAAATTTTCAGAGACAACTTTTTGTACTGTTTTCAAAATGTGTGTTAATTGAATATTTCTCAAAATAGGAATTTGGAATGAAGATTAAAACTTTCAAAAAGTTTTGGAGTGCGCCTCATATTCATGCACCTTGAAGGCAAGCATTCTGAACCCTGGCATAATATTTGTTGTGTGTTGTTTGATGTGTCAAAGAAGAACTTCATTTCCATATTTACATGAAGTAAGTTTTATTTCATGTGGAGATATGATCATGCTCATGAGTGCATGATGGAGATAACTTGCTGTTTGTTATGCTTGTGGCAGTATTCACCCTCGTATGATTCTTATGCCTACCGGAAGGAATCCGGAAAAGCCTCTTGTCTTGAGTAGACATGAGCTGATACTGGTATTTCGTTGGGACGAATATACTCAGTAGGGCATAGTGGGGCATGATGAGTGGTGTTGCTGTCTGTTGGTTTGAAATATAATTGTTATACTAACCATGCAGGGAACCCTTAAACCTCCTGAGTCGACCATAGATCGAGTCTTGTTCCAGTAACCCCCATACTTGTTCCGTACTACCACTGGTCCCTGCCGCAGGCAGGGTGCGGTTCAGTAAATTGTCAACCCCTTTCTTGGCACACACCGTACAGAGAGGCCATAGTGAAAGATACCAGTGGCCCCTGGTAGGCATGTCACTTGGTCCGGGGGCATGAGTGTCTCCGATTGTAGTCGGAGTGGGGTCGCACCCCTATTTGCGAGCCGATATAAATATTTTGATCCCATGCTATTGGAGGCCGTTGAATGAGGCCTTTCCCACTTAGAGTTTTACTCTATCATCGCCTTGGGTGATTCCTGGCTTTGGTAAGTTAAGCTGGTGTGTGCGGGTTAGGTGTGTTTTCAATTCAAAGGCCGTAAACGGAATTAGTCCCGATGGACTAACAGAATCCGTTACTTGTGGGTAAAGAGTACACCCTCTACAGAGTCTATATCTATTCGAATAGCCGTGTCCGCGGTTAAGGACTACAGTCTGGGATGGGTCACGTGTCGGTCTTAGTGTCGGTCTTCGGAGGATAAACTTCTAAACCAAAATATTGACCATGATGTGTGAGGAATGATGATTATGATTATTATTATTGTAGACTAACCATTTATATTACTGAGTATCCCTGGGATAGTCCTACCTCCTGGATACTCGTTATTATTTATTTTCCTTATAAGCCCTCGCTGTGATGTCGCGCAGACGTCCGCCTGTGGCATTGTTGTTATTTACGTTTGATATAAGCCCTCGCTGTGATGTCGCGCAGACGTCCGCCTGTGGCATTGTTGTTATTTACTTTTGATATAAGCCCTCGCTGTGATGTCGCGCAGACGTCCGCCTGTGGCATTGTTGTTATTTATTTTCCTTATATGAGCCCTTTCTGTGGTGTCGCTCTGACGCCCGACTGAAGCATGCTTGTTATTTTTATTCTTTTCGAGGCGTCGCTTTAGACACTCGATTGGTTTCTTTTATTTTTATTCTCTGATTGCTTATTCTTGTTTAATATGAATGACCTGCTTGCGTGCTTAATGAATTTTTGTTTCATGACTGACTTAATGATCATGAATTATTTCAGTGCATGATTTTCATCTGTTATATTATACCTGGTTTCATGATGTTTGCGAGTACATTCAAAGTAATCACTGGCTTGTCCCTGGCTATTGTCTTGGCCAGATTTCTGGAGGAGCGCATTGACGACAGCCCCAGAACCTAGGCAACGGAGACCGCAGCCACGCGAAGATAGGAGTTATCCAGGCCAGCTGTTCCTGTGGGAAATGGAGTCCCATAGACGCTGATGAACCGCAGACCGCTTCCGCCATCAACCACTAGAAACCTTCTGTTGTACTCATAGACCACAATGGTCTTGTACTTCAGATCTTGTAATTTTGCTTGGCATTTCTGTATCAAGATTGTGTCTCATCAGCTAACAGTAATCCTGGGGCTGGTGAGCACAAGGACCAATTACTGGGAATTTAATATCCTGGAAAACCGGTCCTGACAACCTTGGTATCAGAGCCAGGCTGACCATTGGCTAATCCTATCTTAGCCGGGTCAATAAAACCTAGGTTAACCACCCACCAGACCTTAACTTAAACCCCAGCCAAGCTTCTCGTGCACAATAGCCACACAGTGACCCCGACACCTTTTGGCAGTCGGTGCCCAACCTATCAACCTAGCCCGTCGATCACGCGCCAGTGACCGACACCTAATTTGTCTCATTCGCAAGGCATGCGAAGGAAGACTCCGTTTCTTTTTCTATAAAAAGGAACGTTAGCCCCAACCCAGCACAGCACACCCTCTACCCCTCAAAACCAAGCCAAGATGCCTGGTCCCATTGTTCACAATGAGACCACAGCAACCAACCATGGAGGTTTTGTGACCGTGCTAGAAAACCTCACCCGTCGTGCGTTTGCGATAGAAGAGCCCCCAGAATATGTGGTGTACCAAGGGCTCAGGAGCAGTGAAAGCCGTCAATTCTGGGCCACAGTACACATCTATGGCAGGGGTATGGCGCCAGAACGCCCCTACAGGTTCGCCGGAAGGACAACTTCCTTTGAACCACAAGCCATCCAGCTAGCAGCTCGAGAGGCTATAGTTCAACTCCGGCACCTGTCGCCAAGAGTTAACTGCCGCTCGTTCTACTACTACCCCAGCCGTGACGGGTATAGTAGGCCACCCCAGGTAGCCAACGGAGACCACGAGACGGACCCTGCCTTGCTGCATCTGGTGCGCTATATAGGCGCACTAGAGGTATTGTTCGATCAGGTCACTCTTGATCTGCTCGCAGCTCGTGGAGAACTTGCCCGTCGAGCCCCGGCGAGAGGAGAAGATGCGTCCGACGCTGACAACCCAGTCGTGCTGTTCAGACAGCCAATTGAATCCTTGAGGTCTGCCCCTGCAACCGACCATAACGCATTTGTATCCCCGGAGGAGCTCCGTCGCATTTTGGGGACACGCTCCGACGGGATTGTGACCGCCAACCCCCGCGATGGCCATCATCGCTACCCCGACCCTGCAGATCCTCAACCCCAGCCAGCAAACCCCGACGGAGAAGCCCATGGAGAAGCCTCGACATCCACAAGGCACGCTCGTTTAGATATTAACGAGGTAGACTAAGTTACTCGAGTAGTACCGAGTCTTAGTATTCTACGCCTTGTAATAGTGTGACCTTGTAATCGCCATGAAATAAATGCAGTTTGGTTGCATCCCATTATTTTTTTTTCCCGCATATAAGTACGTTGGCGTGCGATTGCATATTAAATTTCAGGCGCAGCTACCAAAAACCACCCCTGACGACAACCACAGTAATACGTCACTTTTGTGAGATGTGTGTATCTGTGGCTTTGACCCGACCCCATAGGGCAGAATTGTCAACCTAGATCGCCCCAACACCGCAATCTGTAACCCAGCCCTGATGCTATATAAGAGGCCACTCCGTGACCTTACCAAGCATCCCCCACTTTGTGCACAGCCCTCACAGCCGTTTTTGCCATGCCAAGCCCTAGTATTCATCTGAGAACTCCAGATGCAACCCCATGCAGTTTTGTTAAGATATTGTGGGACTTTACCTGCAGTACCATGAGTTCTACCCATCCACCCTAGTACGAGCTGCTCAAAGCAAGGATCACCCCAGTCGCCTCGAAATATTGGGCAGTAGTACACATCCCTCCCGCAAACCCAAACCAAGATCCCACGGAAGTCTCTTTCGTGGGGAGATCTATGCCGACTCCGCAAATAGCCATAGAAGCTGCTGCGTACGAAGCAATTACTCGTCTTCGCTTCGCAATACCCTATGCCAGCGAAAGGGGGTATATTTACTTTCCGAGTCGTGCAACACCCGGAGAAGTAACCTCTTTTCCCGGTGGACGAATAGAGAGGGACCCAGTACTGGCCAATCTTGCCCAGTACGTCATCGCTCAAGAGCATTTGACCCAGCGAGTAATGAGTTATCTCCAGAGACTCGCTGATTTAAATCCTCAGATCGCCATTGGCGGACCCTTGAGGCCAGACCAGGAAAGGCACGTTCTTCGACTTGTCAATCCGCTTCCTCCGATAGAAGAAGAATGTGTCCCAGTGCCGGAGACATTTTCTCAGGACCCAGCATATTTTACATTTGCGCCATAGACGCCACTACTATGTTTGTTAGCCTAGCGTTTATTTATGTGTTGTAGCTTATGCGTTGTATCCTAAGTTTGTGCAATGAATAAATTGTTTAATTTCAATTATGTGTGAGAATTATTTTTTGAAACCGTCCTTAGCAAATCTCGAGGACGAGATTTTTCTTAAGGGGGGTAGTGTTGTAACACCCCAAAATTTTAACCATATTTTGTTAATTAAAATTTTGCCAGGAAATTTAAAAAAAAAATCTTTCTGGATTTTCTTGTGATCTCAGAGCCACTCCTTTTGTCTGAATTTCAAAAATTCTTCTATTCTATCTGAAAACTTTTGAATATTGTTGTGTGGCTTGAGTGTTTTATTTAATCATTTTATTTCATTCATTAAAACCAGTGGAATAATTTTTATAATAAAATTTGTCAAGATTTAATTCATTAAATAGCATTTTACCCCTTTTTAGAGCCTCTTTTGCACTGCAACTATTTTATAACTCCATTTATAAATTCCACAAAAATTTGTAGAAGTCATGTGATGCCCCTTGATCACTTTTATGCAAAAACCCAACTTGGCCATTTGTAAATTTTGAGCTCCACTTCAAGCTTTCAAATCTGGTTCAGTTTGTAGTTTGCCCTACAACCTATTTAAATATTTCTTTAAAAATTCCATAAAAATTTGGGGATGTCAGTAGAGGTATATAACTCAGGTTTATGCAAAAATCCATTTGGGTTCTTTGGAATATTTGATCAAACCATCCTCATCTTCATTCTGGTCCAGTTTGGTAGTTTGTACTGCAACCCCATTTTAATTTTCTCTATTTCCCTTGAGATTTTTCCTTCTCATAGTCCACCCTATAAAACACTTAAGTCCAGGAGTTTGGACCCATTGGGATACTTTTGACACATGCAATCTTAGCCAGAAGTTGCTGTCCAGAACTGTAGTTTTGCAAAACTTGCACTAACTAGTTTCTGCTTTTCTCAAACTAACCTTGCCATCCTCTTTACCATCTAAAGAGACTCTGATCTGGAAAGTTTGGTCACCAGCAAAACCTTCTGGATGCCCCTAGCATTTTGTCGAACAGC
This sequence comes from Elymus sibiricus, assembly GCA_039707655.1. Lineage (NCBI taxonomy): Eukaryota > Viridiplantae > Streptophyta > Magnoliopsida > Poales > Poaceae > Elymus > Elymus sibiricus. Next base: position 130,264,974 of record CM077675.1, on the reverse strand, counting down.
TGGAGTGCATGAACTGTTTTGACATGATTTTTGCTTTGCATTGGAAGTTAGCTCATCTGGCCATCTCAGCTTGTCCTCTAGCTTTTCCTTGGCTAGCAATCCATCCTGGTAGAGCCCCGTGGGCGGAGGAGCCTCCTGGCTCATCTTGGCGTTTCGTCGAACGCCTCCCGTGCACGCCCGGAGCGCGAGCAGAGCGCGCGTTTTGCACGTGCTAGCGCCCGAGCCCGCACGTTCCTAGATAGATCTTCCCGAGCTCGTCCTGATCTTCTCCCTGTAGCCGCGTCGTGCCAGAAGACTCGACCGCTCCCTGGCTCTCTACAGCGCCGCCGTCAGAGCTCCTTTGGCAGCACGCCGGCGACCGCAGCGGGTTTCTGTCAGGTCGGCGCCGTCCGAGCCACCAGCGCCCGCCAGCTGCCCTCTAGAGCAGCCCGAGCTTATCCGCGAGCTCGTCCGCTAGCGCCGACGTCCTGCAAGCCGCAGCAAGGCAGCCCGCCGTTCTTATCCATTGCCGTCGCCGTTCTTATCCATTGCCGCCGCGGGAACCGACCTCCCCGAGCTATAAATAGGACCCCGAGGTCGCAACGCATCTCCATGGTCCTCCTCGACACCGTATCCAGCCGCTCCTAGCTCCAATTTAGCTAGTAGCCACCGTTTTCCCCAACTCCGGTAGCCACGGTCGCCGCCGCACTCCGGTTAAAATTCCCCGCAGCCAGAGCGCCCCAGCCTTCGCTATCGCTACCATCCCCTCCCCCTCGACCTTGCGAAGCCACCTCACCCCTCAGCCTCAACTAGGAACCACCATAGCCCGAGACCCAAACCGCTCCCGAACCGCCATCCGCCGGAGGTCTTGTCACCGGCAACTCCGTCAACCTCCGTGCCCCTGAAGACCACCGGGAGGACCGCCCTTGAGCGGCGGATCCATCCCTGCCATCTGGACCCCGTGAGAGGCCGCCGTTCGCCGGCGGTGATCACCGGAGACGCGCCCGTCTCTGTCCCAGAGAGAGGGAGGAAGAGGAGAAAGGTCAAACCTGACCAGTGGGCCAGGCGGGCCCACTCTCAGTGACCTGAGGCTGCGGATCAGCCGGTTAAGTGGAAGCGTAAAGCCCCAGAGTACGTCTTTCCCCTCTCAATAGCGTTTTCTGGCCCGAAACGTTTTCTGTTCGCGCAAGCGTATTTTTCTTTAAAGCGTCTTCCCTTCTCTGGAAACGTATTCTGGACCGATGCGTTTTCCTTTTTTTGGTTTTTATTAAAACAGGACTTTGACCAAACTTTGACTGGGCATATCTTTTAAAATAAAACTCCGATTGATTTGATTCCTTTTCCTACCTCTCTTAAATTCCATCTAGTTTATTTTCATATTTATTTGAAAATTTTCAGAGACAACTTTTTGTACTGTTTTCAAAATGTGTGTTAATTGAATATTTCTCAAAATAGGAATTTGGAATGAAGATTAAAACTTTCAAAAAGTTTTGGAGTGCGCCTCATATTCATGCACCTTGAAGGCAAGCATTCTGAACCCTGGCATAATATTTGTTGTGTGTTGTTTGATGTGTCAAAGAAGAACTTCATTTCCATATTTACATGAAGTAAGTTTTATTTCATGTGGAGATATGATCATGCTCATGAGTGCATGATGGAGATAACTTGCTGTTTGTTATGCTTGTGGCAGTATTCACCCTCGTATGATTCTTATGCCTACCGGAAGGAATCCGGAAAAGCCTCTTGTCTTGAGTAGACATGAGCTGATACTGGTATTTCGTTGGGACGAATATACTCAGTAGGGCATAGTGGGGCATGATGAGTGGTGTTGCTGTCTGTTGGTTTGAAATATAATTGTTATACTAACCATGCAGGGAACCCTTAAACCTCCTGAGTCGACCATAGATCGAGTCTTGTTCCAGTAACCCCCATACTTGTTCCGTACTACCACTGGTCCCTGCCGCAGGCAGGGTGCGGTTCAGTAAATTGTCAACCCCTTTCTTGGCACACACCGTACAGAGAGGCCATAGTGAAAGATACCAGTGGCCCCTGGTAGGCATGTCACTTGGTCCGGGGGCATGAGTGTCTCCGATTGTAGTCGGAGTGGGGTCGCACCCCTATTTGCGAGCCGATATAAATATTTTGATCCCATGCTATTGGAGGCCGTTGAATGAGGCCTTTCCCACTTAGAGTTTTACTCTATCATCGCCTTGGGTGATTCCTGGCTTTGGTAAGTTAAGCTGGTGTGTGCGGGTTAGGTGTGTTTTCAATTCAAAGGCCGTAAACGGAATTAGTCCCGATGGACTAACAGAATCCGTTACTTGTGGGTAAAGAGTACACCCTCTACAGAGTCTATATCTATTCGAATAGCCGTGTCCGCGGTTAAGGACTACAGTCTGGGATGGGTCAAGTGTCGGTCTTAGTGTCGGTCTTCGGAGGATAAACTTCTAAACCAAAATATTGACCATGATGTGTGAGGAATGATGATTATGATTATTATTATTGTAGACTAACCATTTATATTACTGAGTATCCCTGGGATAGTCCTACCTCCTGGATACTCGTTATTATTTATTTTCCTTATAAGCCCTCGCTGTGATGTCGCGCAGACGTCCGCCTGTGGCATTGTTGTTATTTACGTTTGATATAAGCCCTCGCTGTGATGTCGCGCAGACGTCCGCCTGTGGCATTGTTGTTATTTACTTTTGATATAAGCCCTCGCTGTGATGTCGTGCAGACGTCCGCCTGTGGCATTGTTGTTATTTATTTTCCTTATATGAGCCCTTTCTGTGGTGTCGCTCTGACGCCCGACTGAAGCATGCTTGTTATTTTTATTCTTTTCGAGGCGTCGCTTTAGACACTCGATTGGTTTCTTTTATTTTTATTCTCTGATTGCTTATTCTTGTTTAATATGAATGACCTTCTTGCGTGCTTAATGAATTTTTGTTTCATGACTGACTTAATGATCATGAATTATTTCAGTGCATGATTTTCATCTGTTATATTATACCTGGTTTCATGATGTTTGCGAGTACATTCAAAGTAATCACTGGCTTGTCCCTGGCTATTGTCTTGGCCAGATTTCTGGAGGAGCGCATTGACGACAGCCCCAGAACCTAGGCAACGGAGACCGCAGCCACGCGAAGATAGGAGTTATCCAGGCCAGCTGTTCCTGTGGGAAATGGAGTCCCATAGACGCTGATGAACCGCAGACCGCTTCCGCCATCAACCACTAGAAACCTTCTGTTGTACTCATAGACCACAATGGTCTTGTACTTCAGATCTTGTAATTTTGCTTGGCATTTCTGTATCAACATTGTGTCTCATCAGCTAACAGTAATCCTGGGGCTGGTGAGCACAAGGACCAATTACTGGGAATTTAATATCCTGGAAAACCGGTCCTGACAGCTATTCGCATTCTTCTTGCTTATGCTAATCACCATGATATCACGCTTTATCAACTGGATATTAAAAGTGCCTTTTTAAATGGTGAGATTGAAGAAAAGGTTTATGTTAAGCAACCACCTGGTTTTGATAATCCTAAGAAACCAAATCATGTTTACAAGCTTCGTAAAGCCCTTTATGGTCTTAAGCAAGCCCCTCGTGCTTGGTACAAATGCTTAACGAAGTTTCTCATTGAAAAAGGTTTTGAAATTGGTAAAATTGACGCAACCTTATTCACTAAGAGAGATAATGGTGAATTTTTTGTGTGCCAAATCTATGTGGATGATATTATCTTTGGCTCTACTAACCCACAGTTTAGTGAAAGATTTGGAAGGTTGATGTCTGAGAAGTATGAGATGTCCATGATGTGTGAGCTGAAATTCTTTCTTGGTTTGCAAATCAAGCAAACGAGAGAAGGAACTTTCATCTCTCAAACTAAGTATACCAAGGACTTGATCAAGAAGTTCAACATGCAGGAGTGCAAAGGTATGAAAACCCCTATGCTTACTAGTGGACATGTTGATCTTACCAAGGAGGATGAACCGGTTGATCAAAAAGTTTATCGATCTATGATTGGTTCATTGCTATATCTATGTGCATCTCGTCCCGATATTATGCTTAGTGTTTGCATGTGTGCTAGATATCAAGTTGCACCTAAAGAGTGTCATCTTTTGGCCGTGAAACGTATTGTGAGATATTTGATACAAACACCAAACTTTGGCATTTGGTATCCCAAGGGATCTTTTTTTAACCTTGTTGGCTATTCCGATTCGGACTATGCCGGTGACAAGGTTGATAGAAAATCCACCTCAAGTACTTGTCAATTTTTGGGTAGATCTCTTGTGTCTTGGTCCTCCAAGAAACAAAACTGGGTATCTTTATCCACTGTCAAAGCTGAGTATATTGCTGCCGGATCTTGTTGTGCACAATTACTATGGATGACACAAACGCTTAAAGATTACGGAATTCATGTTAAAAATGTTCCATTACTTTGTGACAATGAAAGTGCTATTAAGATTGGTCATAATCCCGTGCAACATTCTCGAACTAAGCATATTCAAGTTAGACATCATTTCATTCGTGATCATGTTGCCAAAGGAGATATTAATCTTAAGCATGTCCGTACTAACAAGCAATTGGCCGATATCTTTACTAAGCCACTTGATGAGAAAACGTTTTGTTACTTGAGGAGTGAGTTGAACATCATTGATGCTTCAAACTTGAGCTAGACTCACTCGTTTGCATGCAAGGGCATGAGCTTTCTTGATATTTCCATGATATCTTAACTTATTATCTTATGCCATGGAATTCTATGCTCCCTTGTATTGCATCTAATATTTTGTAGGTACTTGGAAGAACTTCATTCCACAAGATTGCCATCAACTCCAATCATAAGCAATCTTGTCATTACCAAGTATCCACAACCCCTTTTGATGTTGGAAGGAAGAAGACAACAAGAACATATCCTTGACACATATTTATACTTCTAAATTGGTATCATGTCAAAGGGATATATATTGTTCTTCCTTGCTTGACTAATCTTTGTAGGTGACAAGTGAACTAAAACGAGAAGGATTGCTCCCAACTCAAGATGATCTTCATCAACCTCGAGCATCCTCAACAAGTTCACCTACAAGCCACGTCATCAACATCACTCAAAGGTATGTACTCATATCCTTGAAAAGGCCTTACTCCAAGAAATGAGCAAAAGCAACTCAAGTGATATGAAGACATTAAAATGCTTAATCAAAAAATGGTAACCCCATTTTGAGCTTAAATATGAGTATGACCTATGATCAAGTATTCTTGCTTGGCTCCTAAGTCAATATACTCTAATATAGGTGACCTAGTCACCGCCCATCATCTAGTTAAGCATTTTGAGTTGGTTCATTCTCTATTTGCAAAAATTCTTGGAACCACTCAAACCTTTTCTAGTTGATATTTCTCTGTAAAGTCTTTAGCATTTTCTTTGAAAATTTCTTTTGACACGTTGTTATTGGCAATGTTTTAAAAATCTCGATCTACTTCGGAGTCTCCGACTTCAAAATCACTTTGCCAAGTTTCTGTTTTAGCCTCAGAGCCATCGATACAAATATCTCGGTTCTACCGAATTAGCAGATGAGCTGCAAAACATAATCTCGGTACCACCGATCTGTTTGTCTCGGAGCCACCGATTTTATTTCTTTTCTTATTTGGAATCATAATTGCAAAACTGTGCTTCCTTAGTGATCCCTCAATTAGTGATCCTACTAGTGATGATTTTGTTTCTTCGATGATCCCTTCTTTATTAAAAAAAATCTTAGGGGGAGAAACTTTATTCAAGGATCCCTAACTCAAAGGAGGAGAAGTCTTACAAGACCTCAGATCAGCCAAGGGGGAGAAAAATTATTTTCAATGATTCCCTCAGTTTTCATTTCTATGATCCCTACATTCTATGACCCTTGTTCTCAAGGATCCCTTTTTCATCAATGATCCCTGTGTCTGACCCTGTATATGACCTTTTTTGAAATTAATGCCAAAGGGGGAGAAATACCAAAGCTTCAATGCTAAAAGGGGAGATACATGATTATGCAAAGGGGGAGATATAATCTAGGGGGAGAGGAGAATATCAAAGTTTATACTTACTTAGACAAGGTGAGAATACCAAAGCAGGGGGAGAAAAATATGTTCGGGAGAATATATGCTTATTTCATTTGACTACTCATGTTAGACTTTGCTCACCCTATCCAATCCCAATATCTACATGCTGAGATTCAGGGGGAGAGGATGATCCACTATTTTCATATCTTAGGGGAGAAAGTTCTAAATGATCTTGGAGACATATCAATCTTAAGGAATACTATCTTCTATATGTTCTCCATATCTTGGTACTTTTGAGTTCTATTGCTTTGTTGATTGGTAGAATACTCTTGTGTTTCCTAACATTGTTTTCTCAAGTGTACCGCTATTACAAGAATGCTCAAGAACTCAAGGTAAGTATATGCATCATATCTTTGATCAAGATGATCTCTTGCTTCTTGCACATATTGTTTGCAAGAGTGAAGTCTTGAACAAGGATGTAACTCATTCACATATATTTGATGCATATAGCCAAGATACACATGACTCATTATATCCCTTCTACTATATGTGCGTCCATGCATTCCAAAGCAACTATCCTTTAAAGGGTTTGCACACACTTAGGGGGAGCAAGTCTAAGTCATGTGTCTCTCAAAGTCTTCATTATATCCATGCATATCTTTATTTGAAGCTTTGATTGTATGTTGTCATCAATTATCGAAAAGGGGGAGATTGAAAGCACAACATGCTCCCTTGGTGGTTTTGATAATTCATGACAACATACATTGTCTCTTGGACTGATACTTTTACCTAGTGTATTTCAGATGAAAGTCCATGGAGAGAGGATTGGCAAAAAGGGCCGTGTGGAGATACCCCAAGATGCAAGGAAATGGATTGGCAAAGCTTCAAGCAAGAGGACTCTTCATTTTACATTTGTGAGAAATCACTTTGAGTCCATAGGAAAGCCAATACTATTAAAAGAGGGTAAGGTATTGTTGGTGAACAAAATGCTCATACGTGCACAAGTGACAGTCACCAAAAACACCCACAAGCTCTTCCACAAAAGTCTGTCCAATGTCATATATCCAAAATCGGTGCAACCAACACTTTCCACTTGGTGACACCGATTCCCATACTCAGACAGACCTAAGCCAAACCCTCACCTTTCGGTGCAACCGATTCTGCTTCGGTGCCACCGAGTTCAGCTTGCCAACTTTCTGTTACGCAATTTCACAAAATCGGTCCGACCGAGTTTGTTGAATTGGCGTCACCGAGATTGGGCAATCTGACCATTGGTCACCTTATCGGTGCAACCGAGTTTTATATATCGGTCTCACCGAGATTCAAAAGTTGCTACCTTTGGAGCAACTCGGTACCACCGAGATTCACACATCGGTGTCACCGAGTTGGTCACTTTAGGTGTAACGGTTGGATTTTTGGAGATGCTTATATATACCCCTTCACCACCACCCACTCGAAAGTGAAGCACTCAGAACTATTCCATACTTGCCCCATCATGCCATTCCATTCCAACCATATGAATCTTGATCTCTAGCCTCCCCAAGTTGCTTTCCACCAATCCCATCTCTTCCACCAAGCCAAATCTGTGAGAGAGTGATTGTGTGTTGAGGAGTCTATCATCTTGAAGCACAAGAGCAAGGAGTTCATCGTCATTACCGAGCCTATTACCTTTTGGAGGGTGGTGCCTCCTAGATTGATTAAGTGTTGCTTGGGAGCCTCCTACTTCGTGTTGTGGAGTTGAACAAAGAAGTTTGTACGGGCAAGGAGATCGCCTACTTCGTGAAGATCTACCCATAGTGAGGCTAGTCCTTCATGGACGGAAGCCGTTATGGAATAGTCAAGGTTGCTACTTCGTGGACCCTTATGGGTGGAGCCCTCCGTGGACTCTCGCGACCGTTACCCTCCGTGGGTTGAAGACTCCATAAACGTGGACGTACGATAGCACCACCTATCGGAACCACGGGAAAAATCTTTGCGTCTCCAATTGCGTTTGATCTTCCTATCTCAACTCTTTACTTCATGTGCAATGTCTTTACTTTCTGCTGCCATATTTGTTGACATGCATATGTAGGGTGTGCTAGACTTGCTAGACTTGCTATAATTGTTGAAATCTGCCAACCAATTAACTTGGGAAGAGGTTAGGTTTTAAATTCCTGCTAGTAGTCTATTCACCCTCCCTCTAGACACTCTTCTAGTGATCCCACAACATGGCCCACTTTGTCAGCCAGGCATGTCCTGGCGGGACCGCACACAAGACAAGGCCCTCGCGATGGCCCTAAGCTCGCGAGGAAGAACAACACCAAGATCAGCAAGGAGTGGGCCTCCTCAGGCCCCCTCCGAAGCGGCGGAGATCTCTATGCAGAACCCGGCCTCAGGGGTCAAGGATGACGCAAGGAAGGACAGGCGGGCGCCAGTGCGCCAGGCGGTGCAGTTTCCCCTTTGGTGCAAAGGGAGCAAAGACGTATGCAGGTTCCCAAAGCGCCCCCGAAAGGTTTCCATTCCGGTGCAACAAGACCATGACCACGAGCCCAGCAGGACGGATGTCATCGCCGAGCCCACCTCTGCACCATCGACAGCCACATTGCAGGCGAAGACCACCTTTGGACAGGGCGGGGATGTACTCCTGTCCCCCTTAAAATTTGGCCGTTGTGGGATCCCTTCCCGCCATTACGATAAGGGAACAGGACCCGGACCGCTGCTATATATAGAGGCTAGGTTGCACCGTAGAGAAAGGGAGGGGAGAGAGAGAACAGACACCCAACAGGGCAGAGAGCCAAGAATGCCACTCGAGCGCCCTCGCGAGGCTCTCCACCATTGTACTAGTTCATCCACCACACCTCCTCGAGAGGCAATCCACCAAAGCAGGAGTAGGGTATTATGCTTCGCAGCAGCCCGAACCTGGGTAAATCATCGTGTGCATCTTCTTCCTCGTCATCGCGCGAGTTCGTCGTAGTAATCATCGTGTAGTGAGCTAGGTAGGGAGAGGCTACATGGGATCTTCGCACACGCCCCTGTGTTCGAACATCTTGGGGTTTTGCGGAGCCCGAAATCCGACAAGTCCCTCTGTGACTACCTCACGCGTTGGACCGAGCTCCGCAACTCCTGCGAGGGGGTACACGAGGTGCAAGCCATCCAGTACTTCATCGAGGGATGCCGCGACGGCACTCACCTCAAGCACAAGCTCCTGTGCTCCGAGCCGGTGACCCTGGAGGATCTGATGGCCAAGGCGGACAAGTACGCCACGGCCGACTCCGCAATGCGGATGAAGGTCATCACGCCTGCCAAACCGACCCCGCCGCCTGCTGCGCCGCGGGCGGCTGCCGACAACTGGTAGCAGCAGAATAACAAGCGCAAAACGGACCAGCCGGATGCCCGCTATGGGAGCTGGCAGGTCGCCACTAACGAGGAAGAGCAGCCGGCTGCCCAGGCTCCCAGCCAGCGTCAGCGGACCGACAAGGCCGCCTGGCAGCCCAAGCTCACGTTCGAGCAGATGCTCGATGCCCCATGCAAAATGCACTCCGGGGCAAAGATGGCCACGCATACGATGCGGCATTGCAGCTTCTCCCAGCGGCTGGCCCGAGGTGAGGGCCACCCGGTTCCTCCACCTTTGGCTCCCCGCGCGCCGGCTCAGGCCCTGGCCCAGCCACCAGCTCCGGCTCCGGCTGCCAACAACGGCCGCCTTCATGACCAGTTCCCCGACCAGGACGGGGCTTACATCGTATTCACCAGCGAGGGAACCGACAAGCATAGCCAGCGCCAGCGCCGATCCGAGGTGAATGCCACCGTCCCCTCGGTCCCCAAGTTCATGCACTGGTCCGAGAAGCCGGTTACCTGGAGCCGGGCGGACCACTCGGCCGTGATGCCAAACCCCGGCAGCTATGCCCTCGTCCTCGATCCCACCATCGCCTCCGAAAGGCGCACCTACGGTTTTTCGCGGGTGCTGGTCGACGGGGGCAGCAGCATCAACATCCTCTACCACGACACTCTGCTCAAGCTGGGGCTCAAGGAAACAGACCTGTAGCCGAGCCGGACGGTTTTCCATGGTGTTGTGCCGGGAAAATCCTGCACCCCCATCGGCAAAATCCGGCTCGACGTCCTATTCAACAACAAGAGCCACTTCCGCCGCGAGCCAATATGGTTCGAGGTGGTGGACCTCAACAGTCCCTACCATGCGCTGCTGGGCAGGCCGGCCCTCATCAAATTCATGGCGATACCCCATTATGCCTACCTCAAGCTGAAGATGCCGGGCCTCAAGGGCATCATCACCGTCAACGGCGACTACAAAATGTCGATCGAGTGCGCGCGCGACAGCAGCCGGCTGGCCGAGGCCCTGGTGATAGCGGAGGAGAAGCGGCAGCTCGACCGGCTCGTGGCACACGCCTCTGACCAGCCGGCCGTGCCGGCGCCTCCGTCCCAGTCGGCCGGCGAAGAATCGTTCCAGCCATCCAAAGACACCAAGCAGGTGCCACTCGACCCGGCCAACCCCAAGCAGTGCGTCACCATCGGCGCCCGCCTCGATAGCAAATAGAAGGCGAGCTCGTCGAGTTCCTCCGTGAGAATCGGGACATCTTTGCATGGTCTCCAAAGGACATGCCGGGTGTTCCGAGGAAGTACGCCGAGCACAAACTTCTTGTGTGGCCAGATGCCAAGCCGGTCAAGCAACCCCTGCGCCGTTTCTCCGAGGAGAAGCGGCGTACTATAGGAGAAGAGATCGCCCGGCTGCTCGCAGCCAGCTTCATCATGGAAGTGTTCCACCCAGCTGGCTGACCAACCCAGTCCTGGTGCTGAAGAAAAACAAGACCTGACGTATGTGTATCGATTACACCAGCCTGAATAAGGCCTGTCCCAAGGACCCGTTCGCCCTGCCCTGGATCGATCAACTGATTGACTCCACGGCCGGCTACGATCTGCTGTCCTTCCTGGACGCCTATTCCGGCTACCACCAGATCAAGCTGGACCCAGCCGACCGGCTGAAGACCTCCTTCATCACCCCTTTCGGGGCCTATTGTTACATCACCATGTCCTTCGGCCTGAAGAACGCAGGCGCCACCTTTCGGCGTTGCATGCAGAAATGCCTCCTGCCCCAGATCGGTAGGAACGTCCACGTCTATGTGGACGACATCGTCGTCAAAACCAAGAAGCATTTCAGCCTCCTCGACGATCTCCGAGAGACCTTCGCCAACCTGCGCAAATACAAGATCAAGCTCAATCCAGAGAAGTGTGTTTTTGGCATGCCGGCCGGCCAGCTCCTGGGTTTCTTCATGTCCGCCCGCGGCATCGAAGCTAACCCGGAGAAGATCAGAGCCATCGAGCGCATGCACAAGCCGGCCAAGCTCCGCGACGTCCAGAAGTTCGCCGGTTGCCTTGCCTCGCTCAGCCGGTTCGTTAGCCGGCTGGGCGAGAAAGCGTTACCCCTCTACCAGCTCATGAGGATGACGCCCAAGTTCGAGTGGAACGACCAGGCGGACGAGGCGTTCCGCGACCTCAAGCGCGCGCTCTCTAGCGCTCCCGTCCTGGCGGCTCCGGCTGAGAAGGAGCCGATGTTCGCGTACATCACGGTGACCACCCGCGTGATCAGCGTCGTTCTGGTGGTGGAACGGCTGGAGGAAGGCAAGGCGCTGCCGGTCCAACGCCCCGTCTACTACCTCAGCGAGGTCCTCTCCACCTCCAAGCAGAACTACCCCCACTACCAGAATATGTGCTACGGCATATACTTCACTGCCAAGAAGGTCAAGCAGTACTTCCAGGAGCACACCATCACCGTGGTGAGCACGGCGCCGCTCGACGAGATCATGAGCGGTCAGGACACCACCGGCCAAATGGGCTATCACCCTCACCGACTACGAGATTCGGTACGAGCCATGCACCGCCATCAAGTCGTAGACGATGCCTGATTTCGTCGTTGACTGGGCCGAAACCCAGTTCGTGCCGCCTCCCCCGGATTCCACACATTGGCGCATGCACTTCGATGGCTCGAAGATGCGAACCGGCCTGGGAGCCGACATCGTCCTGTCATCCCCGAAGGGGGACCAGATCAACTACGCACTCCAAATCCTCTTCGCCGCCTCCAACAACATGGCCGAGTACGAGGCACTCTTCCACGGCCTCCGGCTCACCAAGGAAATCGGGATCCGGCGCATCCTCTGTTTTGGCGACTCCGACCTCGTGGTGCAACAGGTCTCTGGCAAATGGGAGGCTAGGGACGCCAACATGGCCAGCTATCGCTTCCTCATCCAGCAACTCATCGGCTCCTTCGAGGGCTGCGAGTTCCACCACGTCCCCCGGGCGGCCAATGAGGCGGCCGATACGTTGGCAAAGATCGGCTCCACCCGGTAGGCCATCCCAGCCGGCGTCTCCCTCGAACGGCTGCTCAAGACTTCGATCAAGCCCTCCCCTGAATCAGAGTATATCTTCGTGCCGACTGACACCACCGGCTTTTTGCCAGGTCCGGCTGCTCCGCCGACATCACCGACTCTGGCTGTCGTGGCGACCCCATCAACTCCGACGTCCGTCACCCCCGCGGCGGTCAGCTCCGGCTCCGCGGCCGTCATGATGGCGCTCGACGCGTCCCCCGCTGTCTCAGTCTCGGGGACTGGCGACCCGGTCCCGAGGGCTGGCGAGCCGGCCCCGGGGACTGACGGGCCGGACCCGGAGGCTCCGACGACGGGCCCGGGGGCTCCGGCTGCCCCCGGCGATCCACTTGCGCTCGAGTCGGCTCCCATCTCGGCCCCCTCGTGGGCCCAGCCCATTCTGGTTTTCCTCTTGCACGGAGAGCTGCCCCCTGACGAAGCCACAGCAAGGCAAATCCAGTGCCGGGCCCCGGCCTACAGCATCATCAACCGCGAGCTGGTTCATCGCAGCACAACCGGCATGTTCCAACACTGCGTCGAGCCGGAGAAAGGTCAAGAAATCCTTCGCGACATCCACCAGGGCGAGTGCGGGCATCACGCCGCCACCAGAACCCTGGTGGCCAAGGCATTCCGCCGACGGCCTTGGAAGAGGCCAAGCGGTTGGTTGACAAATGCGAGGGGTGACAGCGCTTCAGCACCCAGAGCCACCTGCCGGCAACAGCCCTCCAGACCATCCCGCTCTCGTGGCCCTTTGCCGTCTGGGGGCTGGACATGGTAGGCCCCTTCAAGACCGCACGGGGCAGCATGACGCATCTACTGGTGGCTGTCGACAAGTTCACCAAGTGGATCGAAGCAAGGCCCATCAAGAAGCTGGACGGCCCCACAACCGTTCGGTTCATCAAGGATATCACGGTCCGGTATGGCGTTCCCCATAGCATCATCACCGACAATGGCACGAATTTTGCCAAAGGCGCAATGGCGCGTTTCTGCTCCCAGGAGGGTATCCGGCTCGACCTCGCGTCGGTGGCCCACCCACAGTCAAACAGCCAGGCAGAGAGGGCAAACGGATTGATCCTGGCCGGCCTCAAGCCTTGGCTCGTGGCGCCCCTCGTACGGTCAGCCAGCTGCTGGATCGATGAGCTGCCGGCCGTCCTCTGGAGCCTCAGGACCATGCCCAACCGGTCGACCGTCTACACCCCTTCTTCCTCGTATACGGGTCCGAGGCGATCATCCCCATGGACATCGAGTTCGACTCGCCTCGGGTCACCCTGTATACGGAAAAGGACGCGAAGGAGGCAAGAGAAGACGGTGTCGGTCTACTCGAAGAAGCACGCGAGCTGGCCCTGAGCCGGACGGCCATCTACTAGCAGAAGCTCCGGCACTACCACAGCAAGCGGATCCGGCCCCTCTCCTTCCGCGAAGGAGACCTGGTGCTCAGACAGATCCAGCGGACAGCCGGCCAACACAAACTGTCCTCCCCATGGTAAGGCCCGTTCATCATTAGCAAGGCGCTGCACAACAATGCATACTATCTGATAGACGCCCAGAAGTCGCAAAAGCGCAAAAGAGACGCCTCCGGCGAGGAGACGGAGCGCCCATGGAATGCGGCACTCCTTCGACCGTTCTACTGCTAGAAAGAGCCAGTGTATGTATGTATCTTCCTTTATGTTGGAACTTAATGAATGCAGTGGGGGTCCCAAGCCGGCACTTGGGGCACACCTCTTTTTCAATTCCATCAAAGGCTTGTCATCTTTTAAGCAAGGCACCCGGGCCCGGCTCCCTGAGCCCGGGGGCACGCCGGCTCTTTTCCAAGGCGGTCAAGTAGTGTGAACAAGCAGTCTTCCCCCCCCCTGCCCAGCCACAAACCGGCCCCAGGCTGTCCGGCTGGCGGAACCATGGGGTAGGAAGGAACTTATCACACGAATGCCGCCTGAAGAGTAGTAGCCGGATGGAACCAACCGGACCATGTTATCTCTAGAAACCGGCCTCTGCCGGCTCGCCCCAACTCTAGCCAGACAGCTCTAAGGCCCACACGGTTTCCCCAAGGATGATGCCCCGTCCCTGTCCCAGTCCGGCTCCCGGCTGGCTGACAGGCGGGGCGGAAGCCAGAAGGAAGCCTTGCGTGAGATATGAGTCGAAAGGTAAAGAGCAAAGGATGAGCCGGCACGCAAACATTTTAGACTTCAAACAAATTTATAAACAAAAGGCCACGGGCCGAAGGTTCTTTAAAATACACCCCCAGTGGGCGGAAATGCGTCTTAAACAAAGTCTCACAGCAAAGAAAAAGATACGGTAAAAGAAAGGCCGCCTAAGCCTCCGGCGCGTCACCAGCCGGCCCGCCAGCCGGCTCGCCAAACTGCCCAGGAGCGGCAGCCGGCTCCTCCTCCATGGCCTTCGTGGCCTCGGTGTCGCTGTCGGCACTGGAGGCGGTGCTCTAGTCGGCGACCTCCTCGTCCCTGAGCCCTTGGGGAATGCCGAAGGAGTCCTCGGCAACCGGTTCGCCATCCTCACCAAGCGCCGGTAGGAGCTCCTCCGGGTCGACGTACGAGGCCAGCTCATTGGCTCGACGGACGAGGGCGCCTTCGCGGGCGACTCGCTCCACCTCGGGGACCTCGCGCATCGTGGCTAGCCGGCCCAAGTCAACACCGGGGTACCACGAGGTGACGAACCGAAGGGCCATCTGCGCCCCGGAGCGGGCCGCCGATGCCTTCCAAACCTCGAGCCAGGCCACCGCGTGCTCCAGCCACAGCGCCACGCGGCCCGCCAGGGCCCCATGACTCGGCCAGAGGGCCGAAATCACCTCCATGCCGGCCGTGTCGAGCCGGTCCACGCAGTGCTGAAGGAAGAGCAGCCGGTTCTCGATAGCCAGCGCAAACTCCGGCAAGTCCCAGCCGGCGTAGTCCTCAATCTCCTACCCGCGCTGCCGCAGGCACTCCTGATGCTCCACCACGACCCGCTCGGCGTGGCGCTGAGTGTCCGGGAACCGGTCTAAGGGAGGACGAAGAATCAAAAAACAAGTCAAAACAGCCGGCAAAGGAAGAAGACTTAAAAAACTAGAAACTTACGCTGAAAGGCCTCATCCACATGATGGCGAACTGCAGGCCCAAGCTTCGCTCCCTCTCGCGTGCCTCCTCCGCATGGGTGAGGGCGGCTTCACGCCTCTCGAGCTCACCACCAAGACGAGCCACCTCGTCCTGCAGGGCGGTGACCCACCGGCTGGCGTCGGCCGCCTGCTTAGAGGCCTCCTCTCGGGCCGCCACTTCCCTCTGCAGCTCCACGGTGAGGCACTCCTGTGCCGCCTGCCCATCCACGACCAGGCCGCCCAGCCGGTCCCGTTCTGACGTAACCGCCTGGAGGTCCTGCTCCAGCCGGTCTCGCTCGGAGGCCACCTCGTCCCTCTTCTGCCGGATCGGGGTCAGGATGGCCAGCTCCTCTGCAAAATAACCGACCCAGATGACTCGAAATGCTGAAGACTCGAGCCGCCTGCTGAGCAGCCGGCCCGACTCTCGGAGGCTACACCCAGTGGGTGCGCTCGCGCGCCCCCACTGGAGCAAACGTACCTCGCGCCGTCCGCAGCTCCTCCTGGACCTGATAAAAGCCGGCCTTGCCGCGGTTGTGGATGGCGACAGCCTCATCGAAGAGCGCCTGTCGCTTGGCGTTCTCAGCCTACTCCGCCCCAAGAGACGAGAAGTTAGACAAAAAAAGGGATAGATCTGGCCCGGCTGCCACGCAGCCGAGCAGCCGGCACGAATCTCGGGGGCTACACCCAGTGGGTGCGCTCGCGCGCCCCCACTGAAATTTCAATGCAAGATAGAGGAATCTCACCTCCATAGCCTCCTCCACGCGCCAGAAATTGCTTTCGGCGGCCTCCGTGAACCTGGCCAGCCCCTCACGGCAGTGCGCCATGATGCGGCCTGGCTGCCCAGGCACAAGGGTCTGGCTGCTGGTCGGTGGGGCCAGGACGGCTGGGGCAAGGACCAATGCTTTCCAGTCCCGGATCACGTCGAGCATGGTCCTCCTCGACCGGCTCGCCCCACTGCTCGACCCAGCGTCCGCGGTGGCGGCGGCCGACGGGAGGTTGGAGGTGACCACAAGGGCTGGGGAGCCAGCCTCGGGCCCCTCTACAACCAGCGGGGCCGGCTCCACCACCTGCCGGACTGGCTCGAGAGCCGAGTGGACCGTCTCGCCCCTTTCGCCCACCGTCATCTCCGGCGCCGCCTCCGGCACGGCCGGAGCGGCGGGTTCCTCTGCCGTGGCTGGCTCGACGAAAGACGGGGTCGTGGCCGGCTCCGCTCGCGGGTCCGCCTCCCTGGCAAGCTCGGGAGCCGTGTCCCCCGGACGGACCACCTCCGCCAAAGGCGGGGCCGCGGCCGTATCCGGCACCGGCCCCCGCGGCTCGCTCGATGGCGGCCTCGACATCCGCGTCGATTCCACCGTTGAGTCCGTGGCGCGTGCCGGGTCCGAGGGCCGCCTCCGCCTCCCGTCACTCGAGGCCCCCGAATGCGAGGGTGCACCCTTCACGGCTCGCACTTCGGCGAGCCTCCTCTTCTCCTCCCGCACCATGGCCGCATGCTCCTGGGTCTGCCGGCTGGCGGCGTCCACCGGGTCGGCGGTCGACTCCATGTCATGGAGATCGATGGCATCTCTGGCAAAAATGGAAGAAGGGCCCTCAGGCGCTCGCCAGCTCAAAACGTGAAAACACCTACAAAAGTTAAGAAATGCACTCACCCGATGACAACGGGAAGGGGCCACCTGGCCGGAGGCGGCAGCTTTGCGACGGCTGCTCGCACCTTCTTGCGAGCCGGCGGCTGCGTCGACGGCTGCCCTGAGGCCGGCCTCTTCTCCCGACGGGAGGCCTCGGCCGTCCGGCCACGAGCCGGCTGCTCCTCGCTCCGTCCGCGTGGCTCCCGCCGAGCTGTGGGGGGAGGCGCGTCCAAGATCCGGACATCATCATCATCATCATCATCATCGTCAGTCCAATCTCTGATCGTGGGTTCGGAGGTGAACTCACCAGCCGCTCTAGACCCGTCGGCTCCCGGGTCACCCATCGTCCCGTCCGCCTCGACCTCCCCCTAGGATTCGACCTCCTCCTCGACGCCTCCTCCCAGCTCAAAGTCCTCCGGGTCCGAGTCGGCGCGATCCGCCTCGAACACCTGAGGATGTGGGCCGTCCACCGTGTTCTGTCGCACAAAGCGATGCGGTCAGCAGGGCGCGTAAGCACGATGGCCGGCTGCAAGAACACAAAAAAAAAAAAAAAGAGGAGACGGGTCAAAACGTACCAGGGGCGTCGGGTCGAGCCGGCTGTATGGTAGCTTGCCGAAGTGCCAGGTGCGCGGCGCCAACTTGAAGTTGGTGATGGCGTTCACCCGCACCGCCACCTGGGCCCCTGTCAGCTCGAAGGTGGACAGCCGGCAAGGGTCTCGCCGGCCCCCCATATCGCATATCCGGTGCGGCCTCAGCTGCAGGGGAAGCACCCGGCGGTCGATGAAGGCGGCCACCAGATCAGCCGCGACCAGCCCCTCCCCACTCCTCATAGTGTGGAGCCGGCCCAGCATGCCGACGAGCTCCTCGGCCGCCACCTCGGTCGTCCAATTCGCCCCGGAAGACGGGACGTTGACGAAGGGCGGCAACCGAATGTAGTCCTGAGCCGGGTCAACGTTCTTCACGTAGAAGAATGTCCAGGTCCATCTTTTGACGGATTCAATGAGGGAGAGGCAGGGGAAGAGTTTGCCGCGAACGCACACCACCGCGCCCCCGCAGGCATACGGCTCATTGTCGTTCTTCAAGCTCTTGAGATAGAAGAGCTTCCTCCACAACGCCATGAAGGGAAGAAGGCCGAGGTAGCCCTTGCAGAGGGTCACGTAGCTCGACAGCTGCAGGATCGAATTCGGCCCCAAATGGTGCAGCTGCAGATCAAGGGAATCAAGAAGTAACCAGAAGAATTGGCTCACCGGCAGCCTGAAGCCATGCGAGAAGTGCGAGGCGAACACCACGCACTCTCCCTCCTCGGGCTCCAGCACCACCTCGCCGCCCGGAGGGCGCGCGATGACGCGGTCCTCCGATGGCAGCATACGGGCGTGGCGGAGGTATGCGATGTCCTCCTCGTTGACAGTGGAGCCGCCCCAGCTACCGGAGGGGCCGTCGGCCATCTCTACGGAGGGCCGGAATGGGGGCGCGAACGGGCGTTGCGGCGGTGTGAGCTCGGGGCGACAGAGGCGAAAGGAGGAGGACGACGGGAGTGGGGCACGTGAACTGCCCCCGTCTCTCCCCCTCCCCCATATAAAATAGGGGGAGAAGCCCAGGGGGCGTGGGATTAACTGCGCCCACTTCCTCCGGGAAACCCGCGGGGCGTGGGGCACCTCGGTCCGTGGCCGCTGGGATCCGGGCGCAGAGGATCTTGGCCTGCGGCCCGAGGCCTACTGGGCTTGGCCCATGGCCTACCAGGCTAGCCTCAAGGCAACGTCCCGTCGCGCACACGGGCGCGGGGCCCGCCACGTCACCGCACCCCACGTGGCACGTCGCCGCTCAGCACGGTTTCTGAGGCGGCGCGGATGACCCCGACGCAACGGGCGTGGCCGCCTACGTAGCCCGCCGATCGACTCCACGTACCAGGCCGATGCCGCCGGGTGAAGCCGACGGCTCCCCCTTGTCAGGAGGACGTAGGCCCCCGCCGGCTTCGGGGACTACTGACAGGGATATTATCCCTGGGTATGCCAAGACAAGGGAGTTCAAGCCCCTTTTTAGAAAAAAACTACACGGCCAGCTGGTCCATGACCGGCTGGCCCCCCTGGCCGGCTGGCCCACGGCCGGCTGGTCCATGACCGGCTGGCGAGCGGCCGGTTGGCCCACGGTCGGCTGGACAGGAGCCGGCCGCCTGGCCCCCGGCCAGCCCGCAACTGGCCAGCCCTTCCGCTGACCTCTGGACGAGCAGGCACTTGTCCCCTCTCGCTGCGACCAAGTACGCCGACAGGACACGACCTCCACGATGGACTCCGGCGTGGCTACAGCGACCGCTGACACGCAAGCACGCGTGGCTACAGTCCGGGCGATCGTACTACTTGCCCTGACCGATCGAGACCCGGCGGGGCAACAGTGCGGCCACACCGCCGTCTACTCCATTACCCACCCCGGCGTGGCTACAGCCCAGCCGGCCGTACCGCTGACTTCGGCCGGAAGGCGCAAGCCGACGCCGCGCGGGGTGGCTCGTGCCGCGGCAGGTAGGCGCGGGCCAATAGAAGAGCCGGCTGGCGGGCCCCAGTCAGCGATGGGACCGCGTAGCCGGTAGGGCCCGCGAGCGACAAGACGACCCGACCGATGGGGCCGCTGGCCGGTTAGGGAGGCTGCCGGCCGGGGCCCCCATTTAGTACCTCGTGTATATTATAAGCCGGGGGTTTGGCCTATAAAACCCCTCGAGGCCCGCCATGCATCGGAGAGGCATTCTCCCCATCTCACACTCTCACTCCCACGTAGTAAGGCAAGAAGAGCCGGCTGCTCCATCTTCTTCCTCTAGACAATAGCTCAAGGAGCACCATTGTAACACCAACCACCCATCAACTAGACAAGCAGGACTAGGGGTGTTACCTCCAACGGAGGGCCCCGAACCTGGGTACATCGTCTGGCCTTCACCGCTTGTGTCCAATCCCGCTCCCGGAGTCCGTCGGCGTCCTTCGGCCCCAACCACTCTCGATAAGCCACCCCATGCCATCTGTCGTGAGAAAACGATGACAATGTGCACAAGACCCGATGTCAGCCTTGCCATAAGTATGGCAGGAAGGTTTCAAAGTGATCCAGGAGTGGAACACTGGACGGCGGTCAAGAATATCCTGAAGTACCTGAAAAGGACTAAGGACATGTTTCTCGTTTATGGAGGTGATCAAGAGCTCGTCGTAAAGGGTTACGTCGATGCAAGCTTTGACACTGATCCAGATGACTCTAAGTCGCAAACCGGATACGTATTTATTCTCAATGGGGGTGCGGTATGCTGGTGCAGTTCCAAGCAAAGCATGGTAGCTAATTCTACATGCGAAGCGGAGTACATCGCTGCCTCGGAGGCGGCGAAGGAAGGTGCCTGGATGAAGGAGTTCATGATAGATCTTGGAGTAGTGCCTAGTGCACTAAACCCAATGACTCTGTTCTGTGACAGCACTGGTGCCATTGCTCTTGCCAAGGAACCAAGGTTTCACAAGAGGACCGGACACATAAAGCGACGTTTCAATTCCATTTGCGATTACATCAAGGAGGATGACATAAATATTTGCAAAGTACACACGGATCTGAATGTTGCAGATCCGATGACTAAACCTCTTCCAAGGGCTAAACATGATCAACACCAGAACTGCATGGGTGTTAGATTCATTACAATGTAAATCACATAGTGATGTGAGCTAGATTATTGACTCTAGTGCAAGTGGGAGACTGTTGGAAATATGCCCTAGAGGCATTAATAAAAGTAGTTATTATTATATTTCCTTGTTCATGATAATCATTTATTATCCATGCTATAACTGTATTGATTGGAAACACCGATACATGTGTGGATACATAGACAATACTGTGTCCCAAGTATGCCTCTAGTAGACTAGCTTGTTGATCAAAGATGGTCAAGGTTTCCTAGCCATAGACATGAGATGTCATTTGATAACAGGATCACATCATTGGGAGAATGATGTGATGGACAAGACCCAAACTATGAACGTAGCATATGATCGTGTCAGTTTATTGCTATAGTTTTCTGCATGTCAAGTATCTGTTCCTATGACCATGAGATCATGCAACTCACTGACACCGGAGGAGTACCTTGTGTGTATCAAACGTCGCAACGTAACTGGGTGACTATAAAGAAGCTCTACAGGTATCTCCGAGGGTGTCTATTGAGTGGGCATGGATCAAGACTGGGATTTGTTACTCCGTGTGACGGAGAGGTATCTCGGGGCCCACTCGGTAATACAACATCACACTAAGCCTTGCAAGCAATGTGACTAAGGAGTTAGCCACGAGATCTTGTATTACGGAACGATTAAAGAGACTTGCCGGTAACGAGATTGAACTAGGTATAGAGATACCGACGATCGAATCTCGGGCAAGTAACATATCGAAGAACAAAGGGAACAGCATACGGGATTAACCGAATCCTTGACATAGAGGTTCAACCAATAAAAGATCTTCGTAGAATATGTAGGAACCAATATGGGCATCTAGGTCCCGCTATTGGTTATTGACCGTAGAGGTGTCTCGGTCATGTCTACATAGTTCTCGAACCCGCAGGGTCTGCACACTTAAGGTTCGGTGACGTTTCGGTATAGTTGATTTATGTATGTAGGTGACCGAAGGTTGTTGGGAGTCCCGGATGACATCTCGGACGTCACGAGGAGCTCCGGAATGGTACAGAGGTAAAGATTGATATATAGGAAGGTGGTGTTTGAACTCCGGAAAAGTTTTGGGCATTTCCGGCAGTGTACCGGGAGTGACAAATGGGTTCCGGGGGTCCACCAAGTGGGCCCACCACACCCCAAGTGGGTCACATGGACCTAAGGGTGGCGCACCAGATCCTGGTGGGCTGGGCGGCCGGCCCAAGAAGGCCTATGCGGCTGGGCTTGAGGGAAAGGAAAGTCCAAGTGGGGGAAGGTAAGGAATCCTACTAAGAGTAGGATTGGAGGTGGACTCCTCCACCTCCTCCTCCTTGCGGCCGCACCAAAGGGGCAGCCCTAGGGCGCCGGCCTCCCTCCCCTCCCTCCTATTTATACCAGAGGGAGAGAGGGTAAAAGACTTCAACCCAAAAGGCCATAGTGCAGCCCTCTCTCCCGATAGATCAAGTCCTCTAGTTTTCAGCGGTGCTTAGGCGAAGCCCTGCTGGAATACTTCCACCACCACCGCCGCCGCGCCGTCGCGCTGCCAGAGAACTCAACTACCTCTCCGCTCACTCTTGCTAGATCAAGAAGGCGGAGATCGTCATCGATCTGTACGTGTGCTGAACGCGGAGGTGCCGTCCGTTCGGTACTAGATTGTGATTGGATCGTGGGATGCTCGGCGATTTGGATCGCGAAGACGTTCGACTACATCAACCGTGTTTCTTAACGCTTCCCGCTTAGCGATCTACAAGAGTATGTAGATCCACTCTCCCTCTCGTAGATGCTCATCACCCTGGATAGATCTTGCGTGTGCGTAGGAATTTTTTGTTTCCCATGCAACGTTCCCCAACAACCACATCATATTGCCATGTCATATTCATGCATCATAATGCTGCATTTGATGTGTATTGATTTGTCCCCCCCCTTCGATGGTTGTTCTTCATGTTAGGCACTGTTCCGGAGGGTACGGTCGAGTATCCATCTGAGGAGCAGTAATGTGTTGACGTCTTATCAGGCAAGCAACCCCCTTGAACATCTCCGATACAATCCCACTCTCTCGCTCTTGCTCTCACTTATTGCATTAGGACAAAACGTTTCAACTTTTACATGTTCCGGTAGTTGAACCCATTCCTCCGCATGACCTATCATTGTCACAATAAATAGCTGAACCAAGCAACCTAGCATACCTGGTAGATGCTTGAGCCATGTTGTGCCATTATCCTGTTATGTTTGCTATGCTTAGAGTTGTGTCAGGTCTGAATCATCTAGGTGATGGACCGGAGTGAACTAGTTGTGTTCCGATGATGAGAGTTAAGTGATGAACCTGTTTTGGTAAAGGTAGCGATGAGAGGCCATGTAGGAGTACATGGTGGGTTGTCTCATTGAGACCGTCCTTAGGAACTGAGTCATGTGTATGTTATCCAAGACTAGCTACTACCACGCATTGGGCCGCAAACCAATGGAACCTCTCGACTTATTAATTGACCGGATCTCTGTCTAGGAGTTGCAACTACTTTCTGGTGTTTGTAGGCCGTGCTAATAGTCTACTGAGTGGCACCCCGTAGGGTGGGCTTGGGTCAGACTGGGCACCGTGGCCCGGTGTACCAAGCGTAGCACCATCCGTCGAGGTGGGCTTGGGAACCCTGCACACATCGTTTGGGACCGTGATGGAAACTTCGGCCGGACTTCCGTGGCGGGTTCAGTCTCAAATAGGCGATAAACCAGGACTAGAGTCTTGTGTTGTTAACGGTCGTGGCCGACTCCGTCGCTGGGCTTCCGCTTGAAGGTTGCCGGGGTGCCTTTTTACTTGCACATGGCGGTAAGTGGTGGGAGCGTGTGTGACGAAGTACACCCCTGCAGGGTAATCATCTATTCGGATAGCCGCGCCCGCGGATATGGACTACTTGGAGACTTATATGGTTCATAGACAACTTTAATGGTTACTCATAAAAGCTTCAAGAAAAGTGTGAGTACCGTGGATGGCACTCTCGTAGGAAGACGGGAGCGGATCCATGGTAGTGTATTGTTGTGGTGTTAGTGGACTCGTGTACGTCTCACAAACTTTTCAATGTACTGGTAGTCGTAGTACAGGATAGCCAAGAGTCAAAGTTCGCTTGCTGTAATAAACCCCACAACCCCCTTGTTGATACCGATGCATATGTAGTTAGTTTTGATGTAAGTCTTACTGAGTACCTCCGTACTCACCGTTGCTTTATTTATGTTTTTGCAGAGGAGACTCCAGTCTTGTCGGGGATATACCCCGTGGTATAACCCGACCGGAAGTATGACCCGGCCAGGACTTGGCGACTAACTGGAGGCCCGGTCGAGACTTGGCGGTTCATTGGTAACCCGGCAGGCGGGTCAGACGAGCGACAAGGCCCAAGGCCCAGCGAGCAAGCCGGCGCAAGGCGGCTCGTGGACGGGCTTGGAAGGGCGGCTCACAAGAGAAGGCCCAGGGAGAGAAAGGATTCCCTCACAAAGGAAACAAGACCCGGATTAGGATTCAAGAGAGACTAGTCCTAATCCTACTCCTAGTAGGACTCTACATGTAAACCTACCCCTTCCACTTATATAAGGAGGGGTAGAGCACCCCTAGAGGGAGAGGTGGACAACTTCAAGTCATTAGAGATAGACAGATTAGAGGCTCTCGAGATTAGAGGTAGCGATCCCGCACCCTTGTAATCGAGATCATCCTCATCATCAATATAGACACAAAGCAGGATGTAGGCTTTTACCTCCATCGGAGGGGCCGAACCTGGGTAAGCTCGTGTCTCTCGATTCCGACCAACCCCTCTCAAGCCGCCACATAGTTCCGATGGCCTCACACCCAAGTTCTCTCTCGAGGACATCTTGCCATGACAAAACCACGACAGTTGGCGCCCACCGTGGGGACTGCCCCGGCCTCCGCCCTCACCTGCGCTTGGAGCAGGCCTCCACCGTGGCTCCGGGTCGCCTCTGCCTCTGCGACGCGCCTCTGAGCCGTCCGCCTCGGTAGCCGTGGTCTCGTCTCCACGCCCGGCGTGGCTCACCCTTGCCCCGCCTTGAGCCGCCGCAGCTCACCTGCCCCGCACGCCCCGCGCCTCCGCCTATGGCAGGGAGCTACTCCGAGCCGCCTACAACTCCACTACCCTCCAAAGCGCCTGAGACGTCTGCCCGCAGGCCCCCGTCATCACCGCGCCACGCAAGCCGCCGCTCCAGCCTCGCTGCCGTGGCCTCACCTCGAGCCGGCCCTCCCTGCAGCCGTCGCGCTCGCCGCCGTGCCCGCGTCGCGCCACGGCGCCTGCGAGCCGCCGCCCCATCGCACTTCCCGCAGCCGCCGTGGCATGCCTCGCCTGCTGGCCTCGCGCCCGAGCCGCCATGGCCGTGCTCTGTGTTGAGCCGCCGCGCCCCGTCGCGCTTGCCGCAGCTGCCGTTGCTGGCCTGGCCTTTTTTCACTTCGCGCCTGAGCCACCATGGCTGTGCTTTGTTTTGAGCCGCCGCGCCCCATCGCACTTGCCGCACCGCCGCTGTGGCTCTGCCTCGCCCTTGCATGCGCGTGCGCCCAAGCCGGCATTCTCCACCTTGCCCGTGTTGCTCCGCCTACTGCAAGCCGCCGCGCCGCGCCGCCATGACTACGCGCCGGAGCCACGCTGAGCCGCCGCACCTGCGCCTTGAACCGCCAAGCGCCCTGCTCCTCCGCGGCCGCGCCTTGAGCCGCCGAGTGCCGGCCCTTTGAGCCGCCCCGTGCTGCCGAGTCACTACCCCCACTGCTACCACGGCCATGGTGGCCTTACCAGTGAGCTACGCTCCTGTGCGCTGCCTCCGTCGCCTCGGCCGCCAGGCCGGCTTGCCGCTCCGCAGCGGCCCTTTTTGCGCCGCGGGCTGCCTCCGTCGCCTCATGCTGCCCGGCCGGCTCGCCGCTCTGCGACGGCCGACTCTCCCGCACGCCCCACGCCTCCAAGCCGCCTCGCCTCCACCACCTCGCCGCGTGCCTCAGCCGCCGCGGCTGCGCGCCCAGAAGCTGGCCTCGCCCCGTCAAACACCAGCCGAATACCCGCGCTGATGGATGGATACGTGGGTTGTGCGTGATGGATGGATGCGTGGGTTGTGCTTGTAAATGATGGATGGCTCCTGCGTGGTGAATTGATCTATGGTTGCCTTGGTGGATGGATCTTGTGGACGAGGGATGGCTTGCTCTGGCCTCTGTTGCCATACCGCGCGCCGACCGGTTCCACCGCGACTCGAGCCGCCGCCCCCGCCTTGAGCTGCCGCCGCCACGCTGGCCCCGCCGCCGCCGGCCTGCTGCCCCGCGGCTCCACCGTGACCCGCATGTGCCGATGTTGAGCTCCACTGTGCCCTGCTTTCAAAGTGCATCCAGGTGGTCATCTGACTGCATCCATAATTATCTAGTGCGGACATCCGCGTTCATCCGACAAAAATACCAGGTGATATTTGTCCTATCAATTTCTCAGTATATTTTTTCATCTGAGAACAATTACTCTGTCTTTGTAATATTTTTTACACAGGACAATTATTCATTGCCAAAGTGGCATTATACCATGGAGATGGAGGCGTGCCAACATCATTCTGCACAGGTGGTCGTCCGTGTCGCGTTACTCAACGGACTCGCGCACCGGCTTACAACGCGGCCGTCTCCCGCGACTGCACCGGCTTACAACGCAGCCGTCTCTCGTGACCGTACCGGCTTACAACGCCGCGGCCGTCTCTCGCGGCCGCACCGGCTTACAATGCCGCGGCCGTCTCTCTCGACCGCACCGGCTTACAACGCCGCGGCCGTCTCTCACAACTGCGCCATCTTCAAACGCGCGGCTGACTTCTACATCTACATCAACACGCCAGGAGCCGCATACACCAGTACGAGCCGCCCAACGGACGCACGCAAGCCGCCGTCCCCGCGGTCCGGTCTAGGTCAACACACCGGTGCAGTGCTCTCCTATACGAGCTGCCCAACGGACGCGCACAAGACGCCACCCGCAGTCTGATCTACATCAGCATATCGGTGCAGTGTTCGTCTATACGAGCCGCCCGACGGACAGGCGTGCAAGTCGCCGCCACTGTGGTTTGGTTAACTTCAACAACCAGCCGGGACGAACCATCGACCGGATTATTGAAACAATTCATATGGGATTGTCTATAACCCGCCACGGTCAACTTCAATCTTCAGCGGAGACTCTCAAGCCGCCTCTTCGAGTCGACTTAAGACTCGGGGGCTACAGACATGGCCCGACACATTTGGTCGTTTTCAACAAGAACCCCGGGTCATTGCAAGGAAGTTAACCCGATCCCAGGGGCTACTACATTATTGGTGGAACAATTAAAAGTTGCTCAAGAGGACGAACCGCCGTGATGCACCATTCAAACATGGGTGCTCGGATTTATTGGATCATCATAAAGTCATTTGGAGGCTTCTGCCGTTTCTTCATACAAGATGGCGGCTTACAAGATGGTGCAAAAAGTTGACTCCGTCGACAAGGTCATTTGGGGGCTTCCAACCCACCGGGTTTAGCTTACACACCCTCTTGATCGGCTCTTCAGCCACCGTAAGGCCGGGTTGTATACCCAAAAGTTGACTCCGTTAACAAGGTCATTTGGGGGCTTCCAACCCACCGGGTTTAGCTTACACACCCTCTTGATCAGCTCTTCAGCCACCGCAAGTTTGAGTTAAACATGCCTGTATGCTGCTGCTGCTCCGCTAGGTGACCCGCCGAACTCTTACCAGTTAATCTCGACTAGAGACCCTGAGCTGTTCAAAATATTTGACAGTCACTCTCACTAGAGACCCTGTACTGGTCAAGTTTCAACCGATAGCTCTTGTCACGTGAGGGCCGGCTTACAGAAAGTGAGGATAAACTCACCCATCTGCTGCCGACTCTCCGCTATGTGGCCCGTTCGTACTCTTAAACAGTTACTCTTTTAAAGACCCTGCACTGTTTAAGGTTCAAACGACGGATTTATGTCACGTGAGAGGTAGCTTATGGGCCCTGGGGGCATGACCCGCTGTTTGCTTCGTCTCTCTCTGGTTCATTGCGCTCTTATCAGTTAATCTCGCCTAGAGACCCTGAGCCGCTCAAAGGAGTTGACGGTCACTCTCACTAGAGACCTTGTACTGTTAAGAGTTCAAGCAGCGAGTCCACCCAGAAGAACCGGCATATGAGTTTTCGAAAAACAAATAAGGAAGAAAAAGCAATAACATCATACATTGCATCATACATTGCATCATCATTGCATCATCTTATCATGCATCATATATGCATGGATGTCCTGGTCTACATTGCAGGAACTGGTTCTTTCAAACCGGGTTATATTATTCAAATCTCAAATAGCCAACATGGCTGGATTTTTCATTATGGTTGTCATAACCAGCATTGGATGATTGACGTTTTCAAAGCCCCTTCAGAGTAATGGCTATTATTCCTTCATCCCAAAAATACCAGCTTACAGCAAGGAGCATGGTTCAACATTGATATGCAAGGTTTTCAGCAAACATTATTCAAGTCGTTGCAGGCATAGTGGATAAAATTTTATTCTACAATGTAAGGAATATTCCCAAATCGTTGCAGGCATACGACTGGCACTTGGGGGCTACATTATTCAAGTCCAAGTGTGTATCAAGTATGCAAGTCCCATGTCGCTGCAAGCATGCACCCTGGCACTTGGGGGCTAATGCAAGTTGCTTTTCAACTCATCACATTATCAATGAACCCGGTTATCTCAGGGAGATGAGCCGGCCTTTCTATCTTTTTCTAAGTCCCAGCCCAGTATTGTCTTACTGAGCCAGCCCTTGGGGGCTACACATTGCTTATCAAGTCTACATAAATCAGCTCTACGTACAGAATTCTCTGCTCATTATTGCATAATGACCCGGCATTTGGGGGCTACAGTATTCAGCTGTCTAAATAGATTATGAGGTCCAAATTGAAGACCCGGCCCGTCACACACTGATGAGCCGGCCCTTGGGGGCTACACATGTGAAATTCAAGTCAATCAACCACATCGGGCGACTTAGATGACAACCCGGATTTTGTCCAAAGCTATATTCAACACCAAGTTCAAAGTCCCAGGCTGTTGCAGGCAAGACAACCTGGCACTTGGGGGCTATACTAGCTGAAGTTTTATAAAGTATAAGATAATTACATGTCCCAGGCTGCTACAGGTAAGACAACCCGGAACTTGGGGGTTACACAGTCCAATATATTATTTCAAAGCACCAAGTCATCATGGATAAACTTGGAGCTTGGGGGCTACAGGTAATATGGAGATAAAAATAGCAGGACATTTTTAAGCTATCAAATTTTGAGTGAGCTAGGTCTCATTTCTTCATGGAGCTGAAGCGTTGGAAGACCGGCTCTACATCAAATGGATTTTCATCCCAATATTTTTATCAAGTCAGCTGGAGTCTAGTTGTTTGACCCGGCGTCACCAACAATCATGACCCGGCATTATCAAAAGATCATAACCCGGTAGAGTTTATATAAGCAACCCGACTTCACAAGTTGAAGAGTATTGGAGGCCAACTCAATGGCATATGGGTGTTGTATTCCCAATATTTTACTTCAAAGGACGCTGACAAGCAAGACGATTGAGAAGACGGCACGTTCATATGAAGAAGAAACCCGGATTTTCAAGGAGCTACTTCATTAAGCCGGCCAGTGGAGCGAGTCGGTCACTTAACATATTTATTCTTATTTCAGGAGCTTAGCATGAATAAATTCAAGCTAACCTGGGGGCTAATGTCAGGGATATACCCCGCGGTATAACCCGGCCGGAAGTATGACCCGGCCAGGACTTGGCGACTCACTGGAGGCCCGGTCGAGACTTGGCGGTTCATTGGTAACCCGGCAGGCGGGTCAGACGAGTGACAAGGCCCAAGGCCCAGCGAGCAAGCCGGCGCAAGGAGGCTCGTGGACGGGCTTGGAAGGGTGGCTCACAAGAGAAGGCCCAGGGAGAGAAAGGATTCCCTCACAAAGGAAACAAGACCCGGATTAGGATTCAAGAGAGACTAGTCCTAATCCTACTCCTAGTAGGACTCTACATGTAAACCTACCCCTTACACTTATATAAGGAGGGGTAGAGCACCCCTGGAGGGAGAGGTGGACAACTTCAAGTCATTAGAGATAGACAGATTAGAGGCTCTCGAGATTAGAGGTAGCGATCCCGCACCCTTGTAATCGAGATCATCCTCATCATCAATATAGACACAAAGCATCTGGGTAAACTCGCGTCTCTCGATTCCGACCAACCCCTCTCAAGCCGCCACATAGTTGCGATGGCCTCACACCCAAGTTCTCTCTCGAGGACATCTTGCCGTGACAAAACCACGACAAGTCTCGTTAGTGGTTTCTACGATAAGATCGATGCCGACCAAGTAGCTCGGGAATCCCAGACAGAGGTCTTGTTCCTATGGAGGGTCTTGTAGATAGACATGCTTCCTCAGCCTTCTTCTTTTCTAGATGTCTGTACCCAGACAAGTTAAGCTTCCTCTTGTTGCTTGTATGACTTGTGTGTTGGGTCATGTGACCCCTGTTTGTAATATCACACTATGTTGGCTCTTATGAGCCTTTAATAAACACTTGTGTCATAGAGTAATGTTGTGATGCCATGTTGTATCTACACATATCGTGCATATTGCGTGTATGATTGAAATGCATTGGTATGTGTGGGATTCGACACCTAGTTGTGTGCCTTTGGTTTCCTTCATTACGGGGAAATGCCTCTTTATGCTTCCAATGAGCCTTGGTAGCTTGCTACTACTCCGGACACATAGATTGATCAACGTGTATCCTTCTTTGCTGCTGTGTCTGTCCCTTCGAGGAATTGTCTCGCAGTGTAATGGAGTCCTTGTAGCCTGCTATGACTCTTCTACGCACAGCTGATGACAGAAATGTCTCACGGAGTAATGGAGTCCATGTAGCTTGCTATGACTCGTCTACACACGCTGATGACTGACACCTGCATTGCTGGGTTACGTATGCCTTTCCCTGTACGGTTGTGCCACTTGGGTCTATAGCTAGTCATGTCGACCCGGGTTCTCTGACATATGATTGCTAGTGACATACTCATATACGTGAGCCAAAAGACGCAAACGGTCCCGGCCAAGGTAAGGTGGCAGCCGTGGGGATTACCGTGCATGAGGCCACAAAGTGATATGATATGTTACATGCTTGATTCGTATGGCTTAGGATCGGGGTCCCGACATGGGGTCTGGAGCGGTCGGTTCGGGGTCCGTATTATCGACAGGACCTCGCTGCACAGACTCTAGGTCGTGTGCTAGATCGGCAGCCGATCCCGAACTATTTCCGAGGTGTAGTCCGAATTCCGGACCATAGGAGGGATCCTCATGGTTAGAAACCGGGACATAAATTGTTCTGAACTCCGGTGGTTGAGGGTGCAAACCTTCAGCCGGGCACTCAATGGTAGTGACCAGGTGTGTGATTGGTGGGATATGAATTTCCCTGTCATCGGGTCAAAGCCCGATCCGGTCATAGGTCGAGGGTCGGCCGTCGGTCACGCCCATGGCTTGTATCCGGGCGAGCAACTCATTTAAGGACGATATTTTGGAGGAGCCCATGTTGCTGGAGTGTCTGGGGTCAACCCCCAGTGCTGCTGCCCGGGGGTCACTCGGGGGTGCGCTCGGTCTGTATTCGGCCAAGGCAGATCCGGGCATATCGACTGGGTTGAGCTTTAGGGCCGAACCAGGGATAGAGGCCGCCCCAGTGGCCGGATCCACCGCTCCCGAAGTTAAGGCGTCGGGGCTCGTGGGTTCTTCAAGGGGAGCCGAGAGCTTCGTTAAAAAAAGATCTTCCCAGGAGTAGGCGACGAACTCTAGGTTCCCGAACCGGACCTCCTGATCGGGGGTGAAACTTTCGACCTGGCCAAGGTGGTCGGCCGGATCGGCGTGCAGTACGATGCTTCCGAACGCGAAGATTTACCTAGGGACACAAACGTCCCTGTTATGGACGTCACGCTTGATGATTAAGCAAGCCATCGATCTTTCGATGATTCACAGCGGAACTCTCAATGAAAGCACCAATCTCGGTGTCAAAGCCGGCAGATCTTGGGTAGGGGGTCCCGGGCTGTGGACCTTGGATCGATGGGTAACAGGAGACAAAGGGAACAGTGTTTACCCAGGTTCAGGCCCTCTTGAGGAGGTAAAACCCTACGTCCTGCTTGGTGGTATTGATGTGTATGACGATTACAGAGTTGATCTACCTCAAGATCCGATGAGCTACAACCCTAGATCAGTTCACCTGCCTATACAAACTAAACACTCCGGCTTATATAGACACTAGGGGAACCTAGGGCTACACATAGTTGGTTCTTGCCGAGGGTTTAAACATGCCTATTCTACCATCTTTGGCTTGGAGGACACACCACAGCACCTAAGGTTTCCTTCCTGATCGTGGAGTACTCTTTTAGTTCCGTCTTCCCACAGTAGCCACCGAGTGGCCCACGAGTTCGGACCATAAGGGATAGGTTGGCAGCCCGAGGACCCCTTAGTCCTTGTCTCCCTCACCAGCCCCATAAGGACCATGCACCAAGGGAAGGGGAAACCCTAAGGGGGAGGGCCCTCCACTTGTCTTGGAGGGCACTCCTCCACCCTTTGGCCGCCATCCCGTCCTTGGAGGAGGGGCAAAGGGGCCTGCTCCCCTCCCCCTTGCTCCTATAAATAGAGGAGGGGTGGGTGATACGTCTCCAACGTATCTATAATTTTTTATTGTTCCATGCTATTATATTATCTGTTTTGGATGTTTTATATGCATTAATATGCTATTTTATATTATTTTTGGGACTAACCTATTAACCTAGAGCCCAGTGCCAGTTTCTGTTTTTTCCCTGTTTTTGAGTTTTACAGAAAAGGAATATCAAACGGAGTCCAAACGGAATAAAACTTTCGCGATGATTTTTCTTGGACCAGAAGACCTAGAGAGGAGGTCAGAAGACCTGGCAGCAGACGACAAGCCGCCAGGGCGCGCCCTAGGGGGTGGGTCGCGCCCCCTGGCTTGTGGGCCCCCTGGAGGCCTTCTAACCCTAACTCTTCGCCTATATATTCCCATATATTCCCAAACCATCAGAGGGAGCCACAAAAATACTTTTCCACCACCGCAACCTTCTGTTCCCATGAGATCCCATCTTGGGGTCTTTTCCGCCGCAACCAAGACAAGAACTCTCCCGTCAACTTGCCAATTTCTAGCGTGGTTGCCGGAGAGGTCTACATCAAGCCTACCAAGTACCCATCATAAACATATCTCTTGCATTTACATTATTTGCCATTTGCCTCTCATTTTCTTCTCCCCCACTTCTAAAACGATTTTCAGAAAAAACCAAAAAGATTTGCATCGTTTTATTCGCCTTCTTTCTCGTTCGCCTTTTTCTCGCCGGGTCTCCTTTTGTTTGCTTGTTTGCTATCTTTGCTTGTGTTGCCATGTGTCTTCTATTTGCAAGCATCTTCGCTTGCTAAAAATCTATTGATATGGATCCTCATCCACTTGCTAATCTTTTCAAAAGACCAAATTATGATGAACCAATTGCTAGTGAGTTGAGTGCACTTGATTATCTCCATGAAGTTTTGTTTGAAATTCATCAATCTGAAATTTTTTATGAATTGTTGAAAGAAGAAATTTATAAGGTGATTCATGATAGCTCCTTGATTGAAAAGTATGATTACAATGTTGCTAGTATGAATTCTCTAAATATCCATGATGCTAATGATATGCAAAGCCACAAGCTTGGGGATGCTATGTTTGATATTTTTAGTCCCCCAAGTTTTGTTGAGCAAATTTATTATGATGATCGCATGCCTACTATTTATGATGATGGTGATGACACGTATGCTATAATGAGTAATGATAACCATGAAACTTATCATAATGGTTTTAATTTGCAATGTGGTTATGTCAATCAAGTGTCTCATGATAGTTATTTTGTTGAGTTTGCTCCCACTACCATGGATGATAAGGAATTTCCTTATGTGGAGAGTAATGAAAATTCTACGCTTGTGTATCATGAAAAGAATGATTTATCTGATAGTTATATTGTTGAATTCCTTCATGATGCTACTGAAATTTATTATGAGGGAGGAACATATGTTTGTAGGAATTGCAATAATATCAAGTTTCCTCTCTATGTGTTCAAAGTTTTGAAGTTATGCTTGTTTTGCCTTCCTATGCTAGTTGATTCTTGTTCCCATAAATTGTTTGCTCACAAAATCCCTATGCATAGGAAGTGGGTTAGACTTAAATGTGTTTTTCATGCTATTCATGATGCTCTTTTGCATATCTCAATTACTACTTTTTATGTGAGCATCATTAACATCGTTATGCCTAGCTAGGGGCGTAAAACGATAGCGCTTGTTGGGAGGCAACCCAATGAATAAATTTACTTTTGCTTTTTCCTTTCTGTTTTTGAGTATTGACACAATTATGCCTCTGTTATGATTGTGTTTTTATGGTTTATTTAGTGTTTGTGCCAAGTAAGACCTTTGGGATGGTCTACGGTGATAGTTAATTTGATCCTGCTGAAAAACAGAAACTTTGACGCCCAGTCCAGGAATTTTATAAATTCACAAAAGAGTCAATTGGATCTGAATTTTTTACACAAGATTGATATACAAATTTCCCAGATTTTCCTAATATTTAAGAATTTTTAGAGTTACAAAAGTATTCTAAGTTTACAGATTGCTACAGACTGTTCTGTTTTAGACAGATTCTGTTTTCTATTTCTTGTTTGCTTATTTTGATGAAACTATGGATAGTATCGGGGCATATGAACCATGGAAAAGTTGGAATACAGTAGATATTACACCAATATAAATAAATAATGAGTTCACAACAGTACCTAAAGTGGTGATTTTATTTTCTTATACTAACGGATCTCACGAGTTTTCTGTTGAGTTTTGTGTTGTGAAGTTTTCAAGTTTTGGGTAAAGATTTGATGGACTATGGAATAAGGAGTGGCAAGAGCCTAAGCTTGGGGATGACCAAGGCACCCCAAGGCAATATTCAAGTAAAACCAAGAGCCTAAGCTTCGGGATGCCCCGGAAGGCATCCCCTCTTTCGTCTTCAATCCATCGGTAAATTTACTTGAGGCTATATTTTTATTCACCACATGATATGTGTTTTGCTTGGAGCGTCTTGTATGATATGAGTCTTTGATTTTTAGTTTTCCACAATCATCCTTGCTGTACACACTTTTTGAGAGGGACACACATGAATCATGAATTTATTAGAATACTCTATGTGCTTCACTTATATCTTTTGAGCTAGGCAATATGCTCTAGTGCTTCACTTATATCTTTTTAGAGCACGGCGGTGGCTTTATTTTATAGAAATTATTGAACTCTCTTGCTTCACTTATATTATTTTGAGAGTCTCTAAACAGCATGGTAATTTGTTTAGGTTATGAATTTAGTCCTAATATGATGGGCATCCAAGAGAGATATAATAAAAACTTTCATATAAAAGTGCATTGAATACTATGAGAAGTTTGATTCCTTATGTTTGTTTTGAGATATAAAGATTGTAATATTAGAGACATGCTAGTGAGTAATTGTGGATTGGTAGAAATACTTGTGTTAAAGTTTGTGATTCCCGTAGCATGCACGTATGGTGAACCGTTATGTGACGACGTCAGAGCATGATTTATTTATTGATTGCCTTCGTTTGTGTGGAGGTCGGGATCGCGCGATGGTTAACTCCTACCAACCCTTCCCCTAGGAGCATGCGTGTAGTACTTTGTTTTGATGACTAATAGACTTTTGCAATAAGTATGCGAGTTCTTTATGACTAATGTTGAGTCCATGGATTATACGCACTCTCACCCTTCCACCTTTGCTAGCCTCTCTAGTACCGCGCAACTTTCGCTGGTGCATTAAACCCACCTTCCTCAAAACAGCCACCATATACCTTCCTCAAAACAGCCACCATACCTACCTATTATGGCATTTCCATAGCCATTCCGAGATATATTGCCATGCAACTTCCACCGTTCCGTTTATTACGACACGCACCATCATTGTCATATTGCTTAGCATGATCGTAAGATAGCTAGCATGATGATGTCATTGCTACGCTAGATCATTGCATATCCCGGTACACCGCCGGAGGCATTCACATAGAGTCATATCTTGTTCTAGTATCGAGTTGTAAATTTTGAGTTGTAAGTAAATAATAGTGTGATGATCATCAATATATAGCACTGTCCCATGTGAGGAAAGGATGATGGAAACTTTGATTCCCCCACAAGTCGGGATGAGTCTCCGGACTTTATGAAAAATAAAAGAGGCCAGAGAAGCCCAAATAAAAAAAAGAGGCCAAAGAAGCCCACCAAAAAAAAGAGAAAAAAATGAGAGAAAAGAGAGATGGGGCAATGCTACTATCCTTTTCCACACTTGTGCTTCAAAGTAGCACCATGATCTTCATGATAGAGAGTCTCCTATATTGACACTTTCATATACTAGTGGGAATTTTTCATTATAGAACTTGGCTTGTATATTCCAATGATGGGCTTCCTCAAATTGCCCTAGGTCTTCGTGAGCAAGCAAGTTGGATGCACACCCACTTAGTTTCTTTTTTGAGCTTTCATACACTTATAGCTCTAGTGCATCCGTTGCATCGAAATCCCTACTCACTCACATTGATATCTATTGATGGGCATCTCCATAGCCCGTTGATACGCCTAGTTGGTCTGAGACTCTCTCCTTCTTTTGTCTTCTCCACAACCACCATATTCTATTCCACCTATAGTGCTATGTCCATGGCTCACGCTCATGTATTGCGTAAGAGTTGAAAAAGTTTGAAAATACTAAAGTATGAAACAATTGCTTGGCTAAAACCGGGGTTGTGCATGATTTAATACTTTGTGTGATGAAGATGGAGCATAGCCAGACTATATGATTTTGTAGGGATAGCTTTCTTTGGCCATGTTATTCTGAGAAGACACGATTGCTTTATTAGTATGCTTGAAGTATTATTGTTTTTATGTCAACATTAAACTTTTGTTTTGAATCTTATGGATCTGAATATTCATGCCACAATAAAGAAAATTACATGGATAAATATGTTAGGTAGCATTCCACATCAAAAATTCTGTTTTTATCATTTACCTACTCGAGTACGAGCAGGAATTAAAATTGGGGATGCTTGATACGTCTCCAACGTATCTATAATTTTTGATTGTTCCATGCTATTATATTATCTGTTTTGGATGTTTTCTATGCATTAATATGCTATTTTATATTATTTTTGGGACTAACCTATTAACCTAGAACCCAGTGCCAGTTTTTGTTTTTTCCCTGTTTTTGAGTTTTAAAGAAAAGGAATATCAAACGGAGTCCAAACGGAATAAAACTTTCGCGATGATTTTTCTTGGACCAGTAGACATCTAGAAGACCTGGAGAGGAGGTCAGAAGACCTGGCAGCAGACGACAAGTCGCCAGGGCGCGCCCTAGGGGGTGGGCGCGCCCCCTTGCTTGTTGGCCCCCTGGAGGCCTTCTAACCCTAACTCTTCGCCTATATATTCCCATATATTCTCAAACCATCAGAGGGAGCCACAAAAATACTTTTCCGCCACCGCAACCTTCTGTTCTTGTGAGATCCCATCTTGGGGCCTTTTCCGGTAATCTGCCGGAGGGGGATTCGATCACGGAGGGCTTCTACATCAACTCCATTGCTCATCCGATGAAGCGTGAGTAGTCTACCTCAGACCTACGGGTCCATAGCTAGTAGCTAGATGGCTTTTTCTCTCTCTCCAATCCTCAATACCATGTTCTCCTCGATGTTCTTGGAGATCTATCCGATGTAATCTTCTTTTGCGGTGTGTTTGTCGAGATCCAATGAATTGTGGATTTATGATCAGATTATCTATGAATATTATTTGAATCTTCTCTGAGTTCTTATATGCATGATTTCATATGTTTGTATTTCTCTTCGAGTTATTGGTTTGGTTTGGCCAACTAGATCGGTAGTTCTTGCAATGGGAGAGGTGCTTAGTTTTGGGTTCAATCTTGCGGTGTCCTCACCCAGTGACAAAGTAGGGGTAGCGAGGCACGTATTTGTATTGTTGCCATCAAGGATAAAAAGGTGGGGTTTTCATCATATTTCTTGAGTTTATCCCTCTACATCATGTCATCTTACTTAAGGCGTTACTCTGTTCTTTATGAACTTAATACTCTAGATGCAGGCAGGAGTCGGTTGATGTGTGGAGTAATAGTAGTAGATGCGGAATCGTTTCGGTCTACTTGACATGGACATGATGCCTATATGCATAATCATTGCCTTGGATATCGTCATAACTTTGCACTTTTCTATCAATTACTCGACAGTAATTTGTTCATCCACTGTATTATTTTCCTTCAAGAGAGAAGCCTCTAGTGAAACCTATGGCCCCGGGTCTATTTTCCATTATATATTTTCAGATCTATAAACCAAAAATACCTTGCTGCAATTTTGTTTACTTTTATTTAGTTTTACTTTTAGTAATCTTTTATATCTATCTCTATCAGATCTCATCCTTGCAAGTGACCGTGAAGGGATTGACAACCCCTTTATAGCGTTGGGTGCAAGTGTTTCATTGTTTGTGCAGGTGCATAGATTGGGGCCTTGCTTGTACCTCCTACTGGATTGATACCTTGGTTCTCAAAACTGAGGGAAATACTTATCTCTACTTTGCTGCATCACCCTTTCCTCTTCAAGGGAAAAACCAATGCAAGCTCAAGAAGTAGCAGTGGGGAGGGAAGCAAGAGACCAATTCATTTCCCCATCCCTTGGGCAGCCCCTCTCATGTCTTCCTAAGTTCTTCCTCATTCGTAGTTCCAAAGGTGCTTGGCGAAGCCCTGCTGGCACTGCTGCACCACCATCTCCACCATGTCGTCATGCTGGTCAAGATACCATCTACTCCTCCGCCGTCGATCGCTGGATCGAGGAGGCGGAGACATTGTCGATCGCACGTGTGTTGAACGCGGAGGTGACGTCCGTTCGGTGCTAGATCGGATCGGATCGCGATTGGATCGTGAAGAGTACGACTACATCAACCGCGTTATATACGCTTCCGCTTAACGGTCTACAAGGGAACGTAGACACACTCTCCCCTCTCATTGCTATGCATCTCCAAGAAAAGATCTTAGGTGTTTCGTAGGAAGTTTTTTGATTTTCATGCTATGTTCCCAATAGGAGCAGCTTGACCACTCTCCTAGGAGAGGGCAGTGTGGACGCGAGGAAGAGCTTGGGGTGTTGGCCATGGCGGAATCTCCTTGGAAGAAGAGACAAGGATGGGTGGATCGAGAGCGTGACATGCTGGAGTGGGGAGCGGTTATCTCTTATGCCCGGGGCCACATTAAGTAATGGCCCGTGGTTAGACGCTTCGATTACCCACCCTCATTCCGCTCACCTTCCCAGATGGCGCGAGGATCGACAAGGATGCCATAAAGGCATAATGTGGGGCCACTAGCAAAGAGTATCTAGGAGAGATCGGTAGTCCAAAGTAGATTGATGCTCGGATGGTTCGAAGAATGAATTGGACTTCGAGTTCCGATATTGCATTACTGGGGGAACTTGCTTGCCAAGCTGAAGACATTCGAAATCAAAAGTTCAAGGAGTGCCTTTGTCCTCGACGATTGGAGACTAGTTCAGGGGCTACTGAGGGTGTCCTGGATTAGGGGGTGCA
This sequence comes from Elymus sibiricus, assembly GCA_039707655.1. Classification (NCBI taxonomy): domain Eukaryota; kingdom Viridiplantae; phylum Streptophyta; class Magnoliopsida; order Poales; family Poaceae; genus Elymus; species Elymus sibiricus. Next base: position 130,225,616 of record CM077675.1, on the reverse strand, counting down.
ATCCCGAGGTGTTTGGCCCTTATTGTCCGAACTGGGAGCCTGTTAAGTCACCTCGTGAAGGACGATGAAGCATCAAGATTCACCCATGTGAAAGAAGGAAACCCCTGAAGACTTTTCGTGTACCCCAAGGACGTCTCTATGTTCGACATGTCTCCAACCGACCTAAACATGTAACCTATTTCCCCCTGGGTATCTATATAAGGCCAAGGGTTTAGTCCGTAGAGGGAAACTTATTCGTCTTATGGATTAGAGCTTACACAACGATCTCGAGGTAGATCATCAACCTATACTTGATATCCCATCATCAATATAGTCAAAGCAGGACATAGGATTTTAAATCTTCGAGAGGGCCGCAACATGGGTAAACATCGTCTCCTTACTCTCCTTGTTACCATTGATCCTAAATCACCAGCTCGCGACCCCCTACCCGAGATCCGTCGGTTTTAGTACCGACACTGTTAATGATCACATTTTGAGACAGAGACCATTGTTCAAGGGATCGATAGAAAGTCAAGCATGTGGGTTGAATTTTAACACAGAAAACGGACATGTCTTACTCTTTAACGCTTATTTCCATCGCACGAACCCACTATTCAACGCCAAGCTTTTTCGACGACATTTCCAGATGGGGATACCATTGTTCAACCGTACTCGAGAGGGAGTGGTGGGTTATGATGATTACTTCAAATTTAAGTATGATGCTATTGGTAAGTGTAAGTGCATCTAGTGCCTCCCTTTGTTGGTTTTGGTATTGAAGACAAACGTGGTTCAAGGACTAATGTGTTTGTGAGAGTTTGCAGAATAACACAGATAGAACTCCGTGGAGATTCGGTTTAACCGTCGAAGACGACCCCTAAAAATGTCCAAAGACATTGATGATGGTTGAAGCCTTTGGTGGTGCGTGAAGATAATCGCTTGAAGACAATGGAACGCGTAGACTTAGTGTTTTGGTAGTTTCATTTGTTCTCTCATGAGTCGTAGGAACCACCGCACTATTAAGTGGGGTCTAGGTGATCGAAGTCAGACGCTAAGGTGATGCTCAACCTATACACCTATGTCTTCTAGTGAAGACAATGAGAGGAAATCTCTTCCAGAGTTGGTTGAGTCAGCATTGCTTGTAGCCCAAGTAATGTTGCCATATGTGTTTGAAATCTGACCATTGGACCACACACTACTGCAGGATGGTCGAAAGACGACACATCAATCAGAGACCCTTTGACAAAACTGTGTGCGATCCATCAATCACAAACGGTATAGTTCAAACTCCGTCGCCAATGACGAAAACCATGCGCGATAGGGGATCCGTCAAATACTATTCAGAAAATAGTTGCGTGTGCAATCTACGACAGACAATTTGTTCTTACGAACTGTTTGTGATTATGGAACATAATAGAAACGGTTAACAAACTACATACGTATGCTTAGTGTGGCATACAGTTCACTCGGGCAAACTGTTTGCGCTGATCTAGCAGAACACAATCCAGTTAGCCTAAGAAGGCGTGTGTGATACCCGGCAAACAGTTCATTCATCAGAATTGTTTGGGAAGACCAATAATAACCAAAACGGTTCATCCTGACAACCGCGTGTGTTGTGGGTACCCGGCAAATAGTTCATTCATCAAAATTGTGTGGGAAGACCAAAATAACCCAAACGATTCATCCTGGCAACCTGTGTGTGTTGTGGGCAGACGGTTGCTGTTAATAATTGTATGAGATGTGATTTCCTCTGTTCGCACAACATCTATATGCTCTGTCTATAGAACACCTACATTAATGTTGCATAACCAACTTGAACATCCAGTTACATAAGTGACTACACAACACATGTACATTCCTCAATATAAATTTACAAGAAGTAGACGATCAGCAAATCATACTGTTCTTCTGACGACGGTTGCCGACACTGCTATGCTGCTATCCCTCGCCGTCTGCAGGAAGGAGGCACTTCCTCATGTCAATGATCCTCCTGTACATCTCGTATCTTGTGTACGCGTCCATTGCCTCGTACTTGATGTGTTCTTCATTTAGTTTGTTCACTCAGGCCTTGTGCCAGGCAGACTTGTCCTTGTGGCACTCAGCCTTCATGTCTTTGTAATAGGGGTTGATGATGGCCGCGGCGAGGCCAACCAGGGAGTCCTTCTGCTTCTTCTTCTTGCCGCCCCAGACCCTGTACTTACCTTGGATGTTGCCAAGCTTCTGGCAGGACAAGCCTGAAGTCTTGAGCACCTTTCGATCGTTGGTGGTGTCCACCGTTGCGAACCTGTAGTCGGGGCTGTTCACAAACCTGGGGAAACGCTTGCAAGGACTTGTGGCCAGGCAGTAGTGGTAGGCGAGCCCGTGATGGCGCACGCACAACTAGGCGACGGCAACCTTCTAATCATGCCCGGCACGACCGCCGGTGTACTCGAGGTGGAAGACGACCACTTTGTACTTGTCATCCTCAGCAAGCAGCTGCTCCAACATGTTGATGGAGTTCACCACCACGACCGGGTCGTTGGTGTACACCACTGAGAGGTCTGTCTTCCTGATGTGGGTGTCCGTTTTGACAATTTTGGCGAACTGCCGCTCGGTGCCGGCAGCTGCCATTGGATCCGCACGAGAAGGTTGAAGCGATGAAGAGATCGTGGGTGTGCTTCTTGTGTTGTGTGACGCGATCGGAAGGTGGAAGAGATGAAGGAAAATGGCCGCGGGATTAAATTGCACCGGACGGACTGGAATTTCGGCACGTCCGCATGGCAGTTTTTGCAGCGCATAACTGCATGGTGGCGCCGGGAGCGGCGCAACCGCATGCATATGGCACCCCGAACGTACGTGACCGTTCGCACGTGGATGCCGACAGAGCGAGCATGCACGGATGCAAGCATAGCGCGCCGCGGCCGCATCAACTGCCTCATGCATAGATTAATTTGCGACGGTGCGTACAGAACGACCATTTGCTTTGTAGTAAAACACAAATGTTTTTTTTATTATTAACCGTTTGTGTACTTGTCATTTCTCCCACCTCTGTCCTGTCTTGTCACCGTGTTGCCGCCCAAGGATTCCAGTGCACGCTTCGGGAGCGTGCAGGTTCCCGTGCAAGCTTCCCGCCCGGCTCGCCGAAATCCCCCAAACACCCAATGCTTCGGGAGCGCGCAACGTTTCTTTTGGGCTTCCCATTCCTGCGCAACCATGCAGGAATGCACGAAAGCTTCCCATTCCTGCGCAACCGCGCAGGAACGCGTGCAAGCTTCCCGCCCGGCTCGCCTTGGCCGCCTGCTTTATAAACCCTCACGGCCGGTGCCTCCACATCGCATTCATCCCCTCCATGCCCGTAGCTTTCCAAGTTTGCTTCTCCCCCGATCGCCAATGGCACCTGTCTGTTGTCGTCGCTCCACCACTCTGCTAGACGGCAGCTCTAGCTGGGAGGCTACACCACGTCAGCGGCGCAGTACCCGGAAGCGTGTAGTGCGCATGGCGTCCTTGTTGCATGTGCGCACGGCACCCACCACACGCCCCTCCACCTTTGCCCGAAGGCAGCAGCAGCGGGCGACCGCCATGGCCCCCACCCCATCGACGGCCGCCGTTTTGGCCACCCCACCAGCGGCCTCCTTGGCTGCCAACACACCAGTGTCCGCCTTGGCAGCCACCCCACGGTCAGCCGCCGGGGTCATCACCCGCTCCGCCACCGCAGCCCGAAGGTAGGAGGAGGAGGCCGCCGCCGAAGCCTAGCCGCTCGGCTTTTACATCAGCGGCCTAGCATGCTACATCAACTTCCTACATGATGAGGAGGAGCGCCAGGTCGAGCATGCAAAGAGGCTCATCGCCGCCGTGACCGGAGCAGATGCCGTAGCTCTGCCGCGGAATGAGGAGATCTACGCCGAGTCCCGCCGCATCGAGGAGGCGCGTCAGGAGCGGCGGAGGGCTGATACGTCTCCAACGTATCTATAATTTTCGATTGTTCCATGCTATTATATTATCTGTTTTGGATGTTTTATATGCATTAATATGCTATTTTATATTATTTTTGTGACTAACCTATTAACCTAGTGCCTAGTGCCAGTTTCTGTTTTTTCCTTGTTTTTGAGTATTGCAGATAAGGAATATTAAACGGAGCCCAAACGGAATAAAATCTTCGGAATGATTTTTCTTGGAGCAGAAGAAACCTACCAGACTTAGAGACGAAGGCAGGAGACCTGCCGTGAGGTCACAAGCCACCTGGGCGCGCCCTAGGGGGGGCGCCCCCTGGCTTGTGGACCCACGGCAAATCTCCTAACCCTATTCTTCGGCCTATAAATTCCCAAATATTCCCCCAATACCAAAAAGAGCAACGAAAATACTTTTCCGCCGCCGGAAGCCTTTGTTCCCGTGAGATCGCATCTTGGAGCCTTCTCCGGTAATCTGCCGGAGGGGGATTCGATCACGGAGGGCATCTACATCAACTCCATAGCCCCTCCGATGATGCGTGAGTAGTTCACCTCAGACCTTTGGGTCCATAGCTAGTAGCTAGATGGCTTCTTCTCTCTCTATGTTCTTCAATACCATGTTCTTCATGATCTTCATGGAGATCTATCCGATGTAATACTCTTTTGCGGTGTGTTTGTCGAGATCCGATGAATTGTGGGTTTATGATCAGATTATCTATGAATATTATTTGAATCTTCTCTGAATTATTATATGCATGATTTCATATCTTTGCAAGTCTCTTCGAGTTATTGGTTTGGTTTGGCCAACTAGATTGGTAATTCTTGCAATGGGAGAAGTGCTTGGTTTTGGGTTCAATCTTGCGGTGTCCTCACCCAGTGACAAAGTAGGGGTAGCGAGGCACGTATTTGTATTGTTGCCATCAAGGGTAAAAAGATGGGGTTTTCATCATATTGCTTGAGTTTATCCCTCTACATCATGTCATCTTACCTAATGCGTTACTCTGTTCTTCATGAACTTAATACTCTAGATGCAGGCAGGAGTCGGTCGATGTGTGGAGTAATAGTAGTAGATGCAGAATCGTTTCAGTCTACTTGACATGGACGTGATGCCTATATGCATAATCATTGCCATGGATATCGTCATAACTATGCGCTTTTCTATCAATTGCTCGACAGTAATTTGTTCACCCACCGTATTATTTTCCTTCAAGAGAGAAGCCTCTAGTGAAACCTATGGCCCCCGGGTCTATTTTCCATATTATATTTTCAGATCTATAAACCAAAAATACCAAAAATACTTTGTTGCAATCTTTTTACTTTTGTTTTACTTTTTGTTTTAGTAATCTTCTATATTTATCTCTATCAGATCTCATCCTTGCAAATAACCATGAAGGGATTGACAACCCCTTTTCTGCGTTGGACACAAGTGTTTGATTATTTGTGTAGGTACATCTATTGGGGACTTGCTTGTATCTCCTACTGGATTGATACCTTGGTTCTCAACAACTGAGGGAAATACTTATCTACTTTGTTGTATCACCCTTCCTCTTCAAGGGAAAACCAACGCAAGCTCAAGAAGTAGCAAGGGCAGCAGCGGTAGCCGACGAATTCGACTCCTCTAGCTCGTCGGTAGGCAACTCCTCCTCTACCTCTTACTGAACGCGCTCGGCAGAGAAGAAGGCTGCTGGCAGTAGCACAAAGCCCCTCTGGAGTAGTATTTAGGGGCTATTTTGTTCAGTTCATCTAACTATAGATATGGTTGAACTGTCCCACCTACTTTAAATTAGCTAGTATATATAGTTGAACTAGCTATTTTAGTACGTGGTTGGCAACAAATGGGGAAAAGTTTGTTCGATTCGGCTATCGAGTTGAACTATTTTGTACAAAGACCAATGCTTAATCTATGAATGTGATCTAGGTTTGCTGAATTTCAGTTGCAAAAGTGCACCGTAATAGTGATTTTGTTCCTGCAAAATTCGACAAATGACAGTGTTTCTCGTTTAACAAATGAAGATTTACCCAAGTCCACAATGCATTGCTACTAAGGTCCCTTCATTTAATGATTTAGCCACTAAACTCTTGCATGCATTGGTGAGTTTCCTTCATTCAAGTGTTTTGCCAAGGTTCACGCGCTTGGCATTGTTTCTTATTGTGGTCAGCAAACTCATATCTCTCCTCTTAATTACCTTCCCACATCAGAATCTTTTTGCATACATGGCAACCTTAGCAGTTAGCACCAGTACAAGGTGTAGCATTGGGAAGGGCACACGGGTCATCATTCACAACCGTTCGCGATGACGCACTGAAAAAATTCCTTCACGCCAGATTTTCGCTTGGCTTAGTAGGGAAGGAACCATTGCCCTCGGTCTGCATACGGGTATTCAGTCTGAAATGTCTTTGATGACTGGCAAAGGACATGCCTCCCCGATGAGCATGCGGAGGACACTACTCGCACGCCACCCGTCTACTCAAACACCTGTCCGCACATTACCTTCTTGCCAATACAGAGAGCGACACGTGGCAGCACCTAAATGGTATGTAGAATGTCCACGAATTATAAATAATACGCCCATTTACGATGGTAACGTGACCGATTTTTGTTCCAAAATGCCCTTGTTGGATATTAATAATGCTTGCTCTTTCTCTCAAAGTGGACGCTAAAAAATAACAAAGCACATTTGTGCTTTATATGACGAGGCCCTGCCCAACATATACCTTGTGACTGTAGCTCATATTTGAATTATGTACATTAAATGCACATAAAACTCAATTAGTTTATAAAAAAGCCATACGAACCCTTAATAATTTCATATTTTTGCAGCACACACCTATTGCTTTATGTTGTTTCTAGAAAAATATCAAGGAGAAAAGAGGCATTGGATGTCGTTTCACCCGCAGATGTGGCATGCATATTTTCCCTATCGGAACCACGTACCTTATTGTGTGAGAAGCTCCGGTTTGTATGAGGCTTGTGACAAAACATGTCCAAGTTGATATTATTTTTTACCACGTCATATGTGTGCCTTGTCATGACACCATTCCTAGTTTCATGAATTTCTGACGGAGTTTTGGATTTACGAAAATTTTAAAACCAAGTTTCTTGATGTTTGTGGTCGAGCCAACATGCTGAGATGTTTGAAATTCGTTCTCATTTTCTTGCATGTGACCTAACACATGCATCCAGGGACACATATATGATTTTTCAACCCGTTTTGCTGCCCCGGACCTTGTGATTGGAGATCAAATTTGAATTATGCACATTATATAATGCACCAAAAACTCAATTAATGTATTTAAAAGCCGGATGATCCCTTAATTTATTCATATTGTTGCACTTCGCACGTACATGTCTGTGTTGGTTCTATAAAAAATCAAGGAGAGAAGAGGCATCGGATGTGTTTTCACCCGCATATGTGACATGCATATATCATATGTTCCCTATCGAAACCACAAAGCTTCTTGTGAGGAGCTCCGATTTGTAAGGGGATTGTGCAAGAACATGTCCATTTTGGACAATTTTTTTACCACAGCATATGTGTGCCCTTGTCACGACACCATGCCAAGTTTCATGAATTTCTGACGAGTTCTGGATTTACGGGAATTTGAAAAAACCAAGTATCTAGATGTTTGCGGCCGAGCCAACAAACAATGAGATGTTTGAAATCCATTCCCATTTCTTGTGTGGGACCTAAACATGCATGCATGCATCCAGGGGAAGGCATATGATTTTTTAACCTATTTTTCATGTGCTGGACCTTGTGATTGTAGTTCAAATTTGAATTATGCACATTAAACGGCTAGAAAACTCAATTAATATAGTAAATAGATCTCACGAACCCTGGAAAAAATCCATAGTTTAGCATGACAGTCATGTTGCTCTATCGTGACTCTAGAAATAAATCCAAGGTAAGAAGAGACAACGGATGTTGTTTCACATAAAAGGTGAACTTTCCCCATCGAAACACACGACTTTCATGTGAGAATCACCGGTTTGTAAGAGGCTTTGTGCCAAAACCTTTCCAACATAGGGCAATTTTTCTACCATAAAACACACAACAGGGCAATTGATGACACCATGCCCAAATTTCATGAATTTTTGTCAAGGTTTGCATTTACATGAATTTAAAAACTAAGTTTCCCAATGTTTGCAGTCGAGCCAAGACAATGATAAGTTTGAAATTCATTCCCATTTCTTGCATGGGACCTAAACATGCAGCTAGGGAAACGTGTATGATTTTTTGACCTATTTTCATGCGCTGGACCGTGTAATTGTAGTTCAAATTTGAATTATGCACATTACATGCCTAGAAAACTCAATTAATGTACTAAAAAGGCCAAACGAACACTGTAATATTGTGAGAATCTAGAAATAAATTAATGTACTGTCATGTTGCTCTATGGAGACTCTAGAAATAAATTCAAGGTGAGAAGAGACATCGGATGTTGTTTCGCACATAAAATGTGAAATTTCCCTATCGGAACCACATGACTTCTTGTGAGAATCTTCGGTTTGTAAGAGGTTTGTGCCAAAACTTGTCCCGAAGTGGGCATTTTTTTACCACGACACACATGAGCCATGACATGACACCATGCAAAGTTTCATGAATTTCTGAAGATATTTGGTTTTACTGGAATTTGAAAAAACGCCTTCTCAAAGTCTACGACCGAGCCAAAATAACGAGAGGTTTGGAATTCGTTTAACTTCCATTTCTTGCATTGCACCAAAGCATGTATCAAGTGACACATAGATGATTTTCAACCCATTCAGGTGCACTCTAGTATGTACTTAACTGCAGTTAAAATTTGAAGTATGCACATGAAATGTCTAAAAAAAACTTTAAATGTTTAAAAGGGCCTAAACAACCCTGAATAATTCCATATTTAACAGACACTCCTATAGTTGCACGTTCACTACAGATAAATGTTATTGCCATCCACACACCTTCAATTGCCGATATAACTTCATTTTTCGTTTCAAAGCAATATGAAAATCAAATACATCGCAAACAATTCTTGATCATGAAACGTGTGCGATGAAGTATGAAAATATCTTGGGCCAATTCTCATATATGGCTTAGGCCGGAAGCTTCTGTACACCGCCGTCGGGTCAACCACACAGTCACACTTGTTCCCCCAGACCACTCTATTGTTCAAGCCCCGCCGGTGAAAGATGGGGACGTGGATCCGTGTCGTGAGGGCAACTTCGGTGACCCATTCCAGCCCGAGCGCGGCTGCATCGGCCATGAACGTGCTCACAACATCCTTGAGCACGGCCCCAATCTCCGACAGGGCGGCTGCAGCCGCCGAAAGGGCAGCTGTTGCATCTGAGATAGCAGCAGCAACATCCTCGACTGGGATAGCAGATGACAAGAATGGCACAACAGCTGTCCGTTCATCGACGGCCACCGTATCCCTGATGGCTGCTACCCACACCTATGCTGAGGCCGCCCACGCCCAGCTCGTGTCGGTCACCGCACAAATAGCAGCGGCCTTCTCCGACAACGGCGGCAACCTACGTCCGAAGAGTTGGCAATCGCCGAGAGCGCTCGGGTAGTCGTCCATTCGTCGGCAGCCTCCCTTGCCGAGATGGAGGCCATCAATGCCCGGACCGCAACCGCCCACACCAGACTCGTGGCGGCCTTTTCCAAAGAGATGGCGGACGTGGACTGCGAGCTGCTTGCAGAGTATGTGGTTATGGATGCCATGGAGCCCCTTCCCGTGGAGATCGTCGAGCCCGAGCTGGTCACGAAGGATGCGGTGGAGATCGGCGAGCGTCAGGCGGAACATTAGTCTTTGTTTAGAGCGCTGGTCTTTTGTTACAGTAATGTTTAGGTCAACCAGCTCTGTTTAATTGCTCGATTAAGTAAGTGCGGGCTGTGGTGTAGGCTCTTTTGTGTATTACCCAAATTAGCAATTGATGTTAAATTATGCGACAAAGTGGATGACCACTGTAACCAGGGAAATTCGGACCAAAAATTTGCCGCCATATCCCCATTCCATCTTTCAATCGAAAATGAAATTGAAGTTCATCACACACAATTTTTGGCACGAACCGTGTGATATGTAGTACCCAATCTTACGTCGGAAGCTTGGAGACAAACATATGCATGTCCAAGTTCATCACACACGGGGTATAGCACAGGCTTCGTTGGTGATGTGTTCATATCGAAAACTATTCTGAAAAATTTGCATGTTCAATTTCATCACACACGGAGTCTAACACAGGCATCGTTTGTGATGTTTTGATATCGCACACGGTTCAGAATAAGGGACTGTGTGTGATGGTGCTTTCCGCACCAGTTTTTCGCTGCAACGAAGGAAAATTTTGGGCAGCCGTGGAAATATCTACCTCCCTCGCCCCCCGGTACCAATCAAAAGCCACATTTCCCCCTTTTCCTCTACCTTTCCTAGTCCAAACCTTCTCTGCTTGCTTGCAGCACCGCCTCCTCGTCGGCGACGCTCCTTCCTGCTGCTCGGCCTCGTCCATCTAGTCAGGTAATCGACACCTCCCCAATACCCCCTCACCCCCTCCTCCTCCATCCCACATGGCCCGATCGCCGGCGCGACACCTTGCACCCAAATCACCGCCCCATCCTCCAAATAATAGCCGCCGAAAGACATGGTGCACGCAGTATAGCCAGGATCTCAAAGAGCATTTGGCAGCGGAGAAGCAAATCGCGGCTACACGCATAGATGAGGTAGCGATGGATTCAATGCGTGTCGACCCCCAGATCTTGGAGGAGCACCTCGCCGTCGAGGCCACCATCGTTGCCTCGCGCACTAACGCAGCCACGCGGTTGGCTGCTGATAGATCCATTTTGCATCATGATTTCCTACAGTTATTTATTATATTTTGTTGAATAATAATGATTTAGGGAGTGATTCTAATGCCTTTTCTCTCATAATATGCAAGGTTTACACAAAGACGGAGAATACCGGCAGCTGGGATTCTGGACCTGAAAAAGTACATCAGAGATACGTATTCTGCACAACTCCAATGAAGTTGAAATTTTAGGGAGATTATTTTTGGAATAAATAAAAATTACTGGAGCAAAGAACTACCCGAGGGGGCCACCCTGGTGGCCACAAGACACCAGGGCGTGCCAGCCCCCCTGGGCGCGCCCTAGTGGGTTGTGCCCTCCTCGGCCCACCTTCGGTGCCCATCTTCTGGTATAAATTCACTGTTAACCTAGAAAAAATAAGGAGAGGACTTTCGGGACGAAGCGCCGCCGCCTCGAGGCGGAACTTGGGCAGGAGCACTTTTGCCCTTCGGCGGAGCGATTCCGCCGGGGGAACTTCCCTCCCGGAGGGGGAAATCGAAGCCATCGTCATCACCAACACCCCTCTCATCTTTGGGAGGCCAATCCTCATCAACATCTTCAACAGCACCATCTCCTCTCAAACCCTAGTTCATCTCTTGTGTTCAATCTTTGTACCGGAACCTCAGATTGGTACCTGTGGGTGACTAGTAGTGTTGATTACCTTGCGTAGTTGATCACTATATGGTTTATTTGGTGGAAGATTATATGTTCAGATCCATTATGCTATTCAATACCTCTCTGATCTTGAGCATGATTATTATTTGTGAGTAGTTACCTTTGTTCTTGAGGTCACGGCAGAAGTCATGTTGCAATTAATCAGGTGAATTTGATATGTGTTCGATATTTTGATGATGTGTATGTTGTGATTCCCTTAGTGGTGTCATGTGAACGTCGACTACATGACACTTCACCATTCATGGGCCTAAGGGAATGCATTGTGGAGTAGTTATTAGATGATGGGTTGCTAGAGTGACAGAAGCTTAAACCCTAGTTTATGCGCTACTTCGTAAGGGGCTGATTTGGATCCAAACGTTTAATGCTATGGTTAGATTTTATCTTAATACTTTTCTTGTAGTTGCGGATGCTTGCAAGGAGGTTAATCATAAGTGGGAGGTTTTTCAAGTAAGAACAGCACCCAAGCACCGGTCCACCAACATATCAAATTATCAAAGTAGCGAACACGAATCAAACCAACATAATAAAAGTGACTAGATGAAATTCCCATGTATCCTCAAGAGCACTTTGCCTATTACTAGAGATTGTTTTGGCCTGTCCTTTGCCACAAAAGGATTGGTCTACCTTGCTGCACCTTATTTACCGTTACCGCTACTTGCTAGTTACCAATTATCTTGCTATCAAACTATCTGTTACCTACAATTTCAGTGCTTGCAGAAATTACCTTGCTAAAAACCGCTTGTCATTTCCTTCTGCTCCTCGTTGGGTTCGACACTCTTACTTATCGAAAGGACTAAGATTGATCCCCTATACTTGTGGGTCATCAAGACTCTTTTCTGGTGCCATTGCCGGGTAGTGAAGCGCTCTTGGTAAGTGGAAACCGGTAAGGAAAAACTTATACTACGTGCTGAAATTTATTGCTACTTGCTACTATGGAAAACAATCCTTTGAGGGGTTTGTTCGGGGTATCTTCACCTCGACCGGAACCACAATTAGTTGCCCCTCAACCTACCGCATCTACTGAAAATATTGGTTATGAAATTCCTTCGGGTATGGTCGAACAACAGCTTGGTAAACCTTATGCAGGAGATGGAACTGAACATCCTGATATGCATCTAATATATGTGAACGAAATTTGTGGATTATTTAAGCTTGCAGGTTTACCCGGAGATGAAGTTAAGAAGAAGGTTTTCCCTTTATCTTTGAATGGAAAAGCATTGACATGGTATAGGGTATGTGATGATCTTGGATCGTTGAACTGGAATTGTTTGCAATTGGAATTCCATCAAAAGTTGTATCCCATGCATCTAGTTCATCATGATCGGAATTATAAATATAATTTTTCGCCTCATGAAGGTGAAAGCATCGCTCTAGCTTGGGGGGGGCTTAAGTCAATGCTATATTCATGCCCCAATCATGACATTCCGAGAGAAGTTATCATTCGGAATTGTTATGCTCGGCTTTCTCATAATGATCAATCCATGCTCGATACTTCTTGTGTTGGTTCTTATATGAAGCAAACTATTGAATTCAAGTGGGATCTCTTAGGAAGAATTAAACGCAACTCTGAAGATTGGGAACTCGACGAAGGTAATGAGTCAGGTATAAAGCTTGAGTTTGATTGTGTTAAATCTTTTATGAATACCGATATTTTTCACAAGTTAAGCACTAAATATGGACTTGACTCTGAGATAGTAGCCTCTTTTTGCGAAGCATTTGCTACTCATGTTGATCTCCCTAAGGAGAAGTGGTTTAAATATCATCCCCTATTAAAGAAGAAATTAAAGAACCGGTCATAGCTAAAGAAGAAACCACCATTTACAATGTAGATCCAGTTGTGCCTACCACTTATATTGAAAAACCACCTTTCCCTGTTAGGATAAAGGAGCATACTAAGGTATCAACTGTGGTTTGTAAGAGTAATATAAGAACATCTAAGCCCCCTGAGAAAATTAAAGTAGAACCTAGTGTTGCTATGGTTAAAGATCTGTTGGTAGAAAATATTGATGGGCATGTTATCTACTTCTGTGATGAAGCTGCTAGAATTGCTAAACCCGATGAAAAAGATAAACATAGACCCATAGAAGGCATGCCTGTTGTCTCAGTCAAAATAGGAGATCATTGCTATCATGGTTTATTTGATTTGAGTGCTAGTGTGAGTGCTATCCCTTTTACCTTATACCAAGAAATTATGGATGAAATAGCACCTACTGAAATAGAAGACATTGATGTTACTATTAAACTTGCTAATAGAGACACCATCACACCACTTGGGATAGTTAGAGATGTTGAAGTCTTGTGTGGGAAAGTAAAATACCCTACTGATTTTCTAGTTCTTGGTTCCCCACAAGATGACTTTTGTCCCATTATCTTTGGTAGACCTTTCTTCAGCACCATCAATGCTAAGATAGATTGCGAAAAACAAATTGTCGGTGTCAGTTTTGGTGGTGTGTCTCATGAGTTTAATTTTTCCAAGTTTAGTAGAAAACCCCCTAAGAAAGGAGGTATTACCGTTGTTCCTAATGATAAAAATGAACTCATTCCGCAAAGAATTGTTACTGGCTATAGAATGGTAATTGATTTTAGAAAGTTAAATAAAGCTACTAGGAAGGATCACTACCCTCTGCCTTTCATTGATCAAATGCTAGAAAGATTATCTAAGAACACACACTTTTGCTTCCTAGATGGATATTCTGGTGTGTCTCAAATACCTGTGTCGCAATCCGATCAATAGAAAATAACCTTTACTTGCCCTTTGGAACCTATGCTTATAAACGTATGCCTTTTGGTTTATGCAATGCACCTGCTACCTTTCAAAGATGTATGAATGCTATATTTTTGACTTTTGTGAAAAGATTGTGGAGGTTTTCATGGATGATTTTTCCATCTACGGAACTTCTTTTGATGATTGCTTAAGCAACCTTGATCGAGTTTTGCAAAGATGTGAACAAACTAATCTTGTCTTGAATTGGGAGAAGTGCCACTTTATGGTTAATGAAGGCATTGTCTTGGGGCATAAAAGATCTGAACGAGGTATTGAGGTGGATAAAGCTAAAGTTGATGCAATTGAGAAAATGCCATGTCCTAAAGATATTAAAGGTATTCGAAGTTTCCTTGGTCATGTTGGTTTCTATAGGAGCTTCATTAAAGACTTCTCTAAAATTTCTAGGCCTCTTACTAATCTTTTGCAAAAGGATATTCCTTTTGTTTTTGATGATGATTGTGTGGAAGCCTTTGAAACACTCAAGAAAGCCTTAACCTCTGCACCTATCGTTCAACCACCTAATTGGAACTTGCCTTTTGAAATTATGTGTGATGCTAGTGATTATGCTGTTGGTGCTGTTCTAGGACAAAGAGTTGATAAGAAATTGAATGTTATCCATTATGCTAATAAAACTCTAGACAGTGCTCAACGAAATTATGCTACTACTTAAATGGAATTTTTAGCGGTCATGTTTGCCTATGATAAGTTTAGATCCTACATTGTTGACTCAAAAGTTATTGTTCACACCGACCATGCTGCTATAAAATATCTTATGGAAAAGAAAAATGCTAAACCAAGACTCATTAGGTGGGTTCTCTTGCTTCAAGAATTTGATTTACACATCGATAGGAAAGAAGTTGAGAACCCCGTAGCTGATAACTTGTCTAGTTTAGAAAATATTCTTGATGACCCACTACCTATTGATGATAGTTTCCCTGACGAATAGTTAGCTGCAATAAGTGTTTCTCAAAACACCCCTTGGTATGCTGATTATGCTAATTACATTGTCGCTAAATATATACCACCTAGCTTTACATACCAACAAAAGAAAAAATTCTTCTATGACTTGAGACATTACTTTTGGGATGACCCACATCTTTATAAAGGAGTAGATGGTATTATTAGACGTCGTGTACCTGAGCATGAACATGAACAAATCCTGTGGAAATGTCATTCCGAAGCTTATGGAGGACATCATGCGGGAGATAGAACTGCTCACTAGGTATTGCAATATGGTTTTTATTGACCTACTCTCTTCAAGGATGCCCGTAAGTTTGTCTTGTCTTGTGATGAATGTCAAAGAATTGGTAATATCGGTAAGCGTCAGGAAATGCCTATGAATTATTCACTTGTTGTAGAACCATTTGATGTTTGGGGTTTTGATTATATGGGACCTTTTCCTTCTTCTAACGGGTACTATCGTGGTTTTATCACGGCAGATGTCCTTGTGCAAGGACTTAGGGGTGAAGCCATCGCTATGGCGGTTAAGTCGAAGGGGTTGGTCGGGACGAAAGACACGGGTTTAACCAGGTTCGGCCCCTCTCGAAGAAGGTAAAAGCCTCTGTCCTGCTTTGAGTTGTATTGATTGGGTATCGATTACAAGGGAGCGGATTCGCTTGACCTAGCTCTCGATCAATGGTTTCGTACCCTAAGCCGCCACAGGGACTCGCCTTTATATACACAGGCCGTGGCCCTGGGCTTACAAGAGTCCAGACCGGGTTACACGAGATATCCGATCATGCCTCTAAGTCGTCTTGCCTTCTCTGGCAAGCCATCTCTGGGCGGCTTACGCCACCGGGTCACGCACCGTCTTCCGTCTCTGGGCCTCCGCCCGGCCCATCTGGTAAGTGACCTCCAGGCTTATCTTTAGTCTTCAGGCCCGTTTAAGGCTTTATCGTATATCGCCAACTTCCTAACCCAGCCCTTCCTGGGCGGGTCATACCATGGGGTTATATCCCCAACATTAGGCCCCAGATTGATTTGAACTTGTTCATGTCAATCTTCAAGTCTTCCGGTTGGCGAGTCTCGTGTCTCTCTTAACCTAAAATAAATCTTCATGACCCACCATATAAAATGGATGATATCATCTTTGGTAAATCCAAACAAATCTTCATGACATCACAACGGATCTTCGCATTAACTGATCAATCCGAAAATTGAGGCGTTTTCTTGGTCAATCATTATCATGTCTCCTCGATTCCTGCGTTGGACTGTTGTTGTTCCACCTCTCCCTTATAAATAGGCACGGGGGCCCATCTTTTTCACTTTCCCCCGTTGCCGCTCTCTCTTCTTCTTCCTCCAAGCGCCCCGCGCGACCAGAGCTCCGCCGCACCTGCCGGACCGCACCGTCGTCCTCAACAAGGCCGCTGCATCAACCTGTTTGTGACCAGAACTCGCCGATGCACGCCCACACACCCTGCATCTTCCAGGTTCTGCTCTTCATCTCTTCTCAGATTTACATTAGTTCATCGGAGTTGTTCGGAGTCCGCCGCCGTTCGTCGGTGTTCATACCATTCCCTAAGGAAAGAATCATCGTTTACCTTGGAAACACTAGTAAAACCGTGCGGTGCCTTGTTTAGCACCGTTTTGCATCCAGTGTAAATCATTTCTTCACCAGAATCCGTGCATTGACTGCCCGTTCTTCTTCCACTATTTTTAGGGTTAGCAAATATTTCCCCTTTTATCTTTGTCCGTAGATCTGTAATTGTAGCGGTAGCTAACGAAACTTGTTTGTCCACACTTAGCAGCATTTTCAATATTCATTGTCTAATTGACCCTCCATCACGCTGCCGGCTCACCCTGGCAAAATAAAATCCGCCTCATACTTGTAGTTGACGGCGGCTCATAATTTAACAACGACCCGCCAAATAGCATTGCCGTCTTAGAATCATCGGTATTTTTGCCATGTAGCACTCCTAACCCACCGTAATTCCATGCCTTTTCTCAGCTTTTAACCAGGTTAGCCATTGTTGGAGATATGCCCTAGTGGCAATCATGTGATGATTTCGTTTCCTATGTATTCATGAGTATTTTGTATTGTCCTTGGACATCATCAGTGATATGTATCAATAAGTATGTGACTTATTTGTGACACTATACATAGTATGATGATTGTTCTAATAGTCCCTAGTTGTTAAGGTTATGCAGACACATATCCTTTACTAGTATGACATTCAGTTGATGACTACGTTTCACAAGTCATGTGCATAGAGATGCTAAACTGATAGTATGGACTCGAGGATTGAGATCACCGAGTCGGACAGACCCACTTTCAGACACAGCGAGATAATGTCATCTGTTAGTCTCAAGCACAATGTATATGCCATGTCCTAGACCTGAGGTCATCGCATGTTCTCGGGATGAGGATCGACTTACTTAGGGTCTATCAAACGCTACTCCGTAACTGGGTAGTTATAAAGGTAGCTTTCGGGTGTGTCGTGAGACATGCCGCGAGACATGGTTAACCAAGATGGGATTTGCCCCTCCGTGAGGAGAGATATTCTCTGGGCCCTCTCATGTGATCAGATTCAGAAAGCATGGCCATGCGACATGGGTTAAGTGTTAACCCAGTTCGGGAATCTACATCACGGTTTCAAGAAGAGATGTCGAGCTACCACAAGGGTGACAAGTACTCGCCTTGAGCTCTACAACCAATATCATGAGGCAAAAGAAATGTTGTATATGACACATTGTTGAGGTTCGTCTAACGACTTTGCGCACACATGGGAGTTGGCATGTTCTGCTAGGAGCCGCTACCGACTATCGACTCGCGTCGTGTCCATTTGTACGTGAACCTATAGGGTCGCACACTTAAGGGATTGCAGCCCATTCGTATTGGATCCGAATGGAAAATGGGATACACTCGTCGTGGGCCTCAAGTGCTGAGCCCACCTCGGAGGTCTATATAAAGGGGAGTGGACGCACTTTTCAGGGTTGATCTCTTTCCACCTGTCGACAGCCACCGCCACTCCCCACGCCACCATGCCGTGCGATCGGACCTAGCAGTCCGCCGCCCGACGCTGCCCCCGTACGTGTGGATACCTTGGAGGTATCGCATCTGCGGTGCTTGGACGAACCGTTCGAGGGATCCGTGAGGAACTGTTCGAGGGATCCGTGAGGAGCTGTTCGTTGGAGATCGCTGTTCGTGGGAGATCGGCTACACGAGGAGGAGACGAATTGGCTGATCGACTACACGCATCACCAACTCTACTTCCGCTGCGGTGACTGTGCGTCTAGTGGTAAACCCGATCCCGTGATGTATTTCCAGCAGCTTGTTCTTGGGTGCGCGGTAGAAATTTTTATTTGGTGCTAGCGTAGCGTACCGCGTGCTCCAACAGTGGTATCAGAGCCTCCGCTGTGTGGTGATAGATTCAGTGATTTGCATATGAGATATGTAGATCGGTTCGGGTGTGGGTCGATGAGATTGGCTGTGCACGTCAGTGTTGACGGTTGGTTTCGTGATCTTGATTTCGTGATCGTGATGCAGAGGTCGTGACACGAATTACCCCTACCGGTCGGTTTCCGCCATCGGGGTAGACAGTGAAACGTAAATCCAAATGCAGCACGCGAAGATCAATGAGATTGATCGAACCGGTGCAAAGATCGACACCGTGGAAATGTGATTTCCGCAGTGCTGAAATCTGTTGGAGAGGTCACAGTAAAACGGGCATAAATTTTGCATACGAACTCCGTTTTCGCTCCACGACCTGTCAAACTGAAGGGTACAAAAAGATGCATTTGACCTTCAACGGCTTTGCCGTTTTCGACGATATTTTCGAGGTCAAAATCCTCTTGGAAAATAGAGTTTCGGACAGTTTTATTTTCGGCGGTAGAACGTCTGACTTGTTTTTGCAGGGAATGCTTGTGATTTGGTATAGCCCATGAATGTTGCTTGTAAATTTTTAAATCATGACCTGTGTGTCTTGAGTGCGGCAACCGGCTGGAGCCATATGGTTGTCCCATTATTGTATTATAATGTCCTGCGTGTCAACATGAGATGCCTTGTAATGTAATTTACTCTCATAGCTATTAGTTTGTAATAGCATAGTATCTTATGTAACACTTGGCGGTTGACACCATGTGTGGAGATGGAGATCACCACAAGGGCAACCATGCATGGAGATGGAGATCGCCATGGGCATGCAGCGCACTTGGAGATGGAGATCACCATGCGTTGATGAAAGGGGCTATACCATATCACACATATATAAACTGCATGTGAAAGTTTATCCCTATTATGCGCCCTTATTTTGCATGATAGATGTTATTAAGTAGGGTGATCCCTCAAAGAATGTCAAGTAAAATTGCCTCCCCAATTGCTGCAACATCACATGTTAAGTATTTTTAGTGGTGGGCCTATAAAATTAGGGTGCTGCTAATTCTCCTTACCGTGGTGTGTTTGTGTCGGACACTTACGAGCGAAGCATTAGTTAACTTGTCGTGGCTATCAAAATAGTTTTGGGCCTCGAGGCATAAGAGTTGGCATGGCATGAGATGTCCCCAACAAACAAGAGTCGTATAGAGATACGATTAGCAAGTGTTGCTTACCGAGTGATCTAGTCTTCTAGCGGTGATGCAAGATCTCACTAGTTGACATGTGGATCTTGGATCTTGAATCACTAAGAATCAACGGAGGGATTTTGATTTTAGTGGGAGTAATTTTCTTATTAAAATGTTTAATTTGAATTACTCTTTATGAATACATGTCTTAGTGTTTTGCGTATTTTTGTTGTAGATCAATGGCACCACCTGCTCAACCCAGTTTTTCGTTGAAATGAATGCTAGAAAAGGATAAACTGAATGGAACCTACTTTACCACCTGGTATAGAAATCTGAGAACTGTTCTTAGGCATGATAAAAAGGAACATGTTCTAGAGGAACCCCTTCCAGAGGAACCTGCTGAGAATGCTAATGCCACAGCCAGGAATGCCCACCAGAAACTCGTTGATGAGTCAAACGAGATCAGTTGTCTCATGCTGGCTTCTATGGAGCCCGATCTGTAGCAGCATTTCGAAAACATTGAGGCTTTCGATATGATCGAGAACCTCAAGAGCATGTTTCAGATGCAGGCAAGGACCGAAAGGTTCAACGTCTGGCGATCCTTGATGGATTGTAAGCTGAAAGAGGGTGATCCACTGAGCCCGCATGTGATCAAGATGATCGGATACATGCAAGCTTTGGATCGGTTAGGCTTCCCACTCGGGGACGAATTGTCCATGGATACAATTCTGGCTTCTCTTCCGACTAGCTATGGGGCGTTCATCTCGAACTTCCATATGCACGGCATGGAAAAGAAGCTCACTGAATTGCATGGGATGCTAAAAGTGGCAGAGCAGGATATCAAGAAAGGCACGCATCAAGTGTTGATGGTGCAGAACATGGCAAAGTTCAAGAAGAGCTGGTCCAAGAAAAAGACTAAGGCAAAGGGAAAGGAGGCAACTCCTACTGTCGCCATCGCGCCCAAGTCCGGACCAAACACGGGGACCGTTTGCTTTCACTGCAAGGAAACCGGTCACTGGAAGAGGAACTGCAGCAAGTGGCTTGCCCAGATAGGCAAGAAGACTGGAAGTGTGACTTCTTCTTCAGATACACTTGTTGTATAAGTTATAGACATTTTTCTTGCTGATATTTCTAGTATCTCTTGGGTATATGATACCGGATCGGTTGTTCACATATGCAACTCGATGCGGGATCTAAGGACTAGGAATGTTGTAAGAGGAGAAGTTGACATACGCGTCGGGAATAAAGCAAGAGTTGCTGCATTAGCCGTCGGCACCAGCCAACTTAATTTACCTTCAGGATTTGTAATGGAACTTGATAATTGTTATTATGTTCCTGCATTGAGTCGAAACATTATTTCGGCCTCATGTTTGATGAGGCAAGGTTATGAATTCAGTATTAAAGACAATGGTTGTTCTATTTACTTGAATGAAATGTTTTATGGCTTTGCACCTGTTGTGAATGGGTTATTTATATTAGATCTTGAAGGTGAATCGGTCTATAACATAAATGTCAAGAGGCATAAGCCTAACGAGATAAATCCGACTTACATCTGGCATTGTCGACTAGGACACATTAGTCAAAAGCGCATGAAGAAGCTCCATGATGATGGAATTCTGACTTCATTTGATTTTGAATCATTTGAGACATGTGAGTCCTACCTACTCGGCAAGATGACTAAGACTCCTTTTGCAAAGAGTTGTGAGAGGGCGTCTGAGCTATTGGAACTTATACATAGTGATGTATGTGGACCAATGAGCATGACAGCTAGAGGTGGTTTCCAATACTTTGTGACTTTTACCGACGACTTTAGTAGATATGGATATGTCTACTTGATGAGGCACAAGTCAGAAACTTTTGAAAAGTTCAAGGAGTTTCAGAACGAAGTGGAAAATCAACTTGGCAAGACAATCAAGCTTCTACGATCTGATCCTGGCGGTGAGTATATGAGCCAGGAGTTTGATGCTCATCTGAAGAGCCGTGGAATAGTTCCACAACTCACTCCTCCAGGTACGCCACAGAGAAATGGTGTGTCGGAACGGAGGAATCGGACTTTATTAGACATGGTCCGATCGATGATGAGTCAGTCGGATTTACCCTTGTCATTTTGGGGATATGCTCTGGAAACCGCAGCTTTCACACTAAACAGGGTACCATCAAAGTCCGTAGATAAGACACCATATGAGATATGGACTGCAAAGAGTCATAGCTTGTCTTTTCTAAAGATTTGGGGTTGTGAAGCATATGTCAAGCGACTCCAGTCGGACAAGTGCATATTCGTGGGATATCCTAGGGAAACCTTGGGATATTACTTCTACAACCATGAAGAGGGCAAAGTGTTTGTCGCTCGGCATGGAGTTTTCCTTGAGAAAGAGTTTCTCAATCGGAAGGCTAGTGGGAGGTCGGTCCGACTCGAAGAAATTCAAGAGCCACACGGGGACGTTCTGACAGGTGATTCAATCACTCCGGAGTTAGTCAAGGAACCCGTAGTGGAATCGGCGCCGGTTCCACATAGGTCGGAAAGGTTGCGCGATATGCACGACTGCAATGTGTTGTTCTTGGAGAACAACGAACCGACCACGTATGCGGAAGCGATGGTGAGCCCTGATTCTGAGTTATGGCTTGAGGCCATCAGATCCGAATTAAAGTCCATGGATGACAATCAGGTTTGGAACTTGGTTGATCCACCAGATGCCGTGCGAGCCATTGAGTGCAAATGGATCTTTAAGAAGAAAACTGATATGGATGGAAATGTTACAGTCCATAAGGCTCGACTTGTCGCTAAAGGTTATCGACAAGTTCAAGGAGTTGACTACGGTGAGACTTATTCACCGGTAGCAATGCCTAAATCAATTCGGATCATTCTTGCTATACCTGCATATTTCGACTATGAGATATGGCAGATGGATGTCAAAACGGCTTTCCTTAATGGAAATTTAACTGAGGACGTGTATATGACACAACCCGAGGGTTTTGTCGATCCAAAGAATGCTGGCAAGGTATGCAAGCTTTAGAGATCCATTTATGGATTGAGGCAAGCATCTCGGAATTGGAACATTCGTTTTAATGAAGCGGTCAAAGAGTTTGGCTTCATCAAGAACGACTATGATCATTGTGTATTCAAGAAGGTCAGTGGGAGCTCAGTTGCATTTCTGATCCTATATGTGGATGACATATTGTTGATTGGAAATGATGTTCAAATGCTTGAATCTGTTAAGGACTCATTGAAAAATAGTTTTTCAATGAAAGACTTGGGAGATGCAGCTTATATTCTGGGAATCAAGATCTATAGAGATAGATCAAGAAGGCTTATTGGATTAAGCCAAAGTACATATATAGACAAGGTGTTGAAGCGGTTCAACATGCAAGATGCCAAGAAAGGGTTCTTGCCCATGTCACATGGCATTAGTCTTAGCAAGACTCAGAGTCCTTCGACTCCTGATGAGCGAAGATGCATGGATGGGATTCCGTATGCTTCGGCTATTGGGTCCATCATGTATGCTATGGTATGTACTCGTCCCGATGTTAGCTTTGCTCTAAGCTTAGTAGGTAGATACCAGGCTGATCCAGGTGAGAGTCACTGGACAACGGTAAAGAATATCCTTAAATACTTGAGAAGGACAAAGGATATGTTCCTGGTTTATGGAGGTGAGGATGAGCTCATTGTAAAGAGTTACACTGATGCTAGTTTCCAAACCGATAGGGATGATAGTCGATTGCAATCTGGGTTTGTGTTCATTCTGAATGGAGGAGCAGTGAGCTGGAGGAGTTCCACACAAGATACGGTAGCTGATTCTACAACGAAGGCCGAGTACATTGCGGCTTCTGAAGCTGCAAAAGAAGGTGTTTGGGTGAAGAATTTTATTTCTGATCTTGGAGTGGTTCAGGACTCGTCCAATCTGTTGGACCTCTATTGTGATAATAGTGGTGCAATTGCACAAGTCAAGGAACCACGGAACCATCATAAAACCCAACACATACTCAGGCGTTTTAACCTCATTCGTGACATTGTCGAGAGAGGCGATGTAAACATATGCAAGATACACACGGATGCAAAATGTTGTTGATCCATGAACGAAGCCTCTCCCGCAGTCGAAGCATGAGATGCACATGAGGTCCATGGGCATACGATGCCTAGATGATTGACTCTAGTGCAAGTGGGAGACTGTTGGAGATATGCCCTAGAGGCAATCATGTGATGATTTCGTTTCCTATCTATTCATGAGTATCACTACTGGAATCAGCAAATTTGCCGTCTGCCAGTTCTTTGCCGTCAGCTGGCAGACGGCAAAGAAGCTCTTTGCCATCCGTTTCCAGAAAACAGACGGCAAAGAACTAGCTGACGGCAAAGAAGCTCTTTGCCATCAGCCACCCCTTTGCCGTCTGCTAGCGGACGGCAAAGAAACTTTGCCGTCCGTCAGCAGACGGCAAAGAGGGAGGTGGGCCTACTAACGAGCTGATTACAAAAAACCCTAACGGCCCCCCTCTTTGCCGTCTGCTAGCAGACGGCAAAGAGTAAAAAGGCAGACGGCAAAGGCGGGGCAGACGGCAAAGAATTGAGTTAACTAACGGCAGCGCCCACCCCGCCCCTCTCTCTCTGTTTCTCTCCCTCTCCTCCCCGACGACCACCGCACGCGCGCCGCCCCCACCACCCGCCGCCGCCCCACCACCCCGCCCCTCTCTCTCTCCCCGGCGCCCCCGACGCCCCACCGCCACCGCCCCCGCCGCGCCACCCGCCGCCCCCGACGCCCCACCGCCCCGTCCCCCATCCCCTCTCTCTCCACTACTCTCTTGCGCGCGCCGCCGTCCCCATCTCGCGCCGCCACCCCGCCCCGTGCTGCCATCCCCGTCCGCCAGCGCCACCCCGTCCCCGCGCGTCGCCCTCCTCCAACGCCGCCACCCCCTGCCTCCTCCAGCCCACCGCCGCCGCCGCCGGCCTCCTCCACCTACACCGCCGGCGTCGGCCTCCTCCACCTCCACCAACGCCGGCTTCCACCTCCCCCACTCCGGTGAGCCCCCTCCCCCTCTCTATTTTTTCATTTTTTATCTGTTTTAGTAATTTTTGTGTTCTTTTTAGTATTAGTTAAATCTAGTTTAGTTGTAGTTAGGTTAATTAGTTGTAGTTAGTTGTAGAAGATGTAAAAAATATAGTTTAGTTGTAGTTAGTAATATTTTAGGAATTAGGGTTACTTAGCTTATTTCGTTAGGTCTAGCATTAGTTAAAGGAGAGGAGGAGAAGAAGAAGAGGAGGAGGAGAAGAGGAGAGGAGGAGAAGAAGAAGAGGAGGAGAAGAAAAAAAGAAGAAGAAGAAGAAGAAGAAGAAGAAGAAGAAGAAGAAGAAAAAAGAGGAGAGGAGGAGGAGGAGAAGAAGAAGAAGAAGAAGAAGAAGAAGAAGAAGAAGAAGAAGAAGAAGAAGAAGAAGAAGAAGAAGAAGAAGAAGAAGAAGAAGAAGAAGAAGAAGAAGAAGAAGAAGAAGAAGAAGAAAAGGAAGAAAAGGAAGAAGAGGAAGAAGAAGAAAAGGAAAACGAGGAAAAAAAGAAGAAGAGGAATTGCCATGACGCATCTGTTTTTTAAATGCCCGTTTTCCAGGGAGTGTTGGGATGCCGTTGGAATCGCGTGGCCCAACTCGGATGAAACATTTGCATTGTTGCATCAACGCAGAACGTCTGTTCATGGAAGTTTTTATCATTGCAGCGTCGGGGGTCTGGAAAGAAAGGAATAATAAATACTTCGAGGGATCCATCCATCTTTTGCGTCGTGGCGCACAAGGTTCAAAGAAGATTTTCACCTTCTCATCCACCGAGCAAAAAGTAGACTAGCTAGCTCCCTTTATAAACAGCCTGGTGGAGACCCTGTAGTGGTCTATGATGTAGTTCATATTAGTATATTTGTAGTTTTGTTTCTCTGGTTTGTCATCTAACCCCTCACTAACCCCCTCCCCCTCTTTTATCTAGTTTGTACAAAAACTATGTAACTGCAGTTTGATCTGCTTATAGAAAGTCAGTAGGGAGGCTTTTCCCTACTGTCCCTTGGCCCTAAAATAACTTTTTTATCTGTTTTAGTAATTTTTGTGTTCTATTTTAGTATTAGTTAAATCTAGTTTAGTTGTAGTTAGGTTAATTAGTTGTAGTTAGTTGTAGAAGATGTAAAAAATGTAGTTTAGTTGTAGTTAGTAAGATTTTAGGAATTAGGGTTACTTAGCTTATTTAGTTAGGTCTAGCATTAGTTAAAGGAGAGGAGGAGAAGAAGAAGAGGAGGAGGAGAAGAGGAGAGGAGGAGAAGAAGAAGAGGAGGAGGAGAAGAAAAAAAGAAGAAGAAGAAGAAGAAGAAAAAGAGGAGAGGAGGAGGAGGAGAAGAAGAAGAAGAAGAAGAAGAAGAAGAAGAAGAAGAAGAAGAAGAAGAAGAAGAAGAAGAAGAAAAGGAAGAAAAGGAAGAAGAGGAAGAAGAAGAAAAGGAAAAAGAGGAAAAGAAGAAGAAGAGGGGAAGAAGAAGAAAACGACACCCCGAAATCCCGACCCGACCCCGACCCCGACACGGCACCCCGACACCCCAACAGCCCGACCCCGACACGGCACCCCGACCCTGACCCCGACACCCCGACCCCGACACGGCACCTCGACCCCGACACGGCACCCCGACACCCCGACACCCCGACACCCCGACACCCCAAAACCCCGACACCTCGACACCCCTACACCACGACACCTAGACACCACACCCCCGACACGACACCCCGACCCCGACACGACACCCCGACACCCAGACACGACACCCCCGACACCTCTTCGGCCTCCTGTTGATGAAACTTGCTGGTCTTCGTGCCGATGAAACTTGCTAGTTATTAGGTATTCAATTTTTTTATGTTGTACTAATTTCGTTTACTCTTTGTCATTGCAGGTGTTGACAGATGGTGGGCGCGGGTCGAGAGCGCTCCGAGCCTCCTTCCTCGGCGCGTGCTGGGAGGGGTGCTATTATTCCGCCCGAGCACCTTTTGCCTTCATGTTTCTTCGAATTAATATCTAATGTGTTGGCCTTGTCAAACTACAGGGGTTGGAAACACGCCCCTGGTGTCCGCAGACCCAACCAGGTGTAGCATGCCTCCCGACAAGCATCGACCGATCCTTCTCCGTCTGGCGCAACCCCGACCGGTCCTTCTCCGTCTCACACTGGCACAAGCCCGACCGGTCCTTCACCTCCGTGATGATGGTAAGTTTTCCCAAGTGTTTTGCTTAAAAAATGCATACTTAGCTTAAGAAATGACCTATTTAGCTGCAAAATGACCTATACTTAGCTTATTTTCCTCGAAAATGACATAATAACCTTACTTAGCTCCAAAATGACATATTTTACCTAGGATAGCTATAAAATGACCTATACTTAGCATTTTTCCCTCCAAAATGACTTAATATGCTTAGTTAGCTAAAAAATGGCATAACTACCTAGGATAGCTCAATAATGATCTATACTTAGCTTAGCTAGTTCATTTATTACATAATTAGCTTACTTAGGTAAAAAATGGCATAATAACCTTGGTTTAGCTCCAAACTGTCATATCATTAGTTTATTTTCCTCCAAAATGACAAAATAACCTTACCTAGCTCCAAAATGACCTACACTTACCATTTTGTCCTCCAAAATGAATAAATATGCTTAGTTAGTTCAAAAATGGCATAACTACCTAGGTTAGCTCAAAAATGACCTATACTTAGCTTCTTTAGTTCATTTATGACATACTTAGCATACTTAGGTCAAAAATGGCATAATAATCTTGGTTACCTCCAAAAAGACATTGACTTAGCTTATTTTCCTCGAAAATGACATAATAACCTTACTAACCTCCAAAATGACCTATTTACCTAGCTTAGCTCTAAAATGACCTACACTTAGCATTTTTACCTAGCTTAGCTAAAAAATGGCATAATTACCTAAGTTACCTTCGTTAGAAGAAGAAGAAGATAAAGAAGAGGAGAAAAAGAAAGAGAAGAAAAATTCTTCTTCTTCTACTTCTACTTCTTCTTCTTCTTCTTCTTCTTCTTCTAACTTTCTTCTTCTACTTTCTTCTTCTTCTTCTAACTTTCTTCTTCTACTTCTACTTCTTCTTCTTCTACTTCTACTTCTTCTTCTTCTTCTTCTTCTTCTAACTTTCTTCTTTCCCAATTTGCAGATTTGCTTTAGATCACGGAAGCTTGCATTGATGGAGTCTACTCTTCTCCTTGTCCTTCCTTTTTGTTTTGATTTTGTAGGATGAACAATGTGAAACTTGCTACCTATATATGTATGTATGGATTAAACCATTGTATGCTTGTTGTTGGATATATGTTGGCTATATATATGTTGCATATGGACTTTTGAGTTGGTATGTATATGTGTTGGATGATCATATCCATATGGCAGGGATATGTATGCTTGTTGAAAGTATTTTCAAATGTATATATATATATATATCTGTGAAATTGATTGAATTTAAGAAAAAACAGAAAAAACAGGGGCAGTAGAGGCACTTTGCCGTCCGCTGGCAGACGGCAAAGAGTTTTGCCGTCTGCCAGCAGACGGCAAAGCTGCCACGTGGCAGCTACCTGTGCAACCTGGGGGGCACTGGGCTGGCCTATGTGGTTGCTTTGCCGTCTGCTGGCAGACGGCAAAGAACTTTGCATCTTTACCGTCAGCCAGCAGACGGCAAAGCACGCCGTTAACCCCTTAACGGACGTAAGCTGCCACGTGTGTCGTCCATGCCCTTTGCCGTCTACTGGCAGACGGCAAAGACCTTTGCCTCTTTGCCGTCGGCCAGCAGACGGCAAAGTGGCCTTTACCGGAGCTTGTTCAGCCGAATGTGGTGCCGTCTGCTGGCTGACGGAAAAGACCTTTGCCGTCCGCAATGCATGCCTTTGCCGTCAGCCATGGCAGACGGCAAAGTTGCTGATTCCAGTAGTGTATTTTGTATTGTCCTTGGACATCATCAGTGATATGTATCAATAAGTATGTGACTTATTTGTGAGACTATATATAGTATGATGATTGTTCTAATAGTCCCTAGTTGTTAAGGTTATGCGGACACATATCCTTTACTAGTATACGATTCAGTTGATGACTACGTTTCACAAGTCATGTGCATAGAGATGCTAAACTGATAGTATGGACTCGGGGATTGAGATCACCGAGTCGGACAGACCCACTTTGAGACACAGCGAGATAATGTCATCTGTTAGTCTCAAGCACAATGTATATGCCATGTCCTAGACCTGAGGTCATCGCATGTTCTCGGGATGAGGATCGACTTACTTAGGGTCTATCAAATGCTACTCCGTAACTGGGTAGTTATAAAGGTAGCTTTCGGGTGAGTTGTGAGACATGCCGCGAGACATGGTTAACCAAGATGGGATTTACCCCACCATGAGGAGAGATATTCTATGGGCCCTCTCATGTGATCAGATTCAGAAAGCATGGCCATGCGACATGGGTTAAGTGTTAACCTAGTTCGGGAATCTGCATCACGGTTTCGAGAAGAGATGTCGAGCTACCACAAGGGTGACAAGTACTCGCCTTGAGCTCTACAACCTATATCATGATGCAAAAGGAATGTTGTATATGACACATTGTCGAGGTTCGTCTAACGACTTTGCGCACACATGGGAGTTGGCATGTTCTGCTAGGAGCCGCTACCGACTATCGACTCGCGTCTTGTCCACGTGTACGTGAACCTATAGGGTCGCACACTTAAGGGATTTCAGCCCATTCTGATTGGATCCGAATGGAAAATGGGATAGACTCGTCGTGGGCCTCAAGTGTTGAGCCCACTCGGAGGTCTATATAAAGGGTTGTGGACGCACTTTTCAGGGTTGATCTTTTTACACCTGTCGACAGCCACCGCCACTCCCCACGCCACCATGCCGTGTGATCGGACCTAGTAGTCCGCCGCCCGACGCTGCCGCCGTACGTGTGGATACCTTGGAGGCATCGCATCTGCGGTGCTTGTACGAACCGTTCGAGGGATCCGTGAGGAACTATTCGAGGGATCCACGAGGAGCTGTTCATGGGAGATTGCTGTTCGTGGGAGATCGCCTACACGAGGAGGAGATGAATTGGCTGATCGACTACACGCATCACCAACTCTACTTCCGCTGCGGTGACAGTGCGTCTAGTGGTAAACCCGATCCCGTGATCTATTTCCAGCAGCATGTTCTTGGGTGCGCAGTAGAAATTTTTATTTGACACTAGCGTAGCGTACCGCGTGCTCCAACAGCCATGACTAAGGCTCCCTCTTCTTGCGATTGGGTAGCCTCCGGGGTTACTGAACTTATGCTCAATGAGTACGTTGCCATGGGGGTTTTGCCGGCTCAAGACATCATCCAATGGCGGGTTCCTGGTCCCGAGACTACTCCCGAACCCAAGGAGGGGGAGGTGGTTATATTTACGGATCATCTTCTCCGTGGCTTCTCACCGCTCGGGTCAAAAAAAATCCGGGACGCCTTACATTTTTACAAGCTCCATCCTCAAGATATTGGCCCCAATTCTGTCACCAACCTGTGCCAATTCCAAGTATTTTGTGAAGCATACCTGCAAGAAGAGCCCACCGTTGACCTCTTCAGAGACTTCTTCTACATCAACCGCCAGACTGAGATAGCAGACGGGCCAAGCCTTGAACTTGGAGGCGCTTCAATCCAGAGGCGGAGAGATGTGTCTTTTCCCTCTGCCATTCTGCCCAGCCATCCCAAGGACTGGAACCGCACTTGGTTCTACTACAGAAACACTGCCCCGGCTGAAGAGAAACCACTGCCGGGTTATCGCCCTTACCGGCTCTGCACTACCACCGAGCTTCCAGACCGGCTATCCGCTATGGAGCGCGCTCAACACGCACACACCTTTTCAAAGATCAGAGCTTTACTAGCCAACGGGTTAACGGGCGTTGATTTGACCCGCTGCTGGGTTACCTGGAGAATTTTGCCGCTGAGCCAGCGCGGTGCCTTAATGTGTCAATACTCTGGCGATATGGATGACCCTTAGCGCTTCAATCAAACGCCTTTGACAGACAAAGATCTCAATTTGATTGTCAAGTCACTACTTGGAGAACCTCAGGAGGTTTGCAACAAGACGGGGTTAAACCCCTTCTACATTCCTAACCCGGCTCCCACAGTAAGACCTTTTCCTTTAACCTTCACCTTTTTTCGTTTTAGATTTTACACTTCATATCTCTTTTTATCCTTTCTGCAAACGTATGTAGGCCGACTCTCCCTTTTGGAAGAAGAGGATAACTGCAACCTCTACTTCTAAGAAGAAAAACAAAGCAACTAAGACCCGGGCTCCGGCTCGTCGAAAGAAGTAAACAGCCCAAGAGCTGCTCGAACTAGATGACTCGGAGGTAGAACTTGACTCCCTTGGCCTTCTTTTTATGGAACTTATTGACGACGACTCCTCTCAGGGTGAAGCGGAGACAAGCCAAGCCGGTGCAGCAGAGGTAACTATCATCTCCTCCGACTTGGATCCTTTGCCAACAGACAAAATATGGCGGGTCATCCGGAATGTAAAGTTTTCACACCCTCTTGCTCACTTGGATCCCAACTTTCTTTTGAAGAAGCAGCAACATGACTCTAGGAGTCAGACCCGGAGCGGCGGTTCTGAAGATAGTAGCTGGCTTACCCGATACACCAGCTCCTCAGAAACGCCATAATGAGGTATTTCATACCTTTGTTTTCATCTCTTCTGCTCATTAGCCTCATGCAATAACCTGCTCATATTGCTCAACTTTAATTTTTCAGGAATCTCCTCCTTCTTCTGGCGACTCAACCGCTTCAAAACTGCCCGGTCTTGTTATCAACCCAAGGTAACTTCTTTGTATCCAATGTTGCTTACTAACCTTTTATCCTTGCATACAACTTATCAGGAAATCTTTGTTCACAGAGCCCAAGCCAAGAAGAAGAAAATAAGCCGGTCATCTGCCACTCCTGAGGCCCCTGAGCCGGAGAATTCAAAACTTGACACTCCTGAAACTCATGCTGAGCCCTCTGAAGCTCATCAAGGCACCCATGATGAAACGCTCCAGCCTACTGAGCCGGCGGATGTTGATCACCGAAACTAACCCGAAAGTTGATCCTAAACCGCCCAGTCCTCTGCAAACAGCTGAAGATATTGCTTCTCATGAAGAGGGGGTTATCATTACCGGGACGGGTTATACAACTCCGGCCCCTTCCAATGTGCTGACCAAGCATATTAGCAAGGATGAGGCGCCTTCGCCTGAGAAGGAGAAGGTTAAAATTGATCTTCCCAATCTTGGGAAGCTTAGTGTTGACGAGTTGCACTCTAGATATTTGAGCCGCCTCTCCGCAAGCCGGGACATGGAAGCCAACTTGGTTGGCATGATTAGGAAAAGATATGAGGTACACTCAACTTATCCCGCATTCCATATATCCTTACGTAGCCCCCAAGAGCCGGCTTATTTTCTTGAAGATAAGTCGGGTCTTCAATAATATGTAAATATTCATACATCAGCGCGTAGCTGATACGTCTCCAACGTATCTATAATTTATGAAGTATTCATGCCATGTTTACAACAATTTTATATGATTTTGGTATGATTTTATTAGAACTAACCCGGACTGACGCTGTTTTCAGCAGAACTACCATGGTGTCGTTTTTGGTGCAGAAATAAAAGTTCTCGGAATGGGCTGAAAATTTACGGAGAATATTTTTGGAAAATATAAAAAATACTGGAGCAAAAAGATACCGGAGAGGAGTCCCGAGGCAGCCAAAACCTAGGGGTGCGCCCCCCCCCCTAGGGCGCGCCCCCCTGGCTTGTGGGTCCCTCGGAAGTCCCCCTGACTTGAATCCAACGCCAAGTACTCCTATAAATCCCGTAACCCCCAGAAAGAAACCTAGATCGAGTGTTCCGCCGCCGCAAGCCTCTGTAGCCACGAAAAACCAATCGAGAGCCCATTCCGGCACCCTGCCGGAGGGGGAAACCATCATCGGAGGCCATCTTCATCATCCCGGCGGTCTCCATGACGAGGAGGGAGTAGTTCACCCTCGGGGCTGAGGGTATGTACCAGTAGCTATGTGTTTGATCTCTCTCTCTCGTGTTCTTGAGATGACACGATCTTGATGTACCGCGAGCTTTATTAATATACATGAATCATATGGAGTTTTTCCCTCTCTATCTTCTTGTGATGAATTGAGTTTTCCCTTTGAAGTTTTCTTATCGGATTGAGTCTTTAAGGATTTGAGAACACTTGATGTATGTCTTGCGATGGGATATCCGTGGTGACAATGGGATGTTCTATTGATCCACTTGATGTATAATTTGGTGATCAACTTGCGGGTTCCGTGACCTTGGGAATCTATGCATAGGGGTTGGCACATGTTTTCGTCTTGACTCTCCGGTAGAAACTTTGGGGCACTCTTTGAAGTTCTTTGAGTTGGATTGAACATGATGAATCTGAAATTGTGTGATGCATATCGTATAATCAAGCCCATGGGTACTCGTGGTGACATTGGAGTATCTAGGTGACATTAGGGTTTTGGTTGATGTGTATCTTAAGGTGTTATTTTAGTACGAACTCTAGGGCTGTTCGTGACACTTATAGGGATAGCTCATACGATTGATCGGAAAAGATAACTTTGAGGTGGTTTCGTACCCTACAATAATTTCTTCGTTTGTTCTCCGCTATTTGTGACTTTGGAGTGAACTCTTTGTCGCATGTGAGGGATTTACATATGATTCAACTATGTCAGTATTGTTGAGAGAACTTGCACTAGTGAAAGTATGAACCCTAGGCCTTGTTTTCAAGCATTGCAATACCGTTTTTGCTCACTTTTGTTACTTGCTACCTTGCTGTTTTTATATTTTCAGATTACAAAAACCTATATCTACCATCCATATTACACTTGTATCACCATCTCTTCGCCAAACTAGTGCACCTATACAATTTACCATTGTATTGGGTGTGTTGGGGACACAAGAGAGTCTTTGTTATTTGGTTGCAGGGTTGTTTGAGAGAGACCATCTTCATCCTACGCCTCCCATGGATTGATAAACCTTAGGTCATCCACTTGAGGGAAATTTGCTACTGTCCTACAAAACTCTGCGCTTGGAGGCCCAACACGAGTCTACAAGAAGAAGGTTGCGTAGTAGACATCAAGCTCTTTTATGGCGCCGTTGCCGGGGAGGTAAGTGCTTGAAGGTATATCTTTAGATCTTGAAATTAAATCTTTTAGTTTCTTGTTTTTCACTAGTTTGGTTTTATAAAAGAAAACTACAAAAAAATAGAGTTTAGGTTGCTTCAATTGGTTCGTCTTTTTAATGTCTTTCGTGAAAATGATGGTTTGGAAAATTGTGCTCAATTGGTAGAGGAAGAATTTATGAAAATACTTAATGACAATTCCTTGAATGATGAGCATGATTGCAATATTGCTTGTATGAATTCTCTGAATATCCATGATGCTAATGATATGCAAAGCCACAAGCTTGCGGATGCTATGTTTGATGAAGATGATATTTTTAGTCCCCCAAGTTTTGATGAGAAAATTTATTATGATGAAAGCATGCCTCCTATTTATGATGATTATTGTGATGACATGTATGCTATAAATAATAATGATAACCATGAAACTTGTCATCATGATTTTAATTTTCAATTGGATTATGCTTCACATGATAGTTATTTTGTTGAGTTTGCTCCCACTACTATTGATGAGAATAAATTTGCTTATGTGGTGAGTAGTAAAATTTCTATGCTTATGAATAATGAAAAGAATGATTTATGTGATAGTTATGTTGTGAAATTCCTTCATGATGCTACTGAAAATTATTATGAGGGAGGAACATATGCTTGTAGGTATTGCAATAATATCAAGTTTCCTCTCTATGTGTTCAAAGTTTTAAAGTTGTGCTTGTTTTGCCTTCCTATGCTAGTTGATTCTTGCTCCTATAAATCGTTTGCTCACAAAATCCCTATGCATAAGAAGTGGGTTAGACTTAAATGTGCTTGTCATGAGATTCATGATGCTGTTTTGCATGTTTCAATTACTATTCCTATGTGAGCATCATTGAAATCATCATGCCTAGCTAAAAGGCCTCAAAGAAAAGCGCTTGTTGGGAGACAACCCAACACTTTTCCTTTCTGTTTTTGAGTGTTCACATGATTAATCTACCGTATTAATCATGTTTTGTATCTTTTATTTCAATAAAGTGGCAAGTAAAGCCTTTGGGATGACTCACAAGATGCGTAGAATTGATGCTGAACCAAAACAGAAACTTTTGATCTCAGTCCAGGAATTTTGTAAATTCACTGGAACGTGATTTTGATCTTAAATTTTTACACAGTCTTTATATTCAAATTCTTCAGGTTTCCCTAATTTTTCAGAATTTTTCGGGACAGGTAAGTATGGTTACACTACAGATCTTCACAGACTGTTCTGTTTTTGACAGATTCTGTTTTGCATGCATAGTTTGCTTGTTTTAGTGTTTCCATAGCTTATATTTAGCGGTATAAATTATGGGAATGATAGAATACAGTAGGTATCATGTGGGAACAATTATGAATCTTGTCTTGACAGTACCTAAGTGAATTATCTTTATTTATTATACTAACCCATCTCACGAAGTTCCGTTAAGTTTTGTGTGATTGAAGTTTTCAAGTTTTGGGTGAGACACCGATATGAGGAGAATAAGGAGTGACAAGAACCTAAGCTTGGGGATGCCCAAGACACCCCCAAGGTAATATCCAAGGAAAACTCAAGCGCCTAAGCTTGGGGATGCCCCGGAAGGCAACCCCTCTTTCATCTTCAACACTATCGGTATATCTTACTTAGAGCTATATTTTTATTCATCACATAATATGTGTTTTGCTTGGAGCGTCATTATATTTTGTTATTTTCTGTTAGGTGTTATTTATAATCTTGTTTTTCAATAAAAAATTCCAAGAATTGTCTTAGGATGCGTACATTACATGTTTTGATGAGTGCTGTGTAAAAACAGAAACTTTTGCTGTAGTATTTGAATTTTCATATTTTACTGGAACGTGGAACGTTTCTGAAATTTTTACACAGTGTTGTAATATAAATTATTTAGCATGTCCTAAATTTTCATAATTTTTTGAGTTACAGAAGTACAAAGTTTTCATAAATTTCTACAGACTGTTCTGTTTGGACAGATTGCTGTCATAGTTTCGTTATCTACTTATCCTATAGTTTCCATAGCCTATATTGGTAGATATAAATTGTGGAGATGATAGTAAACAGTAGATGATGTTTGAAAATTATTATGCAACTTGTCATGGCAGTACATAAAGAGTTGATTTATTATTATGTGCACTAACCTATCTCACGAGTTCTTTTCGAGATTTGTGTGGATGAAATTTTTGAGAATAGGTGAAACCATGATATGAGAGGATTGAACGAGATACAAAAGCTCAAGCTTGGGGATGCCCCAGGCACCCCAAGTAAATATTTCAAGAAGTCTCAAGCATCTAAGCTTGGGGATGCTACGCATCCCACCTTTCTTCATCAACAATTATCGGTTAGCCAATGTTGAGCCTAAATTTTTATTCGTTCACATGATGCGTGCTATTCTTGGAGTGCTATTTTTCTTTTGCTTGCTGTTTAATAAAATACTTAAGATCTGAAATTCTTAGATGAGAGAGTCTTCACATAGTTATTTAATTATTGACTACGCATTGATCTTCACTTATATCTTTTTGGAGTAGTTTGTCGTTCACTCTCGTGCTTCACTTATATCCTATGAGTAAATGGTTGAATGAATTGAATATCATAAATCTGAAATTAAATATGCTTCATATACTTATCCCATGGGGAGTAATGACTTCACACATAATAAGTATAGGTGGTAAAATTTATTGAAAGTTAGCAAACACCGCATTGGTCACTTGAACAATTCATGAAAGAATATTGAAGGAAGAGAGATTCCACATATAAATATACTATCTTGGATATCTTCTATGATTGTGAGCTCATTAATTATTTTCAAACTCGAGCAAATTAGTTAAAATTGGACAAGGAAGACAACTTAATGAGTTATGTTTGGGTATATTTGTATAGAAGTTATATTGTTATGGATCCTCCAACATGTGGTGCTTGCTTCCACCTCATACTAGCCAAAACTTCCGCACCAAGTAGAAATACTACTTGTGCATCCAAACACCCTTAAACCAGTTTTGCCATGAGAGTCCACTATACCTACCTATGGATTGAGTAAGATCCTTCAAGTAAGTTGTCATCGGTGCAAAAAGCAATAAAAATTGCTCCTAAAAATGTATGATCTTTTATTGTGAGGGAAAATAAGCGTTGTACGAACTTGTGATGGTAAAGAAATAAAAGCGACGGACTGCATAATAAAGGTTGCTATCACAAAGGGAAATACAACGTGACGTTCCTTTGCATTAAGGGTTTGCACATCCAAAAACAAAAAGCGCATGACAACCTCTGCTTCCCTCTGCGAAGGGCCTATCTTTTACTTTCTAGTACTTACCTTTATGCAAGAGTCATGGTGATCTTCACCACTTCCTATATTTCGCCTTTTTTTCTTGGCAAGCGTCATGTGTTGGGGAATGATCTAGACATATATATCCACACAAATATATTTGATCATGAATTATTATTGTTGACAATTATCTATATGATAAATAAGTTGGGAGGCAAAACATTAAGCCCCTATCTTTCTCTGTGTTCGATGGATGCTATTTGTTCTAAAAATATGCTTTGAGTGTCAATAATCATGGAAGACTATATGATAGTTGAGTATGTGGAATTTGCTAAATCAAAGCTCTTACATAGACCCTTCCTGAAAATAAGATGAATTGCAATTGTTCGATGACAAGGAATATGGTTTGTTAGTTTTCAAGAAACTTTCTGGTCTATACTTTAACATGTGAATAGCTTGTTACTTGATCATGAGAAGTTTTATGAGATGAGCTACTGTTTATAATGATGCTAGAAAAAGTGATTGGAATTATCTTTGATCAAACTTGTGCACTTGCTAGCATTCACACTTCATAAAAATTTTCTTTTATCATTTACCTACTCGAGGACGAGCAGGAATTAAGCTTGGGGATGCTGATACGTCTCCAACGTATCTATAATTTGTGAAGTATTCATGCCATGTTTACAATAATTTTATATGATTTTGGTATGATTTTATTAGAACTAACCCGGACTGACGCTGTTTTCAGTAGAACTACCATGGTGTCGTTTTTTGTGCAGAAATAAAAGTTTTCGGAATGGGCTGAAAATTTACGGAGAATATTTTTGGAAAATATAAAAAATACTGGAGCAAAAAGATACCGGAGAGGAGTCCCGAGGCAGCCACAAGCCTAGGGGCGCCCCCTAGGGCGCGCCCCCTTGCTTGTGGGTCCCTCGGGAGTGCCCCTGACTTGATTCCAACGCCAAGTACTCCTATAAATCCCGTAACCCCCAGAAAGAAACCTAGATCGGGAGTTCCGCCGCCGCAAGCCTCTGTAGCCACGAAAAACCAATCGGGAGCCCGTTCTGGCACCCTGCCAGAGGGGGAAACCATCACCGGAGGCCATCTTCATCATCCCGGCGGTCTCCATGACGAGGAGGGAGTAGTTCACCCTCGGGGCTGAGGGCATGTACCAGTAGCTATGTGTTTGATCTCTCTCTTGTGTTCTTGAGATGACACGATCTTGATGTATCACGAGCTTTATTAATATAGATGAATCATATGGAGTTTTCCCCTCTCTATCTTCTTGTGATGAATTGAGTTTTCCCTTTGAAGTTTCCTTATCAGATTGAGTCTTTAAGGATTTGAGAACACTTGATGTATGTCTTGCGATGGGATATCCGTGGTGACAATGGGATGTTCTATTGATCCACTTGATGTATGTTTTGGTGATCAACTTGCGGGTTCCGTGACCTTGGGAATCTATGCATAGGGGTTGGCACATGTTTTCGTCTTGACTCTCCGGTAGAAACTTTGGGGCACTCTTTGAAGTTCTTTGAGTTGGATTGAACATGATGAATCTGAAATTGTGTGATGCATACCGTATAATCAAGCCCATGGGTACTCGTGGTGACATTGGAGTATCTGGGTGACATTAGGGTTTTGGTTGATGTGTATCTTAAGGTGTTATTTTAGTACGAACTCTAGGGCTGTTCGTGACACTTATAGGGATAGCTCATACGATTGATCGGAAAAGATAACTTTGAGGTGGTTTCATACCCTACAATAATTTCTTCGTTTGTTCTCCGCTATTTGTGACTTTGGAGTTAACTCTTTGTCGCACGTGAGTGATTTACATATGATTCAACTATGTCAGTATTGTTGAGAGAACTTGCACTAGTGAAAGTATGAACCCTAGGCCTTGTTTTCAAGCATTGCAATACCGTTTTTGCTCACTTTTGTTACTTGCTACCTTGCTGTTTTTATATTTTCAGATTACAAAAACCTATATCTACCATCCATATTACACTTGTATCACCATCTCGTCGCCGAACTAGTGCACCTATACAATTTACCATTGTATTGGGTGTGTTGGGGACACAAGAGACTCTTTCTTATTTGGTTGCAGGGTTGTTTGAGAGAGACCATCTTCATCCTATGCCTCCCACGGATTGATAAACCTTAGGTCATCCACTTGATGGAAATTTGCTACTGTCCTACAAAACTCTGCGCTTGGAGGCCCAACACGAGTCTACAAGAAGAAGGTTGCGTAGTAGACATCAGTAGCCCCCGAGGGCCGGGTCATTATGTAAATAATGAGCCGGCACTTATTTTGCTGGTAATGAAAAAATTCCAGCTGCAGCCCCCAAGGGTCGGCTTATCTTTCAAGATAGCCGGGTCTTTTAATTTTGTAAAGAAAAACTAGTCATCTGTTCTGCAAATTGTAGAGCTTGTAGCCCCCAAGGGCCGGTTTATCTTCTTGAAGATGATCCGGGTCTGCTTGTATTATATGCTTTGAAAGAACTGACATACATTAGCCCCCAAGTGTCAAGTATATTGCCTGCAATCTACTTGAGACTTGTAACAAATTTCTGCACTGCCCCCAAACGTCATGATGCACCGTGCTAACGGCTTAGGATTGGCAAACTTCCACTTGACAATTGTTATTGTGTAGGAAAATTTAATTGTGGCTGAGTCAAATTTGACCGACTTGAGGAAAAACCTGGCTTTGCAACAAGAAGCCCGAGCTGATGCTGACGCAAAATTGTTGATCTCCTCCAAAGAGCTTGAAAAAACCAAGGCGGATTTCGAAGCTTACAAAAAATCTGTTGAAGCTGAACAAGCCGCCTTGATGAAATGCGCGGAAGACACAGAGGGTCAGCTGAAACCCATTACTGAAGAATTGACTAGCCTTAAACGACATGTAGCCCGGATGACCAAAGCTGTCTTTGGTAAGTATTGTTGACTATCTTATGTACATTCTGTTCAAACAGTCTTACACTACAGGAATCAGGCTCTTTGCCATCTGCCATGGCAGACGGCAAAGGGCACAACCACAGACGGCAAAGGCCTTTGCCGTCAGCCAGCGGATGGCAAAAGTTTGGGCCAAACAAACCCCGGCAAAGGGGTTCTTTGTCGTCTGCATTGGCACAGCGGACGGCAAAGTTTTTTTGCCGTCAGCCTGCAGACGGCAAAGACGGCAGACGGCGTAGTACTAACGGTTGCCCCGTTAGGTGGCTAACGCCCCCCCCCCAGCCCTTTGCCGTCTGCCCCGGACGGCCCACACATTTCTTTGCCGTCTGCCCCTGACGGCCCGCACCGATCCCATTGCCCCCCCCCCCCGCCCAGCCCTTTGCCGTCTGCCCCCGACGGCCCAGCCCAGCCCTTTGCCATCCGCCCCCGCTATGCCAACGGCCACCGTTAGCAAAGAAGCCAAATGGCCCCAGCCGTTTGCCGTCCGCCCCACGCTTTGCCGACAGCCACCGTCGGCAAAGAAGCCAAATGGCCCCAGGCCTGGCGCTCCCAGGTTTAACAGGTGGCTGCCACGTGTATTCTTTGCCGACGATGGCCGTCGGCATAGCGGTCTTTGCCGTCCGGGCAGACGGCAAAGAGGCTGTATTGCCTCTTTTTTCTGTTTTTTTATATTTAACATTTTTCACAGGCAAATATATGATATGTATATATATATTTCACAGAAACAATATCCCTACCATATGGATATGATCAACCAACAATTATACCAAATTGAAAGTATCAAATGTCACTTTGTTCTCCATATTACAATAGTTTCATCCACACATACATAGTCTCATACATATAGGTACAAAGTTTCACGTAAGTTCATCGATACAAAATGAAAATTGAAAGTAAACACTAGCACTACATCAAAGCAAGCTGCCGTGAACTCAATCAAATCTGCAAAATTGGAAATAAGAAAGTTAGAAAAAGAATACTAGAAGAAGTAGAAGAAGATCTAGAAGTAGAAGAAGATGAAGAAGCGTTTTTCTTCTCTCTCTGTCTCCTCTTGTTTTTCTTCTTCTTATTGCTTATTTGTGTCATTTTAGAGCTAACCTAGGTAATTATCACATTTTTGACCTAACTAAGCTTATTGTGTCATTTTGCAAGAAAATAAGCTAAGTCTATGGCATCTATGAGGTTACCAAGTCTATTATGCCATTTTTGAGTTAACTAAGCCTATTATGTCAGTGTGGAGGAAACAATGCTAAGTATAGGTCATTTTAGAGCTAACTTAGGTACAATATGTCATTTTGGAGGTAAGTAAGCTTACTATGTCATTTTAGAGGAAACAAAGCTAACTTAGGTAAAATATGACATTTGTCTAAGTGCTAAGTTTGTCATTGTGCTCAGTTTGTCATTGTGCTCAGTTTGTCTAAGTGCTATGTTTGTCTTTGTTTGACAAAATGAGCCAAGTAAGTGGCATATTAGGGCTTACGGAGGTGAAGCACCGGGGTTGCTCGGGCCGGTGTCAGCTGGAGCACTACTTGGCCCTAGAGAAGGATCGTGCGATGCGGCTCGGGAGTTATGTTGTACCAAAGATCATTTGCGTTAGCATGATGACGCTGAAACGTTAAGACTAGTAACTAATGAACATTGAAATGAAACTCACCGTTCCAGCCGTGGTAATGAATGGCATCGGCGGAGGGGTCTGGCCGGTCTTCTCGCACAAAGTCTGCACATTTGGTTTTGACAAGTCAATCATATTGGTTATTAATGAAAAGAACATGTAGTGCATGATTTGGCTAATATGAAGAAGAAACTTACCACGATGAGCTCGTACATGGCCCGGTTAGACGCATCGTTCCGTGCCCTCTCCTCCTCCAACAACCTAGCCGTCCTCTCCTCCAAATCCCTCTTCTCCTACGCCGCCTGCTGGGCCTGTTCCGCCAGAAGCGCCTGGGTTGTCTCTCTCTCTTTCGGCAGAGCAGCCTGCAACACAACTCCTCGTTAGCATTGTAATCATCTTTGTTCGCACACACAATGTAATGGAGGAAAGCTATCTGAGTCCGTATGACTAACCTCGATGGCGAGCTGGACTGGCCGTGGATGAGGCGTCATCTCAGGACAGGAGCTCGTTTGGCGCGCCTTGATCTGCCGGAGAGTGCGCGAAGACCGTATAAGTCCATCTCCAATGGCTATTGAGCCATGGGGCCTCCCGTCGCCAGCTATCATCACCAGGTCTGGATCAATAGGATGCTGGCTCGGGTTGAAGTCCTCCCCATTCACCGCCTTCCCCACATCTCTGTACCTCACGAGCTTGTTGTCGGAGGAGATGTTGGTGAAGTTCTGGGGATTATCGAGGTCAGACTCAGAGAATGCCTTGGCCTTCTTGTACGAGGCAGTATGGGCCATGGCATAGAGGTCGTATACCTGTGGCACCTCCGTCTTATTGTAATGCGCCTACAAGAGAGGAACAAAGTATTAATAAAGGGGTCAAGCTAGCATCAAAACATGAATTGCAGGAATCATGAAGCAAACCACATACCCAGTTCCGCCCGAATTGAAATAAGTTGGCGCTGCCTTGATGGTGTGGCACACCTTCCATTTGGGCACGCCGTTCCTTGGCATCGTCTTGGACGACTCGCCATTTGTTAGAGCACCACTCATTCACCAACGCCTCCCAACAATTCATCTTATCCGCACACCATCTCGGGGGCACCTAAGTTAGTAAAGAGAAATTTGAGAGCTACGCCTACGAATCAAAGCAAGGAAACTAAGTACAAGGCCTT
This sequence comes from Elymus sibiricus, assembly GCA_039707655.1. Taxonomy (NCBI): domain Eukaryota; kingdom Viridiplantae; phylum Streptophyta; class Magnoliopsida; order Poales; family Poaceae; genus Elymus; species Elymus sibiricus. Next base: position 130,182,801 of record CM077675.1, on the reverse strand, counting down.
AAGAATAGATAATTACCTTCATGTACTGCTCCTTGTCCAGAAACTTTCGGTGGGACGACGAATTGTCCTTCTTAATATGCCGCGAGACGTAGTAGTCTCGAATAGCCTGTACCCGAGCCTCGTGCCGTAAGTTCTGTAGTAGGCGCCTGCACTCGTAATCGATAAGCTTTGCCGCGGCCTCCTCATATCCCTCCTCACACCTGTAGAAGGTCTGCAATCAAACGAGACAACACTGATTAGACAATAAATAGGTATTATTGATTTTTAATTGTGTAAAGGAGAAATTACCCAAAACTTTCTGATCACCATGTCGGCCCTCGTGTGGCACAACACACCGTCGATCATCTCCTCCGGCGGGGCCGGGGCAGCCAAGTAGTGCTCCCAATTCAATCCTAACTCTGGAAGCTGACCCTCGCCGGGCAACGTGACAAACCCCGGGAAGTTATGCCGTAAAAGCACACCAAGGATGGAGTTGGGCCTGCGGACATCCTTGGCGTGAATCCAACCCCTGCAGTATGACAAAGCCAACGCATTAGATATGTGAAGAAACATGAAGGAAAAAGGTTTAAAAAGAGTAAATGCACTTACTTCAGCGACTCAGGCTTAATCGGCCACCTCTGCTCGCAGGTCGCCGGCACAGGCGGGAGCCGTGTACACCCACGCTGGTAGACGGTGGCCCCCTCAACCACCTCATCCCCGCTTTCAGAAAGCTGATCCCCGCCACCATCAGCATGGCCACTCGGCTCCGGCTGATGTAGATCCGGGCAGGTATCCCATCCGGTGGAAGCGTGTGGAGTCTCGTAGGACGAAGCATCTGGCACAGGAGTCTCGCGGGTCGAAGCATCTGGGACAGAAGGATCGTTGACCCGAGGCTCGTGGACAGGAGTCCTTGTAGCCTCCACCTCAGACGAGTCCACCGTAGCAGTGCTGTGCTCGGGTGAATCGGCTGGGGGTGGCAGCGAGGAAGGCGTAGCAGCCTTCGTACCTCTCCCGCGGCCACCACGTGTACCTTTAGGAGCTCTCTTCTTCCCCTGACCTCCTCTCCCGGTGGGCAACTTTGCTGACGAAGAAGCGCCCTCGGGTGTCCCAATACTGACGTACAACGCTCTCCGGAGAGTTTGGGGTGGAATGGAAGTACCCCTCCCACCACACGCCGACGAAGGAGCCTCGGATCGCTCTCGACCCGCGCCCACCACCTTTCAACACCTGCCATGACAAAGAGTAAACGGAATTAGTACAACATAAAAAAATTAATACCGACATGAATAATAATATGTATATATATAATTTGAGTGTATCATCATCATGTATACCTGACATGCACTAATAATAATCTTCATCATCTATATATGCTCCGGGATCAATAAATGCATCATCATCATCACTATCATCAATAAATGCATCATCATCACTATCGGGAGCAACATGTGGAAGGCCTCCTTTATGTAATCGGTCAAGCATTGAGAGGTCATCCGCAGCAGTAACCTCTTCTTCTTCCGTCTCTTCTTGTTCCGGCTCAGGGGTGAAGTCGGATTCACTATCGCTGTCTACTTCAATGTTCTGCGGTGAAGTAGAGCGGTTCTTGAAACGTTTTTTGGAAAGACGTGTTTCTTGGAAGAATTCTCCTTCATATGTGTCTGGATTAATGTGAGGTTCATAATCATCTTCATTGACGGGAGGTGGTCTAAAACGTGGCGGCACATCATAAACGACATCCCAACCATTCAGATTTGGATCAGTTTGGCAGGCCCACGGTAGATAAAAAACTTGGGTCGCCTGTTGAGCCATAATATATACATCGGGAACATCTAAATGGGTGCTTTGTTTGATTTCGACTAGCCCTATATGTTCATGAGTCCTTCTAGTCTCCTTCGGCTGGAACCAATAACATTTGAAGACTACGACGTTTGGTGGGTTTTCACCAAAGAATATAAGTTCATAAATTGCTTCAACTCTTCCATAATACTCGACACCTCCTTCGCCGATAGCAGAGACACAACAATTTGTAGATTTTCGGTCGGCCATAGATAGCTCTTTGCCAAAAGTACGAAAGCGATACCCGTTGATGTCGTATTTGTCAAATGAACGGACCTTATAGTCAAAACCATTAGCGACTTGTCTCAATTCGGCGCCAATAGACTTTGAATTAGCCTACAAGTATAATACGAAAGGATTGTTGCATTAGCCGCAAACTAGACGAAGAAATGAAATGGTCTAATGGAAATTACCGTTTGTTTGAACCAAGAGATGAAACCGGGATAGCCGCCTCCATGCTTTGCCAGAAGCTCATACTCTTTGATGGAATCCTCTTGGATCACCGCTCCATCCGAGAATTTGGCGACGTATCGACTGTATCACATATCCGGGAATAAGAGCAGTTCAAAGGAATTAGAAGTTGCGAAACAATGTTCCGAGAACTTACTCGATGTACGGCCGCACTTCTGTTAGGTTTTTGAAGATATACAACGAAATGGTCCGCCATTCTTCGACATCCAACGCTATTGCTTTCGAAGCACCAGCTGGTGCGAGCTTCCCTTTGAATAGGCTGAGGTTGGATCGACCTTTTTCACGGTCGCCATCATTGTACCGAGGCTTCGGATTATGCAAATGACGATTCTTGGCTTCGTAGTGTGCTATCACGAAGTTTGCCGCCTCCTCAGTAATGAATGCCTCGGCCATCGATGCTTCAATTCTACATTTATTTTTACATTTTGCTCGAAGCGTCTTCTGCATCCTCTCAGTTGCGAAGCACCAACGATTTTGCACGGGCCCCCCAATCTTGCCTCGGTCGGGAGAGGCAAAATCAAATGCTGCATTGGATTAAAGAAGCCCGGTGGAAAGATCTTTTCTAACTTGCAGATCAACTCCGGCGCCAACTCTTCCAGTTCATCTAGCACGTCAGGCGATAGTTCTTTCGCACAAAGAGCACGGAAGAAATAGCTCAGCTCTGCCAGTACTAGCCATTCATCCTCAGGGATAAAGCCACGCAACATCACCGGCATTACCCGCTCAAGCCATATGTGCCAATCATGACTCTTGAGACCAAATATTTTCAATTTGTCAAGACTCGCTCCCCTCTTTAGATTCGCTGCATACCCATCGGGGAACATCAACTGCATTTTAACCCACAAGATCATTTCCCTCATAGCTGGCCTTCCAAGATTGAACCATGCCTTTGGCTTCCTCCAGTTCTTCTTTCCTTTCGGTTGTCGCATGTTTTGTAACGGTCTATCACATAGAGCCTCCTGATCGACTCTAGCCTTAGGATTATCCTTTGACTTCCCCTCTATGCCGAACAATGTACCAAAAAGGTCCTCAGTGATATTCTTTTCAGTGTGCATCACGTCGATGTTGTGTGGGCAAAGGAGGTCTTTAAAGTAAGGCAGATCCCACAAGCATATCTTGTGAGTCCAGGCGTGTTCCGAATTATACCCTTTGAAATATCCTGGATGCTCTAGATCAGGCTCGAGAGCGTTTAACTGATCCAGGGTCTGCTGGCCTGTCAATGCAGGTGGTGCAGAGTTTTTGACAACTCTACCTTTGATGAAATTCTTATTGTCTTTTCTGAACTTATGGCCAGGATCCAGGAACTGTATATGCAAGTCGAAGCAAGAATACTTGCGACCCGCCTACAGCAAATGGAACTGAAGAGCTGCCTTGCATGTGGGGCACGGGAACCTCCCATGCACACACCAGCCAACGAATAGCGCATACGCCAGCAAGTCATGTGTCGAGTACATGTACCACACATGCATTTTGAAGTTTTGTTTTGTAGCGGCGTCATATGTCTTGATCCCATTATCCCAAGCTTCTTGCAATTCATCCTTAAGCCACTACTGGAATCAGGATCTTTGCCGTCTGCCAGCTCTTTGCCGTCTGCCAGCAGATGGCAAAGAATCTTTGTCGTCTGCTGGCAGACGGCAAAGAGGTGGGCTGGTGCGCCTTTACAGCGCTGGCGTCCACTGGACCCCACCCACCTCTTTGCCGTCTGCCAGCAGATGGCAAAGAATCTTTGCAGGCAGACGGCAAAGAAGTGGGCTATTTTTTATACCCGCAAAAAAAAATTAATTTACATGTGTTCATGACTATTGGTAATATGTGTTGGATATGCTATATTGGTCGTATATATAATTTTCTGTGAAAATGAATTGATATAAGAAAAAACAGGGGCTATATAGCCACTTTGGCCTATTTGGCCTCTTTGCCGTCTGCCAGCAGACGGCAAAGTGGCCTTTGCCGGCAGCCGTTCAGCCGGACTATTGGCCGTCTGCTGGCAGACGGCAAAGGCTTTGCCGTCTGCCAAGCATGCCTTTGCCGTCTGCTATGGCAGACGGCAAAGCAGCTGATTCCTGTAGTGAGCGGCTGCATGTACACATTCATATTCTTCCCTGGATAGTTGGGCTCTGGAATTATCAACGTCAAGAAAATGTTCTTTCTTTTCATAATCTCTCCGGGGGGAGATTGAGTGGAATGACAAATACAGGCCAACAACTGTATTGGGTTGCCGTCATACCAAAGACATTGAACCCATCCATGCTGATGGCGACTCGAGGATGCCTTGGATCTGTCGCTTTATCCTTATGTAATGCATCGAAGTGCTTCCACGCAAAAGCGTCTGAAGTGTGTCCCAACATCGGATTCCCATCTGCATCTAGTTCGGTTCTTTTGCTTGATAACCCACAAGTATAGGGGATCAATTGTAGCCTTTCTCGATAAGTAAGAGTATTGAACCCAACGAGGAGCTAAAGGTAGAACAAATATTCCCTCAAGTTCTATCGACCACCGATACAACTCTACGCACGCTTAACGTTCGCTTTACCTAGAACAAGTATGAAACTAGAAGTACTTTGTAGGTGTGATAGGATAGGTTTGCAAGATAATAAAGAACACGTAAATAAAATCTAGGGGCTGTTTAGATAAAGAAACAACTAAGTTAGTCTTAGTAGAGAGCTTTTTGTCACAAGAAAGTTATTTGTCCCTAGGCAATCGATAACTAGACCGGTAATCATTATTGCAATTTTATATGAGGGAGAGGCATAAGCTAACATACTTTCTCTACTTTGATCATATGCACTTATGATTGGAACTCTAGCAAGCATCCGCAACTACTAAAGTTCATTAAGGTAAAACCCAACCATAGCATTATAAGGTATCAAGTCCTCTTTATTCCCATACGCAAACAACCTACTTACTCGGGTCTGTGCTTCTGTCACTCACGCCACCCACCATAAGCGAATCATGAACATATTGCAAACCCTACAGCGGGGATCCCTCACGCTTGCGTGACATAGAGAGCACCATAGGACAGCACCAATAATAAAACATGCAACTCAAACCAATCATGATCATCAATCAACCCATAGGACAAAACGGATCTACTCAAACATCATAGGATAGCCATACATCATTGGGAAATAATATATAGCGTTGAGCACCATGTTTAAGTAGAGATTATAGCGGGGAGAAGAGTTGTTGAACCGCTGCATAGAGGGGGAGAGAGTTGGTGATGACGGCGGCGAAGTTGTTGGTGTAGATCGCCGTCATGATGATGGCCCCGGCGGCGTTCCGGTGCCACCGGGAGAGAGGGGGAGAGAGCCCCCCTCCTTCTTATTCTTCCTTGACCTCCCCCCTACATGGGAGGAGGGTTTCCCCTCTGGTCCTTGTGTTCCATGGCGGCGGAGGGGCGGGAGACCCTCCAAGATTGGATCTCTCTCTCTCTGTTTCCTTCTGTTTCTGCCTTCCAGATTCTGGCCTTTCACCGTTTCTTGAATTCCCGGAGATCCGTAACTCCGATTGGGCTGAAATTTTAACATGATTTTTATCCGGATATTAGCTTTCTTGCAGAGAAAGAAGGGCACCAACCGCCTTAAGGGGTGACCACAAGCCACCCTGGCACGCCCTATCCCCCAGGGCGCGCCCCTATGGCTTGTGGGCCCGTCGGGCACCGCCTTCTGTTGATTCCACTTCCCAAAATTCACATATATTCCAAAAAAAATCTCCGTAAGTTTTTATCCCGTTTGGACTTCGTTTGATATGGATTTTCTGCAAAACAAAAAACATGCAACAAACAGGAACTGGCACTGGGCACTGGATCAATATGTTAGTCCCAAAAATAGTATAAAAAGTTGCCAAAAGTATATGAAACTTGTAGAATATTGGCATGAAACAATCAAAAATTATAGATACGACGGAGATGTATCATTGCCCAATTTGTGCCACGTCATCTGTCTGGCCGTCTCTTCGACCATGAAAAGACGTTGAAGTCTTGGTATGATTGGCATATACCGAAGAACATTAACTGGGATTTTGGTCTGACTCTTCTCACCCATAACGTTGTCTACCACAACATACCTGGAAGACTTGCAAATGGGACAATAGTTCAAGCCCGCATACTCAAGCCTAAATAAGGCACATCCATTCTCACAGGCATCTATCTTCTCATAGGGCATCTTAAGCGCGCGTAGGATTTTGTCCGACTGGTACAGGTTTGCAGGCAATACATGGCCTTTGGGTAGAAAGCATCCAAATATTGGCATCATCGCGTCGTAGCATTCTCTGCCCAGGTTGAACTGATCCTTCAGAGCCATTACTTGCGCGATGGCATCCAGCTGACAAAGCTCAGTGTGCTCGTGGAGAGGACGTTTTGAAGACTCCAACATTTCATAGAAGGCCTTTGAAGATTCCTCCATCTCATCGTCTGAATCCCTAGCATCATCAAAGTCTTGCACCATCTCTTCGATCCCGGTACCATGCTCGTCGGTGCGACGACGAACCACCTCAGCTCTGGCACGTTGGGCAGACACACCATGAAATCTCCACACCGTATAATCAGGCGTAAAACCCCACTTCTGCAAGTGTTTACCCATTTCATCCCGTGTCCACTTTTTATGGTTGTCGCACCGGACACAGGGGCACCAGGTTATTTCCTGGCCATTTGCAAATGCGGCTCTCAGAAACCCCTTGGTTTTTGTTAACCATTCAATGGTCATGTCCTTCTGACTATGGTGACCGCTGTACATCCACGCACGATCACTCATCTTGCCTACCTACTAAGCACACAAGAAATATATATATAATTCATCATCTATATTCATCAGTTAATCAAGTTTGTCAGTTTTATTACGTCCATGCAACCTACACGCTAATAGGTAAAGATAGGTCCTAATCCCACCCGAGTATGTGTAGATTGGGTTCGTTTTCCCATGCTCTGCTCCGGATCCGACGCAGAATTTTGGCAGCACCTCCCCGCTGTTCTCCTGATACACGTCTCGACAATAAGCAGAGAGGATGTGTACCCGGAGAACAACAGGGAGGCACTGACAAAATTCTGCATAGGATCCGGAGCAGAGCATACGGGAAAACAAATCCAATCTACACATACTCGGGCTGTACATGGATAACGTTGGACAATTCGAAAGGACAGCGGTTATAAATATGCAAAGACATGCATATTTATAGATGTTGTCCTTTCGAACGGGAAACGCATACTGGTCACGCATACTGATGATTGAAGACACCTATAGCTAGCAAGTTTCATCGGCACGAAGACCGGAACAGAGCAAATTAAGGGGGGAGGAGGAGAAGTCATTTGTGCTCACCCACGAACGCAGGGGCGGAGCTCATCCAATGCACTAGGAGGTCGTCGAACAATAGACCCTCGCAGGGACGAAACAACTGCACATTGAAATCCAAAGATGAGTAACATAGCATTATTGTTTTTTCCGTCAACCTAACTAAATATTTAAAATACAAGTCCACCGCCAAGTTGAAATTTAGGGTTCCATCGATGCCGAGGTACGCCCTCCGCCGACAGGCCACCCTGGCCCTCTCTTTCCTATCCTCCTCCTCCTCTTCTTCTTCTTCCTTCGTTTCCTTTTTCCTCTTCTCCTCTTTTTCTTCTTCTTCTTCTTCTTCTTCTTCTCCTCCTCCTCCTCCTCGTCCTCCTCCTCTTCTTCTTCTTCTTCTTCTCCTCTTCTTCTTCTTCTTCTCCTCTTCTTCTTCTTCTTCTTCTTCTTCTTCTTCCCTTTTCCTTTTTCCTCTTCTTCTACTTATTTTTCTTTTCTTCTTAGTTTTTTTCATCTTTCTCCTTCTTCTTCTAATTATCTAAACCTAAACTAAACCTAGCCCTAACCTAAACCAAACACTAATTAACCTAAACGTAAACAGAAAAAAACAGAAAAAAAGAAAAAAATCACCTAGAGGGCCGGTGGAGGAGGGCCGGCGCGGTGGTGGAGGAGGGCCGGCGCCGGGGGAGGAAGACCGCGGAGAGGGGGGCAGAGCCACGGCCTGCTCCGGCGGTGGGGCGGTGGGGCAGAGCCGCGGCCGCTCCGAGGTCGTCGGGGGAGGGGCGGGCGCAGGGGCCGGAGAGCGGGGCGGCGGGGCAGGTTGTCGGGAGGGACGGCGGGGGAGCTCGTCAGGGGAGTGGCGGGCGTAGGGGCCAGGGAGCGGGGCGGGGCGGCCGGTGAGGGTGGCGGCGGGGTGAGGGGTGGCCGGTGAGGGTGGCGACCGGTGAGGGGCGGCGGGGCAGGGGCGGCCGGTGAGGGTGGCGGCGGGTGAGGGGCGGCCGGTGGTCGTGCGGGATGAGAGAGAGATGCACAGAGATAGAGAGAGAGGGGGTCAAGGCCGGCTGGGGGGGTTTGTTAGGCAAACCTCTTTGCCGTCTGCTAGCAGACGGCAAAGAGGGGGTGGGGCCGGGGGCTAAGGGTTGTTGGCCAGGCGTCTTCTTTGTCGTCTGCTAGAGGACGGCAAAGGGACGAATAGCAGACGGCAAAGATCCGGCGGACGGCATCCAGGCCGTCCATTTGACCTACCCAGCTTCACGGCCCAGTGGGGCCCAACTGGCCTCTTTGCCGTCTGCCTTTTGTCCCTTTGCCATCTGTTGGCCGACGGCAAAGAGCTGGCGGACGGCAAACTATATCTTTGCTATCAGCCTGTTTTTTGCCGTCAGTTTTTGGACAACCGACAGCAAAGACGTTCTTTGCTGTCTGCCAGCAGACGGCAAAGAACTGGCAGACGGCAAATTCCCTGATTCCAGTAGTGTTATAAAAAGACTCGCCCGGCGACTTACGCACTTGAACTATTTGCAGGCCGTCCGACTCGCAATCTTCCAGACGACAGCTTATTGAAGCTGAAAGATCTATATTCATTCACTGAGCAGCTGTATGCTGGAAGTCTTTTTACCATCAAGGATGTTATGGGCGAGAAAGATATGCCACAGTTCATCAAAGACATGCTGAGACACCTCTCGATGATTCCCAAGCAGATTGAAGAGCTGAAGAGGTCAGCCACTCGTAAAGGCGCAATAGCTTCTTTGAGCCGGGCTTTGGCTTATGCACCAGAGCTTAGCCCAGAAGAGATGGTTGGAGGGTTTCCACAACTGAAAGGCGACGGGTCAGAATTCACCCAAGAGGACTATGCTCGTTGCATCAAGGCATCTCGTGCATTGGCTAGCCGACAAGCCACAGAGGCGGATCTGAAGGCATATCAGGCGGCTTATGACGACAATAATGTGCGATTTCGGCCGCCCACTTTTGAGCCAGTGGATCTGACTCCTCAACGTCGTAAGCATATCTTTGCCCCTGATGTTGACCCGTCTCCCATCTTGCATGATGAAGCTGAATTCCAGGCCTTAACCAATTGCAACTGGGATGTGGACAACCTTCAGATCCAGGAGATGGAAGACCCGGCGCAGGATGACTCGACAGCACTATAGATGAGAAGTTGGTCCGGGGTACCCGAATGAAGTTAACCCGGATAAGCTAACTGTCGGGTTATGATTGTGTGAAAAACTTTGGTCCAAAATTGTGGGCTCCATGCAGCCTTGTAATAGCCTTAGCGAAAAACTGATTGCCTGTGTTGTGCCTTCGTGCACGTTTTAAGCTTTATCAACTTATATCCTGGCTGCTTAACCACTGCAACCTTTATCCGTCATATGTATGCTTGATGTGATCATATTTCTTGATGCTTCGTGAGAGTGGAATCAGTATCAACTCACCAACTCCTGTGCTAACGACTTACGGTCCCACTCTTGGGCGAGTTAATAACTCAATATCCCATAGTGTTGAAAATATGTAAGCAAACCCACTGGCGGGTCATAATATCAACAAACTTTGATCAATGAGCCATACTAAGCCGGATCAGTTGTCATCCAAAGACTTAGAATTCCCTCATGAAAACTTCCTGTAAAATACCAAACAGAATATATATATATATATATATATATATATTCCATTATGGTTAGGAGGCTTGGAAGGCACAACCGAAAGAGATCAACCCTTGTTTATATTTTTGAGAAAAACTCAAGGTTTTTGCTTCAAAGAAGCTAGGCATGAGTGCCCACAATCCCATAAGCCGGCTCTCTCGTGACATAAATCCGTCGTTTTAACCAGTTCAGGGTCTTAAAAAAGATTAGCTGTTAAGAGTACGCACGGGCCACATAGCGAAGAGACTACAGCAAATAGGTGAGTTTGTCCTAGCTCTCTGTAAGCCAGCCCTCTCGTGACATAAGCCGTCATTTTAACTTTGACAAGTTCAGGGTCTTTAAAAAGATTGACTGTAAAATGTACGGCGGGTCACCTGGTGGAGTAGCAAGTTGCAAACAGGCAGGTTAAACTCAAATATGGATTTTAAGCCGGTCAACAGGGTATGAAAAGCTAAACTCAGTGAGTTGGAAGCCCCCAAGTGACCTTATTATGACCAACTTTTGCACAAAGACCATTGGATGAAAATGACAGAGGCCCCGAATTATGGGGATGCCGACTTTATTATATTATAAAAGGGTATATACAATGACGGAGGTATGTACATTGATGAGAGCCAATGGCTCAAGGGTAATAAGGCCGAAGATGAGCAATATTCCACAGCCTGGTAGTCTCCTCCCTAGAAGTGCGTGACTTGTCACTCTCCCGCACATCAATGAGATAATATGACCCACTATTGAGATTTCTGTTGATCACAAAAGGTCCTTCCCAGGGAGGTGATAACTTATGCATATCTGTCTGATCTTGAATCAGACGGAGCACTAAGTCGCCTTCTTGGAACATTCGGGTTTTACTCTGCGGCTATGATAGCGACGCAGATCTTGTTGGTAAATCGCTAATCGTCCTGCTGCAAGATCCCGCTCTTCATCCAAAACGTCCAGTGTGTCCTGACGCGCCGCCTCATTATCAGTTTCAATGTAAGATGCCACCCTGGGCGAGTCATGACGAATATCACTGGGGAGAACGGCTTCTGCGCCATAAACCATGAAGAAAGGCGTGTAGCCTGTTGATCTGTTGGGGGTGGTTCTGATACTCCAAAGAACTATAGGTAACTCCTCAACCCAACAACCCGGCGTTCGTTCCAAAGGAACCATAAGCCGGGACTTGATCCCTCTCAAAATTTCCTGGTTAGCACGTTCTTCTTGACCGTTAGAATCTGGATGAGCCATAGAGGAGACATCGAGGCGGATGTGTTCACTTTCACAAAACTCTTTCATAGCTCCCTTAGACAGATTTGTACCATATCAGTGATAATACTGTGAGGGTTACCAAAATGAAAGATCAGCTTTTTGACAAACTGAATTGTAGTTGCTGCGTCGCATTTGCTGACCGGCTCCGCCTCAATCCACTTGGTAAATTTGTCAACCGCCACCAAGAGGTGGGTCTTCTTATCTTTAGACCTCTTAAACGGTCCAACCATATCAAGCTCCCAGACCGAAAGTGGCCAGGTGATTGGGATCATCCGCAACTCTTGAGCCGGCACATGGGCACGTCGTCCAAATTTCTGACACCCATCACATTTACTAACCAAGTCCTCTGCATCTGCATGAGCTGTCAACCAGTAAAATCCATGCCGAAAAGCCTTGGCTACCAAAGATTTTGAGCCGGGGTGATGACCGCCGTCGCCTACATGTATCTCATGTAAGATTTCACAGCCCTCCTCAGGAGAGACACATCGTTGAAAAACGCCAGTCACGTTGCACCTATGCAACTCGCCATTGATAATAGTCATGGACTTGGACCGCCTCATGATTTGTCGCGCCAAGGTCTCTCATAATCCCCAAGTGCAAGGAATCATCGTAGCAATTTCCAAAGGTGGAAGTGATAAGTATGGAGTGTCGAATCCACAAGGAGCTAAAGGTAAGATCAATATTCTCTCAAGTCCTATCTGCCACTGATACGACTCTACGTACGCCGAACGTTTGCTTCCAACTAGAAACGAGAAATAAAAGTACGTTGTGGGTATGAAGAGAATAGCTTTGCATGATATCGGAGAACTAAAATATAAAAATAGGTGCTGTTATCATAAAGTTAGAATATATTACAATATATTACAATATATTACAAACAGCGAGTGTGGAATAATGATGGGTCTGTGTGCGGAATTGTCCCAGGCAATTGTTAACAAGATCGGTAATCATTATTGCAATTTTATATGAGGGAGAAGCATAAGCTAACATACTTTCTCTACTTGGATCGTATGCACTTATGATTGGAACTCTAGCAAGCATCCGCAACTACTAAAGATCATTAAGGTGAAACCCAACCATAGCATTAAAGCATCAAGTCCCCTTTATCCCATACGCAACAACCCACCTACTCGGGTTTATGCTTCTGTCACTCAAGCAACCCACTATAAGCGAATCATGAACGTATTGCAACACCCAAAAACGGGAATCCTTCACGTGTGCGCGGCACGGAAGGCACCATAGGACAGCACCCAAATAAACATACAACTCAAACCAATCTAGATCATCAATCAACCCATAAGACAAAAGGAATCTACTCAAAACATCATAGGATGGCAACACATCATTGGATCATAATATGCGGCATAAAGCACCATGTTCAAGTAGGGGATTACAGCGGGGTGCGGGAGAGTGGACCGCTGAAAGGAGATGAGGATGGTGATGAAGAAGGTGATGTTGATGAAGACGATCACCGCGGCGATGGTTCCCCCGATGGCACTCCGGCGCCACCAAGAGAGAGGGGGAGAGGATCTCCCCCTTGTGCTTCCTCCACCATGGCCTCCCCCCTGAGTGGGGAGAGGTTCTCCCTCTGGTCCTTGGCCTCCATGGCGATGATGGCCCCTCCGTCTTCCTCCTCCATGGTCTCCGGTGAAGGTGAGCCCCTCTGGCAGGGTGCCGGAGAGGGCCAAGATTGATCTTTCGTGGCTACAGAGACTTGCGGCGGCGGAACTTCCGATCTAGGTTTCTTTCTGGTGGTTTCTCTATTTATAAGAGTTTTTGGCGTTGGTCCCACGTCCAGAAGGTTCCCGAGGAGGTGACAAGCCAGGAGGCGCGCCCTAGGGGGGCACGCCCCCCACCCTTGTGGCTTCCTCGGCCTTCCTCTCCGGTGACTTTTCGCTCCAGTATTTTTTATATTTTCCAAAAATATTCTTCGTAAATTTTCAGCTCATTCCGAGAACATTTATTTCTGCACAAAAACAACACCACGGTAGTTCTGCTGAAAACAGCGTCAGTCCGGGTTAGTTCTAATCAAATCATACCAAAATCATATAAAATTATTGTAAACATGGCATGAATACTTCATAAATTATAGATACGTTGGAGACGTATCAGCATCCCCAAGCTTAATTCTTGCTCGTCCTCGAGTAGGTAAATGATAAAAGAAATAATTTATGAAGTGTGAATGCTAGCAAGTGCACAAGTTTGATCAATGATAATTCCAATCACTTTTTCTAGCATCAATATAGACCATAAACAGTAGCTCATCTCATAAAACTTCTCATGATCAAGTAACAAGCTATTCACATGTTAAAGTATAGACCAGAAAGTGTCTTGAAAACTAACAAACCATATTCCTAGTCATCGAACAATTGCAATTCATCTTATTTTTAGGAAGGGTCTATGTAAGAGCTTTGATTTAGCAAATTCCACATACTCAACTATCATATAGTCTTCCATGATTATTGTCACTCAAAGCATATTTTTAGAACAAATAGCATCCATCGAACACAGAGAAAGATAGGGGCTTAATGTTTCGCCTCCCAACTTATTTATCAAATAGATAATTGTCAACAATAATAATTCATGATCAAATATATTTGTGTGGATATATATATCTAGATCATTCCCCAACACATGACGCTTGCCAAGAGAAAAAGGCGAAATATAGGAAGTGGTGAAGATCACCATGACTCTTGCATAAAGGTAAGTACTAGAAAGTAAAAGATAGGCCCTTCGCAGAGGGAAGCATTGATTTGCAAAGGTGCCAGAGCTCGAACTTTTAAAACAGAGATGAATAATAATTTTGAGCGGTATGCTTTCATTGTCAACATAACAACCGAGAGATCTCGGTATCTTCCATGCTAGATACATTATAGGCGGTTCCCAAACAGAATGGTAAAGTTTTTACTCCCCCTCCACCAATCAATCACACTCCACGGCGAGCCGAATCCATGGGTACCGTCCATACAAACAACAATCTTGGGGAAGTTTTGTTTCATTATATTTTGATTTGATATTTGAGCATGGAACTGGGCTTCCCGAATACCAGCCACTTTCTCGTGAATGATAGTGAATCAACACATATCGTGAGAATAACCCACCTATAATGGAAGATACTGACAGCCCCTAGTCACTATATGAGCGATTCGGGCATACAAAACAGAATATTATTTGAAGGTTTAGAGTTTGGCACATGCAAATTTACTTGGAATGGTAGGTAAATACCGCATATAGGTAGGTATGGTGGACTCTCATGGCAAAACTGGTTTAAGGGTGTTTGGATGCACAAGTAGTATTTCTACTTGGTGCGGAAGTTTTGGCTAGTATGAGGTGGAAGCAAGCACCACATGTTGGAGGATCCATAACAATATAACTTCTATACAAATATACCCAAACATAACTCATTAAGTTGTCTTCCTTGTCCAATTTTAACTAATTTGCTCGAGTTTGAAAATAATTAATGAGCTCACAATCATAGAAGATGTCCAAGATAGTATATTTATATGTTGAATCTCTCTTCCTTCAATATTCTTTCATGAATTGTTCAAGTGACCAATGCGGTGTTTGCTAACTTTCAATAAATTTTACCACCTATACTTATTATGTGTGAAGCCATTACTCCCCATGGGATAAGTATATGAAGCATATTTAATTTCAGATTTATGATATTCAATTCATTCAACCATTTACTCATAGGATATATAAGTGAAGCACGAGATTGAATGACAAACTACTCCAAAAAGATATAAGTGAAGATCAATGCGTAGTCATTTAGTTAAATAGCCATGTGAGGACTCTCTCTCTTATTCAGAATTTTAGATCCAATGCTTTTATTCAAACAGCAAAAAAAAAAAATCACTCCAAGAATAGCACGCATCATGTGAATGAATAAAAATTTAGGCTCAACATAGGCTAACCGATAATTGTTGATGAAGAGAGATGGGATGCGTAGCATCCCCAAGCTTAGATGCTTGAGGCTTCTTGAAGTGTTTACGTGGGGTGCCTTGGGCATCCCCAAGCTTGAGCTTTTGTATCTCGTTCAATCCTCTCATATCATGGTTTCACCTATTCTCACAAACTTCATCCACACAAAACTCGAAAAGAACTCGTGAGATAGGTTAGTACACATAAGAATAAATCAACACTTCATGTACTTCCAAGACGAGTTGCACAATAATTTTCAAACATCATCTACTGTTTACTATCGTTTCCACAATTTATATCTACCAATATAGGCTATGGAAACTAGAGGACAAGTAGATAACAAAACTATGACAGCAATCTGTCCAAACAGAACAGCCTGTAGTAATTTTTGAAAACAGTGTACTTCCATAACTCAAACAATTATGAAAATTTAGGATATGCTAAATAATTTATATGAAAATACTGTGTAAAAATTTCAGAAACTTTCCACGTTCCAGTAAAATATGAAAATTCAAACACTACAGCAAAAGTTTCTGTTTTTACACAGCACACATCAAAACATGCAATGCAAGCATCCTAAGACAATTCTTGGAAATTTTTATTGAAAAACAAGATTATGAATAACACCTAACAGAAAATAAGAAAATATAATGACGATCCAAGCAAAGCACATGTTGTGTGACGAATAAAAATATAGCTCCAAGTGAGGTTACCGATAATGTTGAAGTCGAAAGAGGGGATGCCTTCCGGGGCATCCCCAAGCTTAGTTGCTTGGATATTCCTTGAATATTACCTTGGGGTGCCTTGGAATCCCCAATCTTAGGGTCTTGCCACTCCTTATTCTCCTCATATCGATATCTCACCCAAAACTTGAAAACTTCAATCACACAAAACTTAACGGAACTTCGTGAGATGGGTTAGTATGATAAAGAGCAAACCATCCACTTAGGTACTGTTAAATACAAGATCCATAATTGTTCTCGCATAATGTCTACTGTAACTTATCATTTCCACAATTTATATCACTTAATATAAGCCATGGAAATGCTAAAACAAGCAAACTACGCAAACAAGGCAGATTCTGTCAAAAACAGAACAGTCTGTAATGATCAGAACAACGACCATACTTCTGCAGCCCCAAAAATTCTGAAAAATTAGGACAACCTAGGAAATTTGTATATAAATCATGTGTAAAAAATTCATAAGCTTTTGAGTCTCTGGTGAATTTATAAAAATTCTGGACTGGGCACCAAAGTTTCTGTTTTTGCACAGAATCAAGTCAACTATCGACCACATCATCCCAAAGGCATTACTTGGCACTTTATTGAAATAAAATGCACAAAACATGATTACTACAGTAGATTAATCATGTTAAAACACAAAAACAGAAAGGGTAAATATTGGGTTGTCTCCCAACAAGCGCTTTTCTTTAATGCCTTTCTAGCTAGGCATGACATTGATACACTTCCAAGCCCATTTCCGATGGAAATTTTATTCATACTCTAAAAGATATAAGTGAAGTTCATAGAGCATTCTACAATTAATGAAAATTAACCAATACCCAAGTTCAAAATATATAAGTGAAGCACACGAAGCATTCTATAAAGCCATACTCAAAAGATTTAAGTGAAACACAAAGAGCATTCTACAAAGCCATACTCAAAAGATTTAAGTGAAGCACAAACAGCATTCTACAAAGCCATACTCAAAAGATTTAAGTGAAGCGCATGAAGGATTCTACAAAATCAATGAAGGACTATCTCATACTAGAAGGGTGCATAAAAGGAAAAGAAAAACGCATATCATGTGAACAAAACAAAAACCGAGGTATACCGATAATTGTTGAAGAATAAAGATGGGATGCCTTCCGGGGCATCCCCAAGCTTGAATGCTTGAGTCTCCTTGAAATATTTACTTGGGGTGCCTTGGGCATCCCCAAGCTTGAACTCTTTTCTCTCCGTATTCTTCTTATATCGATACCTCCTCGATCTTCGAACACTTCATTCACACAAAACTTAACAAAACCCTCGTGAGATCCGTTAGTATAATAAAGCAAAATACTACTTTAAGTACTGTTGTGAACTCATTCCAAATTCATATTAGCATTATTTCTACTGTAGTCCAACTTCACCATGGTTCATACCCCCCGGTACTACCCATAGATTCATCAAAATAAGAGCACAATACATAGAAAACAGAATCTGTCAAAAACAGGACAGTCTGTAGCAATCTGGAAACTTCGTATACTTCTATAATTCAAAAAATTCTGAAAATTTAGGAACAATTAAAAAATTTGTATAGAAGTACTGTGTAAAAATTTCAGAAACTTTTGACGTTCCAGTAATAAATGTAAATTCATGCACTACAGTCAAAGTTTCTGTTTTTGCACCGCACAAAGCAAACAAGCAATCTAATCATCCTAAAACCAAATCTTGGCACATTATTTTTATAATACAATGGATATATACAAGGGGATAATTATTTTTGAGAAACTTCCATGAAAAATTCTACATTTTTTCCATGAGCATGAACACAAGTGTTCAAGGTCGACCCTCACTTCTCCAATGCACAACCTTCCAATCACTTTTTTTTGAAAAACTTCTTAGGCATAAGAGGCAAGTAATTCTTTTTGTATTTTTCATTATTTAAATTTTTTGTTTGTTTCACCCACAACTAAAGAAAGCAAAAAGGGAAAACAAAATCTACTTAGTGAAGAAAGCAAACAAGCACACACGAGAATATCAACCCCACGCTATTGCTCCCCGGCAACGGCGCCAGAAAAGAGCTTGATAATCCCCAAGTGCAAAGAATCATCGTAGCAATTTGCGAAGGTGGAAGTGATAAGTATGGAGTGTCGAACCCACAAGGAGCTAAAGGTAAGATCAATATTCTCTCAAGTCCTATCTGCCACTGATACGACTCTACGTACGCCGAACGTTTGCTTCCAACTAGAAACGAGAAATAAAACTACGTTGTGGGTATGAAGAGAATAGCTTTGCATGATATCGGAGAACTAAAATATAAAAATAGGTGCTGTTATCATAAAGTTGGAATATATTACAATATATTACAAACAGCGAGTGTGGAATAATGATGGGTCGGTGTGCGGAATTGTCCCAGGCAATTGTTAACAAGATCGGTAATCATTATTGCAATTTTATATGAGAGAGAGGCATATGCTAACATACTTTCTATACTTGGATCATATGCACTTATGATTGGAACTCTAGCAAGCATCCGCAACTACTAAAGATCATTAAGGTAAAACCCAACCATAGCATTAAAGCATCAAGTCCCCTTTATCCCATACGCAACAACCCACCTACTCGGGTTTATGCTTCTGTCACTCAAGCAACCCACTATAAGCGAATAATGAACGTATTGCAACACCCTACAGCGGGAATCCTTCACGTGTGCGCAGCATGGAAGGCACCATAGGATAGCACCAAAATAAACATACAACTCAAACTAATCTAGATCATCAATCAACCCATAAGACAAAAGGAATCAACTCAAAACATCATAGGATGGCAACACATCATTGGATCATAATATGCGGCATAAAGCACCATGTTCAAGTAGGGGATTACAGTGGGGTGCAGGAGAGTGGACCGCTGAAAGGAGATGAGGATGGTGATGAAGAAGGTGATGTTGATGAAGACGATCACCGCGGCGATGGTTCCCCCGATGGCACTCCGGCGCCACCGAGAGAGAGGGGGAGAGGGTCTCCCCCTTGTGCTTGCTCCTCCATGGCCTCCCCTCTGAGTGGGGAGAGGTTCTCCCTCTGGTCCTTGGCCTCCATGGCGATGATGGCCCCTCCGTCTTCCTCCTCCATGGTCTCCGGTGAAGGTGAGCCCCTCCAGCAGGGTGCCGGAGAGGGCCAAGATTGATCTTTCATGGCTACAGAGACTTGCGGCAGCGGAACTTCCGATCTAGGTTTCTTTCTGGAGGTTTCTCTATTTATAAGAGTTTTTGGCGTTGGTCCCACGTCCAGAAGGTTCCCGAGGAGGTGACAAGCCAGGGGGGCGCGCCCTAGGGGGGGGCACCCCCCACCCTTGTGGCTTCCTCGGCCTTCCTCTCCAGTGACTTTTTGCTCCAGTATTTTTTATATTTTCCAAACATATTCTCCGTAAATTTTCAGCTCATTCCGAGAACTTTTATTTCTGCACAAAAACAACACCACGGTAGTTCTGCTGAAAACAGCGTCAGTCCGGGTTAGTTCTAATCAAATCATACCAAAATCATATAAAATTATTGTAAACATGGCATGAATACTTCATAAATTATAGATACGTTGGAGACGTATCAGTCTCGTCCTCGGGTAACTCGCCACGAGTCAGATATGCTAGATAGGGCAACGTCCTATCAGGAATAGCATGAAGAGCCGCCACCAATTGTCCCTCCGGGTCAGGTATAGCAAGCTCTTCCTCAAAAGGTAATACGTCGAGAAATACATTAGGAGGCACCGGCTTACGCTGAGACCCCAGTCGGGATAGTGCATCGGCCACCTCATTCTTCCGACGATCAATGTGATCCACCTGATAACCCTTAAAGTGGCCAGCAATGAAATCAACCGCCTGACGATAAGCCGCCATATGAGGGTCTTTAGAATCCCACGTGCCTGAGACTTGTTGAGCCACAAGGTCTGAGTACCCTAGACATCTGACCCGGCTTAAGTTCATCTCCCTGGCCACACGGAGCCCATGGAGAAAAGCTTCATACTCAACTGCATTGTTAGTACAAGGAAACATCAACCTTAATACGTAACAAAATTTATCACCTCGTGGGGAAGTTAAAACAACTCCAGCCCTTGAGCCTTCCAACTGTCTGGATCCATCAAAATGAATTGTCCAATACGTATTGTCCGGCTTCTCCTCCGGTGCTTGACACTCTGTCCAATCATTGATGAAATCCACCAGGGCTTGAGACTTGACAACTGTGCGAGGCACATACCTTAAATTAAGAGGTCCAAGCTCAATTGCCTACTTAGCAATTCTGCCGGTGGCCTCTCTATTTTGAATGTTATCTCCCAAAGGAGCAGAGCTAACCACCGTGATTGGATGCCCAAGGAAATAATGTTTCAGCTTGCGATTTGCCATGAACACTCCAAACACCAGCTTTTGCCAATGTGGGTATCTCTGCTTGGATTCTGTCAAAACCTCACTGACATAGTAAACCGGCCGCTGGACTGGGTATTCTTTGCCTGCCTCCTTGAGTTCCACCAACACTGCAGCGCTAACGGCTTTATTATTAGCCGCCACGTATAGGAGCAACAACTCTTTTTCTACGGGAGCAGCCAAGATAGGCGGCTCAGGTAACTGTTTTTTGAGTGCTTCAAACGCATCATTCGCAGCATCACTCCAGACAAAATCATCTGTCTTCTTCATCGTCTGATACAAAGGGATGGCCTTCTCTCCCAGGCGACTTATAAATCGGCTTAAAGTAGCAATACGACCCGCCAAGCGCTGGACGTCATTGATACACGCCGGCTTAGATAATGAGGTGATGGCTTTTATTTTATCCGTGTTAGCTTCAATGCCCAGCTCTGAGACCAAAAATCCCAGGAGCTTGCCTGCAGGCACACCAAAAATACACTTAGCCGGGTTAAGCATCATCTTGTAGACCCGCAGGTTATTAAAAGTTTCCTTCAAATCATTAAACAGAGTCTCCTTCTTCCTTTATTTGACCACAATATCGTCCACATAAGCATGAACATTGCACCCGATCTGACCATGAACACAGTTCTGTACACAGCATTGATAAGTCGCCTGAGCACTTTTGAGACCAAAAGGCATGGACACGTAGCAGAAAGCTCCAAAGGTGTTATGAAAGATGTCTTCTCTTGGTCTTTAACTGCCATCTTGATCTGATGATAACCTGAATAAGCATCGAGGAAACATAAACTCTCACAACCCGTCGTCGCGTCAATGATCTGGTCGATACGGGGTAGAGCAAATGGATCAACCGGACTAGCCTTGTTAAGGTCTGTGTAATCCACACACATGCGCCACGTGCCGTTCTTTTTAAGTACGAGCACGGGGTTAGCCAACCACTCTGGGTGAAAAACCTCCACGATGAACCCAGCCGCTAAGAGCCGGGCTACCTCTTCTCCAATAGCTTTACGTCGCTCCTCATTGAAACGCCAGAGGAACTATTTGAC
Source organism: Elymus sibiricus (assembly GCA_039707655.1). Lineage (NCBI taxonomy): Eukaryota > Viridiplantae > Streptophyta > Magnoliopsida > Poales > Poaceae > Elymus > Elymus sibiricus. Next base: position 130,161,268 of record CM077675.1, on the reverse strand, counting down.
CGGCTGAAATTTAGGATCCACATTAAGATGGTGCTCAGCGAATTCTCTCGGTGCACCTGGCATGTCAAAAGGTTTCTATGCAAAGATGTCCCGATTCTCACGGATGAATTCGATGAGCGCGCTTTCATATTTGGAGTCCATATTAACCCCTATAGTGAACTGCTGCGATGAGTCGCCAGGGACAAAGTCCACCAGTTTGGTATCTTCTGCCACAAATTTCAAGGGTGGGTCAGACTCTGTGCTGGGCTTCTTCAACGGGGTCATATCCGTCGGGTCAACATTATCTTTGTAAAACTTGAGCTCCGCCTCAGGGCGGGTCAGCTTATGTCCAGACATTGGAGACACACATCAGGACCCTGGAGCTCCGTGTACGCAAAGACACAAAGACGATCAAGCAGCTGAAGACCCGTGAACTTGAACTCGAAAATGGAGCACGAGAAGCCCACTATGAGCACAAAGATGAAGTGAAGGACTTCCTAGAGAGGATCAAGAACCTGAAGACTCTCGTTGCGAATCTGGAGGAGCAACTGGACATGGGAGAAACCTTCACCCTGAAGGTGACGATGCCCCCTTAATCAGCAACGAGGACGACTATGAGGAGACCACCACCGGAGGAGGACGCACCACCATGGAGTTTTGAGGAGAACTTTAGTCATGATCGCCATGTATCTTTTATTATCGTTAAATTGTAGGCCGATGTTTCGTTTGCCATCAGACTTGTATCTGGAATTGAACCTTTGAGTTGAATAAATGAATGAATGTTTGGTGTGTTAATGTTTGTTGCATTGCATATGGGTAGTGAATTTTCTTTTAGACCCTTGTTCTATTCTAATTTATCATCCCTCCAAAACACCAGATGCCTCCGAGACGTGACCCTACCATCAACTTTCCCCCAAAGCTCACTCAGTTGATCCAGATGCAAAATGCACTTATGCAGATGCTGATACAGAACCAGGCCAACAACAAAAACAACACTCCCCCCCAGGCCGACAATCTGACTCGTTTTCTGAGGCTGAACCCACCCACCTTTTCCAGCAGCACTTAGCCCATTGTGGCAGATGATTGGCTCCGCAAGATGGAGAGGGAACTTATCACCGCTGGATGCACTGAGGCTGAGAAAGTGCGTTTTGCCGCACATCAACTTGAAGGCCCAGCAGCTTCATGGTGGCAGAATTACACCACCACGTACCCCAATGCCGGTGTGACTTGGGAGCAGTTCAAGCAACTTTTCCGCACCGCTCATGTCTCAGCTGGAGCCATGAGTCTGAAGAAGCGTGAGTTCCGCAACTTACGCCAGGGGAATCGTTCTGTGGCCCAGTATGTGGATGACTTCAACATGTTGGCTCACTATGCACCAGGAGATGTGGCTGATGATGCAGCCAAATAGGAGGAATTCCTGGAGGGACTCAACGATGAGTTGAGCATTCAGCAGATGGTGGCTACTTTCAACAACTACCAGGAGCTGGTAGACAAGGCCCTCAACTTGGAGGGTAAGCAACAGCAAATTGAGAGCCGCAAGAGTAAATATGGACAGGGGAAGTCTTACTCTGGAGCTCAGCAGAAGCCCCGCTACTCCCCGTACTCAGGGAATACCGGATCAGGGACCGGTAAGTATGGAGGACACACTCATGCCGTGCACAACCATGGAGGCCACAACCATGGAGGAAATGGGAACAATCGACCCAACAATGGCAACTTCAAGAATGGCAATGGCAATGGCAATGGCAGTCAGCAACGTCCCGCTCCCGCTCAGAAGGATCTGAGCCATATCACCTGCTTCAAGTGCCAGAAGACGGGGCACTATGCCACTGAATGTCCCCAGAACAAGCAGGGAAATGGAAACGGCAACGGCAACAACAACTCATCAGCTAAGAAGCCCAATCCTTTTCCCCGTGCTCAGGTGAACCACATTGATGTGGAGGAAGTCTATGATCAGCCCGAGACTGTGGTTGGTAAGTTCTTATTGCATTCACGTCCAGTATTGGTACTTTTTGATTCTAGTGCAACTCATTCATTCATATCAAGGGTAGTTGTGGAAAGTACGGTTTACCCACTAGAACCCTTAGTCAGCCCATTAAGGTCAGTTCCCCAGGAGGCACGATTACGGCAGGGATAGGATGCCACGCATTGAACCTCAACATTGGAAACCATGTTTTTCCCACCGATCTCATCGTCTTAGAGTCACAGGGATTGGATGTAATCCTAGGCATGGATTGGATGACCAAGTATGAAGGGAACCTTGACTGTCCCAGCAAGTCTATTTTGCTCACCACCCCAGAACAGAAGAGGATTAAGTATGTATCCCGACACACACCGAAGAGTACTCGGGTGAATTCCCTCACAGGAGTTGTTCAGGAGGAAGTGCCGATTGTACAAGACTTCCCAGATGTATTCCCGGAGGAATTGCCAGGAATGCCACCGGATAGAGAGATTGAGTTCCTGATTGAGTTATTGCCAGGAACAACCCCAATATCCAAGAGACCCTATCGGATGCCCGCAAATGATCTGGAAGAGATCAATTAGCAGATCAAGGAGTTATTGGACAAGGGGTATATTCGCCCAAGTTCGTCACCTTGGGGAGCCCTAGTTCTCTTGGTAGAGAAGAAGGATAAGACCTTGAGAATGGTAGTCGGTTATCGTGCACTGAACGAGGTGACTATCAAGAACAAGTACCCTCTGCCGATGATAAACAATTTGTTTGATCAGCTAGTTGGAGCCAAAGTATTCTCCAAGATCGATCTTCGATTAGGGTATCATCAGTTGAAAATTCGTGAACAAGATATACCCAAAACAGCCTTCACCACAAGGTATGGCTTATATGAGTATTGGTCATGTCTTTTGGTTTGACTAATGCTCCTGCCTATTTTATGAGTATGATGAACAAGGTATTTATGGAATATCTGGACAAGTTTGTCGTGGTGTTCATCGATGATATATTAATATTCTCCAAGAGCGAGGAAGAACACAAGGAACACTTGCGTTTAGTTCTAGAGAAGCTCAGAGAGCATCAGTTATATGCCAAGTTCAGCAAATGTGAATTTTGGTTGAAGGAAGTCGGATTTCTCGGACACATTATTTCAGGAGATGGAATAGCAGTGGACCCCGCCAAGGTTGAGGCAGTCACCGAATGGAAGGCACCCACCTCAGTTAAGGAGCTGATGAAACGTTTGGTTACAACCCCAGTGTTGATTTTACCGAACATTCGGAAGGACATCCAGGTATATTGTGACGCTTCACGTCAAGGACTTGGAGGAGTACTCATGCAAGAGGGAAAAGTTTTAGCCTATGGATCCAGACAGCTATGACCTCATGAGTTGAACTATGCCACCCATGATTTGGAGTTAGCAGCCGTAGTGCATGCACTCAAGACCTGGAGACATTTCCTTATCGGAAATAGTTGTGATATTTACACTGATCACAAGAGCCTTTAGTATATGTTCACGCAGAAGGAGTTGAACCTCAGACAAAGGAGATGGCTAGAGTTGATCAAGGACTATGACATGAGATTGCATTATCATCCAGGGAAGGCAAATGTTGTAGCAGACGCTTTGAGTCGTAAAAGTTATGTGAACACACTCATAGCGGGAGGATTACCCCAGGAGTTAGCCGACGATCTCAAAGAGCTCAAATTGGTGATAGTTCCGAGAGGATATGTTGCCACACTGGAGATTCAGTCCACTTTGACCGGAAGAATCCGTGAAGCCCAGAAGTTGGACAAGCAAATAACTGAGATAAAGTAGAGAATGAAGGATGGGAAAGCTAAAGGCTTTCGTGAGGATGAACAAGGAACTCTATGGTTTGAGGACCGTATCTATGTGCCCAATGACCCAGAGCTCAGGAAGTTGATACTTCAAGAAGCCCACGATTCACCGTACTCGATACATCCAGGCAACACCAAGATGTATCTGGACTTGAAGGAAAGTTTCTGGTGGACAGGTATGAAGAAGGATATTGCCGAGCATGTTGCAGTATGCGATGTTTGTCAGCGAGTAAAAGAAGAATATCAGAAACCAACAGGATTACTTCAACCTTTGCCGATACCCGAGTGGAAATGGGAGAAGCTTGGTATGGACTTCATCACAGGTTTACCCAGGACCCGTTCAGGTTATGATTCCATCTGGGTAGTGGTTGATCGTTTGACCAAGGTGGCTCATTTCATTCCAGTGAAAACCACCTATACCAGTGCTAAGTTAGCCAAGATATATATGACCTGGATCGTATGTCTGCATGGAGTTCCGAGGAGTATCGTGTCAGATAGAGGAACCCAATTTACCTCAAAATTTTGGCATCGGTTACATGAAACTTTGGGTACGAGGCTGGAGTTCAGTACAGCTTTTCATCCGCAGACAGATGGACAGACCGAGAGAGTCAACCAGATTCTGGAGGACATGTTGAGAGCTTGTGCACTAGACTATGGGTCTAGTTGGGATGATAACCTGCCTTACGCAGAATTCTCATACAACAACAGTTATCAGACCAGTCTGAAGATGGCCCCTTTCGAAGCTTTATACGGAAGGAGGTGCAGAACACCATTGATGTGGGATGGTGTCGGAGACCAAAAACTTTTTGGTCCTGATCTTATCCGAGATTCTGAAGAGAAGGTCAAGCTAATTCGCGACCGACTCAAGATAGCCCAGTCCAGACAGAAGAGCTATGCTGATAGCAAACGCAAGGAGGTGACATACGAAGTGGGAGACCGAGCATATCTCCATGTGTCACCACTTCGAGGAATCAAGAGGTTTGGTGTTAAAGGAAAGTTAGCACCCAGATTTATAGGCCCCTACAAAATTCTTGAATGTAGAGGCGAAGTGGCATATAAGCTGGAATTGCTAGAAGGATTGTCCGGAGTTCACGATGTCTTCCATGTTTCCCAGCTGAAGAAATGCCATGCTAAGATGGCCGATATTCCTTTGAGAGACACAGTGCCCCTAGAGGCCATACAGCTTGACAGTGATCTGACGTATGAGGAGAAGCCCGTCAGAATTCTTGAGACTGCCAACAGAGTTACTCGTAGCAAGATCATCAAGTTTTGCAAGGTCCTGTGGAGTCACCACACCAAGGAAGAAGCCACGTGGGAACGAGAAGAAGATCTTCGTCGAGACTACCCGCACCTATTTTCTAGCCAACCCGAATCTCGAGGGCGAGATTCATCTTAAGGTGGGTAGGTTTGTAACATCCCGAAATTTCATTTTGGAATGTTATGAAATATAGCTATGCATCACATCATATTGTTTGAAATTATATATGTGAGTGAAATGAAATGTTGGATGCTTCTGTTTGAATTTCGGAAAAGCCACTTCTATTTCATTTTGTTTTGCCTTTCAAATTATTTGCAAACCCCGGAAAATTTTCAAATATGAGAGGGGGAACATGACACTCCATACCAGGGGCATTTTTGTGAAATATTAGAACCTTAAAACCCAGGGGGTTATTTCAAAATATTTGCAAAAGTAATAAAAAACAATTTAGGCATTTTCTGAAAATAAGTTTTTCAAAATGTTTATTTTGGCCGTGGAAAAATGTCCAACTTATTGCATTTATTCTCCTGGTCATTTTGATATATAATATCCCTATTTTTGGATCTGTTTTGATTTCCAAATCACCTTTTCTCTTCTCAGTTTATTTAAAAAAGGAGAAATTTTCTTTTATTAGGAAAATCCCCGTGGCCCATTAGGAAAGGAACCGGCCCAGGATCCTTCGCCAGAATCCGAATCATTTCGGAATCGGCCGCCCGATCGCCCCACCCCTTTTTTTCTCTCTCACACCGGACCCCACCGTCCACCCGATCTCGCACGCCGCCCTTCTTCTTCCTCCTTCCTTTCCTTCCCTCGCTCCTTTCCTTCGCCGGAGCCGACGCCGGATCCGATCGGATCCCCCTCACCTTTCCTTCCCCGCTCACCCCGAGCCCCTATAAATACCAGAGCCCCACCCGCACTCCATTTTCCCCCTAAACCGCTCCTCCCACGCTTCCACACCACCGCAACGCCCTCGCCAGAGTTCGGCCAAGAGACGAACCTCCCTGAGCTCGCTGCGCTCACCCCGCGCACCCCCGAGCCCCGCTGACGCCAAGGATCGACGCCGGTGCCTCGCCGCCATCGACTGGAGCCTTCCCCGAGCCCGAATACCCACGGGAGCGCCTTCCCCGAGCCCGAATACCCACGGGAGCGCCTTCCCCGACATCCTCACCACCTCGGCCTCGCCGGAGAAACTCCATCACCGCCGTCAACCGCGGTGAGCCTTTCCCCCTCGCATCTCCACCGTAGGATCTAGATCCGACGGCCCCGTTATAACGTTTTAAATCACCGAACCATTATCCTCTAAATTGTGGCCGTTCACTCGTTTAACTAACGTGCGCACACCTCTGTCCACTCACAACCTGACACGTAGCCCGTTTGCTAGTTAGTTTTTTTTAATTTTTCGTTTTAGTTTTCTGAAACAGAATTGAATCTGTTTTTGTTTTAGCTATAACTTTGAAGTTTTTAAGTATTTTTGGGTGATTTCTTTTGCAGTAGCTCACAAAATTTATGAACTTTCTGCCTGTGCTTTTATATTTCAAGTTTGATTTGTTTAAATTTGAATTCATTTGAATATGTTCAAATCACTAGAATCTGAATATCTTGATTTTTAAAAAATATTTTTGAATGAAACTTTTTGCCACTGTTTAGTATTAGTTATATTTATCACCCTGTTCAATTTGAGGATTTTTAGTATATTTTAAAATAGGGTTTTTAGCAAAACAGATTCTGTTTAGTTCTTTTAGGGTTAATTTGTTTTATTTTGTTTTAGTTTTGTTTTCTTTCTGTTTTCTTTTAACTTTCTGATATAATTCCTTTTAGTTTCTGTTGTTTAGTATTAGGTGATTTATTTTCTATTATTAAAATTATTTTTATTGTTTTGTTCTTTGTTTTAGTAGGAAAACATTGTTTTCACTTTATGTAGTGTTGTATGACAGGTTTCATAGTAGTTCCTTTTGCATAAAGTTTTTAGTGAAAAATACTTTCTGTTATGTTGAAAAAAAATACTTTTCTTTTCTGTTATTTATTTATTAGTTGCTGAAAACAGTTCTTGTCTTGTTTTGCTTTAGTAAAAGCTTTGCCACAAAAAATTGAATAGGCTTTCTATTTGTTTTGGTTTTCTTTTCTTTTGTTTGTGCTATTGTTTGTTTTAGTATTATTAGTTTACCTTGCTGTTAGTGTAAGTTGTGTTATGGTTATGCTGATTGTGTGCAATGTTTGATTCGTTAGATCATACGGAGTGTGAGGCTTGTTATCTAGAGTCACTCGAGTACGAAGATCGTCAGCACGGCAAGTTCACATTGATCATGTTTTACCAATTGTTTTATTGCATTAGTTCTACCTTCTCCACCATTGCATGCAAAGTAGGTACTTGGAAATTTTGGCTATTGAGTAGTATCATGTGGTAGGCACCCATAAACCCTTGTTACTTTGGCCCCAGGGAAACGTTATTATATTTTGCTATGCTATTAGTAGACGGGGTTTTGTTGAGTGTTTTATCATGAAATACGAGAGAAATTAATTTATGACTAAGACCCCCAAGACTTCAAGAAATTTTCAAGACCTCATGATGCAATACACCTCTGGGTGGATGATGGTAGAACGGCACCCTGGAGGAACTAGTGGTAGCCTAGGTGATGCTGGAGAAGCGCCAGTATTCACGCGGAAAGGTCCACCCAGGCACGAAGAGACGGATGGATACTTCAAGACCCGAGGCTTACCTGCACAGCCACAAGCCATTATGGGCTCTGGCTGGGTTGGACATCGTGGCGACTCTAGACGGGCGGTGCTAGCAGATGTAGAAGAACGGTAGGAATGGATGGGCACCGACAGTGGCTCAGAGGAACCCTTTGGAAGACCCTGTTTTGATCATCCGGTTCTCAAACACCCTGAAGTGCGAGGACTTCAACGGAGCCGATCAAATCTTGTGGGGAACATGTGCAAAACTCTGCAGAGTACTCAAACCTAATCGATTAGCCGTGTCCACGGTCATGGACAACTTGAGCTAAAGGAACTGAAACTATCAAGAAGTCTCAACACAAATAATTTAATGATGTGGGTATTATTGATAACTTGGGTATGAGAAAAGGTTTGTGGAACCTTCTCATTAATCAACCAATAATGTAGTAATTATTTTTGCTTTTGCCCCTCTCTTGTTGTAGGAAAAATTGGCTTTACGCTAAACTTAAACTTACAGCCCCACCTGCCATATATGCATATAGAATAGATGACTATTTTCACCCTCTCTTTTGTGACTTGCCGGCATAATCAATATGCTGACCTACACGGCTGCAACGTATCATGTTGCAGAGTACTTTTCCGACCAGGAGTGAGGATACGCTCTACGCTCGGTGAGATGCCCTTGGAGTCAGATGGACTCAACTACCTTTGAAGCTTCCACAAGTTCTGGATTAGTTTTATCTCATGAGTTGTCCTTCAGCCACTTTATTGTAATCTTTATTGTAATAAAGGACTCGATATGAGATTTCGATTAATAAAGCTGTGTGATTTCCCTTTGATATATACATTGATGTACCGCGTGTGTACCAGCATGATCTTGGGATGGTACGGAAACACCGGAGATTCGACTGTTTCGGGTCGGGTCGCTACACATGCAATCATCATAATAAATTTGCTCATCAAAACTTGGGGAACTAAAAATATCATCTTCATCAAACATAGCATCCCCAAGCTTGTGGATTTGCATATCATTAGCATAATTGACATTGATATAATTTATAGTAACATCATTGCAATCATGCTTTTCAATCAAGGAGCTATCATGAATCACCTTATAACTTTCTTCTTTCAACACTTCATCAAAAAAAATAGATTCATGATTTTCAAGCAAAACTTCATAGAGATAATCAAGTGCACTCAACTCACTAGCAATTGGTTCATCATAATTTGATCTTTTGAAAAGTTTAGCAAGTGGATGAGGATCCATATCAATAGATTTTTAGCAAGCGAAGATGCAAGCAAATAGAAGGCACATGGCAACAAAAGCAAAGATAGCAAACAAGCAAACAAGAAGAGATCCGGTGAGAAAAAGGCGAACGAGAAAGAGGGGAATAAAACGGAAAATTTTATGAAGTGGGGGAGAGGAAAATGAGAGGCAAATGGCAAATAATGTAAATTGAAAGGAGATGAGATTTGTGAGTAGGAACCTGATAGATGTTGATGATGTCTCCCCGGCAACGGCGCCAGAAATTCCTTTGACGTGGCTTGAGACTGCGTCCGTATTTCCCCAAAGAGGAAGGGATGATGCAGCACAGCTACGGTAAGTATTTCCCTCAGTTATGAAACCAAGGTCATCGAACCAGTAGGAGAACCACGCAACACTATGTAAACGATACCTGCACACAAAGAACAAATACTTGCAACCCGACGTGTAAGAGAGGTTGTCAATCTCTCCACGGTAAAAAGATAGATTAGATTGTTGGATAGATAGATCGCACAAGAACACAAAATAAAAGAGGCAAATAAAAAGTGCAGCAAGGTATTTTTGAGTTTTTGGAATAATAGATCTGAAAACAAAAGGCGGGAAACGATAGATCAGAAAGTAATATGTTGGAAAAGTAGACCCGGGGGCCGTAGGTTTCACTAGTGGCTTCTCTCATGAGTATAGCACACGGTGGGTGAACAAATTACTATTGGGCAATTGATAGAAGATCTAATAATCATGACAATATCCAAGGCGATTTTCATTATATAGGCATCACATCCAATATTAGTAGACCAAAACGATTATGCATCTACTACTATTACTCCACACATATACCGCTATCCAGCATGCATCTAGTGTATTAAATTCATGGAAAAATGGAGTAATGCAATAAGAACGGTGACATGATGTAGACAAGATCTATTCATGTAGGAATAGACCCCATCTTGTTATCCTTAATAGCAACGATACATGCGTGTCTCGCTTCCCAATCTGTCACTGGGAGAGGACACCGCAAGATCGAACCCATCACAAAGAACCTCTTCCCATGGCAAGAAAAATCGATCTAGTTGGCCTAACTAAACCAAAGATTCGAAGAAGAAATACGAGGCTAAAAGTAACCATGCATATAAGAGATCAAAGAAGACTCAAATAATATTCATGGATAGAAACTTATCATGAACTCAAAATTCATCGGATCCCAACAAACACACCGCAAAAAGTCTTTACATCAAATAGATCTCCAAGAGACCATTGTATTGAGAATCAAAAGAGAGAGAGAAAGCCATCTAGCTACTGCCTACGGACCCGTAGGTCTATGGTGGACTACTCACGCATCATCGGAGAGGCACCACTGAGGATGATGAACCCCTCCGTGATGGTGTTAGATTGGATCTCGCGGTTCTGGGACTTGCGGAGGCTGGAAGTATTTTTCATCGACTCCCTAGGGTTTCTGGAATATTTGGGTATTTATAGATCTCAGAGGCAGTGGAGAGGGGTCCCGAGGCCACCACAACCCACCAGGGCGCGCCCTGGTGTCTTGTGGGCCCCATGGGCCTCCTCCCGGGTACTTCTTTCGCTCCCTGGATGTCTTCTGGTCCAAAAAAATCTTTAAAAAGTTTCGTCGCGATTGGACTCGTTTTGTACGGATATTCTGCGTAGTAAAAAACAAGCAAAAAACAGCAACTTGCACTTGGCACTATGTAAATAAGTTAGTCCCAAAAAATGATATAAAGTTGCTATAAAATGATTGTAAAACATCCAAGAATGATAATATAACAGCATGGAACAATCAAAAATTATAGTTACGTTGGACACGTATCACTTACCGGTAAGAAACCCAATGTAAGTTATTTCAAAGTCTTCGGTGCAAGATGCTGGATAAGGGATCCACACCACACTTCTAAATTTGCACCGAAAGCATATGAGGGTTTCATGCTTGTTTATGGAAAGGATTCGCACACCTATAGAGTCTTTAACACTTTTCACAATAAGGTGGTTGAAATTGTAGATGTACGATTCAATGAAACTAATGGCTCACAAAGAGAGCACCTACCTCTTGTGCTAGATGAGCTTCCACCTGAAGAAGCTATTAGGTTGATGGGCACTGGAGAAATCATGCCTGAAGAACCTAAACTAGAAGAAGTCATCATTCCTCCATCTACACAACACGAAGATAATGCTACTCCAAAAGATAATGCTGCTGACGAAGACAATTCTCAGCAGTAGGGATAACGTCTTCGCCCTGCTCATCCACGTGTCACTAATGAAGGTCAAATCGAGAAGATGCTTGATAGCATCAATGCACCAGGTTCTCTCACTCGCGTAAGAGCTAACCAATTAGCTAACTTTTGTGGGCACTTTGCTTTTATGTCTATCTCAGACCAACCAAAGTAGATGAAGCCTTCATGGAATCAAAATGGATTCAAGCCATGCAAGAAGAGCTTCTTCAGTTCGAGCTCAACAACGTGTGGGAACTCGTCAAGTGCCCCGATCCAAGGAAGCACAATGTTATTGGCACGAAGTGGATCTATCGCAACAAGCAAGATGAGTCAGGCCAAGTCGTTAGAAACAAGGCTCGACTTGTGGCACAAGGCTACACATAGGTTGAGGGTATTGATTTCAATGAAACATTTGCACATGTTGCTAGACTAGAAGCCATACGTATACTGATTTCTTATGCTAACTATCATGACATATTCATATATCAAATGGATGTCAAAAGTGCATTCCTCAATGGTAATATTGAGGAAGAAGTATATGTTGCTCAACCACCAGGGTTTGAAGACCCAAAGCATCCTGACAAAGTCTACAGGCTCAACAAGGCATTGTATGGCCTCAAGCAAGCACCAAGGTCTTGGTAAGACACACTCAAGGAATTTCTCAAGGAAAAAGGCTTCAAACCATGTTCACTCGACCCCACTCTCTTTACTAAATCCTATGATGGTGAACTGTTTGTATGTCAAATCTATGTGGATGACATTATCTTCGGCTGTACTAACAACTGATATAGTGATGAGTTTAGCTTCATGATGCAAGAGCAATATCAGATGTCAATGACGGGAGAGCTGAAATTCTTCCTAGGGCTTTAGATTCGACAACAACCAAACGACATCATCATATCTCAGGAGAATTATCTCAAGGATTGCCTCAAGAAGTTTGATATGCAAGATTGCAAGGGCTACAAGACGCCAATGCCAACAAACGGCCACCTCTACACTGACGAAAATGGTAAATATTTCGATTAGAAGGTATATCGCTCCATGATTGGCCCTTTATTGTACCTATGTGCATCTAGGCCAGATATATTGCTCAGCGTTTGCATGTGTGCCCGATTTCAAGCGGCACCAAAGGAACCGCATCGCTTAGCTATGAAGCGAATACTTAGATATCTCGCTCACACCCCAACGCTAGGACTATGGTATCCAAAGGGCTCAGAGTTTGATCTCATTGGCTTCTCAGATTCTAATTTCGCTGGTGACAGAGTTGATTGCAAGTCTACATCAAGCACATGTCACTTTCTAGGACGATCTCTTGTATGTTGGTCTTCGAAGAAGCAGAACTGTGTATCACTCTCCACTGCCAAAGCCGAATACATTGCTGCTGGCGCCTGCTGAACGCAGCTTTTCTGGATGAAGCAGAACCTCAAGGATTATAGCGTCAATATGAAGCATGTTCCTCTCTACTACGACAATGAGAGAGCTATCAAGATCTCCCACAACCCTATACAACACTCGAAGACGAAGCACATTCAGATACGACATAATTTTCTTCGTGATCATGTGTTGAAGGGTGACATTGTCATCAAGCACGCAAAGACTAAAGATCAATTGGCTGATATCTTCACAAAGCCTTTGGGTGAGAAGAGATTTTGCAAGTTGAGGTGTGAGCTAAATATCTTCGAATCCTCAAATTTCCTTTGAATGGGCATACATCCTAACGCTTATGCATGTTGATGACTTTGATGCACAACACAAGAAGTAACGTATGTCTTGAACTCATGAAGACTTACAGTCTAAGTGTGAATATATTAACGAATAATATGACTTTAGAGAGCCACGATAATTGTGCGTCGTGTCTTGGTCAACATTCTTATACGGTGGGCAAAGCCACCACCCTCTCCTAAAGACATTGAGTTTATCTTTGCAATTTTTTTCATTGTCTTCAAGGAAAATGAGTTTATCTTCGATTTCATTGAATATCTTCGAACTTGAACACCTGTCATTTGAATATATCATATCAACCATTCTGGAGCTCTTGTCCTCTACATCATTTTACCTATAGCTATGTCTTTGAACCTTTTATCTAGGCAAATGTGATCGGACCCGAAAACCTCATCTATGCTTATCTCTCCTAACACTATTCACTTCAGTCATATGCATTCTATTTGACACGTGGTGATTGTCTTCACAACATCCTTGGCTGCCGAAGACAAATCCACCCAAACAGTTAAAATTTCGAATGTTTATCTTTCCACATATATCGCAATAGCTCCCGCGCTTACCGTGACAGTTCGGAGGTAGTGGGCTGTCAGACGTGTGCATGCATGCCACGCATCCCACTAAGCCGAAGGGTCAGGGGCATTGTGGTCCAAAATCCTCCGACGGTTCCAATTCTCATCGCGCCTATAAATACTCACACCCTGGCTCATTTATTACTCTAGCGTCCATTCTCACTTTGCACTCGAGCTCCAAACCGTAGCACCGCTGCTAGCATTCATCGTCGCCGGAGAAGAATTGCTTCGCTGCCGGGCCTTCTCTGTCGGTGTACTCACGCCGGCCGCGATTGTCTTCGCCCCTGCCACCGCCGTAGCCGTCTGCCACCACCGAGTTAGGGTGTGGAAGATTGAACTACTTGGCTTCTCCGCCTTGTCGAGTAGTTCTTCGTGTTCTTCACAGTGGTAAACAAAAACTGATTTTTACTGCGCTTTTGATCCGAAAAGTTGCCACATCTTCTCGAATGTTGTTTTTCCACATTCATTTCGACAGCACCAAATCTTCTATCTTCATTTGCTCAATACTTTCAGTTATGTTGGAAATTTGGTTGATTCCTCATTTGTGCAATTCTTCGAATTTGCACAAGTCCAAAACGACCTTATATAGTGCAAAAGTGAATGTATTCGGTATCTGAGGTCATTACCTTCAAACCATGTTTTATCTGCAAAATCTTCTGAGAATGCATATGACTTCTCCTATTCCTTTCGCATCTCTAATTCTTTCACAGGTACATGTCCGTAGCAGAATCCCTAGGATCTCATAGTCTGAATTTATTTGTAGACTACTTGTAGATTCACTTGCACTCTCCTGAAGCCAGTTCTCGCTCTGCGAAGCCAACACCTCAGTTGAAGACAATGGCGTTCGTGTCTGCCCCAAAGAAGGGTGGAAGACAAAGGCGTCAGAACACAGCAAAAGATCTTCCGCCTGCTCTCTATGAACAATACAAGTCAGATCCTGATGAGAACTACACTCAGCGCGAAAACCGGATTTAGTGAATCCGAAGATAGTGGGCAGTCGAATGGTACCACTACCGATTCATCATGGCTGAGTATGCTGAAAAGAATGTAGATCATGCTCCATGGATTGATATTATTTACAAGAACCTTCCTCTGAAGACAAAAGCTGAAGCCATGAAGATTGGCTTCTTTCCTTGCATGGTCAGGCCACGAATGCCAAAACAGCCAGATCCATCTAGCATTCATGGTGTCTCCATACCTGATGACTCGGATGAAGAAGATGCAGAACAGCTCCCTGTCGATGATCTGAAGCCTATGTAGAAATCAAAGGCTTCAAAGCCAAAGGCTTCAAAGCCTGGCCCCACATCACCATAGGCTTCAAGATCAAGGCCTGATGAACCAGCTGCATCAGCTGAGACTGAAGATGAATCTCGCACTACACGTAGACTCAAGAGAAAACATGTAGCTGCTCGTGGACCAAAGCCATCCGTCGCCTTGATGGATGGTGACAACATATCACTCTTTCTAATGATGAATTTTATGATGAAGCCATTGCAAGGCTCATTCATCAGAAGTAAGCCAAAGCCAAACCTTAGAGGATCTACCTCTCTTTGATGCTGACATCCTCAATCTTTTCATTGATGAATGGTTTGCTGATCCAACCCTCACCATTGATGCTCTTCAACTTCCAATTGGAATGAGAGTCACTTTTCAAGGACTTGTGAATGAGGAGCTAACAATTGCTCAGAAGGCTATTCAGCAATGCAACAAGATTAGCCATGAAAAGAAACTCTTCAAGAGGAACTTCAAATTCTATGCTCCTCCACCTCATGCGGAGATGTGGTGTGAGACTCCACCTCTCGAAGACAGTGACTACCCTTCTTCTGCCCTGTCTGTCGATGCCAATCTCACTGATGGCGAAGCTGAGGATGTCACTTCTCCACCTATCCCAACTATGCGTAACAACACTACAGCATGCCCATCTGCACCGCCCAATGACACTGCACCAACATCTTCTACTCCGACTAGGAACGAGTAGGCTTCCAATGTCTTCATCCTTTCTGGTCATTCGATCACAAAGCGGGAGAAGCATTGGATTTATAGTCTTCAAGCAGGTCTATGGGCTGGGCCGTTTATATATTTTGTTAAGTTTATAACTCCTGTTCTGAACATTTGCTATTTTGGGTTGTAAAACTTAAGTCCTGATGGACGTATGCACATTCGTTAATGTACCCCACTTTTGGCACTTATCTCTATCATATTTTATGCGCCCGAAGTCATTCTCCAAATGCCCATTCTTCATTGTGCATTTCATTATCTTCATAAATCATCTAAGTGCATTATGAGTGGATTACAAGATATAGGGGGAGAAATCCACAAATCAAAACCTGTCATGTGCTTTTGCATTCGAAGCAAAATCTTCATAAGCACATCTTCAGGGGGAGCTCTCTATATCTTGCAATCAAAAATATCCAAGTCTTTATCTTCATATATTTTATCCCCATTGAAAACTTCAACCATATTTTAGTTGCTGTTGATTACGTCACTAAGTGGGTAGAAGCTATTCCAACTAGTAGTGCTAATCATAACACTTCTATTAAAATGCTTAAAGATATTATCTTTCCGAGGTTTGGACTCCATAGATACTTAATGACTGATGGTGGTTCACATTTTATTCATGGTGCTTTCCGTAAACTTCTAGCTAAATATGATGTTAACCATAGAATTGCATAACCTTATCATCCTCAATCTAGTGGTCAAGTTGAGTTGAGCAACAGAGAAATAAAATTGATCTTGCAAAAGACTGTCAATAAATCTAGGAAGAATTGGTCTAAAAAACTAAATGAAGCTCTATGGGCTTATAGAACTACTTATAAGAATCCCATGGGGATGTCCCCATATAAAATGGTCTATGGAAAAGCTTTTCATTTACCTCTTGAGTTAGAACATAAAGCTTATTGGGCAATTAAAGGACTTAACTATGATTTTAAACTTGCTGGTGAAAAGAGGTTATTTGATATTATCTCACTAGATGAATGGAGGACACGAGCCTATGAAAATGCTTAGTAGTTTAAAGAAAAAGTTAAGAGATGGCATGATAAGAGAATCCAAAAACGAGAATTCAATATCGGAGACCTAGTGCTTTTGTACAATTCTCGTTTCAGATTTTTTGCAAGAAAACTCCTCTCCAAATGGGAAGGCCTATATGTTGCCGAGGAGGTCTATCGCTCCGGTGCCATAAAAATTAACAATTTCGAAGGCAAAAACACAAGAGTGGTGAATGGGCAAAGAATCAAGCATTATATTTCAGGTGCACCCATTAATGAGGACACTAATTTCATCCAAGTTATGACACCGGAAGAACAAATAAAGCAGGCCTTCCGGAACACTCTAGAACCTGAGAAAGGGGGAGGTACGTGATACGGTAAGTAAACCGACTCCAAAAATTCCAAAAAAATAATTTATGTTGGTTTTGGTATTTTAGAAAAAATCCAAAAATAAAAAGTAGTCGGGGAGACCCACGAGGGAGGCACAAGCCAACAGGGCACGGCCCCCACCCTAGGAGCGTGCCCTGATGGCTTGTGGGGCCCTCGTGTGCCTCTCGGACTCTGATTTCTTCCCGAGCACGTATTGTGGCCTAGAAAAAATCATTATATATATACTCCCGTCTGTTTTGACCACCGCATCGCGAGTTTTCTCTCTGTTCTTGTTTTGAGCTGTTTTTCTGACAGATCTAGATAGCCATGACTTCCCCCAAATTCATCCAAAGACAAGTTCTTCGAGAAGGTCATCAACCCCTAACTCCCGGAGGTGATGAAGCACCCTCAAGCCATTGAGATGCGTGAGGGGGTGCTCCACATCCGGGACGTCCAAGGACCCAAGAAGGAGGGAAGCGAGAAGGTCAGGCTTGCAGCAGTGGAGCAAGAGATCTTCAAGTGCCAAGGGATGGTTTACCGTGGTCTGAGTGCTAATCACTCAATGATCACGGACTTCATCCGTGAAACAAAGCTGGATACAAAGAGCATGGGTGAGGCTCTCTTCAAGCTTCAAGAGCGGATCGAGCACCTCCAAGATCAAATCTATGAACTTGAAACCCAAAACTATGAGTATGAATCTAGGTTCAAAAGTATGAGCCTCGCTACCAATTTTAGGATTCCGGAGACAAGAGTTTCTTTCTATGATGGAGAACCTATGCCTTGGAAGATGGAGGATAACCTCACACCACCACCATCACCGAAGAACACTAGAGTACATGGGTATGGGCACCACCCTTAGCTTGTTCCAAGCTTGGGGGAGGTGCCCCGGTATCGTATCATCATCACCTTTTACCATCATATTTTATCTTAGCTCGATCCTTAGTTATTCGGTGATTTAAGGAAATAAGTTTCAGATTTGCTTGTGCTTAGTGTTGTGCTTTGAGTTCTATCTATCCTTGTAACCGAGTGTGAGAGTTATATAATAAAGTTAGTTGAGCTTGTGTGCCTTACCCTCATTGCATTCTTCATCATAGCATGACATAAGAAAAATAGAAAGATCCACTACTGCAGGATGCTGCTAACGCGACACATCAATCAGAGACTCTTCGACGAAACTGTGTGCGATGCATGAATTGTAAACGGTATAGTTCAAGCTCCATCGCTAATGGCACGAACTGTGTGCGAAGGCGGATCCATCAAATAAGATTCAGAAAGTTGTTGCGTGTGTGATCTACGGCAGACAGTTTGTTCTTATGAACCGTTTGTGATTAGCGAAGATAACAGAAACGGTTACACAGATCCAGATGTGTGCGATAGTGGGCACAGAGTTCATCACTACAGACTGTGTGCGATAATATAGCAGAACACAAATGATTCAGTATAACAAGATGTGTGCGATATAGGGCACACAATTCACTACATAAACTGTGTGCGATGATATAGCAGAACACAAACGATTCAGCATAACAAGATGTGTGCGATAGAGGGCAAACAGGTCAGTAATCACAATCGTGTGCGAACACAAGAAATAACATAAACGATTGGTGTTAATAACCTGTGTGTGTGTTGTGGGCAATCGGTTGCTGGTATACAATTTGTGAGCGATTGATGAAATCATCACCAAAGGGTTTTGTAGTTTTGTCCGTGTGTACTGTGATTTGCTCTGTCTGCACAACATTTATGCTGCCTACACAAACGGTTGCATAGATCAAGATGTGTGCGACAGACGGCATACCGTGCGCTCGGATGAAATGTGCGAGCCAAAATAACACAAACAATTGGGCGTAACAAGATGTGTGTGATGCCTAGCAAACAGGTCAGTAATCAAAATTGTGTGGAAAGACAGAAAATGACACAGACGATTCGTGGTAATAAGCACCTGATTCGTAAAGTGATAGCACAAATTTTCGTTCGCACTCCTACATAATCGACTAAAGAACATAATAGCGACATTACATATCAGCAAGGTTCAGCAAACAACAAAATGGAAATAGCTACTCGCCGTCATTGTTGCGGGGCTGGCCTATTGGTTCGCCAATGTAGAAATAGCTTCTGCACTCATGCAACATCCTCTCTATGGAAGTAGGATCCGCTTTCGGGTCGGCCATGACCATATTCTTGAACGCTTCATAGGCCCAAACTTTCCTCTGCTCATACCCCATCACGGTAGCTCCGGTCTCATGGAAAATCCCGTCCACGGCCAAATGCCTGCATACGGCCCACTTATGACAGAGATATTCAAAGCGGTCGTAAACAACATAGTCAAGAGCTGTGCGCTGTGCTAGAGCGGTAGGAGACTGTAGTAAGGAGGCTGCTGCCCTTATCGAGGCCAAATCCACGCGAACCGGCAAGGCAACGGCGCACTGGTCGGTGGATGATGCCCTTTCGAAGGCCACAGCCACGCGTTCCGCGTATAGAACTGCGCTTGCCCGCAACCAATCTGATGTAACCTTCATCTCTTCCGCTATTGCTGCCAAGGCCTCCGGACCCTCAGCAGCGCGTACCACCGCCAAGGCCTCCGGACCCCAGCAGCGCGTACCTGCCTCAACCGCGCGCTCCTCCGAAGCGGGGTCCTCCGCGCGGATGACATGTCTAATGTTGAGGATTTTGTGAAGGCCAGGACAGTGGGGAGAAGAAAGACAGATTTGGGGGTGCGAGAGGGGAAAGAGACGGTGGAGAGCGAAGAGTGGTGATATTTATTTATGACCCTATACACGATTGCAGACAGGTTCTATATGTGTTCCGTGTGCGATTCTGTCTGCACGGAAAAGAACTCAAAGACTATGAAAATGCATCCCGCGAAAGCGCATGCGCCAGCCACAGCGGTAAATTATAAAATGATAAAATCCCCAACCCCCTTGGCAGCAGCTAGCTATAAATAACCACAGCGATGGCCGGCGGCGGCGAGTCAATGATCCCCTGGCTAGTTGCCACACATACCATCAAACCCCCAATGACCAACGACATGATGGAGTTGGGCGACGGCGGAATCGAGGCTGTGTGCGCGATGGTCGGCTTGAGGATCGACGGCCATAATGCTACCTCTCCCGACGACAGCCAGAGGAGGCAGGAATCACGACATGAGCAAGCCAAGAAGTTAGCCAGGGTCATCTTGTAAGCAGCTAGCGATCGCCAGCGGGCGATATTGCGGGCTCGGCGCAGAGTGCGCCGGAGCAGGAACCGCGACACCGCAAGGACAACTGCGTCATTGGCCGCCGCACGAGGCACGGGCTTATGTCCCAGATGGAGGAGGACGCAGCTCCGGACGCCAGGGGAAGACTTGCGGCCGTTGCTGCAGAATTGGCGATGGTCATGGTTTCGTCGGCTGCCGTCGTCAAGGCTGACCCTTCCTCGGTCGATCAAGGTGTAGGTCATCGACTTGGTGATCTCCTGTCCTCCTAAGCCAACACGATATCGATGGACGATGGAAGCTGTGCGTGCTGCGTCGGCGTTAGGGGCAGTAGCACTTTTGTGCGCGCGCAGTTCATATGTATCATATTGATGTAAAATTAATAGCGAGCTAATGTTTTGTAAATTACTCCGCCAACTTTGCACTGTACCAATTTGAGCAGGTAAATGCTCGATTGAATTGCTAATGCCTGATTTGTGCTTGCACTGTGGACACTATGGTTGCATTCGTCGCCGGCAGCTGCTACTTCTTGAGCATGCATTGGTTTTCCCTTGAATAGGAAAGGGTGATGCAGCAAAGTAGATAAGTATTTCCCTCAGTTGTTGAGAACCAAGGTATCAATCCAGTAGGAGATACAAGCAAGTCCCCAATAGATGTAGTTACAAAAATAATCAAACACTTGCACCCAACGCTATAAAGGGGTTGTCAATCCCTTCACGGTTATTTGCAAGGATGAGATCTGATAGAGATAGATAGATATGATTGCTAAAACGAAAAGTAAACTAAAAGTAAAAAGATTGCAGCGAAGTATTTTTGGTATTTTTGGTTTATACATCTGAAAATATAAAGTGGAAAATAGACCCGAGGGCCATAGGTTTCACTAGAGGCTTCTCTCATGAAGGAAAATAATACGGTGGGTGAACAAATTACTGTCGATCAATTGATAGAAAAGCGAATAATTATGAAGATATCCAAGGCAATGATTATGCATATAGGCATCACGTCCATGTCAAGTAGACCGAAATGATTCTGCATCTACTACTATTACTCCACACATCGACCGACTCCTGCCTGCATCTAGAGTATTAAGTTCATGAAGAACAGAGTAACGCATTAGGTAAGATGACATGATGTAGAGGGATAAACTCAAGCAATATGATGAAAACCCCATCTTTTTATCCTCGATGGCAACAATACAAATACGTGCCTCGCTACCCCTACTTTGTCACTGGGTGAGGACACCGCAAGTTTGAACCCAAAACTAAGCACTTCTCCCATTGCAAGAATTACCAATCTAGTTGGCCAAACAAAACCAATAACTCGAAGAGACTTGCAAAGATATGAAATCATGCATATAAGAATTCAGAGAAGATTCAAATAATATTCATAGATAATCTGAACATAAACCCACAATTCATCGGATCTCGACAAACACACCGCAAAAGAGTATTACATCGGATAGATTTCCATGAAGATCATGAAGAACATGGTATTGAAGAACAAAGAGAGAGAAGAAGCCATCTAGCTACTAGCTATGGATCCGAAGGTCTGTGGTAAACTACTCACGCATCATCGGAGGGGCAATGGAGTTGATGTAGATGCCCTCCGTGATCGAATCCCCCTCCGGCAGATTACCGGAAAAGGCTCCAAGATTGAATCTCACGGGAACAGAGGCTTCCGGTGGCGGAAAAGTATTTTCGTGGCTCTTTTTGGTATCCAGGGAATATTTGGGAATTTATAGGCCGAAGAATAGGGTTAGGAAGGCTGCCGTGGGGCCACAAGCCAGGGGGCGCCCGCCCCTAGGGCGTGCCCTGGTGGCTTCTGATGCCACGGCAGGTCTCCTGCCTTCATCTCCAAGTCTGCTGGGTTTCTTCTGGTCCAAGAAAAATCATTCCGAAGATTTTATTCCGTTTGGACTCCGTTTATTATTCCTTATCTGCAATACTCAAAAACAAGAAAAAAACAGAAACTGGCACTAGGCTCTAGATTAATAGGTTAGTCCCAAAAATAATATAAAATAGCATATTAATGCATATAAAACATCCAAAACAGATAATATAATAGCATGGAACAATAAAAAATTATAGATACGTTGGAGACGTATCAAGCATCCCCAAGCTTAATTCCTGCTCGTCCTCGAGTAGGTAAATGATAAAAACAGAATTTTTGATGTGGAATGCTACCTAACATATTTATCCATGTAATATTCTTTATTGTGGCATGAATATTCAGATCCATAAGATTCAAAACAAAAGTCTAATATTGACATAAAAACAGTAATACTTCGGGCATACCAACAAGGCAATTGTGTCCTTTCGAAATAACATGGCCTTAGAAAGTTATCCCTACAAAATCATATGGTATGGCTATGCTCCATCTTCCCCACACAAAGTATCTAAATCATGCACAACCCCGATGACAAGTCAAGCAATTGTTTCACACCTTTTATGTTCTCAAACCTTTTCAACTCTCACGCAATACATGAGCGTGAGCCATGGATATAGCACTATAGGTGGAATAGAATATGGTGGAGGTTGTGAGGAAAAAGGAGAAGATAGTCTCCCATCAACTAGGCGTATCAACGGGCTATGGAGATGCCCATCAATAGATATCAATGTGAGTGAGTAGGGATTGCCATGCAACGGATGCACTAGAGCTATAAGTGTATGAAAGCTCAAAAAAAGAAACTAAGTGGTCGTGCATATGATGAAAAATTCCACTAGCTATATGAAAGTGACAAAATAGGAGACTCTGATCATGGTGCTATTTTGAAGCACAAGTGTGGAAAAAGATAGTAGCATTGTCCCTTCTCTCTTTCTCTCATTTTTTTTCTTTTTTATTTATTTATTTTGGTGGGCATCTTTGGCCTCTTTTTTTTATTTGGGCTTCATTGGCCTCTTTTATTATTTGTAAAGTCCGGAGACTCATCCCAACTTGTGAGGGATTCATAGCTTCCATCATCCTTTTCTCTCACGGGACAAATATAATGAAAATCATAACACTTTTATTTACTTACAACTCGATACCTAGAACAAAATATGACTCTATATGAATGCTTACGAATGCAAGGCAATATGAAAATGATGGTGCGTGTCATGAAAAACGGAACGGTGGAAGTTGCATGGCAATATATCTCGGAATGGCTATGGAAATGCCATAATAGGTAGGTATGGTGGTTGTTTTGAGGAAAATATATGGTGGCTGTTTTGAGGAAGGTGGGTTTGATGCACCGGCGAAAGTTGCGCGGTACTAGAGAGGCTAGCAAAGGTGAAAGGGTGAGAGTGCGTATAATCCATGGACTCAACATTAGTCATAAAGAACTCACATACTTAATGCAAAATTCTATTAGTTATTGAAGCAAAGTATTAGACGCATGCTCCTAGGGGAGAGGTTGGTAGGAGTTAACCATCGCGCGCTCCCGACCCTCACACAAAGGTTGACAATCATTAAACAAATCATGCTCCAACTTCGTTACATAACGGTTCACCATACGTGCATGCTACGGGAATCACAAACTTTAACACAAGTATTTATTCCAATTCACAACTACTCACTAGCATGACTCTCATATTACCATCTCTATATCTCAAAACTATATGCAAGTGTTGACACACGAACACGTCACCGTGTACCCTCGACGCCAGGGATGATGCACCGCAGCTCACGTCGAAGGAGGACCGTCCGGCAGCGCGATACGCAAGACAGCCGGCGGACGATTTTGCAGACCCGAAACCCCGCACGCCCGGGAGAGACCCCGTCAGGGAGTGCGCGGCTATGGGCTGCTCTAGGTCGATTCGCTCGCCCCTAGAGCCTCGGGATTCGCAGCTCTCAAACTCGAGGAACAGCGAAGAATGAGAGAGAAAAACGATGACGAGATAAAACGTAGATGAAAAAGTGGTATAGATTGATTTGTTCGATTGTGTGTTGTTTAATCGGCCGTCACCCCCAACATATATAACAGGCGGCTGGACTTCCCGTACAAGCAAAGGATTCATCTAGGCTTTCCTTACAATAAAATTACATCAATTCACATCCCAGAGTCCTATTTCTAGTCCCACTCGGATTCAGCCCAAATCTGGCCCAATCTTCTGTCTTGCTCCTTGTGTGGGTCGTGGAATCTGCATATGACCTCCGATGGAGATGGTCCAAACATCAATTTTGTATGCCTCGACGAGGCCAACAATCCGTATGTTGATCACTTTCCCAAATAAAGACATCTTGAATATTCCACGAGGTCATCTTTAACTTTGAATCGGACTTGGTCATGTAACGGACTGGACCGTCCGAGTGTTGTAGCGTCTCTGCTGGCCGTATACTATCTCAGATGATAATGACCTTAAAAGCAAAGTTGACCGTTTCTACGTTACGAACAACTTTCATGTTGAACACTTTTCCATCCGAGGCCATCTAGATGACCATATAGGCCAATCTTTAACTTCTGGTTGAATCACTCGGATTTGGAGTCCTTTAGTCGGTCGAGTGAAATTTCTCACTCGGACAGCAATTTTTCCACTCAGAATTCATGTACCTGGACTCCTCGTCCGAAGTTTCACTCAGATGGCAACTTTTCACTCGGTCATGAAGCCTTCACTCGGATAGCTATATTTTCACTCGGATGATAAGCTTTTCACTCGGATTTCTCGAATGAAAACACAGCCTGAACTTGTTTCGCCTCTGCAGGTTGCATACGACCTTGGATTTAGACGATTTATATATCAAAATTGACCAATTCGACGAGACGAAACTTTTCCGTGTTGAAGATTTTTAGATACAAGGCCGTCTTGAGGGCCTAATTGCTCGCGCGACCCATCAGACACCATCCAGGTGAGTGTCTGGTCCCTCGCGCCATACTTTTGCTCAGGGTCAGTCCGCAGTGTTTTGCTTCTAACTTTTGCATACGAACTCGGATTGAGATGATTTATATATCAAAATCAATCAGCTCGACGAGACGAAGACAATCCATGTAGAGTATTCCTTCATCTGAGGTTGTCTTGGAGGCGTAATCGACCAAAAAGCACTCAGAACATATAACATGACAATCCAAGTGTAATTTGGCCCTTGAAATGATGCCGAATGGTGATGGCCTAAACATCAAGGTTGTTTCACTCGGCAATATGAACTTTCTTTTATAAAAAACTTTTTCGTTTGAGTCCATCTTTACTGCATTTTGCATCGTGCCAAAATCAGGTGTCAACACATGCCCCGCTGTTTTTCGGCAAAGCTTGCATGCCGAAAAATAATTTGCACCATGTTTGTTCTAAGGACGATGTTAACACTCCATCGGCCATCTATATTTCTCAGGGCGATAACTATGTATCGGCCATGTTTATGCTAAGGGCGATAATCATATATCGCCCATTGCCTAATTAGGCTTCTTGCCACACACTCGGGTGGTACTTCTTCAGATATCTGCCATTGAGAGCTCGAGCTAATAATACTCCTTGTATGGATTCCACCAAATATGAATTTCCAGGAACTATTCTTGCAATCCTAAAAGGACCTTCCCAGTTTGGAGACCACTTCCTGAATTTTCTATCTCTAGAACCAATCGGCAGAATCACTTTCCACACAAGATCGCCAATTTGAAAATTCTTCAACTTGACCTTTTTATTGTAAGCTCTTGCTACCCTCAACTTGTCCTTCTCTATGGCCTTTAATGCAGCCAAACGTTTATTAGCAACCTCATCAATATTGTCCATCATCAAATCATAAAAGTCCACTGCCGATAAATCATTTTGTTTGGCTATTCTCAAAGCACTCAAATTTACTTCCACTGGTAAAACAGCCTCTTGACCGTATACTAGCTCATACAGAGTCACCTTCGTAGCACCATGCCTTGAGATTCTATGTGCCCATAAAGCCTCAGACAACAACTCATGCCATTTTCTTGGATTATCCTCAATCTTCTTCTTGATGAGCTTAATCAATATTTTGTTGCTAGACTCAGCTTGTCCATTAGCTTGGGCATAATACGGAGATGAATTGAGCAACTTTATGTTATATGATTCGGCAAATTCTCTAACTTGATGTGACATGAAAGATGAACCTTGATCTGTAGTCAACGTCTGAGGAATGCCGAATCTATGAATAATGTGTTCGGTTATGAATTGAATTACCTCCTTATGTGTCATGTTCTTGAGAGGTACTGCTTCAGACCATTTAGTGAAATAATCGGTTGCCACCAACACGAACCGATGCCCCTTTGAAGAAGATGGATGAACTTGTCCAATGAAGTCTAAACCCCATCCTCTAAAAGGCCACGGCTTGATAATAGGATGTAACATAGCAGCAGGAGCCAACTGAATATCACCAAATTTTTGACAAGCTTCACAGCCTTTATAATACCTGAAGCAATCATTGATCATAGTCAGCCAATAAAATCCAGCACGTTGTAAGAACCATTTCATTTTGGATGCCGACTGATGAGTACCACAAATGCCTTCATGTACCTCTCCCATAGCAACTCTTGCTTGGTCCTCGTCCAAACACTTCAAAAGAACATCTTCAACCGTTCGGCGATAAAGACCATCATCTCTCATTGTATATTTGAAAGCCATATGCCGAACAGCCCTGTCCACCCTTTCACTCGGATTATACAAGTAATCAATAATGGGCTTCCTCCAGTCATGATTTTCACCTGCACTAGATTTATTGTTAGTGGCCGAATCAGTGGGCTCTGGTTCGGCCTCTCCCATATTAGCAAGACAGGACATCGGCTTCTGAGAAATATGAAACATGCCATGAGCAATATGATAGCCGGATGCTTGTTGTGCCAACTCATTTGCTCTCCAATTGTCATGTCTAGATATATGAGAAATGCTAAAATAATCCAAAGTAGAAATCGTATCTAGACACTTATCAAGATAAACATTAAGTGATTCGTCTAAACATTGAAAGACTTTGGACACTTGCTGCACTACTAATAACGAATCACCAAAAGCCTCAACATGTGTAGCACCTATAGCGAGCAACATCTCTAAACCAAATAACAATGCTTCATATTCGGCTTGATTATTTGTGCAAAAATATTCCAGTCGGCATGAGGCTTCAAAAACAGCGCCATGAGGAGATATATAAACAATACCAACACCTTGGCCATTTTTACAAACTGAACCATCAAAATATAACCTCCATGGCACTAATGAGACAAGGTTTATATCAACATCATGCTTGTCATTAATCCGATGCTCAACAATAAAATTAGCAACAATTTGGCCTTTCATGGATTTTAGAGATTCATAAGCCAAATCATACTCAATTAAAGCATAAGCCCACTTGCCAATTCTACCACTAAGAATTGGCCTATGCAACATGTACTTAATGACATCGGTTTGACAAGCTACTATGCAGGCACTCGGCACTAGGTAATGTCTCAGTTTTGTGCAAGCATAATATAAACAGAGGCATAATTTTTCAATAAATGTATACCTTGTCTCGGCGTCCAATAAGCGTCGGCTCAGATATGTAATAGTATGCTCTCTTTCTTCGGTTTCTTGAGTCAATACAGCACCAATAACACTTTCCTCCGCCTCAATGTAAAGCCTAAAGGGCTCTTTATGTTTGGGTGCTTTCATCACCGGAGGAGTGCTCAAATAAGTCTTGATCATGTCAAATGCCTCTTGCTGTTTTGCCCCCCAAGTAAAATCAGCATCATTATTTAACCGAAGGATAGGAGTGAATGCATCAACCTTCCCTGACAAATTAGCTATGAACCTTCTCAAATAATTGACCTTGCCAAGGAATTTTTGCATATCTCTCTTGCATGTTGGAGCCTCCACTTTTTGTATAGCTTCTATCTTTTTGGGATCAATTTCTACGCCATTCTCATGAATAATGAAACCCAAAAACTTTCCAACCGACACGCAGAATGCACACTTCAAAGGATTCATCTTCAGTCCGTATTTTTTCATTCTTTCAAAAGCTAAACGCAAATCGGCTAAATGAGACTTAAAAGCATCCAATTTGACAACAATATCATCAATATAGACTTCAAGTATAATACCGAGTAAATCATGGAAAATTAAATTCATAGCCCTTTGATATGTGGCACCAGCATTTTTTAATCCGAATGTCATCACTGTCCACTCGAATAAACCAAGGAAACCAGGGCAACGAAAGGTTGTCTTGGACATGTCCTCTTCGGCCATAAAAATTTGATTGTAACCCGCATTACCATCAAGAAAGCTAATAACCTTATGTCCAGAAGCATCATTAATAAGCATGTCGGCTATTGGCATGGGATACTCATCTTTGGGTGTAGCTCTATTCAAATCTCTGAAATCAATGCACACCCTTAACTTGCCGGATCCTTTCTTCTCCACTGGCACAATGTTAGAGATCCACTCGGCATACTTGCAAGGTCGAATGAAATTAGCTTTGAGCAACCGACCGATCTCCTCCTTGATCCGGTCATATGTTTTTGGATTAAATTTTCTGGCCGACTGTTTGTAAGGTCTAAAACCGGCCTTTATAGGTAACCGATGCTCCACTAGCTCTCAGCTTAAACCTGGCATCTCATGATATTCCCATGCAAAGCAACAAACATATTCTTTCAATAGCCTGATCAACTCAGCTTTACGATCGGCTTTCAAATTCTTGTTTACAAAAGTCAGCCGAGTGACTGAACCATCTCCTATATCTACCTCTTCTAATGGATCGGCCAACGTAAAATCTTGTCCTAATTTATCCATGTCATCCAACTCCTCTATAGATTCATACATATCGTTCTCGCTAGACCGATATTTTGCAAGACGTTTCTGCAACCACTCGGAATTAAAATCCATTTAAACATATCATACCTTGGAGCCGATTGCCACCAATCGGCTTTAAAGAGACGGGCACAAAGCCATTCTTCGTTGCGCTGAGGAAATCGAACTCTGACAAGTCACGTCCCGTCAAGCAAGTAGCATTGGGATGTTGCCAATCCACCGATGCATCGGCCAAAGCCACACAAACCGAGTTATCCGCATGAATGACTTCCACCTCATCATCAACCCACTGGATCAAAAACTGGTGCATAGTAGATGGCACGCATTGGTTTGCATGAACCCAATCATGGCCTAGTATGACGTTATAGTTACCTTGCACCTTAGCGACAAAGAATGCAGTAGCCAAAGTTTTGCTCCCGACTATAAGCTCCACATACATCACACCTTTGGCTTCAGTTTTCTCTTTGCCTTCAAACCCGTTAAGCACCATATTGGTCTTGATTAATTCATCATCGGGCAAACCCAATTTCTTGAAGACCGAATAGGGCATGAGATTCACCACAGCACCACCATCAACAAGCATCCAAGTGAGTGGTGATCCATTGATATGACCTCTGAGGTACAATGGTTTCAAGTGTGTCACTGGTTCTTTTGGCTTCTCGAATATTGCATTTTTGGGGCCAAAATCCAGCTGAGCCACTTCCCCTTCTTCATCTACAGCACGGAATTCAGCGGGTAAGTAATACACCATATTGATATCCATACCTTCATGAACCGGTGTAGACTCATAGTCCAACAGATCGTCTTCCTCCTCGTGCGCGTCCACCAAATCTGAATTCTGTCCGAGTGAAGGAGAAGTAATAGGTGACGTGGACGATGTGAGAACGGTTGCATCATCTTCTTTTGGCGGTGTAAGTGCTACTGTGATAGATGTAGAAGCCACTATATCTTGTATTGGTTTAGGCTTCCACACTTGCTTTGCTGGTAATATGGGCCGAGTGACATTGAACAACTTGTCCATTTGCTTCTCGGCCTCTTGTTCTGCCATCTCTTGATTTCTCAACCTCTGTAGTTTCCTCTTTTGTGTCTTTGTTAGCCCTGAAGGACACCACCATGGCTGAGTGTATTTAGGATCAATTGGCTTCACTTGGCTGGTACTTGCTTCATGATCATTAGCCGAGTGCTTTGGCGCGATAACAAGTATCGGCTCAGTTGGGTTGCTATGCACAGTCGGCTGTTGCGTGGTGAATGTTTCAGTGCCCAAGACGAGTGAATCAGCATTGTTATTTTCCTTGCCTTTTCCTGACTCCGCTGCTGCAACACTTGGCAACTTGACACGCCACTCTTGTTGACTTTTCTGGCCTACGAAGTTTTCACTCGGGCGCACCTTTTTACTCGGATGAAATCCACTCGGACGTTTAACTGAGTAGAATCCACTCGGCCGTATTCTTTCATTCAGATAACTTCCACCTGGGTGCATTCTTACACTCGGATAGTTTTCACTCGGCGGCATATTTTGACCAACCGAGTGATGGGCACCAATGTTCAGTCGGTTTTCATACGAGCATCCAAGTCAATCCCAAACAGGTTGTCGTTGTTCTTGTGGAAACGGCACCCTTGATCCATTCGGTTTTGCATACCGACTGAACATATCAGCTGGTGGTGACCTTGGTCGCTTCAGGTACGATGACCGATTAGAGCTAGAACCGGCCGACTGATTTGCATATTTGGACAGCAGCATATCAAAAGTTGGCTTGATTCGCTTACGCTGTACCTTAGCTTCATTCCTCTTCCACTTGCCAACTTCTGGACTCTTGGGTTTAACAAATTTAACACGAGTGTCTTGTTGCACTTGTGGTTGCCCCCCGAGTGCAGGATTCCTGATGGTGATCTTGATTACTTCCTTGCCATCGGGTTGCTTGTCAAGCACAACCTGCCTCCCCAAGACCTTGTTGTCCTCCTTGCTTTTCCTGGGCTCACCAACAATGACATTAGTTTTATTAGCAGATTCGGCTACCTCCGGCCGAATGAGCAACTTTTTCCCCTCCAAATCCAGAGTGTTCATTGGGAAGGGCTGCTTATCAATTTGCATCTCAGAAAAGTTCAATCGTCCGTCATTAATGGCCGATTGTATCTGTCATCGGAAAACATTGCAATCATTAGTAGCATGAGAAAAAGAATTATGATATTTGCAATAAGCACGCCGTTTCAGCTCTTCAAACGACGGTAAAGTATGAGATATCCTAATGATCTTATCTTGCAGCAAAGCATCAAATATTTTTTCACACTGAGCAATGTTAAAAGTAAACTTCATCTCTTCATCACGATTCTTATGAATCGGGTTCAGATCATTGTAAGTAAATGGTTTGGACTTAGATGGCCAAACAAATTCAGCAGCATACATATCAGCTTCATCGTCCGAGTGATCACTACCATACTCAACCATATTCATCTTAGGACGATCAGTTTTATATCGGTGAACCTCCTTGAGATCTTTGCTTCGGCTCTCCTGAGCCAAAGCTCTTTGCAAGACTTGGTTGATACTTAAGAACTCATAGCCTTCTAGCTTTTCCCTAATGTGAGTTTTCAAACCACTGAGCACAAGGTCAGCCAAGTCCCTCTCGGTTATTACCAAACTATAGCACCGGTCCTTTGTATCTCTAAATCTCTTGACGTAATCGGAGACCGATTCATCATTTTTCTGCTTAACCGATGTAAGATGTGATAACTTAAGTTCATTGTCGCCGCTGTAAAAGTGATCATGAAATTTCTGCTCTAGCTGCGACCACACACGAATGGAACCATGTGGTAGAGAAGAGAACCATGAGAATGCAGTACCAGTTAAGGATAAAGGAAACAAACGCACTTTCAATTCATTCAGCGAGCCTGCCTCACCCAATTGTGCTAAGTATTGACTAACATGCTCCCATGTGGTTTTTATGCCCTCTCCATTGAACTTAACAAAATCTGGAATTTTATATCCCGGAGGGCACTGGACAGCGTCAAAGTACTCGGGGTACGGTTTTTGGTAAATCCGATTCCGAGGTAACTCAACTCCAAAATTCTCTCGAAGCATCTTAGCCATCTCCTCTCTAAAATTAGCAAAAGCATCGTCCGTAGTAGACGATGAAGCTTGCTGTTGTTGGATGGGAGGAGTAGAATTACTAGCAGTACGTAGGAACTGTGGCACATATGCCGAACCATAGTTCGGCTGTGGCTGAGTATTTACACCTATAGGTAAAGCTTGGTTCGGTATTGGCTCCGAACTTGGCATGCTCATGATGGGATTAGCGGGTGCAGCCACGATCTGATTGGTGTGGGTAGAATAATAATTCATCGGCATGGGAGGTGCCGATGAAAGAGGTAAAGACAGATTAGGGTTTTCTACAATAGCAGCCACACCAATATTACCACTAGACGATTGAGGCATATTTTTCTGAGCATTGGTATTTTCTATGAAAGTTTGATAGACTAAATTATTACCATCAGCAATACGACTCTCAATCTCAGCCCACTGCTCGGGAGAAAAGGCAGTACTTATAGAGGGTTTAACCTGCCCATCGTGAAGAGGAGGGAACTTGATTTCTCCAATCGGAGTGATGTTGCCTTGGCGATCCTTCTTGAATTTCGCCAGGAATTCTTGCAGCTCCTTCTCCTCATGTGCCTTCTTGTACTCTTCATAAGCTTGGCGATGATCGGCCGATAACTCATCAAGACTGGGCTTAATGATGTTATCGGCGTCTACTTCACTCGGCTTGGGAAGATCAGACATGATGGATGATGATGATGATGGATCTTCGGTCCCCAGCGGAGTCGCCAAAAAGTGTGTTGACACACGAACACGTCACCGTGTACCCTCGACGCCGGGGGTGATGCACCGCAGCTCACGTCGAAGAAGGACCGTCCGGCAGCGCGATACGCAAGATAGCCGGCGGACGCTTTTGCAGACCCGAAACCCCGCACGCCCGGGAGGGACCCCGTTAGGGAGTGCGGCGGCTATGGGCTGCTCTAGGTCGATTCGCTCGCCCCTAGAGCCTCGGGATTCGCAGCTCTCAAACTCGAGGATCAGCGAAGAATGAGAGAGAAAAACGATGAAGAGAAAAAACGTAGATGAAAAAGTGGTATAGATTGATTTGTTCGATTGTGTGTTGTTTAATTGGCCGTCACCCCCAACATATATAAGAGGCGGCTGGACTTCCCGTACAAGCAAAGGATTCATCTAGGCTTTCCTTACAATAAAATTACATCAATTCACGTCCCAGAGTCCTATTTCTAGTCCCACTCGGATTCAGCCCAAATCTGGCCCAATCTTCTGTCTCGCTCCTTGTGTGGGTCGTGGAATCTGCATATGACCTCCGATGGAGACGGTCCAAACATAAATTTTGTGTGCCTCGATGAGGCCAACAATCCGTATGTTGATCACTTTCCCAAATAAAGCCATCTTGAATACTCCATGAGGTCATCTTTAACTTTGAATCGGACTCGGTCATGTAACGGACTGGACCGTCCGAGTGTTGTAGTGTCTCTGCAGGCCGTATACTATCTCAGATGATAATGACCTTAAAAGCAAAGTTGACCGTTTCGACGTTACGAACAACTTTCATGTTGAACACTTTTCCATCCGAGGCCATCCAGATGACCATATAGGCCAATCTTTACCTTCTGGTTGAATCACTCGGATTTGGAGTCCTTTAGTCGGTTGAGTGAAATTTCTCACTCGGACAGCAATTTTTCCACTCGGAATTCATGTACCTGGACTCCTTGTCCGAAGTTTCACTCGGATGGCAACTTTTCACTCGGTCATCAAGCCTTCACTCGGATAGCTATATTTTCACTCGGATGATAAGCTTTTCACTCGGATTTCTCGAATGAAAACACAGCCTGAACTTGTTTTGCCTCTGCAGGTTGCATACGACCTCGGATTTAGACGATTTATATATCAAAATCAACCAATTCGACGACACGAAACTTTTCCGTGTTGAATATTTGTAGATTCAAGGCCGTCTTGAGGGCCTAATTGCTCACGCGACCCATCAGACACCATCCAGGTGAGTGTCTGGTCCCTCGCGCCATACTTTTACTCAGGGTTAGTCCGCATTGTTTTGCTTCTAACTTTTGCATACGAACTCGGATTGAAATGATTTATATATCAAAATCGATCAGCTCGACGAGACGAAGACAATCCATGCAGAGCATTCCTTCATACGAGGTTGTCTTGGAGGCGTAATCGACCAAAAAGCACTCAGAACATCTAACATGACAATCCAAGTGTAATTTGGCCCTTGAAATGATGCCGAATGGTGATGGCCTAAACATCAAGGTTGTTTCACTCGGCAATATGAACTTTCTTGTATAAAAAACCTTTTCGTTTGAGTCCATCTTTACTGCATTTTGCATCGTGCCAAAATCAGGTGTCAACAGCAAGGAATCAAACTTCTCATAGTATTCAATGCACTTTATATGAAAGTTTTTATTATATCCCTCTTAGATGCCCATTATATTAGGACTAAATTCATAACCTAAACCAATTACCATGCTGTTTAAAGACTCTCAAAATAATATAAGTGAGGTACGAGAGTTCAATAATTTCTATAAAATAAAACACCACCGTGCTCTAAAAAGATATAAGTGAAGCACTAGAGCAACATTGCCTAGCTCAAAAGATATAAGTGAAGCACATAGAGTATTCTAATAAATTCACGATTAATGCGTGTCCCCCTCAAAAAGATGTGTGCAGCAAGGATGATTGTGGCAAACTAAAAAGCAAAGACTCATATCATACAAGACGCTCCAAGCAAAATACATATCATGTGGTGAATAAAAATATAGCCTCAAGTAAATTTACCGATGGATTGAAGACGAAAGAGGGGATGCCTTCCGGGGCATCCCCAAGCTTAGTGTTTTTGGTATCCTTGAATATGGCTTGGGGTGTCTTGGGCATCCCCAAGCTTAGGCTCTTGACACTCCTTATTCCATAGTCCATCAAATCTTTACCCAAAACTTGAAAACTTCACAACACAAAACTCAATAGAAAACTCATGAGATCCGTTAGTATAAGAAAAATAAATCACCACTTTAGGTACGGTTGTGAACTCATTATTTATTTATATTGGTGTAATATCTACTGTATTCCAACTTCTCCATGGTTCATACCCCCCGATACAACCCATAGATACATCAAAATAAGCAAACAGCACAAAGAAAACAGAATCTGTCTAAAACAGAACAGTCTGTAGCAATCTATAGACTTCGAATACTTATGTAGCTCTAAAAATTCTAAAAAAGGATAATCAGGGAAATTTGTATATCAATCTTGTGTAAACATTTCAGATCAAAAGCACGTTCCAGTGAATTTACAAAATTCCTGGACTGAGAGCAAAAGTTTCTGTTTTTCAGCAAAATCAAATCACAAACACCGTAGACCATCCCAAAGGTCTTACTTGGCTCAAACACTAAATTAAACAAGAAAACACAATTACTACAGAGGTAATAATGTGTGGAAAACTCAAAAACAGAAGCAAAAACAAAAGCATAAAAATAAAATTGGGTTGCCTCCCAACAAGCGCTATTGTTTAACGCCCCTAGCTAGGCATAACGCAATAGATCTAGGTATTGTCATCTTTGGTATGCAACTCCTCAATTGCACACTTTTAAACCCTTGGAGATTCTTTGGTTTTATCAATAATCATACTCCTAGGCAAGAAGTCAAGAAATTCACTTGTTGCAATTGGTTCCCAGACAATATTAATAAAGTTAGGGTGAACACTTATCATTTTAAGATCTTCATCCCCTCTACTAGAGGGTTCACCCTTATTCTTAGGAACATAAACAAACTTGGCAGTCTTCTAGCTTTTCAATTCTAGAGGAAATTTTGGAGTGGTTTGAACAGAGGCAAAAGCGGAACCCAAGTTGATAATAATGTCCTCTAGCTTTTCAATTCTAGAGGAATCTTGATCCAATTTTTCATTAACTATGGGTTCTTTTTCCCTTAGGTTTTTTAGAGTAACTCCTACCTTAGATCCATATTGAGTGATATGATTATGGATCTTTTTATCCAAGTTTTCAATGAGCTCTATAGTAGCAACTTTATTTCCAATGATATCAAGCCTTCGCATCACATGTTCCAAAGTTAAGATTGTTTCATTAACCATGAGCGGGGGTGAACCTACCAAATTTGTCATAGCATTATAGGAATCAAAGGTATTGCTTCCCAAAAAATTCCCTCCCGTAATGGTATCCAAAACATATCTATTCCAAGGAGAAACACCCACATAAAAATTGCGAAGGAGAACGGTAGTAGATTGCTTATGAGTAGATCTATTTTGAGCATTGCAAATTCTATACCAAGCATCTTTTAAGTTTTCTCCCTCCCTTTGCTTAAAATTAAGAACTTCATTCTCGGGAGTACTAGCGATAGTAGCAAGGCTAGCCATGAGTTTAAGCGATCTAGCACACAAGCAAACAAAAATCAAACGAAAAGACGGACGGAAGAAGGGCGAATAAAAAGGCAAATCTTTTTGGTATTTTCTGAAAATCATTTTAGAAGTGGGGAGAGTAAAATGAGAAGCAAAAGGCAAATAATGTAAATGCAAGAGATGAGTTTGTGATGGGTACTTGGTAGGCTTGATGTAGATCTCCCCGGCAATGGCGCCAGAAATCCTTCTTGCTACTTCTTGAGCATGCGTTGGTTTTCCCTTGAAGAGGAAAGGGTGATGCAACAAAGTAGATAAGTATTTCCCTCATTTGTTGAGAACCAAGGTATCAATCCAGTAGGAGATACAAGCAAGTCCCCAATAGATGTACCTACACAAATAATAAAAAACTTGCACCCAACGCTATAAAGGGGTTGTCAATCCCTTCACGGTTATTTGCAAGGATGAGATCTGATAGAGATAGATAGATAGGATTGCTAAAACGAAAAGTAAACTAAAAGTAAAAAGATTGCAGCGAAGTATTTTTGGTTTATAGATCTGAAAATATAAAGTGGAAAATAGACCCGGGGGCCATAGGTTTCACTAGAGGCTTCTCTCATGAAGGAAAATAATACGGTGGGTGAACAAATTACTGTCGAGCAATTGATAGAAAAGCGAATAATTATGAAGATATCCAAGGCAATGATTATGCATATAGGCATCACGTCCGTGTCAAGTAGACCGAAACGATTCTGCATCTACTACTATTACTCCACACATCGACCGACTCCTGCCTGCATCTAGAGTATTAAGTTCATGAAGAACAGAGTAACGCATTAGGTAAGATGACATGATGTAGAGGGATAAACTCAAGCAAGATGATGAAAACCCCATCTTTTTATCCTCGATGGCAACAATACAAATACGTGCCTTGCTACCCCTACTTTGTCACTGGGTGAGGACACCGCAAGATTGAACCGAAAACTAAGCACTTCTCCCATTGCAAGAATTACCAATCTAGTTGGCCAAACCAAACCAATAACTCGAAGAGACTTGCAAAGATATGAAATCATGCATATAAGAATTCAGAGAAGAATCAAATAATATTCATAGATAATCTGAACATAAACCCACAATTCATCGGATCTCGACAAACACACCGCAAAAGAGTATTACATCAGATAGATCTCCATGAAGATCATGAAGAACATGGTATTGAAGAACAAAGAGAGAGAAGAAGCCATCTAGCTACTAGCTATGGACCCGAAGGTCTGTGGTAAACTACTCACGCATCATCAGAGGGGCAATGGAGTTGATGTAGATGCCCTCCGTGATCGAATCCCCCTTCGGCCGATAACCGGAAAAGGCTCCAAGATTGGATCTCACGGGAACAGAGGCTTCCGGCGGCAGAAAAGTATTTTCGTGGCTCTTTTTGGTATCCAGGGAATATTTGGGAATTTATAGGCCAAAGAATAGGGTTAGGATGGCTGCCGTGGGGCCACAAGCCAGGAGGCGCCCCCCCCCCCCCCTAGGGCACGCCCTGGTGGCTTGTGACGCCACGGCAGGTCTCCTGCCTTTATCTCCAAGTCTGCCGGGTTTCTTCTGGTCCAAGAAAAATCATTCCGAAGATTTTATTCCGTTTGGACTCCGTTTAATATTCCTTATCTGCAATACTCAAAAACAAGAAAAAAAATAGAAACTGGCACTAGGCTCTAGATTAATAGGTTAGTCCCAAAAATAATATAAAATAGCATATTAATGCATATAAAACATCCAAAACAGATAATATAATAGCATGGAACAATCAAAAATTATAGATACGTTGGAGACGTATCAGCAGCCGGCTGCGACAGGCGTCATCGAGCTCAAAGATTTGGTCGGGCCGAGGTCAAGAACGAGCAAGTATACAATAATGCGAATGAGGAAGAAGGGGGAGAGGGTCAGGGACTCGGGGTAGAGGGTCTGCGTAGGAAACGGTTCGTAAACATGAACCATGTGTGATTACTGCCATTAAAGTTTTGTTGGGACCTTAATTTAGTGCATGTACGAACTAAAATCCCAACTACAGTATACGGGTGTGATGGGAGAAGTTTCGATTGCCGTTTGATCGCGGTGCATCCTACGATGCGCATGCGTGATCCGTGTGGCTGGTGTTCTGGCCAATCAGAACACACCGCAGAATGGGGTGAACGCACACGGCATTCTCAATGTAACTGTTTGCCCAAACAAATCACAAAGTTTCAAGGGAAACCAATATTTCCTTGGTTGTTTCTCCATTACTATTTCTCTACTATCAACATACCCACTAGAATGCAACGTGTCCAAAATTCACATTCTTTCATGCTCGTTTACCATACTTAGTATTTTTTTGTGTACTTTTCTAGGCATTTACTGCTTATAATTCAAGTTCAAACGTTTTATTCATGAAAAGGTGTACAAAACATGTTATCTCGTGTGGTGCCCAGGCATGACCTCAATACGATTCGTTAAAAAATTGAGGAGGTATATATGGACAACGTCGTGATAGACACTTTTCATATACCGCACCATCACCTATGGAGTTTCATGGCTCGGAGAGCGAAAATCGCCATGTTTTCAAGGGGAACCCATATGTCCTTGGTCCTTTCAAATTGATTTATTTTCTACGATCAACATACCCACTAGAATGCACCATATCCAAATTTCACAATTTTCAGGCTCATTTATCGTATTTGGTCCCTTTTGTGTACTTTCTAGGTCCTTTGTGCTTATAATTCAGGTTAGAACGTTCTGTACATGAAAAGGTGTTCAAAAAGGACTCAAAAATTCGTCATTGTGTCGTTGAATAAGTTTTCACGTATTTTATAGGAAACTAACAAAATTTTAGAGGATATGTGTGGGAAGAGGCAACCAGAGATGTGTCGTTTATTTGTTTTGTAACTATAGAAAAATTGGAAAACATGCCTGAAGAACATGTTATCTCGTGTGGTGCCCGGGCATGACCTCAATATGATCCGGTAAAAATTTGAGGAGGTATGTATAATGTCGTGATAGACACTCTTCATTAACCGGACCATCACCTATGGAGTTTCATGGTTCGGGGAGCAATAATCGCTATGTTTTCTAGGGGAACCCATATTTTTCCTTGGTCCTTTCAACTAGACTTATTTTATATGATCAACATACCCACTAGAATGCACGATGTCCAAATTTCACAATTTTCAGGCTCGTTTATCGTATTTGGTCCCTTTTGTGTACTTTCTAGGTCCTTTGTGCTTATAATTCAGGTTAGAACGTTCTGTACATGAAAAGGCATTCAAAAAAGACTCGAAAATTTGAAATTGTGTCGTTGAATAAGTTTTCATGTATTTTATAGGAAACTAATACAATTTCAAATGATATTGTGGGAAGAGGCAACCAGAGATGTGTCGTTTATTTATTTTTGTAACTCTAGAAAAATGGAAAACATGCTTGAAGAACATGTTATCTCGTGTGGCGCCCGGGCATGACCTCTATATGATTCGGTAAAAAATTGAGGAGGTATGGATAATGTCATGATAGACACTCTTCATAAACTGGACCGTCACCTATGGAGTTTCATGGTTCGGGAGTGAAAATCGCCATGTTTTCAAGGGGAACCCATATTTTTCCTTGGTCCTTTCAACTTGATTTATTTTCTACGATCAACATGCCCACTAGAATAATGCACCATGTCCAAATTTCACAATTTTTAGGCTAGTTTATCGTATTTGGTCCCTTTTGTGTACTTTCTAGGTCCTTTGTGCTTGTAATTCAGGTTAGAACGATTTGTACATGAAAAGGCGTTCAAAAAGGACTAGAAAATTCGTAATTGTGTCGTTGAATAAGTTTTCATGTATTTTATAGGAAACTAATACAATTTTAAAGGATATTTATTTGTGGGAAGAGGCAACCAGAGATGTGTCGTTTATTTATTTTGTAACTCTAAAAAAATGGAAAACATGTTTGAAGAACATGTTATCTCGTGTGGTGCCCAGTCATGACCTCAATACGATTCGGTAAAAATTTGAGGAGGTATATATGGATAATGCCGTGATAGACACTGTTCATATACCAGACCATCACCTATGGAGTTTCATGTCTCGAAGAGCGAAAATCGCCATGTTTTGAAGGGGAACCCATATTTCATTGGTCCTTTCAACTAGATTTATTTTGTGCGATCAACATACCCACTAGAATGCACCATGTCAAGATTTCAATTTTCAGGCTCGTTTATCGTATTTGGTCCCTTTTGTGTACTTTCTAGGTCATTTGTGCTTATAATTCAGGTTAGAACATTATGTACATGAAAAGGCGTTCAAAAAGGACTCGAAAATTCGTAATTGTGTCGTTGAATAAGTTTTCATGTATTTTATAGGAAACTAATACAATTTTAAAGGATATGTGTGGGAAGAGGCAACCAGGGGTGTGTCATTTATTTATTTTGTAAGTCTAGAAAAATGGAAAACATGCTTGAAGAACATGTTATCTCGTGTGGTGTCGGGCATGACCTCAATATGATTCGGTAAAAATTTGAGGAGGTATGGATAATGTCTTGATAGACACTCTTCATAAACTGGACCATCACCTATGGAGTTTCATGGTTCGGGGAGCGAAAATCGCCATGTTTTCAAGGGGAACCCATATTTCCTTGGTCCTTTCAACTTGATTTATTTTCTACGATCAACATACTCACTAGAATGCACCATGTCCAAATTTCACAATTTTCAGGCTCGTTTATCGTATTTAGTCCTTTTTGTGTATTTTCTAGGCCTTTTGGGTTTATAATACATCTTTAATGACAAATGTTTTCTTACAACAAACCATTTGCAAAGCGTCTGATGGCACGAGAGAGAGAGAGAGAGAGAGAAGACTTGAATTTTTTTCCGACGCGGGATCACCAATTTTCTCTTTTCTCACACACGGGTATTTGATGCGCTTCGTCAGCGTTGCGTGTTCCCCCCGTAAGGTTCGAGTTTCGGTGCCAAATTTTCAATAGGCGTGCGATTTCAGTAGTTATTCCTCCCACCCCATACCAACCCATCACATTTCCCCCATATCCCCACCGCCCCCCCCCCCCCCCCCGCTCTAACTGCAGCCCAAAATGCCGCCGCAACCAAATCTACGTTATGCACTAGTCTCGCTCGTCGATCTAGTGAGGTAACCTCCGATCTCCATCACCGCCCCGGCCCGATAGCTCAGATGGAGCATGCGAACACATATCATGCGGAGGTTGAGGAGCTGGTCATGGCGGTCGATGACGTGGTGAACGCTATGCGTGCCGACCCGGAGGAACACCTCGCCGCCGACACTGCCAACTTGGTGCGGGCTCTGGCCTTGATAAAACTCCCAAGCAACGACCCACTGGGACTTAACAAGTATGAACTGTCCAGTTCATTTTACGAATATCAGTATAGCAATGTTTAACCGTGTGAATTTCAGAATCAACGGTACACGTTTAAATTGCCATGTTAGGTTGTCTGTACTCTGTAGTCAACCCGTCCGTTGTTCATTTCAGTTATGCGCAGTGTGTTGTTCAAGTATGAACTGTCCAGTTCAATTTTACCAATACCAGTTACAAACTTACAATGCCTATGCTAGGTTGCTGTTAAGCCTACTATAGTGAACAGTTATATCCATTATTTACGCTGTCCATTTGGTACTGTGCTACTCTTCGCAAAGAAGATATCACTGGAGATGATGTCCTTCAATTACCATTAGATATTTTTGGTGCATGTTAACCCGGTTGTAGTTGACATGCCTTTCCTTGTACTTACGCAGTTTCATAATGCACGACGATGTTGTTTACCGTCGAGGTTAGTCACATCCCAATATCTTATACTCCCTTCGTCCCATAATATAAGTTGTTTTTTGACACTACACTAGTGTTCAAAAACGTCTTACATTATGAGATGGAGGGAGTAGTATTTTACATTATTTGTTCAGTTGCAGTTTAGCTTCTAACATTTACTTGTTGCTTGTAGGTAAATATGTTAGCGGTACTGATCCACGCTGCGACCAGCAGGAACACCTAGCCACCGACTTTGTGCGGGCTATGGCTGAGTTGAAGTACCCCAGCAACTATCCCTCGGGATTTACCAAGTATGAACTGACTCGTGATGTTTAACTGTGTCAATTTCTGTTTCACTGGTACAGGTTTTAATGACTATGTTAGGTTGTCTGAACTCTGAAGTTAACACATGCAGTTTAATTTCACCAATACCTGTCCCTTTGTTACCGTGCTACTCCTCGCAATGAAAATATCACCGGAGATATTGTCGTTTAGTTAACATTTGCTATTTTTGGTGGATGTTAACCCTGTTGTATTTAACACGCCTTTCTATGTGCTTATGTAGGGCTACGATGTGTGATGTTGTTGTTTACCATCGAGGTTAGTCACCTCCCATTTTCTTATAATATTTTACATCATTTGTGCAATTGCAGCTTATGTTCTAACATTTATTTGTTTCTTGTAGGTACATATATCAGCGGTACTGATTCACGCTTCGACCCCCTTTGCATATGGGGCAATGAGATAAACATGAACAAGCATCAAGTGAGGAAACTAAGAAAAATTGTTAGGCAGAAGAGACATCTGATTGGAATTAAACTATTTATTTATACTTTATCCAAGACATCAGTGAACTTTAGGATGGTAAGTAATCTGTTGCCTTCTTTTCCAGCCCAGAACAAGTTACTCTATTAGACATGAATACCTGAAAGTTGTCTCTTTTCAGTGGTTTCCGAAGGAATTTACTCAAGATTACCTAGCAAACTACCTGACCGATGTGGAGGCACCGAAGGTTATAGTATATAATTCATGCTACCATGATAACTGTCTAGAAGTCTTCCTGAAGGCGGTGAAGGATGGACGGGCGAATATCACAAGGGGTTGGACAAAAGTTGTGCGCACCTTTGGCATGGAGGAGGGAACATTATGGGTATTCCGCTTCTTCAACACCATCGACAGCCAAAAGCATTTACAATTCTCTCTTCACCTTTACCACCTCTAGTACTATATATTGAGGTTCGTCATATTTAATCTTCTACCGAACTATGTAACCATGGAACATGTACTGAGCTTTTGATTTATGCATTGGTTGTTGAACCATTGTAATTAGGGTATGTATTGATGGATGTGAAATCCACATTTCATAACTAAAAATTTAAAATTTCCAATTATAATAATAAATTAACGAAAATAAGCTATTAGGTAATAAATTACAGTGCACACAGCTAGAACGATTAAACCGTGTGCGATGGTGTCATATGTCACACACGATGGTTTGAATAATAGTGTGTGTGATTATCAGCTTTACGGGTTTGTGGACACTTTCATGCAGGATACTGCGGTTGCTACTCCGATTGAGCTAGAAGAGGAAGATCTGTTGATCACGTTTGTTCCTCACAACGAAGCACTCAATAGGCGCACCACCACCTTTGGTTCTGAGGTTTGGCTGATGTTCTTTGGTTTCCCTTACGATTATCAAATGGACTACTACATTAGCAAGGCTCTGGGTGGGTTTGGATCTCTGGTCTCATGGTACAATCTGAGATAGGATCGTCGTTTTGTTCTGCTTAAGGCTCGGGTTCTCCGTCTGCAATTGATCCCCAAAAGCTTTGTGGTCTGGCAACTTGGCGGGGCTCGCGACTGTTGGACGGTTCAGGTGACCATTCTTCGCAGTAGTGATATGGCGGCTATGCTTCCGGAGGTGCCGCCCGCGGGGGAGGAACAGCCCCCCCTCGATGGTAATCCCCACCCACAGTTCGGCCCAGAGCTTTCTGTTGAACAGCTCTATCAACAACAAGTGCACAATTGGTTGGTGCAAAATGCAGCTCCCCCTCATGGCCTCAATGGAGCTACTGCTGCTGGAGGAACTACGCAGACTAATGTTGGCTGGGGTGCTTGGCCTGAACCTCCTGCCCGTCCATTGCCACCTCCCCCCCCCCCTATCTGGTTAATTACCAAGCTTGGTTGGCTGCTCAGGGTCTCACCGTCCAGGATGGTCTAGTACCAGAAAATAATATAATTGACAGCCCCTCTCAAGCATGGAATGATTCAATTACAGTGTCTGATGACTCTATCTCGGACCAATCTATTGCTGTCACTCTGCTGCACCAGGACACTGATATGTCTGAACCACAGGATGCTTCTCTGTCCATCATAGTCACACTGCACCAACGGGGCATTCAGTTTGGCCTCTCTGAAAGAGGAAATGAGATGCTGAACTTCCTGCTGTCTGAACCTATCCCTCGTCAACAGCTCAACACATTCATACTGCATGCTCTACGCCCTCTGCTAGCTACTATGGGACATTGGAGTGAAGGATATGGCCCTCGCTGTGATAATGTTTCTGTGTCTGTTTTGGTCTCCTCGGGCCCAGATGGAATTCTTTTCGAGCAGCACCTTACGGGCTCTGAATATCTCCCAACGGCGACATCTGTTGTGATTGAAGAATTACCTGTGGATGGCAATGGGCAAGTCTCCTCTAAACTGCAATCAGACCCAACTCTGGACAGGTCTGTTGATCCTCTGAATGTTGTTTCTACTGTTACACCTGTGATCGCTGAACCCCAAGACACACAGCCTCTCTCCATTGGCCAAGTGATGACACACTCAAGAAGGCCCAGAGCTACTGCACCCATCTCCACAACTGAGGTCAGGCGCAGTACTCGTACTAACAAATATAATGGGTTCAGAGTTCCCCCAATCTCAGATGCTCGCCCTACCAGCTCCAAGGTCAAACCAAGTCTGATCCCCTCTTCG
Source organism: Elymus sibiricus (assembly GCA_039707655.1). Lineage (NCBI taxonomy): Eukaryota > Viridiplantae > Streptophyta > Magnoliopsida > Poales > Poaceae > Elymus > Elymus sibiricus. The sequence goes on along the minus strand of CM077675.1, from coordinate 130,116,367 downwards.
AGTGTTTCCTCCTCAGCAACAGCTGCTGACACCGAGACGATCCCACCACCAACTTCTATCAGTACGCTCCAAGCTATTGGGATCAACCGATGCACTGTCCCGGCTGATGAACTCTCAGCTGAAGCACTCCTGGCCAGCCCTGCCTCTGCTCCAAGTTCTTCTGCAGTTCCTTCTAGGGCGGGGGATCAGGAGGTGGAGCCTTCCTCCCCCACTGCTTAAGACCCCTTTTATTTATTTATCATGCCTCTTTTGCGCTGCTGGAACATGCTCTCTTGGAACATCCGAGGGCTAAATTCGGATAAAAAACAGCTGGCCCTGAGTAATGCTCTTAGGTCGAGCGGTTGCTCTATTATCTGTCTGCAGGAAACTAAAATGTCAGACATTAATACTGCTTTTCTTAAGACTTGCTGCCCCAGCCAATTTGATCACTATGCTTTTGTTCCCTCTCGGGGTTCTTCTGGTGGTATAACCACCATTTGGAAAGGATCTATGTTCACTGGTACGGTCATTGTCTCCGAGGTCTATGCGTTAGTAGTAAATTTCCTCAGTACACAATCCTCCCAATCCTGGACCCTCGCTAATATATATGGACCATGTACAGGGGATGATCGCAAAACCTATACCGACTGGCTCTATGATGTACAGATTCCAACTTCCCAAGACTGGCTCCAAGTTGGGGACTTTAATTATATATGTGCGCCCGATAACCGCAACAAACCAGGGGGGAATACATAGGACATGCTCACCTTCAATGACATTATCCGCAAGCAGAACCTCATCGAACTCCCGGTCCAAGGTAGAACATATACTTGGAGTAATATGCAACAAGATCCCCTCCTTGAACAATTGGACTGGCTCCTAACTTCTCTTCACTGGACTAATGTCTATCCAAAAACCCTGGTAAAACCCCTGGGTAAACCTGTCTCTGATCACATCCCATGCGTTGTCTCCATTGAGACAACTATACCACGAAGTAAGCTGTTTCGCTTTGAACCCTACTGGATTTTGCACCCCGGGTTCATGAGTGTGGTACAAGCGGTGTGGAGCAAACCAGTTGGCCATTCGAATGTTGCTACAATTCTATGCCGCAAGTTTAAAGCTCTCAGACAAGCTTTGAAACACTGGAGCAAACAAATTTCTCGTCTTTCAGTGGCCATTGAAAACTGCAACCTGACCCTGGCTGATTTGGATGAGATCGAGAACAAACGAGCTCTATCAATCCCTGAGAACAATTTTCGGAACATCCTCAAAATGCACCTGCTGAGGCTCCTTAAATACCAAAAACTATACTGGAAGAAACGGTGTACAATATGTTGGATCAAGTTTGGAGATGAGAACACTAGTTTCTTTCAAGCTGTTGCTACTGAAAGATACCGCAAGAATAACATCGCCAGTTTTAGAGACACTGATGGTTCCATTATTGATGACCATCCCAGCAAAGAGGCACTACTATTTCAGACTTACAGTGACCGTCTGGGCACAGTTTCACCCAGTAACATGAAATTCGAGCTCTCTAACCTCATTAAGCGAGTTGATGGACTAAACAACCTAACTAAACCATTCACTCATGCTGAAATTGATTCTATGATTAAGGAAATGCCAGCAGATCGTGCTCCCGGCCCTGATGGATTCAGTGGAGCTTTCCTCAAAGCATGTTGGCCGATCATCACACAAGATTTTTATGAACTTTGTTCCCAATTTCATGCGGGTACGTTGGACCTAACCAGCATCAATGATGGCCTCATCACTCTCATCCCCAAGACTAATTCAACTGAGATGGTCAATGATTATCGACCGATCACCCTCCTCAACTGCTGTCTCAAGCTGATTACCAAACTATTGTCCAACCGTCTGCAAGAAGTGATCCTGAAAATTATCCATCGCAATCAATATGGCTTCATTCGCGGGCGATCGATTCAAGACTGCTTGGCATGGGCATTCCAATACATACACCAATGTTATGCGTCGGGCAAGGCAATAGTCCTACTTAAACTTGATTTTGTGAAGGCATTTGATACCATCAGCCATGAACCGATGATTGATATCATGTGGCACATGGGCTTTAATGACAAGTGGCTTGGCTGGATCAAATGCATCTTCTCGACAGGCCGATCCTCGGTGATGCTCAAAGGAGTGTCGGGTAGACAATTCTCATGTAGATGCGGGGTGCTGCAGGGGGGACCTCCTCTCTCCTCTCATTTTTGTCCTGGCAGCTGATCTCCTACAAGCCGCGATCAATGATGCTTTTCGGCAGGGTAAGATTAAACTCCCTTTCCCATGCAATGGACAGATGGATTACCCAGTGATACAGTATGCAGATGACACCATACTTGTCTTGCCTGCCTGTGTTGCCCAAGCGACCACAATCAAAACCATACTTTATGATTATGCTTCCTCCATTGGTTTAAAGCTCAATTTTCAGAAATCCACGCTTATTCCAATCAATACGGATGCTGCACTAACTACTGAGTTAGCCCAACTCTTCGGCTGCATGGTTGGTACAATGTTGTTCACGTACCTTGGCCTTCCACTTGGCACTTCCAGACCAACAATCCAAGACCTCATGCCCCTGGTTTGCAGCACTGAGCGAAGACTTACATCGACGATAGCAATGATGTCGTATGGTGGTAAGCTGTCCTGGCTGAATGCTACTGTGACATCACTTCTAGTCTTTGCAATGTGCACCCTTAAGTTCCCTCCTAAGCTCATTGACGTGCTAGACAAGATTAGACGCCGCTGCTTGCGGACCAAGAAAACTGAACAAGGTGATAAATGCAATTCCCTAGCTGCCTGGAACATGGTGTGTAGACCGAAAGAAAAAGGGGGTCTGGGAGTGATCAACATCAAAATCCATAATGAGGCTCTGCTCATGAAATTCTTACATAATTTCTACAACAAAGAGGAGGTCCCATGGGTGCAACTTCTATGGAATAATTACTATCAGGGAAAAATTACGCACGCTGTGGGTCATGTCGGCTCCTTTTGGTGGCGCGACATATTGAGACTCACCCCACTCTACAGAGGAATCACTCAGGTCCAAGTGGTCGATGGCACGACGGTGCTCTTTTGGAAAGATCTTTGGCTGAACAACATTTTAGAAACGTCCCATCCTTGGGCGTTCTCGTACGTGCATAACGAAGATGCTTCGGTCAAGGAATTCTTGGAAACCACCTCTCTGCAGGATGCCTTTCAGTTACCCTTGTCGCCACAGGCACTCGAAGAGGTCCGGGAGCTGCAGACCCTCACGCTCAGGCTTGAACCATCTACGGCAAACAAAGATACGTCGTACTATACCTGGGGGAAAACGGTCTACACATCAACGGACTACTACAAATTCTGCTTTAGAGAAGACCAAGCGCATCCTGCATTTCGATGGCTATGGAAATCAAAATGTACTATGAAGATCAAAGTTTTTGGGTGGCTGATGTTCCATGATAGGCTCAACACGCGCAATATGCTCAAGAGGAGACACTACAATATTGGTGATGACTTTGACTGCCTCCTCTGCGGTCAATACATAGAAGAAACGGTTGACCACATGATTTTCACGTGCCCATTCAGCCAAGCTTGTTGGGCAAAACTTCAGGTACAATGGCCGGTGTTCACCAGCCGCTTGGATGTCGTTCAAATGGTCAGGAGCGCGTGGAACAACCAATTCTTCCTGGAAATTTTCCTCACTGCGGCCTGGGGGCTCTGGAAAGAAAGAAATAACAAACACTTCAGAGGCGTTGCTCCCGGGCTTGGCTCCTAGCTACGACGGTTTATAGAAGACTTTGGAAACCTCCAATATAGAGTAAAAGAGGCCGATAGGGCCGCTATTATTTCACTCTGTAATTCTCTTAGCTCATAGCAAGACACAAACAACTCTATCCTCATTCGGTGGTTTTGCTCCACACCCCCCTGCTGGGTTGGAGAGGTTGTGCATATATGTCTATGTAAACCCCCCATTTATATAGATATATGAAAAAACAGTAGGAGTTCTCTCCTACTGTAACTGGATCGAAAAAAAACACGGTCGCATATTTTGCGCGTGTGGGATGCGCGCACTGTCACACACGTGTTTCCACGCTGTAACTATGTGCGCTTGCCATTAATAGCACAAACGGTTACGAACCTGCGTGCGTGTGTAATGTAGGACGATCAAGAGACGGTTGACATACGTTTCGCGTGTGCGATTCGAATAAGTATCGCACACGAATATATCTGTGCCATCGTCTCGGATGTGTGCTTGAGCACAAACATAGCATCAAAGTGTGGTGTGTGGGATAGGCTACGACTTCGCATACGTTTACGTTAAGCGAATCGTCAGCAGGCGCTCGCACCATCGCAGACGATGTTTCGGTGTCGTGTGGGATGACCCCACCCCTATCGCCCACACATGCAAGGCGACGGTTCGGAACTACGTCGCGTAAAGGGGTTAAAAACAGTTTGTATAGCACGTAACGGTACCAGTGATAATATGCTTATCTCATAAGGAGTAATGACTTCACATAAAAAGAAAAGTATGATCTATGAAAATTTGTTGATAATAAACAAATGTAGCATTAGTCATTGTGATAATGTATGCAAGACTATGATAGAGAAGAGAGGATTCACACATAAATACACTATCTTGGACATCATCTATGATTGCGAACCCACACCAAATATTATATAATGATCAAGTGTTGAACTTGGACATCGAAGACAACCTAATGGTCATGATTGTCTACATTTGCATAGAAGCTATATAGTCATGGATCCTTCAACATGTGATGCTTGTTTTAGATCTTTTGCTAGGAAAAATTTCCGCACCAACTAGAGATACTACTTGTGCATCCATAACCCCGTAAAACCAGTTTCTTTCCATGAGAGTCCACCAAACCTACCTATGGATTGAATAAGATCCTTCAAGTAAGTTGTCATCGGTGCACAAAGCAATAAAAATTGCCCATAATCATGTATGATCTCTTATTGAAAAGGAAAACAAGCTTTGTACGATCTTGTGATGACGAAGAAATAAAAGAGATAGAGTGCATAATAAAGTTCCTCATCTCAAGGGGCAATATAAAGTGACGTTCCTTTGCACATTGCACATATAAAAAAATAAAAGCACATGACAACCTCTGCTTCCCTTTGTTAAGGGCCTGTATTTTATTAAAAGTTTTTACTTTCTTGCAAGAGTCGTTAATACTCTCCCTTCTCACAATTTATAAACTCTCTTAGTTGGCAAGCATCATGTGTTGTGGAAATATCCAGTTATATATATCCAGTTAAATATAATAAATCATGACTCATTATTGTTGACATTATCTTTGAGGTAAAAGAGTTGGGAGGCAAATAAAGCCCCTATCTTCCTATGTGTCCAATGGAAACATTAGCTCCAAAAATATGTAATGAGTGTCAACAATCATAGATGACTAAATGATAGTTAAGTATGTGGACTTGCTAGAATGAAAACTCTTATATAGACTCTTCTCTTGAATATGATGAATTATGATTATCTCCATGACTGAATGCATCGTTTGTTGGTTGTCAATGGAGTTTATGCTTCATACTTCAATAATTGTGAATGGATCTTTACTTGTTTATGAAAAGTCATATGATGAAAAGCTTGCTGGTATGACAATATTCATGATGCTCTCATGTCCGTATTCTATTTTTATCGAAACCTCTCTCTCAAATCATGTGGTCATTACTTTAGAGTTCGGCTTTCGCTTCAGGACAGGCGAGGTCTAAGCTTGGGGGAGTTGATACGTCCATTTTGCATCATGATTTATTGTTGATATTTATGTTATTCTTGTCCATTATTTCCTTATTATCATATAATTCTTATGCTTTTCTCTCTGAATATGCAAGGTACATCACAAAGAGGGAAATATCTAGAAACTGGAATTCTGGACCGGAAAACCGAGAAAAGGGCAGAAAAATCACCAGACTCCAATTGACCTGAAATTTAACGGAGAATTTTTATGGAATATTTGGGAATTTCTGGAGCAAAAATATACTGGAGGGGGGCCACCAGCTGGCCACAAGCCAACAGGGCACGCCCCCTTGGGGCCGTGCCCTGATAGCTTGTGGGGCCCCTGCTGGCCCTCCGACGCCCATCTTCCCCTATATGAGGTGTTTTACCCTAGAAAAAATTATAAGCCACCTCTCGGGACGGAACACAGCTGCCTCGAGGCGAAAACCTGGGCAGAGGCACTTTTGCCCTCCGGCAGTCAGATTTTGCCAGGGGAATTCCTCTCCGGGAGGGGGAGATCAAAGCCATCGTCATCACCAACGCTTCCTCCTTCATGGGAGGACCAATCCTCATCAACCTCTTCACCAGCACCGTCTCATCTCCAACCCTAGTTCATCTCTTGTATTCAATCTTTGTCTCAAAAGCTCAGATTGGTACATGTGGGTTACTAGTTGTGTTGATTACATCTTGTAGTTGATGCTTGTTGGATTATTTGGTGAAAGATATTATGTTCAGATCCTTAATCATTATAATTATACCTCTGATATTGAACATGTTGATGAGGTGTGAGTAGTTACTATTGTTCCTGAGTAGATGGGAGAAGACTTGTTATAAGTAATCATGTAAAGTTGGTATTCGTTCGATATTTTGATGATATGTATGTTGTTACTTCTCTTAGTGGTGTCATGTGAACGTCGACTACATGAAACTTCACCATTTTATGGCCTAAGGGAAGTCATTGTGGAGTAACAAGTAGATGATGGGTTGCGAGAGTGACAGAAACTTGAACCCTAGTTTATGCGTTGCTTCATAATAGGCTGATTTGGATCCACACGTTTCATGCTATGGTTAGATTTATCTGAATTCTTCTTTCGTAGTTGCGGATGCTTGCGAGAGGGGGTAATCATAAGTGGGTTGTTAGTTCAAGTAAGAACAGCACCTTAGCACCGGTCCACCCACATATCAAATTATCAAAGTAGCGAACGCGAATCAACTCAACATGATGAACATAACTAGACAGAAATTCCCATGTGTCCTCGGGAGCACTTGCTTCATATAAGAGTAGTTTCAGGCCTATCCTTTGCTATAAAAAGGATTGGGCTATCTTTCTGCATACTTGTTACTATTATTACTTGTCACTTGTTATGTATTATCTTGCTACAAAACTATCAACTATTGTTACTCACAGCACTTGCAGAGAATACCATGCTGAAAACTGCTTATCATTTCCTTCTACTCCTCGTTGGGTTTGACACTGATGACCCACAAGTATAGGGGATCAATCGTAGTCCTTTCGATAAGTAAGAGTGTCGAACCCAATGAGGATCAGAAGGAAATGATAAGTAGCTTTCAGCAAGGTATTCTCTGCAAGTGTTGTAAGTAACGATAGTAGATAGTTTTATAGCAAGATAAAGCATAACAAATGACAAGTAACAATAGTAGGAAAGGTGCAGCAAGTTAGCCCAATCCTTTTTTTAGCAAAGGACAGGCCTAAAAGTACTGTTATATTAAGCAAGTGCTCCTGAGGACACATGGGAATTATGTCTAGTCATGTTCATCATGTTGAGTTGATTCGCGTTCGCTACTTTGATAATTTGATATGTGGGTGGACCGGTGCTAAGGTGCTGTTCTTACTTGAACTAACAACCTACTTATGATTACTCCCTCTCACAAGCATCCGCAACTACAAAAGAAGAATTAAGATAATTCTAACCATAGCATGAAACATATGGATCCAAATCAGCCCCTTATGAAGCAACACATAAACTGGGGTTTAAGCTTCTGTCACTCTAGCAACCCATCATCTACTTGTTACTCCACAATGACTTCCCTTAGGACCATAGCATGGTGAAGTGTCATGTAGTCGACGTTCACATGACACCACTAAGAGAAGTAACAACATAGATATCATCAAAATATCGAACGAATACCAACTTCACATGATAACTTATAACAAGACTTCTCCCATGTCCTCAGGAACAATATTAACTACTCACACCTCATCACCATGTTCAAGATCAGAGGTGCAATAATAATAATTAAGGATCTGAACATAATTTCTTCCACCAAGTAATCCAACAAGCATCAACTACAAGATGTAATCAACACAACTAGTAACCCACAGGTACCAATCTGAGGTATTGAGACAAAGATTGAATACAAGAGATGAACTAGGGTTGGAGATGAGATGGTGCTGGTGAAGATGTTGATGAAGATTGGTCCTCCCACGAAGGAGGAAGCGTTGGTGATGACGATGGCTTCGATCTCCCCCTCCCGGAGAGGGATTTCCCCGGCAGAATCTAACTGTCAGATCGCAAAAGGGCCTCTGCCCAGGTTTCCGCCTCGAGATGGTGGCGCTTCGTCCCGAAAGGTTGCTTATGAATTTTTCTAGGTTAAAACACACCATATAGGAGAAGATGGGCGTCGAGAGGCCAGCCAGGGCCCAACCACACATCAGGGCGCGGCCTGGGGGGCGCTGATACGTCTCCAACATATCTATAATTTATGAAGTATTCATGTCATATTTACAACAATTTTATATGGTTTTGGTATGATTTGCATGGAACTAACCCGGACTGGCGTTGTTTTCAGCAGAACTACCGTGGTGTTGTTTTTTGGGCAGAAATAAAAGTTCTCCAAATGCAACGAAACTTTTTGACGATTTTTTTTGGAACAAAAGAGGCACTAGAAGCTTCATGGGAGGGCCAGAAGAACCATGAGGTGGCCACAACCCACCAGGGCGGGCCAGCCCCCTCTGGCGCGCCCTGGTGTCTTGTGGGCTCCTCGTGGCCCATCTTCGCATGAAACCGATGCCCAAAAATCCAATATATTCAGAAACCCCCAGAAATAACCGTAGATCAAAAGTTCCGCCGCTGCAAGCCTCTGTAGCCACGAAAAACCAATATAGATCCCATTCCAGCACCCTGCCGGAGGGGGAAATCATCATCGGAGGCCATCTTCATCATCCCTATGGTCTCTATGATGAGGAGGGAGTAGTACACCCTCGGGGCTGAGGGTTTGTACCAGAAGCTATGTGTTTAATATCTCTCTCTCTCTCTCTCTCTCTCTTGTGTTCTTGATTTGGCACGATCTTGATGTATCACGGGCTTTGTTAATATAGTTGGATCATATGGTGTTTTCCCCTCTCTATCTTGTTGTGATGAATTGAGTCTTCCCTTTGAGATTTTGTTATTACCGAATTGAATACTTTTATGGATTTGAGAACACTTGATCTATGTCTTGGCACTCAACTCGCGGATTCCTGAGGTGACATTGGGGTAATCTATGCATAGGGGTTGATGCACGTTTTCGTCCTACTTTCTCCAGTAGAAATCTTGGGGCACTCTTTGAGGTTCTTTGTGTTGGATTGAATATTATGAAGCTGAAATTGTTTGATGCGTGTGGTATAATTAACTCATGGATACTTGTCGTGACATTGGAGTATCTAGGTGACATTAGAGTTGGTTGATGCATATCATATGGTGTTATTTTAGTACGAACTCTTGGATAGATCGATCGGAAAGGATAACTTTAAGGTGGTTTCGTACCCTACAAACAATTTCTTCTTATGTTCTCCACTAGATAAGAACTTTTGAGTGATTCTTCATTGCACGTTGAGGGATGGTTATGTGATCCAATTATATTAGCATTGTTGAGAGATTGCACTAGTGAAAGTACGGACTCTGGGCCTTGCTTTCAAGCATTGCAATACCGTTTGTGCTCACTTTTGTTACTTGCTACCTTGCTGTTTTTTATTGTTACTATTACAAAAATCAATACCTACTATCATTACTACACTTGTATCATCCTCTCTTCGCCGAACTAGTGCACCTATACAATTTACCATTGTATTTGGTGTGTTGGGGACACAAGAGACTTTTTATTATTTGGTTTCAGGGTTGTTTGAGAGAGACCATCTTCATCCTACACCTCCCACGGATTGATAAACCTTAGGTCATCCACTTGAGGGAAATTTGCTACTGTCCTACAAAACTCTGCGCTTGGAGGTCCAACACGAGTCTACAAGAACAAGTTGTGTAGTAGACATCAGGCTCTTTTCTGGCGCCGTTGCCGGGGAGGTGAGTCCTTGAAGGTATATCTTTAGATCTTGCAATTAAATCTTTTGGTTTCTTGTTTTTCACTAGTTTGGTTTCATAAAAGAAAACTACAAAAAAATGGAGTTTAGGTTACCTCATTTTCTTCGTCTTTGTAATGTCTTTCGTGAAAATAAGGATTCGGAAAATTGTGCTCAATTGGTAGAGGAAGAGTTTATGAAAATACTTAATGAGAATTACTTGAATGATGAGTATGATTGCAATGCTGCTAGTATGAATTCTCTGAATATCCATGATGCTAATGATATGCAAAGCCAAAAGCTTGGGGATGCTATGTTTGATGAAGATGATATTTTTAGTCCCCCAAGTTTTGATGAACAAATTTATGATGATGATGGCATGCCTCCTATATATGATGATTATTGTGATGACATGTATGTTATAAAGAATAATGATAACCAAGAAACTTGTCATCATGATTTTAGTTTTCAATTGGATTATGCCACTCAAATATCTCATGATAGTTATTTTGTTGAGTTTTCTCCCACTACTTTGAACGAGAAGAATTTTGCTTGTGTGAGTAGTAATAAAAATTCTATGCTTGTGCATCATAAAAAGAATGATTTATGAGATAGTTATATTGTTGAATTCCTTCATGATGCTACTGAAAATTATTATGTGAGAGTAACATATGCTTGTAGGAATTGCAATAATATCAAGTTTCCTCTCTATGTGATCAAAATCTTGAAGATGTGCTTGTTTTACCTTCCTATGCTAGTTGATTCTTGCTCCCATAAATTGTTTTCTCACAAAATCCCCATGCATAGGAAGTGGGTTATAATTAAATGTGCTTGTCATGAGATTCATGATGCTCTCTTGATTGTTTCAACTACTATTCCTATGTGAGCATCATTGAAATCATCATGCCTAGCTAAAAGGCTTTAAAGAAAAGCGCTTGTTGGGAGACAAACCAACACTTTTTATTTCTGTTTTTGTGTGTTCACATGATTAAGATATTGTGTTAATCATGTTTTGTGTCTTTTAATTCAATAATGTGCCAAGTAAAGCCTTTGGGATAGTATGGATACTAGTTGATTTGATTCTGTGCAAAAACAGAAACTTTTGCCTCCAATAAAGAATTTCTCTGATTTTACTGGAGCGCCAAAAAATTCTGAAATTTTTACACAGTATGCATATACAAATTATTTAAGTTTTCCTAATGTTTCAGAATTTTTAGAGACATGTAAGTATGGTTATACTACAGATCTTGATAGACTGTTCTGTTTTTGACAGATTCTGTTTTAAATGCATAGTTTGCTTATTTTAGTGTTCCCATAGCTTATATTCAGTGATATAAATTATGTGAATGGTAGAATACAGTAGGTATTATGTGAACAATTATGAATCTTGTCTTGAAAGTACCTAAGTGAATGATCTATATTTACTATACTAACCCATCTCACGAAGTTCCGTTAAGTTTTGTGTGATTGAAGTTTTCAAGTTTTGGGTGAGACACCGATATAAGAAGAATAGGGAGTGGTAAGACCCTAAGCTTGGGAATGCCCAAGTCACCCCCAAGGTAATATCCAAGGAAGACTCAAGAGCCTAAGCTTGGGGATGCCCCGGAAGTTATCCCCTCTTTCGTCTTCAACACTATCGGTATATCTTACTTAGAGCTATATTTTTATTCATCATATAATATGTGTTTTGCTTGGAGCATCATTTTATTTTTTTGTTCTCTGTTATATTTTATTTATAATATTTTTTTAAATAAAAAGTTCCAATAATTGCCTTAGGATGCTTGCATTGCATGTTTGATGTGTGTTGTGTAAAAACAGAAACTTTCTCTGTAGTGTTTGAATTTTAATATTTTACTGGAACGTGGAAACTTTCTGAAATTTTTACACAGTGTTTTCATATAAATTATTTAACACGTCCTAAATTTTCATAATTTTTGAGTTACATAAGTACAATGTTTTCATAAATTGCTACAGACTGTTCCGTTTGGACAGATTGCTGTCATAGTTTTGTTATCTACTTATCCTATAGTTCCCATAGCCTATATTGGTAGATATGAATTGTGGAAACTATAGTAAACAGTAGATAATGTTTGGAAATTATTGTGCAACTTGTCTTGGCGGTACAAGAAGTATGGACTTATTCTTATGTGTACTAACCTATCTCACGAGTTCTTTTCGAGTTTTTGTGGATGAAGTTTTTAAGATTTAGGGAAACCGTGATATAAAAGGAATTAAGGAGACACAAAAGCTCAACCTTGGGGATGCCCAAGGCATCCGAGATAATATTTCAAGAAGTCTCAAGCATCTAAGCTTGGGGATGCCCCTGTAGGCATCCCACCTTTCTTCATCAACAATTATCGGTTAGTAGCGGTTGAGCCTAAGTTTTTGCTTCTTCACATGATTTGTGCCATTCTTGGAATGTCATTTTATTTTGTTTTGCTTGCTGTTTTAATAAAATACTTAGATCTGAAAGTTTTTAGATGAGAGAGAGTTCTCAAATGGCTACCCATTTACTTAAATACTCGCTTGATCTTCATTTATATCTTTTTGGAGTAACTTGTCATTTACTTTTTTGCTTCACTTATATCCTATGAGTAAATTGTTGAATGAATTGAATACCATGAAGTTGAAATTATATGTTCATATCATGCCTAGTAGTAGCTTCACATTGGGTTTAGAAAGTGAAATCTTTTGAAGCTTGACAATCACAATATTGGTCATACAAGCAATTCGTGAATGATTAGTATAAGGAAGAGAACTTTCACATACAAATATATTATCTTGGACATCTTCTATGATTGTGAATACCCATTAATTATTTTCAAACTTGAGCAAATTAGTTGAAGTTGGACAAGGAAGACAACGTAATGAGTTATGGTTGTGTATATTTGCATAGAAGTTACATTGTTATCGATCCTCCAACATGTGGTGTTTGCTTAGGATCTTTTGCTAGCCAAAAATTTGTACTAAGTAGAGATACTACTTGTGCATCCAAAAACCCTTAAACCCAGTTTCTTGCCATGAGTGTCCACCATACCTACCTATGGATTGAATAAGATCCTTCAAGTAAGTTGTCATCAGTGCAAAAAGGCAATAAAAATTGCTTCTAAATGTGTTTGATCATTTAGTGTAAGAGAAAATTGAGCATTGTACGAACTTGTGATGGCAAAGTAATAAAAGCAACGGACTGCATAATAAAGGTTGCTATCATAAGGGGTAATATAATGTGACGTTCTTTTGCATTAAGAGATTGTGCATACAAAACTAAAAAGCGCATGACAACCTCTGCTTCCCTCTGCGAAGGGCCTATCTTTTACCTTTCAGTATTTACTTTTATGCAAGAGTCAATAGTATGCATTCTCATTTCAACCTCAATTATTCCCTAGTTGGCAAGCATCATGTGGTGGGGAAAGATCTAGGCACATATGGCCAGTCAAATATATTTGATCATGACTTATTATTGCTGACAATTATATCTATGATAAATGAGTTGGGAGGCGAAACATTAAGCCCCTATCTTTCTCTGTGTTCAATGGATACCATTTGTTATAAAAATATGCTTTGAGTACTAGCAATCATAGAAGACCATATGATGCTTGAGTATGTGGAGCTCTTACTTAGACTTTGTTGAGAATAAGTTGAATTGCAATTGTTTGGTGACTAAGAACATAGGTTATTAAGTTTCAAGAGAATTCATTGTTTGAACCATAACATGTGAATTGGTTGCTACTTTATCATGATGAGTTTTATGAGAAAGAGTTGTTGTTATGATGCTAGGAAAAGGAGTTGAAAGTATCATTGATCAAACTTATGCCCTATGCTAGCATTCACACTTCATAAATTATTTTCTTTTATCATTTACCTACTCGAGGACGAGTAGGAATTACGCTTGGGGATGCTGATACGTCTCTAGCGTATCTATAATTTATGAAGTATTCATGCCATATTTACAACAATTTTATATGGCTTTGGTGTGATTTGCATGGAACTAACCCGGACTGACGTTGTTTTCAGCAGAACTACCGTGGTGTTGTTTTTTATGCAGAAATAAAAGTTCTCCAAATGCAACGAAACTATTTGACGATTTTTTTTGGATCAAAAGAGGCACTAGAAGCTTTATGGGAGGGCCCGAAGAGCCACAAGGTGGCCACAACCCACCAGGGCGCACCAGCCCCCTCTGGCGCGCCCTGGTGTCTTGTGGGACCCTCATGGCCCATCTTCGCGTGAAACCGATGCCCAAAAATAACCCTAGATCAGAAGTTCCACCGCCGCAAGCCTTTGTAGCCACGAAAAACCAATCTAGACCCCGTTCCGGCACCCTGCCAAAGGGGAAATGATCATCGAAGGCCATCTTCATCATCCCTATGGTCTCTATGATGAGGAGGGAGTAGTCCACCCTCGGGGCTGAGGGTTTGTACCAGTAGCTATGTGTTTAATCTCTCTCTCTCGTGTTCTTGATTTGGCACGATCTTGATGTATCGCGGGCTTTGCTAATATAGTTGGATCATATGGTGTTTTCCCCTCTCTATCTTGTTGTGATGAATTGAGTTTTCCCTTTGAGATTTCGTTATTAATGGATTGAATACTTTTATGGATTTGAGAGCACTTTATCTATGTCTTAGCACTCAACTCGCGGATTCCCGAGGTGACAATGGGGTAATCTATGCATAGGGGTTGATGCATGTTTTCGTCCTACTTTCTCTGGTAGAAATCTTAGGGCACTCTTTGAGGTTCTTTGTGTTGGATTGAGTATTATAAATCTGAAATTGTTCAATGCGTATCGTATAATTAACTCATGGATACTTGTGGTGACATTGGAGTATCTAGGTGACATTAGAGTTGGTTGATGCGTATCATATGGTGTTATTTTAGTACGAACTCTTGGATAGATCGATCAGAAAGGGTAACTTTAAGGTGGTTTCGTACCCTACAAACAATTTCTTCTTATGTTCTCCGCTAGATAAGAACTTTGGAGTGATTCTTGGTTGCACGTTGAGGGATGGTTATGTGATCCAATTATATTAGCATTGTTGAGAGATTGCACTAGCGAAAGTACAGACTCTAGGCCTTGTTTTCAAGCATTGCAATACCGTTTGTGCTCACTTTTGTTACTTGCTACCTTGCTATTTTTTATTGTTACTATTACAAAAATCAATACCTACTATCATTACTACACTTGTATCATCATCTCTTCGCCAAACTAGTGCACCTATACAATTTACCATTGTATTTGGTGTGTTGGGGACACAAGAGACTTTTGATTATTTGGTTGCAGGGTTATTTGAGATAGACCATCTTCATCCTACACCTCCCACGGATTGATAAACCTTAGGTCATCCATTTGAGGGAAATTTGCTGCTGTCCTACAAAACTCTGCGCTTCGAGGCCCAACACGAGTCTACAAGAACAAGTTGTGTAGTAGACATCAGGCGCACCCTGATGGCTTGTGCCTGGCTGGTGGCCACCCTCTGGTATATTTTTGGCCCATAAATTCATATATATTCAATAAAAAATCCTCGTGAAGTTTCGGGTCATTTGGAGTCTGGTGATTTTTCTGCTTTTTACTCGTTTTTCCTGTCCAGGATTCCAGTTTCTAGATAATTCCCTCTTTGTGATGTACCTTGCATATTCAGAGAGAAAGAGCATAAAAATTGTATGATAATAGGGAATAATGGACAAGAATAACGTAAATATGAATAGGAAATCATGATGCAAAATGGATGTATCAACTCCCACAAGCTTAGACCTCACTTGTCCTCAAGCGAAAGCCAGACTCGAGAGTAATGACCACATAATTTGAGAGAGAGGTGTCGATAAAAACAGAATACGGACATGAGAGCATCATGCATATCATTATAGTAGCAAGCATTTCATCATATAACTTCTCATAAGCAAGTAAAGATTTCTTCACAATTATCGAAGTATGAAGCATAAACCTTATTGACAACCAACAAACGATGCCTTCAGTCATGGTGATAATCATAATTCATCATATTCAAGAGAAGAGTCTATATAAGAGCTTTCATTGTAGCAAACCCACATACTCAACTATCATTTATTCATCTATGATTGTTCACACGCATTACATATTTTTGGAGCTAATGTTTTTGCCAGACACATAGGAAGATAGGGGCTTCATTTGCCACCCAACTCATTTACCTCAAGGATAATGTCAACAATAATGAATCATGGTTTCTTACATTCAGCTGGATATATATACCTGGATCTTACCACCAAGAGAGTTTATAACTTAGAAGAAGATAAGACATTGATGGCTCTTGAATAACGGTAAGAACTTTTTGAAAGTGAAAGATAGGCCCTTCGCAGAGGGAAGTAGAGGTTGTCATGCGCTTTTATTTGGTTAGATGTGCAATCTCTTAATGCAAAGGAACTTCACTTTATATTGGCCCTTGTGATAGCAAACTTTATTATGCACTCCGTCGCTTTTATTTCTTCACCATCACAAGATCGTACAAAGCTTATTTTCCTTTTCAATAAAAGATAATACATGTTTAGAGGCAATTTTTATTGCTTATGCACCGATGACAACTTACTTGAAGGATCTTATTCAATCCCTAGGTTGGTAAAGTGGACTCTTACAAAAAGAACTTGGGTTCAAGGGGTTACGGATGCACAAGTAGTATTTCTACTAGGTGCGGAAATTTGGCTAGCAAAATTTCTAAAGGAAGCATCACATGTTAAAGGATCCATGTCTATAGAACTTCTATGCAAATGTAAGCAATCATGACCATTAGGCTGTCTTCCATGTCCAACTTCAACACTCGATCATTATTTAATATTTGGTGTGGGTTCGTAATCATAGATGATGTCCAAGATAGTATATTTGTATGTGAATCTTCTCCTCTCTATCATGATCTTGCATAGATTATAATGATGACTAAGGCTGTGCTTGTTCTATTCCGAACAATTTTCATAGTTCATACTTTTTTATGTGAAGTCATTACTTCACATGGGATAAGCATATGATATTTACTATTCTTTTTATTGTCTTGCTATGATCATTAGTGCAAGAGAGTAAAGCACATGAACTCAACTAATCTTTATTATATAACTCTCACACTAGATTACAAGGATATGTAGAACTCAAAGTAAAATTCTAAGCAAAGCAAATCTTAAACTTTATTTCTCTAAACCACTAAATAGCTAAAGATCAAACTAAAATAAAAGATGGCGGTGAAAAAGTGATGATGATACGATACCGGGGCACCTCCCCCAAGCTTGTAACAAGCTAGGGGTTGTGCCCATACCCATGTAATCAAGTGTTCCTCGGTGATGGTGGTGGTGTTGGAGTAGTGGTGCCCTTCTTCTCCAGCTTGCGCCTGGGGATGAAGTTTTCCTCCCTTAAATCATCGTTTTCTTGTTCGAGCTTAAAAACCTTTTTGCATAACTTTGCCTTGCTTTCCTGTAGAAAACGAGACGAGATAATTGGATCTTAGATTTGTTTACTCCATCAGGGAGGCTTAACTTCTTGAACTCCACATGCATGTCTCCAGGTTAAGGAAGCGCATCTTCATCTTCATCCGAACTAGCTTCTGGACCGGCGTCTTCCGTCTCCTCCAGATCAGAATCTCCCTCCTCTTTGGTCGACCTTAAGTAGGGGTAGATGTCCCCAGATATCTTTGGGTCCGACACATAGTTAGACAACATAGCTCTCTCCATCCGAATCTTGAGACGACATATTCTCCGTTCTGCCAGAAAAACTGCACGAAACAAGAACAGAGGAGAAACTCACGATGCGGTGGTCAAAACATCCGGGGGTATATATAATGATTTTTTTCAACGTCAGAATACGTGTTCGGGAAGAAGTCCGAGTCGGGAAGGCACACAAGGGCCGCACAAGCCATCAGGGCGTGCCCCAGGGGAGAACGCCCCGTTGGCTTGTGCCTCCCTCGTGGATCCCCCTGACTCCGTTTTATTTTTTGAAATTTTCTAAAAGACTAAAACTAATAGAAATTATTCTTTTGGAATTTTTGGAGTCGGTTTACTTACCGTATCACATACCTACCTCTTTTTCAGGTTTCTGGAGTGTTCCGGAAGGTCTCCCGTATGTGTTCTTCCAGTGTTATCACTTGAATGACATTAGTTTCTTAATTAATGGGTGTACCTGAAATGTAATGCTTGATTCTTTGCCCATTCACCACTCTCGGGTTTTTGCCTTCGAAGTTGTTAATGTTTACAACACCGGAGCGGTAGACCTCTTCGACAACGTATGGACCTTCCCATTTGGATAAGAGTTTTCCTACAAAAAATCTGAAACGAGAATTGTACAAAAGCACAAGATCTCCTACATTGAATTCCCATTTTTGGATCCTTTTGTCATGCCATCTCTTATCCTTTTCTTTAAACAACTTAGCATTCTCATAAGCTTGTGTCCTCCATTCATCTAGTGAGCTAATATCAAATAATCTTTTTTCACCGGCAAGTTTAAAAACATAATTCAATTCCTTAATTGCCCAATAAGCCTTATGTTCTAGCTCAAGAGGTAAATGACAAGCTTTTCCATACACCATTTTATATTGAGACATCCCCATGGGGTTCTTATAAGCAGTTCTGTAAGCCCATAGAGCATCATCTAGTTTCTTAGGCCAATTCTTCCTGGATCTATTGACAGTCCTTGGCAAGATTAATTTTAGTTCTCGATTACTCAATTCAACTTGGCCACTAGACTAAGGATGATATGGCGATGCAATTCTATAGTTAACATCATATTTAGCTAGAACTTTACGGAAAGCACCATGAATAAAATGTGAACCGCCATCATTCATTAAGTATCTAGGGACTCCAAACCTTGGAAAAATAATTTCCATAAGCATTTTAATAGAGGTGTTATGAGCACCGCTACTAGTTGGAATAGCCTCTACCCACTTAGTAAAGTAATCAACAGCAACTAAAATATGAGTATACCCATTTGAGAAAGGAAAAGGTCTCATAAAGTCAAAACCCCAAACATCGAATGGTTAAATCGCAAGTGAATAATTCATAAGCATTTCTTGACGTTTACCAATGTTACCAACTCTTTGTAATTCATTACATGAAAGGACATACTTACGAGCATCTTTGAAAAGAGTAGGCCAATAAAAACCAGATTGTAATACCTTGTGTGCAATTCTGTCTCCAGCATGATGTCCTCCGTAAGGTTCAGAATGACACTTCCTTAAGATTTGTTCCTATTCATGCTCAGGTATACAACGTCTAATAATACCATCTACTCCCTCTTTATAAAGGTGTGGGTCATCCCAAAAGTAATGTCGTAGATCATAAAAGAATTTTTTTTCTTTTGTTGATAAGTGAAACTAGGTGGGATATATTTTGCAACGATATAGTTAGCATAATCAGCATACCAAGGATTATTACGTGAAGTATTTATAGCAGCAAGTTGTTCATCCAGAAAATTATCATCAATAGGCAGTGGGTCATCAAGAACATTTTCCATTCTAGACAGGGTATCTGCTACGGGGTTTTCAGATCCCTTTCTATCAACAATATGCAAATCAAATTCTTGAAGCAAAATCACCCACTGAATGAGTTTAGGCTTAGCATCTTTTTTTCGATAAGGTATTTAATAACAGCATGATCTGTGTGAATAGTTGCTTTGGAATCAACAATATAAGGTCTAAACTTATCACATGCAAAGACAACTGCTAAAAATTCCTTTTCAGTGGTGGCATAATTTCTTTGAGCAGCATCTAGAGTTTTACTAGCATAATGGATAACATTCAATTTCTTGTCTACTCTTTGCCCTAGAACAGCACCAACAGCATAATCACCAGCATCACACATAATCTCGAATGGTAAGTTCCAGTCAGGTGGTTGAACAATAGGTGCAGAAATCAAAGCTTTCTTAAGTATTTCAAAAGCTTCTACACAATCATCATCAAAAACAAAAGGAATGTCTTTTTGAAGAACATTAGTTAGCAGCCTAGAAATCTTTGAGAAATCTTTAATGAAATGCCTATAAAAACCAGCATGACCAAGTAAGCTTCTTATACCTTTGATATCTTTGGGGCATGGCATCTTCTCAATGGCGTCAACTTTAGCTTTATCGACTTCAATACCCCGTTCAGAAATTTTATGTCCAAGTACTATGCCTTCATTCACCATAAAATGGCACTTCTCCCAATTCAAAACAAGATTAGTTTCTTCACATCTCTGCAAAACTCAATCAAGGTTGCTCAAGCAATCATCAAAAGAAGTTCCATTAACGGAAAAATCATCCATGAAAACCTCAACAATCTTTTCACAAAAATCAGAGAATATAGCCATCATACATCTTTGAAAGGTAGCAGGTGCATTGCATAAACCAAAAGGCATACGTCTATAAGCATACGTTCCAAAAGGGCAAGTAAAAGTAGTTTTCTCTTGATCCTCTTTTGACACATGTATTTGAGAAAAAACGGAATATCCATCAAGATAGCAAAAGTGTGTGTGCTTAGATAATCTTTCTAGCATTTGATCGATAAAAGTTAAAGGATAATGATCTTTCCTAGTAGCTTTGCTTAATTTCCTGAAATCAATCACCATCCTATAACCAGTTACTATTCTTTGTGGGATAAGTTCATTTTTATCATTAGGAACAACAGTTATACCTCCTTTCTTAGGAACACAATGAACAGGACTTACCCATCTACTATCAACAATAGGATAAATTATACCTGCCTCCAGAAGCTTTAATATTTCAGTTCTTACCACCTCCTTCATCTTAGGGTTTAAGCGGCGTTGGTGATCAATGACAGGTTTAGCATCTGGTTCCATATTAATCTTGTGCTGACATAGAGTGGGACTAATGCCCTTAAGATCATCGAGAGTATATCCAATAGCAGCCCGGTGCTTCTTCAGAGTTTTAAGTAATCTTTTTTTCTTCATGCTCTGAAAGGTTAGCATTGATAATAATAGGATATATCTTCTTTTCATCAAGATAAGCATATTTCAAAGTATCGGGTGACGTCTTTAGTTCAAACATGGGATCTCCCTTGGGTGGAGGGGGATCCCCTAAAATATCAACGGTAAGTTGTGTTTAAGAACAGGCGTTTGTTTCAAAAATATGTCATCTATCTCATTTCTCTCATTCATATGCATATCATTTTCATGGTCTAGTAAATATTGTTCTAACGGGTCGGTAGGAGGTATGACAATAGAAGCTAGACCAATAATCTCATCTTTGCTTGATAATTCTTTCTCATGAGGTTGTTTACCAAACTTGGAGAAATTAAATTCATGAGACACATCGCCAAAGCTTACTTTAACCTTATCAGTAATACAATTAATATTAGCATTAACAGTATTCAAGAAAGGTCTACCAAATATAATGGGGCAAAAGTTATCTTGTTCTGAACCAAGTACTAGAAAATTAGTGGGGTACTTGACCTTTCCACACAAGAACTCAACATCTCTAACAATCCCAAGTGGTGTAATAGTATCTCTGTTTGCAAGTTTTATAATAACATCAATGTCCTCAAGTTCAGATGGTGCTATGTCATTCATAATTTCTTGATAAAAGGTAAAAGGTATAGCACTAACACTAGCACCAATATCACACAAGCCATGATAACAATGATCTCCAATTCTAACTGAAACCACAGGCATGCCAACAACTGGTTTATTTTTATCTAGTTCGTTTCACGCATTTCTAGAAGGTTTTGCAATTCTAGCAGCTTCACCACAGATGTAAATGACTTGACCATCAATGTTGTCAACTAGCAGATCTTTAACCATAGCAACTTTAGGCTCAACATTTATTTGTTTAGGAGGTGTAGGTGTCCTAGCATGACTTTTATTAACCACAGTTGTAGCTTTAGCATGTTCCTTAATTCTAACAGGGAAGGGTGGTTTCTCAATGTAAGCAGTAGGAACAGTTGGATCAACATGGCTAACAATTATTTCTTCCTTCTCAAGTTTAATAGGTTTCTCTAATTATTCTTCAATGGGTGGATGGTAATTAAACCACTTCTCCTTAGGGAGATCAACATGAGTAGCAAATGATTCACAGAAAGAAGCTACTATCTCAGAGTCAAAGCCATATTTATTACTCAACTTATACCAGACATCAGTTTCCATAAAATATTTTACACAATCGAACTTGAACTTTATACCTCACTCTTTACCTTTGTCGAGTTCCTAGTATTCAGAGTTGCGCTTAATTATTTCCAGGAGATCCCATTTGAATTCATTAGTTCTGTTCATGAACTAGTAGAGGAAGAATCGAGCAGGTTTTGATCATCATGAGAAAGTCGAGCATAATTTTTTTGCATAATAGTATCTCTTGAGATATCATGGTTGGGACAAGTGTGCATCATAGATTTAAACCTCCCCCAAGCTTGAGTGATACTTTGTCCTTCACGAGGCTAGCAATTATAAATAAAATTCCAATCACGATGAACTAGATGCATAGGGTAAAACTTCTGATGAAATTCCAACTTCAAACGATTCCAATCCCATGATCCGATATCACCCAATAACTTGTACCACAATAATGCCTTTCCCTCCAAAGATAAAGGGAAAACTTTATTCTTAACTTTGTCTCCAGACAACACTGCAAGCTGAAATAATCCACAAACTTCATCGACAAATATCAAATGATATACAGGATGAGTCGTTCCATCATATGGGTGTGATAAAAGTTTTTCAAGCATACCAGAAGGAATCTCATAATAAACATTTTCAGTAGGTTCAGTAGGTTGAGGAGCAATTTCCTCATCTTCAGTTCGGGGCGAAGATGCCCCGAACAAACCACTCAAAGGGTGACCGTTCATAGTGATAAGCAACAGTAAAATTCAGCACGTATAGAAAATGTTACCTTACCAATTTCCACTTACCAAAGGCGCTTCACTCCCCGGCAACGACACCAAAAAAGAGTCTTGATGACCCACAAGTATAGGGGATCAATCGTAGTCCTTTCAATAAGTAAGAGTGTCGAACCCAACGAGGAGCAGAAGGAAATGATAAGCAATTTTCAGCAAGGTATTCTCTGCAAGTGTTGTAAGTAACGATAGTAGATAGTTTTATAGCAAGATAAAGCATAACAAATGACAAGTAACAATAGTAGAAAAGGTGCAGCAAGGTACCTGATATGTCTCCAACATATCTATAATTTTTTCTTGTTCCATGCTGTTATATTATCATTCTTGAATGTTTTACAATCATTTTATAGCAACTTTATATCATTTTTTGGGACTAATCTATTGACATAGTGCCAAGTGCCAGTTGTTGTTTTTGCTTGTTTTTTACTTCGCAGAATATCAGTACTAAACGGAGTCCAATCGCGACGAAACTTTTTGGAGAATTTTTTTGGACCAGAAGAAGGCCAGTGGGCCAAAGAAGTAACCAGGAGGGAGCCCAGGCCGCCCACAACCCACCAGAGCGCGCCAAGGGCCCCGGGCGCGCCCTGATTGGTTGTGGCCGCCTCGGGAACCTTCTCCACCACCTCTGAGCTCTATAAATACCCAAATATTCCAGAAACCATAGAGGAGTCAACGAAAAATACATCCAGCTGCCGCAATTTCCAGAACCGCGAGATCCAATCTAACACCATCATGGAGGGGTTCATCATGCTCATTGGTGCCTCTCCGATGATGAGTGAGTAGTCCACCATAGACTTACGGGTCCGTAGGCAGTATCTAGATGGCTTTCTCTCTCTCTTTTGATTCTCAATACAATGGTCTCTTGGAGATCTATTTGATGTAATGACTTTTTGCGGTGCGTTTGTTGGGATCCGATGAATTTTGAGTTCATGATAAGTTTCTATCCATGAATATTATTTGAGTCTTCTTTGATCTCTTATATGCATGATTACTTATAGCCTCGTATTTCTTCTTCGAATCTTTGGTTTAGTTAGGCCAACTAGATCGATTTTTCTTGTCATGCGAAGAGGTGCTTTGTGATGGGTTTGATCTTGTGGTGTCCTCTCCCAGTGACACAAGGGGCAGCGAGGCACGCATGTATCGTTGCTATTAAGGATAACAAGATGGGGTCTATTCCTACATGAATAGATCTTGTCTACATCATGTCACCGTTCTTATTGCATTACTCCGTTTTTCCATGAACTTAATACACTAGATGCATGCTGGATAGCGGTCGATGTGTGGAGTAATAGTAGTAGATGCAGAATCGTTTCGGTCTACTAATCTTGTATGTGAGGCCTATATAATGATCATCGCCTTGCATATCGTCATGATTATTTGATCTTCTATCAATTGCCCAACAGTAATTGGTTCACCCACCGTGCGCTATAAACATGAGAGAAGCCACTAGTGAAACCTACGGCCCCCGGGTCTACTTTTCCAACATATTGCTTTCCGATCTATCTTTTTGCTGCTTTTGTTTTCAGATCTATTATTCCAAAAAACCCAAAAATACTTTGCTGCATTTTTTATTTGCCTCTTTTATTTTGTGCTCTTGCGAGATCTATCTATTCAATCTATCACAACCTAATCTATCTTTTTACCGTGGAGAGATTGACAACCTCTCTTTCGCGTTGGGTTGCAAGTATTTGTTCTTTGTGTGCAGGTGATGTTTGCATAGTGTTGCATGATCCTCCTACTGGTTCGATACCTTGGTTTCATAACTGAGGGAAATACTTACCATCGTTGTGTTGCATCATCCCTTCGTCTTTGGGGAAATACCGACGCAGTCTCAAGCCACGTCAGTAGCCCAATACTTTTTGTAGCAAAGGACAGGCCTTAAAGTACTCTTATATTAAGCAAGCGCTCCCGAGGACACATGGGAATTATGTCTAGTCATGTTCATCATGTTGAGTTGATTCGCGTTCGCTACTTTGATAATTTGATATGTGGGTGGACCGGTGCTAAGATGTTGTTCTTACTTGAACTAACAACCTACTTATGATTACCCCCTCTCGCAAGCATCCACAACTACGAAAGAAGAAATAAGATAAATCTAACCATAGCATGAAACATATGGATCCAAATCAGCCCCTTATGAAGCAACGCATAAACTGGGGTTTATGCTTCTGTCACTCTAGCAACCCATCATCTACGTGTTACTCCACAATGACTTCCTTAGGCCCATAGCATGGTGAAGTGTCGTGTAGTCGATATTCACATGACACCACTAAGAGAAGTAACAACATACATATCATCAAAATATCGAACGAATACCAACTTCACATGATAACTTATAGCAAGACTTCTCCCATGTCCTCGGGAACAATATTAACTACTCACACCTCATCAACATGTTCAAGATCAGAGGTGCAAGAATAATAATTAAGGATCTGAACATAATTTTCTTCCACCAAGTAATCCAACAAGCATCAACTACAAGATGTAATCAACACAACTAGTAACCCACAAATACCAATATGAGGTTTTGAGACAAAGATTGAATACAAGAGATGAACTAGGGTTGGAGATGAGATGGTGATGGTGAAGATGTTGATGAAGATTGGTCCTCCCACGAAGGAGGAAGCGTTGGTGATGACGATGGCTTCGATCTCCCCCTCCCGGAGCGGGATTTCCCTAGCAGAATCTGACTGTCAGAGTGCAAAAGGGCCTCTGCCCAGGTTTCCGCCTCGAGACGGCGGCGCTTCATCCCGAAAGGTTGCTTATGATTTTTCTATGGTAAAACACACCATATAGGAGAAGATGGGCGTCGGGAGGCCAGCCAGGGCCCCACCACACATCAGGGCGCGGCTTGGGTGGGCGCGCCCTAATGGCTTGTGCCTGGCTGGTGGCCCCCCTCTGGTATATTTTTGGCTCATAAATTCACATATATTCAATAAAAATTCCTCGTGAAGTTTAAGGTCATTTGGAGTCTGGTGATTTCTCTGCTCTTTTCTCGGTTTTCCGGTCCAGAATTCCAGTTTCCAGATAATTCCCTCTTTGTGATGTACCTTGCATATTTAGAGAGAAAGAGCATAAGAATTGTATGATAATAGGGAATAATGGACAAGAATAACCTAAATATGAATAGGAAATCATGATGCAAAATGGACGTATCAGACACTCTTACTTATCGAAAGGACTACGATTCATCCCCTATACTTGTGGGTCATCAAGACTCTTTTCTAGCGCCGTTGTCGGGGAGTGAAGCGCCTTTGGTAAGTGGAAATTGGTAAGGAAACATTTTCTATACGTGCTGAAATTTACTGTTGCTTGTCACTATGAACGGCCACCCTTTGAGTGGCTTGTTCGGGGCATCTTCGCCCCGAGCAGAAGAGGAGGAAGTTGTTCCTGAACGTATTGAAAATATTTATTATGAGATTCCTTCGGGTATGCTTGAAAAACTATTATCTAATCCATATGATGGTACGACTTATCCTGATTACCATTTGATATTTGTCGATGAGGTTTGTGGATTATTTCAGCTTGCAGGTTTGTCTAGGGACAAAGTTAAGAATAAAGTTTTCCCTTTATCTTTGGAGGGAAAGGCATTGATGTGGTATAGTCTATTGGATAATATTGAATCATGGAACTAGGATCGCTTTAAGCTGGAATTTCATCAGAAGTTTTATCCTATGCATCTAGTCCACCGTGATCGGAACTATATATATATATAATTTCTGGCCTCGTGAAGGATAAAGCATCGCTCAAGCTTGGGGGGGGGCTTAAATCTATGATGCACACTTGCCCCAACCATGAGTTCTCAAGAAACACTATTATGGAAAAAAATATGCTCGGCTTTCTCATGATGATCAAGTACTACTCGATTCTTCTTCTACCGGTTCCTTCATGAAAAGGACTATTGAATTCAAATGGGATCTTCTGGAGAGAATTAAACGCAACTCTGGAGATTGGGAACTCGACAAAGGTAAAGAGTCAGGTATAAAGCTCAATTTTGATTGTGTTAAAACTTTTATGGAATCGGAAGCTTTCTATAAGTTTAGCAGTAAATATGGTCCTGACTCTGAGATATTAGCTTATTTCTGTGAATCATTTTCTACTCATGTTGATCTCCCTAAGGAGAAGTGGTTTAAATATCATCCCCCTATTGAAAAAGAAGTAGAGGAACCTGTTAAAATTGAGAAGGAAGACATAATTGTTAGCCACGTTGATCCAATAATTCCTACTACTTACATTGAGAAACCACCTTTCCCTGTTAGGATTAAGGAACGTGCTAGGGCTACAACTGTGGTTCGTAAAAGTCATGATAGGACACCCACACCTTCTGAACAAATAAATGTTGATCCTGAAATTGCTATGGTTAAAGATCTTCTAGCTGATAATGTTGATGGGCTTGTTATTTATCTATGTCGTGAATCTGGTAGAATTGCAAAGAAAGTTCTTAATGGGAAGGATAAGCTAGACAAAAACAAACTAGTTGTCGGGATGCCTGTTATCTCTGTTAAAATTGGAGATCATTGCTACCATGGCGTATGTCACTTGGGTGCTAGCATTAGCGCTATACCTTATACCTTATATAAAGAAATTATGCATGATATAGCACCCTCTGAGATTGAAGATATTGATGTCACTATTAAACTTGCAAACCGTGATACTATTTCGCCACTTGGGATTCTTAGAGATGTTGAAATCTTGTGTGGAAAGGTCAAGTACCCCGCTGATTTCCTAGTACTTGGTTCAGAACAAGATAATTTGTGTCCCATTATATTTGGTAGACCTTTTCTCAGAACTATTAATGCTGAAATTAATTGTGTCACACACAAGGTTAAAGTAGCTTTTGATAATGAGCCCCATGAGTTTAATTTCTCTATGTTCAATAGACAACCTCATGAGAAAGAATTACCTAGTAAGGATGAAATTATTGGTCTTGCTTCTATTGTTGTGCCTCCTACTGATCCACTAGAACAATATTTGCTAGACCATGAGAATGATATGCATATGAATGAAAGAAATGAAATAGATGACATATTTCTCAAACAAACACCTACCCTCAAACACAACTTGCCTGTTGACATTTTAGGGGATCCTCCTCCACCCAAAGGATCCCGTGTTTGAACTAAAGACATTACCTGGTACTTTGAAATATGCTTATCTTGATGAAAAGAAGATATATCTTGTTATTATCAGTGCTAACCTTTCAGAGCATGAAGAAAGAAGATTATTCAAAACTCTGAAGAAGCACGGGGCTGCTATCGTATATACTCTCAATGATCTTAAGGGCATAAGCCCTACTCTATGTCAGCACAAGATCAATATGGAACCGGATGCTAAACCAGTCGTTGATCACCAACGTCGTCTCAATCCTAAGATGAAGGAGGTGGTAATAACTGAGATATTAAAACTTCTGGAAGTAGGTATAATTTATCCTATTGCTGATAGTAGATGGGTAAGTCATGTTCATTGTATTCCTAAGAAAGGTGGTATAACTGTAGTCCCTAATGATAAAAATGAGCTAATTCCACAAAGAATTGTAACTGGTCATAGGTAAGGATGGCAATGGTTCGGGTTCGGTTCGGGTTGAACAATATCAAATCCATATCCAAATCCATGAAGACATTATGTGCCCGTCCATGAAAAAAACCATGGGCGAAAAATTATGTCCATGTCCAAACCCGATGAATATCCATCGGGTATGGATATCCATCGGGTTCTCTCAACACGTAAAAAACATCCATATAAGCTTTCAAATTATCACAAAATGACATAGCACAAGTGCACAACTTCAAATAAACTCTTAAATTTTCACAAAATAACATAGGACAATTGCACAACACCAAATAAGCTCTCAGATTCTCACAAAATGACATAACATCAAATAAACATAAGCACACAATTCTCTGCCCTCAGAGAATGACATAGCAATAAAGCAGCATCATTTCTCAATATCATTTTTTCACAAAATGGCATAGCACAACATCAAGCAAGCACATGTACAACCCTGCATCATCTTTCATTCTTCACCTCAATGTTCTAGTCATCATCTTCTAGGCTTCTGTTATGTTGGGCTACTAGCAGAGTTAACACTTCCAAGGCTAACTGCAACCGGGCCTTGCGCTTCATCATGAGAAGCTATTGCGCTGTATATGCAACAAAAAAACATCTTCAGTTTCAGTTACAGTGAGCCAAGTACATAATGTCTAAACTGTACAGATTTGGAAATATTGTGATCCCTAAATTGTAGTTAATGGTAACTACCAACCTAAATTACTTTTTCTATCTTTTTTAGTATGGAATAGGATAGATTCCTAGATTAAAAGTCAGATTCTAATGAATCTTAATCATTCACAACCCTATAGATTAAAATACACCGATGTGGTAAAACCTACTGACTAACTAACATGCATAGCTACAGATGACGTTGTGTATCCAAATATGATATGTGCTCATTTGGTAACGAATGAAAATTACCTGAATACAAGTCTCTTCCAATTACTACTGTAAACTACAAGAAATACTTAATTTGCAGACATACATGAGAGGTGCTCAGGGAACAAAAATACTACAGCCAATTACTAATGTAAACCGAAAGAAACACTTAGTTTCACACATACATGAGAGGGATTCAGGGAACCAAAAAACTACTACGTACTACTACAATTACTATTTGTAAACTGAAACAAGGAGTACTTAATTTACAGACGAGAGGGATTCAGGAACAAAGAAATTACTACAGCTCCAAGTACTACTATAAACTAAAATAAACACTTAATTAGCAGACATACATGAGAGGGATTCAGGGAACAAGCACATGTTGCACACGCACATACAGGTACACCACACGTACGTGAGAGAGATTCAGGGAACAAAAAGCACTTAATCTGAACGCTGGCTGCTTGGTGTGTTCATCACCTCCTCGGATCCTCGGCACTGTCATGGTCCTCTTCTTGGTCTTCGCCCGTCTCCCTGCACCCCGTGATGTCGTGCTCCTGGTCCTGCACATAACAATGCTCATGTACGCCGCGCAGCTCCGCATAGGTGTGCTCCACATCACAACTAAGAGACTTGCGCCGGCCCGGCGTCGTACCCGTGTGTGTGAGGAGAGGCCGAGGCAGAGGGATCAAGGGGATTTGGAGTTGGGCTAGATGCTAAAGGTGTGCACCATATCTAGAGGTAAAGGCCGGTGGCATCTAGGGCTGTGGCAGGAGTTAGTCGAGGAGACGAATGATGCTTAATTGCGATTCATTTACCGAGGAGATAGAAGAATGGGAAAAGGTAGGGTAAGTTACGGCGGGGACTGGGGAGGGATTGTACAATTTCTTTTTCACTTTTTTGCCACACATGTCATACTATCGGGTCGGGTTCGGGTATATCCATGGATACATAATTATATCCATGCCCTATCCATGAGTAACTGGGTTGGGTTCAGACGTTGCCCATGGACGTGAAAATGCACCCAAACCCTATCCATTCGGGTCGGGTATCCGCAGGTATCCGTGTCCACGGATAAAATTGCCATCCTTAGTTATAGGATCGTGATGATTTCAAAAAATTAAATAAAGCTACTAGGAAAGATCACTATCCTTTGCCTTTTATTGATCAAATGCTAGAAAGATTATCTAAGCACACACATTTTTATTTTCTGGATGGATACTCTAGTTTTTCTCAAATACCTTTGTCAAAATGAAATCAAGAGAAACCTACATTTACTTGTCCTTTTGGAACCTATGCTTATAGACGTATGCCTTTTGGTTTATGTAATGCACCTGCCACCTTTCAAAGATGTATGACTGCTATATTCTCTGACTTTTGTGAAAAGATTGTTGAGGTATTCATGGATGATTTTTCCGTTTACGGAACTTCTTTTGATGATTGCTTGAGCAACCTTGATCGAGTCTTGCAGAGATGTGAAGAAACTAATCTTGTCTTGAATTGGGAGAAGTGCCACTTTATGGTGAATGAAGGGATAGTGCTTGGGCATAAGATATCTCAGCGAGGTATTGAGGTAGACAAAGCTAAAGTTTATGCAATTGAGAAAATGCCATGCCCAAAAGATATCAAAGGTATAAGAAGTTTTCTTGGTCATGCTGGTTTCTATAGGCATTTCATCAAAGATTTTTCAAAGAATTCTAGGCCGCTAACTAATCTTCTTCAAAAAGATATTCCTTTTGTTTTTGATGATGCTTGTGTAGAAACTTTTGAAGTGCTAAAAAAGGCTTTGATTTCTGCACCTATTGTTCAACCACCTGATTGGAACTTACCATTTGAAATCATGTGTGATGCTAGTGATTATGCTATTGGCATTGTTCTAGGGCAAAGAGTAGACAAGAAATTGAATGTTATTCACTATGGTAGCAAAACTCTAGACTCTGCTCAAATAAATTGTGCTACCACTGAGAAGGAATTTTTAGCAGTTGTTTTTGCATGTGATAAGTTTAGACCTTACATTGTTGATTCCAAAGTAACTATTCACACTGATCATGCTGCTATTAAATACCTTATGGAAAATAAAGATGCTAAACCTAGACTAATAGGTGGGTGATCTTACTTCAAGAGTTTGATCTGCATATCGTTGATAGAAAGGGAGTAGAAAATCCTGTAGCAGATAACCTGTCTAGGATGGAAAATGTTCTTGATGACCCACTTCCCATTGATGATAATTTTCCTGATGATAAACTTGCTGCTATAAATACTTCATGTAGTACTCCTTGGTATGCTGATTATGCAAATTACATTGTTGCTAAATACATTCCACCTAGTTTCACTTATCAACAAAAGAAAAAAAATTCTTCTATGATTTACGACATTGCTCTGGGATGACCCACATGTCTATAAAGAGGGAGTAGATGGTATTATTATGTGTTGTGTACCTGAGCATGAACAGGAATAGATTCTAAGGAAGTTTCACTCCGGAGCCTATGGAGGGCATCATGCTGATGACAGAACTATGCACAAGGTATTACAATCTGGTTTCTATTGGCCTACTCTTTTTAAAGATGCTTGTAAGTATGTCCTTTCATGTAATGAATGCCAAAGAGTTGGTAATATTGGTAAACGTCAAGAAATGCCTATGAACTATGCACTTGCTATTGAACCATTTGATGTTTGGGGGTTTGACTTTATGGGACATTTTCCTTCCTCTAATGGATATACTCATATTTTAGTTGCTGTTGATTACGTCACTAAGTGGGTAGAAACTATTCCAACTAGTAGTGCTGATCATAACACTTCAATTAAAATGCTTAAAGATATTATCTTTCCGAGGTTTGGAGTCCCTAGATATTTAATGACTGATGGTGGTTCACATTTTATTCATGGTGCTTTACGTAAACTTCTAGCTAAATATGATGTTAACCATAGAATTGCATCACCTTATCATCCTCAGTCTAGTGGTCAAGTTGAGTTGAGCAACAGAGAAATAAAATTGATCTTGCAAAAGACTGTCAATAGATCTAGGAAGAATTGGTCTGAAAAACTAAATGAAGCTCTATGGGCTTATAGAACTGCTTATAAGAATCCCATGGGGATGTCCCCATATAAAATGGTCTATGGAAAAGCTTCTCATTTACCTCTTGAGTTAGAACATAAAGCTTATTGGGCAATTAAGAACTTAACTATGATTTTAAACTTGCTGGTGAAAAGAGGTTATTTGATATTAGCTCACTAGATGAATGGAGGACACAAGCCTATGAAAATGCTAAGTTGTTTAAAGAAAAAGTTAAGAGATGGCATGATAAGAGAATCCAAAAACGAGAATTCAATGCGGGAGACCTAGTGCTTTTGTACAATTCTTGTTTCAGATTTTTTTTGCAGGAAAACTCCTCTCCAAATGGGAAGGCCCATATGTTGTCGAGGAGGTCTATCGCTCCGGTGCCATAAAAATTAACAATTTCGAAGGCAAAAACCCAAGAGTGGTGAATAGGCAAAGAATCAAGCATTTTATTTCAGGTGCACCCATTGATGAGGAAACTAATGTCATCCAAGTTATGACACAAGAAGAACACATAAAGGAGGCCTTTCGGAACACTCTAGAATCTGAAAAAGGGGGAGGTACGTGATACGGTAAGAAACCGACTCCAAAAATTCCAAAAATAATAATTTCTGTTGGTTTTGGTAGTTTAGAAAATTTCCAAATATAAAAAGTTTTCGGGGAGACCCACGAGGGAGGCACAAACCAACAGGGCGCCCCCCTGGGGGCGCGCCCTGATGGCTTGTGGGGCCCCCGTGTGTCTCCCGAACACCGATTTCTTCCCAAGCACGTATTCTGACCTAGAAAAAATCATTATATATACTCCCGTCTGTTTTGACCACCGCATCGCGAGTTTTCTCTTTGTTCTTGTTTCGAGCTGTTTTCCTGACAGATCTAGATAGCCATGACTTCCCCAAGTTCATCCAAAGACAAGTACTTCGAGAAGGTCATCAACCCCTAACTCCCGGAGGTGATGAAGCACCCTCAAGCCATTGAGATGCGTGAGGGGGTGCTCCACATCCGGGACGTCCAAGGCCCCAAGAAGGAGGGAAGCGAGAAGGCCTGGCTTGCAGCAGTGGAGCAGGAGATCTTCAAGTGCCAAGGGATGGTTGGACGTGGTCTGAGTGCTAATCACTCAATGATCACGGACTTCATTCGTGAAAACAAGATGGATACAAAGAGCATGGGCGAGGCTCTCTTCAAGCTTCAAGAGTGGATCGAGCACCTCCAAGATCATCTATGAACTTCAAAACCAAAACTATGAGTATGAATCTAGGTTTAAAAAAATGAGCCTCGCTGCCGATTTCAGGATTCTGGAGACAAGAGTTTCTTTCTATGATGGAGAACCTATGCCTTGGAAGATGGAGGATCACCTCACACCACCACCATCGCCGAAGAACACTTGAGTACATGGGTATGGGCACCACCCTTAGCTTGTTCCAAGCTTGGGGGAGGTGCCCCGGTATCGTATCACCATCACCTTTTACCATCATCTTTTATCTGAGCTCGATCCTTAGTTATTCCGTGATTTAGAGAAATAAGTTTCAGATTTGCTTGTGCTTAGTGTTTTGCTTTGAGTTCTATCTATCCTTGTAACCGAGTGTGAGAGTTATATAATAAAGTTAGTTGAGCTTGTGTGCCTTACCCTCATTGCATTCTTCATCATCGCATGGCATAAGAAAAATAGAAAGATCATGTGCTTACCTCATAAGGAGTAATGACTTGACACAAAAATAAAAGTATGATCTATGAAAAGTTGTTGAGAATAAACAAATGTAGCATTAGTCATTGTGATAATCTATGCAAGACTATGATAGAGAAGAGAGGATTGACACATAAATACACTATCTTGGACATCGTCTATGATTGCGAACCCTCACCAAATATTATATAATGATCAAGTGTTGAAGTTGGACATGGAAGACAACCTAATGGTCATGATTGTTTACATTTGCATAGAAGCTATATAGTCATGGATCCTTCAACATGTGATGCTTGTTTTAGATCTTTTGCTAGCCAAAATTTCCACACCAAGTAGAGATACTACTTGTGCATCCATAACCCCTTAAAACCAGTTTCTTTCCATGAGAGTCCACCATACCTACCTATGGATTGAATAAAATCCTTCAAGTAAGTTGTCATCGGTGCACAAAGCAATAAAAATTGCCCATAATCATGTATGATCTCTTATTGAAAAGGAAAACAAGCTTTGTACAATCTTGTGACGACGAAGAAATAAAAGTGACAGAGTGCATAATAAAGTTTGTCATCCCAAGGGGCAATATAAAGTGACGTTCTGTAACACCCTGGATTTTTCCCATTTCTTTTTTCTTTTGATTTTGGTCTGGTTTTGCTTTTCTGTGGCTTGGTAGTCTTGGAACCTGGAGGGATCACCCTTGCTTCATTTTCCTAAGTGTCTTGCCAACCTCTAAACCATCCCTAGACCTTGTCATTTCCATCTTGAACCAATCCCAATAATCTTTTTCTTGGGAATATTCCTTTTTCTATTAAAGGAATAACCCTGTTTGCTCTGGGTTGTGAAGCAACCCACATTTCTATCATTCCAAAAATTCCCAAATAATTCTCATAAATTGTTTGGGTTATATCTCCCTCAAATATGGAAAAATCCCTCCTTGTCATGTTCAAAAATATTTCACCAATATTCCTTTTCTTATTCTGCTCCAGGTAGCATTTTGTGAAGCAAGTGCCATTTATCTCTTCTTGTTTGCTCTCAAAACTTTTGTGCACTCTTTCCTATCCATATCATTGACACATGCCAAAATTGAACTCAATTTGGCTAGTAAATATTTATTGGCAAATTTCCAAAGTTTCTGATCCAGAGGAAGCTTTGTGAAGCAAGTGCTAGCTAAGAGTATGCAAATGAGTTGAAATTTTGCAGGCATCTTCATATGCTTAAATTAACACTATCCACAAGATTTGAGCATCATTCCATCTTCTATGTGACCACAGCATCAAATCTTTCTCTCTGGTCATTATTTTGGGTTGTGAAGCAACTATATTTTATGTTGCTCCATAATTACTGAAATTTTACCAAGACATTCTCCTAACTATATAACACATCTCCACCAAATTTGGGCTCATTCCATCTACCCAATAATTCTCTAGAATTTTCCTAAGATTCTATCCAGCAAGATGCTGTGTGAAGGAAGTACTATTTTGGTTTATCAAAATGGTATGAAATTTATACAGTATCTACATATGCCTAAATAATTAGCCTCCTCCAAATTTCAGCTCCATCCCTGTTGTTATATGAGTGCCACATCAAGATTTGTGTTTTGGACCAGATTGGCCAGTTGCAAAGCAACTATGCTAAATATTTGTCCAATTCCCTCAAAATTGCACAGGATTATAGTCCTTCTTAACCTGAACCTCTCAGACATCAGTTTTGGTTCTTAGCACTCCTCTATTCATCACAATAATGTAGTCAAGTTTGCTACAGCAAACTTGCGGTGACTTTTTCCATCACTTCCTAGTTTCTTTTGATGATCTATCACCTCAGAGGGACCCTTCCTTGGATGTACTTTGCACTAGACAACATGCTGCATGCCAGGGTGCACCGCGTGCGCCAGTTCATGCGGTGACCATGCGTTTGGCAGGCCAAAGCACGCGCTCTATGCATTGGGGCCCTCGGTTTCGTCCGTTCCCTCGCTCCCTCGACACCTAGCCATGTCTAGGGGCTTCCCCGCGTTGTCTTCCTTCTCCTGGACCCCTCTCTCCCTCCAGTTCCTTCGTCGCCGCGCCGCGACGAGCTCCGTCTCTGCTCTGACTGTGACCGCAGTTGTCGTCTTCTTCCCCGAACCCTCCCGAGCCTCCCTGACCTCGCCTGAGCCCTCTCCGCTCCTCTGTGACCTCTCTGGACGCCTCTCCCCTCCTGCAGGCAAGCTCCCGAAGCTCCGGCGCGCGGCGCACGCGTCGCCACGGCCGTGTTCGGCCACCCACGCCGTCTGGCTATATAAAGCCGCGGCCTCGAGCCTTCCCGGGCATCCCCGGCGCCGCAGCAACTCCCCCTCTCTCCTAGCTTCCTCCCCGACCCATCCATCCATCGCCGGAGGCCCTCCTTGCCCTCCAATGCCGCCGTGGCCGCCACCGGTGCCCGGCAAAATTCTGGCGAGTCAAGCATCCCCTCCTCCTCTAACCTCTGCCAGAGGATCACCCGGAGCATGCAGACCCTCCACATCCCCTCGCCTCGTTGTCGGAGGCCCTGTGGCCCAGTGCCCAAGATCTGGCCGTCGCCGCTGCTCCCGGCCTCCGCAAGCCGCCGTCGCCCCGTTTCCCCTCCGGTGCTGCTGCTGCTCCAGGCGGGAGCGGCGCATCGCCCCGCGTCCGGCGGTGGCCTCCACTTGGCCGGAGATGGCCTAAGCCGGCTAGGCCACCGCCGGCATCGCGGTCCCGCCCCTGCCTCCCCAGGCGAGCCCCATCGGCCGCGAGCCTTCCCGGGCATCCCCAGCGCCGCAGCATCTCCCCCTCTCTCCTAGCTTCCTCCCCGACCCATCCATCCATCGCCGGAGGCCCTCCTTGCCCTCCAATGCCGTCGTGGCCGCCTCCGGTGCCCGGCTAAATTCCGGCAAGTCAAGCATCCCCTCCTCCTCTAACCTCTGCCAGAGGATCACCCGGAGCATGCAGACCCTCCCCATCCCCTCGCCTCGTCGTCGGAGGCCCTGTGGCCGCGTGCCCCAGATCTGGCCATCGCCGCTGCTCCCGGCCTCCGCGAGCCGCCGTCGCCCCGTTCCCCCTCCGATGCTGCTGCTGCTCCAGGCGGGAGCGACGCATCGCCCCGCGTCCGCCGGTGGCCTCCACTTGGCCGGAGACGGCCTGAGCCGGCCAGGCCACCGCCGGCATCGCGGTCCCGCCCCTGCCTCCTCTATTTTCGTCGGGGCGTAGCAAGGGGGAAGAAGGCGCCGGCCAGGCGGGCCCCATCGGCCGCGCGACCCCACCAGTCAGCCACATAGGGCGTTGACCCTGGCCCGCTGACGTGGATAAGTGGAAGCGTATTCTTCGGAATACGCTTTCCGCAAACGAAAGCGGTTTCTGTCACGCCTTCGGGCAGGAATACGTTTTCTCTATTAGGAAACGTATTATGCCCAAATACGCAACTGGCCAGGCTGTCAAGGACCCTTCTGTGATTATTTCTTTTGCAGATTAGTCCCTGACAAAGAAACCCTTATATCTTTTTATCGATACCTCCGATTGAGGTGATTCCAAAGCCCACGTCCTCGTCTCGTCGAGCCCGTCATGATGGTATCATTTTCATTATGTGTTCACACAGTGCAAATGACCATTTTGCCCTTGGCCGTAGACAGCCCCCTCCGAGAGAGATCTGTTTCCGGCAACTCCTTCCACGGACTCTCCGCACTTCTCCCCGATGGTTCCTTCACCCTCAGGCAAGCCACAACCCTCGTTTGCATAATTGCATTGCAATATCATAGTTTAACCAATTACTTTAATCACAAGTATAATTATTTGCAGTATGGATTAGATTATGCAATGTTTGAATAAATTCTTGAATAGGTGACTACCATGTTGAGTACGGGATTGTTAATAACTAGTATTTTACCCACTAGTTGATACCATGACGTTGAAGATTACTATCTATGATTATTTTGGGTTTCATCCGGCAGTTTGTGGATATGAATCAATAGCAGTGGCTTGAGCTTGTTGGTTATTGGATTACTATGATATCGGAGTGTCCGCTATGACAGAAATATTGAGTACCACCAAATATTCGGGGATAAGATACTTAGTTGGTTGATCTTGAGTCACCTGTCCGGGCTTATCCGTGTAGCCACATTTGTCGGTATGGGACGGCCTTGACTTGGTCTGATCGTGTGTTCTTTTATCGGTACCACCAAAGAGGGAAGGTTATGCGCGCGTGCTGCCCTGGCCCGGTAGGCGGCGATAACCTTGTGAGCCCAGTTGAGTTATATGGGTACCAGTCCCCAGTTGGGACAGTTTAGTTTGGCCACGACGGTGACAGGTGTCATGAGGATACAAGGGCCACCCAGGGCAGGACTCCGGGGGAGGATGAATGCCGGTGGTACAATGGGAGAGTCACGGGTCAGGCAGGTTTCGTTGGAGCAACGATGGTCCACCCGAATGGGATCACGAGGCCAGGTGCTCCATGATGTGGGTAAAGTGCGCAACCTCTGCAGAGTGTAAAATCTATTCGAATAGTCGCGTCCACGGTATTGGACAGTCCGTCCAGGCCTCACTAGGTGGTCAACTGTAACAGTGATGGTAATGATGGAAGAACTTGTCTGAGTATGGTAGCAGTTGGACATCATGCCACTGACAAGTCTTGGTAACAACCTCGAGGATATTCGCTGGATGTTCTTGGAGTGATCATGAGTTGGTCACCAGAGTACAGGGAGTATAGCCTGTTATTGTTATTTTCAACTATCCCTTCGGTAATGATAGATCTTTACCTAATCTTGATTGCTATGATGTTGTCTTGCCTTAATGCTGATGTTTGTTGTGAGCTTGCGAGTACATTCAAAGTACTCACCTGGCGTGTTATGCCAGTTTGCAGGTCATGCCATGATTGCTTGCTTGTCGAGGATCCCGAGTTTGCGAGCTAGGATACGTGTTCCAGCCAGAGTCCCTGCGGAGTGGAGTCCATCACCATCGGCGTTGTTCCGCTGCTAGCGTAGAATTACCCTAGTCAGCCGTAGTATCGCCGTACCAGTGTAATCTATGCACCCTTGTAATCTTATTCATGGTAATAAAGAGCTGATTTGTTCTATGCCAACAGTGCCGTATTTCAGAAGACTTGTCCCTGGGCTGGAATACGGGGCGTTCCGGTCTCCTCTGAGCCGGGGTGCCACAAGCGTTAGTATCAGAGCAGGTCTGGCTGTAGGACGCCCTAGACCGCGCGAGCGTTAGTAACCGGTAGTATAGGATCAAGTTGGTTTGCTGCACTTGTTTGTTGCATTTGTTTGTGCATAGCATGCATATAGACTAGATATCTTATCACTAACGATGGATCTGGTGAGTGTAGGTGGCATCGGTCTCGATTCACCACCTGCGCTCTCCAGTTTGCATGCTTGTTCCTTGGTGTGGTGTTATCTCCGTCCCAGCGGAGTGATGCCAAGGTGCTTGGTAGTGTCGATCCCTTGCAGGATTGATGCACCGGTACCACGCCAATATATTCTCTTTAGCCACCCCTATTGCTTCGGTGATAGACATGATTCTATCCCGGATCTTGCCCATCCCTCTAGCCGCGTTGGCAACCCTTACTGATCTTGCTCGTCAGAAAAGGGCAATGCCCGCAAGCCTTCTTTTTCATCGCTATCCCTCCCTGCCATCCATCCTCTGGACGAGTACGGTTTTCTTCCGTCCGCTTGATGATGATGTGGTCGTGACCCTCGTGTTCTGACCCACGATCACCAAGTTCGTCCTCGCCACCGTGTCCGTCCAGATGGAACCGGTGTAAGCCCCTGTTTGGTGTAGCTTTGTTTACACCAACTTTCTTCCACACATTGATACCCTTTCGTGCACACCGCCACAGCATGTTAGACCGTAATACCGAAGCTCTTGCGAGATTTGTGTTCTTAAGTAGGAATGCATATTATTGCTGTGAATAGCTGTAGAATGTGATATTGCTTGTGTGTGATCTTGCTTGCTTTTGTTTTAGTCGTTTCTTTTGCTTCTTTCTTTGGGCCCTTGGTGTTACCTTATTTCCCCCTTATGGAAGTTTCTCACCGACACTGGACTCAAAGAATCAGTGAAGAGACAGTCATTTGGAAGCTCAGTTCAGCAATATGGAATTTTTAGCAGACTGCATTATACCGGGAATATCAGGCCTGAATATAAATGATATCCTGGCTGGATTGGTTATCAGCATCAAGTATACATCAGTGCAACCTTCACAACAGTAATCATCGAATCAGCAAGACGACAGACTGTGTGCCCGATCAATAGCACATCTCGAGTCAAAGGTATGATTCATATACGCGGTTGACTCGGCTATGAGCACAATTTGAACCTTGCTATATCCGGGAATCAAGCCAGAATGTGTTATGAATACGGTGTTCAGCAAGAAGGATAGCCGAATACCCTGTTGCATACAACAAGTAACCGACAGCAGAAACATTAAGGGATAAATATATGCACTCAGTCCGCATAAGGCAAAAAGAAAGCTTCAGATGTAAGCCACCTGGTCTTTCTTCACAAGCTATCAGAGAAGCGTACTACACAAGGATTCCTGTGTCTTCCTCGACACGACACACGGATATTTGCCCATACAAGACACCCCTGCTTCTCCAGAAGCTACCCCGGCAGAAGCTTCGAGCACAAGCTATCCAGTCTTCTTTGACACGACACTCTTGACGGCTTACAACGCAAGCTAAGTAACCTCCGTCATTTGGTCAGAAGGCAAAAATCAGTCAGGACACAAG
Source organism: Elymus sibiricus (assembly GCA_039707655.1). Taxonomy (NCBI): domain Eukaryota; kingdom Viridiplantae; phylum Streptophyta; class Magnoliopsida; order Poales; family Poaceae; genus Elymus; species Elymus sibiricus. The sequence continues at coordinate 130,075,653 of CM077675.1, read as the reverse complement.
CCTGCTTCAGGAATCAAGCGTTCAGCCGCATATACTCAATAGATATGGTGGACATGCTGTCGGTGTCAAAACCGGCGGATCTCGGGTAGGGGGTCCCGAGCTGTGAGACTAGAATCGATGGTAATAGGAGATGAAGGGGACACGGTTTTACCTAGGTTCGGGCCCTCCTATGGAGGTAATACCCTACGTCATGCTTGATTATATTGATGGTATGAGGATTACAGAGTTGATCTACCTCGAGATCGTATGACTAGAACCCTAGATGAGTTCCCCTCCCCTACAACCTAAAACCCTCCGGCTTATATAGACGCCGAGGGTACCAAGGGTTTACACATGGTCGGTTACACGTCGAAGGGATAAACATGCCTATTCAATACTCTAAACTTGGAGAATAAGCCACGATCCTCGAGGCTTCCATCCTAGAGACAGGGTCTTCGATCCATCCAGTGTCCGGCGAACGGCCCATACAGTTCGGCCCATAAGAAATAGGTCGGTCTCCCGAGGACCCCTTAATCCAGGACTCCCTCAGTATCCCCCGAACTAGCCTCCAACGCCAAGGGACTAAGCTCCAGTTGCTTCATATAATCAAAGTCTTCGGCTTGCGAGGCGAGTTCCTTTCTCCAAATAGCGATCGGCCGAGTTTAGTTCGGCCTCCGACGACGTGTAGTTTTCCCGATCATTGATCATCCAAGCACCATGAATAGCTCGGCCACGAAGGCCAAACGTCAAGGGGTAAATAGTGCTCCCTGACAACCTTTTTGACGAAGGGTCACAGCCCACCACGATCGCTAAACCAGTCGTAAAGACTCGATTCGCGGTTCGAGGCCGTTTTCACCAGCACGATCCATCAATGCACGGATCGTGCTCCGTTTCACACGGGATATGTTTAATCATGCGCGTATAACGGCACGCACGTCTTGGGAAGAGGAGGGATCCACGGTGCAGTGAAGGGAGGCTAACCGGCAACAAACCCAATAAAAGGGGAAGAAAACCCCAAGGCTTAACCGCACTTCCCATTCGCATCTCCGCTTCCCCATTCTCCTGAGCCTCCAGAGCCCAGATCTAGGTTTTCCACCCTTTCTCCACCGAGCTCAGCCATGGCCCGCGGCAAGTGGGAGGCTTCCACGGTCACAGACCAAGACATCCGGGACCTCAAGGACGCCGGCTACCTCCCCGCCAATATCTTCCACCGCGCTGCAGAGGAGGGCCAGGTGATCCCTACCCCCAAACCAGGCGAGAGGGTGGTCTTCATTCCTCACTTCATCCGAGGATTGAGCTTCCCGCTCCACCCCTTTGTTAGGGGCCTCACGTTTTTCTACGGACTCGACTTCCACGACCTCCCGCCGAACTCTTTCATGCATATATCGGCCTTCATCATCGTCTGCGAGGCCTTCTTACGGGTCGAGCCACACTTCGGACTATGGCTCAAGGTATTCAACATCAAACCGAAGTGTGTCGCAGGCGAACACGCAGACTGCGGCGGTGCGATCATCAGCAAGCTTCCCCGCGCAGTATGGCCGTCCGGCACCTTCATCGACACCATCAAGACTTGGCAAAAAGAGTGGTTTTACATCACCGAGCCAAGGGAGGAGGGCAGAATTGTTCCTGCTGAATCCGGAACTGTTCCTGCCGAATTCAGATCCGGCCCCCCGGCCAGATTGACCTCGTGGACCAGAAAGGGCCTCGATTGGGGGTCGGACACAGAGGTGGACGACCTGCAAAGGCGCGTTGCCTCCCTCATCAAGGACAACATCGAACTGACCAACGTGGTCCAAATTATGCTCCGGCGGCGCATTCTGCCCTGCCAGCGTCGGGGCTCTCCTATGTGGACTTATCGGTCTGACGGCGATCCCACGATCCGTCAGCTCTTCCGTACCACTCGGGAGAAGCTGTGGAAGGCGCTGTTCAAGGCGCAGGAGAAGTAGCCGGCCAAGAAGGAGGATTAGGGCCTTTGCGCCGACAAGCTCCCTGCCGAGGTATGATACAGTTTTATTTGATCGGCTCTGTTTTCCTAAAGAAAGTCTAAGCATTTTCTGATCACTTCCGCAGGAATGGTTGAGCAAGGCAACGGTCATCAAGTGTCCGGCTCCACAGCCCGAAGACCCTAGGTCTCCGCTGCTATCGGAGATGCTCGTCGTGGTGCCTTACAAGGCGCCAGAGAAGAAGGAGAAGAAGAAGCCAGGCCAAGTAGGCCTGCACATCAGGGACCAGCCAGGGGTTGTGTCCGAGGAAACCCACGCCTCCTCGAATTAAGAGGAAGAGCAAGAGGGTGAGGGGGGAGGCGATTCCCCCCTTGCAGGAAAGAGGGCGGCGTCACCGGACGCCTCGGAGGATGCATCTCCTCCCGCCCAGAAGAAAGAGCGTTGGACACAGGTGGCTCTGCCCGACTACAGTTCGGACTCGGATACCGAGTCTGAGGACTTCGAGAGGGTTCCACGAAGGAACCTCAGGGTCAAGCCCCCAGCTCGAAGGTAAAGATCCGAAGACTTCCCGAGCTATTTACATTAAGCGTTGGATGTTATTGGCATGTGAGCGCATATTTGACTTACAGCCCGCCACGTGTTCTCCCCACCGATCAAGTTTCTGACGGGGAGACCCCGCCCGCTGAACTAGCGGAGAGCGGGTCCACATCGCGCCCCTCTCCTCTGGGCGCCACGAAGGATGCCACGGAGGTGTCATCCCAACAGGCTCCTTTGGAGCCGAACACTGGAGGTGGGGGCGACGACGTCATGGTCGAGGCTAACACCTCGGCCGCCGAAGACCGGTGGGAGAAGCCCCTCCCGGATACTGAGGAGACCGGACGAGGAGATGTCCAGTCACCTCCAAGGCTGTCTCCGAAGCGCACTATGCCTCCGGAGGCACCGATTCAATCTCCGGTGGGAGATCGCGTCAACCGATCCCCACCAGCGCCGCCGACCACTGGGTGGCCGGCTATGGGGGAGGCTCTAACAAGCGCCTCCATCTCCAGGGAGCACCGCACCCTTATGGGTGTGGTGTTGCAGAGCATTCAATCCATGGACAACGGACTGAAGGAGGCCTTCAACGGTCTCCTGACGGTCTTTCAGGTAAGCCATGTAATGCTCTGTCTGTGAAATACTATTTTCTTTGAGTTATGATTATATACATGGCAGCCCCTGAGCCCTAGGTAAGTTTTGGAAAAACTTAGCTAGGGGTCAATCATAGATCATTATCCGAACTGTGTACAAGACAGTATCTGTTCAGAATGTTCTAACAGCCCTTAAGGGGACCGGACACCAGATCATAATTATGATAGTTCGGAAGTTTTTGAACCCATGTATCTTGATATGGCTTTGTTTTGTACATGCTTCATCATCATTGGCGGCTGTTAATGCTGCCGAGCTGGACGAGCTGAATCGGAAGCTCAAGAGCTCCGAGGATGAGCTCGAAGCTCTAAATAAAAGATTCGACGAGGCGCAAGGTAAACCGGACTAGAATATCCAAATTCCTCAGTGCCGTACTGTCAAAGCAGTATGTCTGATATGTTTGTAATGCTTACGTAGCCTCGGCGAAAGAAATTGAGAAGCTCAAGGCCGAGCTTGAGAGAGCGAAGCAGGAGGCTGCGGCTGAGAGGGCGGCAGCAAAAGAAGCGGCTACCGTGCTGTCCGCCTTAAGAGCTACCAGCGACAAGCACGAGGCTCGGGTGGAGGAAATCCAACAGGAGCTTAAGGACGCCAGCCAAAAGTGCTAGGACCTTGAGCGGAAAGGCAAGAAGTAGGCCGCCGAACTATCCACCCTAAAAACCGATCTCCAAAACGAGCGGGTGGATAGGCGGTCCTTTGAAGAGCAAGTCAGCCAATCAAAGGCTATCATGGATGGTAAGCCATTTTTATTGCAGTGTGTCTTCGGGGATAGCAAGTTCAAATTGCTCACCCAAGTATGGCGTTCCTCAGGCGCCTGCTCGGACCTTTAGAAGAGCACCGCGGATGCAAACCAATTCTATGCTTCGCGGGGAGAAGGAGATGAAGCTCGGCTGTTTTGGGCGCAATTTGAAGCCCCCGAGCGCTCTCCTCTCCTTGTGGAATAGCTGAAGCAGCTAATGGAGCTACATCGACTGGCAGAGCCGGCCATGAAGGATCTCTGTATCCGGCTATGGCCCAACGAGCCATTGCCGGGCAGCTACTTCGTCCTGGTGCAGAAGCTGAGCGACGCCTCACCTCGGATCGACGCACTAAGGCGGTCCTCCTACATCGAGGGAGCTCGGATGACCTTTGCGAAGGCCAAGGTGCACTGGCCGGGGCTGGATCCGATGAAGGTAGCCACCGCCCCACCGCCTTCTGGAAAGTAGCATAGGCGCCCCGAGCTGTATTTCTCCGAAGTAATGGAGGGTGCTCGGGCCATAGAGTCGCAGTGTTCGAGAGAGAACATGTATGAATAAAGTGTTGTAATATGTCCGAAGACCTTTTAACGTGTTTATATTTAAGATGCATGGCATATCATGTCTTTCGTGTTTTTGCATCCTTTATAACTCCTATGTGGCCGTTAAAACTGAAAGCTGCGAGTCGTCGGCTTCAGCCCCCATGTAGATACTACGCGGGGTGTCTCTGCCAACGCACTGTGACCCTTAGCCGAGCTATCGGTACCCGAAGGCGGTAGTGTGGGGCGGACAAGGCAATCGGACCATAATGCTTTATTGCTTTCACTTAGCCGTAGGGGCGCGAGAAAGGAGTGCAGGGGGTTGATGACTAGCCCCCAGGTGTTTGTGGTGTTCGGAAGAACCGTGGCCAAAGCCTATACCAACTGGTTTGTACTAATACCAAACCCATCGTATGACACGGAATAACCTCTAACGAGGTTTATTTAAGCTCGGTTCGCAGACCGGTTTCTCGCATACTATGACAGTCAGTTTTCGGCTTTCTCCACTGAGGTGCTTTACCAGGCTAGCTGGAAGCACAATCGCAGTGGTGCTCCCTTTGCCCTTTTAGCCGAACGAGCGGAACATAAAGGGGCAAGCATAGGAGCCGGGCAACCCAACTATTGACCCAAGACATAGTTCGGAACCAATGCATATAAAGCAGAATTCCAAGACGCCGAACGCAAAATAAATTGTGTTGAGGGCGATTTTTTAAGTTCAAGCCCCCGGCCTATTAGCCGGTTGCATCGTAAAATATACCAAACAGGTTCGCAAGAAGAGGGAGAAAATGGAGGGTGTGTCCAGAAAAGACAGCAAAACGATCATACATAAAGGATCTGTATTTTGCTCAACAACTCTTATATTATGCAAAGTGCCGATACAACTGTTTTACAGGTATAAAAAATGAAATATAAACCTTACAGGAGGGGTTGTAACAAGGGTCTTCGATAGGTGACCTGACGTCTTCTGTGTGCCCTGTCGCTTTGTCCGCTCCTGCATGTCCCAAGTAGTTGTATACCGCGATGGGTGTACTGTTCGGCGAGCGGACTGTGTCAAAAAGTCTTGAGAAGTCGCCAAAGTGTGAATGAGCTTTACGCCGTAGTAGGTACTTTATGGTGCATGCGGCGTGTCCGAAGACATGTTGATGGTGATAGTTCGGTCCAGCCGAACACTTACCCTTTAATAATTTTTCCCCACCGCGGCCCATGGAATTTTGAGCGCGAAGTTGTGCCTCCTCGGCCCGTACTTTGCCGGTTCTAGGGTCGTGCGATGGGGGGCGAATCCCTATTTATGGGGAGAGGAAGGTTCTGGGACTTCGGGTTGAAACCGAGCTCGCTTCCCAGCCTTGGGTGCCTTTACGGCAGATGTCGGCGTTTGCCGATCATCAGTGTAATGGAATTCGGCCGCCAGGGCCAACGTATGTTCCTCAGTTCGGAGGGAGCGCTCTGTGTTGCCATTGACAGTAATGACCCCCTTGGGGCCGGGCATCTTGAGCTTGAGGTATGCGTAGTGCGGGACGGCGTTGAAGTGAGCGAACGCTGTACGGCCGAGCAGGGTGTGATAGCCGCTGTGGAAAGGTACGATGTCGAAGATCAAGTCCTCGCTTCGAAAGTTATCGAGCGAGCCGAACACTACTTCCAGGCTTACAGAGCATGTGCACCGGGCTTCGACGCCTGGGATCACTCCTTTAAAGGTAGTGTTGCTGGGCTTGATCCTTGACGGATCTATGCCCATCTTTTTCACCGTATCTGAATAAATCAGATTGAGGCTACTTCCTCCGTCCATTAGGACTTTAGTGAGGTGATACCCGTCTATGATGGGGTCGAGGACGAGGGCGGCCGAACCTCCATGACGAATACTGGTCGGGTGGTCACGGCGATCGAAGGTGATCGGGTATGCCGACCATGGGTTATACTTCGGGGCTACAGGCTCTACGGCGTAGATGTCCCGAAGGGTACGCTTTCTCTCCTTCTTGGGTATATGAGTGGCGTATATCATGTTTACTGTTTTTACCTCTGGAGGGAAAAAAATTTGTCCGCCACCGATCGGACCGCGGGGTTCATCCTCGTCCTCACTGCGTGGGCTCTTGCCTTGGTCCTCGGATGCGAGCTTGCCGGCCTGTTTAAATACCCAACAGTTACGGTTGGTGTGGTTGGCGGGCTTCTCTTGAGTACCGTGGATCTGGCAAGGCCTCTCTAGGATTTTGTCCAGCGGGGTGGGTCCGTCGTGTTTGCCTTTAGGGGGCTTCTTCCGCTGCCCAGGCCAGGAATTGCGGAAGCCGGCGTTTACAGCCGTGTCATCGGCATCACTATTATTGTGCCGGCGCTTGTTCTTGTTGCGCTTCGGTTTCCCGTTTCCATCCCGAACTTCGGAGGTTCCGGGGTCTTCGGGGTTGTGGCTATGTCTTGCTAGCTAGTTATCCTCGCCCGCGCAAAAGCGGGTCATGAGTGATGTGAGGGCGGACAATGTCCTTGGTTTGTCCTGGCAGAGCTAACGAGCCAGCCATTCATCCCGAATATTGTTTCTAAAAGAGGCTATTGCTTCGACGTCCGGGCAGTCAACGATCTGGTTTTTCTTTGTTAAGAAACGATTCCAGAACAGCCGAGCAGATTTTCCTGGCTTCTGAACGACGTTACTTAGGTCGGAGGAGTCCGGCGGCCGAACATAAGTGCCCTGGAAGTTAGATCGGAATGCATCCTCTAGGTCCTCCCAGCACCCAATAGAGTTTTTGGGGAGGCTATTTAACTAGTGCCGAGCTGGCCCCTTGAGCTTCAGGGGTAGGTACTTGATGGCGTGGAGGTCATCTCCTCATGCCATGTGGATGTGGAGGAGGAAATCTTCGATCCATACGGTTGGGTCAGTTGTCCCATCGTATTGCTCTATGTTTACGGGTTTAAACCCTTCCGGGAACTGATGCTGCATTACCTCGTCCGTGAAGCACAGCGGATGGGCAGCGCCTCTGACTCGAGCTATTTCGCGCCGGTGATCGGCGTCTGTCCTAGCTCGGTTTCGTTCCCGACCCTCATTGTTACGGTCGAACCAAGGCCGGTACCCTCCCCGTCTGTCGGGTGAGTATCCTCTGGATCCGTAGATGGATCGTGTACGACCTGCTCTATCGTCCAGGTCGTGTCGCAGGTCGAACCTGTCATCGGGCTCTAGTGGCTCCTTTCCCCGTCTATGGGGTATCGTCGGCCTATAGCCGGTGTTGTCAGCCGTCCTGTCTCATCCTCGAGGGGGGCGGTCTGGCTTGTTGTATGGGGTATGTTCGGGAGACGGCGTATCAGTGAGCTCGTCATAAAATTGTGGCAGCAGCCTTCTGCGCGGATAGCTCTTGGGTTGGTCCGATAGACCGGTACCGTATCCTTCCTCAGGTGAGAGGACTCTCGTCCATCGATCATTGAGGTCATCTTGTTCGGCTTTAAGCTGCCGCTCTTTTGCTTTCAGGCTGCGGGCCGTGGATATAAGTTGTTGCCTGAACCGCTCCTGATCTTCGGGATTATCAGGGATGGCGAAGTCATCGGCTTCCGCGTTGTCCTCCCCCTCGACAGAGCGGAGGTAATCGTCGTCCTTGGGATCATCTAGATCGTCGGGGTTGCACCGGTCTTTCGGCCTCTCTTGACCCTCTAACGGGTGTCCGGGGATTTCGGGATCGCCGAGGTCTTCCGGGGTGTCACCATCCCCGGCGCCATCGGTAGCTTTCCTTCCCTTCTTTCCTTTTGACCGTTTATGCGGCTTTCGGCGTCTTGACGGTGCTTCATCCGATTTGTCACCATCGTTTTACGGAGTGTCCACCATGTAGACGTCGTATGTGGAGGTGGCAGTCCATCGCCCGGTATTAACGGGGGTGAGGGTGCGATCCTCCTCATCCATGTAATCTGCTTCCTCAGAAGCATAGTCCAACATGTCGGTTAAATCCTCAACATTGGCTATCAAGTGGGTGGTGGGTGGGATGGAAAATTCGTCCTGACCCGTTTGAAGCCCGATCTGGGAACAGATCGGGGTTGGGTCGTCGGTAATCTTCATCGACGAGATCCGATCTAGAGCCTCGTTGAGTATCGAGAGCTCGATCGGGTCGGCCTGCCCGGAGCTTCCGGAGTGAACCTCCGATGCGTCCGTGCGGGGAGAGTATTCGGTAAGAACAGATGTCCGGACTTCTGGTACTATGGCTGGGTCCGAACTGAGGATCGGGCCCCCGCCGGGGTAGATCCCGTAGGCAGGGCCGACATATGGATCTGAGGTTAAAGCCTCAGAGTCCTCGGGCGTGGCAGGCGAGACGGCGAGCCCGGTTAGTGATAGATCGCCCCGAGAGTCTACGGAGAACTCTAAGTTCCCGAATCTGACCTCTGATCGGGGGCGAAGCTTCCAACACGGCCTAGATGGCCGGTCGGGTCGGCGTGTAGCACAATGCTGCCGAAAGCTAAGATCTGTCCGGGGACGAAAGTGTCCATAATGCGGACCTCTTCATTGATGACTAGGCGAGCCATCGATTCCTCTGGCGATCACAGCGGAACTCTCAATGAAAGCACCAATGTTGGTGTCAAAACCGGCGGATCTTGGGTAGGGGGTCCCGAGCTATGAGACTAGAATCGATGGTAACAGGAGACGAAGGGGACACGGTTTTACCCAGGTTCGGGCCCTCCTATGGAGGTAATACCCTACGTCCTGCTTGATTATATTGATGGTATGAGGATTACAGAGTTGATCTACCTTGAGATCGTATGACTAGAACCCTAGATGAGTTCCCCTCCCCTACAACCTAAAACCCTCCGGCTTATATAGACGCCGAGGGTACCTAGGGTTTACACATGGTCGGTTACACGTCGAAGGGATAAACATGCCTATTCAATACTCTAAACTTGGAGAATAAGCCACGATCCTCGAGGCTTCCATCCTGGAGACAGGGTCTTCGATCCATCCAGTGTCCGGCGAACGGCCCATAAAGTTCGGCCCATAAGAAATAGGTCGGCCTCCCGAGGACCCCTTAATCCAGGACTCCCTCACATGCTCCCAAGGCCATATGAGTTAATCATCCAATGATGCCAGCCCGGTGAAAATCCGACTATTGCCTGAGCTATGTAAGAAGAAGAAGAATGCCAGTTATACACTTCAGTGAGATGACCAACAACCTATGGATAAGCTGTATGGGACACGGATGAACCCTTGCCCGTCTTTCTTTGGTGACGGCACCACGCCTGTGTTCTGAGCTGCTTTCGGCCGTCCGGGATGGATGCCGACTTTTATTTCTCTTGTCAGCAACTGGCCCGTGTTCTGAGCTGTTTTTCGGCCGTCTCGGTCAGCTGTTGAATTTCTTTCCGTAGCAGTGACCTTATGCTCTGAGTTGTTTCTCGGCCGTCTTAGGGAACTGCTACTTTCTTCTTATCGACATCGTCTCACGCTCTGAGCTGCTTTTCAGCCGTCTTGAGTCGGGGTTGAGTTACTCCAGTAATGTCCCAGATCTGAGTTGTAAAGACCGTTCTGGTGGCTACTAGTTTATTTGCCGGTTTCATCCAAGGGTTCAGACGTTTGTTACCCTACTACAGCTACAACTTGTTAAGTAATATGCCTGCCGGAATATTGCACCTGGCAGCACCCATGGTCATCCGAAGAATCAAGAACACATCAGGCCAAGCTCTTTCAGCTAAGGATCCAGGCAAAGAGAACCATAATGAAGGAGCAAGATTGGCCATACAGGTATGATAATGGTTGCAAGATCAACATGGTACAGATACTCAAAACAGTCTGGTTCGACACCAATCACCGTGGATACACACCCACGGGGTCTATTCCATCTGCAAGGACCCTATATCGAGTCGGTCCGCTCAACCCAACCAGATGTGCTCAGAATCGTTAGAAGGAGAATATTCGAATCTGTCAGGTCAATTCGGCAGCTGGATTCCGGTAACCGTGTCAAAGCATTACACGGCCTACTATTCACTTAAAGGTGCCGACATATGGAACGATCAGAAGGATGATAACTTCCTCAAAGCATGTCTCCTCACCTAGTGGAATCAGCTAAAAGATAGCCTGCTATGGATAAGACCTTTCTGTTAGGACCCCCGTCAGTCAAGTCTGCAGATAATGCCGTTATAAGGTCGTACCCTTTACGCTGGTCACAACAGGCTACAGCCAAGTCGTTGGTACAGATGTGATGCTAAGGGCAGTAAACCTAGCCAAGATGTTTCCGTAACCCCTACAAGGAGTCCGATTCCGCCAGGAGAACGGTGTGATTCACAGCACCGTTTGAGTCTGAAGGGCACACGGCCATTTGAAGCCATCCAATGCAAAGAGTAAAAGATTTCATGTCCATCGAGAGAATCAGTTCACAACTCAATGGGCGGTCGTCCGTATTGGACTTCAACACAACACGTCCAAGAGGAACTACTGTCGGACTTGCGAGAAGGGCACGTAATTCAGCCGGTATAATCCATCGCACCCCCAGATAAGTAAGCAAACATAAATGGATTGAAGTCAGAGTAACATATGAGGATCCAGTGAAACAAACCACCTCGAAGCCACGCAGTGAGTCAGATAAATCCAGCGGGAGCATCATACAAAGGCAAAAAGGAAACCCGAGTTGGAAACGGTTTCCTAAAATGGGGATATTTATGCTTAACCCCTGAGCAACCAAATATCGAGGACGAGATTTCCTTAAGGGGGATTTTTCCCATTTCTTTTTTCTTTTGATTTTGGTCTGGTTTTGCTTTTCTGTGGCTTGGTAGTCTTGGAACCTGGAGGGATCACCCTTGCTTCCTTTTCCTAAGTGTCTTGCCAACCTCTAAACCATCCCTAGACCTTGTCATTTCCATCTTGAACCAATCCCAATAATCTTTTTCTTGGGAATATTCCTTTTTCTATTAAAGGAATAACCCTGTTTGCTCTGGGTTGTGAAGCAACCCACATTTCTATCATTCCAAAAATTCCCAAATAATTCTCATAAATTTTTTGGGTCATATATCCCTCAAATATGGAAAAATCCCTCCTTGTCATGTTCAAAAATATTTCACCAATATTCCTTTTCTTATTCTGCTCCAGGTAGCATTTTGTGAAGCAAGTGCCATTTATCTCTTCTTGTTTGCTCTCAAACTTTTTGTGCACTCTTTCCTATCCATATAATTGCCACATGCCAAAATTCAACTCAATTTGGCTATTAAATATTTATTGGCAAATTTCCAAAGTTTCTGATCCAGAGGAAGCTTTGTGAAGCAAGTGCTAGCTAAGAGTATGCAAATGAGTTGAAATTTTGCAGGAATCTTCATATGCTAAAATTAACACTATCCACAAGATTTGAGCATCATCCCATCTTCTATGTGACCACAACATCAAATCTTTGTCTCTGGTCATTATTTTGGGTTGTGAAGCAACTATATTTTATGTTGCTCCATAATTACTGAAATTGTACCAAGACATTCTCCTAACTATATAACACATATCCACCAAATTTGGGCTCATTCCATCTACCCTATAATTCTCTAGAATTTTCCTAAGATTCTATCCAGCAGGATGCTGTGTGAAGGAAGTACTATTTTGGTTTATCAAAATGGTATGAAATTTATATAGTATCTACATATGCCTAAATAATTAGCCTCCTCCAAATTTCAGCTCCATCCCTATTGTTATATGAGTGCCACATCAAGATTAGTGTTCTAGACCAGATTGGCCAGTTGCAAAGCAACTATGCTAAATATTTGTCCAATTCCCTCCAAATTCCACAGTATTATAGTCCTTCTTAACCTGAACCTCTCAGACATCAGTTTTGGTTCTTAGCACTCCTCTGTTCATCACAATAATGTAGTCAAGTTTGCTACGGAAAACTTGCGGTGACTTTTTCCATCACTTCCTAGTTTCTTTTGATGATCTATCACCTCAGAGGGACCCTTCCTTGGATGTACTTTGCACTAGACAACATGCTGCATGCCAGGGTGCACCGCGTGCGCCAGTTCATGCGGTGACCATGCGTTTGGCAGGCCAAAGCACGCGCTCTATGCATTGGGGCCCTCGGTTTCGTCCGTTCCCTCGCTCCCTCGACACCTAGCCATGTCTAGGGGCTTCCCCGCGTTGTCTTCCTTCTCCTGGACCCCTCTCTCCCTCCAGTTCCTTCGTCGCCGCGCCGCGACGAGCTCCGTCTCTGCTCTACCCGTGACCGCAGTTGTCGTCTTCTTCCCCGAACCCTCCCGAGCCTCCCCGACCTCGCCTGAGACCTCTCCGCTCCTCTGTGACCTCTCTGGATGCCTCTCCCATCCTCCAGGCAAGCTCCCGAAGCTCCGGCGCGCGGCGCACGCGTCACCACGGCCGTGTTCGGCCACCCGCGCCGTCCGGCTATATAAAGCCGTGGCCTCGAGCCTTCCCGGGCATCCCCAGCGCCGCAGCATCTCCCCCTCTCTCCTAGCTTCCTCCCCGACCCATCCATCCATCGCCGGAGGCCCTCCTTGCCCTCCAATGCCGTCGTGGCCGCCGCCGGTGCCCGGCTAAATTCCGGCAAGTCAAGCATCCCCTCCTCCTCTAACCTCTGCCAGAGGATCACCCGGAGCATGCAGACCCTCCCCATCCCCTCGCCTCGTCGTCGGAGGCCCTGTGGCCGCGTGCCCCAGATCTGGCCATCGCCGCTGCTCCCGGCCTCCGCGAGCCGCCGTCGCCCCGTTCCCCCTCCGATGCTGCTGCTGCTCCAGGCGGGAGCGACGCATCGCCCCGCGTCCGCCGGTGGCCTCCACTTGGCCGGAGACGGCCTGAGCCGGCCAGGCCACCGCCGGCCCCACCAGTCAGCCACATAGGACGTTGACCCTGGCCCGCTGACGTGGATAAGTGGAAGCGTATTCCTCGGACTACGCTTTCCACAAACGAAAGCGGTTTCTGTCGCGCCTTCGGGCAGGAATACGTTTTCTCTATTAGGAAACGTATTACGCCCAAATACGCAACTGGCCAGGCTGTCAAGGACCCTTCTGTGATTATTTCTTTTGCAGATTAGTCCCTGACAAAGAAACCCTTATATCTTTTTATCGATACCTCCGATTGAGGTGATTCCAAAGCCCACGTCCTCGTCTCGTCGAGCCCGTCATGATGGTATCATTTTCATTATGTGTTCGCACAGTGCAAATGACCATTTTGCCCTTGGCCGTAGACAGCCCCCTCCGAGAGAGATCTGTTTCCGGCAACTCCTTCCGCGGACTCTCCGCACTTCTCCCCGATGGTTCCTTCACCCCCAGGCAAGCCACAACCCTCATTTGCATAATTGCATTGCAATATCATAGTTTAACCAATTACTTTAATCACAAGTATAATTATTTGCAGTATGGATTAGATTATGCAATGTTTGAATAAATTCTTGAATAGGTGACTACCATGTTGAGTAGGGGATTGTTAATAACTAGTATTTTACCCACTAGTTGATACCATGACGTTGAAGATTACTATCTATGATTATTTTGGGTTTCATCCGGCAGTTTGTGGATATGAATCAATAGCAGTGGCTTGAGCTTGTTGGTTATTGGATTACTATGATATCGGAGTGTCCGCTATGACAGAAATATTATTCGGTGATAAGATACTTAGTTGGTTGATCTTGAGTCACCTGTCCGGGCTTATCCGTGTAGCCACATTTGCCGGTATGGGATGGCCTTGACTTGGTCTGATCGCGTGTTCTTTTATCGGTACCACCAAAGAGGGAAGGTTATGCGCGCGTGCTGCCCTGGCCCGGTAGGCGGCGATAACCTTGTGAGCCCAGTTGAGTTATATGGGTACCCGTCCCCGGTTGGGACAGTTTAGTTTGGCCACGATGGTGGCAGGTGTCATGAGGACACAAGGGCCACCCAGGGCAGGACTCTGGGGGAGGATGAATGCCGGTGGTACGATGGGAGAGTCACGGGTCAGGCAGGTTTCATTGGAGCAACGATGGTCCACCCGAATGGGATCACGAGGCCAGGTGCTCCATGATGTGGGTAAAGTGCGCAACCTCTGCAGAGTGTAAAATCTATTCGAATAGCCGCGTCCACGGTATTGGACAGTCCGTCCAGGCCTCACTAGGTGGTCAACCGTAACAGTGATGGTAATGATGGAAGAACTTGTCTGAGTTTGGTAGCAGTTGGACATCATGCCACTGACAAGTCTTGGTAACAACCTCGAGGATATTCGCTGGCTGTTCTTGGAGTGATCACGAGTTGGTCACCAGAGTACAGGGAGTATAGCCTGTTATTGTTATTTTCAACTATCCCTTCGGTAATGATAGATCTTTACCTAATCTTGATTGCTATGATGTTGTCTTGCCTTAATGCTGATGTTTGTTGTGAGCTTGCGAGTACATTCAAAGTACTCACCTGGCGTGTTATGCCAGTTTGCAGGTCATGCCATGATTGCTTGCTTGTCGAGGATCCCGAGTTTGCGAGCTAGGATACGCGTTCCAGCCAGAGTCCCAGCGGAGTGGAGTCCATCACCATCGGCGTTGTTTCGCTGCTAGCGTAGAATTACCCTAGTCAGGCGTAGTATCGTCGTACCAATGTAATCTATGCACCCTTGCAATCTTATTCATGGTAATAAAGAGCTGATTTGTTCTATGCCAACAGTGCCGTATTCCAGAAGACTTGTCCCTAGGATGGAATACGGGGCGTTCCGGTCTCCTCTGAGCCGGGGTGCCACACGTTCCTTTGCACTAAGAGATTGCACATATAAACAAATAAAAGCACATGAGAACCTCTGCTTCCCTCTGCGAAGGGCCTATCTTTTATTAAAAGTTTTTAATTTCTTGCAAGAGTCATTAATACTCTCCCTTCTCACAATTTATAAACTCTCTTACTTGGCAAGCATCATGTGTTGAGGAAAGATCCAGATATATATATCAGTTAAATGTAAGAAATCATGATTCATTATTGTTGGCATTATCCTTGAGGTAAAAGAGTTGGGAGGAAAATAAAGCCCCTATCTTCCTATGTGTCCAATGGAAACAATAGCTCCAAAAATATGTAATGAGTGTCAACAATCATAGATGACTAAATGATAGTTGAGTGTGTGGACTTGCTAGAATGAAAGCTCTTATATAGACTCTTCTCTTGAATATGATGAATTATGATTATCTCCATGACTAAATGCATCATTTGTTGGTTGTCAATAGAGTTTATGCTTCATACTTCAATAATTGTAAATGGGTCTTTACTTGTTTATGAAAAGTCATATGATGAAAAGCTTGCTGCTATGACAATATTCATGATGCTCTCATGTCTGTATTCTATTTTTATCGACACCTCTCTCTCAAATCATGTGGTCATTATTTTAGAGTTCGGCTTTCGCTTCAGGACAAGCGAGGTCTAAGCTTGGGGGAGTTGATACGTCCATTTTGCGTCATGATTTATAATTGATATTTATGTTATTCTTGTCCATTATTTCCTGATTATCATATAATTCTTATGCTTTTCTCTCTGAATATGCAAGGTACATCAAAAATAGGGAAATATCTGGAAACTGGAATTCTGGACCGGAAAACCGAGAAAAAGGCAGAAAACTCACCAGACTCCAAACGACCTGAAATTTAACGGAGAATTTTTATGGAATATATGGGAATTTCTAAAGCAAAAATATACCGGAGGGGGCCACCAGCTGGCCATAAGCCAATAGGGCGCGCCCTATTAGCTTGTGGGGTCCCTGGTGGCCCTCCGACGCCCATCTTCCCCTATATGAGGTGTTTTACCTTAGAAAAAATCATAAGCCACCTCTAGGGACGGAACGCCACCGCCTCGAGGCGGAAACCTGGGGAGAGGCACTTTTGCCCTCCAGCAGTCAGATTATGCCGAGGGAATTCCTCTCTGGGAGGGGGAGATCAAAGCCATCGTCATCACCAACGCTTCCTCCTTCATGGGAGGACCAATCCTCATCAACCTCTTCACCAGCACCATCTCATCTCCAACCCTAGTTCATCTCTTGTATTCAATCTTAGTCTCAAAACCTCGGATTGGTACTTGTGGGTTACTAGTTGTGTTGATTACATCTTGTAGTTGATGCTTGTTGGATTACTTGGTGAAAGATATTATGTTCAGATCCTTTATCATTATTATTATACCTCTGATCTTGAACATGTTGATGAGGTGTGAGTAGTTACTATTGTTCCTGAGCACATGGGAAAAGTCTTGTTATAAGTAATCATGTAAAGTTGGTATTCGTTCGATATTTTGATGATATGTATGTTGTTACTTCTCTTAGGGTGTCATGTGAACATCGACTACATGACAATTCACCATGTTATGGGCCTAAGGGATGTCATTGTGGAGTAACAAGTAGATGATGGGTTGCGAGAGTGACAGAAACTTAAACCCCGGTTTATGTGTAGCTTCATAAGAGGCTGATTTGGATCCACATGTTTCATGATATGGTTAGATTTATCTTAATTCTTCTTTCGTAGTTGTGGATGCTTGCGAGAGGGGGTAATCATAAATAGGTTGTTAGTTCAAGTAAGAACAGCCCCTTAGCACCGGTCCACCCACATATCAAATTACAAAGTAGCGAACGCGAATCAACCCAACATGATGAACATGACTAGACATAATTCCCATGTGTCCTCGGGAGCGCTTGCTAAATATAAGAGTACTTTCAGGCATGTTCTTTGCTACAAAAAGGATTGGGCTACCTTGTTGCACCTTTGCTACTATTGTTACTTGTCACTTGATACAATTTATCTTGCTACAAAACTATCTACTATCGTTACTTATAGCACTTGCAGAGAATACCTTGCTGAAAAATGCTTATCATTTCCTTCAGCTCCTCGTTGGGTTTGACACTCTTACTTATCGAAAGAACTACGATTGATCCCCTATACTTGTGGGTCAACAGCGACTGAGTTTGTATGTGTTTCGGAAGTCTCCCCTGAAGACTTACCAAAGTGATTGGGTGTGGTCTAAGTGACCTCGGCTCAAGGGGAGCAAGATGAAGACGAGGTCTTCAGAGTTAATTTTGAGCCTCCCCAACCAGACGTAAATTTGTCACAGCAACTGGAACTGGTCCAACACATCCTGTGTCTTCGTAAAGCAACCGGTTCTATCTTTCACTCTCTTACTTACTGTACTGCACTGTGAAGCCATTGCTTGATAATCGATGTCTGAAGACATACCTCGAAGACATTCATACCTGCTGTTTATCTTCATACTGTCTAAGTTTATCTTCGATTCATCTTAGTGTGTATGATGACTATGCTTAACTTACCCGAATGTCCTCGTTATATTCCATGCTTTGCTTAGATCCTTGATAGTTATCCCTACTTGACCATGTTCCGCTTCCACATACTTTGAATACATTTACTATTTCAAAGCTTTTCATAAAAAATCGCCTATTCACACCCCCTCTAGTCGATAACTAGCACTTTCAGTAATGTTGGCTTCTCCTCTTATCAGAAATGCACTGCGGATGTCTAAATGCTTGCATATGGAGTTCCCGATAACCTAGTTGATGAGTACATATGCATAAGTGAGTCCACATGCCTTGATTCATTATACAGGTTCTGCAAATATGTCGTTAAGGTGTTTGGCCTCGAGTACTTGAGAGAATCAAATGTTGAAGAAACAACCCGGTTGTTAGAGATGAATGCTTCGAGATGCTTTCCGGGGATGCCTGGAAGCATAGATTGTATGCACGGGAGTGGAAGAACTTTCCATTTTCTTGGCACGGGCAATATAAGGGACGTGTTTATGGTTGCACGGTCATACTTGAAGCTATGGCATCATAAGATCTCTAGATCTGGCATTCTTTTTTCGGCATGGTAGGTTCTCACAATGACACCAACATGCTTCGGCGCTCTCCGGTGATCTAAACGCTTTCAAAAGGCAATTCCCCCAGAGGTCAGCTATGAGATCAATGTCCACCAATACAACAGGGATACTTGAAAGCACAACTTCTCCCTAGGTGGTTTTGGTAATTAATAACAACATATATTTCATTGGACTAATGTTTCCACTAAGTATATCTCAGGAAAAAGTTCAATGATGGGTTGGCAAATTGATGTGTGTGGTGAATCCCCAAGGAGATGAAGAGAAGAAGAAGCAATAGGATTGGCCAAGATTCAAGCATCAAGACTCTTCATTTTACATTTTGTGAGAAATAACTTTGAGTCCATAGGAAAGACAATACTATTAAAAGGGGGTGAGGAAATATGATGATCTGGTTGCTCAAGTGCTTAGAGATTAGCCACCAAAAATACTCACCCATTTTCCACACAAAATCTTCTGTCCAAAGCCAAACTTGAAAAATCGGTGCCACCAACTATTTCCACTCGGCCCTACCGATTTTCAACTCAGACAGAACCCTGCCAAACCCTACCTTCTTGGTGTAACCAAGTTCTCATTTCGGTCTCACCGAAGTCGTGACCAACTCTCTGTTAGGTCGATTTTCAGAATCGGTCCCACCGAGTTTTGCAAATCGGTCTCACCGATTTGATGGCCAAGTCTCTGGTTAGCCGTTACCCCATTGTCGGTACCACCGAGATTTATATATCGGTCTCACCGAAAATGCCAAAGTTGCCACATTTTGCACTAGTCGGTGCAACCGAGTTTTTGCTTCGGTTCCACCGAGTTGGGAAATAATGTTGTAACGGTTGGATTTTTGGGGAAGCCTATATATACCCCTCCACCACCTATCACTCGTAAGAGAAGCACTCAGAACCATTCCACACTTGTCATGTCCAACTTTCTGAGAGAGAACCACCTTCCCTTGTGTTGAGGTCAAGATCATCCACTCCAACCATATGGATCTTGATTTCTAGCCTCCCCAAGTTCCTTTCCACCCAATCAACCTCTTCTACCCAAGCGAAATCTGTGAGAGAGTGATTGAGTGTTGAGGAGACTATCTTTTGAAGCACAAGAGCAAGGAGTTCATCATAGTACCACATCTATTACCTTTTGGAGGGTGGTGCCTCCTAGATTGGTTAGGTATTACTTGGGAGCCTCCTTCTTCGTGATTGTGGAGTTGAACCAAGGAGTTTGTAAGGGCAAGGAGATCGCCTACTTCATGAAGATCTACCCTGAGTAAGGATAGTCCTCCATGGACGTAGGCCACATGGAATAGACAAGGTTGCTACTTCATGGACCCTTCGTGGGTGGAGCCCTCCGTGGACTCTCGCGATCGTTACCCTCTGTGGGTTGAAGTCTCCATAAACGTGGATGTACGATAGCGCGACCTATTGGAACCACGGGAAAAATATTCGTGTCTCCAATTGCGTTTGATCTCCTCTCCCTCCTTTACTTACATGTGTTTGTCTTTACTTTCCACTGCTATACTCTTAGACATGCATGTGTAGGGTGAACTTGACTTGTGTAAATTGCTAATCTGCCCACAACTAAAATTGGGAAAAGGATAGATTTTTATTTGGTCAAGTAGTCTAATCACCCCCCCCTCTAGACATACTTTGGATCCTACAAGTGGTATCAGAGCTTTGGTCTCCATTGCATTGGTTTCACAACCTAGGAGAGTATGGCGTCTAGTGAGGGAAATTATCACCGTAGAGGTCCATATTTTGATGGTACAAAATTTGCTAGTTGGAAGCATAAGATGAAAATGCATATTCTTGGTCATAACCCCGTCATATGGACTATTGTTCGTGTTGTCTTGCAAGGTGACTTCTTTGGTGATGGAAAGGAACTGGATCGTGAAGCGACCGCGGAAGAATTGAAGATGTTGCAATACAACGCTCAAGCATGTGACATTCTATTCAACTGCCTATGCCCCGAAGAATTCAACAAAATCAGTTGTCTTGAGAATGCAAAGGAAATTTGAGATACTTTGGTTGACATGCACGAAGGTACCGAGTCCGTCAGGGAATCTAAGTTGGATGTGCTACAAAGTCAACTTGACAAGTTCAAGATGAAGGATGGTGAAGGAGTTGCGGAAATGTACTCTAGGCTTGCTCTCATCACCAATGAGATTGCCGACTTAGGAAGCGAAGAAATAACCGACAAATTCATCATCAAGAAAATCCTTAGAGCCTTGTATGGAAGTACGACACCGTGTGCACGTTGATGCAAATGATGCCCAACTACAAAGATCTCAAGCCCACGGAAGTCATTGGAAGGATTGTTGCTCATGAGATGTCACTCAAAGACAAAGAAGAGCTTCACACCAAAGTAAGCGGTGCATACAAATCCACAAGTGACACTCCCGCTACTTCAAGTGACAACCTCGTTACCAATGAAGAGATAAGCCTCATGGTCAAGAAATTCAACAAGTTCTACAAGAGTATAGGCAAAGAGAAAGCTCCAATTCAAAATATGATGAGAAGCGTTCCTCTAGTCGTGACCGAAATTGCTACAATTGTGGAAGGCCCAGACACTATTCCAATGAGTGCACGACCCCCCACAAGAGAAGAGAAGAATCACCTAGAAGACGAAGCTCAAGAGATGAATCACCTCGAAGAAAGAGAAGGAGTAGAGATGATCGTTATGAACGTAGACCCTCAAGGAGAAGTAGGGACTCGGAGAAGAAGGACAAGTACACCAAGAGCTACACAAGAAGAAGACATCAAGCTCATGTTGGTGAATGGGTTTCCGGCTCCGAATCCGACAACCAATCTGAGAGAAGCTACCACTCCGACTCCGAATATAGTCAAGATGAAGGTGTTGCCGGACTTGCACTCCTAACCTCCAACTCCTACGATATATTTGACTCACCAAATGAAGGAAGTGGAAGTTGCTTCATGGCTAAAGGCCCCAAGGTATCACACCCGGAATACCTTGACTTTAATAGTGATGAGAATGATTTATTAGGAGATGATGACTTGCTCTTTGATAAAACTAGTGACATTAGCCAAAATGAACTTGATGATATCCATGCTAACCAAGATAAATCGTATGATGATGATAAGAAGGAGATTGAGCGTCTAACTAAAGAATTAAACACTCTTAAGTTAGCTCATGAATCTACTCTAGAAGATCATAGAGAGCTTGTAAAAACTCATGAGAAGCTACGCTTCGAGAAGCTCAACTTAGAGCAAGGGCATGAATTTCTTAAAGCTATCAATGACGATCTTCGAAAGAAGAGTTCTTCTTATCTTGCCAAACGATTACTCTTGTCTACTTTTATTCCACAAGTTAAATCCAAGCAAACTAGTAACAAAGGCAAGAAAGGTTCTTCATCTAGTAACAACAAAGCTATGCTAAATCAAATGATGTTGCTTCTAGTAGCTCTATCGATTCCACTAATGATTCTCTTAGCCAAGTTACACTTGAGCAAGAAAACAATTTATTGAAAGGGATTATAGAGAAAGGTGTCTACAAAAGTCTTGCCGGATGTAAGCAATTCGAAGAGATTGTACGCAAGCATGGAGGATACCGGAAGAACCATGGCATTGGCTACTTCAACGCCAATGGAGTCAAATGGGAAGAAGGTCAATACCCCAAGCCTAAGTTTGTTCCTCAAAGGGAGAAGTATGATCCTACTCCTGCCAAGGGAACAAGCTCTCAAGATGACCTTCCTCCACAAGACCACAAGGTCAAGGGCAAGCTTCATGATGACATTGACACACTTTAAGATGAGTCCCTAGCCATGGTGAAGTGGGTTCCCAAAGCTACTCCAAGTTCTACGTCAACTAATACTACTTCAACACCAAGGATCCCCATCAACTTGATGTGGGTCCCCAAGAAGAAGAACTAGAGAAGTTCTTGAGGGGTGACTCCGCCAATGAAATTCACTCATATTCATTATTGGCAAGGGCTATTTGCAATCAACTCCAACTCTATGCAATAGTTCAAGGAGTCACACATCCCCTCAAAGGTAAGCAAGGGATGAGGTAATTAATGAATCCATGGACATCATCTTATATGCTTTGCGCTCCATGTCCATAGATATCCTTGTACTTGTCTCTTGTGTGTGGGACTAACCCATATAGGTGAGAAGAGTAAGGAAACAACGAGGATTGCTCCAAACTCAAGATGATCTTCATCAACATTGAGCATCCACCACTACATCACCTACATGAAGTCTTCTACAACAAAACCCAAGGTTAGTTTATCCCTCTTAGGGGGGATGTCACATCAAGGGGGAGCTTTACTCTAAGACTTAAGTTAAAGCATCTCTTAAGAATGTGACAACATTAAATGCTTTATATAAAAGTGGTAACCCCACTTGTGCTTAAACGATGAGTATGACCTATGATCAAGTATTCTTACTTGACTCCTAAGTCAATATACTCATATATAAATGACTTCGTCATCGCCAAAGTGCTTGTTAGATGCTAGAGTGGTTTTGCATGTTTGCCATGATTTCATTGGACATCTTATTGTGTGAGCATGTTGGTATGCATATTTTTTCTCATTCGAGGACATCCAATTGTTGCTATTTGGTTCTTGTTTTTCTTTTGCCAATTGGATGTACAAGAATGCCTAGGACCCCTCTCTAGCTATCTATGCTTTCTTGTCTCAAGTTCTATTCTTGCTTCATCACAAAACTTGAACAAGCACTTCTCGAACCCTCTGTGTGAGGAGCACTCGGAGTTCTGTTTCATCAAGGCTGAGCTCCAAAACCTCCCTAAAGTGCAACTCGGTGTAACCAATAAAAAAAATCGGTTTAACCGAATGCTCAGGGTTGATCTGTTTTTGCACCTCGGTAGCACCGATCCCATAATCTCGGCTTCACCGAGTTTCCCTGTCAACTGACAGTAGTGGAACTCGGTGGCACCGAAATTTTAGTATCGGCGTCACCGACAGTAAAGGGTACTTAATCCCGGCGGACCCGACGTTTTGAAATCCATCTTCAAACGCTCGAGTCTCCAACCCTAAGCTGCCGCACCAGACCCCTTGGTCGTCGCCCTTGTCTCCCCGAGCGCCTTCGCCGTTGGGATCCTCGCCGTCGACAGAAATCATCACCTCCGGCGTCGCCATAGTCGGACCATCACCAAGTTAGGGTATGCTTTCGATCCCCTCTTGCGTTCCAAAGTCTAATTCAAGCGCATTAGTGTTGCTCCATATTGTTGCCACAGATTGAAAGCTTCCTATCCCACCAAATACTTCCATAGATTAGAGAACGAAGAAATTTTGGATCTGACCTCCTGCAACATGCATCTCGGTGACACCGAGTTGATAAAATCGGTTCTACCGATTTAGTTTTTAGGGTTTCTGAGAACCGCTTCGCTGAGACGCAGCAGTTATTTTCGGTGACACCGAAAAGACTGCCCAAGTCTCTGTTAATGCAAGTGGTCTGTCTCGGTGACTCCGAAAATTTCAACCCGGTGCAACCGAAATACATTTTGCAGTAGATCAAACCCAAGTTTCTAAGTTCAAATTTTTAAAAATCTCCAGTATTTTGTGATGCTCAACCTCTCTGCTCTTCTATACTCTATTCACAGGGTCAGCATGTCTGGATCAGATGACAGCCAAAACAACTTCAGAGAAAGAGATGTGGACATGAGTTCAGGCACTAGCCCTGAGGCTAGTTCATCTTATGATGATGTGCCTAGTTCTCCTGATTTGCCCAAGGCTGCCACTAGGGCAAGGAAGAAGTTGAACTCAGATGAGGAAGATGCTGATTTTATGCTAGAGGAGGAATTACCCAAAAAGCAGAAAGAGAAAGCTGCCAAGAGCACAATTGCAGAGGCTACTTCAGCCAAGAGGACTGTCAAAAAGGAATATGCTAGCACTAATGCTAGGAGAGCACCAGAGAGTGCTAGAGAAAAAATGACTTTGTCTCTTGAATCTCCAACCAAGAACAAGTTCATGCCTAAGAAGGTAGGAGAGAAGAAGAGGATCAGGAAGAGAATTATACATGTTGTTGGCAGAGCAACTTCAATGTATGAAGATCCAGCAGAAGCGGAGGAACAAGATGAAGAGGAGGAACCAGCTGCCAAAGCCCCTCCAGCTAAGAAGAAGAAAATGGTTGGCTGATGCTATGCCCAAGGATGCTCCAGCTAAGAGCACCAAGTCTGCCCCCAAGAAGTTTGCTGCAGCCTCCAAGTCAAGGAAGTCTACCAGAGACATTCCAAGTGCTGCTAAGAACAAGAAATTCACTATGATAGAAGAAGAGGAGGACATATCTGTTTTGAGAAAGCTGAGGCCCCACTTGCCTATTCATAATGATGATCACCCAGTTGCAGAAGATATGAAGAAGAGGAAAGACTCAGGGCTGAGGAAGTGGAGAGTTGTTGATCCTTATGCCTCTAGGAGAAGGACTGCGGTGGATGACAGGTTCTATACCAAGGAACAACAGGATTTCTATGAGACTGTTCTATTGGACAAGAGCCCAGCTGTTAGTGACATGAGATATGTCGACTGGGATTACATCAAGGACAATGAAGATTTCTTTCCCAGTGTCAGAGATAACTTCAAGTGCATTGATCTTGCAAACTTTGTTGGCAGAGAGTTTTCAGCTTGGAATGATGAGATGATCGTGCAGTTCTATTCCACTGCACACTTTTATCCGAATGGCAGGATTATTTGGATGACTGAAGGAGTGAGGTACCAATCAACTGTTAATGAGTGGGCTACCATCTTAGGAGCTCCATAGGTACAAGAGGGAGATTTCGATGTCTACGCTGAA
This sequence comes from Elymus sibiricus, assembly GCA_039707655.1. Lineage (NCBI taxonomy): Eukaryota > Viridiplantae > Streptophyta > Magnoliopsida > Poales > Poaceae > Elymus > Elymus sibiricus. Next base: position 130,050,794 of record CM077675.1, on the reverse strand, counting down.
TCCAAGATGAGTCACAACTCCATGGCAAATATGTACAAGGAAATCCCTGCTTCACATGTGCATTCACATAAGTTTGGGTCTGTCTATTTCTTGCAAGCAGGACTACCCACCACTAACACCATTTTGAGGCATACCTTGATGCCCAAATCTGGAGATGATAAGATAATAAGGGGGTACTCCATCAACATGCTGCATCACATAGACTCCCACACCAGGATAAGAGTGATGGATTTGATTGTAGAGACTGTGAAGAGGACTGATGCTGATCAAAAATGATCATGTGGATATGCACCATACATTCAGATGCTTATCAACTCTCAGTTGGAAAATAATGTATATGCACTTTATCGTCCTCATTTGCCACTTTTGCCAGAATTTTAGGATAATGTTGTGGAGATGGATCCAGATCATCCCACTTCATCTTCTGGAAGAGCAGCAGCTGAAGCAGCCAGAGCCACTAGTGCTCCAGTTCCTAGATCCAAGGGTGAGCAAATGGAACTTATCATCAGCACTATGCAAGGCATGCAGACGGATATCAAGCAACTCCTAAGGAATCAAGATAGTCTTGTGAGGTTCATGGATAACAGGTTTACCACACTGAACAACAAGGTGGATGGGCAGACGAAAACTGTGAACGAGCTCAAGAAGGAAGTGGATGCAGTGCCTAGCCCTCATACCACTGATGATGATGGGGAGAGTCCAGTTCTTTAGCCAGGCACTCAGTTCAAGACTCAGTTGAGGACTCCCACTATGCCAGCACCAAAGATCAGGCCTACCTCTTCAGCACCTGCCACAGCTCCATCAGCACCTCCTGCACCTCCAGTGCCGACTCCACCGCCTCAGAGGACATTAGCAGAGGTTTTTGCAGATGCTCTTCTCTCGACTCCATCGACAGCTACATGAGCAGCTTCATCATCTCATGGAGGAGATCCTACCCAGAGCGACGCTTAGCTCTATAGCTTTGAACTTTTTGGTAACTTGTTGCCAAAGGGGGAGAAGTTGTAGATCATAGGGCTTCGAAGAGAGAGAGTGTGTTGCATTTTGATTCCTCTCTGCTAGTTTTTTGAAAAACATTTGGTTTATCGTTTGGTTGAAACTTTGTCGTGTTTGATCATATACTCTTGTGTGATGCTACTACTTTACTATCTTTGATATATATCTTGATGATCATTCACTTAATGTTTGGTGTGCTGTGCTTGTTATTCACTCATATTAATTCTTGCGCACCACCAAGTTGTATGGGACATGGAAGAGTGACCCATAATCCTAATCGATTGTGCATTTGCATTCAAACGCAAATTTAAAATAATGCACAAATTTAGGGGGAGCTCTTGCTTATCACATACTTCTCAAAGTGACGATGTTATTCATTGATTATATATCTCATCGAAGCTTTGATCTATATGTTGTCATCAATTACCAAAAAAGGGGAGATTGAAAGTACAACTTCTTCCTAGGTGGTTTTGGTAATTAATAACAACATATATTTCATTGGACTAATGTTTCCTCTAAGTATATCTCAGGAAAAAGTTCAATGATGGGTGGCAAATTGATGTGTGTGGTGAATCCCCAAGGATATGAAGAGAAGAAGAAGCAATAGGATTGGCCAAGCTTCAAGCATCAAGACTCTTCATTTTACATTATGTGAGAAATCACTTTGAGTCCATAGGAAAGCCAATACTATTAAAAGGGGGTGAGGAAATATGATGATCTGGTTGCTCAAGTGCTTAGAGATTAGCCACCAAAAATACTCACTCATTTTCCACACAAAATCTTCTGTCCAAAGCCAAACTTGCAAAATCGGTGCCACCAACTATTTCCACTCGGCCCTACTGATTTTCAACTCAGACAGAACCCTACCAAACCCTACCTTCTCGGTGTAACCAAGTTCTCATTTTCGGTCTCACTGAAGTCATGACCAACTCTCTGTTAGGTCGATTTTCAGAATCGGTCCCATCGAGTTCTGCAAATCGGTCTCACCGAGTTATAGGCCAAGTCTCTGGTTAGCCGTTACCCCATTGTCGGTACCACCGAGATTTATATATCGGTCTCACCGAAAACGCCAAACTTGTCACATTTTGCACTAGTCGGTGCAACTGAGTTTCTGCTTCGGTTCCACCGAGTTGGGCAATAATGTTGTAACGGTTCGATTTTTGGGGAAGCCTATATATACCCCTCCACCATCTATCACTCGTAAGAGAAGCACTCAGAACCATTCCACACTTGTCATATCCAATTTTCTGAGAGAGAACCACCTTCCCTTGTGTTGAGGTCAAGATCATCCACTCCAACCATATGGATCTTGATTTCTAGCCTCCCCAAGTTGCTTTCCACCCAATCAACCTCTTCTACCCAAGACAAATCTGGGTGAGAGTGATTGAGTGTTGAGGAGACTATCTTTTTAAGCACAAGAGCAAGGAGTTCATCATACTACCACATCTATTACCTTTTGGAGGGCGGTGCATCCTAGATTGATTAGGTGTTACTTGGGAGCCTCCTTCTTCGTGATTGTGGAGTTGAACCAAGGAGTTTGTAAGGGCAAGGAGATCGCCTACTTCGTGAAGATCTACCCCGAGTAAGGCTAGTCCTTCGTGGACGTAGGCCACATGGAATAGACAAGGTTGCTACTTTGTGGACCCTTCGTGGGTGGAGCCCTCCGTGGACTCTCGCGACCGTTACCCTCCGTGGGTTGAAGTCTCCATAAACGTGGATGTACGATAGCGCCACCTATTGGAACCACGGGAAAAATCTTCGTGTCTCCAATTGCGTTTGATCTCCTCTTCCTCCTTTACTTACATGTGTTTCTCTTTACTTTCCGCTGCTATACTCTTAGACATGCATGTGTAGGGTGAACTTGACTTGTGCAAATTTCTAAAATCTGCCCACAACTAAAATTGGGAAAAGGATAGATTTTTATTTGGTCAAGTAGTCTAATCACCCCCCTCTAGACATACTTTGTATCCTACAATATTACCTAGCCAATGGTATCTATCCTCGGTGGTCTTGTGACAACAATTTTCAATCATTGAGAAAAGGGCTATGTTTGCCAAAGAACTAGAGAGTGCTAGGAAGGATGTGGAGTGTGCTTTTGGTGGGCTCTAGTCTCGCAGGGCTATTGTTCAACACCCTGCTAGAACATGGAGCGGTGACACTATGTGGTTGGTGATGACTGTTTGTGTGATAGTGTGATGACATAATTTATGACCTTAGGGACAGACTGGGATCTCGATTTTTTATGCTTGTGGTTGCAGTCGGGGCCATTGTTTTCTTCATCGTCATTACGTTGGCATTTGGGTTATAGTGGAGGAGGCGGAGGAACCCCTCCCTCTTGGGCAACTCGGGTTTAAAACGGATCATGTAACCGTTATGGTTGACAACAATCTGGTTGGGACAGAAGAGTTTGGACCCTGATGAGTGCCACACGTGTGGCACAAACACATGGCAACTCCGATCATTTTTCATGACAAGCTTAATGACGTGAAGATGGTAACTTCTTTTTGGATGGCAAGTTCTAGTTTTTCTTAGGTTTTTCCTTTTTTGGGATGACAACTTTAATTTAAAAAACGTTAAGGCCGGAATGCTTCGTGCCATATGTGTGGCACTCGAAGAGTTTTGGGGGGTTGATGCATCTCTACCTAATAATAAAGAGTCTATTGCTTTTGGTGGTACGTCATGAAAATTGCCCTCAAAGTTGGCAAAAATTACCCATCAATGCCACCCATAAGTGACAACAATGATTCGTTTCTTTTAAAGTCGTCGGCATCGCACATGGCTCATGTACAAGGTTATCCTGTCACAAATCGCAAGTGTGCAAGTAGCCTACTGGCTGGAGCCTTCCTCTTCCATGCAACGGACCTGAGTTTGATCCCTCCTTCTCCTCTTTTTTCTTCCTTTTGTCCCTTATTTTAGGTGAGCGCAAGATAGAGCAGCCTCACCCAAGTGAAATCTTATCCGATGGGTTAAACAGTGTTTCAATTTCGGCCCAGCTATTTTTAACCTTTTTTGGCAAATTCAAGTGTTTTTAAAATATTCATATCTTTTAAATTCGAACTCTAAATTTGGAAAGTTATATGCGGAAATCATTTAGAAAAATGTGTGCATTTCAAATATGATATTATATTGCATGTTAGTCATTTCTAAAATTGCGTTTGTGTTGCACCCTTAATTTTAATTAATAGGGGTATTGTGAAAATGCCTATTCGTTATGCATGTCCTTACAGATTGATTGTTTTCGATGGAGATATCTACATGTTTGTATGCAAATTAAGTCTTGACGAATTACAGTTGCAAACACATATATCAATAAGACAAAACTAATGCTCTTATGCACATGATATCATTGAGTACAAAAATGTACTTTGCTATTTTCAACCCAATGCACTATTTTTTGGGTATCACTAAGGAGGAACATCACAAAGACGTTAATTGATACCAGAAACTAGGTAGGTATTTCTGTTGATTAATAAATTGGACACAACTTCAGTTACTTAAAAAATCGTCCCACCTTTATATTTATGCACAACACAACTTATCATGTCATTTCTCGTATGGCAGTGAAAGATTTCAAGTGATTTGCTGGTCTCGTCAAGTGTGTATATGGCGAATGATTTTTTGTCTCCCGTTGCAACGCACGGGCATGTTTGCTAGTAAGACCAACGCACCCACTGGCCCGAAAATGATCAGAGGTAACTCATCGATCACTTCAATCTTGCCAAAGGGCTAGAGATAACTCATGGATCACTTCAATCTTGCCAAAACGGTTGGTGTGCGCTTTTGACCGCGGCTTGGTCTTAGTACGGCAGATTTCTGCATCGGCCGTAGGCTCCGCGAACAGCACTGTACAACGGCAGCTTCATCCCACCACTGTTGAGACGCAACCTGAGGCTCGCAAACAGAACCATGGTTACACAAGCGATGCATACCCATCCTAAGCACCCGCAGGCTGGATTTATTTCAGACGGCGATCGTCAAAAGCAGTGACGATCAACACAAGGGCAACAGCTCAGAGAGAAATTAGGCTTGTCCATACATACACTGCAACAATGCTAAACATATATTTTTCAGTACGATCATTAGCTAGTACTCCCTCCGTCCCAAAGTAAGTGTCGGTTTTATTTCCAAAAAACAAAGTAAATGTCGGTAAATTAGTACTACAACTTTAGTGCAAAGTTATACCAAGTAAGCGACCCTTATTTTAGGATGGAGGAAGTAATACAAAACACCAGTTGGGAGGTTTCTGGCATACACCACTAGACCAAATGCCACAATACCACTACAACGCTACTACATAACTTGGAACAGGTTTAAAATGGTCTCCTGTCACTACGCTGGACGGAAACAGGACCAAGCAACACTAACTTCCATACTACAGGAACAAACACTGAGCTTGACGCCCGAGGGGCTTGTACCGGCTCTCTGACATTTCAAAACTGCTTCGCTGCTCTCAGCAGCATGGCCCTTGTTAATTGGGCGTGCCCTTACAGAAACCTTCAGGTTACTCTCAACTCCAACAGAGACCACTCGGCGTGTGAGTGTGATCTCGCCATCAGCATTCACAGGCAACCCACCATCTTCAAAGTCAAGTAACTTGACTTGCAGGTCGTCACTACTACTGATGCCAGCACTAAATTCACCACGAAAACCATTTGGCCACGACCCGCCAATGACTTTTATATGTACAGTGGCCTCCACCGAGCGATTAATGTGACGAAATTCAATTTCCAGCGTGCTAAGCCTGCTAGGGAAAACACTTCCAGGACAGCATCCAGTTCTGTACATCAGAACAAGATCGCTTAAATCTGTATCCTCAGCTTCAGTTGTGCCCTTCACTTTCAGCGAAACCTCAATGTACGAAGGATCCACCGACACGGCAACAGCACGGGTAGGACCTGTCAGTGCTAGGTAGCAATCCTGCATGCGCAGAACAACAATTAGCTGAATAATAATGTTCGTTTTAACAAATACTCCCTCCGTCCCATAATACGAGCGTTTTTTATACTAGTGTAGTGTCAAAAACGCTCTTATATTATGGGACGAAGGGAGTAACAATTAACTCTGAAGTACTCCCTCCGTTCCTAAATATAAGTCTTTTTAGAGATTTCACTAGGGAACTACATACAGAGCAAAATGAGTGAATCTACGCTCTAAAGTATGTCTATATACATCCGTATGTAGTTCCCTAATGGAACCTCTAAAAAGACTTATATTTAGGAACGGAGGGAGTAGAATACAATTAATCTATTATACTTTTAACAGCAAAATGGCAAGATGTACTGGAACTACATCATAACTTGAATTACTAAATCTGACAGTAGTAACTGCATAAAAAGTTGCTTATGATTGCTTGAATCGCTGAATCTGGCAACGGCAGATGAAGAAAATAAAATGCATGCCAATTAGCAGAAAAAGTTGCACATGATGCCAAGATGATAGACAAAACAAAGAGAGAAGAATTAAATACGAACATCCTGGGTGATGATTTGGCAGTCAGTCCTTGGACGGTCGAAAATAATATTGCGCTTGTGATCCAAGACATCACGTGCAGCAATGATACCAAACACTTCCAGTGGCCAGTGCAAACCGAAACCATCTTTGATCGATGTAACTTTGACTGACATAATCTGCAGAGTGTCCATGGCCTTGGTGGAGCAACCAGTAGCAGGGTATGTGTGACACATGGCAGGGATTGAAGCTGCATAAATTTGATCATGTCAATAAAGCAGTTACTAACTAATTGTGATCCATTGATGTATGCTGCAATCAATATCAAATTGGTGAGAGTCACCGCAGAACATACAAGGAAGTGTGCATGGATCCTCCTAGCAAATTGTTCGTAAATATAAGGATATAGAGGCTGCATAGGTTGATCACATGTAACTAAAGCAGTTGGTGAACTAAAAGAGATAAATTTTGATCACATGTAAGTAAAGCAGTTGGTTAGATTTGGTGTGTGTGCTGCAGTTGATATCAAATATGTACGAGTGACGCAGAACATAAGGAAGTGTGCATGGATCCTCCTAGCAAATTGTTCGTACAAGGGAATTAATCGAAGTGATTGGGCGGGGAGAGAACTTACTGGTTTGCTCGAAGGTAGCACCGCAGTCAGTGTAGTATTTGTTCCAGAAAGAGCGGAACTTGGCAGCGAATAATTCTCCCTCACATTGTGCCCATTCAGACTCCTTATCCTTCAACCGCCTCGCCTCATTTGCATCTTCTTCCGCCTCAGCAGCTTCGTTGGCATTGCTGCCAGATTCTTCAGCCTTTGACTTGGCAATAATCCTGTCCCTTTCTTCAGGCGTCATATTTCTTATCATCGCAGCCCCTTCAGCCATCATCTTTGCTATCCTCGCAGCCGTTACCTTGGCTGGTCTTTGAGGCTTCGCCTTGGGTATGTCCGTAGCCTCCATTGGCTTTGCTCTCTCGGCCTCAACAGCTTCCTCTTGAGCTTCGCGTCGTTCAACAATCTGATTCCTCTGATTTTCCTGAATCTTTCCCAACTCAATCGAAGACTCCCCACTCATATTTACCTCCAGAGCACCATGGGCAAGGTCAATCGGCCTTGCAGCTTCTTCAGCATTCGCCCTTGTTATGTCCGCACAAACTTGAGTATTCGCCCTGCCTTTCTTCCCCTTTGCTCTCTTGGCTTTCTCCGCGAAAGCAGCTTCGATCTCGGGATGTGCCGTCCGCCAGGTTACCCGCGCAGTGGTGGTTTGAGTACCCGCCCAGCCTTTCGCCGCTTTCTCCTTTGCTATCTTGGCCTTGGATTTCCTCCTGGCTTTCCCCGCGCCTTCTTCAGCATTCGCCTTGGCTTTCTTATCCTTGAGCAGCCGCTCCTTCTTCTCCTCCTCTTCCTTCTCCTTCTTCTCCTGCTCCTCCTTCATCTTCTTCTCCTGGATTTCCAGTAGCAAAAGACTTTCCCTCATCGACTGCAGCACGCTCGTCGGCGCCTCGATGACGGATTTCTTCCATAGCTCCTCCCCGGCTTTCACCCCTACCGAAGACTCGCCACACGATGAATCCATCTCTATCGCAGTATGAGAGGTCGGTCCGTCGGTCGCCGCCGCCGCTCTTCTTTTGTGTACGCCAGGGACAAAAAGACAACCCTAGAATCGAGGGTTCGTGTCGCTCTTCTCAGAAGGAAATCAGATAGGTCAGGCAGTGGAGAGTAATCTGATGGGTCGGGCTACTTTCTCGGGCCGGGCCGCTTCATGGAGTTTGGCAGGCCAGCAGACAGTGTGGGTCAGTGGCGGGCCTATACAAGAAAAACTGGTTTCTCTTTAAAAAAAACTGGTTTCTCAAAGAAAAAACAAGAAAAACTAAAAAATATTGGGAAACTCTATACATCACTGCTCAAATGATTTCTTTCCATCCGTATCCTCCATGACCATAGATTTGTTTTCCATCCGATCTACCTGATTTTCTTTTATCCTTATAGTAGTCCACCTCCTAAAATCTAGTAAACCACTTTGATGACGGCCGAAATCACTGTTTTGACCTTTTTTCAAACTTAAGCACGACCTGACCTATCTTTGAAAAAAAATCAAATCTAACCCTTTTCCTACTACCGCCGAAGTCCTTGGTGGTACGGTATAACTGCCTACCTTTGGGGGCTCTGGCAATAGGGTGATGGTTGTCGTCGTTTTGTCACGGCAGATGCCATGGGGTGGCTTATCGAGTGTGGTTGGGGCCAATGTGCGTCGGCGGGCTCTGGAAACGGGATTGGGGACAAGCGGTGAGAGACACACGATCTACCCAGGTAAGGGGCCCTCCGTGGGAGGTAACGCCCCTAGTCCTGCCGGAGTAACTATGCGGGGTGGATAGTACAATGGTGCTCCTTGAGCTGTTCATCGGAGGAGGAAGAAGGGGCTAGGCCGCCGGTATGCCTCTCCTGTGTGTGTGTGTGTGTGTGTGTGTGTGTGTGTGTGTGTGTGTGTGTGTGTGTGTGTGTGTGCGTGCTATCTGAGACTTAGCTAGGAGGAGGAAGACGACCCTCTGCATGGAGGGCCACCGAGGGGTTTTATAGGCCGGCCCCTCTGGCTTACAATAAGCAATGATAATGCCGGTGGGGCCCAGCTGGCGGTCTCTTTAGCCGGCCAGGGGGCCCACCGTAGGTGCAGTCTTGTCGCCTATACAGCCCACCGGGTGTGGGGTCCCGTCGAAGTGGTGGCCCACCTCGCGAAGTCGTGGTCGGCCGCTGTCAGCGGTACGGCTGGCTCCACTGTAGCCATGCGTGCACGGCGTCATGGAGTGGTTGGCACTGTGTAGCCACTGTGCCGCCTCGCCCAGTCGCAGTCGGCCGCGGTCAGCGGTACGGCCGGCTCCATTGTAGCCACGCGTGCACGACGCCATGGAGTGGTTGGCATTGTGGCCACGCTCCACCATCGTGGTGATGTCTTGTAGTACGGAGTGATGGGGAGGGCGCTGACCCGCCGGATGGCGGGTCGCCCTGGAGCCAGCCAGCGGGGGGTCGAGCCCGAGCCGGAGGGCGCGAGGGAGCCGGCCCCAATGTTTTGAAAAGGGCACTGGCGCCCATGGGCCTACCCAGCGGTTATCCTGTAGACAGTAGTCCCCGAAGCCGGGGAGGCCCACCGACTCGAGATAGCGGACCTCATCGGCTTGACTCCCGCGGTAATTGTTGTTGAAGCCTCGAGAGCCGGGCCGCCTAGCAGCCCTCCTCGCCAAAGGAACCAGCCGGCTGGGACTCCTAGAGACTAAACGGCACCCCCTCCGCACAGGATGGGGACGCCACCCGTCGCCCGCGGCAGGCCGAGCCCTGTCGAGGCACGCGCGTGACAAGACTGGACCGTGGGCCAGGGCCCGCCTGGCCGCGGCCTCGGCCCACGCGCGGGATCCATTGCGGCTGGCGCCGACGGTTGGCTTTCCCTTCGTGTGTTAATGCGTCCGCGCGAAGCGGGGGAGGTGGAGATCGTGCGCAACCGATCCACTCCTCCAGTACCCCGCCGGGGGGTTTAAATGGAGAGGAGGGGCGTTGAGGAGACCATTAGCTCACTCCGCCCCCGCCCCTCGCCTTCCTCGCCTCCCTGACCGGAGAGAGAGAGAGAGCAGCGCCGCCGGGGAACCTCTTCCGTTCTGCGTCGCCCAGCGAGCCGTTGGGGAACCTCTTCCGCTCCGCCTCCGCCGCCGCCGCGCCCGAGCCAACACCGAGCCCGCCGATGGGGAGAAAGGGTGCGTGGACGGCAACTATGTCGATGAAGAATTCATCGAGTATCTCCGCCACCGCTGAAAGCTGCCGCCCGCGGAGCATGTGGCGGCGCGCATTGCCGGGCCGGAGAATGCCCCGGCGCCGGAGGATGGCGAGGTGGTGGTCTTCGCCGAGCACTTCGCTCGGGGGTTCGGGCTGCCGGCAAGCACTTTCTTCCGGTGGTTCCTTACTTACTTCGGGTTGCAGCCGCACCACCTTGGCGTCAATTCCGTCATGCAGATCGCCTCCTTTGTCTCGTTGTGTGAAGGATACCTCGGGGTTGAGCCACCGGTGGACCTCTGGCGCCAGCTCTTCTTTCTCAAGAAGCAGACGGCCGAGGACAAGGAGACAGGGACAAAGGAGATGACTGCCTGTGGGGCGGCCCTCGTCTACATCCGACAGGGAGCCGGCTTCCCCAAGCTCCCACCGCAGGAGTCGGTGAAGAACTGGCAGCGTTCGTTCTTGTACGTGAAGAACGTGAAGCCAGCGGAGGACTACATCAACTTTCCCCCCTTCGTAAACCAGTCGCCGCGCGCATATCAGAACTGGGGGACAGACCAGCGTCATTCGAACGCGGAGGTGAACCTGATGTGTGCCAGGCTCGTCAAGATGACTGAGGAGGAAGGGCTCAAGGAGGTCGAATTCATCATCACCATGGTGGCTCACCGGGTGCTGCCACTGCAGCGCCGCCCGCACCTCATCTGTGATATGGGCGGGAGGCACGACCCGTGCCGACTGTCAACCAAGGACTTGAAGTCGCCCGCAATCGCAAAGCGGGTGAACGCGGTCACCACGGCCAAGATGTCGGAAGACGAGTGGCAGTGGGGCAAAGAAGACTTCAACCGGGAGCGTCGGCCTCCTCAGGTACGTGTATCCGTCGGTTCCTTTATTTCTTTGTCATTGCGTTCCGGCTGACCGGCGACCCGACCCAGCTGCAGTTATTCCCGAGCCAGCAGATGAACGTCGAGCCGGTGACTGATCGGGTGGACTCGGACGTTGAGGAGATCAAAGACTTTGAGGACGTGGAGTGGGCGTTGGAGGACGAGGCTCCAGGCGGCGAGTCGGGGGCGAGCATGTCAGGGGCCGACAGATCTGGATCAGCCGGTGAGTTTCCCCCGACTTGCCCCTTGCATGATTGGACAAACGATGATGAGGCTGAACCCAGGGAGGCGCGCTGTGTAGCGGACCCGGAGATTCAGGGAGAGGACGTCTTCGCGCCGAGAAGGCGACTTCGGTGAGCCGGCCCGACTCCAGCACCTGTTGGGTCAGAGGCGGATGAGCGCGCGCGGGAAGCAAGTGGTTGGCTCCCGACCAGCTGCGAAGCGGGCGGCTGCGGCGCAGCCGTGCAGCAGTCGGGGAGGAGGCGCAAAGAAGGTGCGGGTTGCTCCCCTGGCTCCCAGGCGCGCGGTCCCCATGAGTGTCAGGTAAGTTGATCTTCCCCTTTCTTTGATTCTTTTGGACTTGTTCGTTGGGTCTTTTTTCTCATTTCTCAAATTACCTTCCGCATCGCGAAGGGCTCCACGGCTCCTTGGGGCGGTGGCCCCGCCGGGAGGTAACGGAGGTGCGCCGGTGGTGGACGCGCCCGGCATGGGAGGAAGACACGAGTCTCCCCGCCGGCAACCATGGAGGAGAGGGAGCAAGCCACCTGGAGGGACCAGGAGGTGGCCAAGCAGGAGATGACGACGGAAGGGCGGCGTCGGTGGGAGCAGGCGGCCAAGGAGCACGAGCTCGCGGAGGCCCGCGCCAAGGAGAGCGTGGCTGACTAGCCGCCACAGGAGGATAGCCCGCCTCGTCCACCACCGCGAGAGAGGCGCTCCAAATAGGTGCACGACCCGGCACGTCGGGCCGAGGCCGACGCCCAGGTGGCGGCTGATGCACGCGCGGTTGTCAATGTGAAGGCGGCCACCGACGCCGCCATGCCTAACGTGGAGGTGCCGCCGAAGCAGGCGGTCATCGACTTGAAGGGGCCCGGTGCAGGCCGGACCAATGGTGTGGGAGCCAAAGACGGCTCCGCGGGGGGGGGGGGGGGGCGGAGGCATCCCGAAGGGCAAGCCCATTGTGCCAGGAGAAGCCCTCTAGGTTTGCTCCATGCCTGCAACTGAGGGGTCCGGCGCCATGGTGCCGCTGGAAGGGGCGCCCCGAACCGTCCCCGGGCCCGCCGTGTCGCCACCGACACGACCAGGCGCGAGCAGCGTTAGCTCCGGCTCCCAGGCCCAGCCGCAGGAGACTTGGGCGGTGGCCAGCGACGCCACCAGCGGCTGCACTCCGACTCTTCTTTCGACGACGGTGTGTGTGGTTCGTGGCGAGTTCGCCGACTACAACAAGACGCTGCAGCAGCTTGCCCACAGCACCCAGGGCCAGCTGGTCCATCTCGAGCAGTCCATTGCGGTGCGCGTTTCTTGCCTTTACCTTTGCTTCTTTTTCTTCGAGACGCTTTCCAGTGGGGGCGCGCCAGCGCACCCACTGGGTGTAGCTCCCGAGGCTCGGGCCGGCTGCGGAGCAGCCGGGTCGAGTCTTTCTGCAGCATCCTTTAATTGTTCCATCCGCAGGCCCTTCATGACCGCTGGGCGACGGCCTTCAACAAGTTGATGGCCTTGTATCGGGAGACCGAGGGCCGGCTCACCGCCACGGAGGCGGACCTATAGCGTGCGCAAGGTATGTCTCTTCTTTTCAGGGATTTTTCCCCTTTTCTGTTTGTGGGGCTGACCAAGATGTGTCTGTATCGTTCAGCCTCCGCCCTCGAGTCGGATGCCATTCGGTGGCGGCTGGCCTGAGCCGGCCAGTAGCGCGACCTCCTGTCCGCGGAGTGCGGCCGGCTGCGCAAGGAGACGGCATGCCTAAAGGCGGAGAGGAGGTGGCTGGAGGCGAGCCACGGGGAGGAGCTGGGCCGGCAGGCGGATGATCATCGCCAGGCGCTGTCGGCTAAGGGCGCGCTGCTGGAGGCGGCGGTTGAGGAGGCGCGCCTGGCGAGGGAGGAGTATGACCGCCGAGCCTGCGAGTGGTCGGTGCAGGAGCAGAAACTGCAGGAGGACGCGCATCAAGTTGACTGGCTCGTTGCCCGTAAGTTTCCTTGTCTTGTTTGCTTTGCTTGGCTTCTGGCTTTGGACTTTCTGCTTTTTTGTCTTACTTTCGTGTCTCCCTCGCCCAGGGCTTTTTCCCGAGACGCAGGAGACTACGGAGGCAGCTGTGGAAGCCCATTGTGAAGAGCAACGTGCGGTGGGAGTCCACATCGGGATGCTCTCCCGCTGGACGGTGGACGAAGTGGGCATTGCCGCTGCGGCCCGCCTGAACATGGTGGTGCGCGCCATGCACCGACTTCAGAACACCGGCCCGGAGTTGGTTCGCACCCTCTGGCTGGCTGTAGTGCAGCCAGGCTCCGTGAGCCGGCTGGCGCGGTGGCTTGAAGCCGGGAGGGCGCGGGTTGACGCCTGGAGGGCTTCTGCGGCACGAGCCGGCGCAGAGATGGTACTCAGTTTCGTGATGTCTTCCATATCTGAACCTGGACCTGTTGGCCGCCCGGCGTGCTGGCACGAAGGCGGAGCTGGAGGCGGTCGTCGGGCCCTTAGCCGTGCGGGCGAGCGACATTGCCTCTTATGCGCCGTGGGATGAATACGTCTCGGAGCGGGCCGCCAACGGCGCGCCGATTGCGGAGGACGACTTCACGTTGGCCTTTAATGACCCGGATGGCAGCGCCGGCGAGACGGACGACGAGGACACCGGCTCCAGCGCCGATGCGTACGCATGTGCTGGGATGGAGGAGGACACCGGCGCCACGGTCGACGCGGTGCGTATTGGGGCGGATGGCACCTCCACTAGTTAGAATTTTCTTCCATTTCTTGCTTTACATTAGTTTTCAAGTCCACCCACTAGGGGTGTAGTTTGATGTAATGAAATCATGGCCGTGGGCCTTTTACTTTGATGTATATAAGCATGCTTTTATTTCGCACAATTTTTGTGTGCCGTCTCATCCGTTGCTTTTCCCCCTTGGCCCCCTTTTCTCAAGCCCCTCCCCTCTCCAGCTTCGGCCCCGCCAGCTGGACAGCCGGGAGCCGGTCTGTGACTGCGACGGGGTGTTCGCCTTTGAGAGAGGCGACGTGGTACTTGGGGTCAGAGGACTTGTGTTGGGACGAGTACGTCAGAGGTCGGCTGGGGCAGCCTTGGTGTGCCGACTGGCAAGGAGGAGGTGGACGAGCCGGGCAGCCCGAGCCGACCGAATTCCTTAGGCGTCGTTCGTGTGGGAATGCTTCCGGTCCTGAGCTTCTGCCAGCCGGACAGTCGGGAGCCGTTCTGTAGCCGGACAGTCGAGGAGTGGGCTTTGGCGTTGCGCACATTACTTGGCCGCCGCAGGAAAAGGAGGCTTCGACTAGCCGATGAGCCCTCGGGTCCGACGAGCCAGACCCGGATGCCAAGAAAAAAGGGTGGGGAGAAAGTCATCGAGACGATGAAAAGGTAGCCCCCGAGTGTCTCTCGGAGCTCCTGCTGCATTCATTAAACCCAAAAGGTGGGGCTGGGATACATACATACATACGTTGGTTCAGCTGTAAAACGGGCAGAGGAGCACCGCGTTCCTGGGCGCTCCGTCTCCTCGCCGAAGGCGTCCCTCTTGCGCTTTTGCACGTCTATGAGATAGTACGCGTTGTTGTGCAGCGCTTTGCTGACGATGAAAGGGCCCTCCCATGGGGAAGCCAGCTTGTGCTAGCCGACTGTCCGCTGGACCAGCCGGAGCACTAGATCCCCCTCGTGGAAAGCAAGGGGCCGTATCGTCTTGCTATGATAGCGCTGCAGCTTCTGTTGGTACATGGCCAACCGGCTCAGTGCCAGTTCACGCGCCTCTTCGAGCAGGTCGACGCCGTCTTCTCTTGCCGCCTTGGCCTCCGCCTCCGTGTATAGTGTAACGCGAGGCGCATCGAACTCGATGTCCGTGGGGAGGACTGCCTCGGACCCGTACACGAGGAAGAAGGGCATGAAGGGTTGGACGTGGTTCGGAGGCTCCATAGTACGGCCGACAGCTCGTCGATCCAGCAGCCGGCTGATCGCGCCAGCGGCTCGACAAGCCGGAGCTTGATTTCAGCCAGGATCAGGCCGTTGGCCCTCTCTGCCTGGACGTTGGATTGGGGATGGGCCACCGATGCGAGGTCGAGCCGAATGCCCTGAGCCGAGCAGAAACGAGCCAACGCGCTGATACTTGTGATCTGCATTGGGTTTTCCGTGAAGAGGAACGGGTTTTGCAGCACAAAGTGGGTAAGTATTTCCCTCAGTTATGAAACCAAGGTTTATCGAACCAATAGGAATATCAATCCTCATCCGTCTTCAGCGGCTGCACACAAAAGAGCAAACAACTTGCACCCAACACGGGCAAGAGGGTTGTCAATCCCCCTGATCTCGTTATTTGCAAGCAAATGAGTTGTGTAGATAATTGTAGATAATTGTAAATTGCAAAAATAAAATAAAAAGTAAATAATGGCAGCAAGGTAGCAATAGCTTTTGTAAATATATAAGTGAATAGACCCGGGGTCATAGTGTTCCCTAGCGGCATCTCTCATGTAGGCAACATACTGTGGGTAACAAATTACTGTTGGGCAATTGATAGAAAAGTGGATAGTTATGCAATGTTCACGACAATGATCTTGTGTATATAGGCATCACGTCCATAAGAAAATAGGCCGACTCCTGCCTGCACCCATTACTATTACTCCACCCATCGACCACTATCCAGCATGCATCTAGAGTATTAAGTAAAATAGAGTAATGCTTGGAGAACAATGACATGATGTAGACAAAGAATACTCAATCAATATGAATAAACCCCATCGTTTTATCCTTAGTAGCAGCAACACAAGACATATCTTCTCCCTTTCTATCACTGGGATATAGAAACTCGTCCGGTTGAACCTACCACAACGCACCTCTCTCACAGAAGAAATATCAATCTAGTTGGCCAAACTATTTCAATAGATCGGAGAGAATTATGAAGCTATAATGATCATGCAATTAAGATAAATAATATATATCAGAGACATCTCAAATACTTTTCATGAATAATCTGAACATAAACCCACAATTCATCGGATCCCAACAAACACACCGCACAATAGGATTACATAGGATAGATCAAAGCAAAGATGCGATGATCATTGTATTGAAGATCATAAGAGAGAGAGAGATTGCCATGTAGGTACTAGCTACGGAACCATAAGTCTGTGGTGAACTACTCACACATCATCATGAGGGCAGCAAGGTTGATGTAGAGGCCCTCCGTGATCGATCCCCCCTCCGGCAGGGTGCCGGAACGGAGCTCCAGATGGCCTCCCAACGGAAGAGAGACTTGCGGCGGCGGAAAAAGGAGATTCAGGACTGCTTCTAGGTTTTCCACGATATATGTGAATTTATAGTCAAGAGAACGAGGTCGGGAGGGCCACCACGAGGCCTGATGGCTTGTGGGGCCCTGGTGCGGCTCCCGGCCATCTCCCGAAGCTTCTACGTCTTGTATTGGTCCAGAAAAAATCGTCAATAAGTTTCGTGGCAATTGGACTTCATTTGGTATATGAAACCTACAAAGTAAAAAACACGCAGAAAACAACAACTGGCACTTGGCACTAGGTCAATAGGTTAGTGCTAAAAAATATTATAAATTGGTAAATAATGGCCCAAAATGTATCCTAGAATGATAATATATCAGCATGGAACAATAAAAAATTATAGATACGTTGGAGACGTATCACGCGCCCTTGGCGAAGTTGGTGCCGTTGTCGGTGATGATGCTGTGGGGGACGCCGTAGCGGACGGTGATGTCTTTGATGAATGTGATGGTCGTTGGGCCATCCAACTTCTTGATGGCTCTGGCTTCGATCCACTTGGTGAACTTATCGATGGCTACCAACAAATGTGTCATGCCACCTCTTGCAGTTTTAAACAGCCCCACCATGTCAAGGCCCCAGACGGCGAAGGGCCACGAGATGGAGATGGTTTGGTGGGCCGCAACTGGCAGATGGCTCTGGCTGATGAAGTGCTGGCAGCCCTCGCACTTGTCCACCAAAACCTTGGCGTCGTCTAAGGTCATTGGCCAGTAGAAGTCGTGGCGGAAGGCCTTGGCCACTAGGGACTTCGAGGCGGCGTGGTGACCGCACTCGCCTTGGTGGATGTCCTTGAGGATTTCCCACCCTTTGTCCGGATCGATACAGCGCTAAAAGGCGACGATTGGCTTGACGAGCTCACTATAGATGATGGCGTAGGCGGGGGGGGGGTGCGGTGTTAAACCTGTCGGGCCATGACATCGTCGGGCGGGAGCTCGCCGCGTACGAGGAACACGAGGATCTGTTGGGCCCAAGAAGGCGTTGACGGCGTCGTCAGAGCCGGCGCATGTTCTGAGCCGATAGTCCCTGGGGCCAAGCCGGCAGTCCTCGGGGCCAAGCAGGAAGTCCCCGGGACTGAGCCGGCAATCCCCTGGTCTTCGCCCGTCGAGGTCGCTTCTTCCACCTCCAGGATGGCGGCGGAGCTAGAGCGGGCCTCCTCCAAGGTCGAGCCGACAGTCCCTGGGGGCAAGCCAGGGTATGTCGTGGGAGCCGAGCGAGCCCCCAAGCCCGAAGCGGCGGTGGCTGGGTCGGACGGAACGAAGATTGACCACGGCACGGGGGAGGGCTTGAGCGGCCGTTCGAGGGAAATGCCAGCCGGAATGGCCTGCCGGGTGGAACTGACCTTGGCCAGCGTGTCGGCCACCTCGTTGTCCGCATGGGGCACGTGATCGAACTCGCAACCCTCGAAGGGGCTGATGAGCTACTGGACGAGGAATCGATACCTTGTCATGTTGGCGTCCCTAGCGTCCCACTCGCCAGAGACCTACTGCACGACGAGGTCCGAGTCCCCAAAGCAGAGGATGCGCTGAATGCCTATCTCTTGAGCCGAAGGCTGTGTACGAGCGCCTCGTACTCAGCCACGTTGTTGGAGGCAGCGAAGTGTATCTGGAGGGCGTACTTGAGCTCGTCCCCCTTGGGGGAGTATAGGACAATGACGGCTCCCAAGCCGGCATGCATCTTCGAGCCGTCGAAGTGCATGCGCCAGTGCGTCCAATTGGGAGGCAGCGACATGTACTGGGTATCTACTCAGTCGATGAGGAAGTCGGCCAGGGTCAAGGACTTGATGGCCGTGCGCGACTCATACTGGATGTCATGGTCGGCGAGGGCAATGGCCCCCACTTGGCGATCCGACCGGTCGCGTCCCGGCTGCCCATGATCTCTGAGAGTTGAGCCGTGCTCACCATGGTGATGGTGTGCTCCTGGAAGTATTGTTTCAGCTTCTTGGTGGCAAAATACATGCCATAGCACATCTTCTGATGATGGGGGTAGTTCTGCTAGTTGGAGAGGACCTCGCTCAAGTAGTAGACGGGGCACAAAACCGGCAGCGCCTTGCCTTCTTCAGCCCGCTCCATCACAAGCACGGCGCTGACCACACGGGTGGTGGCTGTGATGTAGGCAAGTATGGGCTCCCTCACGGTTCGCGCGGTGAGGACGGGCGCGGTGGAGAGCGCACTCTTGAGGTCGCGGAACGCCTGGTCCGCCTGGTCGGTTCACTCGAACTTAGTGGTTTTCGTCATGAGCTGGTACACGGGCAGGTGTCGGCGTCAAAACCGGCGGATCTCGGGTAGGGGGTCCCGAGCTATGGATCTAGAATCGATGGGTAACAGGAGACGAAGGAGACGATGTTTACCCAGGTTCAGGCCCTCCTATGGAGGTAAAACCCTACATCCTGCTTGTTTGTATTGATGTGTATGAAGATTACAGAGTCGATCTACCTCGAGATCAAGTTGCTAAACCCTAGATGAGTTCACCTGCCTCCTACGAACTAAACCCTCTGGCTTATATAGATACCAGGGGTCCCTAGGGTTACACATAGTCGGTTGCTTGTCGAAGGAGTAAACATGCCTATTCTACCATCTTAAGCTTGAAGGGCACGCCACGGCTCCTTAGGTTTCCTCCTTGGTCCCGGGGTATTCGGTCAGTCCGATCTTCCAACGAGTGGTCCACGAGTCCGGCCCATAAGGAATAGGCCGGTAGTCCGAGGACCCCTTAATCCCGGACTCCCTTAGTAGCCCCCGAACTAGCCTCCAATGCCGAGGTATGTAGTCCGGATGGTCCTGTGCTCCCAAAGTCTTCGGCTTGCGAGGCGAGTTGTTCTCCCCCTCTCTATTCGGTAAACAAGAATCCGGTCATTAGTGAGCTCTCGATCGTCGAGACGTCGCGGGGCCCACATCATTAACTCCGCCGCCCCTCGATCCCTGTGCGCCAATGGGAGATGGGCGGCCCAGCAGCCTTTTACAAGACTGCCCTTATTGCAAGCGAAGGGGAGAATCTGCCCATTTAAGCAGGCTGAATCGTGGCTTAGGCAACCCCTTCCTCTTCCTCACCATCGAAAAGCCCCAAGCGAAAAAAACTCGAAAACATGGCAAGCATCCCTGGCTCCTCATCGCATCCTCACGGCCCCCTTCCCGGAGATTGGGCAAGTTGTTCAGTATCTCTCCTCCAGCTGCGCAACCTTGAGACCCAGGGTTATCTTCCCGCCTCGGATCTGGCGTTTACCCGCGCCAGATTGACTTCTTCTAATGGCGAAGCCTTCACAGAGAATTTCCCTGTTCCACACAAGGGAGAGCAGGTATGTTTCGTGCCGTTCCTCCTACGGGGCCTAGCATTCCCCATTCATCCCTTCTTGAGGGGACTATTGGAGTTTTACGGGATCCAACTCCATCATCTCACCCCTGGATCCATCCTGCACATTTCGGGCTTTGTCGCCCTCTGCGAGATGTTCTTGGGCTGCGAGGTCCATTTTGGTTTATGGATGAGGTACTTTTGCCTTTTCCCCCGTACTCGGGGCGGGACGATTCGGGAAGTGGGCGGAGCCGAAGTATGGCGTATAGCCGGGACGGGGTATCCCGTGGGGACTCCGAAGAAAGAGTCCGAAGAATGGACCTCGGAATGGTTCTATATTGAGGACGTTCCCTTATTCGACCCAGCTCGGAGGGGTCTGCCCGAATACTCCGACGCTCCTTTAAAGAAAAGGTTCAACTGGCGACCGAAGAGTCCGTCCCAAGAGGAAAGTGTCGCCTAGCCGCCCAAGTGAGGCTACTAGTTCATAGTAAGTTAACCATCATCGACGTGATGGCAACCGTCATTGCTCGATGCGTTCAACCCCTTCAGCAAAGGATACACCCCCTGTGGCGTTACAACGGAACAAGTGACACCACCCGTTCCCAATGGCAGGGTCCTGCCAATCAGGCGGCAATGGCGGCCATACTGGCCGATCTTTTCAAAGGGGAAAAAGAAGATTTCGCTCGACTATCAACCAAGGATGGCTATTCGAGTCATAACCCCATCGAATGGGTAAGCCTTTGGCTTTGTTTTCTGAGTTCGGATATTTATATATAATCCTTCTGATCGAAACTTTCAATCTGCCCGAACAGAATTGGAGGCGCTGGGTCGAGACAGTCAGCTATCCGGCGCCTCAACCAGAGAGTTATTCTCACGACGACGATCCCGGATTCCATGATGATCGACCTTTTACCAGGAGAGCCTTGACGGCTCCAAGGTGGCTCTTCTAGCCAGTCACCCCGGACCACTCCCTTCTTCCACCACTGGTAAAAAGAAGGCCTCTTCCCGTAAAGGGCGAGCAAACCCTGCCAACCCGAGTGTGCCGATCCCCAAGGGTCATCGGTCCACGCGTCGAACTACGGCAGCAGAGTCCGTACCGAGCAACAACGGGAATCCTCCTCGTGAGGCAACCGTGGGGACCACTTCGACCGTGCACTCAACCAAGAGGTACTTTATTTAACTGTTTAGTTCGGCCATTGTCATGATTGCAATAAGTACTCATAAAATTCTCGTGTCGAAATACTCAGGAGACGAGTACAACCACCCTCTTCTGGGAACGTCGCCGAGGCGCCAGGAAACCATCATGAATCCAGGTCTTCTGCTCAGGCTGATCTTGACGCGGAGGCTCCTGTGACGAATCAGCCCCTTGAAGATTCCGGGGACGTCTCGGTCACTAACTCCGAAGTAGAGAGCGCGATGAATCACCGGAGGCGAAAGGAAGCCCTGCATCACCAAGCGTTTTCCGACCAAGAGTTTAATGCCCTAAGTTCGGTGGACGCATACATCGGAGCTGCCCGAGCTGGGCTTGAGGGAGCCGCTAAGCTAATATCGTCCAGCCTGGAGGTGAGTAATCGGTTTTAACAACCGAACACAAATGTTAATCCAGTAGCCCCCGAGCCTTGATTTGGTCGGAACGGCCGAGTTAAGGATCTGAATATTGTTTTATGTATAATGTAGGTTTCAAGGCAGCAAAATGAGAAGTTGGCCGAGGAACTCGAGGCGAGCCGAACACAGGTACAAACCGTGAAGGCCAAGCTTGAGCAAGTGAAGAATTTCACCCGAGAGGCGCACGGTGAGTACGTCAATTTGCCGAATTTATTCGACATTCCCGTACCGATGAGAGAGTACTTTATAGCAGTTGAATCCATAGGGCAGTTGTAGAAAGATTTGGATGCAGCCTGACAATCTCAGAGGTATGCCGAATCTCAGCAAGAGGCTGGCCACGGTGTGTTGACTCGAAGTCTTGAGGAAAAGAACCGGCTTAAGGCGGAAAACCAGCGGCAAGCTGAAGAACTTGAGAGTTTGAAAACTCAATTGGCTCAAGCCCAGGATGAGAACCAGAGATTACAGAGGGGCATGTTTTGTAAGTGCACTTATATCTTCGTAATTCCGAAAAGTACCTTTATTATATCAAGTGTGAGGGACATGCTTCGTCTCGTGTCTAGGTCTCCTGACCGGGCGGCCCGAGGAAGAAATCGGATCATTCTGAGGGAACCTGCTGAAGGAACTATCCGTCGTACATGAGCGGGCTCGGAGAGCCATGAAGAGCATGGCCAAAGCACTCTGGCCTGCCGAGACGCCTCCAGAAGGGATGTCCGAACTGGCTGATAGGTTTAAAGGGGCCCGATGTCGTTTTGAGTTATGGAAGGCATCAGCTTGTCGAGAGGGAGCGCGGGAGGCGTGGGAGATGGTCAAAACCCGCTTTACCAAACTTAACCCAGAGCATATGGCTCGGGTTGGGCCGGTAGGGCCAGATGGGCAAGAAGTTCCGCTTCATTTGGTTTACGACCAAGTGATGCCCGCCGCTCGTCTTTCGCAAGAAGATTGCACCCTGGATACCTTAATAGATAATCTTGACCAGCAGCCAGGTGTTTGATTCTATGTAACTATGTACTTTAGATCAAAAACTGCTCCGTCCATGCTGTAAACGTTGTCTTAACCGGCCATCGGCTTCGGCCTCCCTCGCTAAGAGCTTGGGAGTGTTCTGTATCGAATGTCCTTTGATAAAAGGAACTTATTTCGGGGAACCAGGCAATCCAGCCATGTGGTGCAAACAGACAGAACGTGCATAGGGAGATATGTTATATTACTACTTAACGTAAGAAACATCTTCCCAAGAAAATAGTTCCTCTATCGGTACCTTCCTTTAGGTTGCTACGTAGATCGTAGACATCATGGCCGTATACTACTAGTATGCGGATAATGGCCTCTTTGGGAAAATAATCCCAGGAATGGTGATAACCACCGCAAGTATTTTACTTCCATCATGGCCGACCAATTTTCTTATTAAGATAGCTAGCTTTCGGCTTCACCCGTCTAAGGTATGTATCCGGATGATCCGGTCGTAACAATCGCAAAGGTGCTCCCATTACCCTCTAGCCGAACAATCGGGAACATAGAGGGTAAGCACAGGAGCGAGGCAACCCAGCTTGGCCAAAATCTTAGGTCCAATTGATGCATATAATGGCGTAAGAACGACAAGGGAAGTGTGCATGCACAATACATGTGAACCGGTGCACAGAATATATAATAACCGGCTTCGAGAAGAAGCCCCCAAGTGTTTTTTCGGATAGGACATTTGAAGATGTATGCCGAAAAACTTAACGCAAGCTTAGTTTAGCCGAACACATGCTGGGAAGCGATATCCAATCCTGCAAAGCTAAAAGGGAAGGGAAAGAATACGAAAGAAAAAGAAGAAAAAGAAAAAGAAAGGTAAGAAATATGACAACACCGGTCTAGCCGTAAAAGCGCCGAAGACGAGCTGCGTTCCATGGGTTTGGTTTGAGGCGATTGTCCGGCGGGTTGTGGAGGCGATAAGCCCCTCCTGTAAGTACTTCGTCAATTATGAAAGGAGCCTCCCACTTGGGTTTGAGTTTATGCTTCTGCTTCTCTGGGAGTCGTAAGACGAGTTCGCCCACATTATATGCCTTTGCTCTAACCTCCCTGCTTTGGTAGCGCAGAGCCTGCTGTTGATAGAAAGTAGAGCGGGCCCGAGCTATATCGCGCTCTCCTTCCAAGGCGTCTAAGTCGTCCTGCCGATCTAACTCGGCCTCCTTTTCTTCGTACATGTGTACCCTAGGTGCGCCGTGAATGATATCGCAGGGAAGGACTGCTTCTGCCCCGTAGACCATGAAAAACGGTGTGTATCCCGTTGATCGATTCGGGGTGGTACGCAGACCCCACAGAACTGAGTCAAGCCCCTCTGCCCAATGGCAGTCAGATTCATGAAGAGATCGGACCAGACGTGGTTTGATGCCACTCATGATTAGGCCGTTGGCCTGTTTGACTTGTCCATGCCTGCGTGGTGGCCGCCCATGCCTGCGTGGACTTCAGCCAAAAGCTGCCTTCCTTCTTCCTCAGATATGCACCGTTGGAGTATCCCGGTAGTGCTTTTCTTATATAACTCACCCTCGTGGACCTTATAGGCCTTGGATCGCCGAATTATGCGTCTCGCCTCCGTCTGGTCGTCGGGGAGTTCTTGGCGGAGAAGGTAGGCAAGGAAGGGCTCGGTCCATGGTGCGATTACTGCCATGACCTCATGAGCCAAAGGCGTTTCTTCATTTATGGAACCGCCGATGATTTGCTCATCTGGTTCATTTGTAGGAGGGACGATCTCTTCCATATCGATGGCTCCAGCGCCCTAATTCTCGTCCTGCCATACCACCGATGGCTTGAAAAGCCATTCAAGGAAGGTATTTTTTGGGACGGGGTCCCGCTTGGCTCCCATACGAGCGAGAATGTTGGCAGCCTGATTGCTGTCTCTAGCGACGTGATGGAATTCTAGCCCCTCGAACCGTGCAGATATTTTAAGAACGGCATTTCTGTATGCTGCCATCTTTGGGTTTTTAGCATCGAATTCGCCGTTGATTTGAGAGATGGCGAGATTGGAGTCTCCCCGTACTTCAAGCCGTTGTATGCCCATCGATGCTGCCATCCGAAGCCCGTGCAATAGTGCTTCATATTCGGCCGCATTGTTGGAATCGGCGTACATGATCTGCAACACGTACCGGACATTGTCTCCCGTGGGAGATATGAGGATAACTCCAGCCCCCAGTCCGGCCAGTGTCTTGGATCCGTCGAAGTACATCGTCCAATGGGAGTATGTACTATATTCTCTGGGGAGCTCGGCCTCTGTCCATTCGGCAAGGAAATCGGCCAACACCTGAGATTTAATAGCTCATCGTGGCTTATAGGTGATTTCGAAAGGAAGGAGTTCGATGGCCCATTTGGCTATGTGGCCGGTGGCGTCCCTGTTATTGATTATATCGTTCAGGGGTACTTTGGATGCCACCGTGACCGAACATTCTTGAAAGTAATGTCTGAGCTTTCGTGATGCCATAAACATTGTATAGGCTATCTTCTGGTAGTGCGGATATCTGGACTTGCATGGCGTTAGCACTTCTGACATGTAGTAGACTGGCTTTTGCACCCAGAATGTGTGACCCTCGTCCTCTCGCTCGACGACGAGCACCGCACTAACCACTTGATTGGTGGCCGAGATGTACAGTAACATTGGTTCATCGACGCCTGGCGCCGTGAGTATGGGGTTGCTGGCCAGCAGTGTTTTAATTTCCTCTAGTGCAGCTGTTGCTTCATCGGTCCACTCGAAGTTTTTGGTCCGTTTCAGCAGCCTGTAGAGCGGTAAAGCCTTTTCACCAAGGCAGGAGATAAAGCGGCTCAAAGCCGCCACGTAGCCCGCCAGCCTTTGGACGTGCTTTAGCTCTGTAGGAATCGCAAGTTGAGATAGGGCGCGAATCTTAGCGGGATTCGCTTCTATTCCTCTATGGGAATCAATGAATCCAAGTAGTTTATCGACGGGAACTCTGAAGACACATTTGTTCGGATTGAGCCGTATATCTTATTCCCGAAGACTAGCAAAAGTTTGCCTGAGGTCGTCTATCAGCTGGCCGACGTGTTTGGTCTTGATGACCACGTCGTCCACGTATGCCTCGACTGTTTTACCGACTTGTTTTTCGAGACATGTCTGAATCATACGCTGGTATGTAGCACCTGCGTTTTTAGCCTGAAAGGCATTGTGTTAAAGCAGAAAGGCCCATAGAGGGTGATGAATGCGGTTGCAGCTTGATCGGATTCCTTCATTTTGATCTGATGGTATCCGGAATAAGCCTCGAGGAAGCACAATGAGTCGTGTCTGGCTGTGGCGTCAATAATCTGGTCTATGCGTGGTAGGGCGAAAGGGTCCTTGGGGCAGGCTTTATTAAGGTCTTTGAAATCGACACACAGTCGCCAGGATTTATCTTTCTTCGGTACCATCACCAGGTTTACCAACCACTCGGGGTGTTTGATTTCTCTTATGAATCCGGCCTCCAGCAATTTTTCTAGTTCTTCGCCCATAGCTTGTCGCTTGGGTTCGGAAAATCCGCGTAAAGCCTGTTTGACGGGCTTGAAGCCTGCGATTATGTTCAGACTGTGTTCTGCTAGTCGTCGTGGGATTCCTAGCATATCCGAAGGATGCCAGGCAAAGATATCCCAGTTTTCCCGTAAAAATGTTCGCAGTGCTTCATCCACCATGGGGTCTAGCTGAGCTCCGATGGACGCTGTTTTATTGGGGTCCGTTGGATGTACCTAAAATTTGACGATTTCGTCTGCGGGTTTAAAGGACGTGGGTTTGGGCCTCTTGCTAAGGACCACATCATCCTTGTCCACTGTAGACCGGAGTGCGGTTAATTCCTCTGCTGCAAGGGTCTCAACTAGTGCCTCGAGGGTGAGCGCTGCTGTTCTATTTTCGGCTCGAAGGGCTCTATGCGGGTCACTTGTGATTGTGATAACCCCATTTGGGCCCGGCATTTTGAGCTTCATATACCCATAATGTGGTATAGCTTGAAATCTTGTGAAGGTGTCACGCCCCAACAGAGCGTGGTAACCACTGTGAAAGGGCACGATATGAAAGAGAAGTTCTTCGGATCTGTAGTTCTCGGGCGTGCCGAATACCACAACGAGGGTAACGCGTCCGGAACAACGTGCCTCTTTCCCCGGGATAATCCCACGAAAGGTTGTGTTGCTATGTTCGATGCGGGATCGGTCGAACTGCATTTTTTCCAAGGTATCCTCATAAATGAGGTTTAAACCACTGCCGCCATCCATTAGCACCTTTTGTAACCTAAAACCATCGACGATGGGGTTGAGGACCAGTGCGGCACATGTTCGGGCGGGGCGGGTGATTGGTTGATCAGCTTCTCTGAAGGTGATCGGTGTGTCTGTCCATGAGTTCGTTGCTGCCACCTGATAGATTTGTTCGAGTTCTTGAAGAGCTCTCTTCATCTTATTCCTGGAGGAAAACGTTTCATAGATCGTCAGGACCTTGGCATTGCATTTTGGTGGCGCTGTTGAATGTCTGTCTTGAGCCTCGAGGATGGCCTCTCCGCTTTTTGCGACCTGCCTGACGACCCAGCAAGCTCAAAGGCCGTGAGTCGGGCTTGTGTTTAGTGATACAGAGTGTATAGGGTATGGCTTGTCTAATAGCCCGTCAAGGACAGTTCTGACTCCCGTAGGGGGTCTATTCTTTTTCTCAGCGGGTTCGTGTTCGGCCGGCCGTTTCGGAGGTATTCACTTTTTCCGAGTTCCTCTAGGGTGTTCGGCAGGGATCGGATCCGAAAACAAACGTTCGGCTTGCGAAGTGCTTTCCATGGCGCAATATTTTTGTACCAGGTCCGATAGCTCGGAGAAGTCATGAATGTGACGACGGGCTAGGGCATTGAGGATTCCTTCATTGTGGCAATTGTGCCTGAAGGTTGCTATTATTTCCTGGCCACTAGAATCTGGTACTCTGTCTTTGATAAGGAGGAGTCTAGCCCAAAAATGATGGACTGATTCCCCTGCCTGTTGTTTAACTTCCAATAAGCCCCATAACTTGGGCTCTCCTGCGCTGCTTGAGGAGTGCTCGATTTGGGTGGTGGACGGGGAAATTTTTAGTTTCTCGTCAGGATGTGAGTCCGGGATCACGGCGTGTGCCTCCCGTGTCATCGTGGGATCCGGCGTGGCGGGTTCGGAGTCCATATTATAAACAGGATCCCTCTGCGCGGGCTCTAGGTCACGCGCTAGATCGGCAGCCGATCCCGAACTATTTCCGGTGTGGGCTCCGGATTCCGGATTGTAGGAGGGATCCTAGTGGTCGGAAACCGGGGTGTAAACTATTTTTAATTCCAGTAGTTGAGAGGACGAGCCTCCGGCCGGACACTCGATGGTGGCGACTAAGTGAGTGATCGGTGGAGTGTAAATCTCCCTATCATCGGGTTTAGACCCGATCCGGTCGTATATTGAGGCTCGGCCGTCGGTCACGCCCTTGGTTTGTATCCGACCAAGCAAGTCGTTTAATGACGAGATGTTGGCGGGGTCCATGTCGCTGGAGCGCATGGGGTCGATCCGCAGCGCCGTTGTCCCAGGGTCGCTCGATAGCACGTCCGGATTATATTCGGTCATGGCAGATCCGGACATATCAGCTGGGCCGGGCGTTATGGCCGACCCAGGGATAGAGGCCACCTCAGCAGTGTGACCTGCTGCCTCCGGCGTTAAGGCGTCGGGGCCTGCGGGCTCCTCCATGAGAGCTGAGAGCTTCGTTAAAACAAGATCTCCCGGGAGTCGGCAACGAACTCAAGGTTCCCGAATCTGACATCCTGACCGGGGATGAAACTTCCGACCTAGCCAAGATGGCCGGCCGGATCGGCATGTGATACGATGCTGCCGAACGCGAAAATCTGACCAGGAACGAAAACGTCCTTGCTGCAGACTTCATCGCTGAAGATAAGGCGAGCCATCGATTCCTCTAGCGATCGCATAGTGGAACTCTCAATGAAAGCACCAATGTCGGCGTCAAAACCAGTAGATCTCGGGTAGGGGGTCCCGAGCTATGGATCTAGAATTGATGGGTAACAGGAGACGAAGGAGACGATGTTTACCCAGGTTCAGGCCCTCCTATGGAGGTAAAACCCTACGTCCTGCTTGGTTGTATTGATGTGTATGAAGATTACAACGTCGATCTACCTCGAGATCAAGTTGCTAAACCCTAGATGAGTTCACCTGCCTCCTACGAACTAAACCCTCTGGCTTATATAGATACCAGGGGTCCCTAGGGTTACACATAGTCGGTTGCTTGTCAAAGGAGTAAACATGCCTATTCTACCATCTTAAGCTTGAAGGGCACGCCACGACTCCTTAGGTTTCCTCCTTGGTCACGGGGTATTCGGTCAGTCCGATCTTCCAACGAGTGGCCCACGAGTCCGACCCATAAGGAATAGGCCAGTAGTCCGAGGACACCTTAATCCCGGACTCCCTCAGCAGGGCCTTCTCCCTCAGCCAGCTGACGAACCAGCTGAGTGAGGCCAGGCAGCTGGCGAACTTCTAAACGTCACGCAGCCGGCCTGGCCTATGCATGCGCTCGATGGCCTTGATCTTATCCGGGTTGGCTTCGATCCCGCAGGCGGAGACGAAGAAGCCGAGGAGCTAGCCAGCTGGCATGCCGAACACGCACTTCTCCGGGTTGAAGCGGACCTTGTATTCACGAAGGATTCCCGGAGATCATTGAGGAGGCTGAAGTGCTTCTTGGTTTTGACGACGATGTTGTCCACATAAACGTGCATGTTCCTGTCGATCTGGGGCAGGAGGCACTTCTGGATGCAACGCTGGAAAGTGGCTCCAGCGTTCTTCAGGGCGAATGACATGGTGATGTAGTAGTAGGACCTGAAAGGGGTGATGAAGGAGGTCTTGAGTCGGTCGTCCGGGTCAAGCTTTATCTGGTGGTAGCCGGAGTAGGTGTCCAGGAAGGACAACAAGTCACAGCCGGCGATGGAGTCGATCAACTGATCGATCTGGGGCAGGGCGAAAGGATCCTTGGGGCATGCCTTGTTCAGACTGCTGTAGTCGATACACATGTGCCAAGTCTTGTTCTTCTTTAGCACGAGGACTGGGTTGGCCAACCAGTCCAGGTGGAAAACTTCCATGAAGAAGCCGGCTGAGAGCAGCTGGGCGATCTCTTCTCCTATGGTACACCGCTTCTCCTCGGAGAAGCAGTGGAGTGGTTGCTTGACCGGCTTTGCATCCGGCCGCACATGAATTTAGTGCTCAGCGTACTTCATCGGCACATCTGGCATGTCTTTTGGAGACCATCCAAAGATGTCCCGATTCTCACGGAGGAAGTTGATGAACTCACCTTCCTATTTACTGCTAAGGTTGGCGCCGATGGTGACGCACTGCTTGGGGTTGCCCGGGTCAAGCGACACTTGCTTGGTGCCCTTGGATGGCGTGAATGCTGCCTCGTTGACCGACTAGCGAGACGGAGCCGGCATAGCCGGCTACGCCCCGGGCTGAGCCACGAGTTGGTCGAGCTGGCGCCTCTCCTCGGTGATGACCAGGGACTCGGCCAGCCGGCTGCCGGCTTGCGCGCACTCGATGGACTTCTTGTAGTCGCCGTCGATGGTGATGATTCCCTTGGGACCCGACATCTTCATCTTCAGGTACGCGTAGTGGGGGATCACCTTGAACTTGGCCAACGCCGGCCGTCCCAGCAGCACATGGTAGGGGCTTGTCAGGTCCACTACCTCGAACCAGATCGGCTCGCGGCAAAAGTGGCTCTTGGTCCTGAAAAGGACATCGAGCCGGATCTTGTAGATGGAGGAGCAGGACCGCCCCAGAACGATACCGTGAAAGATAGTCCGGGTTGCTGCTAGTTCTCCTTGAGGCCTAGCTTGAGCAAGGTGTCATGGTACATGATGTTGATGCTGCTGCCGCCATCGATCAGCACCCACGAGAACAGGCAGGTGAGCTTCTCGGACGCAATGGTGGGGTCGAGGACGAGAGCGTAACTGCCGAGTTCGGCATCACGGCCGGGTGGTACTCCCGGCTCCAGGTAACCGACTTCTCGGACCAGTGCATGAAATGGGGAATGATAAGTCTCCAACGTATCTACTTTTCCTCACTCTTTTGCCCTTGTTTTGGACTCTAATTTGCATGATTTGAATGGAACTAACCCGGACTGACGCTGTTTTCAGCAGAATTGCCATGGTGTTGTTTTTGTGCAGAAATAAAAGTTCTCGGAATGGAACGAAACTTTCTAGAGATTTATTTTGGAAAATATAAAAAATACTGGAGCCAGAAACCACTGGAGAGGGGGCCCAGGGTGCGCAACACCCACCAGGGCGCGTCAGCCCCCTCCCGGCGCGCCCTTGGGGATGCTGGGCACCTCGTGGCCCCACTTACCCTATCTCCGCCACTATAAATTCCTATTTTTCTAGAAAAAAATAGGAGAGGAAGAATTATCGCGTTTCATGAGATGGAGAAGCCGCCACCTCCTGTTC
This sequence comes from Elymus sibiricus, assembly GCA_039707655.1. Lineage (NCBI taxonomy): Eukaryota > Viridiplantae > Streptophyta > Magnoliopsida > Poales > Poaceae > Elymus > Elymus sibiricus. The sequence goes on along the minus strand of CM077675.1, from coordinate 130,019,925 downwards.
TTCATCGGGAGGCCAGATCTGGAGCCCGTTTGGGGCTCCAGAGAGGGGAATCTTCGGTCTTCGTCATCATCAACCTTTCTCCATCGCCAATTCCATGATGCTCCCCACCGGGAGTGAGTAATTCCTTCGTAGGCTTGCTGGTCGGTGAGGAGTTGGATGAGATTCATCATGTAATCGAGTTATTTTTGTTAGGGCTTGATTCCTAGTATCCATTATGTTCTGAGATTGATGTTGCTATGACTTTGCTATGCCTAATGCTTGTCACTAGGGCCCGAGTGCCATGATTTCAGATCTGAACCGTTTATGCTATCACCTCTATATCTATGTTCTTGATCCGATCTTGCCTAGTCATATGCACCTATTACGTGTTATGATCCGTCAACCCCATAGTGACAATATTTGGGATACTTCGCGGTGATGACTGTAGTTTGAGGAGTTCATGTATTCACCATGTGTTAATGCTTTGTTCCGGTTCTCTATTAAAAGGAGGCCTTAATATCCCTTAGTTTCCTTATGGACCCCGCTGCCATGGGAGGGTAGGACAAAAGATGTCGTGCAAGTTCTTTTCCATAAGCACGTATGACTATTTACGGAATACATGCCTACATTACATTGATGAACTGGAGCTAGTTCTGTATCGCCCTAGGTTATGACTGTTATATGATGAATATCATCCAACGAGTTACCGATCCAGTGCCTATGACCTTTCCACTTATTGTTCTTGCTAAGTTACTACTGCTATTGCTGCTGTTCCTACTGCTACAAAACTATTGCTACTACTGTTACCGCTACTGTTGCTATTGCTACTGCTATCAAAACTATCATATTACTGTGCTACTGATCACTCTACTACAGATATTTAATCTCCAGGTGTGGTTGAATTGACAACTCAACTGCTAATACTCTCAAGTATTCTTTAGCTCCCCTTGTGTCGAATCTATAAATTTGGGTTGAATACTCTACCCTCGAAAACTGTTGCGATCCCCTATACTTGTGGGTTATCAAGACCTTTTTCTGGCGCCGTTGCCGGGGAACATAGCAATATTTTTTGAGTCTCTTGGGATTTATATCAATTTATCACTATGAAGAATCTGAAGGATCCAAGGACCAAGATTTTTTCCTCTACTACGAGGGGAGGTAAGGAACTGCCATCTAGCTCTGCACTTGATTCACCTTCTGTTATGAGTAAGCTTGCAACACCACCACATGCTAGTAATCCTGATATGTCGCAAGTTATTGATGATGCTGCCTCTGCTATGAAAGATGCTTATGATGATGCTAGTACCATGCTTGATGATAATGTGCCACTAGGAGAATTTCTTGATGAACAAATTGCTAGAGCTAAAGAAAATGAAATTGCTGAAACTGATGAAGCTTATGAAACTGATTATGATTATGAAACTCCTATTAGTCCTAGTTCTCCTAAGTTTGAAATGCCTAAGATACCTGAAGGTTATGTTATGGACGAGGAGATATCTAGAGAAATTCTTTCTTGCAAGGATAGAGATGATCTTAAGAAACTGCTATGCAAGTATAAGGAAAAGACTTTGAATGCTAGAATGAAATGTGATCCTAAGTTTGCTACTTCACCTATCTGTGTTACCGATAAGGATTATGAGTTCTCTGTCAACCCAGAGTTAATTACTTTGGTTGAATATGATCCTTTCCATGGCTATGAAACTGAAACTGTAGTGGCACACCTTCCTAAGCTGAATGATATAGCCACCCTCTTTACTCATGATGAGAAGATTCGCTACTATTACATTCTTAAGTTGTTTCTATTCTCATTAAAGGGTGATGCTAAGACATGGTATAATACTCTTGCTCCTGGTTGTGTGCGTAGTCCCCAGGATATGATCTACTACTTCTCTGAAAAATATTTTCCTACTCATAAGAAACAAGCTGCCTTACAGGAAATATTTAACTTTGTGCAAATTGAAGAATAGAGTCTCCCACAAGCTTAGGGGAGGCTTCTCCAGTTGCTTAATGCTTTGCCTGATCATCCTCTCAAGAAAAATGAAATACTTGATATCTTTTATAATGGACTAACCGATGCTTCTAGGGACTTCCTAGATAGTTGTGCCGATTGTGTTTTTAGGGAACGAACTGTTGAACAAGCTGAGGAATTATTGAATAACATATTGAAGAATTATGATGATGGGACTCTTCCCGAACCACCGCCTAAACCCACTCCGAAGAAGAGGGGTATCTTATTTCTCAGTCCTGAAGATATGCAAGAGGCAAAGAAATCTATGAAGGAAAAAGGTATTAAAGCTTAGGACGTTAAGAATTTGCCACCTATTGAAGAAATACATGGCCTTGACACACCACCACCTCCACAGGTGGTAGAGGTAAATTATTTATTAAAGTTTAATGAAAGTGACATCCGTCACAATAAACCTCCTAGTCAATGCTTATATGAGTTTGATAACTATATTATGAAGCAAGATCATTTCAATGCTCATGTTCTGAAACAGTTGAAATATAATTGTGATATGATTGCTCGCTTGAGTGACTTGCTATTTAGAATCAGTAATGATGTTAGAGGTGTAGGAAAGCATGCCTCTATGGTTCAAACCCAATTAGAACAAGTTGCTAAGTCTAAAAAAGAATTGCTTGATGAAATGAATAGTAATATGCACGACTTTGCTGCTAGAGTAGTAACTAGAGGAGGAAGAATGACCCAAGAACCACTCTATCCTAAGGGTCATCCTAAAAGAATTGAACAAGACTCTCAGAGAATTAATCTTGATGCACCTAGTCCTTCTAAGAAGAAAAAGAAAAAGAAAAATGATAGGACTTTGCATACCTCTAGTGAACCTGAGACACAAAAACCTCCTGATAATAATGATGTCTCTATTTCCGATGCTGAAACTCAGTCTGGTAGTGAACATCAACCTAGTGATAATGAAAATGATAATGATGATGTTCACGATGATGCTCAACCTAGTAATGATAGAGAACCAGATAATGATGTTGAAATAGAGCCTGCTCCTGATCTTGATAACCGACAACCTAAAAATAAACATTATGGTAAGAAAGACTTTGTGGCTAGGAAACATGGTAAAGAAAGAGAGCCATGGGTTCAGAAACCCATGCCATTTCCACCTAAGCCATCTAAGAAAAAGGATGATGAAGAATTTGAGCGCTTTGCTGAAATGATTAGGCCAGTCTTTTTGCGTACCCGTTTGACTGATATTTTGAAGATGGCCCCTTATGCAAAGTATATGAAATACATCATCACTAATAAACGGAAAATACCTGAAGCTGAAATCTCCACCATGCTTGCTAATTATTCTTTTAAGGATGGAGTACCTAAAAACTTGGAGATCCTGGAATACCAACTATACCTTGCTCCATCAAAAGAAATTATGTTAAAACTGCTTTGTGTGATTTGGGAGCCGATGTTAGTGTTATGCCTTTCTCCTTATATAAAAGACTTGATTTGAATAAACTCACACCTACTGAGATATCATTGCAAATGGCTGACAAATCAACAGCCATACCTATTGGTATTTGTGAGGATGTACCCGTTGTTGTTGCAAATGTTACTATCTTAACGGACTTTGTTATTATTGAGATGCCTGAGGATGACAACATGTCGATTATCCTTGGTAGACCCTTTTGGAATACTGCAGGGGCTGTTATTGATTGCAATAAAAGCAAAATCACTTTTCATATTAATGGTAATGAGCACACGGTGCACTTTCCGAAGAAACAATTTCAAGTGAATGGTATAAATGTTATTGAAGAATCTCCGAACATCACTATTGGAAGTTTCAATTACCTCTACCTATTGCCAAAAAGAAATATGATATACTTATTGTAGGGGATATGCACATCTCCATTGAGGTAACTTAGTGTTTTACGAAAGTTCTTCGGTTTCATGCTAATCGGAAGTGGTTGTTAATAAGACTTGATCAACCTTATTAATGGATCATTTTTGAGAGGTATGAAGGCGATGAATCTAGTAAGCACAACTTTCTGCTCCCACCTTTTATTTTCTGTTTTAGTTAGTCAAATAAAATAAAATGCCATGTTTATCCTGTTTTCTGTTTTCTCCGTGCAATAAAAAATGACCCAAAAATAAAAATTCTCAGAATGCCCTGAAAATTTAACACGAATTGTTTCTGATTATTTCTGAATTTTTGGTGCAAATAACACTTGAGGGGAGTGCATAGGGTGCCCAGCACCCACCAGGGCGCGCCAGCACCCCCAGGCATGCCCTGGTGGGTGGTGGCTCCCACGTAGGCCCCCTCACTTATCCCTTTAGCCCACATTGTCACCTACCTCCAGCAAAAAATCACCACAACCACCATTTTCGTGTTCTTGCTCTCAAACCCGCGGATTTCGATCTCTTTGCTCGAAGCTCCGTTTCCGAAACTGTTTGGAGGGAGTGCTACTTGGTATGTGACTCCTCCATTGTTCCAATTAGTTTTTGTTTTAGTGGGTTATTTTTAGAGTAATTAGCTACTCTTGGTGCTGCTGTCGATGAGCTTGCATGTTGAATTCTTAGAGTTCTAAGTAGTTTGAATGCTCAATATGGCCTCTATGCATGCTTAGGAGTAGTTGCTAACAATCTTACAAGGTTTTGTTGACGAATTTTTGTGGACTAAATTTTTTCAGAATTTTTATAGGAATAAAATGAATATCTTTAGGAAGTTCTCCTCCAAGAAAAGTGCCAAGGGAGTCATTGGGGAATCATTGGACAATGACCTTCACATTCCAAGAAAGGTGGAGGTGCGGCCGTGTGAATGGCCGCATGATGCCTTCTTGGAGGAGGTCGGGATCCACCAAGAGTTCGCTCAGTTTGTCGCAAACGCTGGGTTAACCGAGTTCCTTGTAGATAAGTGTGACCAATATCACATCCTTACAAATTCCTTTGCGCAAAGTTTTAATTATTTAGCGAGAAACAATCCTCCTGAAGTAGAGTTTAACCTTTATGCTGAAACTCACATAATATCACTAACCAACTTCTGTAACATATGCTTGATTCCTTCTGATGGGGACTTGAGAGAACCTAGGCCATCCGAGTTTGAGGATTTTCTCCTCGCATTAACCGTGGGTGAGGATAGAGGCGTGTCGAAGGCCACTGCTATTAGCTTACAGTTTCCCTCAGTACATTATTTCTCGTTAGTCATCACTAAGTGTTTAACAGCTGGGGAGAAGGTCAGCTCACTCAGTGCTCCTGACCTCGCTATTTTACGTCGTGCACTTTATGATGATCACACCTTTAGTATGGGGGCTATTATTGCCCGGCGCTTACAGCTCAATAAAACTAAGGGAAAGATACATGGTGGTATTTATGCTACTCGCTTAGCGAACCACTTTAAAATCCCTTTTCTCCCACATGATTACCTCTTACCCCGAGTTTACCTCGATCATAAGACACTGCAGGCTCACCATTTTCTGGATGTAACTGACTCTCCACGTGATATTCACTATAACTTAGTATTTAGCAAGGAAACACGTGATATTATCCCGTTGCCTGCACCTGCTTTGTTTGATCCTATTGCCAAGAACGGATACAGGATTATGCCAGATGACATTATAGCTTACCGGAACAACTTAGCAGCTGCTGAGGAGGAGCACCAGGGGTGGCATGCTCAGGTGCCGCCTCAGCCTCACTACGACTTGGGACCGGACGGCTAGTACGGATGGTGATTACCAAGCTAGGCCAAAAGCCTAAGCTTGGGGGAGTACGTATTTCCACCGACATTACATTCATGTTCACACATTTCATTCCAGTTGTCGGTGTCCATACTTTTTCATTGTAATATCCATGTTAGATTTGTTTTCTCACTTTCTTCTTGTGTGTTTGAAATAACTTTGAGAAAACCCAAAAATATTTCCTATTTCTTTCTTTTTAGTTTTTCTTTCTAGCTTAGTTTAATTGTTGCATTAAAAAGAAAACCCAAAAAGATTTTTCGCTTCTTCTTTTGTTTGTTGGGAGCTTTCCCGTGTAAATAGTTTTTCTCGTTTTTGTTTTTTTCTCTTTAATTTGCTTCCTTCAAGAAAAACCAAAAACTCCAAAAATATTGCAGTGTGTTTCTCTGAAATTATTTTCTTTTTACTTGAGTCATACCGAGGAGAAGACCACGATGAAATTGTTGAGTGGTTCTCATCTGCATTATTGTTTATCTCACAAAGAACCCATATTACCTTGTCTTCTCCTCTTGAATAAAATGTTTGCAGATTCCACCTTAGTCCACGTCATTCTTGCACTATTATTACTCTCTTATCATTCGGTCATGCAAGTGAAAGGCAATAATGATGACATTTGATGAATTGACTGTGGCAGAGAAAGGCGGGTATGAACTCAACTTGTTTTTGTTTTTGTAAATATGTTTAACCTGGTATCCCTTGATTCAGCTCATTATGATCAAACATGTTTGCAATGACCATTAGAGATTATAGTTGTTCATGCCATGCTTAAGTAGCTAGGAGTGGATAATGATTTATCTTGGGTGTCAACATGCATTAAAATGGTTGTGATGCGGTATGATGATATGGTATCCTCCTCTGAATGTTTCAAGTGGCTTGACTTGGCACATGTTCACGCATGCAGTTGAATCAAAACCAACATAGCCTTCATGATATTTATGTTCATGGTGTCCATATCCTATTCATGCTAGTATTCAATGTTGATTATATGTAATGCATGTTCATGACCGTCTTCGCTCTCTAGCTGGCCGCTTCTCAATCTAACTTCTAGCCTTCGCCTGTACTAAGCGGGAATACTGCTTGTGCATCAAAACCTTTAAACCAAGTTATGCCAGATGAGTACACTATATCTACCTATATGCGGTATTACCCTGCCATTCCAAAGTAAATTTGCATGTGCCACCTCTAAAATTTCAAATAAACATCTGTTTTGTGTGCCTGGACCGCTCATGGAGCGACAGGGGGCGGTCAGTATCTTCCATGCTAAGCGGGTTATTCTCATGACGAGTGTTTGTTCACTTGTCCTTACACGAGAGGGGCGGTAATAGGGATTCCCAGTCCCGAAATCAAAAATCAAAAATAATTAAACAAAACTCCCCCAGGAATGTTGTTGGTTTGGACGGTACCCATGGATGCGGCTCGCCGTGGAGTGTGATTGTTGGTGGAGGGGGAGTAAACCTTTACTTTTACCGCTTGGGAACCGCCGCTAATTTGTTTAGCATGGAAGATATTGATAACTCTTGGTCGTGACGTTGACAGGAAGGGTGTACCTCCCAAAATTATATCTATCTCTGTTTTAAACATTGAGCTCTGGCACCGCTCCAAATCCATGCTTCCCTCTGCGAAGGGACTATCTATTTACTTTTATGTTGAGTCATCACCTTCTCAAATAAGCGCCAGACCTGAGAGCACTATTGTCATCCTCATGCATTGTGTATAGTTGATGTTGGGTGCAGCATGACTGGATCTTTTCTACCATGAATTACAATGTTTAGTCGCTGCTTGAACTTTGGAGGTGCTCTGCATTTATGTTTTGCGGTCTCAGAAAGGGCTAGCGAGATACCACTATTGTCATATTGTATCACGATTGTTTTGACAATATGTTGGCGCTTGAGATATCTTATTATTACTCTCTAGTTGCTTATGTTATTGATATGAGTAAATATAATTCCTAAGAGTTATTGTTGACATGGTTAGTCATAATCTTTGCTGAAAACCTGGGTACTACTTAAGCATATATATGTAAACAAGAATAAAAGAGTTCATAAAAGTTTTTCTTTATCACTTTCAGTTTATCAACTGAATTGCTTGAGGAAAAGCAAAGGTTTAAGCTTGGGGGAGTTGATACGTCTCCAACGTATCTACTTTTCCTCACTCTTTTGCCCTTGTTTTGGACTCTAATTTGCATGATTTGAATGGAACTAACCCGGACTGACGCTGTTTTCAGCAGAATTGCCATGGTGTTGTTTTTGTGCAGAAATAAAAGTTCTCGGAATGGAACGAAACTTTCTGGAGATTTATTTTGGAAAATATAAAAAATACTGGAGCCAGAAACCACCGGAGAGGGGGCCCAGGGTGCGCAGCACCCACCAGGGCGCGCCAGCCCCCTCCCGGCACGCCCTGGGGGGTGCTGGGCACCTCGTGGCCCCACTTGCCCTATCTCCGCCACTATAAATTCTTATTTTTCCAGAAAAAATAAGAGAGGAAGAATTATCACGTTTCGCGAGACGGTGCTGCCGCCACCTCCTGTTCTTCATCGGGAGGCCAGATCTGGAGCCCGTTTGGGGCTCCGGAGAGGGGAATCTTCAGTCTTCGTCATCATCAACCTTTCTCCATCGCCAATTCCATGATGCTCCCCACCGGTAGTGAGTAATTCCTTCGTAGGCTTGCTGGTCGGTGTGGAGTTGGATGAGATTCATCATGTAATCGAGTTAGTTTTGTTAGGGCTTGATTCCTAGTATCCATTATGTTCTGAGATTGATGTTGCTATGACTTTGCTATGCCTAATGCTTGTCACTAGGGCCCGAGTGCCATGATTTCATATCTGAACCGTTTATGCTATCACCTCTATATCTACGTTCTTGATCCGATCTTGCCTAGTCATATGCACCTATTACGTGTTATGATCCGTCAACCCCATAGTGACAATATTTGGGATACTTCGCGGTGATGACTATAGTTTGAGGAGTTCATGTATTCACCATGTGTTAATGCTTTCTTCCGGTTCTCTATTAAAAGGAGGCCTTAATATCCCGTAGTTTCCTTATGGACCCCGCTGCCACGGGAGGGTAGGACAAAAGATGTCATGCAAGTTCTTTTCCATAAGCATGTATGACTATTTACGGAATACATGCCTACATTACATTGATGAACTGGAGCTAGTTCTGTATCGCCCTAGGTTATGACTATTATATGATGAATATCATCCAATGAGTTACCGATCCAGTGCCTACGACCTTTCCACTTATTGTTCTTGCTAAGTTACTACTGCTATTGCTGCTGTTCCTACTACTACAAAACTATTGCTACTACTGTTACCGCTACTGTTGCTATTGCTACTGCTATCAAAACTATCATATTACTGTGCTATTGATCACTCTGCTGCAGATATTTAATCTCCAGGTGTGGTTGAATTGACTACTCAACTGCTAATACTCTCAAGTATTCTTTGGCTCCCCTTGTGTCGAATCTATAAATTTGGGTTGAATACTCTACCCTCGAAAACTGTTGCGATCCCCTATACTTGTGGGTTATCAGGGAACCGAAGGGACCGTGGCGTTCACCTCGTGCCGGCGCTTGTGCTGGTTGTTGTTGCCGTCATCCTTGCTGGTGAAGACGACGTAGGCCATGTCCTGCTCGGGGAAGCGGTCCAGGAGCCGACCGTCAGCCGGTGCTGGAGGCGGAGCCGGGGCCTGAGCTCTTGGAGCCAGAGGGGGAGGAGCCGGAAGGCCCTCGCCCCTGGCCAGCCACTGGGATAAACTGCATTTTCAAAGCGTGTGCATGGCCGGCTTCGCACCGGAGTGCATCTTGTAGGGCGCATCGAGCATCTCCTCGAAGGTGAGATTGGGTTGCCAAGCGGCCTTGCCGGTTCGCTGCCGCTGGCTGCCGGCTGTTCTTCTTTGATGGTTGCGACCTGCCGGCTCCTGTAGCTGGAATCCGGCTAGTCCGCCTTTCACTTGTTGTTCTACTGCTGCCGGTTATCGCCAGCCGGCTTGGAGTTCACGTTGGGAGCCGGCGCGGCCTTGCCGGTCGAGCTGACCTTGATACGCATGGCGGAGTCGGCCATAGCGTACTTGTCCGCCTTGGCCATGAACTCCACCAGGGTGGCCGTCTCGGAGCACATGCATGAGCTTGTGCTTAAGCAGGGTGCCGTCCGTGTAGCCCTCGGAGAAGTACTGGATCACCTGCACCTCGTGCACCCCTTCGCAGGAGTTGCATAGCTCGGTCCAGCGCATGAGGTAGTCGCGGAGCGACTCGTCTGCCCCCTAGATGCACATGGCCAGCTCGCGGGGGCGGCCGGGTCGTTTGTAGGTGCCGGTGAAGTTGTGCACGAACGCTTCCTCGAAATCCACCCAGGTGTTGATGTTGCCAGCCGGCAGGCTGTTAAGCCATGTCCGGGCTGAGCCGAGCAGCATGAGGGGGACGTAGCGCACCGCTACGCCCTTGTTGCCTGTGGCGATGCCGACTGCGGTGGTGTAGTCGATCAGCCAGTCGTCCTGCTTGGTGGAGCCGTTGTACTTGGGGGTGTCGCGGGGCAGCGTGAAGCCGGTCGGAAACGGCTCGTTGCGGATGCGTGGGCCGAAACACGCTGGCCCAATCGGGCCCTCCTCTTCTAAGAGGGCGGATTCCGCCAGCTGCTCGATGCGGCGGTGGGCAGCGTTCTCGTTCTGCGGACGCGGGGTATCAGCCGGGCGGCAAGCTCCGGACGAATGGTCGGCCCGGGTGAGGGGGCCCGGTTCCGCCACGGAGGCGGAGAAGGCACGGCCGCCCGAAGGCGACCGCCGCCCGGGTCCTTGCGCCGTCGGCTGGAGACAGTCGGTTGCTCATCGCGGTGCCGGGAGTGACCATCGGGGCTTCATCCAGCGCGGTGACCGGAGTCGGGCGGAGAGGACGACTGCTGTGTCTGCCGACGCCCGTTAGCCGCTAGCTGCGCGTCGCTCCCGAGGCGGGGAGACTCGGAGTCGACCAGGGGGCTCGAACTGCGCCTGCTGCGTGTTGGCGGCAGCGAGGAGGTCCTAGATGTGCTACTCCTGCAGCACGCGCTCCTTGCCCGTCGTAGGTGGGCAGGTTGCCGCCGAGGATGTCAGCGACCAGACGGCCGCGGTTGCGCACCGCACTGCGCCGGCTAGGCTTGGTACCAGCCGGGGTGAGGCCGTAGGCGGAGTTGTATTCGCGTTGTGCAGACTCCATCCGACGCCGCGTGGTGGAAACCGTAGTGGCCTCCGCGAATAGCTATTTGCGGGCCACCTCGAGCTCGGCCGAGGTTTTGGCCAGGTCGGTCGTCGGTGCGATGGGGGTGCACAGGCCATCCATGGCCGCGCGCAAGGGGTCGGCCATGCCGGGGCGAGCCGCAGCCACGACTGCTCCCGCCGCCCTCGCACGCGCCGTGCTGGTCGAGGAGCCGATGGTGAACACCCCAACACGGACGCAAGAGTCGGCATCATCATCCAGCATGTCATTGCCGACAAACGGCAGCGAGTCGGAGAAGTCGAGCACCTCGTTGGGGTACTCGTCGGAGGCTGGGGCAGCGCTAATGTTCAGCTCGCTGAAGTGATCGAACAGATCGTCGATGTGGGCGGTAGTCACGTCGTCCGTGGCCGGGGGCGGGTCGGAGGCGTCATGCACCTTGGCAGGGTACTTGTCAGGAGTCAGCGTGTCGTCGACGCGCAGCTCGCCGAAGCGAGCACAGAGGTGGTCGATGGCGATGGAGGTGTCGCGACCGCGCTGCTCGTCAGCGGGGACGATGGCGTCGCCTGCGGGGTACGCGTAGCCGGCTCCGCGCGGCGAGCCGCCCCCCGCAGAAACGAACGACGCGGGCATGCAGAGTAGCCCATGCGCGGTGCGCTCATCGGAGCCGGCGAAAGGTCTCGCCCGGAGTGTGACTCTGACCGACGCCGCACACGGCCCCACGGTGGGCGCCAACTCTCGCCATTTTGTCACGGCAGATGCCAAGGGGTGGCCTATCGAGTGTGGTTGGGGCCAATGTGCGTCGGCAGGCTCCAGAAATAGGATTGGGGACAAGCGGTGACAGACACACAATGTACCCAGGTTCGGGGCCCTCCGTGGGAGGTAACTCCCCTACTCTCACCGGAGTAACTATGGGGGGGTGGATAGTACAATGGAGCTCCTTGAGATTTTCATCGGAGGAGGAAGAAGTGGCTAGGCCACCGGTCTGCTTCTCTTGTGGGAGTGTGGGAGTGTGTGTGTGTGTGTGTGTGTGTGTGTGTGTGTGTGTGTGTGTGTGTGCTATCTGAGACTTAGCTAGGAGGAGGAAGACGACCCTCTGCATGGAGGGCCGTCGGGGGGTTTTATAGGCCAGCACCTTCGGCTTACAATAAGGAAGGATAAGGCCGGTGGGGCCTGGCTGGCGGTCTCTCGAGCTGGCCAGGGGCCCAATGTAGGTGCGGTCTTGTCTCGTGTAGGGCCCGTCGGGTGTGGTGTCCCGTCGAAGTGGTGGCCCACCTCACCTTGTCGCGGTCGGCCGTGGTCAGCGGTACTGCCGACTCCACTGTAGCCATGCGTGCATGATGTCTACTACGCAACTTTATTCTTGTAGAATTTGTTGGGCCTCCAAGCGTAGAGTTTTGTAGGACAGTAGCAATTTTCCCTCAAGTGGATGACCTAAGGATTATCAATCCGTGGGAGGTGTAGGATGAAGATGGTCTCTCTCAAACAACCCTGCAATCAAATACAAGAAATCTCTTGTGTCCCCAACACACCCAATACAATGGCAAATTGTATAGGTGCACTAGTTCGGCGAAGAGATGGTGATACAAGTGCAATATGGATGGTAGATATAGGTTTTTGTAATCTGAAAATATAAAAACAGCAAGGTAACAAATAGTAAACAGCGAGCAAAACGTTGTATAAATACTTGGAAACAAGGCCTAGGGTCCGTACTTTCGCTAGTGCAATCTCTCAACATTGCTAATATAATTGGATCACATAACCATCCCTCAACGTGCAACGAAGAATCACTCCAAAGTTCTTATCTAGCGGAGAACATAAGAAGGAATTGTTTGTAGGGTACGAAACCACCTTAAATCTATTCTTTCCGATCGATCTAATCAAGAGTTCATACTAAGATAACATCAAGTTATCCTTTCCGTTCGATCTATCTAAGAGTTAGTACTAGAATAATACCATATTATACACATCAACCAACTCTAATGTCACCTAGATACTCCAATGTCACCACAAGTATCCATGAGTTAATTATACGATACGCATAAAAAAAATTCAGATTCATAATACTCAATCCACACAAAGAACCTCAAAGAGTACCCCAAGATTTCTATCACAGAAAGTAGGACAAGAACGTGTATCAACTCCTATGCATAGATTACCCCAATGTCACCGCGGGAATCCGCAAGTTAAGTACCAAAACATATATCAAGTGAATCAATAGAACACCCCATTGTCACCACGGGTATCTACATGCAAGACATATATCAAGTGTTCTCAAATCCAATATTCAATCCAACATAACGATATCTCAAAGAGAAAGATTCATCACAACTAGATAGAGAGGGAAACATCATATGATCCGACTATATTAACAAAGCCCGTCATACATCAAGATCGTGACATCTCAAGAACACGAGAGAGAGAGATTGAACACATAGCTACTGGTACATACCCTGAGCCTCGAGGGTGGACTACTCCCTCCTCATCATGGCCTCCGTCGAGATGATGAAGATGGCCACCGAAGATGGATTCCCCTCTCCGGCAGGGTACTGGAACGTCTCCAGATTGGTTTTTCGTCGATACAGAGAGTTGCGGCGGCGGAGCGGAGAGTCTAGGGTTATTTTTGGGGGTTTCCGAATGTTTGGGAATTTATAGGCGTCAGAGACGGTGGAGGGGGTGCCCGAGGTGCCCAGCACCCACCAGGGCGCGCCAGGGGGCCTCTAGCGCGCCCATGTGGGTGCTGGACACCTTGGGCCCCCTCTTCTGGTGTTCTTTGGCCCATCATCTTTCTTCTAGTCCATAAAAAATCCACAAAAATCCCCGTAGCATTTTGTCTCCGTTTGGTACTGATTTTCTGCGAAGTAAAAAACAAGCAAAAACAACAACTGGCACTTTGGCACTATGTCAATAGGTTAGTCCCAAAAAATGATATAAAGTTGTAATAAAAGGATTGTAAAACATCCAAGAATGATAATATAACAGCATGGAACAAGCAAAAATTATAGATACGTTGGAGACGTATTAACATCCCCAAGCTTAATTCCTACTTGTCCTCGAGTAGGTAAATGATAAAAACAGAATTTTTGATGTGGAATGCTACCTAACATGTTCATCATATTCTTTTTTTCTTTGTATAGCATGGACATTTGGACTTGTAAATGATTCAAAGCAATAGTCTAGTTTCAACATAATGACTTCTATACTCAAGCATGTCAACAAGCAACCATGTCTTTAAAAATATCAACACTAAAGAAAGTTATCCCTAGCCCATCATGCTCAATCATTGATCCATTCATGAAACACACTCAAATATTAGATGTGCCCAATGCTCAAGTACAATCATAGTGCCCCCTAGTTGGTGCTTATAAGAGAAGATGGAGACTCAAAGCAAAAATAAAAATTGCATAAAGTAAATAGATAGGCCCTTCGCAGAGGGAAGTAGGGATTTGTAGAGGTGCCAGAGCTCAAAGTTTTAAATTGAGAGAGAAAAAATATTTTGGGTGGCATGCTTTTCCTGTTAACGAAAACGACAAAGTAGCTCACAATACTTTCCATGCTAGATATATCATAGGCGGTTCCCAAACAGAAAATAAAGTTTATTCCTTTTTCCACCAAACTTTCACTTTCCATGGCGGGCCGTATCCACGGTTGCCTTCCATACCAACACTTTCCAAGGAATTTATTATTTGACAACATAAAGTAAATATTTTTTCTTTTTCATTTCTGGAATGGGCATCCCTATTATCGCCGCACTCTCGTGCAATGACAAGTGAATAAACACTCATCTTGAGAATAACACATCTAGCATGGAAAAATATTGGACACTCCCCACCGTTTCATGAGCAGTACAGGCACACAAAAGAGAAAATTTATTTTGAAAATTGAGAGATGGCACATACAAATTTGCTTGGAACGGCATGGAAATGCCGCATATAGGTAGGTATGGTGGACTCATAAGGCAAAACTTGGTTTAAGGATTTTGGATGCACAAGTAGTATTTCTACTTAGTACAAATGAAGGCTAGCAAATAGATTGGGATGCAACCAAACCAAGAAACGAAAAATCACATAAGTGAGCATTGAACATAACTAACACCGAGTAAAGCACCACAAGTAGGATGTAACTTCATTGCATAACTATTGACTTTCGTGCATGCATAGGGAATCACAAACCTTAACACCAATATTCCTACTAAGCATAATTACTCATTAACATGACTCACATATTACTATCATCATGTTTCAAAACTATTACCAGGAATCAAGTTTAGTTTGTCCAATGATCTTCATGAAAGTTTTTATTATATCCTCCTTGGATATCTATCACTTTGGGACTAGTTTCATACATTGCCATTGCTTTTTGGCAAGCTCAAACAAATTTAAGTGAAGCACATGAGCATAAAGATTTCATCTCTCAAAAAGATATAAGTGAAGCATGAGAGGATTTCTTCAAAAGTTTCCAAGCACACCGTGCTCAAAAAAGATATAAGTGAAGCACTAGAGCAAATGACAAGCTACTCACAAAAGATATAAGTGAAGATCAATGAGTAGTCAAACAATTAAGTAGCTATGTGAGGACTCTCTCTCTTAATAAAGATTTTCAGATCTAAGTATTTTATTCAAACAGCAAACTAAACAAAAATAGAACTCCAAGAATAGCACGCATCATGTGAACGAATAAAAATTTAGGCTCAACATAGGCTAACCGATAGTTGACGAAGAGAGGTGGGATGCGTAACATCCCCAAGATTAGATGCTTGAGACTTCTTGAAATATTTACTTGGGGTGACTTGGCATCCCCAAGCTTGAGCTTTTGTATCTCGGTCAATCCTCTCATATCCCGGTTTCACCTATTCTCAATAACTTCATCCACACAAAACTCAAAAAGAACTCGTGAGATAGGTTAGTACACATAAGAATAAATCAATACTTCATGTACTGCAAAGACAAGTTGCACAATAATTTTCAAACATCATCTATTGTTTACTATCGTTTCCACAATTTATATCTACCAATATAGGATATGGAAACTATAGGATAAGTAGATAACAAAACTATGACAGCAATCTGTCCAAACAGAACAGTCTGTAGCAATTTATTAAACCAGTGCATTTATGTAACTCGAAAAATTATGAAAATTTAGGACATGCTAAAAAATTTGTATTATAATACTGTGCAAAAATTTCAGAAACTTTCCACGTTCCAGTAAAATATGAAAATTCAAACACTACAGCAAAAGTTTCTGTTTTTACACAGCACACATCAAACATGCAATTCAAGCATCGTAAAGCAATTCTTGGGACTTTTTATTGAAAAACAAGATTATAAATAAGACCTAACATAAAATAACAAAATATAATGATGATCCAAGCAAATCACATATTATGTGACGAATAAAAATATAGCTCTAAGTAAGATATACCGATATTGTTGAAGACGAAAGAGGGGATGCCTTCCGGGGCATCCCCAAGCTTAGGCACTTGAGTATTCCTTGGATATTACCTTGGGGGTTCCTTGGGCATCCCCGAGCTTAGGTTCTTGTCACTCCTTATTCTCCTCATATCGGTGTCTCACCCAAAACTTGAAAACTTCAATCACACAAAACTTGACGGAACTTCATGAGAAGGGTTAGTGTAATAAAGATAAATCATTCACTTAGGTACTGTCAAGACAAGATTAATAATTGTTCCCACATGATACCTACTGTATTCTATCATTCCCATAATTTATATCACTGAATATAAGCTATGGGAACACTAAAACAAGCAAACTATGCATGCAAAACAGAATTTGTCAAAAACAGAACAGTCTGTGAAGATCTGTAGTGTAACCATACTTCCCTGTCTCTAAAAAATCTGAAAAATTAGAACAACCTTAAGGATTTGTATATGAAGACTTTGTAAAAATTTCAGATCATTATCACTCTCCAGTAAAAAATTAAAATTCCTGTACTGGAGTCAAAAGTTTCTGTTTTAGTTCAGCATCAATTCTACTCATCTTGTGAGTCATCCCAAAGGCTTTACTTGGCACTTTATTGAAATAAAAGACACAAACCATGATCACTAAAGTAGCTTAATCATGTGAACACACCAAAACAGAAAGTATAAGTATTGGGTTGTCTCCCAACAAGCGCTTTTCTTTAATGCCTTTTAGCTAGGCATGATGATTTCAATGATGCTCGCATAGGAATAATACATGAAACATGCAAAAGAGCATCGTGAATCTCATGACAAGCACATTTAAGTCTAACCCACTTCCTATGCATAGGAATTTTGTGAGCAAACAATTTATGGGAGCAAGAATCAACTAGCATAGGAAAGCAAAACACGCATAACTTCAAAACTTTGAACACATAGAGAGGAAACTTGATATTATTGCAATTCCTACAAGCATATGTTCCTCCCTCATAATAATTTTAAGTAGCATCATGAAGGAATTTCACAACATAACTATCACATAAAGCATTATCTTCATGATCCACAAGCATGGAAATTTTTTCACCCTCCACATAAGCAATTTTCTTCTCATTCATAATAATGGGAGCAAACTCAACAAAATAACTATCATGAGATACTTGATTGACATAACCACTTTGAATATTAAAATAATGATGACAAGTTTCATGGTTACTATCACTCTTTATAGCATACATGTGATCATCATAATCATCATAGATAGTAGGCATGTCATTATCATAACAAATTTGCTCATCAAAACTTGGGGGACTAAAAATATCATCTTCATCAAACATGGCATACCCAAGCTTGTGGATTTGCATATCATTAGCATCATGGATATTCAGAGAATTCATACTAGCAATATTGCAATCATGCTCATCATTCAAGGAATTCTCATTAAGTATTTTCATAAATTCTTCCTGTACCAATTGAGCACAATTTTCCGAACCATCATTTTCAAGAAAGACATTAAAAAGACGAAGCAATTGAGGCAACCTAAACTCCATTTTTTGCAGTTTTCTTTTATAAAACCAAACTAGTGATAAAACAAGAAACTAAAAGATTTGATTGCAAGATCTAAAGATATACCTTCAAGCACTCACCTCCCCGGCAACGGCACCAGAAAAGAGCTTGATGTCTACTACGCAACTTTATTCTTGTAGACTTTGTTGGGCCTCCAAGCGCAGAGTTTTGTAGGACAGTAGCAATTTTCCCTCAAGTGGATGACCTAAGGTTTATCAATTCGTGGGAGGTGTAGGATGAAGATGGTCTCTCTCAAACAACCCTGCAATCAAATAAAAGAAATCTCTTGTGCCCCCAACACACCCAATACAATGGCAAATTGTATAGGTGCACTAGTTCGGCAAAGAGATGGTGATACAAGTGCAATATGGATGGTAGATATAGGTTTTTGTAATCTGAAAATATAAAAACAGCAAGGTAACAAATAGTAAACAGTGAGCAAAACGTTGTATAAATGCTTGGAAACAAGGCCTAGGGTCCGTACTTTCGCTAGTGCAATCTCTCAACAATGCTAATATAATTGGATCACATAACCATCCCTCAACGTGCAACGAAGAATCACTCCAAAGTTCTTATCTAGCGGAGAGCATAAGAAGAAATTGTTTGTAGGGTACAAAACCACCTTAAAGCTATTCTTTCCGATTGATCTAATCAAGAGTTCGTACTAAGATAACATCAAGTTATCCTTTCCATTCGATCTATCTAAGAGATCGTACTAGAATAACACCATATGACACGCATCAACCAACTCTAATGTCATCTAGATACTCCAATGTCACCAGAAGTATCCATGAGTTAGTTATACGATACGCATCAAACAATTTCAGATTCATAATACTCAATCCACACAAAGAACCTCAAAGAGTGCCCCAAGATATCTATCGGAGAAAGTAGGACATGAACGTGTATCAACCCCTATGCATAGATTACCCCAATGTCACCGCGGGAATCCGCAAGTTGAGTACCAAAACATATATCAAGTGAATCTATAGAACACCCCATTGTCACCACGGGTATCCACATGCAAGACATATATCAAGTGTTCTCAAATCCAATATTCAATCCAACATAACGATATCTCAAAGAGAAAGATTCAATTCATCACAACTAGATAGAGAGGGAAACATCATATGATCCGACTATATTAACAAAGCCCGTGATACATCAAGATCGTGACATCTCAAGAACACGAGGGAGAGAGAGATTGAACACATAGTTACTGGTACATACCCTCAACCCCGAGGGTGGACTACTCCCTCCTCGTCATGGCCTCCACCGGGATGATGTAGATGGCCACCAGAGATGGATTCCCCTCTCCGGCAGGGTACTGGAACGTCTCCAGATTGGTTTTTTGTCGATACAGAGAGTTGCGGCGGCGGAGCAAAGAGTCTAGGGTTATTTTTGGGGGTTTTCGAATATTTGGGAATTTATAGGCGTCGGAGGCGGTGGAGGGGGTGCCCGAGGTGCCCAGCACCCACCAGGGCGCGCCAGGGGGCCTCTGGCACGCCCATGTGGGTGTTGGCCACCCCGGCCCCCCTCTTATGGTGTTCTTTGGCCCATCATCTTTCTTCTGGTCCGTAAAAAGTCCACAAAAATCCCCGCAGCGTTTTGTCTCCGTTTGGTACTGATTTTCTGCGAAGTAAAAAATAAGCAAAAACAACAACTGGCACTTTGGCACTATGTCAATAGGTTAGTCCCAAAAAATGATATAAAGGGATAATAAAAGGATTGTAAAACGTCCAAGAATGATAATATAACAGCATGGAACAAGCAAACATTATAGATACGTTGGAGACGTATCAATGCACGACGTCATGGAATGTTGGCACTATGTAGCCACTGTGCCGCCTCGCCCAGTCGCAGTCGGCCACGGTCACCGGTACGACCCGCTCCACTGTAGCCATGGAGTGGTTGGCACTATTGCCATGCTCCACCGTCGTGGTGATATCTTGTCGTACGGTGTGATGGGGAGGGCGCTGACCCGTCGGATGGCAGGTCGCCCTGGAGCCGGCCAGCAGGGGGTCAAGCCCGAGCGGGAGCACGCGAGGGGAGCCGGCCAGGAGGAGCCAGCAATGGAGGGGCACAGCCGGCCCCGATGTTTTGAAAAGGGCACTGGCGCCCATGGGCCTACCCGGGGGTTATCCCCCCGACAATGGTAGAGGAGACGGAGACGTCAATTGTGCTAACGTGACCACCGTCGGGGTCCCTGGCAGGCAGGGAGTGATACCCTACCACTAGGGTCCTTAGTGGTAAGGGTTTAATCCCCAACCCCTCACCCCTCCCCCCAAAAATAAAACCTTCTATTGCTCGAAGAAAATCTTTTTGGGCGGTAGGGCGTGTAACCCTACCGCCAAATTCCCAGAAAAATTCTCTCGAGTAGGATCCTTTACCCTTTACAAAACAGATTAATCGTGCTCTAAAATTTCAACATTGAACAAGATAGATAGCATGCATTGTTGGAGATATGACCTAGAAGCAATCATGTGATGATTTTGTTTCCTATGTATTCATGAGTATTTTGTATTGTCCTTGAACATCATCAGTGATATGTATCAATAAGTATGTGACTTATTTGTGAGACTATATATAGTATGATGATTGTTCTAATAGTCCCTAGTTGTTAAGGTTATGCGGACACATATCCTTTACTAGTATACGATTCAGTTGATGACTACGTTTCACAAGTCATGTGCATAGAGATGCTAAACTGATAGTATGGACTCGGGGATTGAGATCACCGAGTCGGACATACCCACTTTGAGACACAGCGAGATAATGTCATCTGTTAGTCTCAAGCACAATGTATATGCCATGTCCTAGACCTGAGGTCATCGCATGTTCTCGGGATGAGGATCGACTTGCTTAGGGTCTATCAAACGCTACTCCGTAACAGGGTAGTTATAAAGGTAGCTTTCGGGTGAGTCGTGAGACATGCCGCGAGACATGGTTAACCAAGATGAGATTTGCCCCTCCGTGAGGAGAGATATTCTGTGGGCCCTCTCGTGTGATCAGATTCAGAAAGCATGGCCATGCGACATGGGTTAAGTGTTAACCCAGTTCGGGAATCTGCATCACGGTTTCGAGAAGAGATGTCGAGCTACCACAAGGGTGACAAGTACTCGCCTTGAGCTCTACAACCTATATCATGAGGCAAAAGGAATATTGTATATGACACATTGTCGAGGTTCGTATAACGACTTTGCGCACACATGGGAGTTGGCATGTTCTGCTAGGAGCCGCTACCGACTATCGACTCGGGTCGTGTCCATGTCTACGTGAACCTATAGGGTCGCACACTTAAGGGATTGCAGCCCATTCGGATTGGATCTGAATGGAAAATGGGATAGACTCGTTGTGGGCCTCAAGTGTTGAGCCCACCTCGGAGGTCTATATAAAGGGGAGTGGGCACACCTTTCAGGGTTGATGTTTTTCCTCCCGTCGATAGCCACCGCCACTCCCCACGCCACCATGCCGTGCGATCGGACTTAGCTGGGATACCTTGGAGGCATCGCATCTGCGGTGCTTGGACGAACCGTTCGAGGGATCTGTGGGGAACTGTTCGAGGGATCCGCGAGGAGCTGTTCGTGGGAGATTGCTGTTCGTGGGAGATCGGCTACACGAGGAGGATACGAATCGGCTGATCGACTACACGCATCACCAACTCTACTTCCGCTGCGGTGACTGCGCGTCTAGTGGTAAACCCGATCCCGTGATCTATTTCTAGCATCATGTTCTTGGGTGCGCGGTAGAAATTTTTATTTGGCGCTAGCGTAGCGTACCGCGTGTTCCAATAGTGGTATCAGAGCCTCCGCTATGTGGTGATAGATTTGGTGATTTGCATATGAGATATGTAGATTGGTTCAGGTGCGGGTCGATGAGATCGGCTGTGCACGTCAGTGTTGACGGTTGGTTTCGTGATCTTGATTCCGTGATCGTGATGCAGAGGTCGTGACACGAATTACCCCTACCGGTCGGTTTCCACTATCGGGGTAGACAGTGGAACGTAAATCCAGATGTAGCACGCGAAGATCAATGAGATTGATTGAACCGGAGCCAAGATCGACACCGTGGAAATGTGATTTTTGCAGTGCTGAAATCTATTGGAGGGGTCAGAGTAAAACGGGCAAAACTTTTGCATACGAACTCCGTTTTCGCTCCACGACCTGTCAAACTGAAGGGCACGAAAAGATGCATTTGATCTTCAACTGCTTTGCCGTTTTCGGTGATATTTTCGAGGTCAAAATCCTCTTGGAAAATAGAGTTTCGGACAGTTTTATTTTCGACGGTAGAACGTCTGACTTGTTTTTGCAGGGAATGCTTGTGATTTGGTATAGCCCATGAATGTTGCTTGTAAATTATTAAATCATGACCTGCGTGTCATGAGTGCGGCAACCGGCTGGAGCCATATGGTTGTCCCATTATTGTAGTAATGACCTGCGTGTCAACATGAGATGCCTTGTAATGTAATTTACTCACATAGCTATTAGTTTGTAATAGCATAGTATCTGATGTAACACTTGGCGGTTGACACCATGTGTGGAGATGGAGATCACCTCAAGGGCAACCATGCATGGATATGGGGATCGCCATGGGCATGCAGCGCATGTGGAGATGGAGATCACCATGCGTTGATGAAAGGGGCTATACCATATCACACACATATAAACTGCATGTGAAAGTTTATCCCTTTTATGCGCCCTTCTTTTGCATGATAGATGTTATTAAGTAGGGTGATCCCTCAAAGAATGTCAAGTAAAATTGCCTCCCCAATTGCTGCAACATCACATGTTAAGTATTTTTAGTGGTGGGCCTATAAAATTAGGGTGCTGCTAATTCTCCTTAACATGGTGTGTTTGTGTCGGACACTTACGAGCGAAGCATTGGTTAACTTGTCGTGGCTATCAAAATAGTTTTGGGCCTCGAGGCATAAGAGTTGGCGTGGCATGAGATGTCCCCAACAAACAAGAGTTGTATAGAGATACGATTAGCAAGTGTTGCTTACCGAGTGATCTAGTCTTCTAGTGGTGATGCAAAAGCTCACTAGTTGACATGTGGATCTTGGATCTTGAATCACTAAGAATCAACGGAGGGATGTTGATTTTAGTGAGAGTAATGTTCTTATTAAAATGTTTAATTTGAATTACTCTTTATGAATACATGTCTTAGTGTTTTGCATATTTCTATTGTAGATCAATGGCACCACCTGCTCAACCCAGTTTTTCGTTCAAATCAATCCTAGAAAAGGATAAACTGAATGGAACAAACTTTACCACCTGGTATAGAAATATGAGAATTGTTCTCAGGCATGATAAAAAGGAACATGTTCTAGAGGAACCCCTTCCAGAGGAACCTGCCGAGAATGCCAATGCCACGGCCAGGAATGCCCACCAGAAACTCGTTGATGAGTCAAACGAGATCAGCTGTCTTATGCTGGCTTCTATGGAGCCCGATCTGCAGCAGCATTTCGAAAACATTGAGGCTTTCGATATGATCGAGAACGTCAAGAGCATGTTTCAGATGCAGGCAAGGACCGAAAGGTTCAAGGTCTGGCGATCGTTGATGGATTGTAAGCTGAAAGAGGGTGATCCACTGAGCCCGCATATGATCAAGATGATCGGATACATGCAAGCTTTGGATCGGTTAGGCTTCCCACTTGGGGACGAATTGTCCACGGATACAATTCTGGTTTCTCTTCCGACTAGCTATGGGGCGTTCATCTCGAACTTCCATATGCATGGCATGGAAAAGAAGCTCACAGAATTGCATGGGATGCTAAAAGTGGCAGAGCAGGATATCAAGAAAGGCACGCATCAAGTGTTGATGGTGCAGAACATGGCAAAGTTCAAGAAGAGCTGGTCCAAGAAAAAGACTAAGGCAAAGGGCAAGGAGGCAACTCCTACTATCGCCGCCGCGCCCAAGTCCGGACCAAACACGGGGACCGTTTGCTTTCACTGAAAGGAAATCGGTCACTGGAAGAGGAACTGCAGCAAGTGGCTTGCCCAGATAGGTAAGAAGACTGGAAGTGTGACTTCTTCTTCAGGTACGCTTGTTGTATATGTTATAGACATTTTTCTTGTTGATATTTCTAGTAGCTCTTGGGTATATGATACCGGATCGGTTGTTCACATATGCAACTCGATGCAGGGGCTAAGAAGGACTAGGAATGTTGCAAGAGGAGAAGTTGACATACGCGTCGGGAATAAAGCAAGAGTTGCTGCATTAACCACCGGCACCATGCAACTTAATTTACCTTCAGGATTTGTAATGGAACTTGATAATTGTTATTATGTTCCTGCATTGAGTCGAAACATTATTTCGGCCTCATGTTTGACGAGGCAAGGTTATGAATTCAGTATTAAGGACAATGGTTGTTCTATTTACTTCAATGAAATGTTTTATGGCTTTGCACCTGTTAAGAATGGGTTATTTATATTAGATCTTGAAGGTGAATTAGTCTATAACATAAATGTCAAGAGGCATAAGCCTAACGAGATAAATCCGACTTACATCTGGCATTGTCGACTAGGACACATTAGTCAAAAGGGCATGAAGAAGCTGCATGATGATGGAATTCTGACTTCATTTGATTTTGAATCATTTGAGACATGTGAGTCCTGCCTACTCGGCAAGATGACTAAGACTCCTTTTGCAAAGAGTTGTGAGAGGGCGTCTGAGCTATTGGAACTTATACATAGTGATGTATGTGGACCAATGAGCATGACAGCTAGAGGTGGTTTCCAATACTTCGTGACTTTTACCAACGACTTTAGTAGATATGGATATGTCTACTTGATGAGGCACAAGTCAGAAACTTTTGAAAAGTTCAAGGAGATTCAGAACGAAGTGGAAAATCAACTTGGCAAGACAATCAAGCTTCTACGATCTGATCGTGGTGGTGAGTATATGAGCCAGGAGTTTGATGATCATCTGAAGAGCCGTGGAATAGTTCCACAACTCACTCCTCCAGGTATGCCACAGAGAATTGGTGTGTCGGAACGGAGGAATCGGACTTTGTTAGACATGGTCCGATCGATGATGAGTCAGTCGGATTTACCCTTGTCATTTTGGGGATACGCTCTAGAAACCGCAGCTTTCACACTAAACAGGGTACCATCAAAGTACGTAGACAAGACACCATATGAGATATGGACTACAAAGAGTCATAGCTTGTCTTTTCTAAAGATTTGGGGTTGTGAAGCATATGTCAAGCGACTCCAGTCGGACAAGCTCACACCCAAGTTGGACAAGTGCATATTCGTGGGATATCCTAGGGAAACCTTGGCATATTACTTCTACAACCGTGAAGAGGGCAAAGTGTTTGTCGCTCGACATGGAGTTTTCCTTGAGAAAAAGTTTCTCAATCAGAAGGCTAGTGGGAGGTCGGTCCGACTCGAAGAAATTCGAGAGCCACACGGGGACGTTCCGACAGGTGATTCAATCACGCCGGAGTTAGTCAGGGAACCCGTAGTGGAATCAGAGCCGGTTCCACGTAGGTCGGAAAGGTTGCGCAATATGCATGACTGCAATGTGTTGTTCTTGGAGAACAACGAACCGACCACATATGCGGAAGCGATGGTGAGCCCTGATTCTGAGTTATGGCTTGAGGCCATGAGATCCGAATTAAAGTCCATGGATGACAATCAAGTTTGGAACTTGGTTGATCTGCCAGATGGCGTTCGAGCCATTGAGTGCAAATGGATCTTTAAGAAGAAAACTGATATGGATGGAAATATTACAGTCCATAAGGCTCGACTTGTCGCTAAAGGTTATCGACAAGTTCAAGGAGTTGACTACGGTGAGACTTATTCACCGGTAGCGATGCCTAAATCAATTCGGATCATTCTTGCTATAGCTGCATATTTTGACTATGAGATATGGCAGATGGACATCAAAACGGCTTTCCTTAATGGAAATTTAACTGAGGACGTGTATATGATACATCCCAAGGGTTTTGTCGATCCAAAGAATGCGGGCAAGGTATGCAAGCTTCAGAGATCCATTTATGGATTGAGGCAAGCATCTCGGAATTGGAACATTCGTTTTAATGAAGCGGTCAAAGAGTTTGGCTTCATCAAGAACGACTATGATCATTGTGTATTCAGGAAGGTCAGTGGGAGCTCAGTTGCATTTCTGATCCTGTATGTGGATGACATATTGTTGATTGGAAATGATGTTCAAATGCTTGAATCTGTCAAGGACTCATTGAAAAATAGTTTTTTGATGAAAGACTTGGGAGAAGCAACTTATATTTTGGGAATCAAGATTTATAGAGATAGATCGAGAAGGCTTATTGGATTAAGCCAAAGTACGTATATAGACAAGGTGTTGAAGCGGTTCAACATGCAAGATGCCAAGAAAGGGTTCTTGCCCATGTCACATGGCATTAGTCTTAGCAAGACTCAGAGTCCTTCGACTCCTGATGAGCGAAGACGCATGGATGGGATTCCGTATGCTTCGGCTGTCGGGTCCATCATGTATGCTATGGTATGTACTCGTCCCGATGTTAGCTTTGCTCTAAGTGTAGTACGCAGATACCAGGCTGATCCAGGTGAGAGTCACTGGACAGCGGTAAAGAATATCCTTAAATACTTGAGAAGAACAAAGGATATGTTCCTAGTTTATGGAGGTGAGGATGAGCTCATTGTAAAGAGTTACACTGATGCTAGTTTCCAAACCGATAAGGATGATAGTCGATCGCAATCTGGGTTTGTGTTCATTCTGAACGAAGGAGCAGTGAGCTGGAGGAGTGCCAAGCAAGATACGGTAGCTGATTCTACAACGGAGGCTGAGTACATTGCGGCTTCTGAAGCTGCAAAAGAAGGTGTTTGGGTGAAGAATTTTATTTCTGATCTTGGAGTGGTTCAGGACTCGTCCAATCCGTTGGACCTCTATTGTGATAATAGTGGTGCTATTGCACAAGTCAAGGAACCACGGAACCATCATAAAACCCAACACATACTCAGGCGTTTTAACCTCATTCGCGACATTGTCGAGAGAGGCGATGTAAACATATGCAAGATACACACGGATGCAAATGTTGCTGATCCATTAACGAAGCCTCTCCCGCAGTCGAAGCATGAGATGCACATGAGGTCCATGGGCATACGATGCCTAGATGATTGACTCTAGTGCAAGTGGGAGACTGTTGGAGATATGCCCTAGAGGCAATCATGTGATGATTTCGTTTCCTATGTATTCATGAGTATTTTGTATTGTCCTTGAACATCATCAGTGATATGTATCAATAAGTATGTGACTTATTTGTGAGACTATATATAGTATGATGATTGTTCTAATAGTCCCTAGTTGTTAAGGTTATGCGGACACATATCCTTTACTAGTATACGATTTAGTTGATGACTACGTTTCACAAGTCATGTGCATAGAGATGCTAAACTGATAGTATGGACTCGGGGATTAAGATCACCGAGTCGGACAGACCCACTTTGAGACACAGCGAGATAATGTCATCTGTTAGTCTCAAGCACAATGTATATGCCATGTCCTAGACCTGAGGTCATCGCATGTTCTCGGGATGAGGATCGACTTGCTTAGGGTCTATCAAACGCTACTCCGTAACAGGGTAGTTATAAAGGTAGCTTTCGGGTGAGTCGTGAGACATGCCGCGAGACATGGTTAACCAAGATGGGATTTGCCCCTCCGTGAGGAGAGATATTCTCTAGGCCCTCTCGTGTGATCAGATTCAGAAGGCATGGCCATGCGACATGGGTTAAGTGTTAACCCAGTTCGGGAATCTGCATCACGGTTTCGAGAAGAGATGTCGAGCTACCACAAGGGTGACAAGTACTCACCTTGAGCTCTACAACCTATATCATGAGGCAAAAGGAATGTTGTATATGACACATTGTCGAGGTTCGTCTAACGACTTTGTGCACACATGGGACTTGGCATGTTCTACTAGGAGCCGCTACCGACTATCGACTCGGGTCGTATCCATGTGTACGTGAACCTATAGGGTCGCACACTTAAGGGATTGCAGCCCATTCGGATTGGATCCGAATGGAAAATGGGATAGACTCGTCATGGGCCTCAAGTGTTGAGCCGACCTCGGAGGTCTATATAAAGGGGAGTGGGCACACCTTTCAGGGTTGATCTTTTTCCTCCCGTCGATAGCCACCGCCACTCCCCACGCCACCATGCCGTGCGATCGGACCTAGCAGTCCGCTGCCCGACGCTGCCCCCGTACGTGTGGATACCTTGGAGGCATCGCATCTGCGGTGCTTGGACAAACCGTTCGAGGGATCCGTGAGGAACTGTTCGAGGGATCTGCGAGGAGCTGTTCGTGGGAGATTGCTGTTCATGGGAGATCAGCTACACGAGGAGGAGACGAATCGGCTGATCGACTAAACGCATCACCAACTCTACTTCCACTGCGTTGACTGCGCGTCTAGTGGTAAACCCGATCCCGTGATCTATTTCCACCAGCATGTTCTTGGGTGCGCGGTAAATTTTTTTATTTGGCGCTAGCGTAGCGTACCGCGTGTTCCAACATGTATCACACAGTACTATAGCATCAGACACATAATAATATTCATCACACAGTAATATAGCATCACACGCATAATAATATTCATCACACACTTCATGTTCATCACAAATAGTTCAACACACCCAAATAAAAGATAGCAAAAAGTTTTACATGTCCAAATACTTCAACATATGAAAAATCATCATGCAAATAAAAGGTTATGAAATATGACACCAAGCTCAAGCTCAACATGCGTGACCACTACAAAGGAAGCAACTGACTATATCACTTCTTCCTACCCCTGTTGGCTCCACGCTCCTTGTTTCTCTTTGAGTGACCCTCATTTTTTCTCTTTGGTTGTTCGGAAACAAGGATGCTCTTTATGGAATGGTGGTGGACTCAAAACATCCTTGTGTGGGTGAGATTCCCTTTTCTCCTGGGTTGGCTAAGTTGCAGGAGGTCCATCTCCGCCGTCTTATTCATCATCATCCTTATCTTCCTCGGGATCCTCCACATAGCGAGATGACTAGACAACATGGCGAGACAACGAGGCGACATTCCTCGAGGAAGCGACGATATGTCCAGTAGAATGAGTTGAGGGGATAGGATCATGCACATCAACCAAGCTAGCGCACCCAAGCATACCTACTAGCTTTTGGCAACGCCTCATGAATGCAGGCAACAACAAAGAGAGTGGAACATGGTAACTTCAAGGTTATGGATCAAGTGATAAAGGTTATACTAGATTATGGCTAGGCTGAACGTTAGTGACAAAAACAAGATATGGATCAAGGTTATGGTTACTTCAAGGTAATGGCTAGGCTCGACATTACTTTCATCACTTCCCTCGATGCTGAGTCAGATTCCATGGTCCCGAGGGCGTGCACTAGCGTGTTCGAGCCCTCGAAAATGTAGTTGTTCAGCTCTAAGCTCTACAAATGTCATCATCATAAATACATTAGTGACAAAGACTATACTAGATCCACTTGCAAATGTCATCTAGAAGCAATTCAACATAACTCACCACTCTTTGAAGAAAGGGTGTGTACTCCCTAAATTCACCTTAATTAAGTCCCTCTAATAATGGGATTACAGGCCTCTTCCTTTGGTTGTTCGCCTCTAGCGATGTGATATCCGCTGTGGTCCTCTTTAGCCGCAGGCGCAAATGGTACTTTATACCATCATCAAACCACTTCAGATGAGTATCCTCATGCTTCTCCTCGACCTGCCATATCCATCTCTTTGTGATACCTCTTCTCCCTCCAGATTTTCACATAGTCCTTATGGTGATGTGCCCAGTCTGTGATCGACTGATAAGTCTACATATTCTACCTACAAGACACATGAAACAACAAACCATAAGAAATCGTTGAGACGATATCCTATACATAATAAAGGTTATGTCGCTCACCTATGAAGTTCGAGGCCACAAGTGTCAGTAGGCGTCGGTGGGGTGCGTTGGATCCTACCGAATTGTGTCACCAAGTGTTGTGGTTCGTGCCACTCGACAACGTACATGCATATCATTGGGACCCTACTTTGCCAGATACCCTTGTCCTTCATGCACATCTTGTTTAGCTCGAAACCGTGATACGTCTCCAACATATCGATAATTTTTTATTATTCCATGCTAATATATTATCAATCTTGGATACTTTATATGTAATAGTATGCTATTTTATATCATTTTTGGGACTAACCTATTAACCCAGTGTATAGTGCCAGTTGTTGTTTTCTGCTTGTTTTTGGTTTTCTAGGAAATCAGTACCGAACGAAGTCCAAACCCTACAAAACTTTTTGACAAATTTTCCTGGATAAAAGAAACCCTGGAATCTTCGGGAGGTGTCGGGGATATAACTCCACGGTGTAACCCGCCCTATGAGGCCGGGTTAACATATCAACGGCTTTACGATCAAGTTTAAGGTGGGCCGTGTCATGAAGACGAAGGCAAACGAGGCGGTGGCTGACTAGAATCGTTAGGTGGCCCAACACTTGAAGATGGCGGCTCAAGGCCTACGAAGCTAAAGACGCCGAGCGGATTTCCTTAAGGCGCAAGGCAAGTTAGAGACATTGTAGGTTACGGGACACGATATGACCCGGACTCTATTGTAAACCCTAGGGCTTGACCTGTATATAAAGGCAGGCTCCTAGGTCCAGAAGGGGGAAGTGACAATCTCTCGATAGCTAGGTCAGCAATTCCGCACTCTTGTAATCGAGATCTATCCATCAAATACACACAAAGCAGGACGTAGGCTATTACCTCCATCGGAGGGGCCGAACCTGGGTAAACCCGACTCTCTCTTTCGCTCAACCCCTTCGAGTCGCCACCTAGCGGCGATGGTCTCACACCTAAGTCCTTTTACGAGGACATCTGCAGGGTTGACAAAACCTCGACAGTTGGCGCCCACTGTGGGGCTATCGCCCGGTGGAGTTCAGTTCTCGGAGGGAGCCCTTCCGGGGTTCGGGAGTTAGGCGGTCGGTCGTATGACCAAGAGTCACCGCGGCAAGATCTACATCGACCACTCTGGCTAGGGCCCCGAGGCTGACTCGATCGAGTACGGTTACCGGGTCCCCTTTGGTAAGATCCAAGTCTTCATCGGCAAGATCGGCGCGACGGTGCCCGAGTCGGACATCTGCACCAACATCGTCGAGATGGCTCGGCATGCCCAAACCAACCGGCGTCAAGCCGGCCGAAGTCACGACGTGGTCAGGCTCTCTCGACGTGCCGGTCCTTTGGACGAGCCGGCCGTCGAAAGGGCAATCGACATCAATTCGGATGCTGAGCTTGGGGGCTAGTTCGGAGCGGAGGCCCTCGAGGAACGTCGCGATTTCCCCCTGCAGGCCTCAACCCGTGCTATGGTAAGTACGGCGACGCAAGCACCACTCGCATCTGGAGCATCTGGCGGCTCTGAGAAGGCATGCGGCGACTCAGGAATGGAGCCCCAGCAGCACGATAGCCAAGGTACTTTTCTAGAAAATCCAAAGCAGCTAAATTGTGGTCAATACCACGTGTTCACCACTAATACCTGCAAGTGGGACAACAAGGTCAAGAGTAGGGCCGTCAACATGGCTGAGCCGGCGGTTCCCAGGTACCTCAACTGGTCCGAACATGCAATCACCTGGAGCAGGGAGGATCATCCCCCCGGGGTTGACAATCCGGGCGGCTTAGCTTTGGTGGTGGCACCTCAAGTTGGCAGATATACTCTATCCAAGGTTCCCATGGATGGAGGCAGCAACATAAACATATTATATTATGAAACCTTTCGCCGAATGAATTTGTCAGAGAGCACGTTACTTCCTTCAACGACGTTTTTCATGGAATCGTCCCCGGAAAGTCTGCTTATCAATCGGGCGGATTAAGCTCGATGTGGCCTTCGGAGATGAGTTCAACTACAGATGCGAGCCTTTGATGTTCGAAGTTGTTAAAATAAAGAGCCCTTATCATGCCCTCTTCGGACAGCCGGCTTACGCTCGTTTCATGGCCCGCCCGTGCTACGTCTACCTCAAGCTCAAGATGCCAGGACTCAAAGGCACTATAACCATGGACGGGAACCGGAAGATAGCTTAGGAATGCGAGGAAGGAGATGCGGCCTATGTCGAGTCAGCCTACGTAGTAGAGGAATTGAAGTTCTACACGGCCAACATTGACCCGGCTGATATGAGCCCGCTCAAGAAACCCAATACTGAGTCGGAACCTACACTTAAATTCAAGCCGGCCGAGGATACGAAGCAGATCGACTTCACGCCGGGTGATTCGTCCAAGTAGTTCACTATATTGGGACCGGTTTGGATCCCAAATAGGAAAGCCCGCTCATCAAGTTCATCCGTGAGAACCAGGACATCTTTGCATGGAAGCCATCTGACATGCCTGAAGTCCCAAGAGAACTTGCTGAGCACCACCTCAATGTAGATCCCAAGATGAAGCCAGTGCACCAGTACCTCTGTCGTATTAATGAATAGAGACGTAAGGCCATTGGAGAAGAAGTGGCCCGGCTCCTAGCTGCCGGGTTCATCATAGAAGTTTTTCATCCTGAGTGGTTGGCTAACCCGGTGTTTGTTTTGAAAAAGAATGGCACTTGGCACATGTGTGTCGACTACACAGATCTCAACAAAGCTTGTCCCAAGGATCCTTTCGCCCTTCCGCGTATTGATC
The DNA here is from genome assembly GCA_039707655.1 of Elymus sibiricus. Taxonomy (NCBI): domain Eukaryota; kingdom Viridiplantae; phylum Streptophyta; class Magnoliopsida; order Poales; family Poaceae; genus Elymus; species Elymus sibiricus. Next base: position 129,987,453 of record CM077675.1, on the reverse strand, counting down.
AGATCATTGATTCTATGACGGGTTGTGAGCGTTTATGCTTCTTGGATGCATACTCTGGGTATCATCAGATCAAGATGGCTGTTGAGGACCAGGAGAAGATGGCTTTCATCACTCCTTTTAGAGCTTTCTGCTATGTGTCCATGCCTTTTGGGCTTAAGAGCGTCGGGGCGACTTATTAGCACTGCGTCCAGAACTGCCTTAGTCCACAGATTGGGCGCAACGTTCATGCCTACGTTGATGACATCGTGGTGAAATCTCAGAAGAAAGATACGCTCTTAGATGACATCAAGGAAACCTTTGACAACCTTCGAGTGTACCAGATGAAACTTAACCCAGCGAAGTGTGTTTTTGGCGTCCCCGCGGGCAAGCTACTAGGGTTCCTGGTCTCTGAGCGGGGCATCGACGCCAACCCGGACAAGATCAAGGCGGTGACGTCATTGTCCGAGCCGGCAAACGTAAATCAAGTTCAGTGGCTCGCTAGGCACATTGCAGCCTTAAGCCGGTTTATAAGCCGCATGGGAGAAAAGGCGATCCCTTTCTACCAGTTGTTGAAGAAATCAGGCGACTTTAAGTGAACGGACGAAGCTGGCAAAGCCTTTGAAGCACTCAAGCAACAGCTTGTTAACCCGCCCGTCCTGGCTGCTCCCATGGAGAAAGAGCCTATGCTCCTGTACATCGCTGCCAACTCCAGGGTGGTAAGCGTTGCAGTTGTGGTTGAGCGAAAAGAGGAAGGAAAGGAAGATCCAGTCCAGCATCCGGTTTACTTTGTCAGCGAAGTCTTAACCCTGTCCAAGCAGCGGTACCCTCATTGGCAAAAGCTGGTCTTCGGGATCTTCATGGCAAGCCGGAAATTGAAGCATTATTTCCAGGAACACCCAATCACTGTGGTCTGTTCGGCACCTCTCGGTGACATCATACAAAACCGGGAGGCCACATGTAGGGTTGCTAAGTGGGCTATTGAGCTTGGCGACCACCATTTGAAGTACGTGCCCCGAACCGCTATCAAGTCCCAGGCGTTGGTGGATTTCATCAACGATTGGACGAAGATACAGATTCCGGAGGATAGGCCAGATAACACATACTGGACTATACACTTTGACGAGTCTAGACAGCTGGAGGGCTCGGGGGCTGGAGTCATATTATCTTCTCCGAAAGGTGACAAATTTTGTTATGTCTTACGGCTCATGTTCCCATGTACTAACAATGCAGCCGAGTACAAAGCCCTCCTACATGGGCTGAGAATAGCGAAAGAGATGAATATTAGCCGGGTAAGATGCCTGGGCGACTTAGATCTAGTGGCTCAACAAGTTTCAGGGACTTGGGATTCTAAGGACCCTCTTATGGCGGCTTACCGACGAGCGGTCTCTGATGTGGCGGGTCATTTCCAAGGTTATCAAGTCGACCATATAGATCGCCGGCTCAATGAGGCAGCTGATGGTTTGTCTAGACTTGGCTCACAGAGGAAGCCGATGCCACCTAATGTCTTTCTGGACGTCCTTCACAATCCATCAGTCAAATTGCCATCTGAGGAGGATATAGCTATCCCTGACCCGGAGGCACACTTGGTGGCGGCTCTACATGCCACCCCTGATTGGACTGTGCCATATTTGGCTTACCTAACCCAAGGGGAACTCCCAGAAGAGGAAGTCGATGCTCGTCAAATCATCCGGCGGTCAAAGTCAATGACAAACGTCAATGGCGAGTTACATCGTCGAAGCAGCACTGACGTGTTTCAGTGGTGTGTTACGCCTGAGGAAGGCCAGGAAATACTTAATGAAATTCATTCTGGCGATTGCGGACATCATGCCGGCTCACGATCACTGGTGGCCAAAGCTTTCCGGCATGGGTTTTATTGGCTAACGGCTCATGCCGACGCTGAAGAGATTGTGCGCAAGTGTGACAGGTGCCAAAAGTTTGGATGACAGGCTCATGTACCAGCTTAGGAGTTGCGTATGATCCCAATTACCTAGCTGTTTGCGGTCTGGGGACTAGATATGGTTGGTCCGTTTAAGCCGTCTTCTGACAAGAAAACCCAATTATTAGTGGCGGTTGATAAGTTCACTAAATGGGTTGAAGCAGAGCCGGTCAGCAATTGCGATGCAGAAACCACGGTCAAATTTTTAAAGAAGCTGATTTTCCGTTTTGGTTACCTTCACAACATCATTAATGATAATGGTACCAATCTGTCCAAGGGAGCCATGGAACAATTCTGCCAACGAGAGCACATCCGGCTCGATTTAGCAGCAGTGGCGCATCCGCAGTCCAATGGGCAAGCTGAAAGAGCCAACTAGGAGATCTTGAGAGGAATCAAACCCCGGCTCATGGTGCCCCTTGAGCACATGCCGGGTTGTTAGGTTGAAGAACTCCCTTTAGTACTTTGGAGTATTCGAACAATGCCAAATAGATCCACAGGATACACTCCTTTCTTCTTGGTTTATGGAGCTGAGGCAGTTCTCCCAAGCGATATTCGTCTTGACTCGCCTCGGGTGACTGCTTATGTCGAAGCGGGTAATGAGCAAGCACGCCAAGATTCCCTGGATGCCCTAGAAGAGGAGCGTGACATAGCGACAGCCAGTTCCGCCATATACCAGCAAGACCTGCATCGTTATCATAGCCGTAGAGTCCGAAGCCGCATTTTTCAAGAAGGCGACTTAGTTCTCCGTCTGATTCAAGACCAAACGGGGATGCACAAGCTCTCCCCACCTTGGGAGGGTACTTTCATCATCAGTCGAAACCTCAATAATGGTTCATATTACCTGGTCGACTTACGAGAAGGTTCATACACTTCTGAGGAGGAAACAACCCAGCCCTGGAATATCACACAACTACGGCCTTATTACTGTAGGATCACTAGAAGTGTGTCTAGAGGGGGAGGGGGTGAATAGATTACTTGCAAGAATTACAACCTAACCTTTTCCCAAGTTAATTGGTTGGCAGATTTTAGCAATACTAACAAGTCTAATGCACCCTACACATGCTAGTCGACAAGTACGGCAGCGGAAAGTAAGACAAGCATATGTAAGAGAGAGTGGAGATAGGAAGATCAAATGCAATTTGGAGACGCAAGGATTTTTCCCATGGTTCCGATAGGTGGTGCTATCGTACGTCCACGTTTATGGAGTCTTCAACCCACGAAGGGTAACGGTCGCGAGAGTCCACGGAGGGCTCCACCCATAAGGGTCCACGAAGTAGCAACCTTGACTATTCCATAACGGCTTCCGTCCACGAAGGACTAGCTTCACTATGGGTAGATCTTCCCGAAGTAGGCAATCTTCTTGCCCGTACAAACTTCTTGGTTCAACTCCACAACACGAAGTAGGAGGCTCCCAAGCGACACCTAACCAATCTAGGAGGCACCACCCTCCAAAAGGTAATAGGCTCGGTAATGATGAGGAACTCCTTGCTCTTGTGCTTCAAGATGATAGACTCCTCAACACACAATCACTCTCTCACAGATTTGGCTTTGGTGGAAGAGATTGATTTGGTGGAAAGCAACTTGGGGAGGCTAGAGATCAAGATTCATATGGTTGGAATGGAATGGCTTGATCTCAACACATGAGTAGGTGGCTCTCTCTCAGAAAATTGGATGGGGCAAGTATGGAATAGTTCTGAGTGCTTCTGTTTCGAGTGGGTGGTGGTGAAGGGGTATATATAGGCATCCCCAAAAATCCAACTGTTACACCTAAAGTGACCAACTCGGTGACACTGAAGTATAAATCTCGGTGGTACCGAGTTGCTCCAAAGGTAGCAACTTTTGAATCTCAGTGAGACTGATACAGAAATCTCGGCGGTACCGATAAGGTGACTAACAGTCAGTTTCCACAACTCGGTGACGTCGATCCAAAATCTTGGAAATTCCGATTTTAAGAATCGAGGTAACAGAGAGTTGGCAAGCTGAACTCGGTGGCACCGAAGCAGAATCGGTTGCACCAAAGATCTAGGGTTTGGCATGAGTCTGTCTGAGGTGGGAATCGGTGGGACCGAGTGGAAAAAGTTGGTTGCACCGATTTTCATGATAGGCTTGGACAGACTTTTGTGGAAGAGTTTGTGGGTGTTTTTGGTGACTATCACTTGTGCGCATGGAGCATATTGTTCACTAACAGTACCTTACCCGCTTTTAATAGTATTGGCTTTCCTATGGACTCAAGGTGATTTATCACAAAGTAAAATGTAGAGTCCTCTTGCTTGAAGCTTTGCCAATGCTATTCCTTCTTCTTCTTCTTCTTGGGGATACTCTTCACACTCCTTAGCCAACCTTCTCTGTGGACTTTATATGAAATACACTAGATGAAATTATTAGTCTAAGAGACAATGTATGTTGTCATGAATTATCAAAACAACCAAGGGAGCACATTGTGCTTTCAATCTCCCCCTTTTTGGTAATTGATGACAACATACAATCAAAGCTTCAAGTAAAGATATGCATAGATATAATGAAGACTTTGAGAGACACATGACAAAGACTTGCTCCCCCTACATGTGTGTAATCCTTTTTAGAGAATAGTTACATTGGAATGCATGGACACACATATAGTAGAAGGGATAAGAAGGGTCATGTGTATCTTGGCTATATGCATCAAATACATGTGAATGAGTTACATCCTTGTTCAAGACTTCGCTCTTGCAAACAATATGTGCAAGAAGCAAGAGATCATCTTGAGCAAGGATATGATGCACATACTTACCTTGAGTTCTTGAGGATTCTAGTAGTAGAAATACACTTGAGAAAACAATGTTAGGAAACACAAGAGTATTCTACCAATCAAAAAGCAATAGAACTCAATAGTACCAAGATGTGGAGAACATGTAGAAGACAGTATTCCTTAAGATTGATATGTTCTCCAAGATCATTTAGAACTTTCTCCCCTAGATATGAAATTGTAGGTTATCCTCTCCCCCTGAATCTTAGCATGTAGATATTGGGATTGGATAGGGTGAGAAAAGTCTAACCTGAGAATAACAAATAAGAGTATTAAATAAAACACTTTGGGTAGATGTTTCTCCCTCTACTTTAGTATTCTCCCCTTGTCTATGTAAGCATAAGCTGTGATATTCTCCTCCTTGATTGTATCTCCCCCTTTGCATTGAAGCATGTATCTCCCCCTTTGCATTTGAAGCTTTGGTATTTCTCCCCCTTTGGCATTAATTTCCAAAAAGGTCCATACACAGGGCCAGACACAGGGATCATGGAGTACGAAGAGATCCTTGAGAACAAGGGTCATAGAATGTAGGGTTCATGGAACAGTGAGAATCATATAGAGCATTTGAGACTTCTACTCCTTTGAGTTAGGGATCCTAGAATAAGGTTTCTCCCCCTTTTTTATTAAAGGAATCACTAAAGAAATAAAGATTTGCTAAAATGAACACAGACCATAGAAGAAATCAAAATCGGTGGCTCTGAGACAAACGGGTCGGTGGAACCGAGACGTGATTTGCAGCCTATCTGCATGATCGGTAGAACCGAGTCATTCGAATCGGAGGCTCCGAGGACATAATAGAAACTTGGCAAATTCTATAAGTTCTCAAATGATTTTAGAAAACCTGTAATAAAATTTTAAAATATTTACAAAGAAAATACAAAAGGTTTTTCAAAGAAACATCAACTAGAGAATATTTGAGTGGTTCCAAGAAATCTTGCAAATAAAAAATGAATCACACTGGAAGCTTCAACTAGATGATGGTCGGTGACTAGGTCACCTATATTAGAGTATATTGACTTAGGACCCAAGCAAGAATACTTGATCATAGTTCATACTCATCGTTAAGCTCAAAATGGGGTTACCATTTTTCGATTAAACATTTTAATGTTTTCATATCACTTGAGTTGCTTTATCTCATGACTTGGAGTAAAGCTTTTTCAAGGATATGAGTACATACCTTTGAGTGATGTTGATGACGTGGCTTGTAGGTGAACTTGTTGAGGATGCTCGAGGTTGATGAAGCTCATCTTGAGTTGGGAGCAATCCTTCTTGTTTTGGTTCACTTATCACCTACATAGGTTAGTCATGCAAGGAAGAACATGATATGACACGATACCAATTGTGAAATTCAATTATGTGTCAAGGATATTTTTGTTATCCTCTTCCTTCCATCATCAAAAGGAGTTGTGGATACTTGGCCATGACAAAATTGCTTAAGATATGAGTTGATGGCAATCTTGTGGAGTGTTGTTCTTCCAAGTACCTACAAAAGGTTAGATGCAATACAAGGGAGCATAGAATTCCATGGTATAAGATAACATGTCAAGTGTATCATGGAAGTATCATGTAATCTCATGCCCTTGCGTGCAAATTGAGTGAGTCTAGCTGAAGTTTGAAGCATCAAGGATGTTCAACTCACTCCTCAAGTGACAAAACACTTTCTCATCAAGTGGCTTAGTAAAGATATCTGCCAATTACTTGTTGGTACGAACATGCTTAAGATTAATATCTACTTTGGCAACATGATCATGAATAAAATGATGTCGAACTTGAATATGCTTAGTTCAAGAATGTTGCACGGCATTATGACCAATCTTAATAGCACTTTCATTGTCACAAAGTAATGGAACATTTTTCACATGGATTCCATAGTCCTTAAGCGTTTGTGTCATCCATAGTAATTGTGCACAACATGATCCGGCGGCAATGTACTCAGCTTCAGCGGTAGATAGAGATACCGAGTTTTGTTTCTTAGAGGACCAAGACACAAGAGATCTCCCAAGAAATTGACATGTCCCCGGGGTGGATTTTCTATAAACCTTGTCACCGGCATAGTCCGAATCGGAGTAGCCAACAAGGTTAAAAGAAGATCCCTTGGGATACCAAATGCCAAAGTTTGGTGTTTGTATCAAATATCTCACAATACGTTTCACGGCCAAAAGATGACAATCTTTAGGTGCAGCTTGATATCTAGCACACATGCAAACACTAAGCATAATATCGGGACGGTAGGCACATAGATATAGCAATGAACCAATCATGGATCGATAAACCTTTTGATCAACCGGTTCGTCCTCCTTGGTAAGGTCAACATGTCCACTAGTAGGCATAGGAGTTTTCATACCTTTACACTCTTGCATGTTGATCTTCTTGATCAAGTCCTTGGTATACTTGGTTTGAGAGATGAAAGTTCCTTCTCTCGTTTGCTTGATTTGCAAACCAAGGAAAAATTTCAGCTCACACATCATGGACATCTCATACTTCTCGTACATCAACCTTCCAACCCTTTCACTAAATTGTGGGTTAGTAGATCCAAAGATAATATCATCCACATAGATTTGGCACACAAATAATTCACCATTAACTCTCTTAGTGATTAAGGTTGCGTCAATTTTACCAATTTCAAAACCCTTTTCAATGAGAAACTTCGTTAAGCATTTATACCAAGCACGTGGGGCTTGCTTAAGACCATAAAGAGCTTTACGAAGCTTGTAGACATGATTAGGTTTCTTAGGATTTACAAAACGAGGGGGTTGTTTAACATAGACCTCTTCTTCAATCTCACCATTTAAGAATGCACTTTTAATGTCCATTTGATAAAGCGTGATATCATGGTGATTAGCATAAGCAAGAAGAATGCGAATAGCTTCAAGTCTATCGACGGGGGAATAGGTCTCACCGTAGTCCATACCTTCGACTTGCGTATATCCTTGGGCTACGAGACGCGCCTTGTTGCTTACAACTTGACCGTCTTCATCTTGCTTGTTCCGAAACCCCCATTTGGTTCCGATGATGTTGTGCTCGTCCTTGGGCTTCTCCACGAGTGTCCACACTTTGTTCCTCTCGAAGTTGTGAAGCTCTTCATGCATGGTGTTCACCCAATCCGGGTTTTCAAGAGCTTGTTCAACCTTCAAAGGTTCAATGCTAGAGATGAAAGAATAATGCTCACAAACATTAGCTAAGCGAGTTTTAGAGCGAGTGATTCTCCCGGTTTGTATGTCACCGAAGATTTGGTTTAGAGGATGGTTCTTGGTCACTCTTGCTCGAACTTGGGGTAGCTTTGGCTTGTTGGATGGTGGAGCTTCTTCATCATCATCTCCTTCATCTTCGTTGTTGTTGAAGGTGTCGTTTCCTTGAGGTGGTGATGAAGGAGGTTGTGGTGGATCTTCATGATGTACTTCCTCCTCTTCATCTTGTCGTGTACCACTTGTGGATGCCTCCATGTCGTGTTGAGGATCACCTTGACGTGAAGTAGGGGCTTCCACTTGAGTTGACGAAGTACTTTCCTTCACCTGCATGGGACGAATCTTGCCGATGGACAAGTCTTGGATAGCTTCCGAAGGATCCTTATCTCCTACATCATTTGGCAATTGTTCAACTTGCGAACCATTAGATTCATCAAACTTCACATCTACCATCTCTTCAACTTTTTGAGCGAAGTTGTTGTAGACACGGTAAGTGTGAGAGTTCGATCCGTAACCAAGTAGGAATCCTTCATGAGATTTAGGAGCAAATTTAGTACGACGATGCTTATCAAGAATGTAGTACTTTCAGCCAAATACCCGAAAGTATCCAACTTGGGGTTTGTTACCGGTGAGTAGCTCGTATGCCGTTTTACCGAGAAGCTTGTGCAAGTAGAGTCGGTTTGTGGCATGACATGCTGTTTCCACGGAGTCTGCCCAAAAGTGTCTTGGCGTCTTGTATTCGTCAAGCATCGTTCTTGCCATCTCAATAAGAGTCCGATTCTTCCTCTCAACAACTCCATTTTGTTGAGGTGTGGACGTAGCCGAGAACTCATGTGAAACACCTTCTTCGTCAAGAAAGGTATCTACATGGGTGTTACCGAACTCCGATCCGTTATCGCTCAGAACCTTCTTGATCTTCATCTCAAGCTGATTTTGCGCTTTGCGAGCAAAGTTCTTGAAGATCTTTTGTACCTGCAACTTATCATCAAGAAAGAATACCCACGTAAATCTAGAAAAATCACCAACTATGACTAGACCATAGGAATTTCCACCGAGACTCTTGTAAGCATTGGGACCGAAAAGATCCATGTGAAGTAACTCGAGTGGTCTCCTAGTAGTCATGATGTTCTTTACGGGATGACTTCCACCTACTTGCTTCCCAGCTTGACAAGCACTACAAAGTCTATCTTTGTCAAAGATAACATCTTTAACACCAAGTATATGATCACCTTTGATAAGCTTGTCTAGATTACTCATGCCAACATGTCCTAGTCTTCTATGCCAAAGCCAACCTTTAGAAGGTTTTGCAATAAGGCAAGTACGAGGTTTGGATCTCTTAGAGAAATCGACAATGTATAGATCACCTCTACGGAAACCGGTAAAGACCATGTTATGATTATCTTGATGAAACACTTGGCAATCTACTTTCGTGAATAACACATTAAAACCAAAGTCGGCAAGTCTAGATACAGAAAGAAGATTGTAGCCAAGGGATTCAACAAGCATGACGTTTTGAATAGAGCTATCATGGATATGGCCACTTTACCAAGACCAAGTACCTTACCCTTGGAGTTGTCTCCAAAAGTTACATACCTTCGCGGTCCATGGTTTGGTGTGATCTCTTCAAACATGTCTCTATCTCCGGTCATATGATCGGTGCATGCACTATCGAGAATCCACTCTTTTCCTCCGGACATGTAATACTTGAAGTTTGCCATGAGACTTAGATTCTTCATGATCTTCTCATGCTCGATGTCGAACAACTCATCTTCGTCATAGCAGCCATGTTCCACATTGTCATCATCAAATGGGAAATCCTCGTCACAAGGAACAAGAGATTCGTTAGGGTTGTGATCATGACAATGTTCAAGATTATGAATGTGAATGGCTTCTACAATGATGTTGTTGATACTTATGACATCTCCTTTAGCACGCATGAGGTCTCTAAGCTCAAATAGATAGCCATCAAACTTGGGATCACTAGGCATCATTTTCTGAAAGACAATAGTCTTATGAAGAACTTCATCAAGATTACTCAATGAATAATTTGGATATCGTTTCTTCAAGTCATTCCACAAAGTATAAGCACATTCAAAATTCTTCATTTGATTAAGCACAATCCTAGGCAATCCTCTAATGATAAGATTAACAGTTCTAAGATTGCATAACATATCAATTTCCTCTTCGTGTGTGGGATGTAAAGGATCAATGGGAGGTACATATGGGTTCTTAACATACTTTCTCAAATGAAATTCATTGAATAGCTCAAGCATCTTATATTTCCATTGACTATAGTACTCCCCATCAAGAATAGGAACTCTACAACTCAAACTCTCCAAACTAGACACATCCATCTTCCTCCACGGTGATGAAACCGAAGCTATGGAGACCAAAGCTCTGATACCACTTGTAGGGTCACTAGAAGTGTGTCTAGAGGGGGGGGGGGGTTAATAGACTACTTGCAGGAATTAAAACCTAACCTTTTCCCAAGTTAATTGGTTGGCAGATTTAAGCAATACTAACAAGTCTAATGCACCCTACACATGCTAGTCGACAAGTACGGCAGCGGAAAGTAAGACAAGCATATGTAAGAGAGAGTGGAGATAGGAAGATCAAACGCAATTTGGAGACGCAAGGATTTTTCCCGTGGTTTCGATAGGTGGTGCTATCGTACGTCCACGTTTATGGAGTCTTCAACCCACGAAGGGTAACGGTCATGAGAGTCCACGGAGGGCTCCACCCATAAGGGTCCACGAAGTAGCAACCTGGACTATTCCATAACGGCTTCCGTCCACGAAGGACTAGCCTCGCTATGGGTAGATCTTCACGAAGTAGGCGATCTCCTTGCCCGTACAAACTTCTTGGTTCAACTCCACAACACGAAGTAGGAGGCTCCCAAGCGACACCTAACCAATCTAGGAGGCACCACCCTCCAAAAGGTAATAGGCTCGGTAATGACGATGAACTCCTTGCTCTTGTGCTTCAAGATGATAGACTCCTCAACACACAATCACTCTCTCATAGATTTGGATTTGGTGGAAGAGATTGGTTTGGTGGAAAGCAACTTGGGGAGGCTAGAGATCAAGATTCATATGGTTGGAATGGAATGCCTTGATCTCAACACATGAGTAGGTGGCTCTCTCTCAGAAAATTGGATGGGGCAAGTATGGAATAGTTCTGAGTGCTTCTGTTTCGAGTGGGTGGTGGTGAAGGGGTATATATAGGCATCCCCAAAAATCCAACCGTTAGACCTAAAGTGACCAACTCGGTGACACCGAAGTATAAATCTCGGTGGTACCGAGTTGCTCCAAAGGTAGCAACTTTTGAATCTCGGTGAGACCGATACAGAAATCTCGGCGGTACCGATAAGGTGACCAAAGGTCAGTTTCCACAACTCGGTGACGCCGATCCAAAATCTCGGAAATTCTAATTTTAAGAATCGAGGTAACAGAGAGTTGGCAAGCTGAACTCGGTGGCACCGAAGCAGAATCGGTTGCACCGAAGATCTAGGGTTTGGCATGAGTCTGTCTGAGGTGGGAAAAAGTTGGTTGCACCGATTTTCATGATAGGCTTGGACAGACTTTTGTGGAAGAGTTTGTGGGTGTTTTTGGTGAATATCACTTGTGCACGTGGAGCATATTGTTCACCAACAGTACCTTACCCGCTTTTAATAGTATTGGCTTTCCTATGGACTCAAGGTGATTTATCACAAAGTAAAATGTAGAGTCCTCATGCTTGAAGCTTTGCCAATGCTATTCCTTCTCCTTCTTCTTCTTGGGGATACTCTTCACACTCCTTAGCCAACCTTCTCTGTGGACTTTATCTGAAATACGCTAGATGAAAGTATTAGTCCAAGAGACAATGTATGTTGTCATGAAGTATCAAAACCACCAAGGGAGCACATTGTGCATTCAATCTCCCCTTTTTGGTAATTGATGACAACATACAATCAAAGCTTCAAGTAAATATATGCATAGATATAATGAAGACTTTGAGAGACACATGACAAAGACTTGTTCCCCCTACATGTGTGCAATCCTTTTAAGAGAATAGTTACATTGGAATGCATGGACACACATATAGTAGAAGGGATAAGAAGAGTCATGTGTATCTTGGCTATATGCATCAAATACATGTGAATGAGTTACATCATTGTTCAAGACTTCACTCTTGCAAACAATATGTGCAAGAAGCAAGAGATCATCTTGAGCAAGGATATGATGCACATACTTACCTTGAGTTCTTGAGGATTCTAGTAGTAGAAATACACTTGAGAAAACAATGTTAGGAAACACAAGAGTATTCTACCAATCAAAAAGCAATAGAACTCAATAGTACCAAGATGTGGAGAACATGTAGAAGACAGTATTCCTTAAGATTGATATGTTCTCCAAGATCATTTAGAACTTTCTCCCCTAGATATGAAATTGTAGGTTATCCTCTCCCCCTGAATCTTAGCATGTAGATATTGGGATTGGATAGGGTGAGAAAAGTCTAACCTGAGAATATCAAATAAGAGTTTTAAATAGAACACTTTGGGTAGATGTTTCTCCCTCTACTTTGGTATTCTCCCCTTGTCTATGTAAGCATAAGCTGTGATATTATCCTCCTTGATTGTATCTCCCCCTTTGCATTGAAGCATGTATCTCCCCCTTTGCATTTGAAGCTTTGGTATTTCTCCCCCTTTGGCATTAATTTCCAAAAAGGTCCATACACAGGGTCAGACACAGGGATCATGGAGTAAGAAGATATCCTTGAGAACAAGGGTCATAGAATGTAGGGTTCATGGAACAGTGAGAATCATAGAGAGCATTTGAGACTTCTACTCCTTTGAGTTAGGGATCCTAGAATAAGGTTTCTCCCCCTTTTTTTATTAAAAGAATCACTAAAGAAATAAAGATTTGCTAAAATGAACACAGACCATAGACGAAATCAAAATCGGTGGCTCTGAGACAAACGGGTCGGTGGAACCGAGACGTGATTTGCAGCCTATCTGCATGATCGGTAGAACCGAGTCATTTGAATCGGAGGCTCCGAGGACATAACATAAACTTGGCAAATTCTATAAGTTCTCAAATGATTTTAGAAAACCTGCAATAAAATTTTAAAATATTTTCAAAGAAAATACAAAAGGTTTTTCAAAGAAACATCAACTAGAGAAGATTTGAGTGGTTCCAAGAAATCTTGCAAATAGAAAATGAATCACACTGGAAGCTTCAACTAGATGATGGTCGGTGACTAGGTCACCTATATTAGAGTATATTGACTTAGGAGCCAAGCAAGAATACTTGATCATAGGTCATACTCATCGTTAAGCTCAAAATGGGGTTACCATTTTTCGATTAAACATTTTAATGTTTTCATATCACTTGAGTTGCTTTATCTCATGACTTGGAGTAAAGCTTCTTCAAGGATATGAGTACATACCTTTGAGTGATGTTGATGACATGGCTTGTAGGTGAACTTGTTGAGGATGCTCGAGGTTGATGAAGCTCATCTTGAGTTGGGAGCAATCCTTCTGGTTTTGGTTCACTTATCACCTACATAGGTTAGTCATGCAAGGAAGAACATGATATGCCATGATACTAATTGTGAAATTCAATTATGTGTCAGTGATATTTTTGTTATCCTCTTCCTTCCATCATCAAAAGGAGTTGTGGATACTTGGCCATGACAAGATTGCTTAAGATATGAGTTGATGGCAATCTTGTGGAGTGTTGTTCTTCCATGTACCTACAAAAGGTTAGATGCAATACAAGGGAGCATAGAATTCCATGGTATAAGATAACATGTCAAGTGTATCATGGAAGTATCATGTAATATCATGCCCTTGCATGCAAATTGACTGAGTCTAGCTGAAGTTTGAAGCATCAAGGATGTTCAACTCTCTCCTCAGGTGACAAAACACTTTCTCATCAAGTGGCTTAGAAAGATATCGGCCAATTGCTTGTTGGTACGAACATGCTTAAGATTAATATCTGCTTTGGCAACATGATCACGAATGAAATGATGTCGAACTTGAATATGCTTAGTTCGAGAATGTTGCACGGGATTATAACCAATCTTAATAGCACTTTCATTGTCACAAAGTAATGGAACATTTTTCACATGGATTCCATAGTCCTTAAGCGTTTGTGTCATCCATAGTAATTGTGCACAACATGATCCGGCGGCAATGTACTCAGCTTCAGCGGTAGATAGAGATACCGAGTTTTGTTTCTTAGAGGACCAAGACACAAGAGATCTCCCAAGAAATTGACATGTCCCCGGGGTGGATTTTCTATCAACCTTGTCACCGGCATAGTCCGAATCGGAGTAGCCAACAAGGTTAAAAGAAGATCCCTTGGGATACCAAATGCCAAAGTTTGGTGTTTGTATCAAATATCTCACAATACGTTTCACGGCCAAAAGATGACAATCTTTAGGTGCAGCTTGATATCTAGCACACATGCAAACACTAAGCATAATATCGGGACGGTAGGCACATAGATATAGCAATGAACCAATCAAGGATCGATAAACCTTTTGATCAACCGGTTCGTCCTCCTTGGTAAGGTCAACATGTCCACTAGTAGGCATAGGAGTTTTCATACCTTTACACTCTTGCATGTTGAACTTCTTGATCAAGTCCTTGGTATACTTGGTTTGAGAGATGAAAGTTCCTTCTCTCGTTTGCTTGATTTGCAAACCAAGGAAAAATTTCAGCTCACACATCATGGACATCTCATACTTCTCGTACATCAACCTTCCAACCCTTTCACTAAATTGTGGGTTAGTAGATCCAAAGATAATATCATCCACATAGATTTGGCACACAAATAATTCACCATTAACTCTCTTAGTGAATAAGGTTGCGTCAATTTTACCAATTTCAAAACCCTTTTCAATGAGAAACTTCGTTAAGCATTTATACCAAGCACGTGGGGCTTGCTTAAGACCATAAAGAGCTTTACGAAGCTTGTAGACATGATTAGGTTTCTTAGGATTTACAAAACGAGGGGGTTGTTTAACATAGACCTCTTCTTCAATCTCACCATTTAAGAATGCACTTTTAATGTCCATTTGATAAAGCGTGATATCATGGTGATTAGCATAAGCAAGAAGAATGCGAATAGCTTCAAGTCTAGCGACGGGGGCATAGGTCTCACCGTAGTCCATACCTTTGACTTACGTATATCCTTGGGCTACGGGACACGCCTTGTTGCGTAAAACTTGACCGTATTCATCTTGCTTGTTCCGAAACCCCCATTTGGTTCCGATGATGTTGTGCTCGTCCTTGGGCTTCTCCACGAGTGTCCACACTTTGTTCCTCTCGAAGTTGTGAAGCTTTTCATGCATGGTGTTCACCCAATCTGGGTCTTCAAGAGCTTGTTCAACCTTCAAAGGTTCAATGCTAGAGATGAAAGAATAATGCTCACAAACATTAGCTAAGCGAGTTTTAGAGCGAGTGATTCTCCCGGTTTGTATGTCACCGAAGATTTGGTTTAGAGGATGGTTCTTGGTCACTCTTGCTCGAACTTGGGGTAGCTTTGGCTTGTTGGATGGTGGAGCTTCTTCATCATCATCTCCTTCTTCTTCGTTGTTGTTGAAGGTGCCGTTTCCTTGAGGTGGTGATGAAGGAGGTTGTGGTGGATCTTCATGATGTACTTCCTCCTCTTCATCTTGTCGTGTACCACTTGTGGATGCCTCCATGTCGTGTTGAGGATCACCTTGACGTGAAGTAGGGGCTTCCACTTGAGTTGACAAAGTACTTTCCTTCACCTCCATGGGACGAATCTTGCCGATGGACAAGTCTTGGATAGCTTCCGAAGGATCCTTATCTCCTACATCATTTGGCAATTGTTCGACTTGCGAACCGTTAGATTCATCAAACTTCACATCTACTGTCTCTTCAACTTTTCGAGTGAAGTTGTTGTAGACACGGTAAGTGTGAGAGTTTGAAGACAGGGCCAAAGTTTTTCTCGGCCTTTTCCGCACGTTTTGTCAGGACAGCCTTTTCCGCCTCCAACAGCTTTATGGATTGTTCCAGACGATCATTCGGCTGACGTGCAGAATCTTCAAAATGAGCCGCCATGGACTCGGCTTCAGTTTTCAATCTTATTTCTTCCTTGAGCCGTTTTTGCAGTCTCACAGCAACAGACTCAGCGTCTTCAACATATCCCTGATAGACGAGCAAGAAGCATCAGCACTTATTTTCTACAAGTCCCAGGAAGATTGCAAGCAATATCCTTGACACTTGGGGGCTAATGCATATCAGTTTTTTCAAATCTAAGATATGGAAAAGACCCGACTCATCTCAAGAAGATGAGTCGGCCCTTGGGGGCTACAGGTCAAATTTCTTCAATCCTAAAGACCCGACTCATCTCAAGAAGATGAGTCGGCCCTTGGGGGCTACAGGTCGAATTTCTTCAATCTTAAAGACCCGACTCACCTCAAGAAGATGAGTCGGCCCTTGGGGGCCACAGGTCAAATTTCTTCAATTTTCAAGACCCGACTCACCTCAAGAAGATGAGTCAGCCCTTGGGGGCTACAGGTCGAATTTCTTCAATTTTCAAGACCCGACTCATTTCAAGAAGATGAGTCGGCCCTTGGGGGCTACACAGTTACTACGGGCTTTAGCTATTCTATAAAACTAGCTTATCATAACAAGCAGGTCTTTGGAAGCTAATGATAGTATACAAGATAATGGTAAAATTAGAAGATTACCTCATATTTCTCCTTCATAGCATTTATCATGCTCTTTACAATTTCCCGGCTCTCTGATGGCTGGGTCAAGTACGGCTGATACAGATCTTCAACATCAAGTGCAGACAATTCTAGGAATTCTATCTTGGTTTTCCCTTTATCCAAAGTCACTGGTTCATCCTTGCTCACGATTTTAGCCAAGGAGGTAGAAGCAGTTGGGGCTTGGAAACTTTCTTTAACAAACACAACATCTAAAATGTTGCGGTCAGACGACGTCATAAGCTCATCTGCACAAGCCGACTTGGGAGGAAGGATGGATGATTCAATCTCGGGACAAGCATCCATAAAAACTGGCTCATCTGGTCCGGGCATCTCAGTGGCAGCTGCCGGCTCTACCCTCGTATCAGGCTCCTTTTCAACAAAAGAGTCAGCCATTGAAGTTATCTTCAGAAGAATTGGCACCTCTTGGCCTCTTGTCCCATAAAATGACCCGCCTGCCCGTTTGGACACAACAGCTTTGGCTCTGTGGATTGTCAGTACAACGAAAGTTATTATAAGTTGGGATCAAAACAATGAAAGACATAAGGCAACATTGCAAAAACAGAAGGTTATACCCGCAATTAATGTTGAAAGGGGGAAGCTGTGACGCACTTGAGTCGCCTGATGACGAAGGAGAATCCTGATAAAGGGAATTTGAAGGACTGAGAGGTTGTTTAAACAAACCGGCTCTAGGACGAGAATCGGTTGGACTATGGGGCACCTCAAGGCGTGGTTTACGAGCCGGCAGTGCATGAGATGAACTAGGATCTTCATCATCCAGGGTTTTGAGCTTTGACAAGCCGGCAAACTATGTTTTCTTCAAAAGAAAATCAGGAGCCAAATGAGCTTCTGGGTGTGATAATTTAACCTTCCGAACGGTTTTTCTTGGTTTCCGGGAAACAAACGTTTCCGGAGCACTAGGGGCAATTGGAGTTACCTCTGTTTCATCGGCTTGGCTAAATTCCGAGTCGCCCTGGTAAGAAGGTGCATCAACAAGCTCATTAAACAGGCAGCCGGGAGAGTCAAGTTCTACCTCACATTCCTCCTCTGAAGATGGCACGGAGACTGGGGCATTCTTTCTGCCCAAAGAAGGAACAGAGACTTTTGGTGCAACCTTCCAAAAGTTAGAATTTTCCTGCAAATACATGAAGTATATGATAAATGAATGGCGAGTTAAAGATAACATCGACAAAAATACAATGAAAATGGTCAATACCTGAGGCGGCGGGTTGAGAAGGTAGAATGGATCCAAGCCGGTGACACTGCATAGCTCTTTTGAGTCAGAGAAGAATCTTTTTGTCTCTTTGGTAAGAGCGTCGTCAGAGAGATTTTCTTGAGAAAACCATTGAGGATCATTTGAGGCACCTGTATATTCACACATCAAGCCGTCCCTCAAACTGACGGGTTGGATTTGCCACTTTAACCAGCAGCGAATCAAATCTATCCCGGTCAGGCCATGTGCAGTCAGAGCTCTCAATTTT
Source organism: Elymus sibiricus (assembly GCA_039707655.1). Lineage (NCBI taxonomy): Eukaryota > Viridiplantae > Streptophyta > Magnoliopsida > Poales > Poaceae > Elymus > Elymus sibiricus. The sequence continues at coordinate 129,969,363 of CM077675.1, read as the reverse complement.
GCATGAAGAGGTGCTCAAGGAGCTCTCTCTTCATCAGTTGGCCAACCCGGAAATTCTACCTTACCACTAAGCCTTTCCAGTCTGAAACCCGGCAATGGATTTTCTCCTTTAGGTGCAGTGTTTCTGCAGTAGAACCAGGTTTTGTTCCACCCCTTCGGGTGACTCGCCAGTTTTGATTCTGGGAAGGCGCTTTTCTTTCGCTTCTGGATAGAGACACCACCAAGCTCACAGGCAGCACCATTCTTCTCCTCTGTTTGCCGGTTGAGATAAAAGAACTCTCTAAGCAGAGTCATGGACATCTCAATCCGAAGGTACACTTCACATAACACTTGAAACTGGCAAATATTGGTCATAGAATTTCGACCAATGTCTTGAGGCCTGAGATTGAAGAAATGCAAGAGGTCCCTAAAGAATTTTGAGCCGGGAGGACGGAAGCCTGTGCGCAGATGATTAGTAAAAACCACAACCTCTCCTAGTTGTGGTCGAGGGGACAGCTCTTCTTCGGGAGCTCACCATTTTATAATTTTTCGAGCTGGCAAGAGACCTTGGTCCACAAAGTTGTCCAAGGTAAGCCTGGACTCTTTTGTCTTGGCCCAGTTTTAAACTTTGGGGTTTTTCGGAGCCATGGCGGATTATGCAACAGCTACAGGAGTAACAAGGAAAATAAGCCGGAGCAGATTATAAGTCGCCTATAGTAAAGTATTGTTACAAGCCGGTGAAATTTGAGAAGGCCGAAGGGACATCCCCAACACTTAGCAAAAACGTTGGGTCGCAAACAAGTTTCTATGAAAATTTCTCTACGGGCGGATCTAATTAAGCAAGGAAAAACAGTGAGATATATGTTCTAGCTGACAGAACGACCGAAACCACGGCGTTTCAAGGGATAACCCAAGATGGCTCATTTCAGATCTACTTAAGGGGAAAATAGAGCGGAGATCATTCTAAGAATACGCAACAATGAGCGGACAATATGTAGATCTACTAAACAAAGTTTCGGATGAACACGATGAAAACGACAAGAACACCGGAAGCGTCGAACCCTAAATGAGAGGGATTCATACCAAATTGCGTCGAAGCAGAGACGAAGATGATCGCGTTCGCTTTGACAGTCGCAAAAAGGCCGGATAACGTCGATAATGGAATCGAGGACCTCGGAGTCGCTTCGGGAGCTCTGACGGTGCTTGGCCAACGGAGAAGCAAGAGGAGGAAGACGATGGAAAAAGTTACTGTGGAGTTCAGTGGGCTTATTTATAAGGAGAAGAAAGTGAAGCGGCACCGAGAAAAACGAAACGACAACGGTAAATTTGTGGCTAAGTGCGCGCCTCGATTTTCGCGTCTACCTAGATTTGCGCAGTTTTCGAAGGGATGCGTTATGATGACTTTGAAGAACAACGGTCAGCAAGGATGACGTCATTAAAAGAAAGATATTAGAGAAATGACAAAGTCTGGAGATATTATAAGCCGGTGTTATGAGAGTCATTGAAGACACAAATTCAGTTATAAGCCGCCAAAGGAATAGAAGAGAAATTGACATGAATAGGATTCAAATCAATCTGGGGCCTAATGTCGGGGATATAACTCCATGGTGTAACCCGCCCTATGAGGCCGGGTTAACATATCAACGGCTTTACGATCAAGTTTAAGGTGGGCCATGTCATGAAGACTAAGGCAAACGAGGCGGTGGCTGACTAGAATCGCCAGGTGGCCCAACACTTGAAGATGGCGGCTCAAGGCCCATGAAGCTAAAGACGCTGGGCGGATTTCCTTAAGGCGCAAGGCAAGTTAGAGACATTGTAGGTTACGGGACACGATATGACCCGGACTCTATTGTCAACCCTAGGGCTTGACCTGTATATAGAGGCAGGCTCCTAGGACCAGAAGGGGGAAGTGACAATCTCTCGATAGCTAGGTTAGCGATTCCGCACCCTTGTAATCGAGATCTATCCATCAAATACACACAAAGCAGGACGTAGGCTATTACCTCCATCGGAGGGGCCGAACCTGGGTAAACCTGACTCTCTCTTTCGTTCAACCCCTTCGAGTCGCCACCTAGCGGCGATGGCCTCACACCTAAGTCCTTTTACGAGGACATCTGCCGGGTTGACAAAACCATGACAGGAGGAGACCAACATGAAATGAGGAGATGGCAAGGCAACAGGGCGCGCCCAGTGGGTGGGCGTGCCTTGATGCCTTGTGGGCCCCTCGTGGCTCCGTCTGACATAATTCTACCTCCATAAATTCTCTAAAATCAGGAAACCAATAAAGAGCCACCCAAAACAAATTTTCCGCCATTGTAAGTCTCTGTTCCGTCATGATCCCATCTGGAGACCTTTTGTGGTGCCCTACCAGAGGGGGAATCAATCACGAAGGCCATCTACATCAACCTTACTGCCTCCATGATGATGTGTGAGTACTCCACCTGTGGGGACCTCGACTCATAAGTCGTGATCACCAAATGCACGTGTACAATGATACCATAGATCAATGCTCATTGAACACACATAAGCTGAATACACTCGTACCGTAATGTGCTATACAAACAGTTTTTAACCCCTTTCCGCGACGCAGTTCCAAATCGTCGCCTTGCCTGTGTGGGAAATAGGGGGGCCCATTCCACACGACACTGAAACATCGTCTGCGATGGTGCGAGTGCCTGCTGACGATTTGCCTAACGTAAACGTATGCGAAGTCGTAGCCTATTCCACACGCCACACTTTGACGTTACATTTGTGATCAACCACACATCCAAGATGATGGCACAAATATATTCGTGTGCGAAATATGGATATCACAAACATTTAATCCCATGACCTGTTTGCGATTGTCGGATTTCGGGCTCCGCAAAACCCTTAAGATTCGAACACAGGGGCGTGTGCGAAGATCCCCTGCAGCTTCGCCCTACCTAGCTCGCTACACGATGGCTAAGACGACAAACTCACGCGATGACGAGGAAGAAGATGAACACGGTAGTTTACCCAGGTTCAGGCCGCTGCGAAGCGTAATACCCTACTCCTGCTTTGGTGGATTGCCTCTCGTAGAGGTTTGATGGATGAACTAGTACAACGATGAGGAGCCTCGTGAGGGCGCTCCTGAGGCGCTCTTGGCCCTCTGTTGGTTTTGGGATGGATGGGAGAATCGACCGATTCGGGGCCCTTTTCTACGGTGCGGCCTAGCCTCTATATATAGCGGTGGCCTGGGTCCTCTTCCCTTATCGCAATGGCGGGAAGGGATCCCACAACGGCCAATTTTGAAGGGGGACAGGGGTACATGCCCCTCCTGCCCAAAGGCGGTCTTCGCCTGCAAAGTAGCTGTCGATGATGCAGAGGTGGGCTCGGCAATGACATCTGTCCTACGGGGCTTGTGGTCGTGGTCTTGTTGCACCGGAATGGAAACATTTGGGGGGTGCTTTGGGAACCCGCGTACATCCTTGCTCCGTTTGCACCAAGGAGGAAACTGTGCCGCCTGGCGCGCTGGCGCCCGCCTGTCCTTCCTTGCGTCATCTTTGACTCCTGAGGCCGGGCTTCTGCATAGAGATCTCTGCCGCTCCGGAGGGGGCCTGGGGAGGCCCATCCCTTGCCGGTCTTGATGCCGCTCCTCCTCGCGAGCCTAGGGCCCTCGCGAGGGCCTTGTCTTGAGTGGGGCCGCGCCTGGCTGTGATTGGTTGACGAAATGGGCTACGCCCTGGGCTCCAGGCAGGTAGGTCTGGGTACCCCCATTCCCAGAACGCCGACAGTAGCCCCCGGGCCCAAGGCGTGCTCGAGCTGGCTTCTGGGCGAAGCCTTGAGGGCGGCCCGAAGCGCCGCGAGCCCCAAACGCCTGCGGGCCTGGCTTCACACGCGCCGAGCATCTGGGCGGCGACGCCCCCTCTCCCCGAGGGCGTCAGAAACCGTTCCAAGCAGATTGACGCGACGCCCGCGTGTAGCGCTGGCCATCATTGCCCTTCCTTGAATGCTGCTGTTGCTTTGGGCCACGCGGATGTGACCCTTCAGAGGCTGCATGCCTCCCGGAACGCGAGGGGGCGCCGGGCGGTCCTTGGCTGTATATAAGCGGGCGAGGGCGAGAAAGCCCTCATTCATCTTCGTATTCTTTGCCTCCCCATCTCCAATTCGTCGCGCCCTTAGTCATGGCGTCGGTGAGGAAGTTCTCTGCTGCCGAGAAGGGAAAGGCCTCCGGGGAGGATCCTGCCGCTCCGCCGCCCAGGAGGGGCCGCGGTCGTCCCCGGAAGCATGCCGCGACGCCGACAGTGGTTCTAGGTGAGCGCGGTCGTGCTTCTGTGCACCCCGGGGTCACCATCGGCGGCCGCGGTGGGGCGTCATCCAGCGCGGGCGGCCGCAGTGGCCGAGGTGGTGGCACCCGAAGTGGGAGGTCGGCGGTGGCCACCCGGCCGCCGCGCCCACGGCTCCATTCGGCCGACACGGCCTAGAAGTTCGTGATGTGGACGGAGAGGCCGGAGGCCGCTTGGTTCCAGCTCCCGAACTTCTTCGCGGGGGCGCTACCGGCCGGAGGGCGGCGGCAGGCCGACGGCTGCTGTAGCGCGGCGTCGTGGGTGGAGGTTGAGGTCACCCCTGTGGGCTACGTGTATCTGAACCGCGGGTGGCAAGCGTTCGCCCGCGCTCGTGGCCTGAAGGGGAGGCGCACCCTTCACTTCAAGTATGACGGGGAGGCAACGCTCTTCGTCAAGATCTTCGGGGGAGAGGGCGAGCACCTGGGATGCTGCCCGGAAGACGTCGGCCGCGGCGATCTTGGAGATGAGCTTGCCCTTCACGACGGGCGCCGCGCCTCCAACAGCAGCGACACCCCCTCCGAAGGGAGCCCGAGCGACAGCAGCCACGACGCGCCGCCACGCCGGCGCGCCCGGACCTCGGAGGGTAGCCAGCCGCCGCGGCGCCGCGCTTCCGCTCCAGGGGCGTCCGCGCCGGCACGCCTCCACGGGACCGTGAAGGAAGAGGAGGACACCGGCTGAGCGCGGGTGCGCCAACGCCGGGGCTCCTGAGGCGGCAGCCCCCGTGGGGCCTTTTCACTTTCTTTCTCCTCCTCTTCTCCTGTTCCTGCAATCAAAGAACCATGGGGGGCCCTGCGGGCGTGTAATGGATTTGGGCGCTTGCCTCTCTTTATCAGCACTTTTGTCATGTGTCCTGGCCTTTGCATTTTGTTGGTTGAAATTGCCTTCCGGTCATGGTTAGGGTACTTAGCTTGACATGCTCGTGGTAGGCTTCTGGGTTGTGGAGGCGTGGCTGCGGCACTCGGAGAGTCCGTACTTCCGGCGGGCTTCTTCTTCTTGCGAGCGAGGTAGGTTGGGAGCCCTGGCGGCGCTCTGTGTCTGCAGGTCCCAGTCCCGCACATTTCCCTACCATCGCAAGGTGCGACCAGTTCACCTGGATGCACCTCATGAGGCGAGGCCCCGATACCCTTGATGCCGACCGGATCACCAAGGGCGACATCAAGGAGCGAGTGGCTTTCCGACCGGTAAGGCTCCTGAGGCGCGATGCTCAGGAGCCCCCTTCGACACTCAAGCAGCTCTACATCGGCAGGTCCCAGTCCCGCACATTTCCCCACCACCGTTAGGTACGACCAGATCACCTGGACGCACTTCACGGGGCGAGGCCTCGACACCCTTGATGCCGACCGGATCACCAAGGACGACATCAAGGGGGGAGAGTGGCCTTATGACCGGTAAGGCTCCTGAGGCGCGATGCTCAGGAGCCCCCTTAGACGCTCAAGCGGCTCCCGAAAATTTTGCTTCCTGCCCCGGGAGGGGCGGGCTTCCCGAGGCTCCGAGTTCATGTTCAAGTAGCCCTACGTCGGCAGGTCCCAGTCCCGCACATTTCCCCACCACCATTAGGTACGACCGGATCACCTGGACGCACTTCACGGGGCGAGGCCTCGACACCCTTGTTGCCGACCGGATCACCAAGGACGACATCAAGGGGGGCGAGTGGCCTTATGACCAGTAAGGCTCCTGAGGCGCGATGCTCAGGAGCCCCCTTAGATGCTCAAGCTGTCCAAATTTTTTTTGTTTCCTTTCGAAGATGGCGCGTCGGACCGTGAATGGAGCCCCCGAGCGAGTATGAGATGACATGCGCCTGCTGACTCATCCGTGAGTACCATGCGAGGATCCGGGCGCCAAGGCCTTGGCGAGGTGTAAGCACCGTGCCCCCCAGCCCCTACTCGCGGGGTACGAGGGGGAGGGGAGCAGGCGAGTGCTTGACTCGAAGAGAGAGAAACCAACATAAGAAATGGCGATGAAAACAAATCTTTTACCCTTTCCTTTAAAACACGATTTGGAAAAACCCCGAGTTTAGTTTCAGAGAAGCTGGCAAATACAAACACGAGAAAAGCAAATAGCGGCCGCGTCTGGCACCTAGACTAGTCTTCGTCTTCCCCCAGCGCTGAGCGTAGGGCATCCACGTTGCATGGGCATAGCCATTGATGGGCAGTGTTGACTTCTCCGCCGGCGCAGAGCTGTGGCTGCCACGTTGCGTGGGAAGGAACCCCTCCGCGTCCTCGGGGGGCTCCGGGCGTATACAACCCACTCATTATTACGTGAGAGTGTCACGGCCGTAGATAGCTGGGCAAGCCCCCAGGCGCGTGGCCTGGTGGCTCCCAACTCCGTCAAGAACCATCCCGTGCATTTCTCCCAAGTTGCGCGCCCTTATGACCCTAACCCGAATGCATCGTTCCCCGCGCGACCGCAGGATTGCGCTCCCGAGGCCCAAACATGAGCACGATGCATCGGCGCAGCCATAAGGGTGTTTTGTCGATGAAGCCGCCTCGTGAAGCGTCCGTGCGTCGACCGGACAACGTCCTGAGGGCCTCGTGAGGCCCAGCCTCCCGAGGCCGTGCCGGCGCTATAGTTGCCGTGGGTGGCCCGCGTTGTTTGTGTCTTGCTGTTCCCCCCAGGCCATTCCTCCTGAGGCCTCGGGGCTTGGTCCGGCGTCGCCTGCCACGGGGGCGCCGGCTTGCGCCGCGCCCCGCTGGCCCGGGGGCGCCCTCCCGCTCACGCCGTCCAGGCCCGGTGCTCCGTCGACGGAAGCCCCCAGGCCCGGCTCGGGGAAGACGCCCAGGGTGCTCCTTACTCTTGGGGGGTGCTGGCGCCTGCGACAGGCGCCTGACCCTTCCCGCCGTCAGGCGGTACGACGTAGCATGGTACATAGGGCTCCACATAAGGGCTCGGTCCTCCTCCCGAGCCAACCAGCGGGGCGCCGAGGACGGCCCCTCCTGGCGGCGGCGGGAGGCCGCCCCACGCGCGTCGCTCGCAGACCCTCCTGCGACGGGCCTCAGAACGGAGTTGCTTACCTCTGCAACCGCCGTTGGGTGGGCCGCGCATCTCCTGGCGTGGATTGCTTCTTTGGCGACCTGGTGCGCCTTCGCCGTTGTTGCTTGTTTGCCCAGATGCCAGCGCCGCTTGCTCATTGCGCCGGATGGCGCGCTCCCGCCTGGTCAACCCAGGTTGTTGAAGGTCTACCGGGTCATGGAGGCACGTGTTGGTGTGCGTGCGGGGCGCCCCGTCGTTTCCTCTGTGCGCTTGGTCGTCGTGGCTGGGCTGCGCCGCGAAACCGGTCACCGGGATTCGGAGGAGAAGGAGCACAGCATGTGGCGGGCCCCGCTCGGGCCCGTCCGGTGCCGGAAAGGTCACACCACGGGTAGGCTGGGGGACGGGCGCGGCAGGCGAGCCCCCGGTGCCTGGCGCCTGCGGCCTTGAAGAAGGGCGAGGAGCCACGGCCCTTTGCGCGATGGTGACCCGCTCCGCGATGTGGTCGGCCCATGTGTCGAAGCCCCCATGCGTTGGGCGGTGGCAGAGCATCTCGCTCGCAAGCAGTAGCGCATCATGCGCGTCAAGGTCCCCCACGTAGGTGCGGCACGTCGTCGGTGCCGAGGGCGCCGCCCGCCCACCGTGTGCTTGGGCGGTGCGAGAGGCGGCGATGGTGGAGGCGATGCTGGTGGCTTGATACTGACCGCCGAGTACCATGCTGCCGGGGCGTGGTCCTCCGGCGGCAGCGGCGGGGTCAACGGAAGCTGACCCGCTGCGGCCGGGGGAAGCTTGTCGGGCGCCGGCCATCGGAGTAGTGAAGCGTGGGAAGAACGAAGCTGGGAGAAGACCCCGACACGCCCCCTACCAGGCGCACCAAATGTCGGATTTCGGGCTCCGCAAAACCCTTAAGATTCGAACACAGGGGCGTGTGCGAAGATCCCCTGCAGCTTCGCCCTACCTAGCTCGCTACACGATGGCTAAGACGACAAACTCGCGCGATGACGAGGAAGAAGATGAACACGGTAGTTTACCCAGGTTCGGGCCGCTGCGAAGCGTAATACCCTACTCCTGCTTTGGTGGATTGCCTCTCGTGGAGGTTTGGTGGATGAACTAGTACAACGATGAGGAGCCTCGTGAGGGCGCTCCTGAGGCGCTCTTGGCCCTCTGTTGGCTTTGTGATGGATGGGAGAATCGAACGATTCGGGGCCCTTTTCTACGGTGCGGCCTAGCCTCTATATATAGCGGTGGCCTGGGTCCCTTCCCTTATCGCAATGGTGGGAAGGGATCCCACAACGGCCAATTTTGAAGGGGGACAGGGGTACATGCCCCTCCTTCCCAAAGGCGGTCTTCGCCTGCAAAGTAGCTGTCGATGATGCAGAGGTGGGCTCGGCGATGACATCCGTCCTACGGGGCTCGTGGTCGTGGTCTTGTTGCACCAGAATGGAAACCTTTGGGGGTGCTTTGGGAACCCGCGTACGTCCTAGCTCCCTTTGCACCAAAGAGGAAACTGTGCCGCCTGGCGCGCTGGCGCCCGCCTGTCCTTCCTTGCGTCATCTTTGACTCCTGAGGCCGGGCTTCTGCATAAAGATCTCCGCCGCTCCGGAGGGGGCCTGGGGAGGCCCATCCCTTGCCGGTCTTGACGCCGCTCCTCCTCGCGAGCCTAGGGCCCTCGCGAGGGCCTTGTCTTGAGTGGGGCCGCGCCTGGTTGTGTGTGGTTGACGAAATGGGCTACGCCCTGGGCCGCAGGCAGGTAGGTCTGGGTACCCCCGTTCCCAGAACGCCGACATCGATAGGTACATTATGATACACAGTCCAAAAAAATTAACTGTGTGCGATGGCTCCACTAAAATTAATTGTGTGCGATGGCTCCACTAATGCCAATGTGGCAAAATAATAATCATGTGCGATAGTTATTCGGATCGGACACGCGCTTCGTATGTCAATAGTCTTCTTATCGTCCTACATTACACACGCACGCAGGTTTGGAACCGTTTGTGCTATTAACGACAATCGCACACGATTACAACGTGCAAATGCGTTTGCGACAGTGCGCACATCCCACACGCGCAAAATATGCGACAGTGTGTTGTAAAGCTGATAATCACACACGCTATTCTTCAAACAATCGTGTGTGATATAAGACACCATCTCACACGGTTTAATCATTCTAATTGTGTGCGCTGTAATTTATTACCTTAATAGCTTATTTTCGTTAATTTATTATTAGAATTGAAAATTTCAAAATTTTAATGATGAATTGTGGATTTTGCATCCATCAATACATACCCTAATTACAATGGTTCAACATCCAATGCATAAATCAAAAGCTCAATGCATGTTCCATGATTACATAGTTTGACAGAAGATTAAATATGATGAACCACAATATATAGTACTAGAGGCGGTAAAGGTGGAGAATTGTAAATGCTTTTGGCTGTCGATGGTCTTGAATAAGCGGAATACCCATAATGTGCCCTCCTCTATGCCAAAGGTGCGCACAACTTTTGTGCAACCCCTTGTGATGATCGCCCGTCCATCCTTCACCGCCTTCATGAAGACTTCTAGACCATTATCATGGTAGCATGAATTATATACTATAACCTTCGTTGCCTCCACTTCGGTCAGGTAGTTTGCCAGGTAATCTTGAATAAATTCCTTCGGAAACCACCGAAAAGAGACAACTTTCAGGTATTCATGTCTAATAGAGTAACTTGTTCTGGGTAGGAAAAGAAGGCAATAGATTACTTACCATCCTAAAGTTCACTGATGTCTTGGATAAAGTATAAATAAAGAGTTTAATTCCAATCATATGTCTCTTCTGCCTTAGAATTTTTCTTAATTTCCTCACTTGATGTAAAGGGGGTTGATGACCCAAAAGTATAGGGGTTCAATCATAGTCCTTTCGATAAGTAAGAGTGTCAAACCCAATGATGAGCAGAAGGAAATGACAAGTGGTTTTCAGCAAGGTAATTTCTGCAAGCACTGAAATTGTAGGTAACAGATAGTTTGATAGCAAGATAGTTGGTAACGAGCAAGTAACGGTAACGGTAAATAATGTGCAGCAAGGTAGCCCAATCCTTTTGTGGCAAAGGACAGGCCAAAACAGTCTCTAGTAATAGGCAAAGTGTTCTTGAGGGTACATGGGAATTTCATCTAGTCACTTTTATCATGTTGGTTTGATTCGTGTTCTCTACTTTAATAATTTGATATGTGGCTGGACCGGTGCTTGGGTGTTGTTCTTACTTGAACAAACTCCCACTTATGATTAACCCCCTCGCAAGCATCCGCAACTATGAGAAAAGTATTAAGATAAAATCTAACCATGGCATTAAACGTTTGGATCCAAATCAGCCCCTTACGAAGTAGCACATAAACTAGGGTTTAAGCTTCTATTACTCTAGCAACCCATCATCTAATAACTACTCCACCATGCATTCCCTTAGGCCCAAGGATGGTGAAGTGTCATGTAGTCGACGTTCACATGACACCACTAAGGGAATCACAACATACATATCATCAAAATATCGAACACATATCAAATTCACGTGATTACTTGCAACATGACTTCTCCCGTGACCTCAAGAACAAAGGTAACTACTCACAAATAATAATCATGCTCAAGATCAGAGGGGTATTGAATGGCATAATGGATCTGAACATATAATCTTCCACCAAATAAACCATATAGTAATCAACTACGCAAGGTAATCAACACTACTAGTCACCCACAGGTACCAATCTGAGGTTCCGGTACAAAGATTGAACACAAGAGATGAACTAGGATTTGAGAGGAGATGGTGCTGTTGAAGATGTTGATGAAGATTTGCCTCCCAAAGATGAGAGGGGTGTTGGTGATGACGATGGATTCGATTTCCCCCTCCGGGAGGGAAGTTCCCCCTGCGGAATCGCTCCGCCGGAGGGCAAAAGTGCTCCTGCCCAAGTTCCGCCTCGAGACGGCGGCGCTCCATCCCGAAAGTCCTCGTCTTATTTTTTTTCTAGGTCAAAAGTGAATATATACCAGAAGATGGGCACCGGAGGTGGGCCGAGGAGGGCACAACCCACCAGGGCGCGCCCAGGGGGGCCTGGCGCACCCTGGTGTCTTGTGCCCACCAGGGTGGCCCCCTCCGGTAGTTATTTGCTCCAGTATTTTTTATTAATTCCAAAAATAATCTCCGTAAAGTTTCAGCTCCATTGGAGATGTGCAGAAAAGGTATCTTTGATGTGCTTTTTTCAGGTCCAGAATTCCAGCTGCCGGTATTCTCCCTCTTTGTGTAAACCTTGCATATTGACGGGGATATTACCCCTGGGTATGCCAGGATAAGGGAGTTCAAGCCCCTTTGAGAAAAAACTACACGGCCGGCTGGTCCATGACCGGCTGGCCCCCTGGCTGGCTGGCCCACGGCTGGCTGGTCCATGGCCGGCTGGCGAGCGGCCGGCTGGCCCCCTGGCCGGCTGACCCGCGGCCGGCTGGACAGGAGCCGGCCGCCTGGCCCTGGGCCAGCCCGCAACCGGCCGCCCCGCGGCCAGCCCTCCCGCTGACCTCTGGACGGGCAGGCGCTTGTCTCCCCCCGCTGCGACCAAGTACACCGACAGGACACGACCCCCACGATGGGCTCCGGCGTGGCTACAGCAACCGCTGACGCGCGGGCACGCGTGGCTACAGTCCTGGCGGTCGTACCACTTGCCCTGGCTGATCGAGACCCGGTGGGGCAACAGTGCGGCCATGCCAGCGTCCACTCCATTACCTGCCCCGGCGTGGCTACAGCGCAGCCGGCCGTAGCGCTGACTTCGGCCGGTAGGCGCAAGACGACGCCACGCGAGACGACCCGTGCCACGGCAGGTGGGCGCGGGCCAATAGAAGAGCCGGCTGGCGGGCCCCGGTCAGCGATGGGACCGCACAGCCAGTGGGCCCTATGAGCGACGAGACGACCCCGCCGTTGGGGCCGCCGGCCAGCAGGAGGCTACCGGCCGGGGCCCCTGATCAGTACCTTATGTATATTGTAAGCCGGGGGGTTGGCCTATAAAACCCCCCGAGACCCCCCGTGCATCGGGCAGGCACTAAGGCATTCACTCCATCCCACACTCTCACTCCCGCGTAGAGAGGAAAGAAGAGCCGGCTGCTCCTTCTTCTTCCTCTAGACAACGGCTCAAGGAGCACCATTGTAACGCCAAACACCCATCCACTAGACAAGCAGGACTAGGGGTGTTACGTCCCACGGAGGGCCCCGAACCTGGGTACATCGTGTGTCCCTCACCGCCTGTGCCCAATCCCGTTCCCGGAGCCCGCCGGCGTTCTTCGGTCCCAACCACTCTCGATAAGCCCCCCCATGGCATCTGTCATGAGAAAACGACGACAGTTGGTGCCCACCGTGGGGCCGTCCGCGGTGCCGGCCGGAGTCACGCTGCGGGCGGGACCCTTCACCACCTCCCCCGGCCGCCCCGCATCCGGGCGGAACTGCACGCTCGTGGGGCTTGCTCCTGTGGGACGGGACCCCATTCCCGCCAGCCCCGAGGGCGGCATTGCCGGCCTCTCCGACGAGTGGCTCGACAGCGACCCTCTGTTCGACATCGCCGTCCTCACCGAGCGCTTCGGCAGACTGAGCCTCGCCGACGAGCCAGCTGCCGACGAGTACCCTAGCCAGGTACTCGACTGCCTCGACCCGCCCTCGTTTGTGGGCGCACACGCCCCGGGCGAGTCCAACGACTCCCGCGTCCACGCGGGGGTGATGGCCACCGGCTCCTCCACGACCTCCGGCCGCGTCAGGGCGGAGGCGGAGGCGGCCACCGCGGCCGCCCACGCTGGCACCTCCGACCCCCTCGGCTCCGTGCTTCTGGGCCTCAACACCACCATCGCGCCTATAACGATCCCAGCTACGGCTATGGCCGAGCTGGAAGCTGCTCGTCGGCTGCTGTTCAACGAGGCGACCACGCTCGCCACCACCAAGCGCCGGATGGAGTCCGCGCAACGCGAGTACAACTCCGCCTATGGCCTCACCCCCGCCAGCAACGAGCCTAGCCGGCGCGGCGACGTCCGCAACCGCGGCCGTGTGGTCGCGGAAATCCTCGGTGACTGGCTCCCCACCTATGACACGCCGGCTGCCAACCCGAGGGCCGCCCAGGTGGCCTATGCCGACCTCGCCGACCTAGTGGGCGAGGAACGAGAGCAGCAGGAGCGGCACATCAAGGACCTCATTGCCACCGCCAATGCCCAGCAGGCCCGGCTCGATGACACCTGCGCTGGCTTCAAAATTCCCGTCCCCGAGGGGGATGCCCCGCCAACTGCTGCCCAGCGCCGGCCGGTCCAACAAGCCTCTTCCCCCCCGCGGCTCCGGCCGGCGGGGCGCTGGGTCTCATAACGGACGCTCCCGGCTGAGAGACGAGCTGCCGGCCATCAATAGCCGGCGCAACGATGCTCCGACTGGCGGCAGCCGGCACAGTCGGGACCATACCCAACCCCCGCGATGGGAGCGCGTGCACTCGCCTGCCCCAGCCGTCCATCCCGAGCTCGCCGCCCGGCTCGGTCCACGCGTCCCGCGGAGCGAGAACGACGCCCAGACTCGCATCGACCGGCTGGCCCAGTCCGCCCTCCTGGAGGAGGAGGGTCCGATAGGTCCGGCATGCTTCGGCCCACGGATCCGCAACGAGCCGTTCCCGACCGGCTTCACGCTCCCTCGCGACACCCCGAAGTACAACGGCACGGCCAAGCCGGAGGACTGGCTGGTCGACTACACCACCGCGGTCGGCATAGCCAGGGGAAACAAGTGCGTAGCCGTGCGCTACGTCCCCCTGATGTTGATCGGCTCAGCTCAGACCTGGCTCAACAGCCTGTCCACCGGCAGCATCAATACCTGGACGGACTTTGAGGAGGCGTTCGTCCGCAACTTCACCAGCACCTACAAACGGCCTGGCCGGCCCCGCGAGCTGGCCATGTGCGTCCAGGGGCCGGACGAGTCCCTCCGCGACTACCTCACGCGTTGGACCGAGCTCTGCAACTCCTGCGAGGGGGTGCACGAGGTGCAGGCCATCCAGTACTTCATCGAGGGCTGCCGCGATGGCACCCACCTCAAGCACAAGCTCTTGTGCTCTGAGCCGGCAACCCTGGCAGACCTAATGGCCAAGGCAGACAAGTACGCCACGGCCGACTCCATGATGCGGATGAAGGTCACCACGCCGGCCAAGCCGACCCCGCCGCCTGCCACGCCGCGGGCGGCTGCCGACAACCGGCCAAAACAGAACAACAAGCGCAAGGCCGACCAGCCGGATCCCCGCTATTGGAGCCGGCAGGTCGCGACCATCGAGGAAGAACAGCCGGCTGCCCAGGCCTCCAGCCAGCGTCAGCGAATCGGCAAGGCCGCCTGGCAGCCCAAGCTCACCTTCGAGCAGATGCTCGATGCCCCGTGCAAAATGCACTCCGGGGCGAAACCGGCCACGCACATGATGCAGCAGTGCAGCTTCTCCCATCGGCTAGCCCGAGGCGAGGGCCTTCAGTTCCTCCGCCTCTGGTTCCCCGCGCGCCGGCTCCGGCTCCAGCCCAGCCGCCCGCGCCGGCTCTGGCTGCCAACAACGGCCGCCTCCACGACCAGTTCCCCGACTAGGACGGGGCCTACGTCATCTTCACCAGCGAGGGAACTGACAAGCACAGTGTGCGCCAGTGCCGGGACGAGGTGAACGCCACCGTCCCCTCGGTCCCCCAGTTCATGCACTGGTTCGAGAAGCCGGTTACCTGGAGCCGGGCGGACCACCCGGCCGTGATGCCAAACCCCGGCAGCTATGCCCTCGTCCTTGATCCCACCATCGCCTCCGAGAGGCGCACCTACCATTTCTCACGGGTGCCGATCGACGGGGGCAGCAGCATCAATATCCTCTATCGCGACACGCTGCTCAAACTGGGGCTCGGGGAGAGAGACCTGCGGGCGAGCCGGACGGTCTTCCACGGCATCGTGCCGGGAAAGTCCTGCACCCCCATCGGCAAGATCGAGCTCGACGTTCTCTTCGGCAACAAGAGCCACTTCCGCCGCGAGCCGATATGGTTCGAGGTGGTGGACCTCGACAGTTGATACGTCTCCAACGTATCTATAATTTCTGATTGTTCCATGCTATTATATTATCGGTTTTGGATGTTTTATATGCATAAATATGCTATTTTATATTATTTTTGGGACTAACCTATTAACCTAGAGCCCAGTGCCAGTTTCTGTTTTTTCCTTGTTTTTGAGTTTTATAGAAAAGGAATATCAAACGGAGTCCAAACGGAATAAAAACTTACGATGATTTTTTATGGACCAGAAGAAGCCCAGGGAGCATTGGAGGTGGGCCAGAAGAGCCACGAGGCGATCACAAGCCTAGGGGGAGCGCCCCCCCTAGGGCGCGCCCCCTGGCTTGTCACTGCCTCATGGCCCCCCTTGACGTGAGACCGACGCCAAAAATTCTCATAAATACCCAAACCTCCGAAAAGAAACCTAGATCGGGAGTTCCGCCGCCGCAAGCCTCTGTAGCCACGAAAAACCAATCGGGAGCCCGTTCCGGCACCCTGCCGGAGGGGGAAACCATCACCGGAGGCCATCTTCATCATCCTGGCGGTCTCTATGACGATGAGGGAGTAGTTCACCCTCGGGGCTGAGGGTATGTACCAGTAGCTATGTGTTTGATCTCTCTCTCTCTCGTGTTCTTGAGATGGCACGATCTTGATGTATCGCGAGCCTTATTGATATAGATGAATCATATGGAGTTTTCCCCTCTCTATCTTCTTGTGATGAATTGAGTTTTCCCTTTGAAGTTTTCTTATCGGATTGAGTCTTTATGGATTTGAGAACACTTGATGTATGTCTTGCGATGGGATATCAGTGGTGACAATGGGATGTTCTATTGATCCACTTGATGTATGTTTTGGTGATCAACTTGCGGGTTCCATGACCTTGGGAATCTATGCATAGGGGTTGGCACATGTTTTCGTCTTGACTCTCCGGTAGAAACTTTGGGGCACTCTTTGAAGTTCTTTGTGTTGGATTGAACATGATGAATCTGAAATTGTGTGATGCATATCGTATAATCAAGCCCATGGGTACTCGTGGTGACATTGGAGTATCTAGGTGACATTAGGGTTTTGGTTGATGTGTATCTTAAGGTGTTATTTTAGTACGAACTCTAGGGCTGTTCATGACACTTATAGGGATAGCTCATACGATTGATCGGAAAAGATAACTTTGAGGTGGTTTCGTTCCCTACAATAATTTCTTCGTTTGTTCTCCGCTATTTGTGACTTTGGAGTGAACTCTTTGTCGCACATGAGGGATTTACATATGATTCAACAATGTCAGTATTGTTGAGAGAACTTGCACCAGTGAAAGTATGAACCCTAGGCCTTGTTTTCAAGCATTGCAATACCGTTTTTGCTCACTTTTGTTACTTGCAACCTTGCTGTTTTTATATTTTCAGATTACAAAAATCTATATCTACTATCCATATTACACTTGTATCACCATCTCTTCGCCGAACTAGTGCACCTATACAATTTACCATTGTATTGGGTGTGTTGGGGACACAAGAGACTGTTTGTTATTTGGTTGCAGGGTTGGTTGAGAGAGACCATCTTCATCCTACGCCTCCTACGGCACTACTGGAATCAGGGACTTTGCCATCTGCCAGCTCTTTGCCGTCTGCTGGCAGACAGCAAAGAGGCTAAAGAGGCTCTTTGCCGTCTGCTTTGGAAAAGCAGATGGCAAAGAGCTGGCTGATGGCAAAGACACATTTTGCCATCAGCCACCTCTTTGCCGTCTGCCAGCGGACGGCAAAGAAACTTTGCCGTCCGCTAGCAGACGGCAAAGAGGTGGGGTGGGCCCAGTGGAGGCCAGCGCTGTAACAGCCCACCAGCCCCACCTCTTTGCCGTCTGCCAGCGGACGGCAAAGAATCTTTGCCGTCTGCTGGCAGACGGCAAAGAGGTAGGCTATCCTTTTTTTTGCGGGTCAGACTTATTACGTCCAAATTGCCACCGCCCAGTCCCGCACAGAACCGCCCACGCTCAGCCTCGCACTCGATCCCCTCCCTCCCGCACTCTGTCGCTCCCCTAGGGTTCCTCCCGTCCGCCGCCGCCGGCCCTCCCGTCCGCTGCCACAGGTCCTCCCGTCCGCCGCCGCAGGCCCTCCCGTCCGCCGCCGCCGGCCCTCGGGCGCGTCCCCTCTGTCCAGCCGGCGGAGCCCCACTCCCGTCCGCCGCCGCCGGCCCTCGAGCGCGTCCTCTCCCTTGGCCGCGTCCCCTCCATCCAGCCGACGGAGCCCCACTCCGGCGGACCTGCTACTCCGAGGCAGGAGGACCCCCGTTCCCCATCCCTTCCTCCTGGCCGTGAGCCACCAAGGTAAGCAGCTCCTGTGAAGTTTTTTGCAGTAGATTTGCTGTAAGCTACTGTGAAGTATGACATTGTCATCTAGGTTTGCTATGATGTGTTGCTTTATATATGGCAGAAACAATTTTGATATGGATGTAGTGCAGACCAAATGTGTTCTATAGAGTAGTGCAGACCAAATGTTTTGCACTGTAATTTTCTCCACTGAGTAGTGCAGACCAAATGTGTTGCTTTATATATGTGGTTGAGAGTGCAGACCAAACATTTTGATATGGTTGAGAGTGCAGACCAATTTTGTCTTCATAGCTGAAAAACATGTTTCAGCATTGGCAGTGGCAACATGGAGAATCAGTCCTAGCTTCAAAAGCTGATATACCAAAGGATATGAGAGATGCTTCCTCTTTGCTGACTGTGTTAATATTCTGGATTTGACACATCGTTTGTTCTGTTTTGGCTCGTGCTTAAGTGATTACACATGTCGCGGCACCCCAACATCGTCAGCCACTGTGCCGCACTGCCGCCTATGAGGATGAGGATGCCGTGCACCTTGTCATGGGGCTCTGCGAGGGCGGCGATCTCTTCGACAGGATTGTGGCCCGGGGGCACTACAACGAGCGCGCCGGACGCCGCCATCACAAGCACCATCGTCGAGGTGGTCCATGTAAGGCTGCTTGTTTTTCTTGGTTGTTACTTACTGCTTACAAGTACAATTCTAGACTTTCTACTACCCTTTGTTATGCCAAATACTGGTTCAATTTATGAAATGAATTGTTGGCTATTGCTCAATTATGAGCAGCCTACCACTAGCATGGGACTAGCTTTGTGTTCATGAATTTATGGCCAGTGGATTACTAAAGAAGAGGAACTCATGTTAGCTTTCACCATTTGTGACCAGTGGATTAGTAAACAAGAGGAAGTCATGTTAGCTTTCAGCTTAGCTGAGCTTCAGATAAGTTTCTGAGCTGAATTTAGTTTTTCAGTTGTTAGGGGCCGATGAAATCTTAAACCTTGGGCCTTGGTTTTGTTGTTGTTAAATGTTAACCGAACTGACATTAGTGAACTGAAGTATTTTATTATTTACCATATCCTGCAGTATAATTTAGTATTTACATAAGTAGTTTATGGTTATAATTATGAAAGTCTAATCTATACAGAGGTTTCCTTTTAGGTCAGTCAACCCATTCTTTTAGCTTCCCTTGGCAGATGATGCACAAGCTACAAGAGGACCAACCCATGTTGCCCAGTTGTGTATCAATCAGGTTATTCCATTTTCGTTCTTACCTTTTGTGTTTAGCTATTGACATTTTCCCTCTGTCGTAGTGGTTAGTAGTAAACTAACTGAAATGAATATATGCGTACAATGCAATTTCTTTTTAGTAGATATCACAGAGATACTGTCGTACTTGCATTCTTGCATAGTAAGCTAAGCATGCTATACATAATATCAGTGGCATAGAACTGGAAGTGGCCTTCTCAGTCTGAGGGAGCTGAAGCATGGAAATCTGCTTGATTCGATGCGCCATGCTGATGATGAAGAGGATATCAATGAAGTTTTAAGGTGGTACATTTAAACACAAAATTTTACACCACTTTTTGCTGTTTCTTTGTACGAAAAAAATATTTCCTCTGCAACTTGTGAGACACCAAACATTTTTGATTTTTGGTAGGTATTTCTCGTCCGAGCATTTCTATGTCATATACTATAGGTTCTGGGAACTAGATATGGACCATGCTTTCTTTATTGATAAAGAAAATCTTATTAAGTATGGAAACCATGTGTTGATATATAGGATTGTGGATAGAATTTTCTCGGAGGTTGGTTTTCTGTTCGTTCTGCCATTTTCAGATCATTCAAGTTTCTGCACTTTCACTGTATTTTTTACATGCAAGGTTACAGGAAAAATGTGCTATGAAGATTCTGTTCACTTTATTTTTTCCGGAGACGATAAATCATCAGAACCGAGCCAAGATTATTGGTAAGTCCAGTTTTTGTTTTTTCTAAAATTCTTCAGTTAAGCTATGCTCCAATTATTTTGAGCAGCACTGTAATGTTTCATTTTGTCGCACATACTATTGTACATTACCTAAAATCTAAGCCATTGCCAGTTTATCAATCAACAATTGTTATGATTCCCATGTCTAAGCCTCTTCTATAAACAAGTTTCTCTACATCACTATTAGATCTTTCTTTCTGAGGTAAGACTTTTGCAAAGCTGATAAACCTTGGATTAGAGGATGTTTTATTACAGTAGGTCTTTGTAGCTTTGTATTAAAAAAGAGGCCAAAGGGGGAGGGGCCCCTCAGTTTTTTCTGTAAGAACCGAGGACCTCAGCTGCATATTTGCCCTTGCGGGTTTCTACCGTGTATCTAAACGCTGGGCCTGAGACTGACTGGTTTCATTCTCAATCTAAGCTAAGCAGAATTCTTTAGTTGCTCAATCTGTGAAATGACTCGATAGTTACAAACCACACAAGGAATTAAAAAATGAATGTGTGTTTTGGGAGACGTTTATTGAAATTTTCTAAAACATGGGTATTCGGAAAAGCAAATCTACAACTAAGATCATAGGAAGTCTGTCTTAGGAGAAGCATCCTGACTGGGAGATCTTCAAGGGGATTTCTTGGAATAGCCCTCTCATCATGTTTTTTTCCCAAAAAAATTAGATGGAAAAATACTCACCATACAAAGTTCTTTCTCCAATTTTTTTGTGCGCAACTATGATATATTTTCCTATTCATTGATTGTACAATTTAATCTATAGACACGGCATGGCGCTGATCAACACAACCTTGTCCCAGTTCTTCTTTTACATTTCTACTCCTAACCCATTCTCTCTTTCTTAGTGTTTTTGTTATGCAGGTTGGAAGAAAAGAAGAAGATCCAGATAAGATCTTAGTAATAAGATAGTTTTTAGGAAAATAGATATATAGTTTTAGGTCATTTCTTGTAATTTCCGAAATGTAAATTTAATTACTTAATCATTTCTGATTCTTTATAATATGACTTTGTATTACCTATTCCAATTATTAATAAAGTTTTTAATTTACATGTGTTCATGACTATTGGTAATATGTGTTGGATATGCTATATTCGTCATATATATAATTTTCTGTGAAAATGAATTGATATAAGAAAAAACAGGGGCTATATAGCCACTTTGGCCTATTTGGCCTCTTTGCCGTCTGCTAGCAGACGGCAAAGAGCTTGCTTCTTTGCCGTCTGCTGGCGGACGGCAAAGAAGAAGCTCTTTGCCGTCTGCTGGCGGACGGCAAAGAAGCAAGCTCTTTGCCGTCTATAGGCGGACGGCAAAGAGCTTGCTTCTTTGCCGTCCGCCAGCAGACGGCAAAGCGGCCTTTACCGGCATCCGTTCAGCCGGACTATTCGCCGTCTGCTGGCGGACGGCAAAGCCTTTGCCGTCCGCCAAGCATGCCTTTGCCGTCTGCTATGGCAGACGGCAAAGAAGCTGATTCCAGTAGTGCGGATTGATAAACCTTAGGTCATCCACTTGAGGGAAGTTTGCTACTGTCCTACAAAACTCTGCGCTTGGAGGCCCAACACGAGTCTACAAGAAGAAGGCTGCGTAGTAGACATCAAGCTCTTTTCTGGCGCCGTTGCCGGGGAGGTGAGTGCTTGAAGGTATATCTTTAGATCTTGCAATTGAATCTTTTAGTTTCTTATTTTATCACTAGTTTGGTTTCATAAAAGAAAATTAAGAAAATGGAATTGAGGTGGCCTCATGTTATTCATCTTTATCATGTCTTTCTTGAAAATGATGGAAAAGAAAATTGTGCTCAATTGGTAGAGGAAGAAATTATGAAAATACTTAATGAGAATTCCCTTAATGATGAGCGTGATTGTAATGTTGCTAGTATGAATTCTCTGAATATCCATGATGATAATGATATGTAAAGCTACAAGCTTGGGGATGCTATGTTTGATGAAGATGATATGTTTAGTCCCCCAAGTTTTGATGAGCAAATTTATTATGATGAAAGCATGCCTCCTATTTATGATGATTATTGTGATGACATGTATGCTATAAAGAATAATGATAACCATGAAACTTGTCATCATGATTTTAATTTTCAATTGGATTATGCTTCACATGATAGTTATTTTGTTGAATTTGCTCCCACTACTATTGATGAGAATAAATTTGCTTATGTGGTGAGTAGTAAATTTTCTATGCTTGTAGATCATGAAAAGAATGCTTTATGTGCTGTTTATATTGTTTTAATTCGTTCATGATGCTACTGAAAATTATTATGAGAGAGGATCTTATGCTTCTACATATTTCAATAATATCAAGTTTTCTCTCTATGTGTTGAAAGTTTTGAAGTCATGCTTGTTTTGCCTTCCAATGCTAGTTGATTCTTGTTCCCATAAATTGTTTGCTCACAAAATCCCTATGCATAGGAAGTGGGTTAGAATTAAATGTGCAAGTCATATGCTTCATGATGCTCCTGTTATGTTTCAATTCTTATCTTTTATGTGAGCATCATTGAAATCATCATGCCTAGCTAAAAAGGCATTAAAGAAAAGCGCTTGTTGGGAGACAACCCAATATTTATACCTACTGTTTTTGTGTGTACACATGATTAAGCTACTGTATAATCATGTTTTATAGCTTTTGTTTCAATAAAGTGCCAAGTAAAGCCTTTGGGATAGTGTGGATGATAGTTGACTTGATTCTGTGCAAAAACAGAAACTTTTTCTCTCAGTCCGGGAATTTTGTAAATTCACTGGAACGTGCTTTTGATCTGAATTTTTTACACATGATTGATATACAAATATCCTAGATTTTCCTACTTTTTCAGAATTTTTAGAGACAGGGAAGTATGGTTACGCTACAGATCTTCACAGACTGTTCTGTTTTTGACAGATTCTGTTTTGCATGCATAGTTTACTTGTTTTAGTGTTTCTATAGCTTATATTGAGTGATATAAATTATGGGAATGATAGAATACAGTAGGTATGACGTGGGAACAATTATGAATCTTGTCTTGACAGTACCTAAGTGAATGATTTATCTTTACTACACTAACCCTTCTCACGAAGTTCCGTTAAGTTTTGTGTGATTGAAGTTTTCAAGTTTTGGGTGAGACACCGATATGAGGAGAATAAGGAGTGACAAGAACCTAAGATTGGGGATGCCCAAAGCACCCCCAAGGCAATATCCAAGGAAGACTCAAGCGCCTAAGCTTGGGGATGCCCCGGAAGGCATCCCCTATTTCGTCTTCAACACTATCGGTACATCTTACTTGGAGCTATATTTTTATTCGTCACATGATATGTGTTTTGCTTGGAGCGTCATTATAATTTGTTGTTTCCTGTTATATGTTATTTATAATCTTGTTTTTCAATAAAAAGTTCCAAGAATTGTCTTAGGATGCTTGCATTGCATGTTTGATGTGTGCTGTGTATAAACAGAAACTTTTGCTGTAGTGTTTGAATTTTCATATTTTACTGGAATGTGGAAAGTTTCTGAAATTTTTACACAGTGTTGTCATATAAATTTTATAGCATGTCCTAAATTTTCATAATTTTTTGAGTTACGGAAGTACACTGTTTTCATAAATTGCTACAGACTGTTCTGTTTGGACAGATTGTTGTCATAGTTTTGTTATCCACTTATCCTCTAGTTTCCATAGCCTATATTGGTAGATATAAATTGTGGAAACGATAGTAAAAAGTAGATGATGTTTGAAAATTATTGTGCAACTTTTCTTGGCAGTACATGAAGTGTTGATTTATTCTTATGTGTACTAACCTATCTCACGAGTTCTTTTCGAGTTTTGTGTGGATGAAGTTTTTGAGACTTAGGTGAAACCATGATATGAGAGGATTGAACGAGATACAAAAGCTCAAGCTTGGGGATGCCCAAGGCACCCCAAGTAAATATTTCAAGAAGTCTCAAGCATCTAAGCTTGGGGATGCTACGCATCCCACCTCTCTTCATCAACAATTATCGGTTAGCCTATGTTGAGCCCAAATTTTTATTCGTTCACATGATGCGTGTTATTCTTGGAATGATATTTTTATTTTGCTTGCTGTTTAATAAAATACTTAAGATCTGAAATTCTTAGATGAGAGAGTCTTCACATAGTTATTTAATTGTTGGCTACTCGTTGATCTTCACTTATATCTTTTTGGAGTAGTTTGTCTTTTGCTCTAGTGCATCACTTATATCTTTGTAGAGCACGGCGGTGGTTTCATTTTATAGAAATTGATGAACTCTCATGCTTCACTTATATTATTTTGAGAGTCTATAAACAGCATGGTAATTTGCTTAGGTTATGAATTTACTCCTAATATAATGGGCATCCAAGAGGGATATAATAAAAACTTTCATATAAAGTGCATTGAATACTATGAGAAGTTTGATTCCTTATGATTGTTTTGAGATATAAAGATGGTAATATTAGAGACATGCTAGTGAGTAATTGTGGATTGGTAGAAATACTTGTGTTAAAGTTTGTGATTCCCGTAGCATGCACGTATGTTGAACCGTTATGTGACGAAGTCGGAGCATGATTTATTTATTGATTGCCCTCCTTTGTGTGGAGGTCGGGATCGCGCGATGGTTAACTCCTACCAACCCTTCCCCTAGGAGCATGCGTGTAGTGCTTTGTTTTGATAACTAATAGACTTTTGCAATAAGTATGAGAGTTCTTTATGACTAATGTCGATTCCATGGATTATACACACTCTCACCCTTCCACCCTTGCTAGCCTCTCTAGTACCGCGCAACTTTTGCCGGTGCATTAAACCCACCATATACCTTCCTCAAAACAGCCACCATACCTACCTATTATGGCATTTCCATAGCCATTCCGAGATATATTGCCATGCAACTTCCACCGTTCCGTTTATGACACGCATCATCATTGTCATATTGCTTTGCATGATCATGTAGTTGACATCGTATTTGTGGCAAAGCCACCGTTCATATTTTTTATACATGTCACTCTTGAGTCATTGCACATCCCGGTACATCGCCGGAGGCATTCATATAGAGTCATATTTTGTTCTAAGTATCGAGTTGTAATTCTTGAGTTGTAAGTAAATAAAAGTGTGATGATCATCATTATTAGAGTATTGTCCCAGGTGAGGAAAGGATGATGGAAGCTATGTTTCCCTCACAAGTTGGGATGAGTCTCCGGACTTTATAAAAAAAAGAGAGGCCAAAGAAGCCCACCAAAAAAAAAGAGAAAAAAAAATAAAAATAAAAAATGAGAGAAAAAGAGAGAAGGGGCAATGCTACTATCCTTTACCACACTTGTGCTTCAGAGTAGCACCTTGTTTTTCATATAGAGAGTCTCCTATATTGTCACTTTCATATACTAGTGGGAATTTTTCATTATAGAACTTGGCTTGTATATTCCAATGATGGGATTCCTCAAATTGCCCTAGGTCTTCGTGAGCAAGCGAGTTGGATGCACACCCACTTAGTTTCTTTTTGAGCTTTCATACACTTATAGCTCTAGTGCATCCGTTGCTTGGCAATCCCTATTCACTCACATTGATATCTATTGATGGGCATCTCCATATCCCGTTGATACGCCTAGTTGGTTTGAGACTATCTCCTTCTTTTTGTCTTCTCCACAACCACCATATTCTATTCCACCTATAGTGCTATATCCATGGCTCACGCTCATGTATTGCGTGAGAGTTGAAAAAGTTTGAGAATACTAAAGTATGAAACAATTGCTTGGCTAAAACCGGGGTTGTGCATGATTTAATACTTTGTGTGATGAAGATGGAGCATAGCCAGACTATATGATTTTGTAGGGATAACTTTCTTTGGCCATGTTATTTTGAGAAGACATGATTGCTTTATTAGTATGCTTGAAGTATTATTGTTCTTATGTCAATATTAAACTTTTGTTTTGAATCTTATGGATCTGAACATTCATGCCACAATAAAGAATATTACATGGATAAATATGTTAGGTAGCATTCCACATCAAAAATTCTGTTTTTATCATTTACCTACTCGAGGACGAGCAGGAATTAAGTTTGGGGATGCTTGATACGTCTCCAACGTATCTATAATTTTTGATTGTTCCATGCTATTATATTATCGGTTTTGTGTGGCACCCCGGCTCAGAGAAGACCGGAACGCCCCGTATTCCAGCCCAGGGACAAGTCTTCTGGAATACGGCACTGTTGGCATAGAACAAATCAGCTCTTTATTACTATGGAAAAGGTTACAAGGGTACATGGATTACATCGGCACGGCAACACTACGCCTGCCTAGGGTAGTTCTAAGCTAGCAACGGAACAACGACGGTGGTGATGGACTCCACTCCGCAGGGACTCTGGCTGAAACGCGTATCCTAGCTCGCAAACTCGGGATCCTCGTCAAGCAAGCAATCATGGCATGACCTGCAAGCTGGCATGACATGCCAGGTGAGTACTTTGAATGTACTCGCAAGCTCACAACAAACATCAGCATTAAGGCAAGACAACATCATAGCAATCAAGATTAGGTAAATATTTATTAATACCGAAGGGATAGTTGAAAATAACAATAACAGGCTATACTCCCTGTACTCTGGTGACTAACTCGTGATCACTCCAAGAACATCCAGCGAATATCCTCAAGGTTTATTCCAAGACTTGTCAGTGGCATGATGCCCAACTGCTACCATACTCAGACAAGTTCTTCCCTCATATTTATTATCAATATTACGGTTGACCACCTAGTGAGGTCTGGACGGGCTGTCCAATACCGTGGACGCGGCCATTCGAATAGATTTTTCACTCTGTAGAGGTTGCGCACATTACCCACACCATGGAGCACCTGGCCTCGTGATCCCATTCAGGTGGACCAGCGTTGCTCCAACGAAACCCGCCTGACCCGAGACTCTCCCATCGTACCACCGGCAATCATCCTCTCCCGGAGTCAAGCCCTGGGTGGCCCATGTGTCACCTCGTGACACCTGCCACCATCGTGGCCAAACTAAACTGTCCCAAACGGGGACGCCGACACAAAACTCAACTGGGCTCACAAAGTCATCGCCGCCTACCGGGCCAGGGTAGCACGCGCGCATAACCTTCCCTGGTTGGTGGTACCGATAAAAGAGCACGCGATCAGACCAAGTCAAGGCCGTCCCATACCGGCAAATGTGGCTGCACGGATAAGCCCGGACAGGTGACTCAAGATTAACCAACTAAGTATCCTATTCCCGAGTAATCGTTCCGTCATAGCTGACACTCCGATATCACAGTAATCCAATAACCTATATGCTCAAGCCACTGCTACTGATTCATATCCACAAACTGTCGGATGAAACCCAAAATAATCATAGACAGTAATCTTCAACGTCATGGCATCACAAGTGGGTAAAATACTAGTCACTAACAATCCCGTACTCAACATGGTAGTCACCTATTCAAGAATTTACTCGAACATTGCATATTATAATCCATACTACAAATAATCATGCTTGCGATTAAAGTAATTGGTTAAACTATGATATTGCAATGCAATTATGCAGATGAGGGTTGTGGCTTGCCTGTGGGTGCAGGAACCACCGGGGAGAAGTGCGGAAAGGTCGCGGAAGGAGTTCCCGGAAATAGTTCTCTCTCGGAGGGGCTGTTTACGGGCAAGGGCAACATGGTCATTTTCAGTATGTGTCAACATAGTGAAAAGGGTACCAGCAGATCGGGCTCGACGAGACGAGGACGTGGGCTTTGGAATCACCTGATTTGGAGTTACGAGCAGAAAGATATGAGTGATTGAAGTGGGAGGGACCTTTGCTGTAATATAAATAATTACTTTTGGGTCCCTGGCTGGTTTTCTCTGGAAAAGAATAAATGGCATTGTCAATTTGGGCTGCACAGGCCGAAACTATGCGGCTACTGCTGCTGCTGCTCCACTGGGCCGGCCCACCAGCGTTGCCGCTCTGTTTAAAAAAAACGGACGGAGGCCGAGCCGCTGACAGGCCGGGCCCGCTGGCAGGGTCGTCGTCTCCCTCCAGCGCACGCCTGACCGAGGAGAGGGATGGCTCCCGACGGCGATAGCCAGAGCTACAGGCCATCTCCGGCGACGCTCCACCCATAAATGAGTTCAGCATGGAGAGGCGCATCTAGCGATGGGCGGCACGGACGCCGGGGACCATTGGAGCAGTGGCCACGCTGCCCGCGGCGGACGACGATTCGGGCGGTGATCGGTTCGGTGTTATGGTGGCAGGGAGGGAGGGGTGAGGTTCGGGAGGGCCTCGCCGTGCTCCGGGTGGTCCTCTGGTGAGGTCAGGAGGGAGGGGGAGAGCTCGGGTTGCTCTAATTTAGGCGAGAGCCGAGGCGGCTATGGCGGCCAATGGAGTAGGAGAGGAGCTCCGGGGTTCGGGCAGATGGCTAGGGAGGGGTAGTGGAGGACGGTGGTGGCCATGGTGAGCTAAGGAGGGCTCGGGGCAGTCTATAAATAGGTGGGCGGCGCGGAGGGATAAGCACGGCCATGGCGGCGATCTTATCGCCGCACTGGAGTTCGAGGGGGGGGGGGCGTGGCTGGCTGGTTCGGGCCTCGGGAGGCTTCGCGGAGGGGTGGAGGAACTAGTAGCGGCTTCGGGAGGGCTCGGGGAGGAATGGGCCAAGAGAGAAGACGACGGCACGGGACACGGGCGTCACAGAACCGCGGCGAGGCTCATCGTGGCGCGGCGGGGAAGAATACGGAGGGGGAAGGGGCTAGAGGAGGGGCAGGTGGACGGCGGCGACGCAGTCGGCACTAGGGACACGCTGCCGCGGCTTGAGCCGTCCTGTCCGACGCGGTGGGCGCACAGAGCGCTGTTTCTGCGTGTCCACTATGTGGTCACCACATGCACTGTGGCATCCTGTGCTCCCTGGCGCCCAACTTGGTGTCTAGCAGAAAGTCCCTCCAAGGAATAGTCCCAGAGAAGTGATGGATCGATAAGGGGAGCTGGGGTTAGATGGGAGTGATCACCTGAAGTTTGCTGTAGCAAACTTGTCTGCACATCTGTGATCAACAGGAAGGTGATAAAAGCCAAATGAGATGTCTGGGAGGTTTAGGTTAAGAAGGACTATAATCCTGTGCAATTTGGAGGGTTTTGAGCAAGTATTTAGCATAGTTGCTTTGCAACTGACCAATCTGGTCCAGAACACAACTTTTGATGTGGCACTCACATAACAACAGGGATGGAGCTGAAATTTGGAGGAGATGAGTTATTTAGGCATATGAAGATACTGTATAAATTTCATACCATTTTGATAAACCAAAATGGTACTTCCTTCACACAGCATCCTGCTGGACAGAATCTTAGGAAAATTCTAAGGGATTATTGGGTAGATTGAATGAGCCCAAATTTGGTGGAGATAGATTATATGGGTAGGAGAATGCTCTGGTAAATTTCAGCAATTATGAAGCAATATAAAATATAGTTGCTTCACAACAGGAAAATATGACCAGAAGCTAAGATTTGAAGGTGTGCTCACATAGTTGGAGATATGGTGCTCAAATTTGGTGGAGAGTCATGAATTGAGCATATGAAGATGCTTGCAAAATTTCAACTCATTTGCTTACTCTTAGATAGCACTTGCTTCACAAAGCTTCCTCTGGATCAGAAACTTTGGAAATTTGCCAAGAAATATTTACTAGCCAAACTGAGTTGAATTTTGTCATGTGGCAATGATATGGATAGGAATGAGTGCACAAAAAGTTTGGGGGCATGAAAGAAAATATAAAGGGTACTTGCTTCTCAAACTGCCAGCTGGGGCAGAATCAGAAAAGGAATATATGTGGAATATTTTTGAACATGGCAAGGAAATGTTTGGCCACATTTGAGGAATATATGATCTAGACAATTTATGAGAATTATTTGGGAATTTTTGGAATGATAAAAATGTGGGTTGCTTCACAACCCAGGGCAACAGGGTTATTCCTTTAATAGAAAAAAGGAATATTCCCAAGAAAAGATTATTGGGATTGGGTTCAAGATGGAAATGACAAGGTCTTGGGGTGGTTTAGAGGTTTGCAAGCCACTAGGGAAGAGGAATTAAGGGTGATCCCTCCAGGTTCCAAGACTACCAAGCCACAGAAAAGCAAAACCAGACCATAATCAAAAGAAAAAGAAAATGGGCAAAATCCAGGGTGTTACAAACCTACCCCCCTTAAAGAAATCTCGTCCTCGAGATTTGGTTGCTCAGGGGTTAAACATAAATATCCCCACTTGAGGAAACCGTTTCCAACTCGGGTTTCCTTTTTGCCTCTGTACAATGCTCCTGTTGGATTTTATCTGACGCACTGCCTGGCTTTAGTGTGGTTTGCTTTTCTGGATCCTTTTTTCTGATGGATCTTACCTCATATATTACTCTGACTTCAATCCTTTTATGTCTGTTGACTTATCTGGGTGCAATGACTTATCCTGACTGAAATACCTGTCCTTCTCGCAAGTCCGGGAGTTGTTCCTCATGGACGGTTTGTGATGAAGTCCAATACGGACGACCGTCCATTGAGTTGTGGATAGATTCTCTCGGTGGTCACGAAATCTTTTACTCTTTGCATTGGGTGGCTTCAAATGGCTGTGTGCCCTTCAGACTCAACCGGTGCTGTGAATCATACCATTCTCCTGGCGAAATCGGACTCCTTGCAGGGTTACGGAAACATCTTGGCTAGGTTCACTGTCCTAGCATCACATCTGTACCAACGACTTGGCTGTAGCCTGTCGTGACCAGCGTAAAGGGTACAACGTTATAACGGTATTATCTGCAGACTTGACTGACGGGGGTCCTAACAGGAAGATCTTGTCCCCAGTAGGTTATCTTTTGACTGATTTCTCCAGATGAGGACACATGCTTTGAGGCAGTTATCATCCTTCTGATCGTTCCATCTGACAGGCTTGAATATCCCCTTCTGACGATTCTGAGAGTGTATAGCTGGCTGAGCGGGTTGACTCGACATGGGGTCCTTGCAAATGGAATAGACCCCGTGGGTGTGTACCCACGGTGATTGGTACTGAACCCGACTGTTTTGAGTATCTGTACCATGTTGATCTTGCAACCATTATCATACCTGTATGGCCAATCTTGCTCCTTCATTATGGTTCTCTTTGTCTGGATCCTTAGCTGAAAGAGCTTGGCCTGATGTGTTCTTGATTCTTCGGATGACCATGGGTGCTGCCAGGTACAATATTCCGGCAGGCATATTATTTAACAAGTTTTAGCTGTAGGGTAACGACCGTCTGAACCCTTGGATGAAACCGGCAAATAAACCAGTAGCCACCAGAACGGTCTTTACAACTCAGATCTGGGACATTACTGGAGTAACTCAACCCTGACTCAAGATGGCTGAAAAGCAGCTCAGAGCATGACACGGTGTTGATCAGAGGAAAGTAGCAGTTCCCTAAGACGGCCGAGAAACAGCTCAGCGCATAGGGTGACTGCTACGGAAAGAAATTCAACAGCTGCCCGAGACGGCCAGAAAATAGCTCAGAACATGGGCCAGTTGCTGACAAGAGAAATAAAAGTCGGCATCCACCCTGGACGGCCGAAAACAGCTCAGAACACAGGCGTGGTGCCGTCACCAAAGAAAAACGGGCAAGAGTTCATCCGTGTCCCATACAACTGATCCATAGGTTGTTGGTCATCTCACTGAAGTGTATAGCTGGCGTTCTTCTGCTTCTTACATAGCTCATGCAATAGTCGGATTCTCACCGGGCTGGCATTATTGTATGATTGACTCATATGGCCTTGGCAGCATGTCCACCATATCTATTGAGTATATGCGGCTGAGCGCTTGATTCCTGAAGTAGGCTTGTGTCCTGACTGACATTTTGCCTTCTGACCAACTGTTGCGGATCTGATCCTTGGAATGCATGGTCATATGACGCCAACTATCGGTGGGATGGCTTGTACTGGTGAGGATGCGATGCCTTACCGACGAAGGTTACTTAGCTTGCGTTGTAAGCCATCAAGAGTGTCGTGTCAAGGAAGACTGGATAGCTTGTGCTTGAAGCTTTTGCTGGGGTATCGTGCTGAAGAAGACTGGGCACCGTACCTCAGACGCTTCCCCTCTTAAAGGCTTGCTGGGGAAGACTCGGTACCTTATGCCAGAAGCTTGCTGTGATACCTTGCTGAGGAAACCTGAGTACCTTGCATCGCAAGATGCCCATGTGTCGTGTCGAGGAAGACACAGGAATCCTTGCGTCGTACGCTTCTCAGGTAGCTTGTGAAGAAGGACTGGGTTGCTTACATCTGAAGCTTTCTTTTTGCCATATGTGGTCTGAGTGCATATATATATATATGTATCCCTTAATCCTTCTGCTGTCGGTTACCTGTTGTATGCAACAGGGTATTCGGCTATCCTTCTTGCTGAACACTAAGTTCATAGCACATTCTGACTTGCTTCCGGAATATGGCAGCTTTCAAATTGTACTCATAGCAGACTCAACCGCGTATATGAATCATACCTTTGACTCGAAATGTATTGTTGATCATGCACACAGTCTGTCGTCTTGCTGATTCGATGATTACTGCTATGTAGGTTGCACTGATGTATACTTGATGCTGATAACCAATCCAGCCAGGATATCATTTATATTCAGGCCCGATATTCCCGGTGTAATGCAGTCTGCTGAAAATTCCATATTGCTGAGCTGGGCTTCCAAATGACTGTCTCTTCACT
This sequence comes from Elymus sibiricus, assembly GCA_039707655.1. Lineage (NCBI taxonomy): Eukaryota > Viridiplantae > Streptophyta > Magnoliopsida > Poales > Poaceae > Elymus > Elymus sibiricus. Next base: position 129,937,130 of record CM077675.1, on the reverse strand, counting down.
AATTCTTTGAGTCTGGTGTCGGTGAGCAACTTCCATAAGGGGAAATAAGGTAACACCAAGGGCCCAAAGGAAGAAGCAAAAGGAACGACAAAACAAAAACACACAAGGTAGCAAGATCTCACACAAGCAATAATATGCATTCCTACTTAAGCACACAAATCTCGCAAGAACTCCGGTACTACGGTCTAACATGCTGTGGCGGTGTGCACGAAAGTGAATCAATGTGTGGAAGAAAGTTGGGGTAAACAAGGCTACACCAAACACAGACTTAACACCGGTTCCATTTGAACGGACACGGTGGCGAGGACGAACTTGGTGATCGTGGAGGTTACGACCACATCACCGTCAAGCGGATGGAAGAAGACCGTACTCATCTAGGGAATGGATGGCAGGAAGGGATGGCGATGGAAAGAAGGGCTTGCGGGCATTGACCTTTTCCGATAACAAAGATCAGTAAGGGTTGCCAACGCGGCTAATGGAAGGACAAGATCCGGGATAGAAACATGTCTATCACCGTAACAATAAGGGTGGCTGAAGAGAATATATTGGTGTGGTACCGGTGCATCAATCCTGCAAATGATTGACAACACCAAGCACCTTGGCATCACCCCGTTGGGACAGAGATAACACCACACCAAGGAGCAAATATGCAGATTGGAGGGTGCAGGCGGTGAAACCGATGGCACCTACACTCACCAGATCCATCGTTAGTGATAAAATATCTAATCTATATGCATGCTATGCACAAACAAATGCAACAAACAAATGCAGCAAACCAACCGGATCCTATAATACCGGTTACTAACGCTCACACGGTCTAGGGCGTCCTACAGCCAAACCTACTCTGATACCAACGCTTGTGGCACCCCGGCTCAGAGAAGACTGGAATGCCCCGTATTCCAGCGCAGGGACAAGTCTTCTAGAATACAGCACTGTTGGCATAGAACAAATCAGCTCTTTATTACTATGGAAAAGGTTACAAGGGTACATGGATTACATCGGCACGGCAACACTACGCCTGCCTAGGGTAGTTCTAAGCTAGCAACGGAACAACTACGGTGGTGATGGACTCCACTCCGCAAGGACTTTGGCTAGAACGCGTATCCTAGCTCGCAAACTCGGGATCCTCGTCAAGCAAGCAATCATGGCATGACTTGCAAGCTGGCACGACACGCCAGGTGAGTACTTTGAATGTACTCGCAAGCTCACAACAAACATCAGCATTAAGGCAAGACAACATCATAGCAATCAAGATTAGGTAAAGATTTATTAATACCGAAGGGATAGTTGAAAATAACAATAACAGGCTATACTCCCTGTACTCTGGTGACCAACTCGTGATCACTCCAAGAACATCCAGCGAATATCCTCAAGGTTTATTCCAAGACTTGTCAGTGGCATGATGCCCAACTGCTACCATACTCAGACAAGTTCTTCCCTCATATTTATTATCAATATTACGGTTGACCACCTAGTGAGGTCTGGACGGGCTGTCCAATACCGTGGACGCGGCTATTCGAATAGATTTTTCACTCTGCAGAGGTTGCGCACTTTACCCACACCATGGAGCACCTGGCCTCGTGATCCCATTCGGGTGGACCAGCGTTGCTCCAACGAAACCCGCCTGACCCAAGACTCTCCCATCGTACCACCGGCAATCATCCTCCCCCGGAGTCAAGCCCTGAGTGGCCCCTGTGTCACCTCATGACACCTGCCACCGTCGTGGCCAAACTAAACTGTCCCAAACGGGGACGCCGGCACAAAACTCAACTGGGCTCACAAAGTCATCGCCGCCTACCGGGCCACGGTAGCGCGCGCGCATAACCTTCCCTGGTTGGTGGTACCGATAAAAGAGCACGCGATCAGACCAAGTCAAGGCCGTCCCATATTGGCAAATGTGGCTGCACGGATAAGCCCGGACAGGTGACTCAAGATCAACCAACTAAGTATCCTATTCCCGAGTAATCGTTCCGTCATAGCTGACACTCCGATATCACAGTAATCCAATAACCTATATGCTCAAGCCACTGCTACTGATTCATATCCACAAACTGCCGGATGAAACCCAAAATAATCATAGACAGTAATCTTCAACGTCATGGCATCACAAGTGGGTAAAATACTAGTCACTAACAATCCCGTACTCAACATGGTAGTCACCTATTCAAGAATTTACTCAAACATTGCATATTCTAATCCATACTACAAATAATCATGCTTGCGATTAAAGTAATTGGTTAAACTATGATATTGCAATGCAATTATGCAGATGAGGGTTGTGGCTTGCCTGTGGGTGCAGGAACCACCGGGGAGAAGTGTGGAAAGGTCGCGGAAGGAGTTGCCGGAAACAGTTCTCTCTCGGAGGGGCTGTTTACGGGCAAGGGCAACATGGTCATTTTCAGTATGTGTCAACATAGTGAAAAGGGTACCAACAAATCGGGCTCGACGAGACGAAGACGTGGGCTTTGGAATCACCTGAGTTGGAGTTACAAGTAGAAAGATATGAATGATTGAAGTGGGAGGGACGTTGCTGTAATATAAATAATTACTTTTGGGTCCCTGGCTGGTTTTCTCTGGAAAAAAGAATAAATGGCACTGTGCATTTGGGCTGCACAGGCCAAAACTGTGCGGCTACTGCTGCTGCTGCTCCACTGGGCCGGCCCACCAGCGATGCCGCTCTGTTTTAAAAAAAACGAACGAAGGCCGAGCCGCTGATAGGCCGGGCCCGCTGGCAGGGTCGTCGTCTCCCTCCAGCGCACGCCTGACCGAGGAGAGGGATGGCTCCCGACGGTGATAGCCGGAGCTACAGGCCGTCTCCGGCGACGCTCCGCCCATAAATGAGTTCAGCGTGGAGAGGCGCATCTAGCGGTGGGCGGCACGGACGCCAGGGACCATCGGAGCAGTGGCCATGCTGCCCGCGGCGGACGGCGATTCGGGCGGTGATGGGTTCGGTGTTATGGTGGCAGGGAGGGAGGGGTGAGGTTCGGGAGGGCCTCGCCGTGCTCCGGGTGGTCCTCTGGTGAGGTCAGGAGGGAGGGGGAGAGCTCGGGTTGCTATAATTTAGGCGAGAGCGAGGCAGCTATGGCGGCCAATGGAGTAGGAGAGGAGCTCCGGGGTTCGGGCAGATGGCTAGGGAGGGGTAGTGGAGGACGGTGGTGGCCATGGTGAGCTCGGGAGGGCTCGGGGCAGCCTATAAATAGGTGGGCGGCGCGGAGGGATAAGCACGGCCATGGCGGCGATCTTATCGCCGCACTGGAGCTCGAGGGGGGGGGCGTGGCTGGCTGGTTCGGGCCTTGGGAGGCTTCGCGGAGGGATGGAGGAACTAGTAACGGCTTCGGGAGGGCTCGGGGAGGAAGGGGCCAAGAGAGAAGACGACGGCGCAGGACACGGGCGTCACAGAACCGCGGCGAGGCTCGTCGTGGCGCGGCAGGGAAGAAGACAGAGGGGGAAGGGGCTAGAGGAGAGCCAGGTGGATGGCGGCGACGCAGTCGGCACTAGGGGACACGCTGCCGCGGCTTGAGCCGTCCTGTCCGACGCGGTGGGCGCGCAGAGCGCTGTTTCTGTGTGTCCACGATGTGGTCACCATGTGCACCGTGGCATCCTGTGCTCCCTGGCGCCCAACTTGGTGTCTAGCAGAAAGTCCCTCCAAGGAATAGTCCCAGAGAAGTGATGGATCGATAAGGGGAACTGGGGTTAGATGGGAGTGATGACCTGAAGTTTGTTGTAGCAAACTTGTCTGCACATTTGTGATCAACAGGAAGGTGATAAAAGCCAAATGAGATGTCTGGGAGGTTTAGGTTAAGAAGGACTATAATCCTGTGCAACTTGGAGGGTTTTGAGCAAGTATTTAGCATAGTTGCTTTGCAGCTGACCAATCTGGTCCAGAACACAACTTTTGATGTGGCACTCACATAACAACAGGGATGGAGCTAAAATTTGGAGGAGATGAGTTATTTAGGCATATGAAGATACTGTATAAATTTCATACCATTTTGATAAACCAAAATGGTACTTCCTTCACACAGCATCCTGCTGGACAGAATCTTAGGAAAATTCTAAGGGATTATTGGGTAGATTGAATGAGCCCAAATTTGGTGGAGATAGATTACATGGGTAGGAGAATGCTCTGGTAAATTTCAGCAATTATGAAGCAATATAAAATATAGTTGCTTTACAACAGGAAAATATGACCAGAAGCTAAGATTTGAAGGTGTGCTCACATAGTTGGAGATATGGTGCTCAAATTTGGTGGAGAGTCATGAATTGAGCATATGAAGATGCTTGCAAAATTTCAACTCATTTTCTTACTCTTAGATAGCACTTGCTTCACAAAGCTTCCTCTGGATCAGAAACTTTGGAAATTTGCCAAGAAATATTTACTAGCCAAATTGAGTTGAATTTTGTCATGTGGCAATGATATGGATAGGAATGAGTGCACAAAAAGTTTGTGGGCAAGAAATAAAATATAAAGGGTACTTGCTTCTCAAACTGCCAGCTGGGGCAGAATCAGAAAAGGAATATTTGAGGAATATTTTTGAACATGGCAAGGAAATGTTTTGCCAGATTTGAGGAATATATGACCCAAACAATTTATGAGAATTATTTGGGATTTTTTGTAATGATAAAAATGTGGGTTGCTTCACAACCCAGGGCAACAGGGTTATTCCTTTAATAGAAAAAAGGAATATTCCCAAGAAAAGATTATTGGGATTGGGTTCAAGATGGAAATGACAAGGTCTTGGGGTGGTTTAGAGGTTGGCAAGCAACTAGGGAAGAGGAATTAAGGGTGCTCCCTCCAGGTTCCAAGACTACCAAGCCACAGAAAAGCAAAACCAGACCATAATCAAAAGAAAAAGAAAATGGGCAAAATCCAGGGTGTTACATTTTGGATGTTTTATATGCATTAATATGCTATTCTATATTGTTTTTGGGACTAACCTATTAACCTAGTGCCCAGTGCCAGTTTCTGTCTTTTCCTTGTTTTTGAGTTTTACAGAAAAGGAATATCAAACGGAGTCCAAACGGAATAAAAACTTACGATGATTTTTTATGGACCAAAAGAAGCCCAGGGAGCATTGGAGGTGGGCCAGAAGAGCCACGAGGCAATCACAAGCCTAGGGGGAGCGCCCCCCCTAGGGCGCGCCCCCTGGCTTGTCGCCGCCTCGTGGCCCCCCTTGACGTGAGACCGACGCCAAAAATTCTCATAAATACCCAAACCTCCGAAAAGAAACCTAGATCGGGAGTTCCGCCGCTACAAGCCTCTGTAGCCACGAAAAACCAATCGGGAGCCCGTTCCGGCACCCTGCCGGAGGGGGAAACCATCACCGGAGGCCATCTTCATCATCCCGACGGTCTCCATGACGAGGAGGGAGTAGTTCACCCTCGGGGTTGAGGGTATGTACCAGTAGCTATGTGTTTGATCTCTCTCTCTCGTGTTCTTGAGATGGCACGATCTTGATGTATTGCGAGCCTTATTGATATAGATGAATCATATGGAGTTTTCCCCTCTCTATCTTCTTGTGATGAATTGAGTTTTCCCTTTGAAGTTTTCTTATCGGATTGAGTCTTTAAGGATTTGAGAACACTTGATGTATGTCTTGCGATGGGATATCCGTGGTGACAATGGGATGTTCTATTGATCCAGTTGATGTATGTTTTGGTGATCAACTTGCGGGTTCTGTGACCTTGCGAATCTATGCATAGGGGTTGGCACATGTTTTCGTCTTGACTCTCCAGTAGAAACTTTGGGGCACTCTTTGAGGTTCTTTGTGTTGGATTGAACATGATGAATCTGAAATTGTGTGATGCATATCGTATAATCAAGCCCATGGGTACTCGTGGTGACATTGGAGTATCTAGGTGACATTAGGGTTTTGGTTGATGTGTATCTTAAGGTGTTATTTTAGTACGAACTCTAGGGCTGTTCGTGACACTTATAGGGATAGCTCATACGATTGATCGGAAAAGATAACTTTGAGGTGGTTTCGTACCCTACAATAAATTCTTCGTTTTCTCTCCGCTGTTTGTGACTTTGGAGTGAACTCTTTGTCGCACGTGAGGGATTTACATATGATTCAACTATGTCAGTATTGTTGAGAGAACTTGCACTAGTGAAAGTATGAACCCTAGGCCTTGTTTTCAAGCATTGCAATACCGTTTTTGCTCACTTTTGTTACTTGCTACCTTGCTGTTTTTATATTTTCAGATTACAAAAATCTATATCTACTATCCATATTACACTTGTATCACCATCTCTTCGCCGAACTAGTGCACCTATACAATTTACCATTGTATTGGGTGTGTTGGGGACACAAGAGACTGTTTGTTATTTGGTTGCAGGGTTGTTTGAGAGAGACCATCTTCATCCTACGCCTCCTACGGATTGATAAACCTTAGGTCATCCACTTGAGGGAAATTTGCTACTGTCCTACAAAACTCTGCGCTTGGAGGCCCAACACGAGTCTACAAGAATAAGGTTGCGTAGTAGACATCAACAGTCCCTACCATGCGCTGCTGGGCAGGCTGGCCCTCGTCAAGTTCATGGCGATCCCCCATTATGCCTACCTCAAACTCAAGATGCCGGGTCCCAAGGTCATCATCACCATCGCCGGCGACTACAAAATGTCGATCGAGTGTGCGCGCGATAGCAGCCGGCATGCTGAGGCCCTGGAGATAGCGGAGGAGAAGCGGCAGCTCGACCGGCTCGGGGCTCACGCCTCAGAGCAGCCGGCCGTCCCGCCTCCTCCGTCCCAGTCTGCCAACGTGGCGTCGTTCCAGCCGTCCAAGGACACCAGGCAGGTGCCACTCGACCCGGCCAACCTCAAGCAGTGCATCACCATCGGCGCCCACCTCGACAGCAAATAGGAAGGCGAGCTCGTTGACTTCCTCCGTGAGAATCGGGACATCTTTGCGTGGTCTCCGAAAGACATGCCGGGTGTTCCGAGGAAGTTCGCCGAGCACAAACTTCATGTGCGGCCGGATCCCAAGCCGGTCAAGCAACCCCTGCGCCGTTTCTCCGAGGAGAAGCGGCGTACTATAGGAGAAGAGATCGCCCAGCTGCTCACAGCCGGCTTCATCATGGAAGTGTTCCACCCGGACTGGCTGGCCAACCCAGTCCTGGTGCTGAAGAAAAACAAGACCTGGCGCATGTGTATCGACTACACCAGCCTGAACAAGGCCTGTCCCAAGGACCCTTTCGCCCTGCCCCGGATCGATCAAGTCATTGACTCCACGGCCGGCTGCGACCTGCTGTCCTTCCTGGACGCCTATTCTGGCTACCACCAGATCAAGCTGGATCCAGCCGACCGGCTGAAGACCTCCTTCGTCACCCCTTTCGGGGCGTACTGCTACATCACCATGTCCTTCGGCCTGAAGAACGCGGGCGCTACCTACCAGCGCTGCATGGAGAAGTGTCTCCTGCCTCAGATTGGCAGGAACGTCCACGTCTACGTGGGCGACATCGTCGTCAAGACCAAGAAGCATTTTAGCCTCCTCGACGATCTCCGGGAGACCTTCGCTAACCTGCGCAAATACAAGATCAAGCTCAACCCGGAGAAGTGTGTTTTTGGCATACCAGCCAGCCAGCTCCTGGGTTTCTTCGTGTCCGCCCGTGGCATCGAAGCTAACCCAGAGAAAATCAGAGCCATCGAGCGCATGCACAAGCCGGCCAAGCTCCGCGACGTCCAGAAGTTCGCCGGTTGCCTTGACTCGCTCAGCTGGTTCATCAGCCGGCTGGGCGAGAAGGCGCTGCCCCTCTACCAGCTAATCAGGAAGACACCCAAGTTCGAGTGGACCGACCAGGCGGACGAGGCGTTCCACGACCTCAAGCACGCGCTCTCTAGCGCTCCCTGTCGGCGTTCTGGGAACGGGGGTACCCGGACCTGCCTGCCTATGGCCCAGGGCATGGCCCACTTAGTCAGCCAGGCACGGCCTGGCGAGACCGCACCCGAGAAAAAGCCCTCGTGAGGGTCCTAAGCTTGCGAGGAAGAACATCACCAAGATCAGCAAGGAGTGGGCCTCCTCAGGCCCCCTCCGGAGCGGCGGAGATCTCTATGCAGAACCCGGCCTCAGGAGTCAAGGATGACGCAAGGAAGGACAGGCCGGCGCCAGCGCGCCAGGCGGTGCAGTTTCCCCTTTGGTGCAAAGGGAGCAAGGACGTACGCGGGTTCCCAAAGCTCCCCCCAAAGGTTTCCATTCCGGTGCAACAAGACCACGACCATGAGCCCAGCAGGACGGATGTCATCGCCGAGCCCACCTCTGCATCATCGACAGCTACTTTGCAGGCGAAGAGCACCTTTGGACAGGGCGGGGATGTACTCCTGTCCCCTTCAAATTTGGCCATTGTGGGATCCCTTCCCGCCATTGCGATAAGGGAAGAGGACCCGGGCCACTGCTACATATAGAGGCTAGGTTGCACGAAAGGGGGAGGACGGGAGACAACAGACACCCAACAGGGCAGAGAGCCAAGAACACCACTCGAGCGCCCTCATGAGGCTCCTCACCACTGTACTAATTCATCCACCACACCTCCTCGAGAGGCAATCCACCAAAGCAGGGGTAGGGTATTACGCTTCGCAGCGGCCCGAACCTGGGTAAACCACCGTGTGCATCTTCTTCCTCGTTATCATGTGAGTTCATCGTCCTAACCATCGTGTAGTGAGCTAGATAGGGTGAGGCTGTAGGGGATCTTCGCACACGCCCCTATGTTCGAACCTTGAGGGTTTTGCGGAGCCCGAAATCCGACATTTGGCGCACCAGGTAGGGGGCGTGTCGAAGTCTTCCTCAAGCCGAGCTCTTCCTCCGCCTCACCGCTCCGATGTCTGACGCTCGCCGAGCCCGCGCCGAGCGCCGAGCTGCCGCGCCGGTCACCCTCACCTGTGGCCAACGCCGCCACGGGCCCGGAGGCCCACGAGCAACAAGACTCCTCCCAGCCGGTCACCACACAGTGTGACGGCCACATTGCCACTCCGTTAATCGTTCCGGCTACCGGGTCGTCCTCCCACGCTCGACCCGGGCCGCCGCGCGGCTCGGATTTACTCGCCATGGCGCACAAGCTGCTCCGCTACTGCCCTGCCCCCGACCGCCATGACGACTGGCTTCGGCGCATCGCGGAGCTTGTTAGTGCTGCCGGTGACGCTTCAGCGCTCTCCTACTCGTTTCGACCCCGGCCTTCCCTGGCAGATGACGTGGCCCACGATGCGCCGCCACCTCCTCCACAACGCGACGTCGACCCCGAGCCCAGGCATGAAGCGCGCCCGTGCGACCAGCCCCGTGAACCGCAGGCAAGGGCGAGAGATGAAGTAAGCTGCCAGGTGGTGCCCCGGCCGCGCGTCGACGCGCGTGTGCTCCCCGCGCTGCCGAACCAGCGTCGCGACCGGGCACCACTCGAGGCGGCCCCTCGGGGGCATCAAGACCGGGTCCCTCTTGCACACGCAGCACCCGTCGAGCCGGTGGGGTGCCTCGCCATCGCCCCGGAGCTCCATCCAACCACGTGGCCCTGCAAGTTCAAGCCTGACCTACCCCCTCGGTACGACGGCACCCCGGATCCAGCCGAGTTCCTACAGCTCTACTCGCTGAGCATCCGGGCGGCCGGTGGAGACGACAAGGTCATGGCGTGCTGGTTCCCCATTGCACTCAAGGGTGGCGCGCTCTCCTGGCTCCTCAACCTCCCGGAGGGGTCCATCACTTCCTGGGATGACCTGCGCAAGCGCTTCGTCGGCAACTTCCAAGGTACCCACGACCGCGCGCTCACCGTGAACGACCTGCGGCGTGTGAAGCAGCAGGAGGGAGAGACCCTGCACAAATTCATAAAACGCTTCACGACTACACGCCTCAAGGCCCCGAGGGCGTCGGATGAGGCTATCATCTCCGCGTTCACCGACGGCGTCACGGACCTCAAGATGAAGGAGGAGCTCGCCATGAACGACGAACTGTGCTCAGCCCTGGAGATGTTCAACCTGGCAAACAGGTGCACCAAGCCCGAAGAGGGCCACCTGTCGCTCCGCGAGCCTCCAGCGGCGGAGCCAGAGGAAAGGAAGACCAAGGCCAAGGAGGCGAAATGCAAGGCCCCAGCGGTACTTGCGGCCGAGCCTAAGGCGAAGCGCAGCCGAGGCGAGGAATACCCCGCAGGAGGGAGACCGACCTGCATCTTCCACGGCACCAGCAACCATGACACCATCGACTGCCAGGAGCTCAGGCTGGTCCACGACGAGCACTTCGGCCGGCGCCCTGGACGCGTGGACCGCGGCTTCAGAAGTGGCGGAGGCCGTGGTGGAGGCCAATGGGACAACCGGGAGCCGCGTCAGGAGTGGCGAGATCGGCCTCGAGAGGACCGCTGGCGCGATCAAGCTCGGGAGGACAGCTGGCGTGATGACCCTACGGAGGGATCACGCCATGGCCAGCCTCGTGAGGCCGGCCTACCACCACTACCGCCGCCACCCAGAAGGATGGAAGAGGACAGGCAAGACGATGGGGCTGGGGGCTTCCAGGAGGTCAGGGCGGTAGCCTGTATCCTGGGTGGCGCCCAAGCCCCAGCGTCGAACCGCATCTTCAAGCAGTTCACGCGAGAGGTGAACGCAGCTCTCCCAAAGCCCGAAGCCATGCGTCCCCTCAAGTGGTCCCAAACCGCAATCACCTTCGACTCGAGGGATCAGCTCAGGTGCTCGGCCATGGCCCGCATGCTCCCCATGTTGTGCACTCTGACCATCAGCAACGTCCTCGTCACCAAGACCCTCATTGACAGTGGAGCAGGGCTCAATGTCCTCTCCATTGAGACCTTCAAGACGCTCCAAGTACCGTACGACCATCTCATGCCGACCAAGCCCTTCTCAGGAGTCACTGACGGGTCCACCGTCCCCATTAGGCAGGTGCGCCTGCCCGTCACCTTCGGCAGACGCAAGAACTACCACACCGAGATCATCGTCTTCGATGTCGCACACATCCACCTCCCGTACAACGCGATCCTTGGGTACCCGGCCCTCGCCAAGTTCCTGGCAGTGACTCATCATGGCTACAACGTCCTCAAGATGCCAGAGAGTGGTGGCGTCATCACCGTCGCCTGCGATGAGAAGGATGCCGTCTGGTCCCTCGAGCGTGCTTACCGCGCTGCGGCGGCCGAGCGCTCGGACGATGAGGAGGATGCCCTACCTTGTGAGGATGCATGCAAGAAGAAGAAGCAGCTCCTCCCCGCGAGGCGCCAGGGGGCTGGAACCTCCAAGGACGGCGCCTCAGGCTCTGCGCCCCGGGACGGGGCCCCACCTTCCATCGCATAGGAAAGCGCGCTCGGCGCCCCCTTTGGGTCGGGCTCAGGGGCTTCCATCCCGGGAGTTTCCGGCCTGACCGGTGAGACAAGGGAGGCGCTCGGGCACAACCTGAAGGCGCGTCCTGACGCGCGTCTGCCTGAGCCAGGAGCACGGCATGAGGCGCCGAGCTCACAAGAGTCCGTCATCAGAGCGATCGAGGAGCTTCAGGAGGCACAGGCCATGCGAGGCGGGAGCTGCCCTGTACCACCAAGCGCAGCCGCCATCGTCGGCCCGGTCGACAAGCCACGCGTCTGCGTCAACGCGCTCGCAATCAACAGGGCCGCGTCCCAGGACCTCTTCTGGTTGACGCGTGCCGATAGCGGATGGGTCTACCCGCGCAACTACGTCCGCATGCCCTTCGGCGTGGCGAATGCAGGCGCCACATTCCAGCGCCTTGCCCAGGCCATGCTCATACCTTGCCTGGCGAGGCGCGATGAGGGATTGGAGGAGATGCCCAGACCAAGCATGGGTCCCGAGCCCCGGGAGACGACGGGCTCATGAAGGTCACGCTCACGGAGGTGCAAGATCAGGCTACGACGGCAGCTTCGACTCTTCAGCGGCGTGGCCACCAGGTGATTTTTTGGTTTGTGCCAGGTAACTTTTTGGTTCACTCCGTTTGAGGGCGCCCACTGGGCCGCATTATCCTCAGGCGACCAGGGCATACCCCTGCAGCCGCCTCATTTACGCATGTTTCAGTAACTTTTCATGCATGTGATCTATTTCCTAACATTTCACCTTGCCTGCACGACACTTTGCCGGCGTGAATGTCGCCATAACCGAATGATCCTACCTTCGACCGCTTCATGAGAGGACGAGGCACGGCGTCTGTGCTCGGGTCCGTCCCTGCAGCGTCGATAAATCCAGTGGTTGCTGTCTGGCGGGCCGGCCCCGCTCACGTCACCTCCTGGGGTCACTGGTGCTTGGCCCTCTCATGCGACGGCCCTCGGGAGCACATTCGGCGCAGGCTTCTCCAAAATTTGCAGGACCTCGGACGGCGCTACCTACAAGAAGATCCAGGCGCAAACCGCCTTTGAGGCAGGGACCTCGCGAGGCCGAAGCGCCCTCGCGAGCTCCCAGATACACCTCCCAGTTCTACCGTGCAAGCCACACGTACGAATTCAATGGGCTGTACATGCCCGGAGCCCCCCGAGGACGCAGAGGGTTCCTTCCCATGCAATGTGGAAGCCCCATGCTCCGCGCTGGCGGACAACACGGTCCATAAATGACTATGCCCACGCAAGGTGGAAGCCCCATGCTCCGTGCTGGCGGACAACACGGTCCACCAATGACTATGACCACGCAATGTGGAAGCCCTACGCTCCGTGCTGGGGATAAACAACTGAGGGCGCCCCAGCGGCTGCATCCAACCTCAGGAAGGCCCCTCGCGGCCCCGTCTCGCTGCGTTCCCCTGGGATGTACGCGTGAGGGGGCTGCATGGGGGCTACTACCGGGCTAAGCCTGGTACACGCCACCTCCCCAGGTCTGCCAAACCTGGTCTTCACGCGCCCCTCTCAGGAAAAGCTAGCGAGGAAAGGTATGGGAGCCGCTCGTACGTCAAGGGGGACTCCTAAGCATCGCGACTCAGGAGCCTCACTGGCCACGTAGCTCCTCACCCCTTGGAACCGTCCTGGTGATCCGGACTGCCCAACAGCGGCTGAAGTATGCGCGGGGCCAGGCCCTGCCGACGCAGAGCTCAAAGCGCTCAAAACCCCTAAGGAGGACGCTGGAGCTCGTACGTCAAGGGGGACTCCTGAGCATCGCGACTCAGGAGCTTCACTGGCCACGTAGCCCCTCACCCCTTGGCATCGTCGTGGTGATCCGGACGGCCCAACGGCGGCTGAGGTATGCGCGGGGCCGGGCCCTGCTGACGCAGAGCGCAAGGTGTTCGAAATTTCCAAGTTAACCCAATCTTCACCATGTTCCCTTCATGAGGGCTGCTCGTACGTCAAGGGGGACTCTTGAGCATCGCGACCCAGGAGCCTCACTGGCCACGTAGCCCTTCACCCCTTGGAACCGTCCTGGTGATCCGGACGGCCCAACGGCAGCTGAGGTTTGCGCGGGGCCGGGCCCTGCCGACGCAGAGCATCACAGCAAGCAAGAAGGAAACAAGGCGAAGAAAGCAATCATGTAGTTCAACAGTTATTACAAGCATTAAAAGTTTTCGCAAATACAAACAAGTTTAACGCCTCCGCGAGGCAGGATGAACGTTGCAGGAAAGGAACAAGGAAGAGGAATTAGGAGGAGCCTCCGCCACAACTTGTCCCGGCCACGGGGAACTCGGCGTCGACATCGCTGGCGTCGTCCTCTTCTTCGCTAACCCTTGCACCTTCAGGAGGCGGAGGAACGGTGACGTAGGTGAACTTCTTCACCAGCGCCTCCACGGCACCCTTCACCGCCACCGCAACACTGGCGCGGACCTCGGGGGCGACCGGGCGGATCACGGAGTCAAAGTCAAACCCCGGCTCGCAAAGGTGAAGATGGCTGAAGACGCGCGTCGCGGCCTCAGAAAAGAGGTCGCGGCACTCGCTTCCCAAGACCCCCTCCACCTTGGCAACGGCGCCCTCCAGTGCCTCGACGAGCTTCGAAGCGAGCTCCGCGAAGCCGCTCTCCGGAGCCACCAGGGGCTCCGCAAACCCATCCCGGCAGAGGGAGTGGGGCGCTTGGCGAAGCCTGAGCTCGACGGAGGGAAAGGTGCTGAGCTCCGCGGCCTTTTTCTACTCAGCCGCGGCAAGAGCCTTCTCCCTAGTGTCGAGCCGGGCCTTCTCCGAAGCGACTTCCCTATCCCGCGCGTCCAGGCGCTCTCGCTCTGCGGCATGGCTGGCCGCCGCCTAGGACAGCTCGAAGTCCCGAGCGGCAAGCTTGGCCTCGCAGGTCTTGAAGGTTTCCTCCTGCTGACGCAGCTGCTCCGCAAGCGCGGACTTCACCCCCTGAAGAACCTTCAAGCGGGCCTCCGCTTCGTCATAACGCCTTGCAGCAGACGCTGCGTCGGTTAGTGCTGCCTCACGGGCTGCCTTGGCTGACGCGGCCTCCTTCTCGCTCTTCGCGGCGGTGGCCTTGGCCTGGCCCCAAACCGCCACAACAGAGGCGTTGGCCTGGAGCCACCCGGAGAGGAGCCCCAGGCGCCCACTCACGAGGCGATCGTCAGCGCCCCTGAGGGCATCCCGAACCTGACCCAGAGCGGTGTAGGCCCCGTCCAGGACGCTGGGGACGCGCAATGCGGACACCAAGGCCTCACCAGGGGGGGTTGCCTATGCCATCACAGGAGACGCCCCTGGGGCGGCAGAAGCACGAGGAGCAGGAGGCACCGGAGGCTCCGCCACGACCACAGGTAAGGTGGATGCAGACGAGTCCAGGGGCAGCTGGCCCTCGGGGGCTGGCTCCTGGGGCAGCAATGCCAACGCGCCCCCAGAAGCAGGAGGAGCAGCACCAACGCGCATCGGGGGCTCAGGGGGCTCCGTGGCGGTGACCAGGAGGGTTGCCTCATGAGCCCCCACCCCCGCGGCGGCAGGCGCCTCGTCAGGCGACGACAGGACGACAGGAGCGGGCAGTGCATCGGAATGCGCCTTCGGCTTGACGCCCGCCTTCTTCTTCCTCATCTTTAGCGCGACGGCATTCCTGGTCACCAAGCAAAGGAAAATCATCAGCACACAAGCTACCGGTAGGGGACCAAGGCCGAGCCGGATTACTCACTCTTCAATGTCGACCCACTTCCTCTTCCTCTCCACTCCGATGACGACGGGGGCGCCCTCGCCTTTCTCCGGGAGGGCACCACCATGCGGGGGAGCAGGAGCACTATCCACAATGGCAGCAGCTGGAGCGATCACCATGGCCCCGGCCTCATACACCTAGCCCGCGAGCTGCGATTCGGGCGGGGGCAAGGCCGGCACTTCAACCGCCTTGCCGGTAGAGGCAGGGCACACCGGAGGAGACTCCGCCCCGCGCTTCCTGGGGGTCGCCAGGCAGGCGAACCATGTGGCACGAGGGGCCGGTCCTGGCCCCCTGAGGACCTTGGCGGGATGCGAAGAACCTGCGGCAGAAGCTTCAGCAACATTGTCGTCGTCCTCAAGGTCACGCAAGAGCATGCTCTGCGGCGGGGGAGACACCTCCACCAGTTCATCGTTCGCTGTCTTCTCCGAATCCTCCCCGCCCGTGGTGTCGCCGGAGGACACCGTCACCGGGGAGCCAAGGCCCTCAGCTAGGGAGAGCCCCAGTTCATTGAAGACAGGCATCGCGGCGACCAGATCGGCTCTGTCGTCGCGGCAGTACAATGGGGCGCAGTCGTCAGGAAAATCTCCGGGGTCGCCGTTGAGCAGAGTTGTTACAACTCTGCTCAGCTCCTCGGAAGGCATGGGGGCAGACCAAAGCCGGAGGTCGTCGCCGCTGCCCCAGTATTCCCACAAGGGCCTCGAATGCGACTGGAGGGGTGCCAGGCTCTGCTTCAAGAACTCCTTCACTATCATCCCCCCAGTCAGCTTCCTGGCACTGATATCGCGAGAAATCCGCTCCAAGATGGGCCTGGCCCGGGGGTCGGAAAGCTTCGCGAAGCTCCACGCGGGGGTCTTCTCCGGCAGCCCCTTTGGCAGATCCAAGCGGGGGTTGGTGCTCTTGAGATCCAGGAAGACCCAGCGGTGCCTGAAGTTCTCCACCTTCTTCCCGGCCTTTAAGAGCATGTTACCGCTCTGGACCGCGATGAAGGAGACGCACGCCGATCTCTGAGCACCGTCGTGGACGCGCAAGCTGAAGAAATGGCGGAAGAGGGCCACCGAAGGCTTCACGCCCACGAAAGCCTCGCAGTAGAAGGCGAAGACGGACAAGAGCAGGATGGAGTTGGGCTGCAGATGAAGGGCTTGAATCCCGTAGTGGTCAAGGATGGCGGTGAAGAACGCGGAGAAAGGCGAGACGAGCTCGGCGAAGACGCTATGGAGAAAGAAAGGATAGGCCGACCTGGACGAGGGCCGCTTCTCCAAGTAGCCGCCCCATATCAAGGTCCGCCCCCACTCGTTGGTCCCATCCGCCATCGACGGGAGCACCGGAACGAGGTCTCCGTCCTTGGCAATGGTGGACTCCAAAAGCGCCGGTGAGATGGGAGCGGAGGCTGAGCTCTGGGCCTCTGGCTTCGGCTTGCCGGCGGGATCCATCTGGAAGTTCGCGGGGCCGACGCGGCAAGGAGGAGGACGGAGCGGCGCCGGGATCTGGAGAGGTCTCTGCTAAGGCCGGGGATCTGGGAGTAAGAGCAGGTGCGCAGAAGAGGAAAGCAGGAATTGCTCGGCGCTGGAAGTCAGGCTTCTGTCGATTCGAGCGGTGGCCGAAGGGGCGTTGGATGCCTGACATCAGCCGCACAATGCGCGCTAGTCCTGGCCCGCAGGCGTTTGGGGCCCGCGGCGCTTCGGGCCATCCTTAGCGGCTTCACCCAGAAGCCGGCTCGACCGCACCTTGGGCCCGGGGGATACTGTCGGCGTTCTGGGAACGGGGGTACCCAGACCTGCCTGCCTGCGGCCCAGGGCATGGCCCACTTAGTCAGCCAGGCACGGCCTAGCGAGACCGCACCCGAGACAAGGCCCTCGTAAGGGTCCTAAGCTCGCGAGGAAGAACAGCACCAAGATCAGCAAGGAGTGGGCCTCCTCAGGCCCCCTCCAGAGCGGTGCAGATCTCTATGCAGAACCCGGCCTCAGGAGTCAAGGATGACGCAAGGAAGGATAGGCGGGCGCCAGCGCGCCAGGCAGTGCAGTTTCCCCTTTGGTGCAAAGGGAGCAAGGACATACGCGGGTTCCCAAAGCGGCCCCCCAAAGGTTTCCATTCCGGTGCAACAAGACCACGACCACGAGCCCAGCAAGACGGATGTCATCGCCGAGCCCACCTCTGCATCATCGACAGCTACTTTGCAGGCGAAGACCACCTTTGGACAGGGCGGGGATGTACTCCTGTCCCCCTTCAAATTTGGACGTTGTGGGATCCCTTCCCGCCATTGCGATAAGGGAAGAGGACCCGGGCCGCTGCTACATATAGAGGCTAGGTTGCACGAACGGGGGAGGACGGGAGACAACAGACACCCACCAGGGCAGAGATCCAAGAACACCACTCGAGCGCCCTCACGAGGCTCCTCACCACTGTACTAGTTCATCCACCACACCTCCTTGAGAGGCAATCTACCAAAGCAGGAGTAGGGTATTACGCTTCGCAGCGGCCCGAACCTGGGTAAACCACCGTGTGCATCTTCTTCCTCGTCATTGTGTGAGTTCATCGTCCTACCCATCATGTAGTGAGCTAGATAGGGCGAGGCTGTAGGGGATCTTCGCACACGCCCCTGTGTTCGAACCATCAGGGTTTTGCGGAGCCCGAAATCCGACACTCCCGTCCTGGCGGCTCCGGCTAAGAAGGAGCCGATGCTCGTGTACATCGCTGCGACCACCCGCGTAATCAGCGTCATTCTGGTAGTGGAATGGCCGGAGGAGGGCAAGGCGCTGCCGGTCCAGCGCCCCGTCTACTACCTCAGCGAGGTCCTCTCCGCCTCTAAACAGAACTACCCCCACTACCAGAAGATCTGTTACGGCATATACTTTGCTGCCAAGAAGGACAAGCAGTACTTCCAGGAGCACACCATCACCATGGTGAGCACGGCCCCGCTCGGCGAGATCATGAGCAGCCAAGAAGCCACCGGCGGATCGCCAAATGGGCCATCGCCCTTGCCGACTACGAGATTCAGTACGAGCCGCGCACCGCCATCAAGTCGCAGACGATGGCTGACCTCCGTGTCGACTGGGCCGAGACCCAGTTCGTGCCGCCTCCCACGGACTCCACGCATCGGCATATGCACTTCGACGGCTCGAAGATGCGAACCGGCCTGGGAGCCGGCATCATCTTGTCATCCCCAAAGGGGGACCAGATCAAGTACACACTCCAGATCCTCTTCGCCACCTCCAACAACGTGGCCGAGTACGAGGCGCTCGTCCATGGCCTCCGGCTCACCAAGGAAATCGGGATCCGGCTCATCCTCTGTTTTGGCGACTCCGACCTCGTGGTGCAACAGGTCTCTGGCAAATGGGACGCTAGGGACGCCAACATGGCCAGCTATCGCTTCCTCGTCCAGCAGCTCACCGGCTCCTTCGAGGGCTATGAGTTCCACCACGTCCCCCGGGCGGACAACGAGGCGGCCGATACGTTGGCAAAGATCTGCTCCACCCGGCAGGCCATCCCAGCCGGCGTCTCCCTCGAACGGCTGCTCAAGCCTTCGATCAAGCACTCCCCCGAATCAGAGTCTATCTTTGTGCCGGCTAATGCCGCCGGCTCCTCGCCGGATCCGGCTGCTCTGCCGGCACCATCAGCTCTGGCTCCTATGCCGGCACCGTCAGCTCCAGCTGCCATGCCGGCCCCGTCGGCTCCAGCATCCAACGCCCCCGCGGCGGCCGGCTCCTGCTCCCCGGCCATCATGATGGCGATCGACGCAGCCCCCGCTATCTCAGTCTCGGGGACTAGCGCCCCGGTCCCGGGGGCTGGCGAGCCGGTCCCGGGGACTAACAAGCCGGACCCGGGGGCTCCGGCTGTCTCCGGCGCTCCACTTGAGCTCGAGCCGGCTCCCGTCTCGGCCCCCTCGTGGGCCCAGCCCATTCTGGCTTTCCTCTTGCACGGCGAGCTCCCCCCTGACGAAGCAACGGCAAGACAAATCCAGTTCCGGGCCCTGGCCTACAGCATCATCAACCACGAGCTGGTTCATCGCAGCACCACCGGCGTGTTCCAACGCTGCGTCGAGCCGGATCATGGGCAAGAAATCCTCCTCGACATCCACCAGGGCGAGTGCGGGCATCACGCCGCCTCCAGGACCCTGGTGGCCAAGGCATTCCGCTACGGCTTCTACTGGCCGACGGCCTTGGAAGAGGCCAAGCGGCTGGTCGATAAATGCGAGGGGTGCCAGCGCTTCAGCACGTAGAGCCACCTGCTGGCAACAGCCCTCCAGACTATCCCACTCTCGTGGCCCTTTGCCGTCTGGGGGCTGGACATGGTAGGGCCTTTCAAGACCGTGCGGGGTGGTATGATGCATCTACTTGTGGCTGTCGACAAGTTCACTAAGTGGATCGAAGCCAGGCCCATCAAAAAGCTGGACGGCCCCACAGCCGTTTGGTTCATCAAGGACATCACGGTCCGCTACAGCGTTCCCCACAGCATCATCACCGACAACGGCACAAATTTCGCCAAAGACACGATGGTGCATTTTTGCTCCCAGGAGGGCATCCGGCTCGACCTCGCGTCGGTGGCCCACCCACAGTCGAATGGCCAGGCGGAGAGGGCAAACGGCCTGATCCTGGACGGCCTCAAACCTCGGCTCGTGGCGCCCCTCGTGCGTTCGACCGGCTGCTAGATCGAGGAGCTGCCAGCTGTCCTCTGGAGCCTCAGGACCACGCCCAACCAGTCGACCAGCTACACCCCTTTCTTCCTCGTATACGGGTCCGAGCCGATCATCCCCACGGACATCAAGTTTGACTCGCCTCAAGTCACCCTGTATACGGAGAAGGACGCAAAGGAGTCAAGAGAAGACGACGTCGACCTACTCAAAGAAGCACGCGAACTGGCCTTGAGCTGGACAGCCATCTACCAGTAGAAGCTCCGGCACTACCACAGCAAGCGGATCTGGCCCCTCTCCTTCCGCGAAGAAGATCTGGTGCTCAGGCGGGTCCAGCGGACAGTCGGCCAACACAAAGTGTCCTCCCCATGGGAGGGCCCGTTCATCGTCAGCAAGGCGCTGCACAACAACGCCTACTATCTGATAGACGCCCAGAAGTCGCAAAAGCGCAAAAGAGACGCCTCCGGCAAGGAGACGGAGCGCCCATGGAATGCGGCGCTTCTTCGACCGTTCTACTGCTAGAAAGAACCAGTGTATGTATGTATCTTCCCTTATGTTGGAACTTAATGAATGCAATGGGGGCCCCAAGACAGCACTTGGGGCACGCCCCTTTTTCAATTCCATCAAAGGCTTGTCATCTCTTAAGCAAGGCACCCGGGTCCAGCTCCCTTGGCACGGGGGCTCGCCGACTCTTCTCCCAGGCGATCAACTAGCGTGAACAAGCAATCTTTCCCCCTCCCCCCTGACCAGCCACAGACCGGCTCCCGGCTGTCCGGCTAGCGGGACCATGGGATAGGAAGGAACTTGTCACGCGAACGCCACCTGAGGAGTAGCAGCCGGACAGGTCCAACTGGACCATGTTATCTCTAGAAACCGGCCTCTGCCGGCTCGCCCCAACTCTAGCCGGACGGCTCTAAGGCCCGTACGTTTTCCCCAAGGACGATGCCCCGTCCCTGTCCCAGACCGGCTCCCGGCTGGCTGACAGGCGGGGCAGAAGCCAGAAGGAATCCTTGTGCGAGATATGAGTCGAAAGGCAAAGAGCAAAAGATGAGCCGGCATGCAAACATTTTTACTTCAAGCAAATTTATAAACAAAAGGCCACAGGCCGAAGGTTCTTTACAATACACCCCTAGTGGGTGGAAATGCGTCTTAAACAAGTCTCGCAGCAAAGAAAAAGATACGGTAAAAAAAGGGCCGCCTAAGCCTCCGGCGCATCACCAGCCGGCCCGGCAAACTCCCCGGGAGCGGCCGCTGGCTCCTCCTCCATGGCATCCGTGGCCTCGGTGTCGCTGCCGGTGCTGGAGGCGGTGCTCTCCTCGGCCCTAGGCCCTTGGGGAATGCCGAAGGAGTCCTCGGCGACCGGTTCGCCATTCTCACCTAGCCCCGGCAGGAGCTCGTCTGGGTCGACGTAGGAAGCCAGCTCGTTGGCTCGGTGGACGAGGGCGCCTTCACGAGCGGCTCGCTCCACCTCGGGGACCTCACGCATCGTGGCCAACCGGTCCAAGTTGACGCCTGGGTACCACGAGGTGACGAACCGAAGGGCCATCTGCGCCCCGGAGCGGGCCGCCGATGCCTTCCAAACCTCGAGCAGGGCCAGCGCGTTCTCCAGCCACAGTGCCACGCGGCCCGCCGTGGCCCCACGACCCGGCCAGAGGGCCGAAATCACCTCCATGCCGGCTGTGTGGAGCCGGTCCATACCGCGGTGAAGGAAGAGCAACCGGTTCTTGATGGCCAGCGCAAACTCCGGCAAGTCCCAGCCGGCGTGCTCCTCAATCTGCTGCCCACGTTGCCGCAGGCACTCCCGATGCTCCGCCACAACCCGCTCGGCGCGGCGCTGAGTATCCGGGAACCGATCTATGGGAACGGAAAGAATCAGAAAAGCGGGGAGAGAAGCAGCTGGCAAGGAAAGAGGACTCAAGATCAAAAAACTCACGCTGGCAGGCTTCGTCCACCTCGATCGCAAACTGGAGGCCCAAGCTCCGCTCCCTCTCACGCGCCTCCTCCGCCTGGGCAAGGACGGCCTCACGCCTCTCAAGCTCACCGCCAAGACGAGCAACCTCGTCCTCCAGGGCGGCGACCCGCCGGCTGGCGTCGGCCGCCTGCTTGGCGGCCTCCTCCCAGGCCGCCACCTCCTTCTGCAGCTCCGCGGTGAGGCGCTCCTGGGCCGCCTGCTCATCCACGACCACGCCGCCCAGCCGGTCCCGCTCCGTCGTGATCGCATGGAGATCCCGCTCCAGCCGGTCCCGCTCGGAGGCCACCTCGTCCCTCTTCTGCCGGATCGGGGTCAGGACCTCCAGCTCCTCTACGAAAAGATCGACCCAAGTTACTTAAGAATGCGGAAGATTTGTGCCGGCTGCCGAGCAGCCGGCCCGACTCTCGGGGGCTACACCCAGTGGGTGCACTCGCGCGCCCCCACTAGAACAAACGTACCTTGTGCCTTCCGCAACGCCTCCTGGACCTGATAAAAGCCGGCCTTGCCGTGGTTATGGATGGCAACCGCCTCTTCAAAGAGCACCTGCCGCTTGGCGTTCTCAGCCTGCTCCGCGCCAAGAGACAAGAAATTAGACGAAAAAAGATAGATCCGGCCCGGCTGCCACGCAGCCGAGCAGCCGCCCCGAATCTCGGGGGCTACACCTAGTGGGTGCGCTTGCGCGCCCCCACTGAAATTTCAACGCAAGCTGGAGGAATCTCACCTCCACCGCCTCCTCCACGCGCCGGAAATTGCTCTCGGTGGCCTCCGCAAACCTAGCCAGCCCCTCACGGCAGTGCGCCATGATGCGGCCTGGCTCCCTAGGCGCAAGGGCCTGGTTGCTGGCTGGCGGGGCCGGGACGATCGGGACGAGGGCTAGCGCTTTCCAGTCCCGGATTACATCAAGCATGGTCCTTCTTGACCGGCTCGCCCCACCACTCGACCCGGCGTCCGCCATGGTGGCAGCCGGCGGAAGGTTGGTGGTAACCACCAGGACTTGGGAGCCGGCTTCGGGCCCCTCTACAACCAGCACGGCTGGCTCCACCACCTGCCGGACCGGCTCGACAGCCGGCTGGACCGGCTCGCTCCTCCCACCGACCGTCACCTCCGGTGCCGCCTCCGGCACGGTCGGGGCGACGGGCATGTCTGCCGTGGCCGGCTCGACGGTGGGTCAGGTCACGACCGTCTCCGCCCGCTGGGCCGTCTCCTTAGCCGGCTTGGGCACCGCGCCCACCGGCCGGGCCACCTCCGCCAAGGGCGGGGCCATGGCCGTCTCCTCGACCGGCTCTCGCGGCTCGCTCGATGGAGGCCTCGACATCCGCGTCGATTCCGCCGCCGAGTCCGTCGCACGTGCCGGGTCTGCGGGCCGCCTCCGCCTCCCATCACTCGAGGCCCCCGAACGCGAGGGCGTGCCCTTCGCCCCTACCTTCGTGGCTCGCATTTTTGCGAGCCTCCTCTTCTCCTCCCGCACCGTGGCCGCGTGCTCCTGGGCCTGCAGGCTGGTAGCGTCCATTGGGTCGGCGGTTGACTCCGTGTCATGGAGCTCGATGGCATCCCTGGGGTAAACAAAGGATGGGCCCTCAGGCGCTTGCTGGCTCGAAAACTCAAAAAAAACCACGAAAACTAGGAAAAAGTACTCACCCGGCGATGACGGGAAGGGCAAGCCTGGCCCATGGCAGCGGCTTCGCGACGGCCGCTCGCACTCTCTTGCGAGCCGACGGCTGTGTCGACGGCTGCCCCGAGGCCGGCCTCTTCTCCCGATGGGGGGCCTCGGCCGTTTGCCACGAGCCGGATGCTCCTCGCTCCGTCCGCGTGGCTCCCGCCGAGCTGTGGGGGGAGGCGCGTCCAAGACCCAGACATCATCATCATCGTCGTCGTCCCGTCCGCCTCGATCTCTCCAGCCGGAGGGGAACTCACCAGCCGCTATAGACCCGCCGGCTCCCGGGTCACCCATCGTCCCGTCCGCCTCGATCTCTCCCGAGGAGTCGACCCCCTCCTCGACACCGCCTCCCAGCTCGAAATCCTCCGGCTCAGAATCGGCGCGTTCCACCTGGAATACCTGGGTGTGTGGGCCGTCCGGCGTGTTCTGTCGAACAAAGTGCTGCGGTCAGCACGACGTGTGAGCAGGGGGGACGGTTGGAGAAACACAGAAGGAAAGGAAAACCACCTCGTCGGGGCGTACCAGGGGCGTCGGGTCATGCTGGTTGTACATCAACTTGCCGAAGCGCCAGGTCCCCGGCGCCAGTTTGAAGTTGGTGATGGCTTTCACCCGCTCTGCCACCTGTGCTGTCGTCAGCTCGAAGGTGGACAGCCGGCAGGGGTC
The DNA here is from genome assembly GCA_039707655.1 of Elymus sibiricus. NCBI lineage: Eukaryota > Viridiplantae > Streptophyta > Magnoliopsida > Poales > Poaceae > Elymus > Elymus sibiricus. Next base: position 129,913,203 of record CM077675.1, on the reverse strand, counting down.
CCGCCAGCCCGTCATGTCGCAGATCCGGTGCGGCCTCTGCTGAAGGGGCAGCACCCAGCGATCGATGAAGGCGGCCACCAGATTGGCCGCAACCAGCCCCTCTCCACTCCTCATGGTGTGGAGCCGGCCCAGCATCCCGGCCAGATCTCCGGGCGGCCTGTCGGCCATCCAGTTCATCCCCGAGGACGGGGCATTGACGAAGGCCGGCAACCGGATGTAGTCCCGCGCCGGGTCGACGTACTTCACGTAGAAGACCGTCCGGTTCCATTTCTTAACGGACTCGATGAGGGTGATGCGGGGGAATAGCGGGCCGCGGACGCACACCACCGCGCCCCCACAGGCATACGCCTCTTTGTTGTTCTTCAAGGCCTTGAGGTAGAAGAGCTTCCTCGACAACTCCACAAAGGGGAGAAGTCCGAGGTAGCCCTCGCAAAGAGTCACAAAGCTCGACAGTTGAAGAATGGAGTTGGGCCCTAGGTGGTGCGGCTGGAGATCAAAGGTGTCCATGAAGAGTCGGAAGAACTGGCTCACCGGCAGGCCAAAGCCGCGCGAGATGTGCCAGGCGAACACCACGAACTACCCCTCCGCGGGCTCGGGTACCTCCTCGCTGCCCGGGGGACGGGCGGCGTCCCGGTCGTCCGTCGGCAACATGCGGGCACGGCGGAGGTGCGCGATGTCCTCCACGGTGATGACAGAGCCACCCCAGCTGCCGGAGGGTCCGTCGGCCATCTCTGAGGCAGTCGAATGCGAAGGCGCGGGCGAGCGGAGCGGCAGCGCGGACCGAAGCGGCAGACTGCGAGAGGAGGAAGACGATGGGGAGAGGGGTGCGCGAACTGCCTCCACCTCTCCCCCTCCCCTTATAAATAAGGGGACGTGGGGATTAACTGCACCCACTCCCCCGGGGAATCCGCGAGACGTGGGCGCCGCGGGCCGCGGCCGCTGGGGCACGGGCGCAGAGGATCCCTGCCTGTGGCCCGAGGCCTACTGGGCTAGGCCCGTGGCTTACCGGGCTAGGCCCGAGGCGACGTCCCGTCAAGCCCTAGGGTGCGGGGCCCTCGGTACCGCTGTGCCTTGCGTGGCACACCGCGGTCCGGCACAGGGCCCAAGGCGGCGCAACAGGACCCGAGGCGACGGGCGCGGCTGCCGACGCGGCTGGTCGATCGATCCCCCGCGACAGGACGATACCGCAGGATGAAGCCGCCGGCTCCCCCTCGTCGGGAGAACGCGGGCCCCCGCCGGCTTCGGGGACTACTGACGGGGATATTACCCCTGGGTATGCCAGGATAAGGTAGTTCAAGCCCCTTTCAGAAAAAACTACACGGCCGGCTGGTCCATGACCGGCTGGCCCCCTAGCTGGCTGGTCCATGGCCGGCTGGCGAGCGGCCGGCTGGCCCCCTGGCCGGCTAGACAGGAGCCGGCCGCCTGGCCCTCTGCCAACCCGCAATCGGCCACCCCGTGACCGGCCCTCCCGCTGACCTCTGGACGGGCAGGCACTTGTCTCCCCTTGCTGCGACCAAGTACACCAACAGGACACGACCCCCACGATGGGCTCCGGCGTGGCTACAGCAACCGCTGACGCGCGGGCACGCGTGGCTACAGTCCGGGCGGTCGTACCACTTGCCCTGGCCGATCGAGACCCGGCGGGGCAACAGTGCGGCCACGCCGGCGTCCACTCCATTACCTGCCCCGGTGTGGCTACAGCGCAGCCGGCCGTACCGCTGACTTCGGCCGTTAGGCGCAAGACGACGCCACGCGAGACGACCCGTGCCGCGACAGGTGGGCGCGGGCCAATAGAAGAGCCGGCTGGCGGGCCCCGGTCAGCGATGGGACCGCGCAGCCGGTGGGCCCTATGAGCGACGCGACGACCCCGCTGGTGGGGCCACCGGCCAGTAGGAGGCTGCCGGCCGGGGCCCCCGATCAGTACCTTATGTATATTGTAAGCCGGGGGGTTGGCCTATAAAACCCCCCGATACCCCTCATGCATCGGGCAGGCACTAAGGCATTCACTCCATCCCACACTCTCACTCCCATGTAGCGAGGAAAGAAGAGCCGGCTGCTCCTTCTTCTTCCTCTAGACAACGGCTCAAGGAGCATCATTGTAACGCCAAACACCCATCAACTAGACAAGCAGGACTAGGGGTGTTACCTCCCACGGAGGGCCCCGAACCTGGGTACATCATGTGTCCCTCACCGCCTGTGCCCAATCCCGCTCCCGGAGCCCGCCGGCGTTCTTCAGCCCCAACCACTCTCGATAAGCCACCCCATGGCATCTGTCGTGAGAAAACGATGACACATATTATGAGAGAAAAGGCATAAGAATCACTCCCTAAAGCATTATTATTCAACAAAACATAATAAATAACAGTAAGAAATCATGATGCAAAATGGACGTATCAACTCCCCCAAGCTTATACCTCGCTTGTCCTCAAGCGAAAAACCGAAATTGAAAAGCATGTCCACATGGTTTGAGAGAGAGGTGTCGATAAAAACAAAATACAGACATAGAAGCATCATGCTTATTATCATAACAGCAACAAACTCTATCATAAAACTTATCAATATACTTTCATCATATAACTTCTGATGAACAAGTAACAATTCATCACAACATAGAAGTATGAAGCATAAACCTTATTGAAAACCAACAAACTATGTTCTCAGTCAACTTTGCAACTACAATTCATTATATTTTCAGGAAGGGTCTCATGTCGGAGCCTTTTGGCAAGTCCACATACTCAACCATCATTTAGTCTTCTATGATTGCTAACACTCACAGCATACCCATGAGCAAAAAGTTTCAACCGGACACATAGAAAGATAGGGGCTTATAGTTTCGCCTCCCAACGTATTCACCTCAAGGGTGATGTCAACAATAATAACTCATGCCCAATCATATCCAACTGGATATATGTGCCTAGATCTTTCCTCACCACATGATGCTTGCAAAAGAAAAAAGAAAAAAATGAATAGGGAAGAATACTTTGACTCTTGCATAAAAGTAAATACATAAAAGTAAAAGATAGTCCCTTCGCAGAGGGAAGCAGAGGTTGTCATGCGCTTTTTGGTTTGTATGCCCAATCCCTTAATGTAAAAGAACGTCACGCTGTATTGCCCCCTATGATAGCAACCTTTATTATGCAGTCCGTCGCCTTTATTACTTTGCCATCATAAGTTCGTATAGCCCTCAATTTTCTCTTACACTAATTGATCAAAACACTTTTAGAAGCAATTTTTATTGCGTTATTGCACCGATGACAACTTACTTGAAGGATCTTACTCGATCCGTAGGTAGGTATGGTGGACTCTCAAAGAATGAATTTGGCTTTGGGTTTTTGGATGCACAGGTAGTATCTCTACTTAGTGCAGAATTTTTGGCTAGCAAAGATATTGAGCAAGCACCACATGTTGAAGGATCTATGACCATATAACTTCTATGTGGATATGAACAAACATAAATCATTACGTTGTGTTCCTTGTCCAACGTGAACAATTTTGACATATAATATTTAATGGGGGCTCACAATATTCTCTTCCCTTATTAATTCTTTCATGAATTGCATCATTGACCAATGCTATGTTTGTCAATCTCCAATAAATTTTACTACTTATACTTTTCCTTATGTGATGTCATTACTCACCATAAGATTAGCATATGATTCTTTTCATTTATTTCTTTTTCTTTATTTTGATTGCAGCAAGAAAGTAGAGAGGCAAAAACTCAAACTAAACTTTATTATATAACTCTCACTCGATTACATAGATAGATAGGCCACGAAACTAACACACGAAAATAGATCATGCTAAACTTTTATTCAACTAAAGCAAAGGAAAATTAAAGATCGAACTAAAATAGGTAAAGGTGAATAAAAGTGATGGTGATACGATACCGGGGCACCTCCCCCAAGCTTGGCTCAAGCCAAGGGGAGTGCCCATACCCGTGTGCTCAAGTCTCCTTTGGTGGTGGTGATGAAGAAGGTGGTGGTGATGATGTGGTAGGCTTGTCCTCCAACTTCCAGGGCAAGGGCTCCCCATCAAAAGTTGATGCAAGAGTCCCCTAAGTCCTGCAACTGGCAGCTAAACTCATAGCTTTAAATCTTGCTTCATATTCAAAAACTTGGTTTTGAAGATCATAAACTTGGCTTTGCAGAAAATTAATTTGCTCATTGAGGGTGGAGATGATGTCCTTCACAGACCGGCCGTCCACCATCTGATCACAGGTGAACTCCGTGATCATGGAGTGATTGGCACTAAGTCCACGCTCCACCATCTTTTGGCACTTGAAGATTTCTTGTTCCACCGCCTCGAGCCTAGCCTCCACGCTTCCAGTCCTCTTGGGTCCCTAAACATTGCGGATGTGGAGCACCCCCTCACGCATCTCAATGACTTGAGGGTGCTTCATCACCTCCCGCAAGTACGAGTTGATGACCTTCTCAAAGAACTTGTCATTGGAGGTGCTCGGTGGAGCCATGGAGATCTAGATCTGACAAGAAAACAACACGAAACAAGAATAGGGGATTTTTTTCTGCGATGCGGTCGTCAAAACAGTCGGGGGTATATATAGAGAATTTTTATTCTTGGGAAACAAGAATATGGAAGGAAAACGGAGTCGGGAAGGTGTCCGAGGTGGGCACAACCCACCAGGGCGCGCCCAGGGGGGCCTGGCGCGCCCTGGTGTATCGTGCTCACCTCGATCGCCTTCCGATTTATTTCTTTATTTCCAAAATTTTCTATTATTCCAAAACTGACAAAAAATATTTTTGCGGATTTTTCGGAGTCCGTTTACTTACCGTGTCACGTACCTCCTATTTTTTAGAATTCCGGAGTGTTCCGGAAGGTTTCTTTTATGTGTTCCTCAGGTGTCATGGTTTGGATAACATTGCTTTCAACATTAATAGGCGCACCTGAGATATAGTGCTTAATTCTTTGTCCATTGACCACCTTCGGGTTAGTACCTTCGGCATTATTAATCTTGATAGCTCCAGAACGATAAACCTCTTCGATAATATATGGTCCTTCCCATTTGGAGAGAAGCTTACATGTAAAAAATCTTAAACAAGAGTTAAACAAAAGAACATAGTCTCCTATTTTGAATTCCCTCTTTTGGATTCTTTTGTCATGCAAACTTTTTTACTTTTTCTTTGAATAGTTTGTCATTTTCATAGGCTTGGGTTCTCCATTCATCTAGTGAGCTAATATCAAATAGCCTCTTCTCACCGGCAAGTTTCAAATCATAGATGAGTTCTTTAATTGCCCAAAATGCTTTATGTTCCAATTCTAGAGGCAAATGACAAGCTTTACCATATGCCATTTTGTTATGGAGACATACCCATCGGATTTTTATAAGCTGTTCTATAGATCCAAAGTGCATCATCTAATTTCTTAGACCAATTCTTACGAGACCTATTGACAGTTTTTTGTAATATTAATTTTATTTCTCTATTGCTAAGTTCAACTTGACCACTAGATTGAGGATGATACGGTGATGCAATTCTATGGTTAACATCATATTTAGCAAGCATCTTACGGAAAGCACCATGAATAAAGTGTGAACCACCATCAGTCATTAAATATCTAGGGACTCCAAACCTCGGGAAGATAACCTCTTTAAGCATTTTAATGGAGGTGTGGTGATCAACACGACTAGTTGGAATAGCTTCTACCCACTTAGTGACATAATCAACAGCAACCAAAATATGAGTGTA